>OX276377.1:45622521-47062521 GCA_946251855.1 Alsophila aescularia
AACGAGTTGGCACTTGGGCGCGTTCACTTACACGTTCGAGGACGCACGGATCATCCGCGCGATCGCTCGAAATAGTTCACGGCGTCGTCGGACGTATAATACGCGCCACAAAAGATGAGACTTGAGATGCCACGTGGTTTGACTTGCGCAGTAGACGATTTATAGGTCGGAAAGGGCGCGGAAGGACGGCGGGGGGCCGTAGTATGGCGCTGCGCATGCGCGTTAGTTGCCTCTCGTTCTCCTCACCCCGTGCACGCACCGCTTGACTCCGAAGTACAGACGAGTGCAACGTGCGTTTATAAATTTCTACGTAGTTTATAGTTGTGTTAACGAGTGTAAATTTGTGAAATATTGACTATGCCTCGAGGTAAAACATTAAGAAGACAAAGTAGGAAGATGGTTTACGATGTTTATACCTATATGTTAAAAGAAGCAAAGGAAGGCGTACAAAATTTGAAGCAAGTACAAATGCGTACTGCGGCTGCAACTAAAACATCATTAATTACAGTAAAAAGAATTGTGAAGGAAGCAAATAGTTCCGATTTACTAACAATTTTCCGCATTCCTGGAAAAATAAGGTCAAGGCCCAAACTTTTAACCGATATAGACGAATTTGACAAAGGAGTGATAAAAAGATGTATTCACAACTTCCATGTTACGAACAAGGAACTGCCGACCCTTAATAAAATTTTAGCGAAGTTGCGCGATGATATTGCCTTTCCAGGTTCTAATACAAGTCTACGCCGCATTTTGAAAGACCTTGGTTTTCGATGGAAGAGGACAGAAAATAATCGAAAAATTCTTATTGAAAAATCCAATATCAGACTGAAAAGAATTGAATATCTGAAAAAACTCAGAAAATATCGCCAAGAAGGCCGGTCTATTGTATACACTGACGAGTCTTACGTCCATTCCACGCACACCACCTCCAAATCTTGGTCTGATGATTCGGGTAAAGGTCTCAAAAACCCAATATCTAAAGGCCAGCGCGTGGTTATTGTACACGCTGGTTCTGAGAGTGGCTTCATACCAAACGCTTTACTGACTTTTAAATCTGGGTCAAAAACGGGTGACTACCACGACGACATGAATTACGAAAATTATCAGAAATGGCTTCGAACCCAGCTAATACCCAATCTTCCACCAAATGCCGTCGTGGTAGTTGATAATGCCTCGTATCACAATAAGGAGTATGAATCTGCACCAAGCTCAAACACCAAGAAAGCCGATATGCAATCATGGCTAACCCAAAAAGGAATTCCCTACACTCCAGATATGCTTAAACCACAATTGTACAAATTGATAAAAATACATAAAGAACAATATAAGACATTCAGCATTGATAAAATACTATCTGAACACGGACATGACGTACTGCGATTACCCCCATACCACCCTGATTTAAATCCTATCGAAATGGCTTGGGCTGCAATAAAAGGTTATGTGAGCAGTAAGAATGTGCAATGGAACCTCAAACGAGTGATAGAGTTAATAACAGAAAAGGTAAACCAAATGGGACCAAATGAATTGAAAGCACTATGTAATAAAACAAAAAAATTGAAGACTTTTACATAGAAAGTGATCACATAATTGACAATTTGACGGATACGGAGATAATTATCAGAATAGGAGATTTGTCAGACAGTGACTCAGGGGACTCCGGTAGTTCCTCATCGTCATCTGACGAAAACGACGATCTGTCAACTCCTGGAACAAGTGCTATATTTTCTAGAGTAAATGTACCTTCTAGTGGCCGCGTCCCAGTCAATGATCTTCCCGCTGGTGTATCATTTATTAACAGTGACAGTGACTAAGACAATCTTTCATTTTTTATCTTAAAATTTATTATTTCGTAATAAACATTGTAAAGAATTTTAATATAATATTGCTATACACCTAATTCCGAATGTCATCGAAAAATCCCAGAATAGATATACAAATAATGGATAACTATTTCGTACGCGACTATACCTGCGCAGGCTCCCCACTACTGACGCTCGTCAAGTCTCATCTTTTGCGGCGCATATTATACGCCTGGGTCATCCGAAAAATAGTAGGGGAGGGGAGGAATAGTATGAAACTGACTCTTGTGACAAACTGACAGTTGTCAGTTCTATGTGGACGTCCAAAGTCGTTCACGATCTCCGGATGATCGAGCGATAATCGCACGGATGATTCGAGCGTGTAAGTGAACACAGCCCTAATGATCGAGCGATAATCGCACGAATGATTCGAGCGTGTGAATGAGCGAACACAGCCCTTGGCGCTGTTCGAGTCACAGTGGCAGTCCGGCGCAACCACAAAGAAATTCTCAAATTTGACTCTTATGTATGGAATTTGGCAGAACAGTGAAGTTCATTTGTTTTTCGGATCCCAATGAACGAACAAAAAAGAACTAAATTTAGAGTCCAATCATGATAATATTACTATACTCTTTGGTCCAATCTCTTTGTAGTACTGGCATCCCACTAGCACAGCACGCTTTCTCTTTCTCGCATGTGGATTCTGAAGGTATATTCTTTGTTTGAAATTGAAATTTGTCAAGAAAAATCTAAAATTTAGGTTAGTGTGCGAATTTTAATCATGCCGATTATTGTTAATAACGTGTTGTTTTGTGTTTTCTTTGAAGAATCATATAATTATACTGTTAAACCGGTTTATAAGATAATTTTAAAATGCCACCAACTTTAAGCTACAAAAGTTTTTTTTTATGTGGAGTTCCCGCCAGTTACGAAAACCAGAACAAAAAGGAAATTTATGGCATGATTTCCTATTGATCAGCCCCGGTAAGCATTAATTTAGATATTGCTTAGTGCCACCTCCCATTAACGTGACCATAAATGATAATTTACATGATTTTTATTTTGTATTTTCATATTGTTTTAACACTAAGGATACGCAAGGTCAAAGAACTATTAACTATCGATAAAGCTATCGTAGGCTGGGTCAGGATGCCTAAGACGTATTTCCTTATCATTAATCAACATGTTTATTGGCTAAACTGTAGTTGCTATACTGTCGATTTTGGGAGTGGGAAAGGGTGGAGGGGGTAGAAGAGGGAGGTAGGAACCCCCTCCCCCCCTTTTGAAGGAAAAGTTGCGCAGCCCCCCCATTCCGAGTTTTTTTTTCCGTCCTTACTGTCAAATTTACTTCTGATGACATTGATTTAAGGTGAGGGTTGGATGGGGGGAGGTGAAGGGCTACCCCCTGCTACCCCTCCCCCCCGCGGAGTCCCTTAGTTTATGAGATATTTCAGTTTAAGTTTATTAAAAATTTCCCAATGACTAGGGTAGGTTAGGTTAGAACATGACTACACATCGCGCGAGCCGAGCGAGCGAAGCGTGCGTGCCGAGGTAGCGGCCGGCAAGCGCCAAAGATAATTTACGGGTGTAGCCGATATTTAATTAACTTAAAACTGAAATATCTCATATGCATCTCAGCGGGGGGAGAGAGGTACCAGGGGGTAGCCCTTGACCTCCCCCCTCTACCCCCACCTTTAATCAATCGCATTAGAAGTAAATTTGAAAGTAAGGATGGAAAAAAAAGAAAAAAACTCGGAAAGGGGGGGGGGGGCTGCGCAACTTTTCCTTCAAAGGGGGGGTTCCTACATCCCGCTCTACCCCCTCAACCCCTTCGCCCTTCCAAAATCGACGGTATAGCAAGTACATTCCTGCCTGTTTACTTCCAGATGCAGAAAATGAGGATCTGCATACATTCCTATAGAGACAAGTCGTTCGTAACATTCATTTTTGAATGTGAGTGCGTGAGATAAAGGTAGAGTAGAGTAGGTACATCACATGGTCTCAATTCAGATTGAAGCACTAGTAGGTAAGCTTACCTATGTTTGCAAAATCCATTTTCGTATTTACATTGTAAAAAGTATTATAAATAAATTGTTCTATTGTTCAAAAGTGTTTTATTTCAAAGTATTTTCTTACATGGCTTCACATATACGCATATCCAATAAGCCCAACGCTGTTGCATTGTGAGAAAACAACGTTGGGCTGATCTTTCATTAAAATGAAACCTCGACGAGGGCATGCAGTTTTATCGATATCGATAAAACAAAAAATACGTGCAAGCAAGCACTACTCTATCTGTTAGGTTGGTAATTTTGTCGAGATAGGCTCACGTCTGACCTTTAATGTTAGTAATGTTGGATGCTTTGATGCCAATAAGCTTCTGCCAAAGTGCTTTCATTGGCTAGTAGTAGGGAGGTCTCGCCTCAAGAACGTAGTTTAGGTAGTGATTATATTCTCTGTGTGCACATAAGTCTGTGGTGCACAGTGGTTCGAGTTCAAACTGTGGCCCAATTACATAACTTGGCTTCAATCGAATTCTCAATATCGCAACCACTAATGCCTTGCGATAGAGTCGAATTTGCTATAAAAAAAGTGATAATCCGATTGTAGCCAAAATCTGTAATTGGGCCATAGATGGAACGGGACGTGCGCACCGACGCATATTTATCTATAACTCCAAGGATCCAAGCGTAATTCAACAAAGATAATTTAAACTACGTTTAGCGTTACAAAACGTTACGTCTCGCATTGATAAAATTTAAAGACTTCAAACATTAATATTGTGATAGTGTGCTGTGCCGGCCGGTCGTGGTCTGTGATCTTTTAACGCAAGCAATACATTCAACTGTTCTAACTTGTTTACTCACAACTCTTGCAATCAAAATGTTTAGGAACTTGAGTAAAGTGGCACAGATGCATAAAGCGAGATTCGCTACAGCTCCAGCCCCTAAAACTAACCCGGAAATATTGTACTCTGGGGTAAGTACGTATCTACCCACACTTATCAATTAGATAGCTCTTTAAAAATTGTTAAATCCATGATAGTCATTACACTGGGCTCAAAAATAATAAGTTTCTATCTCTTCCACATATTATACTAAAAATAATAATGTTCTTATCATTACAGCTGTTCATCAACAATGAGTGGGTTAAGTCATCAGACGGCAAGACATTTAAAACGGAGAACCCAGCCAATGGGAAAGTAATCACTGAAGTCCAGCAGGCTGGAAAAGCTGACGTTGACAAGGCCGTGCAAGCAGCTAAAGACGCATTCAAGTAAGTTGTTAAATCCTATTCTAAAATGCAATGGAGAGAGCTTTGCTTGGCATTTTACTACGTGATAGAATCCTAAATGAGGAAATCCGTAGAAGGACCAAGGTTACCTACATAGCTCTCAGAGTTTGCAAGTTGAAGTGGCAATAGGCAGGCCATATAGTTTGCAGATTCAACAACCGCTGGGGAATAAAGGTTCTTGAATGGCAACCACGAACAAGCAAGCGAAGTGTGGGGAGACCCCACACGATGGACCAACAACATTGTAGCCATTGCGGGAAGTCAGTAGATGGAGGTGGCACAAGATCGCTCATAGTGGCGCTCTTTGGGGGAGGCCTATGTTCATCAGTGGACTTCTAAAGGCTGACATGATGATGATGATTCTAAAATTATAAATGCTAAAGTTTGTTAGTATTGTTTATGGAAGAACTTTATAATCTACGTAAGTACATTATGTACTTAGCCTGTCGGCTATCGGTATCCCGTATGGGATATAGGAGTCTATATTTGCAAATTTTGCAAATAAAAGAAATAGAAAAAATAAGATAAAACTAAATATTTTTCTATTTTTTTTGGTTCATTTACCTTCCTTAAATACAGATCAGTCTTTATTAAAAAAAATGCCCAAGAACTCCAAAAATGCATTCCTCCACAGGTTAAGGGAGCGAAGGGGGAGGACCCTCCCCAAATAAGTAGTAGTAATAAGTCTGGTTTCCTCGTACCAAAGGTTGCTACTCTTTGCTCCCGCCTTCGTCTTCTAACCTATCATGGCCAAGTTGGGCTTCTGCTTAGCATCACAAACAGTTCCACATACAAAATTATATGTTTTCAAGATACTATGCATTATTCTATGAATGTTTTACTAAATATATTGGTAATAACGAAATGCGGCCACAAACAGCCGTGAACAACTGTCAAAACAAGTAGCAAAGAGCAGATTATATTTTCAATATTAACTTAACTTATTTATTTCTCAGAAACTGTTGGGCTCCGTCAAATAAAATTTTGTATGGTTGTGCTGGATAATAAAATCTAACTATGAAAAAAAAATTGAAGGTACAAAGCCACATATATATAGATTCTGACAACGAGCCGTATTTTTGTGTTTGTTTGTTGTATGAAGTAGTGCTAGCTTCTGGTGTCAGTTTGTCAGGCCTCCTAAGGGCCTCTTACTTGGCTTAATGAATAGTAACAGCTTAACTTGCTCTCTGAATTAGAGAGCGATGGAAGTCAGCACATAACAGAAAATCTGGTATTAGTATTGATTGTAAAAAACATGTGAGGAAGGAGGTAAATCAATATGTCTGCCCTTAAAACTATATGTATGTTATATGGTAATTATTACCAAACTAATGCTCTTGCGATTGTGTAGTTTTAAGTTTTTTTGTGTAGTTTGTTGTTTTATTTTGGCTTCATTGCTGGCACTATGATCATAATGATCACTATGATAGTGCCAGCAATGAAGCCAAAATATTGAGAACTCAAAACAAATAAAATACATGGTAGATATCCCATTTCCAATGTTAGTATCACAACCTGTCTTCTTCTTTTTATTGAGTGGCTTTTTATCGTTGATTGATGATATTCTGCCAATGTGCCAGTGTGACCAGTGTACAATATATTTGGAGCTGATCAGTTTACAGAAGTAACGTCGGTTTAGATACCTTTAATAAAACGGGACATAAACAAGTATAGGAAAGAAGAATTATAGGTAAAATATTAAACTACTTAAAATAAACAGGAAATCATAAATTTAATTTTATAAACAAATATTATTATTTTTTATAAATTTACATAAAACATATATAAATGGGGAGAAAACATATGAAAGAAGACATTTAAAATTTATAGGTCGGGGCATATTGGATCAAGAACATCATACAAAGAAAAAGCCAGCTTAGGGCAGCAAAAGAAAATATGATCAAGAGTTCCGTCATCGAGACCACACTCACAAAGAGAATGGTCCCTGACCCTAATTTTGTTAAGAAAGACTGCAAACATGCCCAAGACGAGAGCGAATTATAGTTGAGGTGACTAGTTTAACAGCCTTTTTAAATTTAAAAAAACCATGGTCGTACTGGGATATCAGGTTGGATATCACCAAAATGTCTACCTTTAATGGTCTTTGTATGAGACCAAATATTTTGCCAATTGTCATTTAAATGTTTCTTTGCTAGATTACGTTAGTCTCGAGAAAAACCTTTGGTGTAATTTTCTAGGCCTGTTTCTACAGCTTGTTTAGCGCAATGATCAGCGGTTTCGTTACCTTCAATGCCGTAATGTCCTGGGATCCAGGCCAGAGCTACCTAATACCAGAAATGGGGTGACATCTATATAATATTTCTCGAATTTTAAGATTTGAGTGAAGCATATCTTTAGCTCAAAATGGATATTTGTAAATGTCTTGTAAACAACTTAAAGAATCGGAAAATATGACAGTTTTATTTAGCTTATGTGATTCAACATATTTAACTGCTTCTAAAAGAGCTACTGACTCACCAGTGTAAACAGATGAGCCAGCAGGGCACTTAAAATTTAATATTATTCTAAATTTAGGTATCCATACAGCCAAACCAACCAATCCATTATTTGTTAATTTGGATGCATCTGTAAAAATAGTCAACCAATTGGGCCATTGAGAGTTCAGATTATCATATAATATGATATTAGCACCAGGAGTGCCCTTATCAATGCCAAAGTGAAGGAGGATGTTAGGTCTAAAGACTAGACTTTCATACGGAACACTATTAAGAGGGTGGATAGGAAATTGGAAGAGAGAGGAGGGCCAATTATAAGAATAATAAGAAAGATCATTATAAGAATTTAAAAGACAAGGAGGATCTTTATGTCGCCAATAATTTGATGTAGGAACTAGGTTAGAAATAGAATAAAGCTTATGCAAGATGGGATGTTTAGAGAACTGAGCGGCTAGATAGAAAAAACGATCAGCAAGATATTATCAACGAAGTCTTAGTGGAGGTTCGACGCACTCAACTTGGAGCGCATTTATAGGGGAAGACTTCATTGCTCCTGTGATGATCCGAAGACATTTAGATTAAATGGAATCAAACAATCTTAACGAAACTTTACTACAAGGTTCTAATAAAAATCCAGCATAATCAAAGTGACTTCTGATGATGGCATTGTATAGTATTTTTTGATTAAAAGAGTGTGAACCCCACCACACACCAGACAGGGCACGGAGGATGTTCACATTTCTTTCGCATTTATTTTTTATATAGTCTGTGTGGAGAACCTGTTAATTTAGAATCTAAAATGAGACCCAGAAATTTAGTTTGATTACTGTTTGGGACTATGATCGTTTATATAAATTTGAACATCCGGTATTTTTTTTTCTTCTAGGAAACACTACCACATTACTCTTATCTGGTGCTAGTGATAAGCTATGATCTGTTAGCCATTCACTAAGATATGAAAGATCCGCATTAAGTCGAGCTACTGAATCAGAAATAGAATTAGAAGAATAATAACGAGCTAAATCGTCTGCGTATTCTAAGATCTCACAAAATGAGTTTACAATTTGGTGAAGATCAAACGTATATAGATTATACAGTAATGGGCTTAAAACTGATCCTTGAGGGAGGCCTTTCCATACCAATCTTGGAGAAGAAACAGTATTTTGGAACCTAGCTGATATGAATCTACCTATTAGGAGGTTGCATATGACATGTGTCAGCCTCGCTGGTAATCTCAGCTGCTGCATTTTTTGCCTGAGAAGAGGAAGATGAACATTGTCATAAGCTGCTGTAATGTCAAGGAAGACACCAATCAAATGTTCATTCCTAGAAAAAGCAAGGCGAATATCAGTCGTGAACACACTAAGGCTATGAATAGTGCCAAAACCTTTCCTAAAACCAAATTGTGATTTAGATAAAATTTCTCTTTGTTCTAACAACCATTCCAATCTATTTTTAAGGAGATTTTCTAGGATCTTTAACATAACCGACGATAAGGCAATAGGTCTATAAGACGTCGGAATTGAGGGATTTCTCCCTGGTTTAAGAATTTGAATAATTACTTGGTGTTTCCAAATTTCAGGAAAATCACATTTTTCATAAAACTTGTTGACAATATCTAAAAAGTAACCTATATGTTTCTTTGTTAGTATAGATGATCGACATATAAACGAATAGGGTATTCCGTCCAGACCAGGAGCTGTATCTTTAAGATGGTTTAAGGCAGCACAGAGTTCATCAAAGGAAAAAAGGTCATCCATAGGTGAAAATGGAATATTAGCAGTTAGGTATTCCTCAGAAGGAATGAAAGGAGGGGCCAATTTATCAATGAAAGCTTCTAACCAAGAAGTGTCATTCGAGCTTATATTCTGAGAATTATTTGTTGAGCTACGGTATGCTTTAATTTTTTTCAATATAAGAGAAGATGGAGAGCGAGGCGAAAGACTTTCACAAAATTTAATCCTACCTGTTTTTTTTTTTTAGACAACACCCTTCTAGATTTTGCTAGAACCTTTTTAAAAAGAACATTTTTTCAATTGTAATGTTGTTATAAAAATATTTTTCAGCTTCATTTCTTTCTCGGATGACAGATGTACATTCAGAATCCCACCAAGGAGGAGAGGGGATTTTGGAACGAGAATGTTTTAGAGGAATAGTGGCATCTGCTGTTGCGATAATATTATTAACAAATTCAGTATAAAGAAGTAGATAATTGTAATCATCAATAGGAGGTAAAGAACTGATTTTAGAATTAAGGGAAGTGGAAAAATTGTCCCAATCAGCATTAGCAAGTTTGTATTTTATGAGTGGAGGAAGAGGTGAGGAATTGGAAGACTGAGTAGAAGTAGAAATAAGTATAGGAAAGTTATCACTTCCATGTAAATTTGGAAGAACTGACCATAACAATTGGTTAGCCAGGGAGGGAGAAGATAGAGTTAGATCTACAGCACTAGGATTCTGTAAAGGAGAAGTTTGGCGAGTAGGAGAGCCATCATTAAGAAGGCATAGATTAAAGTCATCCATAAGGTCAATAAGAGTAGAAGAAAAAGAGTCAGTAGAGAGTGAACCCCACATTAGATGATGGCAATTAAAATCACCAAGAATAATAATAGGAGAGGGAAGGGCCGAAAAATTGGTGACAGTTCAGCAATGATAGAAGCACTAGGGTGTGTGATATAAATAGAACGAAATGAAATATTTAAAGTTCTCACAGCTACAGCATTAAAGCTATTGCTGTGAGATGGAAGAGGTAAAAGAGAGTAAGAATTAGTCTTTTTAATGAGGAGGGCGCAACCTCCCCACCCGTCGTCGCGATCGTCCCGAAAACAGCCATAACCAGGGAGCCTAAAAGTGGCTCCAGGTCTAAGCCAAGTCTCCGAGACAGCCGCGACGACGGGCTTATACTTATTAATAAAAAAAAATAAGTCAGGAGTCCTGGATCGGACACTCCTCACATTCCATTGTAAGATTTGATCCATGTTGGTTATTTACAAGAGTCGATATTTTTTGCAGTATATGCAGGATGTTGTTCGGTATAGCGTCATTGAATTTGGTTATCATATTAAGTAACGTGTATGACATAAGTTCTAGAAGATTATCGTTGAGGGAACTGTTGAGGGCACACCCATTGTCATACTTGAGGAGAGTGTGGCAACTATAGCATCAAGAGCCTCTTTGTCATATGCTTTGTTTGGAGTTGGAATGAAGCGACGAGGAATAATTACTGTTTTTTGGTAAGAAGTAGGAGTTGATGGCCGGGTTGGCATATTTCCATGGATGGGAGGAGGAACTGTGTTATTTTTGACTATATCACCATATAGACGGCGGTTGACTGCAGGAAATCGTTGAGATGCTTCGTTGTAGCTGATATTTTCTTCTGAGACGAGTGCTTTTATTAATTTTTGTCTGCCGTGCTCAGGGCATTTTTTGTCGGTAGCAAAATAAAATCAAATATACTAACAATTTTATGGCATAAAATATACTAACAATTTTATGGACATTGTCTGAATATGAATAAATAATAATAATAATAAAATGGTTGCCAGAGCAGCAGTGCGAGCATGGATCTTATCGATCGATAAATTTACCGATTATTTTTAATCAAGTTTGACGTTAATATTCGATAATACGAGTTTGGTAGCACGGAACGTACTTTATCGACAACGACATAAATTCGATAAATCATATTGAATATATAGATTTATATCGACAAAAGGAAGCATGAATCTTATTTTTGACAATTGTTGTCGATATAATGTCGGTAATTTAACCGAATTTATCGAATTTAATCGGCCTTTCAAAGTTACACGACAAACTTTAGGTTAGGTTTAAGGAAAATACTACTTTATGGTAGTTAGGTAGAATTCCAAATGACAGAAGTTTCTCCGTAACAACTCAAAATAATAAAAATCTGCCAAATTGTGTCAAAAAATATTTGTTTAGACTATTAGTCGTCTATCTGATATATGTATAGTCCACGAGTTGCCATTTTTTAAATCGATAAACTCACGACGTGCTATCGAATCAATAAAATTTACCGAGAGGCTAGATCCATGCTACCGCATTTTGATAAAATTGATAAAAAAGAACTGTTTTCCAATCGTTAAATTTATCGAATTTTATCGATCGATAAAAGATCCATGCTCGCACTGCAGAATAGACATGATGCTTCTTTTTCTGGTATTGGGCATGTGGTGCCAGAGTGGGGTTGAGCACATTTAAAGCAACGGAGCTTGGATCTGCATAGTGTTTGGATGTGTCCAAACCTACAACAAGCTATGCATTGGATGGATGGTAGTTGGTATGTCTCTACAGGAATTGCAGCATTGAAGCAGAACACTTTTTTTGGCAAAAGTTTGCCCTTTATAGTAATTGTAGCCGTTTGGATAGGAACCCACACAGGTTTATTTTCTACAAAGGTTTTACGATTCAGTCTCCTTGCTTTGATTACACGACCACTTCCAGGTGGACATTCTAGTGCATTGACCAACTCTTCCATAGACCAACTCAATTGGTATACCTTTTATTATACCCATACGGGTAAGGTGAAACACCGGAATTTTTGTTTCATAATTATTGGAAGACAAAAATGTACTATCCAAGAAATTATTAGCATCCCTTGCAGTTCTGAATTCAGTTGATACCTTATTGCGACCAGTAGATTTCTTTCCATCAGAAGCAACTCCACACACTTTATTTGAGAATAGTAACTGGGCCAGTTTCAAAAGTCCAGTGCCAGAAGCAGGGTCTGAAACTATTTTGGTGATATGAACAATATATGGACCTAAATCAGTTTCATCATATCGCAGATCTTTAGTCTGAGCATATTCAGGGACAACATAAACATGTTGATCTGATGATGCCGGAGTTATTGAGGTCTTTTTAGGGATTGCATCCTCTCCATTCGTAGAACGCAAACGTTTTCGAGACTCCAATGGAAGTGGGGTATCTCACACCACCATGGACCCATCCGGTGGGTCGGCGTCGGGAGGACACTCATTTTTCCGTAGAAAAATGAGCGATCCTAACGAAATACCCACTCACCAGACAGCACAGGGCAAACAAAAATAATAATATATACAAAATAAAAGAATCTAAACCAAGTATGTTAAGAAAAAACAAAATAATTCGTAAAAGCCGTGTAAATGCGTACACCAACCAACACACCACACGGCACGTCTCCACAACCTGTCATAATGATGGTAATGATGATTTGTCATGATAAGATAACGTGCATTAAAATACAATACTAGGTACATACATATTCTAGTCATGATATACCAACATAAAATGATTGCAAATCAGATTATCTGCTAAGATAGGTGAGGAGTGCGTGCAAAATATGCTTATTCTTCAAATAATTTTGGAATGATATGCTAAACTGTGAACTGAATGTGTGCAAATTATGTTGATCATAGTTGAATGCATGTAATCGATACGATGAAGGTAGTAAAACATAAATTATCCAAGAATTATAAAAATTAGGGTTATTTGATTTAAATCAGCGGTGGGCAAACAGTCGATTGTGGTCGACCGGTCGATGGTAAGCGGTTTTAGTGTCGATCCAACACATAGCAGCAAAAACATACCTAAAAGTTTACAAAGCCCTGTCTGGGCGGCCCAATAATAGCGTGATTCTACTTCAAATATAATACTTACCAGGATAACAATTAAAAAAAAACACATTAATTATTTGGAGACTTTAAAAATAAAACTGAGATCATGTCTGCCATCAAAGAGCTCCAGTTGTCTCGTTAGACTGTAACTTGGCGTGTTGAGATTATGAGCAAGAATATCGAAAACAAAGCTAAAATATTATATTATGAAAATGTACATTATTTTCTCAGCCATGTGTGTTTATACGGATATCATTTCCGGAGACTAAGGCTGCAGAAGAGTTTTGACAAATATACCTCTGAAAGAAACCACTCGCGGTTTAGACATCTACGTTTAAAGTTAAAAATATCCTACGAGCTGCTGCTGTATACACTAGTGTGCATTACAACAGATGGTACGCTATCACCGACTGGACATACTAATTGATTTATTGCACTGTTCAGAGCTAATGAATATATCCCAAAAAAAAACAATTCTGCATCATACATAAGCAGGTGTTGTGTTCAAAAATACTAAACATGGCAGATGTGATGAGCATTGCTATGAAGATCGTAAACACCATTCGTTCCAGAAGCTTGCAAAGACGCCTCTTCAAGGTCCAATTGGAGGCCAGCTAATCTGAGCACACAGATTTATTGCTCCATACAGACGTAAGGTGGCTGAGCCGGGGAAATTTCTTAAGCTAAGCGCAGGCTCAGACACCTTATAACATGAGTATTTTATTCGGCAATTATTGCCGCAATTGTACAAACAGTGCAATAGGCTATGCACAGTGTACCTAGGGATGCAAGTATTCAAAAGTATAGATATTTTATCAAGTTATGGTAAATATCAATATCCAACTTATCAACTACTTGATATTATTTATCTATATAATTATGCCCACAATCATCATAATTTTCAGCCCGTAATCGCCCACTGCTGAGCTTTAGGCTTATATCCTTCTCATCTGCTTATATCCTTTTCTTCTCATCCCGTCAATGTTGGCGTGCCGTTTTTTTAGTTTTCTAGTTCCATAAAACATCACGAATGCGCTTATATCTACGATTGTTTTGAATGTTGTTACGACCCCTAACGGCCGGTCTCAATAATCTATTTATCCCTTACTAGAAGCACAGAATAAATAATAGTACAAGTACAGAATGCTGAGTAAAGTCATTTAAATAAATAGCGACCCTCGCTACAACGCTATAAAGTGCAATTTAACTCGCACGGCGCTGCGAGCTTTCAATTATATTTACCTAGAAGGCGTTCGCCCATCGCGTGCAGGCTAGAATGCACCGTATCACAACGCGCGAGAACTTCCATTGCTCTAACCGTTTCAGAATCGCTCTGTCACTTTTTCGCTCGGTAGGGTTGTAATAAGATATTATGACTAGGTACTTGTACTACTAATTATTCTGTGATATGTTATTACTTATTATTATAAATTAAAATAGTTCTATTACATACAATGACATGCTTATCAGAATAGACCTACTACCTCATTTTTACTACCTACCTATCCCGTTTTCAGACCGCCGATAACTTTAGTGAGATACCTACCTACGTGTCGTTGGTTGATTATGATTATATCCTATAGGTATTGCACTTGGATGAATAAAGGTGCCTGTCTGAATTCCATGCTAATTTAATGAGTGAAAAATAAATTGCTACCTACGTAATAAAAGGTATTAAAAGTAGGTAGGTATTATACGAGACATATATTATATAAATTCCTAATTAGTTGTAGGCTACTTACTAAGTCAGCACAGTAATTCATTTTCCGATCAACAATACCTACTATAATCAATTATAAAATTACGTTGATCGATGTAATAAACGATTTTATTTCTGCGCGGAAAAACCTTAAATATGCGTAGCTTCGGTATGGAACACAAATGAAATAACATAAAACTATAGGAACCTACGTAATAAAAAATATCAATATCTAACTACATAACTAGGACCTATTATAGGTATTACAATTTATTACCTTTCAATATCCTTTGGAAACGTAAAGAATGACAATTCGTAATTTCTATCACTATTCAAACAGCCGAATGCTATGCAGTACTTTCTAGCTTTCTTCTTGGTACTCATAATTAAAACACTAATAAAGTTTGTCAATAACTTTACGTAAGTAGGTGCTCTATCGCTAAGTACAAGGCGCGCGACTCATCGAGCGCACGCTTGACACTCGACTGAACGGACCCGAATATTGGGTCCTCGAATTTATGTGTACTTGTTGCGGAGTGCGACCGCTCTGCTAATGGAGAAAATTGAAGTCCCTATTAGTGATGAAGGCACCGGGAGGCAGTTCACCCTCCGTTTGACGTTGCAAGAGGTCAAACGAGCTAAATTGAGTGAGTCCACGACAAAGAGAAAAAATATCCGCGATCAAAGCTAGGTCCGATACAATCCGTTTTTAGTGGCAGTGAAATTAAAACTGTGTTACTTCCACAGATTGGGGTCACCATGGCGATCTATGGATGCTTCAGAAAGGGGAAGCTTGATCAACAAACTGGCTGACCTCATCGAAAGGGACCGGGTTTACTTGGCGGTAAGCTTTGTTCTCTTTTGTTTAGCTCTCTTTCGCAAATTGAAGTGGCAATGGGAAAGCCACACAGCTCGTAAAACCGATAACCGTTGGGGAAGAAAGAGATAGGTATAGACAACTGCATATTACTCCGTACTGTAGACAGGCTTTCGCAATGAGAGCATTTGATTATTGCCATTTTGGCGCTGATAGCTGTAGTTTGGCAGTGGTGAGCGTACACGGAACTAACGTACTTGTGCTATTATTTATTCTGGTGAATATCGTTAGGAGATGAGACAATATCAATTTTAGTTCCATGGCGCATCCAGGTTAGGGCGCTTTGAATCGGCACAAACGCAAGTACAGCAAAGCAAATCCATACAGATCAGTGGGAGTAGGATATACCCCCACCAGGTGGACCGACGACCTGGCCCCTTACTCTCGAACACCACAATCTATACTTATAATAAACCTGTAACGGGTCCAATTCTGTACATTCAAGTTTTATTTTTATTTTTTCGATGTTTCTGTAACAAAACCAAAATACTGAAATGAAGCCAAAACTGTATTTTTTTACATTTTTGTCTGTCTGTCTGTATCTTGGCTAGGCATCCCGCCGAAACTACTGAATGAATTTTACGAGGTAGGACATAGTATACTTTTAATCCCGATAAATTAAAGGGATCCCGCAGGATAGGCGTTGAAAGTTATTTAAAAGAACACGTATCACGCTGAAACTTATGGACGGGTTTTGTTGCAACTTGGCATAGTCATAGTTTATATAATGGGTAAAAATTGAGGATAATTGTTATACCGAAAAAATAAAGAGTTCCTGCGGGATAATGTCCCAAATTCTGTAAATTGAAGATATTTTGTAATCTTTTTTGGAGGCCTTCCTATGTTCAATACTAAAGCCAAAACTGTATTTTGCAATTTTTGTCTGTCTGTCTGTCCGTCCGTCTGTCTGTCTGTACCTTGGGAGCGTATCACGCCGAAAATACTCACTGAATTCAAATGAAATTTGGTATGATTTGAGTTCATACTTCGATGTCGGACATTGGATACTTTCATCCCGAAAAATTATAGAGTTCCTGCAGGATAGGGGTGGAAAATTATTTAAAAGAACACGTAGCACGCTGATACAATTATACGGATGTTGATGCAACTTGGCACAGACATAGTTTATAAGACGTGTGAAAATTATGGATACTTTTTGTCCCGAAAACGTAAAGGGTTCATGCGGGATATGGGCCTAAATTCTGTACATTAAACATATTGAGTTATTTTTTTTGAGGTTTTATTTATTTTCGATAATGAAGCTGTATGTTTTTTCATTTCTGTATGTATGTATGTATGTCTGTCTGTCTGTCTGTATCTTGGCCGCGCATCACGCCGCCGGAAATACTGGATGAATTCAAATGAAACTTGGTATGATTAGAGTTCATACTACGAGGTAGAACATAGGATACTCTTTACATCCCGAAAAATTAATGGGTTCTCGCAGGATAGGGGTTGAAACTTATTTAAAAGAACACGTACCACGCTGAAACGAATGGACGGGTTTTGATGCAACTTGGCACCGACTTAAGTTATATGATGGGTAAAAATTGAGGACACGTTTTATCCCGAAAATTAAAGGGCTTCTGCGGGGTATGGGTCCAAATTTATGTTAATATTTAAGTTTTTTTTTTTGAAGTTTCTCAAAACTGTTTTACTTTTTATTTTTGTTTGTATGTGTGTTTGTTTGTTCGTAACTTGACCGCGCATTGCACAGAAACTATTAAATGAATTTAAATGAAACTTGCTATGATTTGAGTTCATACTACGAGGTAGGACATTAGATACTTTTCATCATATATCTATACTTATAATAAAGCAATAGGTATGAAAAAGGCTGTAAAAAGAAGATAAATAAAAAATGCTCTTGGGTGCTTAAAAAAGGTATTGAACAATTTTTTTTTAATCGTGTCTTTTTGTCTGTTTATATGTATGTTTATTTGTTAACGCATCACGTAAAAACTACTGGACTGATTGCAATGCGGTTTTCATTGTTAGATAGCTTAGGGTTTGATTTAAAAACTGATGTAATTGGTATCTCAATCCGGTGAGTTAGAAGCCGAGCAATTGATAAAAGTATTTTTGACGGCTGAAGAAATTTTGATCATATGTTGGTATATTGGTCCTGGAATAGCACATTATGGTACTTTGAACCTAAAGCAAAGACCACGCGTGCGAAGCGGCGGGTACAGCTAGTCCTTAATAAATCGATAGAGCACTTCAATATAAACAAAAAATATTAGCGCAGTGGTATACTTAAGTGTCGCGTTTCTTGATATTGGACCTCAGTTTTTTTTTCTCCTGTCTCTACCGACCTCTACAGCTTCACCGGACGCTAGAGCGCTCCGCAGCAATGACGCAGAAGGCGCACGCCAAAGTTTAAATTTTGGCGTTGGGCACCCAGCGGGTACGAACCCGGCTTGGACGGTCGCCTAGATTAAGGGGATTGGACTAAATCGAAGATAGCGTATTAGTCATTATACTAACTTTGAACTCCAATATCTCAAAAACGCGAAACTGAGATTCTCGGTTAGTAACATATTATTTTGTTTACATTGAAGTCCTTTAAGGAAGGTATGATATGCCAGAACTTAAATAAAAAAAATTACAGTAAAACTAGTTATGCCCGCGGCTTCGCAAGCATGATCATTTATCTAGGTTAAAACTCTATGTACTATTCCAAGACCTAAAATTACAGTAAAACTAGTTATGCCCGCGGCTTCGCAAGCATGATCATTTATCTAGGTTAAAACTCTATGTACTACTCCAAGACCTAAAATTACAGTAATACTAGTTATGCCCGCGGCTTCGCAAGCATGGTCATTTATCTAGGTTAAAACTCTATGTACTATTCCAAGACCTAAAATTACAGTAATACTATGTATGCCCGCGGCTTCGCAGCATGGTCATTTATCTAGGTTAAAACTCTATGTACTAGGTAGAACATAGGAGCCCAAGACCTAAAATTACAGTAAAACTAGTTATGCCCGCGGCTTCGCAAGCATGGTCATTTATCTAGGTTAAAACTCTATGTACTATTCCAAAACCTAAAATTACAGTAATACTAGTTATGCCCGCGGCTTCGCAAGCATGGTCATTTATCTAGGTTAAAACTCTATGTACTATTCCAAGACCTAAAATTACAGTAATACTAGTTATGCCCGCGGCTTCGCAAGCATGGTCATTTATCTAGGTTAAAACTCTATGTACTATTCCAAGACCTAAAATTACAGTAAAACTAGTTATGCCCGCGGCTTCGCAAGCATGGTCATTTATCTAGGTTAAAACTCTATGTACTATTCCAAGACCTAAAATTACAGTAAAACTAGTTATGCCCGCGGCTTCGCAAGCATGATCATTTATCTAGGTTAAAACTCATATGTACTATTCCAAGACCTAAAATTACAGTAAAACTAGTTATGCCCGCGGCTTCGCAAGCATGATCATTTATCTAAGTTAAAACTCTATGTACTATTCCAAGACCTAAAATTACAGTAAAACTAGTTATGCCCGCGGCTTCGCAAGCATGGTCATTTATCTAGGTTAAAACTCTATGTACTATTCCAAGACCTAAAATTACAGTAATACTAGTTATGCCCGCGGCTTCGCAAGCATGGTCATTTATCTAGGTTAAAACTCTATGTACTATTCCAAGACCTAAAATTACAGTAATACTAGTTATGCCCGCGGCTTCGCAAGCATGGTCATTTATCTAGGTTAAAACTCTATGTACTATTCCAAGACCTAAAATTACAGTAAAACTAGTTATGCCCGCGGCTTCGCAAGCATGGTCATTTATCTAGGTTAAAACTCTATGTACTATTCCAAGATCTAAAATTACAGTAATACTAGTTATGCCCGCGGCTTCGCAAGCATGGTCATTTATCTAGGTTAAAACTCTATGTACTATTCCAAGACCTAAAATTACAGTAATACTAGTTATGCCCGCGGCTTCGCAAGCATGGTCATTTATCTAGGTTAAAACTCTATGTACTATTCCAAGACCTAAAATACCAATCTGACAACATTTGATCTAAATTCCTTCAGCCGTCAAAAAGTTTTTATCGATTGCTCGGCTTCTACTCATCGGATTGAGATACCAAGTACACCAGTTTTTAAGACAAACCCTAAGCGATGCAAACCGCATCGCAATCGGTTCAGTAATTTTTACGTGATGCGCAAACAAACAAACAAACAGACACGATTTTTTAAATTTATTCTTGTTCAGTAGCTTATTTTAAATACCCTAGGCCTAGAGCATTTTTTTGATTATCTTCTTTGTACAGACTTTTTCGTACTTATTTTTTTTTTATAAGTATAGATTTAAGGTCCCCTTTTTTAATTAAGAATGTACTAAAAGAATGCTCATACGGTAACTGACGCTACCAATACAAAAAGTTATTCAATGTACTGTATTGGCTGATCATGGTTGGATTATCGACCATACTCTATTTTTGAAAAAACTATGGTCGATATTTTTTCTTTCAGCTTTGGATTGGACATATCTTAATATTATGTTTAAGAGTATTAATGTTATTACGTAGACATCCATACAATGTTGCATCAAAGTGTTCAATAGTTGTTTTTTTTCTTTCAGCTTTGGATTGGACATATCTTAATATTATGTTTAAGAGTATTAATGTTATCACGTAGACATCCATACAATGTTGCATCAAAGTGTTCAATAGTTGTTTTTTTTTTCTTTCAGCTTTGGATTGGACATATCTTAATATTATGTTTAAGAGTATTAATGTTATCACGTAGGCATCCATACAATGTTGCATCAAAGTGTTCTATAGCTATTTTTTATCGATAACATCCGAAATTGTAACCTTTTTATTTTCTGAAGCTATACCAGTTACATAATTAATGATAACAACAAATGCAATGATAACCTGAATGATAAGGATGCGATTGTACCAAGCTGTTTATTTAAAAAAGCGAGATAATATATCATTTCATTACATATCTCATTTACATATACGACATACATACATTGTCTCTAATCGGCCCTGTATGTTTGTCTATGTAGAAAGATAAAAAAAAACTAGGAAATTGATTCCTTAGGAAGGTATAAAATTAAAAAGCTCACAGACAACAAGTAGCAACCAGACCGAGCCATTATCTATTACATAATATCAGTTTATGTTAATATACTTTTATCACTCAAAGAATAACAGCACTTTTTTGTTAGAAAGGTCTTTACTTTAGGTTAGGAAAGTAGTTTGTTTTTATCTTCTTTTTAACCGACTTAAAAAAAGGAGGTTCTCAAGTTGATGTGTACGTATGTAATATTGTTGAAAATGCGTAATATTCATATTATATGTTAGTCGCGATGGTAGCCTAACGGTTATAGTGCAACTTAAAATCCAACGATACCGGGTTCGATCCTAGGCTTCAACCAATGACTTTTCTAAGTTATGTCCGGTTTTCCATTGCTCCGTGCTTCGGAGGGCACGTTAAGCTGTTGGTCCCGGCTGTTATTGATTAATAGCAGTCGTTAAGTCATGCCAGAGGCCAGCGCTACCTCATACGACAGACAAACAAACAAACAATATGTTATTCTATATGAGTATCTCAACAAATATACCAAATTTCACGAATGTATGTATGTTTGTCCATGTATTTCTCGGAAACTACAAGTCTGATTGCAATAATTCTTTTTGTAATAGTTTCAGTATCTTTCAACTTAGGGATAGTTTAATCATAATAGGTTTAGAAGTTTAAAAGATATGGACTGTTAACTGTTTCCAGTAAGTATGTCTTTTTTCTTTGCGAACGAAATGAGTACTACTCCATTTTCTTAGGTCTAGTTTATCGAAACTAAAAAGTAAGATATATTTACTCATTTAAAATAAAAAAACGGTTTCTAATCTATACCTACTTATAATAAAGCAATAAGAACGAAAAAGTCTGTAAGAAAAAAAATATTTAAAAAAAGGTCTAGGTACTTAAAATAAGCAACTGAACAAGATTATAACATTTTTAAAATTCGTGTCTGTCTGTTTATCTATATGTTTGTTCGCGCATCACGTACAAACATATAGACTGGACCGATTGCGATGCGGTTTTCACTGTTGGATACTGAGGTACTTGGTATCTTAATCCGATGATTATATGCCGAGTAATCGATAAAAAACTATTTGACGGCTAAACGAATTTTGATCAAATGTTAGTATATTGGTATTTTAGGTCTCGGAATAGCACAAAGAGTAGTTTTAACCTAGAGAAATAACCACTCGTGTGAAGCCGCGGGTACAGCTGGTACATAATATAATTGTTTTGTTTAAATTAGACATTTTAAGGCGATATTTTTTTCTAAAATAAGTCTTAAAAAAAACAACAGTCTAGGAAGAATTTTAGCGTGAGCTGCGTAAACCATAATTTACAATAATTATAATTTACCTATAATTATAAACCTATATTATTTTACCTATAATTGTTAATTATATTTATTTATTTATAATTTACCTATTTCAAGAAGGTTCTTCTAAAAAAGTCCTCTCTACAAAAGGCTGAACCATAATTTATGGTGCTGCGAATTTTTGTGTAGATCTTGTTGTATGTAGTACGTACGTATATTAGGCGAACGTACAACAAAAACATAGGAAAAGAGTTTCATTTGCTCTCCGTTATCCCATGAAAACAGTATTATACCGGGGAAAAGTAGCCTATCATCATCATCATCATTTCACCCCTTAGAAGTCCACTGCTGAACATAGGCCTCCCCAAAGAGCGCCACGACGAACGGTCTTGTGCCGTCTCCATCCACCGACTCAATAAACTAATAATAAAATAAACAAGTGTTAACTTCGGCTAATAAAATCGGCTAAAAATCGGCTACCTTATCACTAAGCAGCAATTTCTTCCAGGCAACCTTAGGCTGAATAGAGACACATAGACAGACTTATAAAAATATACTTACTTATATTAAGGTACTAGCTGAGCAGCGGCTTTGCCCTCGTGGTCATTTCTCTGGTTATGGTGTTATTACCCGAGCTTAACTTTCTTCGACTTAACTCCGATTTCAAAATAAAACATTCCCTACTCTCCTAACCATAGAATCTGGAAACGCTTGACAACGGGAAGCCCTACACTGAAGAATCTGAATAATTAAATATTCCGAAGGTGTTTAACCCGAGCTTGACTTTCTTCGACTTAACTCCGATTTCAAACTAAAACATTCCCTACTCTCCTAACCATAGAATCTGGAAACGCTTGACAACGGGAAGCCCTACACTGAAGAATCTGAATAATTAAATATTCCGAAGGTGTTTAACCCGAGCTTAACTTTCTTCGACTTAAGTCCGATTTCAAACTAAAACATTCCCTACTCTCCTAACCATAGAATCTGGAAACGCTTGACAACGGGAAGCCCTACACTGAACAATCTGAATAATTAAATATTCCGAAGGTGTTTAACCCGAGCTTAACTTTCTTCGACTTCACTCAGATTTCTAACTAAAACATTCCCTACTCTCCTAACCACAGAGAAACGCTTGACAACGGGAAGCCCTACACTGAAGAACCTGAATCATTAAATATTCCGAAGGTGTTTTGTGTAACCCGAGCTTAACTTTCTTCGACTTAACTCAGATTTCAAACTAAAACATAGTTAAATATTTAAACGGGACTTAATCGCGCTGAAAAACTTAATATTTATTTACCTCGACGTTAAACGCGTTATGTTGTCGCGGTTTATGTCAGAAGATATCTGCAGATGTCGTTAGTGTCGTGTGTCGTGACAATTCTGAATTTTTACAAAACCAAATGCGGGTAGTTGGAGACAACGCTCGCCCTTCTCGACGCTGACACCCGCTACTTCAGTCTTCTCGTGACCACGATCAATGCAACTAGATCGAAACGTCGAGGTAAATAAATATTAAGTTTTTCAGCGCGATTAAGTCCCGTTTAAATATTTAACTATGTGTTCGAATCGCGAAAGTTTAAAAGTTACAATTCAAACTAAAACATTCCCTACTCTCCTAACCACAGAGTCTGGAAACGCTCGACAACGGGAAGCCCTACACGGCGGCGTACTATGGAGACCTGCACGCTGTGGTCAGAAACCTGAGGTACTACGCCGGTTGGGCAGACAAGAACCACGGGGTGGTGGTGCCCGCCGACGGGAAGTACTTCGCCTACACTCGCCACGAACCTGTCGGTAAGTGTTTGTCTCTGAGTGAACTTGGTTTTGTGCATATTGTGAGTGCTCCAAGACATCAAAGTCGCCTGAAAAAGTCCTTTTATACTTATAACTAGCGACCCGCCCCGGCTTCGCACGGGTAGATATATAGAAAGATAAAATTAGTAGGTACTTTATTTGGACAAATAGAACAACAACAATTTCTTACACAAAATGTTTATGTTTTAGGTTTTATACTCACGTACCATTTCTATAGTATTTAACCCGAGCTGTCGTCTGTTTAACGCAAGGAGGTTGAATTACGGTTACTATTTCGTGTATTATTAGCATATAGCATTTCCTACGTCAATGATTATTAGATGTTCTGTGATTTCGTTTCCATGGCAACGTTCCATATACAAAGACCCGTATCTCCTTCTTAGTTTGTGATCTTACGTAGTATTTATATACTCTTTGGTTTGTGATACAAAGTAATCGAGATTTTTTGCAAAATTTAATACCTCATGTTTCATTATTGCAATTTTTTAAGGGAATTCTAATTTTTTGAAAAATAAAATCCTGCTAGTGTTACTCGCTGATAATTAAGCTTTCATTATGTGAAATAATTTTTAAAATCGGTTTTGTATTTATTGAGTTTATCCATTACAAACAAACAAACAAACAATCAAATCTTTCCTCTTTATAATATTAGTGTAGATAAAGCAGTAAGTAACAAAAAGGATGTACAACGAATTTAATTCAAAAATAAATGGTCTAGCTAGGGGACTTAAAATTAGCTACTGAACAATTATATAACTTTTTTATCGTGTCTCTCTGTTTGTATGTTCGCGCATCACGTAAAAACACTAAACCAATTGTGGTGAAGTTTTCACTGTTGGGTAGCTTAGGGTTTGACTTAATAACTGGTGTACTTGGTATCTCAATCCGATGAGTAGAAGCCAAGTAATAGATAAAAAACCATCTGACGGCTGAACGAAATTTGGTATTTTGTACTATAAAGTACTTTTGATCCAATAACACAGACATTTAACCCAGAGAAATCACCTCGCGGGCACAGCTAGTACTATTATAAAAGCGAAAGTAACTCTGTCCCTTTTCGGTTTGTAACCTTTTCATGACTAAACGGTTGTACTGATCTTGATGAAATTTAGCATGGAGATATGTAGTTTGAACCGTGGGGAAGGACTTTTATCGCGATTTAACCTGGAAACAGTACATCATCAAAGTAAGAGAAAAACACGACTGCCCTGCCAAAACACTAGCTTTTCTAATTGTTTTAGTCTATGTCACTCGGGATGATGTAAGGATTCTAACAATACCCAGTACATCCAAATCTGTTCAGGCATTTAAAAGTTATGGTGGAACAAAGAAACTAACATACATACATACATACATGAACCCTGAAAACATTACACTCCTTTTTTGGGCAGTTGTGTCGCGTAATAATCCACGCAGGCAAAGCCGAGCCGCGGGGCGCAACTTGTCTGTAACTCACATTGTCGCGATGCGGCCCTGGGGGGTGTGTAATGTAGTCCAGGGACCGACGCTCAGCGGACAACATTATGCATTAGGTACAGTAGAAACTTCGTGGTGCGAGCCATCCTTTTTATCTTTGGATAGTATATTTCTCTCTCAGAGAATGTCGTCTATTTAGGCTCACAGCTGACATAGCTTGAAGATCTTGCACTCGTTTACTCAGTGTTCGACCAACTTTACAATATACTTATTCAAAAGTGTTCAGGATGATATTTTCCTTTGGTATAGTTATATTCAAAGTTATATTACTCTTTGGCATTGAGGTATTATTCTTAGTAATAATACCTCAATGCTCTTTGGCCAATACATAAAGTCCATGCTTAACAATGTAAGAATGACATTTGAATTTTAGAATATGTGGTGAAAAACGTGACAATACAGTGATAGACTACGAAATAGGTTTTATTATGCTCATGAAAAAGGTTGAAATCGTCACAACATGACTAGTTAATTACCGGGCAGCAAATAAGCTTAAGTATATATTTATGAATTCAAGTCATGATATTTATGAGATAGGTGTCGATAAATGACTAGTTAATTACCGGTCAGCAAATAAGCTTAAGTATATATTTATGAATTCAAGTCATGATATTTATGAGATAGGTGTCGATAAATGACTAGTTAATTACCGGTCAGCAAATAAGCTTAAGTATATATTTATGAATTCAAGTCATGATATTTATGAGATAGGTGTAGATAAATGACTAGTTAATTACCGGTCAGCAAATAAGCTTAAGTATATATCTATGAATGCAAGTCATGATATTTATGAGATAGGTGTCGATAACATGATACATTTACGTCAACTCGCATGTCATTGATAATTATTTTTTGTTATTGAGAACCAGTTTGTCAACTGCCTTACTCTACCGTGTTTTATTATCAATTATATTGCTTCAAGGTTAAATCTATACTTATAGCAGTTGGTAACATAGTCTGTATAAAGACGATAATAAATAAAATATGGTCTAGGGTAGATAAAAAAAAAACTTCTCTTATTTTAAATCGTGTCTGTCTGTTATACGTAAAAAAACTACTGGAACGATTACTAAATAGTTTTCGCAGCGCACGTCATATTTTTTTATCTCTTTCTAGGCAATTGTTTGACCACGATCTCACCTGATGAAAATGCCAATAAGCTAACAGTTTTTTTTCCAATGAATTTTTCGACCACATCGTCCTTAAAAAACAAAAGAAGTTAAGTCCGCGAAAACAAAAGAAAAAATCTAATTTTGGCCCCTTCAATTCCAGATGGCCCCTCGAGGTCGATAATTTGTTTTTTTTCGTAACTACCTCAAAACTAAGCAATACAAATCAAAACATCTTCTAAACCACTATTTGTAGGGCAAAGATTCATATTTTCCCCCAATGACTGTCCTATAAGGAGAAATATTTTTTAAATCGGTTCTGTATTTTTGTGTTTATCCATTACAAACAAACATACAATAAACTATTCTCTTTATAATATTATAGTGTAGACTAGCTTTAGCAACTTCGACCACGCGGACTACAGTTTATCGCGATAAAAAGTATTATATGTCCTTCCCCAGGGTTCAAACTATCTCCTTACAAACTTTTATCAAGGTTGGTTCAGCCGTTTTGTCGTTTAAAGGTACTTAACAATCAGACAGACAAATTGCTTTCATTTTTATAATACGAAGTAGTATGGAAGAGTAACTATAATATTATCTAAACCAGAATAAAATAACAAACAAACGAAATTAATTCTTTAACAAGACATAATTGAAAGTTATAAAATCCGACTTCGAACAAAAATAAAACGAGGAAAAAATTTGGGTGAGAATGGTTGCTAACCAACTTTAAATCGTTATAGATCCTAAATGGTCATTCGTAATGAGAAATTATAAGAGAAACCTAATTTTCAAATACCTATTCAAAGATACCCCACATAACATAGTACGTCGACAATCATTTTTATATTTTTAAAATATATTATATTTTTGAAATATATAGTTATCATTTTTATATTTTTAAAATAACGCATAAACATCAACGGCGTCTATCTGTCTCATCTAATAAGGTTTGCAGATGACCTCGTTTTGGTTGCTGAAGACTTGTACGATCTCCAAAGCATGCTACAAGAACTGTCGGATGCTTCTTTGAGGATAGGTCTAAAGATGAATATGACCAAGACCAAAGTGATGTCGAACGATTCTGTTAAATCCCATCCAATTCTTGTTGGTAACGAAAGCATAGAGGTTGTCGAAAATTACGTGTATCTTGGTCATGTTCTATCTTTTGGCAAAGAGCATCAAAACAGAGAGATCGCCAGGTGAATTCAACTTGGTTGGGCGGCATTTGGAAAGCTGGATGGCATCCTTAGGTCACACCAAATCCCACAGTGTCTCAAAACTCGTCTCTTCAATCAGTGTGTCCTGCCCACCATGACATATGGTGCCGAGACATGGACCCTCACGCATGAGGCTGTGCACAAAATCAATCAATAATTAAAAAAAAAACAAATAAATTAATAATCAATCATTATATTATCAATCATTAATCTATGCTTGGCATTAGACTTCAAGATCGAGTCCGTAATGTTGAGATTCGACGAAGAACAAAAGTTCGGGACGTCGGAACCACAGTAACGAGACTAAAATGGAGTTGGGCAGGACACATAGCCAGGCGAAGTGACGATAGATGGTGTAGGACGGTAACTGAGTGGTGGCCGAGACAGGGAAAGCGAAGCGTTGGCAACTAGATAGGCCGGCGATATTGTTAAGATCGCGGGTCGAACCTGGATCCGATTGGCACAGGACCGAGGCGAATGGTGTATTAAAAGAGAGGCCTATACCCAGCAGTGGGACGAGAAAAGCTGTGGATGATGATGATGGCGTCTGGTTGTCTCCAAATTGAATTTTGATTAATGTCATGTCCTTAATACACACTCGCAAGATTAAGACAAATCGATTGCCGTAAGAATCATCGAAATCGGTCCACGCGTTTGGTCTATATAGTGCCACAAAGTAACAAACACACATACATTATAGGCTGATGAACAAATTATCCTCCGCTCAGTCGGGTAAAAAAGCATATTTCCACGATTTGCTGGTTTGTCGTGAAAATATGTATAATATAATGCAATATTCGCTTACATATTGTTTTAGGGCAGAATTTCGAATAGAAGAAGAGGATATCCTAGATAAATAATATCTGTACTCTTCACTCCCAGGTGTATGCGGACAGATCATCCCATGGAACTTCCCGCTGCTGATGGCCGCGTGGAAGCTGGGCCCGGCGCTCGCCACCGGCTGCACGCTCGTCATGAAGCCGGCGGAGCAGACCCCGCTCACGGCGCTCTACATCGCGCAGCTGGTCAAGGTAAAGCTGTACTCTTGACTCCCAGGTGTATGCGAACGGATCATCCCGTGGAACTTCCCGCTGCTGATGGCTGCGTGGAAGCTGGGCCCGGCGCTCGCCGCCGGCTGCACGCTCGTCATGAAGCCGGCGGAGCAGACCCCGCTCACGGCGCTCTACATCGCGCAGCTGGTCAAGGTCATTCGTTTGTTGAATTTCGTATGTCAGAGCTTGTCAGGTTAGCCGAGGACATGGCTTAACGACTGATATCAATCAACGAACAGCCCGGCGGACAGCTTAAAAGTGCCCTTCGTAGCACGGAGCGATGGCAACTCGCACATAACTAGGAAAATAAATTGGTTCGGAGCGGAGCCTAGGACCAAAACCTATAAAGTTACCGCTAGGCTACCGTAGTAGTTGAAAAAAAACAGACACGAATAGATACATCATCATCATAATAAGCCTATGCTTGTTCACTGCTGGACGTAGGCCTCTCCTGAAGCACGCCACTGAGCTCGGTCATCAGCTCTCTTCCATTTTCTGCCGTGTCACTCCACATGGCCACAGGCCATCCTACATTGACAATGACCTATATCCTTCATTGTCATCATTAATGTAGCTAGCTTCAGACGCATTTTTGTACAAACTTCGATAATTGAGGGCTTCATAGTGAGGTTTTTTCTTCATGGTTGGCGCTAGCTTAGATATTTCCAGAAATATTTGTTTATGATCCGATAATGACGACTCTATTATTGACATACTGAAGGAATGCAGGTTATCAGTGTTAGTGTAAACATGGTCCAGGATGGTTTTTGTATTGTTAGTCTCTCTAGTGCAATATCTGCTATCGATTTTATTCAGTATTTCATATCCAGTTTCTTTTACATTATAAACATAGTGTTTAATATGATTATCTGTGCTGAGCAAGTCGATATTTTTGATATTTTGTCTTTGTTCCAATTGCGAAAAAAATATTTCGATAAATTTTTTGTCGTCTGTTTCTCCTGGTTTGTAGATTCCTCCGATGTTTAAAGATAGTTTATTTAAATATATCCATAAATAATGGTTTCCATGATCAAAAAAAAATCGTCGTTATCTCATATCTTATACTGTTGTGTACAAAAATTGACACACCTCCTCCTCTACTGGTTGGCCGAAAATTGTATATGTGCTCGTAGTCTGGCAGATTATATATTTTTGCATCCTGTTCTGATGTAATCCATGTCTCAGTGAAAACTATAATGTGAGTAGTAGTCGGTATGGCTTTGATTATACACTTTATCTCATCAAACTTCCCTGCCTTCCGTATGCTACGAAGGTTAGCGTAAAAGAAGCGCAAGGACGAGGAATTCACTGGGAGATCTTCGTATTTATTTACTATGCAATGTCTTAGCCTACCTGACTCGTCAGTAGTGCTATGAACAAGTGGAGTAGCGTTTACTATTTTTTTTTAGTAATTCCAATTTGTATAATCTTGGGGATCCCCTTTATATATTTGATAACGAGGCTTTGCTCACCATTTTCTTCGCGGAACTTCATTTCTTCTTTCAAAGTTTGTAGCTATTGTTTTTGTGAAGGAGTTTTGTCGGAGTACATCAAGATATCCTTAGATAATTTGGATTTGTTTCGAAACAGAAGTTTTGGCGTGCTTGTGTTATTAAAGAAGACTTTTAGGGGGTAACCTTATTAGGAGTGTACTTTCCCAACCTCATGCACTTTATCGGTTCCGGGCATTCTTCGCACAAGACCTTTAATATTTTTGTGACTTCGCCATCATCATGATTTCGTCTAGAAGTGAAGTCCTTATCAAACTTCTCCGAAACTCCCATTAAAACGATGCTTTTCTCTCGTTCGCATCGGTCTTTAAGCTCAGATAGCAGGGCCTCAGAATTGGGTACGGCCAGGTGTGATAACGTCACGTCCTCATTTTGTAGATTTTTTAGTTGTGATATTTCGGTTTCTATGTGCTTTATTATATTTTGGGTTTTAGAATTGTCTGATTTTAGAATTTCCATCTCGTTATTTATGGTAATACACTGAGAGGATAGATTATCCGTAGCCGATTTTATTGTCTTTATTTCGTCTTTAATCTCAGACACTTGTTCTCTAATCTGGGACATGTTTTCATTTTGGGTTTTAGCAAAACCTTCATAAAAATTCATTATATCTGTACAAAAATCCATAAAATCCTTTTTAAAGTCTTGTTACTCACTGCGCTCCTTTCTTTTCCTTGTGCTAACATTAGAATAAGGCTCTTCATGCACGAGACTAGATAAGTTCGGCGCGGAGCCGCCGCCAGCATTCCCGCAGCCGCTCAGCAACGATGCGCTTGCGCCACTTGGCGGAGTTCTCTGTACGCTCATTCTACTGTTTGTGTATAGATAGGTAAAAGGTACGTACGTATTACTCGACCGATTGCGCTGTGTCGATTTGCCAGCTGTGCGTTGCGTTGCTTGTAGCGAGAGCGCGACGAAAAAAAGCAACCGTTCTTTCTTTCCTGAGAGGCGAGGGACGCTGCGGCCGCACCTCTGTTGTGTCGCGTGCCTGGTAGGCTCGTCTTATGATCGTTGTTGCACTTTAGCGCTATTGTTTTATGAACTATTATAGATTGGCAAATAATTATAAAATTTAATGATAGATTAGGAACTTAAACACACGTCTGGTCGCTTCCACAGCCAGAGCGTTCTGTGATGTCTTTACTTTACTTTAACTTTTTACGATTCCAGGAAGCCGGTTTCCCTCCCGGAGTAGTGAATATGCTGCCGGGGTACGGCGACGCGGGCGCGGCGCTCGTGGACCACCCCGATGTCGACAAAATCGCTTTCACCGGTAACTACACGACATCCTACTAATATTATTATTATTCGTAGTTACTAATATTATAAATGCAGAAGTGAGTTTGTTTGTTACGCTTTCACGAGCGGCCAACTCGTCATACTTTTCATACAAAACCTCGTTGCGTTGTAACACATCTTTCTTTGAACTTTTTTAACTAAAGTTCTTGTTTTGTCCACTTTGTCTAGATTTCTAAGAAAGCAAAAAAGTAAAAATTAGGAGGAAAATCTAAAAAATCTGCTTTTTCGCACGAATTTTACCTGAACTAGGCCGTTCATAATGTACTCATAAATTGTAAAAGTAAAGAAAACATCTTCGTAGAAACCTCGCACATGTAATGGAGATTCTAAATGAAAAACATTTATTTCACTATCTGATAAGGATTAATCAAAAACACGTATTTTCTGGAACAATTTTTATGAAATTTCCGCACACAATTTTTCGTTCAATGTTGTTATTATTGTTATAATGTGAATGTCAACCGAGCGTTTAGGCGCTATCTCTCTCTTTTCGCTTTGCCTCTTTTTCAAACATTGCGCTGGATGAAACAACAAGCTTTTCGCCAATGCTTGCGTTGACGATAGGCGGACCGGGAAGGGCCCTCTTAACTACTCAACCAATCATCGTGAAATTTTGCACACACGTTGTCAGGGGTACAGAAAAGGACATAAGGTAGGTACCTACCTTTCAACCCGATTTAGGAAATAAAAATATGAGTTCAAAAACTAAAACCCGACTACGGTCTTAGTGGACTAAAACTCACAAACATGAATATTCAAATGATTCAGAAATTTAAAACTATAGAACCGGTTTAGGCTGGGCGTTGTCTGTCAGTCAGTCAGTCAGTCAGTAGGTATGTCACGGTACTGTTTTATAGGCATGATTAAAATAATGTAATAAAACACATAATTTTATTATTCTGCCCAAAAGTGAAGGGCATCTATACTTATAATAAAGCAGTAAGTACTAAAAAAACTGTAAAAGGAATATATTTAAAATAGATCTAGGATACTAAAAATAAGCTACTGAAAAAGAATAAAACATTTTTAAAATTCATGTCTGTCTGATTGTCTGTTAGTCTGACGCATCACGTAAAAACTACTGGACCGATTGCGATGTTGTTTTCACTATTGGATAGCTTAGGGTTTGACTTAAATCTGGTGTAGGTTCTTATTATCTCAATCCGATGAGTAGAAGCCGAGCATCGATAAAAACTTTTTGATGGCTGAAGGAATTTTGTTTAAATATTGGTATTTTAGGTCTTTGAATAGTAATAGAGTTCTTTTAACCTAGAGAAATGGCCACGCGTGCAAAGCCGCGGGTACAGCTAGTGCTAAATATAAAACATTTAGTGTTCGCTAGCGCTAATGCTAAAATCATAAGAATACGATGTTTTATCTTTAACGTGAATCGTTTCCATAGACTAGATAACCACTGCTAACTATACTGGTGATTCGCCCTGAACCGAGCCCCGGTATCTAGATTTTAGGGTTCCGTACCCAAAAGGGTTCAAACAGAGCTCTATTACTAAGCCGTTCGTCTGTCTGTCTAGTTGAATTTTTCACGGAGTGTGTTTATTATGGCGGATATCTTAACAAATAATTTAACTTAAAAAATATATCTTATTTCTTTAAACGAGAAATTCTTGTATATTTTTTTTTTTTTTTTTAAGAATTTCTCGTTTATATATATATATATATATAAACAACATTTTCTAAAAATGAATCCTAGCTAGATCGATTAATTTAGTATACAGGGAGTTTCGGGGGCGATAAGTCGATCTAGCTAGGATTCATTTTTAGAAAATGTTGCTTTATTTGTGTTTTCAACAATCAACTTTATCGATAATCAACTTAAACATCAACTTTTTTTTCTGTACTTACGTAATAGGTTGATAAACTGTAAAACAATAAGTATTTATTTCTAATATAATATTAAACTAATTGCACTATTAATATGAACTGATTTTTTATTTAAATAATCAGTTCATATTTTTTTATTATTATGTCGGTAAGATCGAAAACCATTATTCATATTTCGTCATTTCATCAGTATGTAATTCGTATTTAAATATAATTTCTAAAAAACTCAATTTACCAGGTACTACATATATAAAAAACTGTGAACTAAACCATAAAGAGGCAAAAAAGCTTTCGATTGTTGATTTTGAAATATAGGACGCAGTCGAGTCAGACTCGCACTTGGCCAGTTTTTTTTTTAAATCTTGGCTAAAAACTACGAAGCCTAAAACCACAAAATATTATAGCGCTGAGTTTTTTTTATGGATAAGTAACTTTTGAATAATATAGTTTGGTTTCAAAATCTGTCTTTATAATCCAGGTTCCACAGAAGTGGGCAAGTTGATCCAGCGCGGCGCCGCCGGCACAGTGAAGCGGATCACACTGGAGCTCGGCGGGAAGTCACCCAACATCATTCTCGGTGACGTAGACTTGGAAACTGCAGTCGAGGCGGCCCACACCGCGCTGTTCTACAACATGGGACAGTGCTGCACCGCTGGTGAGTGATCCTTTGTTGAAACTACAGAAGTGGGAAAGGTGATCCTTGATTAAGCAAAGCGAATCACGCTGGAGCTCGGCGGGAAGTCACCCAACATCATCCTCGCTGACGTGGACTTGGAAGCGGCAGTCGAGGCGGCCCACACCGCGCTGTTCTACAACATGGGACAGTGCTGCACCGCTGGTGAGTGATCGTTTCAGAAGTGAGAAAGTTGATTCTTGATCCGGCACAGTAAATCACCTTACAGATCAGCGGAAAGTCTTCCAACATTATGCTAGGTCATGTTGATCTATAAACAGGTCGAGGCGGCCCTCAGTTCGCGCCGCACTGGTGCTGAGCGATCCTGGACAGACTACAGAAGTGGGAATTTTGATTCTTGATCTAGCAAAGCGAATGACTAAAAATCTAAGCCGAGCCTTTACACAAATACATTTCTGCACCGCTGTTGTTATCCAGTAATCTACAATTCTAGACTCACAACAAGGGTGGGAAAGTAGATCCAGAAGCTTTTAAAGAAACAAAAGGATACAAAATACTTTTGACTTTCTACATTGATAAAGCGAAAAAGATTGGAACCACTTCCCAATCTGTCCTTTCTCGCAGCAGTAATGTAAGAGCTCTTACATTATATATTCTTTAGTTAACCATAGGCGGTTTGTAGCCATTTTTCATCCGTTAGTGGAAGTTAAAGAAATTTGGTAAGCAAACTCACACAATGTCCGAAACCTATGCATCACCTTATTCATTTAATACTTTATTGCACTAAGATAGTGAAAAAGGAAGACTTAATGCTAAAGCGTTTTCTACCAGCCTTCCACATAATATGGTACATAAAAAGGGATGAAAACGTGCAACAAAAAATCGTAAAATAAAAAAAAATGCTGTGAATTTACGAATGATAACAAAATAAATACATAATCATAATAATACAAATTTATAAAGTCCACAAAGTTACTACTATAATTAGATAATATTAATGATACATATAGATAAAACACATTCATTACTTAGCAATGAGGTTACTGCTATAATAAGTATAACACTAATATAATATAACGATATGAGTGACAAACATTTAACCCTCCGTATACGAGGTAGGGTATGACAAACGCACGACCCTAAAAAAACGCAGTTACTATCAAACTTAAAAGCGCGGTAGTTAGTCTTCTCAGTAGCTGGAATAGCGACGTTTCCGCTCCGAGCAGCGCTGTCGAATCAGTCCGGCGGCCGCCACGAACAGCGTTGCACGTCCGCAATGTTCGCATAGGCGTCACGTCACACACCCCACCTCAACCCATGATCATGATTAAGTCACCTCGTCTATGGAGGGTTAAAAAGGCTATAAGCCTTGTAATAGTGTTCTGTGACAAGCCGTTTAAAAACATCCTTGGAAGATGCTTTTTAAGCTTTTATTTAACTTCACTTATATGTATGTACTCGTATCTATGTATTTATGTCTGTTCTGGAATCTTGCAATTCAAATTTCGAGCACTTCCCGATTAGCTATCCGGCTGAAACTTTCAGGGCATGCAATGCATTAAAAAAAACTACTAAAACCTTCTTTTTTTTTCTTTTGGTATATTAGCGGGTAGCTGGTGCCATAGCTGTACCGCAACTACTCCTTTGGTATATTAGCGGGTAGCTGGTGCCATAGCTGTACCGCAACTACTCCTTTGGTATATTAGCGGGTAGCTGGTGCCATAGCTGTACCGCAACTACTCCTTTGGTATATTAGCGGGTAGCTGGTGCCATAGCTGTACCGCAACTACTCCTTTGGTATATTAGCGGGTAGCTGGTGCCATAGCTGTACCGCAACTACTCCTTTGGTATATTAGCGGGTAGCTGGTGCCATAGCTGTACCGCAACTACTCCTTTGGTATATTAGCGGGTAGCTGGTGCCATAGCTGTACCGCAACTACTCCTTTGGTATATTAGCGGGTAGCTGGTGCCATAGCTGTACCGCAACTACTCCTTTGGTATATTAGCGGGTAGCTGGTGCCATAGCTGTACCGCAACTACTCCTTTGGTATATTAGCGGGTAGCTGGTGCCATAGCTGTACCGCAACTACTCCTTTGGTATATTAGCGGGTAGCTGGTGCCATAGCTGTACCGCAACTACTCCTTTGGTATATTAGCGGGTAGCTGGTGCCATAGCTGTACCGCAACTACTCCTTTGGTATATTAGCGGGTAGCTGGTGCCATAGCTGTACCGCAACTACTCCTTTGGTATATTAGCGGGTAGCTGGTGCCATAGCTGTACCGCAACTACTCCTTTGGTATATTAGCGGGTAGCTGGTGCCATAGCTGTACCGCAACTACTCCTTTGGTATATTAGCGGGTAGCTGGTGCCATAGCTGTACCGCAACTACTCCTTTGGTATATTAGCGGGTAGCTGGTGCCATAGCTGTACCGCAACTACTCCTTTGGTATATTAGCGGGTAGCTGGTGCCATAGCTGTACCGCAACTACTCCTTTGGTATATTAGCGGGTAGCTGGTGCCATAGCTGTACCGCAACTACTCCTTTGGTATATTAGCGGGTAGCTGGTGCCATAGCTGTACCGCAACTACTCCTTTGGTATATTAGCGGGTAGCTGGTGCCATAGCTGTACCGCAACTACTCCTTTGGTATATTAGCGGGTAGCTGGTGCCATAGCTGTACCGCAACTACTCCTTTGGTATATTAGCGGGTAGCTGGTGCCATAGCTGTACCGCAACTACTCCTTTGGTATATTAGCGGGTAGCTGGTGCCATAGCTGTACCGCAACTACTCCTTTGGTATATTAGCGGGTAGCTGGTGCCATAGCTGTACCGCAACTACTCCTTTGGTATATTAGCGGGTAGCTGGTGCCATAGCTGTACCGCAACTACTCCTTTGGTATATTAGCGGGTAGCTGGTGCCATAGCTGTACCGCAACTACTCCTTTGGTATATTAGCGGGTAGCTGGTGCCATAGCTGTACCGCAACTACTCCTTTGGTATATTAGCGGGTAGCTGGTGCCATAGCTGTACCGCAACTACTCCTTTGGTATATTAGCGGGTAGCTGGTGCCATAGCTGTACCGCAACTACTCCTTTGAGTTGTCGCCGACAAAGGATGTGGTTTTAGGGAATACAGAGGCGGAGGGAATCAATTGATCGTAAATTAAGGTCATGGGCATCAGACAGGAAATCAAACGAGTTTTTAAATAAATAGGCGATCTGGTATCATTCAATATCGAGTACTTTAAGCCAAATTAAAGCATTTCTTCCATCACGGATTTGGAGCCACTTTACTCGATACTCGGAGATATGATCGTACTTACGGAGACAAAACCTTAAACCGAAATCACTTTGTTGCAGGATCTCGGACATTCGTGGAGGACAAGATATACGACAAATTTGTGGAGCTGTCCGCAGAGCGCGCCAAGAAACGCGTCGTTGGGGACCCCTTCAGGCCTGACGTCGAGTCTGGACCGCAGGTCAGGGAACATATTTAGTACTAGCTGCGAGCCGCGGTCTTACGAATGATGAATTACGATGAAAAACATCATTGTTAGCTTATTTTAAGTACTCTAAACATGTTTTATATATGTACATTGAATTTAATAATACCGTCTTTGAATGTGAACAGATCGACGCCGAACAGCACAACAGGATCCTGGGCCTTATCGAGAGCGGCAAGCAGCAGGGCGCGCGGTGCGTGGCGGGCGGCGCCCGAGAAGGTGACGTCGGGTACTTCGTGCAGCCGACGGTGTTCAGTAACGTTACTGACGACATGGACATCGCTAAGACTGAGGTACTGACACCGTTTTGACTGGGGTACTGACATCGCTAAGACTGAGTTACTGAGATCGTTAAGACTGAGATACGGACATCACTAAGACTGTGTTACTGACATCGCTAAGACTGAGGTACTGACATCGTTTAGACTGAGGTACGGACATCACTAAAACGGACCGATGTCATTACGAAGCATAATGCCCATTTCCCTTTGCTAGTTCTCATAACATCCACGATGTGAAGGAGTGGTCTTATTATTATGCCGAACACGACACGGCTAATAGACCTAAAAAAACATACAAAAATATGTAAAGCTAGGTTTGCCCTCGACTTAGTCCGCACGGTCTACAGTTTATCGCGATAAAAAGTATCCCTTCCCCAGGGCTCAAACTATCTCCGTACCAAATTTCATCCAGACCTCCGATTCAGAACCGTTCGATAACGAACCGATTCGATATTGTGAATGAAAATTGTATTGAATTGAACGATTTCAAACCGAATCTACAGAATAAATAATACCGTATCGATCGACAACTGAGTTGTCGAAGGTTCTGAATCGGGGGGCAGATCGGTTCAACCGTTTATTCCTGAAAAGGCAACAAACAGAAAAACAGTTAATTTTGCTTGTATGTAAGTATGGATAGCTATATAAATAACGGACAATACGTTTCTTCTGATGTTGCAGATCTTCGGTCCCGTGCAGCAGATCATCAAGTTCTCCCAGCTGGACGAAGTGGTGGAACGCGCCAACAACACGGTGTACGGACTCGCTGCAGCTGTCTTCACTAAAGACCTCGACAAGGCCAACTATCTCGTGCAGGTGAGTCAATCATCTCGTGAATATGAGACATGTGAGTCAACTATATTGTGCAGTTGAGTCAGTCATCTCTTGTTTATAAGACACATGAGTCAACTATCTCGTGCAAGTGAGTGAATCAGCTCGTGTATATGAGACACGTTAGTCAATTATCTCGTGCAGGTAACTCACTTTAAAAGTACTATGGTACAACTTAAAATCCAACGTTACCGCGGATTTCCATCGCTCCGTGCTTCGGAAGGCACGTTAATAGCATTTGTTACGCAATGGCAGAGGCTCTCGGGCAGTCTGACAAACTGACACTAGAGGCCAGCACTACCTCATACGACAAAAAACCAGTAAATACAAAAGAAACAATCCGTGTTCAAATAATTAGCAGACGCCCATAAGCCGCTAGATATATTGAATTTATATGTTCGAGTGGAAATCCCAAGTCTTCTAGGATCGTCGAACTACATGGAACACTGATTAGGAGCAGAGTTGCAGTTAATTTAAAACACAATAGCTAAAGTTTTTCGTATCCGATATATACATTTTTCTTTTCAAGACACTTAGTATATACTGTAGTCTTTGACTTGACTTACATCACTCATTGTTTTTTCCAACGACAGTAAGAAATGTCTATAAGACAGGACATCAGATGTCAACCATCCTATGACGCATAGCATGAAATTTAAAATGCCGGACCTCATACTGATGTGAAGTATAAACAACAATTGATCTGATCGAAAGATTTTATCTTTGTATCAGTTTCATAATTTTCACATTTGATGCTATTCTGCTCATCACGCCTAAGATCCTCATCAGATATTCACCAAATTTTTACGAGACCAACTTAAAGTTATTACCATTCAAATAAAAAATACTTTGAAATCGGATATAATAAGGCGGAGATATTCAGTAGCCCTTTTTTTAGGGGAAGTCCCCAAATCAAAAATTCACTGACGACAAAAAAAAAACTAAAAATTCGTTAAACCTATATACTTACCAAGTTTCGTCTAGATCGGTTGAGATATGCGACCTGTGGAGGAGAACAGCCGGACATTCGGTCATACGAATGAATTTTTGCCCAAGCTGCTTCGCGCTCGCTCGGTCAGTTTTCAACTACTATGTCTATTTGCTGCGACCCATGGTTTCACGGGCATTTTCATCATCATATACTCGTAAATCTTCATAAACCATAAGCCCCCATTAACGCCACAACAAGCAGTTGCTCTCAAGAACTTCTATGACTACCTTTCATTAGCGGGTCGGCTGGCATCTTGGTGCTCGCAGTAGTTGGTGATAAGATCATACACAACAAAGTGCTGCTACCCATTTTCCATTAGCTTATTCTCGCAGCACTCTCACTATGAGAAGTGGTGATATTGATGATAAAAATTAGTTTATTCATTTTCCTGGATCAAATCAAAACTATCAAATTTCATGTAATCATGGATAGGTACTTATATCTTACGAATATGTACCTTACCTAAAACTTGAAAGTATAATAACACAAAAATATGGTTATAATACCATATTTTTCAAAACTCTAGGGCTTACTAAATAATCGGAAAACATTATTTTTCACTCATTTATATTTACTTGAAGTTAGTTTTTTCACTGCAAAGTTCTAAAGTAGGCAGTCAATCAGAGTTACTGATTATAATCAAGGTCGTAAAACACAAGTTTAATTTGATGTCCTTCTCATTACATAAGATAAGATAAGATATTTATTTTCAAAAAGAATGACAGTCATTGTTTCCTTAACCTAAGAATCACACACGTTTATTTGTTACATCATTTATGTCTCAAGCAGCTTTGGTGTTTCGGTAGTAGCCGTGCTAGGATTCCCTGTGTTACGGCTACTACGATTCCTTACTGGATTATAGTAAACAAGGTTCAAATTTTGACTATAATAGTTATATTTAAGATTTAATTACAATTAATAAACAAACAAACCAATATAAAACATCACACAAATTTATATAAAGTAGGTATTCGTTCAAACAAAAAACTTAAAAATTATATAACAAAAACAACAATAAACCTTCAGACTACATAGAATTAGTTTCTAGACTATGAATCGTTAGACTAGGAAAGAAACATCGAAAGAGTGCATGCGCAACCCCTTAAATGTAACAAATAATTAATCCCCACCTCACTACCAAACATACATAACCCACTTATAGGATTCTCACAACAAAAAAATATGTATATATATATATATATAATAATTAGGAAGGTAGAATAAGAACACACAAGAAGGTATAGCAAAATAATTCGAAGGATAGACGCACGACACGGCAGGAGTCGTAGTATTTATTATTTTCTTAATTAGAAAAAAAAACAAATAATTATGTAAATTTTGGAAATATAAGCCAAGTAAACAAACATGAACCTACCTACCTATTGCCAAAGATTACCAAACAACCTAACCGGTGATTTGCATCGGTTTAAAACAAGAAGAATATTGTCTTTTAATGCATGCCTTTGCTATTTAGATAATTTATTAACAGAAAACTGTAGTTTGTAGTGAGGTGAGATTTCACTTGAGAACGAAAACATAATAACATAATTTATATATTTTCCATAAAATGGTTCAGAGACATGTACTGATCTACTATGACACTAAAACAAGGCTTACACTCGAAATTCTGTTTAAATCGATAACAGAATAATCTTCAAATAAAATCGATTTATTTTCAGAGTATCAAATCGTCACAACACTATTTTCAAAAATGAATCAAAACTGAAACAATAAATGGTTGCTAGTTTCATCATAGCAACAGATAACGTATATATGGCAATGGCTTATAAACCTTATAGCCCCTCTAGTTGCTCTTTGGTTTTTTCTAATATGTTTGACAGCATTTGTTGACTATTATTAACCTGTGGACGAGTGCATTTTTGGAGTTCTGAGGCTATTTTTTAAATAAAGAATGATTAAAAGAATTGCCATACACAAAATTTGTATTTGAGGAAGGTAAATAAACCAAAAAACAAAAAAAAAATTTTTTTACTTAATTTTGCTTTTATATTTTTTTGCAAAATTTTCAAAAATAACCTCAAATATTCCGTACGGGCTACCGATAGCCGATAGGTTAAGAAGGTTGTTAGGTACAACCTTCTTAACCTAACCTAACTATTAATTTACAAACTTCTTCAATAAGATGGCGTTGAGTACCATTAGCACAGAGCACAGTACATATATTAGGACTATATTATATTCCAAATATTCCGCGGCTTCGCCGTGCGCACTAAACTAAAACTAGGAATATTTTGTCCAAATTTCAAGTCCACTGGTTTAGGCTGTGCGTTGTCTGTCAGTCAGTATGTCACCGTATGTATGGGACCGTTTTATATGTACATAATAAGCAGATACGAGTAGATAGGTAACTTAACATAACCCCACCGCCGTCTGTTTTTATCTTTTAGCAATTTACTTCATATAATTTCTAATTTATTTAACTGGGTATCAATAAAGAGTTATCAATTGTTTATCTTTACAGAGAATTCGCGCCGGCACAGTCTGGGTGAACGACTACAACGTGTTCGGGAACCAGATACCGTTCGGCGGGTTCAAGCAGTCGGGTGTCGGCCGCGAGAACGGGCCCTACGGCATCAACAACTACACCGAGGTCAAGGCGGTCGTCGTCAAGCTCACCGACAAGAACTCGTAAACAACCTGCACGACTGTTCACATGACAAATCAAGCGAAATACACAAAAAAATAACAAGTACATCATCAAATTTAGAGAAACAAACACGAATGCCCTGCCAAAAACGAACCTTTTAAAAAAATTACCCCATGTTACTCGGGATGAAGTAAGGATTCTAACGATACCCCATACATCCAAATCTGTTTAGGCATTTAAAAGTTATGGTGGAATAAAGAATCACATAATACATACATAATACATACATAAATATATGCATATATGAATTCTCAAAAAATACATTTCTTTTTTGTACAGTCTTGCAAAAAGAAGCGAAAGGAACTTTCCGATCTTGATGAAGTTTGGTATGGAGATAGTTTGAACCCTATGGAAGGACATAAGATACATTTTATTGATATAAAATGTAGTCCGCAAAAGCTAGTCGACCACAAAACGACACAGTCCCGTCAAAATGTTCCGTTTAGTGAGAGTACGATTTTACAAAACGATATTCCGCTTGATTTGTTCCTAGTCTTAAGAATGTAACAGTTATCGTGGTTTGCACCATCTTACTTTAGCAATAACAAACATCGACATTTCAGTTAAAGTACCGGTTAGGCAAAAAATTAGTAGCACCATCTGACAATTGTTAAATGACGTCATAACTCCCGTAACTGCCCAAGCTTCGCTGGTTAGTGTTATTGTTTATGTTAAATATCTGTCAGATGTATTCTCAGTTAACTGTAACAAAAACAACAAAATATATGTTGGTGCCACACATGCTGGCTAAACTTCATGGTTAAAGTTATAGTTAATTTAAACTATAGCAGTAACTTTAACTGGGATATGGTGCAACCCAGCCTTAAACTGTATACTGTGTATTCTTTAGACTGAGTACATCTACGCAGTAAATATTATTTAGTCTGCGTTAGAGTCGTTTCAGTACAGTGCCACCAACTTATCTGTGACCTGAACCTAAAATCAGAAAAATACAGAAAATAATAATAATTCATTCGTGGCGGCTGTAGTTCCTTTTTTTACCACTTTTTTTTTAATGACTGTTGTTAACACTGATTTGATGTGAAAGTAATTTTGCTAGAAACTGGAGTTTAGTCCCTTGTATTGTATTATAGTAAGGCCAAGCCAATACAAAGTTGTTGGAAAATCGCGAGTTTATAAAACTTGCATGATTTTGTCGTTGAAGATGAAATAGCTATTACATGGTGTAAAAACTTCTGATAAGTTTAAAATATGCTTAAATAAGTGTGAACTCCCGATACAAATGCATATACGAGTATTTGTTTCAATGAAGGACGTTCAGAAAGTTTTGGAAAGTGGAAAGTAGATTCCAATATATTTTTGTATGTGTGAAAAATATACCTACTTTAAATACTTATGTTAGAAATAAGGATACACTTCGAATTAGCTTTTAATGTCTGATTGTCAATTGTGAGCACTAAATAAGACTTAACTATGAATGTAGCTACATAACGTAACTAGGTAAAACTATTTATGTATCAAAATGTCTTCCACAGTATAAGTAACTATGTATAAGTACTGATAAATAAACATTCTCTGTGTCATATACCTATTATTTGCATTTTTACTCTGTGCCAAGTTTATTTTACTATTTTTGTTACACTTTAGTTATGCGTTGTTTTAAAATAAATTTATCATCTTCTAGATTTTTTTTTATTTACTTATAATATGTAACAAATATCTCAATAATAGGCGATGGTAAATTTTTTTTTTTTTAAATTTTATGTCATAAGGGATAATATACGTTAGGATAATATAAGTATAGTACTCTTATTTCTTCTGTGGTAAAGGTAATTACCATAAACCTCACATTGCTTGTTGTTATGAGTGCTGGTCTCTGGTGTCAGCTTAACTAGTTAGTAATCTGTGCTTACGGCGCGTGGTCAACCCGCCGTCACTTTCACTGTTGGATAGCTAGGGTTTGACTTAAAACTCAATCCGATGAGTAGAAGCCGAGTTATCAATAAAAACAATTTTGACGGCTAAAGGAATTTCGATCAAATGTTGGTATATTGGTATTTTAGGTCTTGGAATAGCACATATAATACTTTTAACTTACGAGTAATGACGACGCGTGCGAAGCCGCGGGTTCAGCTAGTGAAATAAGTAAAGGAGCCTGAAAGGATTAATTAAAATCACACAAAATAAATGAGAACAATTAAAAGAGGATTTAATATGTACGTTTACCTATTTTTACGAAATTACACGTTAGTGCATCATCATCTATGAAACACGGGACTTCAGGAAATTAAAATCCCGTAGTCCAGTTAATGGAACCTCTCGGAAGAAAAACCTACAAAAAAAACTTATGAAACAACCATAGCGGGACTACTGTTCATTCACCAAGTCTAGGCGTCAACCAGGCCGCCTTGCCGTAAGCGAGGCGTTCCGGTGCGCCGATCCGTTGCCGGTGCCTGTGTGCGGTGACCTTTAGGTAGACGGAAAATCACAAGACATCAATATAGTTAGAGTTGTCAACGTTAATGTTTGTCTGTAGGTGTAACTTGTACACTAAATTTAAAACTTACTTTGTACAAAATAAAACTCGTTGAACCGACAACGTCGTTTCTGTGACATTAGTCACAGAATAAATAATAGTAGGTAAAAATAAATAATCTATACTTATAATAAAACTGTAACGGGTCCAATTCTGTACATTGAAGATATTTTGTCATTTTCTTTTAGAGGGTACTCTATATTCGACACTGAATTTAAAACTGTTTTTTTTTCCATATTTGTCTGTCTGTCTGTCTGTCTGTATCTTGGCTAGGCATTACGCTGAAACTACTGAATAAATTTAAATGAAACTTGGTATGATTTGAGTTCATACTACGAGGTAGGACATAGGATACTTTTAATCCCGATAAATTAAAGGGTTCCCGCAGGATAGGCGTTGAAAGTTATTTAAAAGAACACGTATCACGCTGAAACTACTGGACGGATTTTGTTGCAACTTGGCACAGTCATAGTTTATATAATGGGTAAAAATTGAGGATAATTTTTATCCCGAAAGAATAAAGAGTTCCTGCGGGATAATGTCCCAAATTCTGTAAATTGAAGATATATTGCTTTTTTTTTGGAGGCCGTTCTATATTCAATACAAAACTCCATTTTTGTAATTTTTGTCTGTCTGTCCGTCTGTCTGTGTGTAACTTGGCAGCGCATCACGCTGAAAATACTCACAGAATTCAAATAAAATTTGGAATGATTTGAGTTCATACTTCGAGGTAGGACACTGGATACTTTCATCCCGAAAAATTAAAAAGTTCCTGTTGGATAGGCGTTGAGAGTTATTTAAAAGAACATGTATCACGCTGAAACTACTGGACGGATTTTGTTGCAACTTGGCACAGACATAGTTTATTTAATGGGTATATTTAAATTGAGTATAATTTTTATCACGAAAAAATAAAGAGATCCTGCGGGATAATGTCCAAATTCTGTAAATTGAAGATATTGTGTAATTTTTTTGGAGGCCATTCTATATTCAATACTAAAGCCAAAACTGTATTATTGTAATTTTTATCTGTCTGTCTGTCTGTCTGTCTGTACCTTGGCAGCGTAACACGCTGAAAATACTCACTGAATTCAAATGAATATTGGTATGATTTGAGTTCATACTTCGAGGTAGGACATTGGATACTTTTCATCCCGAAAAACTAAAGTTATTAAAGAGAACACGTATCACGCTGAAACTACTAGACGGATGTTTTGATGCAGATTGAGACAGTCATATATCTATACTATAGATATCTATACTTATAATAAAGCAATAGGTAAAAAAAAAGGCTGTAAAAAGAAGATAAATAACAAAATGCTCTTGGGGGCTTAAAAAGGGTAAACACGAATAGGTAAAATAAATATTTTTTTAATCGTGTCCCTCTGTCTGTTTGTCTGTATGTTTGTTTGTTCACGCATCACGTAAAAACTATTGGACCAATTGCAATGCGGTTTTCATTGTTAGATAGCTTGGGTTTGATATAAAAACTAGTGATAATGGTATCTCAATCCGGTGAGTTAGACCGAGCAATTGATAAAAGTATTTCTGACGGCTAAATAAATTTTGATCAAATATTGGTATATTGGTCCTGGAATAGCACATTATGGTACGTTGATGCTAAAGAAAATACAACGCGTGCGAAGCCGCGGGTACAGCTAGTGGTAAATATAAATGGACCTATTTAATGGACCTAAAAATTAATGCTGTGCGTTGTCAGTCAAGATTCAGCAAACGCTCAGGCCAAGGTATTGGCAGTCTTGACATCACAAACACAGAGGGGCACATTAATCTAAACACAAAAATAATAAATAAAAATAAAAACCAGTAAAAAAAAACTACTGAAATGCCACTTTATAACGAATGGAATAAGGTCGTGTCGTTCGGTAGGTGGTTTGTAGTAGGTACCCACAACATTGAACTATTTGACTACAATTAATTTCCTCTATTTGGTTTGTGTTGTTTACCTCAAACACCTAATACTAATATTTATTCGGTGGCCCAGACTAACAGAAGTAGGTAATAAAATGCTTTGAGATGTAAAATATAAGTAAATATTCCGTAACGTAATGAGGTAAGTTGGTACAAAACAGTGTCATCTTTCTAACTATCATTTTATTTTGCCGCCGCGACGCGCGGGTCGATGCGCGTTGGTACCTCCGATCTAAACACCCAAGAGGCGTAATAACCAGCCGCCCAATACTGTCAACATGTTAGTGAAACATCACATAAAAATCTGCGCACGCCGACAAAGTTACGTCAGTACCGACCAAACATTTGATCCGTGTGTACGTCACACGGATTGTATTAAAAAATAGAACCGAAAGCGATATCAATGTCTTCCTGTTCTATTAAATGGTGTGGAAAAAATAGCAAAACATCAAATTATAACAAGGATGGAATCACTTTTCATCGGTAAGTAGGTACTTAGTAACGATTTAGGTACGACTTATTTTAATTTCGTCACAGCCTGTCTAAAATTATACTTGTAGTCACACTAGTTCCAGGGGTAGGGTATAAATAAAAGTAAAGAGTTAGTACAAAATAATAAAGGTCTGTGGATGTAAAAGTTAGTTTTGTGTGCGGAGAGGATCAAGCCCAAAGAGAATACAACCGTTACGCTAGAATCAAGCCAAACGCCATGGCGCTTGGTTGGCGCGCCAGCTGACTCCCCTATATAACTTGATTTTCCATCTCGTTTTCTCTTTTCATTATTTGTATCGGTCCCTTTCCCACAAAGCTGCTAGACTAGTGTTGCATGTCAAATTGTCGATACAAGGTCGATACTATCGACTCGATTGTCAGCATTGGTGAACTTCAGCAGTGGTATTTTATGACTTGGTTTCAATCAGATTTTCATTATCACTATCACTATATGCTGTGCGATAGAGTCGAAATTGGTATGAAATATTGCTTGTTGATTATTGAAACAAGATAATTGCCCTACTGAGTATTTATTGTAAGTAGGCAACTTTGTTACCACAATTACAATTTGGAAATGATTTTATTGGAAGCTCAAAGTACTAAAACCGTGGTTAATATATTACTACACGATAATATAATACACGACTTTCTAGAGTAGTAAGTATTGTGTATAGACTTTCATACTATCTATTGCGAATGTTTATTCTAATATTATTTATAGGTTTCCAAAGGACCCAAATATAAAGGACGCATGGATAACTGCAACAAAGAGAGAAAATTGGTTTCCGAGAGCTTATAGTGTAATATGCTCGAGGCACTTCACAAGTGACTGTTTTGAACAGATGAAAGCGAATCGGCGAAGGCTATTCGCGTCAGCCATTCCCACGCTGCTATTGCCTCATTTGGTAAGATCTACACCTTTTTTATGTATACCTAATGTATAGGTCGTGGCGATATCATAGATTTCACCATTTCATGAAATGGTTGATAAATGCATAAAATGGTTCTGTCATAAAATGGCCAGCTAAAACTGACCATATTGTTAAAACATCGACTTTTACTGATATTTCAATCCATGTTTATCATTAAACATCATTAATGTAGGGTTTTCATGATACCAAAGGTGTTCAAACAGATGGGTTTTCAAGGCTAAAAAACACGAAGAGGAAGACGTGAGCGAAGTGTAGCGAGCTTTCGTCTTCTAACCTATCACGGCCAAGTCGGGCTTCCGCCCTTGCCTTCTATTTTACGATATAATCACTAATGTTTGATGATTGATCATATCATGAAGTAGCCGTGCATTTAGCTGTTCATATCGTTAAACGCTGATTATTCATTCATATGGCCAAACATATATTATAACATATACCTATATATTACAAAATAATTAACAAAATAACATGTGGTTTTCAACAAACTAATGTTATAAGTATTTTTACAGGGTTCGACTGAAGAAAAGACACCAAGTGACGATGAAGAGCCGTTGTCTTCAGCAATATTAAGCCAAAAATTAATAAATAGGGACTCTCCGTTAGAGACGAAAGACGAACCAAAGCAAAATAAAATTGAAAAAAATAAAGAATTACTAACACACTTTACAGATTCCACGCCAAGAAAAGTACTCTGTAGAAAAATCGAGGACCTTTCAATGAAATTAAAGAAATCTAAACTTGTCGTAAAAAGACTGCATGATTCAAATAAACATTTAAAGACAAAAGTAAATACATTGAAAAGTTTAATAGAAAAAGTGAAGAAGAATGATTTGTTAACACAGGACAATATAGATATAAATCGCTTGCAAAATTTGAATATGCTATTAAGGAAGAAAGTAACTTGGTTGAAGCGATTACTGAATGAACAGAAAAAGAAGAATTTATCTCTTCGGCAGAATGTGGTTTGGTGTCCGGAAGCGGAAGAAACGATGGTGATTGCTAAGATAGAGGACTGTCTGCCACAGACGAGCTAGAAAAGCGCCGATCTCAAACACAGTTGTTTTGTAGTAACTACTACATTGCTAAAAGGATTCTTATTTTAGGATTTTGAAAGGCATATTTTATGAACATCTTCTGAAGTATAGCACAATCCACCCATATCCTTTATGGTTATTAATTTATGATGTGAGAGTTTATTCGTTTTGGTTAAGCTGTAAACACATTCTTCACATTTCAAAGTTTTTGTTAGAAAGCGGGATACATATTCTGATATACGAGTATACCCTACTATGAGTTGTGAAGTTTGTTTTGCATTTTCATGACACAGAACATTTGAAAAAACAAACACAGTTTCTTTCAGCTTCCAAATCAGATTCTGCAAAACTTCGAATGCTTCTTCATGATGTCTGCTTAAGTTGGATGTGCTATTGATGTTGGATGTGCTATTGATGTTGGATGTGCTATTGATGACATTTACAGACGCTGAATTTAAAATACAGAAATTTTCTAACTGGATACAATTGCCATTAAATGATGATCGTCGTTCAAGGTGATTCAACATGTTTTTATATGCGGCTCTAAACTGTAGAACATTAGGATTGTTGTTGTAGCCGCCATTTTTTCTAATTAATCTTAAAAAAATTCTACGTGATACGAGTACTTAAAACAAGTTTTTTCTTCTACTAGGTTAGTACTAACAGTTAGGTATATAGTATCATCATAGATTCAATGCAGATAAGAATTATTTTCAAAAATAATCGATTTAAGGGCATGCCCTGTGCACCCACTGGCTTCACCCACTGGTGGGTGCAAAAAACTTTTTAAATAATAGAATACAACTGCACAAATTTGGGGTTACTGAGGCAGGGATGTCGGTAGGCCGTATGAAGGAAGTTTGCTAATAAGGCTGTTATGCCAAACCCTGTCAAAACCTTTTAACTGTCAAGGGATAAGGTAATAGTTTAGAAGAGGGAGGGGAGAAAGGGTACCCCCTCTCCCTCCTCTTTTAACCCGTGTTATTTTTTCCAACGCAACCCCCAGAAAACCTGAGATTACGTGATACTTTTAGCCGGAAAAACTATGAGAGAAAGCTGCAAAGGCTATAAAAGGAACCCCCCCCCCCCCCCCTCCATAACCACTGTAAACCTTAAACAACAATGAAAGAATTATATAAATCAGTTCAATAGATTCTGAGAATGAGTACACGGTACATGTAGTGAAACGGGCGAATGCTAGTGTGGTGTGATATAAATATTTGTCAGACTTAGGGAAATTTTTCAAAATTAATGCTAGTAGATCCATTAATTTTAGTGTCCCTTCTGTGAGTACTTTTCTTCTTAATCTATGATTTGCACAGAAAATGGCGGATAAATGGCAACGTCAACAAGTAAACCAGAAAATGATCATTTCATATAGTTTTAGTAAAGGATTCGTTTAATTACCGATGAAATTTCACGCCGCTATCTTTCTATTTCACCCTATAATAATTTGTACATGTTTTTAAAACACAATATGGCATTGTTTTGATTATTATTTGGTTACTAAGAAATATTCGCGTCACGTTGAGCGTGGAGGCCGACTGAGACAGCTGTGGTCCATGGACCGCAAAGCGTGGCGCAATAATTTTAATTGCGGTGTCAGCTCTATACGTAGTAATAATACCTCAATGCAACGAAGAACCATTTTGCACCGCGCGTTCTCATTGGTCACCTTTGAATCAGCAACCCATCTGATATACCTATGGCCCAATTACAGAACTTGGTTACAATCGGATTATCACTTTTTTCATAGCAATTTCGACTCTATCGCAAGGCATTAGTGGTTGCGATATTGAGAATTCGATTGAAGCCAAGTTATGTAATTGGGCCACAGGTCTGGCCATAAGTTCTGTTACAAATGAAAATACATTTTTTTTTATGAAGTAATGTAATATTACTAGGCGTGGTGAAATAGAATGACTACGAAGCTTCAGAAATAAATCAATGGTAACATTTTAACAGAAGGTATTTTTATTTGTTCTTGCAAAGAAAAACTCTTATTGACAAAGTCAAAACATAAACAGTATCCAAGATACATCTGACATCTCACTATTTTTGTATTCAGCCAATGCATTGAGGTACCGACCTCCCTGCAACTTCAACAATTTCGCCACTGCTTGTTCCAGAGATTTTTTAAGAGACTCAATGTTGCCGTGTCGGTTAGAGCAGGCCATGTCCTCTAAAACTGACCATAATTTGTAGTCTAAAGAGTTGAGGTCTGGGCTAGATGAGGGTCAGTCTTCAGCTCTTATAAAGTTCGGAACGTTGGTTTCAAGCCAGGCTTGGGTAGTTCGTGGCTTGTGACCAGGTGCAGAGTCCTGCTAGAAAGTCCACGGTACATTTTTAAAAAGTGTATTGCTGAGAGGTTTCACAACACGATCCAAGACAGTCTCTTGATACACTTTGGCTGAGGTTTTCACTCCTTTTTCACAAAAATGTAGCTTTGTGACGCCTTGATAAGACACGCCCCACTAAATCATCACTGACGCAGGATGATGACCACGTTGTACCTTTCCGACCACTTGAGTAGCTTCTTTCGAACAGTGAGCGTCCACTTTATCATTTTGCTTATTGTAGTGCTCTTCAATTCCGATCTATAGTACCGGAGATCAATTTCCAACTGGAGTGTTTACATTTTGCACATCAATAAAATATTTCTCCAAAAAAAATGAAATCTACTTCATAATAAAAATGTTATTTTGTAAACAACCACTATAAAGAATAAAATAATTACAATTGAGCCAGAACAGTATCATTTTTTCAAAATTACCAACGTAATATTAATGCTTAAATACAACATAAGTTAAGAAAGAGTTCTTTAGAGTCAATTGTTTTTTTTTTTGTTTTTTTTTTTTTTATTGGCTAAATCTTAAACATCGGAAAGAATATATGCCAAAGAAAATAGTAGACACTGACTCACTTTAGACTCAAAACCATGGATGAATAAAACCTACATATATAACAACTGAATTAGTTTTGACCATTTTCCATCATTTTGTTGTTGCGTTCCTGTGACTACCTAACGGCTCCACCATCAGACCCTGAAAACCACAACACCTGAGAACTCATCAAGACAAACCAAATGAGCCCAAACTCGAAGGGATTCCATCATTTTGTTGTTGAGTTCCTGTGACTACCTTCCAGCTCCATCATCCCTGGATACCACATAAAACCAGAGAACTCACCAAGACAAACCAAATGAGCACAAACTCGAAAGGGTTGCATCATTTTATTGTTGAGTTCCTGTGACTACCTTGCGGCTCCATCATCGGACACTGGATACCACATAAAATTAGAGAACTCACCAAGACAAACCAAATGAGCACAAACTCGAAAGGGTTGCATCATTTTATTGTTGAGTTCCTGTGACTACCTTGCGGCTCCATCATCGGACACTGGATACCACATAAAATTAGAGAATTCATCAAGACAAACCAAATGAGCCTAAACTCGAAAAGGTGCCATTATTTTGGTGTTGAGTTCCTGTGACTACCTTCCGGCTCCATCATCGGACCCTGAGTACCACGTAACACCAGAGAATTCATCAAGACAAACCAGATGAGCCCAAACACGAAGGGGGTTCTATCATTTTGTTGTTGATTTCCTGTGACTTCCTTCCGGCTCCATCATCAGACCCTGGATACCACATAAAACCAGAGAACTCACCAAGACAAACCAAATGAGCCCAAACACAAAGGGGTTCCATCATTTTGTTGTTGAGTTCCTGTGACTACCTTCCGACTCCATCATCAGACCCTTGATACCAAATAAAACCAGACATGATCTCATCAAGACAAACCAAATGAGCCCAAACACGAAGGGATTCCATCATCCTATTGTGTAGATCCTTTGACTACTACTACTACTACTACTACTACTGTAGTTTTTAATTGTCATCAGAACTATACCTATCTATATGTAAAACTTCAGCATCTTTATACGTCCTTAAATTGTCCAAATTTGACTTGCAATCCAGTCCTAATTATTATAACACAGTGAATTAAATTAAAGCTTGTTTAAAGCTACTCAACCAATTTAGACGAAATTTATACAGTACCACACTAGAGGTCTTCTTATTCAAGTAAAAACAATAATATAATTCGGTTCAGAAATCCCAAGATATTGGAGAACATAAACTATAAAATAAAACAAATTGATTTTCTAATAATACTACTGAACCAATTGTGATGAAGTTTATATGGTATATATATTAACAACCATCTAAATCGGTTTAGAAATCTTAGAGATAAACACAAAATAAAGGCAATATGAACACAAAATCGAATGGATTTACTCAACGAAACTATGTATTCTCGAAAAACTGCTGAACCAATTTTGATACAATTTATATGGGACCACTCTATCCGCAATTGACGGAGATATCCACAAAATACCCCTTAAAAAAAAACAGCCGAACATATAACCATCACCTTTTTTGAAATCGATTAAAAAAAAAGTGATGGCTTATAACTTGCCATCGACGCCTTTTGGTCGCCGTAGGAACTTCTCCGCGTATCCCTCTGATGAGCACAGGGGGCACAGTGGACGAAGGTAAGGGGGTCCGGGTAGTGTTACTACCTGGACGGCAGGACGAGAACCTCTGCAAAGAGCTTTTTATCTTTGGAGAGGTTCTCGTCTTTGCGGCTTGGCGGGCTTGGCGAGATGCCGAGCGGAGGGGGCTGTCCGCTCGGAGCACTACTGAATATCGGCAGTGGTGCTTGGAGTGTGACGTGCTCCGAGGTCTCTCGGTTCTGGCGTCCCTGCTCAGTGCTGCACTGGACAGAGGATGACTGTCAGTAGATGTGTGGTGCTGGGCGGTGGTGGCAGTGGATATGGGAGGCCATGGAGTGGAGGATGGTGGGTCCGTACCCAGCGCTGCTGCTGGGTAGTCTATCTCCACCCAGTTGCTCAGTAGTGGTGCAGGGAATGTGACGTGGAGGGGGGCCAGGGCATTGTTGCCCGAGTCAATTCAGAAAACAATTTCATTTGCAAATGCGTAATAAATTAGAAAAAAAGTTTCCACAAGATAATTTGAATCTATTTTTGTGGTAAATGCACAGATTTTGAATTACTCTTACTGGCGTAGAACAGATTGTCGTTAGTCTTTAGGCACCCACGTAAAAAAGTTACCAAATTGTACGAAAAAAACTTAATTATCAAGTAATACATGTACTAGTTTGTAGTTGTAGCTTGCGCCCGTGACTTCGTCCGCGCAGATTACACTTTATCGAGAAAAAGCATTCTAGGTTCGTCTAGCTAGGATATTAAAAACCAGTGCAAAACTCTCTTGATGTACCAACGCTCTTGATGCTATTTGACAGACTTGTTACTTACAGCGAGTAAGCGATCATCCATTTCCAGTTTTCCCGTGGCAACTTACCATGTTACAGGATAAAAAGTATCCTATGTTGTTCTATGTTCTATATACAGTACTTATTTACAAAGTTTTATCAAAATCGGATCAGCCGTTTTGGCGTGAAACATACAAACATACAACGCTTCAATTTTATATATTGATGTGAATAATGCATGTACTAGAAAAGTCACGTTTAGAATATAGAACATAAGTGAACAACATACAGCCATGAATCTATAATACCAAAGATGATTAGTCATCTTTGATAATACTTTATAGTAGAGGTTCGTGCATACAGCATCCCTAGAAATATCACTCTGGCAGCCAAACAGAATACAATACTACATAAGACTGGCAGCTGTCTTACGTATCAAGCTATGTTTTGCAAACTTTATGTAATACACAAAGAGAATATTACTACGTCCACCATAGTGTCGCCCCATAGTGGTCCGATTTTGACAAACGAGGTGTCAATTGATTCGTCTTCATGCATAGTGTCATAGGCTAGGGTTTTTGGTAATACATACTACAAATTAGCTGAGTACAAGTTTTTTTTTTTAATATCAACTCCTACATTTTTTACGTAACTTTAACTTCCAGCGCAGAGTACATATTGTGCTTCCAGCTTGTTTTTATAAATATTTTAATTCAGGATGTACTAACACTGCAAATCTATTGTTTATTATTTTAGCTACACAGAAGAATAGTTTGTTTATTAAACAAACGTATGAAGCGGTCATAAAAACGGTTTGTTTACGCAAGGTTGCTTCAGCCAGATGGGAGATGGGCTCCGGATGGATGTTCCCGCGCAAAGACGCACTCGACTCGACCCTCTTGTCATCGGAAACCGACGCAATAGATCGATAGGTAGAAAATATGTTTGATTTAAGGGCTACGTTCACTTACTACGCTCGAATCATCCGTGCGATTATCGCTCGATCATCCGCGGCCCGACCACATAACTTGGCTTCAATCGAATTCTCAATATCGCAACCACTAATGCCTTGCGATAGACTCGAAATTGCTATGAAAAAAGTGATAATCCGATTGTAACCAAGTTCTGTAATTGAGCCACCGGAGTTAGTGAACGACTTTGGACGTCCACATAGAACTGACAACTGTCAAGTGTCAGTTTCATACTATTCCTCCCCTCCCCTACTATTTTTGTAGGGGAGGGGAGTACTACTATGAACGCACCCCAGTCATTCAAAAACATCGATGATGACTACCGCAAGTTAAACATCGATCCTCGATGTTTATCAAACATAAAACATCGATGTCAGCCAACATTGTTTCTTTTTGCACACATAGTTATCAATATAATTTCTCTGAGTTAACAACTAATAAAACATCCCTAAAATCACAGGATTTCTATTGAAAGGAAGAAATTATCAAACTGAAGAAAAATATTGTTTTTTTGTCAATTGACTGTGAGCTGACACGTTTTGATCCGATTTGGTTTAATATCGATACAATATCGTAACGATTCTTAGATATTTTAATCAATTACAAATTCGATACACGTAGAGCGCTTCACAAAAAAATATCCAGACAAAAGACTGCCATTATTCTTTCGATTACATAAGTGTTCGTGACATCGATGTTACGATGTTTGACATACTGCAATATCGATGTTAAGATATCGATGTTTTGAGCATCCATAATTCAAATCAAATTTTCAACAATTTCAAGTAAATATTATTTTGATTTTGTTCAAGGGCTCGTACTCGTATCTCTTCAATCCTAACTAATTTGTGGACTATTATGAGTAATAGTGTTCTGTGTTATTGTGAACTATTGTGACACAAAATAAACGTAACGTGACATAATAAAGAGGACACAAATAAAATTTGAATTTCAAGTTTACGTAGTATTTGTATATTCCAAGGAAGTACATAGTAGGTAGTACATAATATTTACATGGTATATCTTTGATTCAAGTGATACAAAATTTTGCATCATCTACATTTGATCCAGATTGTAACTTTGTTTAGAAGGTAATATAGGCACAGCATTGTAATCGTACTCTTCTAAAAAGCCTCCAATCCACAGTCAAAATATTTCAGGTCAAACACCTTCATAAAATGCTGTGTACCTGCCTTATCGACTCAGACTTGTTTTAAAATATTTTAATAATAACATTTATGCTTATGTGCCACATGCAGAAAATCTCATTCAAACAAAAACATCCTTCCAATGAAAACTTTGGTGCCTGTCTAGATAATAAAATACCATGCTTGGTTCAGAACTAATAGCCGTAACAGATGTTTGTAAATGTCTGGTATGACTAACTACCTGTTTTGTATACTGGCCAATAAGTAGTTCTAGCCCTAACCACCGAGTAAATAATAGTACAATGTTCACTAATGTTGCAGTGGTCTGATTGGTAGGTACCTATCCAAAGTAGGAATATACCTAGTCAGATCAGCCAAGTCAGAACTTCTAGTGCGGCTATAAAATCTAAATTCACCAAGCATATCCTGCTGCTGACTTCCACTCTATCCACGCAATATTGTCAAAATTGTGGCATCCCCGCACAAGCCATTTAAGTTGAACTTGGGTTTGATTTAGAAATAATGCCAGATGAGTTTATTGCTTGTTTTCAATCATGTGTTTCACTTAATAGTTCACAGACATTATTTTGTTTTTATGATAGAAATATCACCCTTATGTACGAAGTGACACTTCTTTATCTATACCTATCTGACTGACAGACAACACACAGCCTAAACTGTTTGACCTAGACATGTGAGATTAGTAGGAAATCAGAAGGGATTTTTTGAATTTTCGTTCCCTAGGGGTGTGGGCCAGAGCAGCATCGGAGTGGAGCCCTCAAAATATGAAACAACCGAGGCGATGATGGTCCAATGAGCTTGGTCCATTTAAAAAGTGGAAAGAGGAAAGGGAGGCCTTTGCCCTACAGTGGGACACATCATAATAAAAATAATGTATTATGTCTGTCTTAATATGAGTAACTTTTAATAGCCACTTATCAACTTTTTTTTATTAAATGTTATGTGAAACAACATTTTTATAACATTTTGGTCTGTGGACATTATAGAATTATTGGGAATAGCCACATAGAAAAGAATACAGCAAAGAGCTGATGATGATGGAGATGATGGATGAAGAAGAAATAAAAGAAGAATTATTAATCGAAGGAGACACCTTTGATTTTGAACACCAGTATTCAAATTTGTTAGCACATGAATACATGAAAACAGAACTTGAAGAGAAGAATGAAAACATTAAAATTGAACTGGAAGAGGAGACGTTACAAGAGGAAGTAAATATATTAAACACTCAGAAGTAAGTATCTATATTATTATGTAAACTAGCTGTGCCCGCGGCTTCGCACTTGTGGTCATTTCTCCAAGATAAAAGTGCTGTTCCAAGACCTAAATTACCAATAAACAAACATTTGATCAAAATTCCTTCAGCCGTCAAAAACATTTTTTCAATTGCTCGGCATCTACTCATCGATTGAGATACCAAGTAGCCCAGCTTTTAAGTCAAATAAAGATATTATATTGAAATTTTGCCTCTGTTAGGCACCAACTTCAAAAAACTTATCTTATGTTGTATACTTACACGACTGAGAAGGGCTATGTTTTTGGGCTGTATGTATGTATGTATGTATGTATGTATGTATGTATGTATGTATGTATGTTCCTTTGGTGCGTCCCACAGCCTAAACGGCTAGACGGATTTTCATAGATGTGGTAACATTGGATTAGTGGTCAATATGAGCGGTTACTGTGGTTTCCGTTACACTATACAAAAACCGGTTTCTGCATGCATGCTCACTTTGGGCCTTTCACGAGGGTGAAGTAGGGATATATGACAATAAAACTAATATGGCGGCTTATAGCTGCCATATTGTATTTGCGAAGGAACAAAAAAAAGTAACAGGTTTTTTTTTTTTTTTTTTTTTAATATAATTAATATTTAGAAATTAATTAATTTTATTTTAAAATAAATTATTATTAAAAAAGAAACCCAACTGCGAACAAAACAAAAAAGTGGCAAACAAACTTTTCTCGTTTGACGGGATCAGCTAAAATCTGGCGATATACTCCTCAAGCATCCCAATTTTTTAATTCTCCAATTTTTTTTAATATGAATTGCAGTTGGAGTCATCATGCATTTCATTTTTTCTTTGACGCTAGTCCTTTGACTCTTGCCTTTGGCTCGGGCGGATAAATGTCTCGGATAAAATGCCTTGTTTTATGAACCTGTCCTACAATCCACACCTATTTAAAAAAGAGGTACATCTGGGGAGCTTTCATGCCAAAATGGCTAATTCGATTCATTCGAGATCATGGTACCATTAATTGTATTGTCATCAGAACACTTGTATGTGCAAATTTTCAGCTTCATTGGACCAATGTCCAAACAACAACAACAACAACAACAACAACAACAATTAACAATTAACAATTTTCAATTATTAATTAATTATTAATTATTGTTAACAATTTAAGTAGTTCAAAATTGTCTTGCAACATATGTCCCAAACATACTTACACAGTGAGTTTAGTAAAAGCTTACAGAACTATATTTTTAAACTCCGAACAATAAGACGGGTGTTATAAGTTTAGGGTGTGTCACTCTGTGTGTCTGTCTGTGGCATCGTAGCTCCCAAACGAATGGACCGATTTAGCTGCGGTTTTTGTTTGAAAACTGATGTGATCGAGATGCTTCTTAGCTATAATGGGGGGTGGGGGGCTATATAAATTTTTAATTTGTGATTGTTCAGGGAAACAGAACCGCCAAGAAAGAGAGATTAGATATGAAGAAGAACTAAACAGCGCAGCCGGCAACCAGTCCTCAGGCTGTACTCAGGGCCTGATGACTGGTTACTGGTTCCGCCGTGAAGAGATCTCGCCAAATGCGCGCACGTGCCCATAAAACTTGCTATATTTCCGTCGTAGTCGGGTTTTAGTTAAAATCATCATCATCATCATACTATCCATCATATATCTGTCCACTGCTGGACGTTGGCCTCTCCTAATACACGCCACATAGCTCGGTCTTCTGCTCTCCTTGACTATTTTCTTCCAGCCTCTTCGCAGGTCGTCAATCTACCTGGCCACAGGGCGTCCTACCACTATGTTTGCCTTAACGTGGTCTCCACTCGAGAACTCGTCTAGCCCAACGGTTATCGGTTCTTCGGGAAATGTGACCAGCCCACTTCCACTTCAGCTTGCTTAACCTTAGAGCTATGTCGGTTACCTTGGTTCTCCGTTGGATATCTTCATTTCGAATATTGTCCTTCAAAGAATCTCCAAGCATTGCTCTCTCAATAGCTCTCTGAGCGACCTTAAATTTATGGACTAGTCTGACTGTCAGTGTCCACGTTTCGGCTCCGTAGGACGCACTGATTGAAAACTTGTCTTAGTTAAAATACGAGGTATGATTGACAGTTTTTTTTTAGTAAAATTGGTCCCGTTTACGAAACATTTGGCTCTAAAGTGCCTTTTTGCTTGAGTTACAAGCTCCCCTTCTAACTCATACTTTAAGACAGTAGCATAAACAAAAAGTTAAGAGTACCTTCATCTACTAACGCATATTACGAATTTACTAACAAAATTACCACGGCTATTTAGAATTTACTAGTTTTCGAGATATAGCTAATTTAGATCAATTTTGTTGTTATTTCACGTAAAATCTACTGCACCGATTGCAATGCGGTTTTCATAGTTGGGTAGCTTAAGATTCTGGTTACGGAACACTCAGTCGTTGCTTGTCCAATACGCTCTTGGCTGTTTTTTTTATCAGCTGACCACCAGAGGCCAGTGGCGGATTTGCCCTAAGGCCCAGTAAGCCAGGGCCTAGGGCGGCCAGATATTAGGGGCGGCCAATCGTGACGAAAAATTCACACAATTCAGATCAGGGACCGCGGAAGTACTCCATGACAGGGAGGGGCAAACTTCTTTGATTACCAGAAGTTCCAAGGTATGTAGGTAGGTAGGTGTATAAACATTTGGTTGAAAAAAGATATTTATTCATATCTTCTCATTCATCTTTACATATTTCGGAACACAAAAACCACCTGTTTATTAGTGTGGTAATGTTAGTATTATTGCATTTTCCCAAAATCACATCAAATACAACAGTGGCCCTATTTTGTGGCCAGAACTTGGTTACAATCGGATTATCACTTTTTTCATAGCAATTTCGACTCTATCGCAAGGCATTACTGATAGCGATATTGACAATCTGATTAAAGCCAAGTTCTGTGGTCGGGCCCCAGATATTGACAAACACAGAAGACATTTGCTAGGGCAGACTGCGTTGAGGCTATACCCTGATTCATAATAAAGATCAAAAATGTAAACAAAAGGCTAGACAGCACGTTTTTTTTATAGAAAACTGTGCAATCCATAATCTGATGATAGACATAATTTTTAATAAATTTTAAATAATAACTTGATAAACTTGAATTTATAAAAAAATGGTATGTTTAGTTTTTGCATTTTAAACAAAACTGTAATAAAAGGGTTTTTTCGTGCAGATGTCTTTCGTAAACTAACAGCAGAGATTTAAAACATTTAATGCAATAGCTGCCATGTTGTTTTTCTGTCTGTTCCATTCGTGCTTCAATCTCCGAACTCAAGTGTGTTGACAGACACGTGCAATAATTTATAATATCACTACCGGCTATGACTCACGTGTATATTGTCGAACAAATCGACCTAGGTTTCGAGCGTATCCGACGCACTTCCTCAGGAGTTCACGATGTGTTCGACATATTCGATGTGTTATAAATTATGTATCATTCACGAAAACTTTAACACGTGCAATGTTATCTATCTATCTATATCTATACTATATCTATCTATATCTAGTTAAATATTTAAACGGGACTTACACACTACACTAACGACATCTGCAGATATCTTCTGACATAAACCGCGACGCGAACACTTGCTTATCACGGGATTCCAGGACGCAGCCAATTTGAAACCATCCTCTCGGTTGAAATTGGGATACTTTTTAATTTCAACCGCTTCACGTACAATCCTGGAGTAGTAGTGACGTTCCGTGGAGAGGATCTTCGGGTCATGGAGTTCAATCCAGTGATTAGGGCCCGATTCGAGCAAATGCTCAGCGATTGCAGATTTATTTATCTGGCGGTTCTTTACAGCTGCAATGTGTTCTTTGACCCTTTCCGCTATAGTACGCTTGGTTTGTCCAATGTAGGAACTACCGCAGCTGCAATCTATCTTATATACGCCAGGAGTTTGAAAAGGAATGACATCTTTCGGTGTTCTAACATGCCTTGCTAACTTGGATAAAAGAGTATAAACGGTCTTGATTTACAAGTCCTTTAATAAAGCACCGACTTTATCCGTCACTCCTTTTACATAAGGCATGAAAGCCTGTCTATCGACATCAGACCTACTCTTTTTATCTGCGTCCAGGACGCCAACGTCTGGTCACCACATATCCGTTTCTCTTGAGTACCTCCTGAACATGAGACACTTCGGCATCCAAATGTTCAGGGTCACAGAGGGCATGAGCTCTGTCTAAAAGTGATCTGGCTACTGATTGTAAATGCGTTTTTGAGGCGAAAGCTATGATTTTATCATTTTAAAATACTTGGAAAATAATCTTAAGCTTTAAATTGTTTTTTTAAGACGTGCAAATACTTTTTTTAAATTCATGGATCAAATGTTGTTAAATACAATCTAAGGTTAACCCACGAAAGGTTTTTCGTTAATTTAAAAACACGCTGTAAGTAAATAAACTTACATTACTTTATTTATTACTCATTTCATACATAATTGCTTGGACAATCATTTTTATCCAGATCAGAAATATTTATCTCTTCTGTAATAGTTATTCATAAAATAAAAGAATTGAATATAGTTTGTTATCATGTAATAGCAGTCCTTTTTTTTAGTACAAGAAAATATACCTGTATTTTCAGTTAACCTGTCAGCTATCGGTATCCCGTACGAGATATATGAGTTATTTTTTTTAAATTATAAAAAAAACTATAATTAAGTTTTGGGTTCATATACCTTCCTCAAATACAGATTTTATATATGGCAAACCTTTTAATCATTCTATATTTAAAAAATAGCTCAAGTACTCCAAAAACGCACTTGTCCACAGAATTATTTAAACTATTAACTTAATAGGAAACGTTGTGTTGTGTCCCGAACTTAAATAACATGAACTTTAATAGAAACCCAGTACTCATTTGTCACCCTCTTAATCCGGCCCATTCGTAACATCCGTTCGTAATTGTCGCCTACAGCCTATATGATACTAACAGGCAAAATTTCAGCGTTGTAAGTGTTTAGAGAGTGAATGGCATATCGCTTTTTAAATGTAGATTAAAACACTTTTAATACTCACTGAAAAATAATCTGTTAGGTACTAGCACTCCTCATTTTGAGATAATTTAACGTTCATTCCATCATTCGTTCAATCAATTTCAGTCAATTTGTCCCCGCACTACGCCTTCTACCAAGACGATGGCGCGGGCTTCGTAAAACTGTCGCTAATCTGTCGCAAATGGTAGTTCATTTGAATCAAAATTATACAAAATTACAAGCACAATTCACATAAATAACACTTACTTGTGATACGAAATACCGTGATCCCGTAAGTTTGATGTTGCTGATCGCCTTCTACACAAAAATACCGCACAATTCACCATTTTCACGGAGCTCTGCTTTGCGACACGAAACGATACCGAATGGCCGCGGTCGTGAGTGAAATAGTTGTATATAACGTGAATGGTCAAGTCGTGCCATACGGCCAGCAGAGGGGTACGCCTTGCATTCACATCTCCATTGGATATATGCTCGAAGTATTGAGGTAGTGCTGGCCTCTGATGTCAGAGTTTGTCATGACAATGAAAGATGACGTAATCAAGATTTGTCTTAGCTATAATGGGGGAGGGGGAGGAGGGAATGGTTGGTGAGGTACGTAGGTCCCAAATGGACCGATTTTGATGCAGTTTTTTTATGTTTAAAAACTGATGTGATCGAAATGGTTCATTATGGTTCTTAGCTATATAGCTATATGTGGGAGGTAGTTGAAAAAAGGGGGGTGGGAATCGTATCTTTCAAACGAATGGACCAATTTAACTGCGGTTTTTTATGTTTCTAAGTTGAGGTAAACAAGATGGTTTTTAGCTAAGAGGATCGTAGCTCCCGAACGAATGGACTGTTTTTGATGCGGTTTTTATGTTGAGAAAAGAGGGGTGAGAATCGAATTTTCCAAACGAATGGACCTATTATCTGCGGTTGTTTATGTTTGAAAGCTGAGGTAATCGAAATGGTTTTTAGCTATAGGAAAGTAGGGGGGGGGGGGGGGGGGAGTTGAGAATACACCGATTTAGCTGCGGTTTTTTTATGTTTCAAAGCTCAGGAAAACGTAATGGTTCTTAGCTATAAAAACGCAAGGCAGTGCGCGCTAGCCTTATTCCGACATCTAATCGATGCCGAGCAATCGATAAAAAACTATTAGACGGATGAACGAATTTTGAAGAAATGTAGTATATTGTACTTTATAGGTACTTTTGGTCCTGGAATAACACGTATGGGCTACTTTTACATGAAATGTCCACGCGGGCAAAGCCGCGGGCACAGCTAGTACTATAATAAAACTGTAAATGGGCTAAAGCTGTACAATAAATATTTTTTGAAAATTATAATTGAGATAAACTTCAAAATCGATATAGAGTGCAAAAAGCTTTTTTTTTTAATTTTTGTCTCTCTGTCTGTCTCTTTGAACACGCATCACGCTGAAACTACCGGACGGATTTTGATGCAACTTGGCACAATCATAGCTTATGTTATGGATTAACATTTAGAATATTTTTTATCCCGAAAAAAACACGAGTTCCCGCAGGATAGTGGTTGAAAGTTATTTAAAAGAACACATAATACGCTGAAACTACTGGACGGAGTTTGATGTAACTTGGCACAGTCAAAGTTCATATTATGTATTAAAATTACGGATTCTTTTTATCCCCAAAAAATATAGGGTTCCTGCGGGATAGGTATTCAAAGTTATTATAGTTTAAATGTAATATAAATAAAACATTAAAACTGTAACTGTGGAGTATGACGGCCTGCCAACCCAGACGTGCCTGGGTCGACATCACGCGCTTCTTGAAATCTTTTGCTACATATTTTTAAGCATTTACATATTTTACGCGTTATTTTTACATTTTCCTCGATCATCATCGTCATTTCCTGAAGTGAACCGTCAAATCGTTTCAACAAGTTCGTTTCAAGGTCACAATAATTCCAATTCGGATAATTTAGAAAAAAACTCAAAAACAAAAGAATTCTGTCAATTTAGGTACTTTGTTTTTTAATTTGTAAATTTGTTAGTTTTACCTGAAGCGCATGTTTAAAAAAGAAATAAATTATCATTATTTCATCATTTACAATCCCTCATAAAAAAACGCCCTCTTGCGGCTGTTTTTATTGGTAACCAAACAAACAGCTTACTGTTATACATTTTTAACCCCCGAACAAAGATACGGGTATTATAAGTTTAAGGTGTGTATCACTGTGTATGTGAGTGTGTGTCTGTATGTGGCATCGTAGATTCCAAACGATTGTACCGATTTTGATGCGGTTTTTTTTTTGGTTGAAAGCTAATGTGATTGAAATGGTTCTTAGCTATATGGGAGGGGGAGGGGAGAAGTGAGAAAAAAGGGTGAGAATCGTAGCTTCCAAACGAATGGTCCGACTTAGGTGCGGTTTTTTGTTTGAAAGCGGAGGTAATCGAGACGGTATATTAGAGTACGAGTATAGATAGCACAATGGAGTATCCTACTTCCTTAACACGGGCGTAAGTCATTTTATTGTAGGACCTCTATTCTTGAGAGCGTAGTATCTGTACTTATAATAAAGCAATAAGAACAAAAAAGACTGTACAAAGAAGATAATTAATATTGTAACACTACATAATTTACCAGCATCAACAACTCAAGCGAATAAACCGAAGGCATCAAAGTTCTCCCTGCGATTTAACTAGATGGCGCTGATTGACCTTAAAACACGCAAGCATTTCATTCACTGCAACCAAGGGTCCCGCTAAATTCAAATCTGTAAAGTTTTTCGGATTCGGCTCACACTAGCACTAGCATGACCTCCAGCTCTCAGGCCCTTGCGACTGGAAGTTGTCTGTTGAATTGCCTACCGTCCGGTTGATACACATTACACAGAGTACTTTGTACATGGTTGATATCGAATTACTCTGCGCATATCTATATGTATATATAGATCAACCTATTCTGAATATACGTAACTTATACGAACTACGTATTTTCGCTTCATCTGCACGCTGCACGTCATTCGTTACCTTACCGCCCGTCGCACTACGACGCCTTACAAGGTTTGATTTAAAAACTGGGGTACTTGATATCTTAGGCCTTGCACGCACTGCCTTGCGGTGGAACGCGGTGCGTTTATTCTAGCGTTTATTTCATATTGTATTATATGCGTTTATTTCATTGCAATACGTGCACTTCTATGAACTCCGTACTTCACATAATATGCATTATAAAAAGCAAGGCAGTGCCTTATTCCGATGATTAGATACCGAGCAATCGATAAAAAACTATTTAACGGCTGAACGAATTTTGAAGTAATGTAGTATAATATTGGACCTGGACCAAACCTACAACTGGCCTGGTGGTGGTTTGGCTTTTGGTCCTGGAATAACACGTGTGGGCTACTTTTAAATAAAATGACCACGCGGGCACATCTAGTATAATATCATTGGATACGTGTGTCAACACACTCGAGTGTGTTGAAAAAGGTTGAGTGCACCTCACCTGTCACATTAACAATGATATTTGTTGACATTTCTTTGTTTACATTTTTGATCTTTAATTATGAATCAGGGTATATCAAGGAAGTTATATGTACTTAGTTGTACGTAAGTACATATAACTTCCTTGGGGTATATACGCTCTCTGGCGAGTGGTCTGTTCCTACGCTACCCCCACGCCACCCGCGCCTTTTTTGGGATTACTGCACTAAAAACGCCTTATCTTCGTCATTTTTGATCCAATTTAAATATTTTTTCATGGCATTTATTGTTTTTTTATTGCTAATAAACTGTTTCCTTAAAAAAACGTGACTGATTGAAATTTTAAATATTACTGAAAGTTAAATACTTATGGCAAATATATTTTCATGCATTCTATAAGCGGGACACAAGTAAATATTTATAATATCACCGTTTAATTTCCTCGCAATTGAAGTGAAAAGATCAAATTATAACAAGGCGTTTTATCCTCGACTTCAATATCTGCCAGAGCCGAACTTGGATAAAATGGCTTGTTTTATGTACTTCTTATACAATTTACTATATAAATCAAGCTTTTAAAAGCCTTTACCACTTGGTACTTGGTGTTCATTTTGCGGCCTGTACCAACTGACCAGAGAACTTTTAGGGACAATTAAAGGATTTCATCATTTGATTGTTGAGTTCCTGTGACTACTTTCTGACTTCATCATCACACCAGATCAATGCTACCATAAAATTGTACGTGTGTGCAAAATTACAGCTTCATTGGATGTCGTTAAGTGGTTCAAAATTGACTTGCAAGATTTGTCCCATAAAGATACTAACTCAGCGAGTTAAGTAAAAGCTTGTAAAAATATTATGTTTCAGGGAAACAGAACCGCCAAAAAAGAAGATTAGATATGAAGAAGTAATAGACGGCGAATCCAGCAACCAGTCATCAGTTCCTGTTATCAATAAAGGTAAGAAATGGATCTGTATCGAAACGTTTTGTGACCACTCTCAGTCAGTATAGCAGTGACATTTCAAATTACACAAGAATATTACCTTTTTACCCGACGAAAAAAAGGAGGGTTATGTTTAAGCTTTAGTTAGTAGTTTAGTTTAGGGGGCCCAGCTTAATAATAGGTCCACGCTTTCTAAGGTGCTGTGAGAACCAGTATAGGGAATTCAGGAAATGCCCAGCATAATTTTTCCGTGTAAGTAGAAATGTCTACTGCAATCACCAAGGTCATTATGCCCAAACCCCAAAATGATGATGATGATGATGTTGTTTAAGCCTTGTACGAGTATGTATATATGAATGTTCGTCTGTTCCTTGCAATCACCAAAGTCATTATGCCCAAAATGATGATGATGATGTTGTTTAAGCCGTGTATGTATGTATGAATGTTCGTCTGTTCCTAGCAATCACCAAGGTCATTATGTCCAAAATTATGATGTTGTTTAAGTCGTGTATGTATGTATGAATGTTCGTCTGTTCCTTGCAGTCACCAAGAACATTATGCCCAAAATGATGATGATGATGATGTTGTTTAAGCCGTGTATGTATGAATGTTCGTGTGTTCCTTCACAACGCATAAACCACTTAACTGATTAAAACTTATATGGTACTGTATGCGACCCGCTGTTTCACCCGCTTGAGGGATGATGATGATGATGATGAAAAGTATCCTATGAGTTATTCCAGGCTATAAGCTATCTCTATTCCAAATTTCAACAAAATCCGTTCAGCTGTTTGAGAGTTAAGTATGTATGATGATGTTGATTAAAAGTATCCTATGAGTTATTCCAGGCTATAACCTATCTCTATTCCAAATTTCAACAAAATCCGTTCAGCTGTTTGAGAGTTAAGTATGTATGATGATGTTGATTAAAAGTATCCTATGTGTTATTCCAGGGTATAAGCTATCTAAAATCCAAATTTCATCAAAATCCGTTCAGCCGTTTGAGCGTGAAAGTTTCCAGGATATAAGCCATCTCCATTCCAAATTTCGTCAAAATCCGTCCTGACGGTATCGCCTGACAGCTCTCCAAACAAACAGACAACGTTTCACTTTTATATATGGTATGGGTTTGTATCGTTAGACCGCGTGAAATAGGCAAGGTTTAGAAAAAATATGGCATCTGTGGTCCTCCAGGACAAAATAAATATAATCATCAGATTCCATCATGATGGGTATCAAATTCAAGGGTTTTGAAAAACCATTTCAAAATATAACAAAACATTAAAATAACAATTTTTTTAAGCGACATTAAAAAATCACGTATCTTGTTGTATGAGGTATTGCTGGCCTCTGGTGTCAGAGTTGGTCAAGCCACCCAAGGGCCTCTGACATGGCTTAACGACTGCTATTAATCAACAACAGTCGGGACCGATAAATTAACATGCCCTCCGAAGCACGGAGCGATGAAAACCAGTACATAACTTAGACAAATCATTGGTCGAGGATCGAGCTCAGTCTCTTTGGATTATACCGTCGCTCTCTAGAAGAGTTTAATAATTAACTAAGAAAGCAATGAACAGGTACTGCTTTGCTTGACATCAGGTAGTAGTTCAGACAGAAACTGCAAAAATCAGAAACTAAGAGTTCGTGCCCTGTGTGAGCTGTTAGAGGTGAGAGGAGCCAAGCCAGAACCCTCTGTAGAGGAGAGTGGAGCCAAGCCAGGACCCTCTGTAGAGGAGAGAGGAGCCAAGCCAGGGCCCTCTGTAGAGGTAATACAAGCTAGTTTTAACAGACTACAAAATAAAGGAGGTTATCATCATTGTTTATATGCATCTCAGTTACATGCAATCTTATTTCATCTGACCCTTTTTTACTCGTCTGCATTGAAGGTTATGTGTTTGGGATGTATGTTTGTTTGTACGTTTCATAGGCGCGTTCTACAGCCTAAACGACTTGATGGATTTTGATAAATGAGGTATCATTGGATTCGTCTTGATCACGAAAGTGCTATAAGATATATGAAGTGTCAAGAAAACTAATATGGCGGCTTACAGCTGCTATATTGTATTTCCGACGGAACAAAAAGGACCAGAACCTATCGACTGATGTATCAAAATGAATGTCTTTTTAAGACCATTTCAAAAATATATAATTCTTCTAACTAAACAGTAGCAATTGTCTTTTAAGCTTCTTACAAAATTTTCTATTTTAGATTATTCAAGTTAATGTAAATACCATAATCTAATGTTGCAATTGCAACTATTAAAGTAAAGTAAAATATGTGAGAAAAAACGTTTTTTTTTTAAATTGGTTGACTTAACCGGCAGGTCGCCTGATGGCATGCGTCACGCCTGCCCATAACAGTTGCAGTGCCACCCAGAACTTTGGTAGCAAAATCTTCCGCGTCACTGCACTGCGCTCGTCACCCTGAGACTTTGGTTGTTAAGTCTCTTTGCCCAGTAATTTAAGTTTATTTTTCTATTCCGTGGTTAAATATGTACCAGCTTATTATTGTAGGGTTCCGCACCATATTACTAGGCCTATGCAGTCCGTCTGTCTTTCCTACCTTTAAAGGGCTGCAACTTTAGAACTATATAGGATAGGTAGCCAGTTGAAATTTTCACAGAATTTGTGACTGAGCGTAGGGTATTGTGTTTATCAGCCTATGTATGTATGTATGTATGTATGTATGTATGTATGTATGTATGTATGTATGTGTATGCTCCTTTGTGCCACTATATAGATATTTCAGTTTTAAGTTTATTAAAAAACAGCCTGCAACGGCTGTTTGGGGGGAAGTGGGTGGTGAGAGGTGGAGGGGCAGGGCGGGGGGAAGGGCTATCCCCATACCCCTGCCTCCCCGCCACGAGGCTTAGTTTATGAGATATTTGAGTTTTAAGTTTATTAAAAAACAGCCGAAATCGGCTGTTTGGTCACAGCCAAACAGCCAATTTAGGCTCTTTATTTGAAACTGTCGTAACAGTTCATTAAAAATCAGCTGCTTGGACACCCGTAAGTTGACTTCGGCGCTCGCTGGCTGCTGCCGCGGCACGCCCCCAATGCATCAGCGTTGACCCCCAGCTCCTGCCCCTCGTTTCTATAGCTAACCCGATATTTGAAAATCATCTTTAGGTTTCTCTTATTAATTTTCATTTTTAATGACTTTTTAGAATCTATAACGATGTAAAGTTGATTAGCAAAACCATTCTCACTTAAATCTTTGGCTCTTTTTAGTTTTGTTCGCAGTCGTGTTTTTTTGTGAAAGCGCTTGACCGTGTTTGTTTTCAAAGTTTTTTGTTTTTGCTCAATCTTAAAATCGGTTTTACATACAAGCGTCAAACGTAGTGTGATTATAGAGCAAACTATAAAGTAAAACAACAAATAATGAAAACAGTCCAAGTTGTGTGAGTCGGACCAAATATTACATACGAGTACTAGTGACTCGCCCTGACGTTGCACGGGTAGATAAAGGTTTATCTATAAACGAAACGTTTATTTGTAAACGATTCTACCCGTGTTTAGACTGACTAATTTGAACAAAAAACGGTTATTGTGACTTAACTATAATAGTTAGATGGACATAATTATACTACCTGTAGTATAATTACCTTATAAATACCGGGGTGGGGTATGTGGTGCTGCATGGCGAATAACGTTAGTTTTACGACTTTTGAAATTTCGAAGTTTTTCTTTCATGTTTTTACTTTTAAAGATTCCTCAAACAACACTATATCAAACCCTATAGTAGCACAGAATAAATAATATTACTGCCTAGAAATCAGCTGGGAAAAAATACAATAATCTTGACCTTGAAAGCGCTTTTAAACAGAGCTCGCTCATCGAACCCGTTTTGGTCAGTCGCATGTTAGTAGAATGTCATAGTGAAATTTGCTGGAGTCGAATTTTCTATAATATTTTCTGTAAAAAGTGAATCTTAGCTTGAAATTTACATTTTCAAGAGTAGAAATTGTAAATTTGTAGTGTTTGGCTGTATTGTCGTTCAATAAGCCTTCGGTGTTTCCTTCAGCTATACTAATACTTGTGCGTGCAACAATAAGAAACCCTGTCCCCACCACATTTGCTTTCTTGGATTGCTGAACCGTCTCCGGTCAGGGTGTACCCTTGGGGGCTCTACCTGAACGAAGTATTTTCAATAGTGTGCCAGCGAGAGGAGCAGATGGAACAGTGTGTATAAACCTACTTTTTGTTGAGACGCAACAAACATTTATGGTTGTCGCTAATTTCTAAAATATTACTTTTGTGTGGGAATTTTAAATACGATGTATTTAACCATTGCACACGTAAACAAATTCACATGCTTGATCAAAAAAAACCTGCTGCGTATTAAAGTAATGCGTAAAGGCAGTTACTCCCTGTATAGCCTCGCGGACTTTTTTGTGGGTAATGATGAGTACTATAAACATGTAGTACATCATTTTAAGTATCATCAATAGTTAGAAGAAAAAAACGAGTCAGTTTTGTAGCAGGAAACAAGGGAATTCGAAAGTCCATGTTTTTGTGCAGCCCGCATGTTCCTATTAAACCCTGTATTATGTAACAATAATTTATATCGGGTGACTCAGTTCACTTTTATTACTTTTTCAGAATACAGACTTGAGAAACGCGAACCTGTCACAAGATGACAGTGACAATGAGGTAAATATAGATAAACTATTTGTACTAACTGTTGTAAACTTGTTGCTAACTAATAGGCCCCTTCTTCTCTCTTTATGGTTTGTGGATTAACCGTTGAGTACTGACGTGGATGTCTCAGACGGCGTGTGAACAAATTTGAGCTTTATTTCGTCAGCTTTAAAGGACGTAAGGTCAGTATTAATGTTCGTGATCTGTTAGAAGTCACGACATTAGTAGTGTCTGAGACCTTACCCCATTGTTCCTATTAATCGACCGAGTACATCAGCAAGCAGACACAAAAGAGGGGATCTATTACTAGTGAAAACTACGAACATACTCTGCAAACATGGATAGAACAAGAAATGGAAGATAATTTTAGCGACGTTGATGATGAACAGGCAGACCCAGACATTTTCTTGTAAACTGATCACGAAACGGAATCAGACTAGTCGGAAGTAGAAAGTAGAAAGTAGAGTCTCTCAATAAGATCAATAAGAGTTGATGACGACCAAACTCAAGACCTCTAGTAAGTCTTAGTACCCAAAGATCCCAGAACCAAAAGTATTATTATGGCAAAAATGGTTTCAAGTGATCATCTGAGGAATCTGTCAACAGATCCAGTCGTACTTTAAGTCATAACATTGTCAATATACCTCGACCTCAGCCGAAAACTTTCACTGACTCGGAAAGCCTATAGCTTGAGCTATTGGACACGGAAAGATCTAGTTGTCACCTATACAAACCAGAAATTATCAGAGGTTCGTATGAAGTACAAAAACACCGATAAAATTGAACTCCAGGCAACCGATCGTAAAGAAATAAAAGCTTTCATTGCACATTGTTTTATACTAAATTAAATTTTGCTACTGATGGTTCTGGACGTGAAATTTTCCGTTCCGTAATGTTCCAATTTCGATTTCTCACCTTCTAAATTACATTCGTTTCGATGACAATAAATAATTCGAAAAAAAAAAAATATACTAAGAATTTGAAAATAAATAATAGTTAAAAAAAACACTAAAAAACACGCTTTATATAGAAAACCAAACTAAAAAATAGAAAAAAAAATTAATAGTGTAAATAAGAAAAAATGTTTAATTTAAAAAAAGCGTGGGGTGCATGGGTCAATAGTTATAAATATTTCATTGACAGATATGAGAAGAAGGATTATCATTTCGATAATATCTAAAAAGCACCCCACGTTTTTTTTTTTTAATAATTTTTTTTTCTTATTCACACTATTAATTTTTTTTTCTATTTTTTAGTTTGGTTTTCTATATAAAGCGTGTTTTTTAGTTTTTTTAAACTATTATTTATTTTCTACTTTTTTTTCTTCGAATTATTGCATTGTCATCGGTCTTTGACAGGTGTGTAAAATTTGAATGAAATCTGACCGTTTAAAGTGGGTCAAAATAGCGTCCAAAGGAGTCGGTTACAAACATACAAACATACAAGTGAAGCTAATATAAAGCGTATAAAAACAGCAGACCGCAACGGCTTGAAACTGATCCATTAGCTGCAATCTCTGAAGTTGTTTTTGAACTGTTCATCGCCAATTGCAAGAAAGCGTATACTCCCGAAGCATATCTATGTGTTGATGAGATGCTAGTACCCTTTAGAGGTAAATGCAAATTCATAATACATTATTCAAGAAAACGGTGAAATATGGCCTAAAACTTGTACTTGTGTAGGATGCTAAAACGTTCTACGTATATTATGCATATATTTATCACGGAAAAGATTCTGATGGACTGAGCCTTCCAGAAACAGAGAAAAAGTTAGCCATCCCAACTCGGTCTGAATTACGACTGTGTAAAGATTTTGAGACAAGCAAACGAAACATTACAGCTGACAATTGCTCTGCTCAGTAGAATCAGCTCTGTAGAATTGATGGAGCAGCTAAAACAGAGAGGTCTAACATACGTTGGATTGCTAAAAAATCAACACATTCCACCTGAATTTCAAGCTTCTAAAACTCGACAGCCTGAATCGTCGTTACACGGCTTTGCAAAAGACTTAACTATTGTATCTTACGTCCCTAAAAAGTCGAAAGCAGTTTCGTTGTTCTCTTCAATTCACTACACAAATGAGTTGGATCTAGTGACAAAGAAACTTGTAATTATAATGGATTTTATTAAAACAAAAGGTGGGATTGACGAAATTAACAAAATGTGCTACCATTATTCTTGCAGCCGTAGAACTCGTCGTTGGCTTCTCTCAATTTTTTAAGAGTCCTGGATTTGAGTGGAGTCAACGCTTATGCATTGTATAAGACATGCACCTGATGTGCCTGATATTCCTAGATAAATAAATAAATATATTCGGGACATTTCCACACCAATTATCTAGCCCCAAACTAGGATACCCTGTGCTATGGGCACTAGATAACGGATAAACATACATAGATAAGAATATAACATCCACGACTCGGAAACAAACATTTCTGCTCATCACACAAATGATTGCACCTTGCAGGATTCAAACCCGCGACCGTACGATTTCGTACCTAGGATCTCTAGCCACGAGACCAACCAGTCGTCAGATCAAAGTTTATTCAGGATCTTGCTCGAAAGTTGGTTCTACCATGTCTGAAACGACGAGTGTACAATGATCGGTTACCAAGATAGCTAAGATTGACAATAACACGCGTTCTTGGCAGTGATTTCTTGAATCCTTCTAATCTTTGTGGCATACCTATACATCCGCCATTTTGAAAAAAAAAACGTGTAGTTACATTCACTGATCATATGGATAGAGAACTTGAATACAAACAAAAAATGAACGTTTTTTTGTTTTTTTATTATATTGGAACTCATTTGATCATTAGGATAATGAGAGATTTTCTGCCAACTAGAGGAACATTGTCCTGCAACCATCGATAGATGCAGTCCGGCGCAACCACAAAGAAATTCTCAAATTTGTCTCAAATGTATGGACTTTGGCAGAACAGTGAAGTACATTTGTTTTTCAGATCCCAATGAACGGACCAAAAAGATCGAACTATAGAGTCCAAACGTGATAAGTATTTATATACTCTTTGCATGATAATATTACTATTTGTCAAGAAAAATCCAATTTTTAATTTTATTCATATTATTGTTAATAACGTACTGTTTTGTGTTTTCTTTGAAGAATCATCAGTTTATAGTGTTAAACCAGTTTAAATGATAATTTTAAAATGCCACCAACTTTAGAAAGTTACAGCAGATGTGTTTTATGTGGAGTTCGCGCCAAACGCGAAAACTAGAACAAAAAGGAAATTTATGGCATGATTTCCTATTGATCAGCCCCGGTAAGCATTAATATGATATTGCTTAGTGCCACCTCACATCAACGTGACCATAAAGGATAATTTACATGATTTTCATTTTGTATTTTCATATTGTTTTAACACTAGGGATGCGCAAGGTCAAAGAACTATTAACTTTCGACAAAGCTATCGTAGGCTAGGTCAGGCTGCCTATAACTTATTTCCATAACATTAGTCAACATGTTTATTTCCAGATGCAAAAAATGAGGATCTAGCATACATTCCTATAGAGACCAGTCGTAACATACACTTATGAGTGTGAGCGCGTGAGATAACGGTAGAGTAGGTACATAGCAAGATCTCAATTCAGAGTGAAGCACTAGTAGGTAAGCTTACCTATGCTTGCAAAATTCATTTTCGTATTTACTTTGTAAAAAAGTATTATAAATAAAATGTTCCGTTGTTCAAAAGTGTTTTATTTCCAAGTTTTTTATTACATGGCTCCACAGTTACCTGTTGCAATGGGTATCCAATAAGCCCAATGTTGTTGCATTGTGGAAAAACAACGTTGTGCTTATTGGAACCGTCTTTCATTAATATGAAACCTTGACGAGGGCATGCATGTTTTATCGATATCGATAAAACCAAGAATATGTGCACGCAAGCACTACTCTATCCGTTAGGTTGGTAGCATTGTCAAAATAGGCTAACGTCTTACCTTTAATGTTAGTAATGTTGTATGCATTGATGCCAATAAATTTCTGCCAAATTGCTTTCATTGGCTAGTAGGGAGGTCCCGCCTCTTAAAACGTAGTGATTATATTCGCTTTGGATAGATGGCGCTTACCAGACGGTTCTAATTTTTTCCGCGTTTTTTCAATGAAAAATAAAAGTTTACACTTATGTACCCACTAATTTGTTGTGTTGTTGAAAAACAAAAGTACTTAATTTGTTTGATATCAAACCATAACCACAAAAAACAAAGAGAATATAATACTACCTACGTAATAAAATAACAAAAACAAGCATGACATACAGAGAATATGTCTATGAGAATAAGCAAGTATTTTTTTACTATCGACCTTGCTTCGCGTGGTTTTGCAAAATGTTCAGATCCATTTCTCGTCATTGCCATCTGTCACATTTTTATGAACTATTGTATTTTTTATTGCCTTACTTCCCATTATGTCCTTTATCACCTTTGATCTTCTATTTTATCTCAGAAAGAGCTCCAATATCTCAGAAACACGACATCAGGATACTAGTGTTCATTTACATTTTTTGTTAGTATGAATTCCCCTGTCGATTTATTAAGGTTTAATCAGTTGTCAGTTTTTTTCAAAGTGGCCTTTTTTGACATATCTTGTATACGCAGATAAATTATAACAGAGAAGTTATAATTTCTCTGAGCTTGTATAGTAGTCGCAGCGGATCTTTTGTTAAGTTAGGCTCTGTGAACGATTGCGCAGGTACTGCTGTGAGGATAAAACAGCATAAAGTAAGAGCGAGATAGAATATGCGAAAAACGTAAGCGAGCGAGGCAGTTAAGCGTGTCACAGACGACTAAGATACTATAATATTTTATCTTAGGATAAAATATCGCTCGCCATACAATTTATATGAACCATCACAAACGGCGAAGATAATATATATTTGCATCTTACAGTATCTTAAGATATCGAGCGATATGGATTTTTTTAAAAGATGTCATTTTAAGATACGAAATATATCGTAAAAGATACAAAATATACATTAATATACTATCTTAACATACATAATATATCGTAATATGCTCTACAGGTTGCTCTGTTTTGTATTTGTGACAAAGAGAACAAAGAGACGGGTGTTATAAGTTAAGGGTGTGTATCACTGTGTGTGTTGGTGTGTGTGTTGGTGTGTGTGTGGCATCGTAGCTCTCATACGAATGGACCGATTTTGATGCGGTTTTTTTCTGTTCGAAAGCTTATATGATCGAGATGGTTCTCAGATATATGGGGAGAGGGAGGAAAGGGGGGTGAAAATCGTAGCTTCCAAACAAATTGACCGATTTAGCTGCGGTTTTTTATGTTTGAAAGCTGAGGTAAACGAGATGGTTCTTAGCATACTGCAAGTCGTTGTTCTGTACAAATGCTCTCCCGCATGTTCGTATTTTGTTTCACTATATTATCTTCCTTAATCAAATTATGAATTTCGAGATAAGTTTCCTTCGACTTATTAAAATAAGTTTGTTTTTTTTTGTACAAACATCTGCGTAAAGTTTAAATTCATCGCGACTTTTTCTTAATTTTATGTGATTTTCTATCCAAATTGATCTACTTTCACAGTGCGCTAATGCAATTTGCATATCAAATTCAAAATCAGAATCGTCGCCTGATGAGCTATCTAATAAATGTAATAGTGAAACCGTACTACTCATATTTTATCAGCCTGTATATAGAAAGCGGTGAAGAAATACGTGTGGCACCTAGGATGGCCTGCGAGCGAATGAATAATTTCAATATATTATCGTATCCTAACCGTGTGTGATACTCGTACCCTAAGATGCTATAATATTTTATATGCCGATATCGTAACATCAAATATTTATAGTATCTTAGTCGTCTGTGACGCGCTTTATACAATGCTGTCTTCACATTTAACATTGGGATTGCGCCTGAAAAATAGCAGTTTGCGCAGCGACTTGCAGACAACTTCCGAGACACAAACTTCCTCTGCGACTATTATAGGTATGACAGGCTCTTTAGTAAAATGTAAGGAGCCCTTTACATAATTATTTTGACCTATAAACATTGATGTATTAAAAGAGGGACGGACAGGGACCAACTAAGCGTGGACCGAGTATATTAGGTGCAACGTACACAATTGGCCTTTCTGCGTCACGCATTGCGTTGGAGTGCTCTACGCACGTAGTTCTCTACTCTACGTAGTTTACGTGATGTTTTTGCCCTATCTCTTCTCTTTTAATACATCAATGCTTATTCTTGGCTCACAGTGAGTTATTCCGCAGCCACAATACCTGGAGTATATGAGTGAGATGGAGTTTGATGCAGTACGGAGTGAGGAAGATGCAGAGGAAGTGAAACCGACAGCTCACTCGTAAGTTAACTACTTCAGTAGAGCTTTTCAATTTCGCAACGCGCGGTCACTGTTGGATAGCTTATGTTTTGACCTAAAAACTGGGGTACTTTATATCTCAATCCTATGAGTAGGAGCCGAGCAATCGATAATAATATTTTTGACGTCTGAAGGAATTTTGATCAAATATTGGTATATTGGTATTTTAGGTCCTGGAATAGCACACAGAGTACTTTTAACCTACAGAAATGACCACGCGTGCGAAGCCGCGGGCATCAGCTAGTGCTTTATTATATGTATAGATTACAATTGTTTGGGAGCAATTTAAATATTTTAAGGTTATAATTCATAAGGTAGTTTATCTTTCTAATTACTACAAAAATATTTGCAAATCAGTGATTACTTTAAACTGTTTTCCGGTTAGTCACATGCTTGCTTGATTTCCGTATGAGGTAGTGCTGGTGTCAGAGTTTGTCAGGCTGCTCAAAGGCCTCTGATAAGTCTTATTGACTGCTATTAATCAGTAACAGCCGGGACCTACAGCTTAACGTGCCCTCCAAAGCACAGAGGGATGGAAAACCGCACAAACTTGCACATAAAGTCATGGCTGCCTAAAAATATTAAGTTCGAATATCATCGGTTTTAAAGTTATTGTACTTAATGGCTGAACTGATTTTAATGATAGTTGGTACATGGATATTGTAGTTCCTGGATAACTTATATGACAATCTTCAATACCATCATAATTATCATCCACAGCTCGTCATCATTGTCTACGCGGGCGAAGCCGCGAGGCGCAGCTAGTAACGCTAAAAAAAGATCAGGTTAGTGTTTTCGGGTTAGTTTGTTTTTTCTGTGGTAATTGTTCCAGCTGGTGTCTTATGGATAGAGGCTCACTACTATTAAATGAGAGTTCAGGTAGAGTCGGCATTTTTATTTTTTTAAGAAGTTAAATTATATGGGTAACTATACAAAAAAAAATTGTAAGAAAAGTATATTTATGTAACTAAATCTACATTTACACTAATATTAAAAGAGGATTCATTTGATTGTTTGTTTGTTACGGATAAACTCTAAAAATACTTAACCGATTTTAAAAATATTTCACCTATAGAAAGAGCTACTTTATCAGCTGCACATGGGCAGTATTTTATTTTTCCAAAAGTTTGAATTTCCTGCGAAAATTGCAATAATGTAACCTAAGGTTTCAAAAATTCAGAACGGAATCACATATTGCCATGGAAACGAAATAATACCTAGTAAGTAATAGTAGTAGTGAGTAATAATGCAGGCAGTTGTCTATGGTCAAAAAACACCACGATCGTTGCCGCAAAAGATTTGGAATTACGCTTACTGGCGTATAATAATGCTACAAGGAAGAAAAATGAGCTCAGCCGGGGAATATGTTTGAAAAATGCTTAACTCTTGTTTCGGTTTACATTCGGCAGTTTTTTTAAACGTTTATTTGTTTTGTAACAATCAAAATTGTTAAACTTAATGAAAACTAATTTTTGTATTCCGCTGCATCCACCGCCAAAAAAAAACCTGCTCAGCTGATGGTGCAAGAACAGATAGCAGACAACAAACTTTTTTATTGATATTCGAATCTAATAAACTTTTTTATAATATGTTGCCAATTTTCAGTAGTTCTTGTTTTGTATAATCATCTAGAACATTTTTTTCAATTTTGTTTTATTGTCCTTGTTTCTATGTACAAATCATCCATGTATATTCGATCTAGGCATATTCAACACAATTCCTTTCAAAGCACATTCGTTTTCTTTCAATGCGTAAAACTCGAAAAAAGTATTTTTTATACTTTCATTTTAATTTATAAAGTATGAGTATATCGTAGAATACGTTATTTTAAAGTATGGTTGGAACCATTGATAGTTAAGAGTTATATTCCCGCGTTGGGAAATTTTATTTATGTCTTTCCCGACTTCGTCTGCGTGTAATAAAGTTTATCGCGATAAAAAAGTATCCTATTTCCATCCTCAGGGTTCAAACCAAGTGCATACCAAATTTCATCAAGTTTTGCCGTGAAGAGTTAACAAACAGACAGATAGACAGTTAATTTCGCTTAAAAACAAAGAAATAATGAATCCGGTTTCTAATGTTGCCTTTTCAGCTCCGCCGACGAAATATGTAGAGGACAGTCTTCAGAGCTGGCTGCAGGAGCGCTCTGATGATGAGGACCATGAGAGAGAAGACGTGGAAGATATCCACCTGATGCCGGCACATATAGAGGAAGAGCTGGACCGCCACACGCAGGCTTGGTTATCGAAAGAAGACTTAGAGTCAGACCAAGCCGTCAGCCTAATGCCGAAACTTCCGAAAGACTTCCTGTTATTCGACTGGAGCTGCGACCCTACTACCTTAAAAAGTACAAGAGAGACTTTCATCGAAGAGTCCGGACCCACTTTCGCCGTTTCAAAAACAATGAGACCCTTTTGCGTGTTCTCCAAATTCTGCGACGAAGACTTTTTCGCGTTTCTGACGAGACAGACGAACACAAACGCGGCGAAACTGATTGACGAGCTCTTGACTGAACATTCGCGGCTACACTTCTATAAAAATGTGGAACGGGATGAGATGGGGATTTTTATAGCGATACTCATCTTGCAAGGTTTAACGCCTTTTTCCGATGAAAAGGATTACTGGTGCGACACTGGCTACCTCGCCATGCCATATTTTAAGAACTTAATGACATACGACAGATTTATTATAATTAAACGACTGCTGCTCTCGACTGACGTCAAAAAGACTGACGAAGACGTTAAATTAAGACAGATACAGCCCCTGGTGGACGTCTTTAGAAATAAGTTCAGCACACTATTTATGCCTGGACAGGAAATCGTATTGGACGATTCGCTCCTTAAATGGCGAGGGCGTTTGTCGTTCGCTCAGAGAATTCGCAACAGGGCCGCCAAAGGCATAAAATCTTATGAACTGTGCGATTCGTCAACCGGATATGTATGGAGCTTCTTCATGTACAAACAGAATGACAACAAACAAAGTGACACAGAAAAACCGCCACAAGACAAAGCCATAACCAAAATTGTGCACGAACTCGAGCCGCTTTTCAGTCGCGGATACACAATTGTAATGGACAGTTTCTGCACATCCCCCCTCTTAGCTAGGTATATAAAATCACGTGGCATGGATTGCTACGGCACGATGCGCGTGAGTCGAGAGCTCGCGCCCGAATCCTTTCAGAGCTGGCCGTCTGGATTACGGATCGGCGAGCTCGTGCAGAGTTACTGCGCAGACTTGCACGTCATGATGTGGCGCGACGCGAGCGTAGTGTCCATGCTGTCGACGTTCCACGAGGGCATGGTGGCGGGTAGGCAGAAACAAGGCCGATACAAATACAAACCCAATATTGTGTTCGATTACAACGAGGCGATGACAGGCGTTAATAAAAAGGATGAAAGTCTTGCCGAGTTTCCTATGGAAATACTTCGCAGTCAGTCCTGGCATTCGAAGGTCTTCAGGCGACTACTCAATACCACTTTATTAAACGCATACATAATATACAAAACGCAACATAAAAAGGCAACACATCGTTGCTTCAGGCGACAAATCGCCGAAGACCTGATCAATATGTTCAAAACGCCTGTCGTCGAACGCCCGGTGAAGATAGAGGTCGAAAGCTACACGGACCGGCCGATAAACGTGCGTCCGGTTGAAAGTAACAACGGCTGGTCAGAAAGGACACGTCCGATTTTGTGCGGCAACCACTTTGTCGGCACTGGTGCGTCGAAATCTACCATTTGTGTGTGGTGCAAGAAATGCCGCGTGAAGTATATCTGTAAACAGTGCGGAGTGACGCTCTGCTTACAAATATGCTTCGAAGAATATCACACTGTTCGTGAACCACGAGTTACATAATAAACGAATAATTGCGGTCCGTTAACAACTGGAAGGTACTAGGAAACATTTGTTAGTATTGTTAGTTCCAAACCTTCGCGATTCGAACACTACTTCAAAGTACTTCAAAAACATTTGTTAATATGGTTAGTTTCAAACCTACTCGATTCGAACACTACTTCAAAGTACTTCAAAAACATTTGTTAATATTGTTAGTTTCAAACCTTCGCGATTCGAACACTACTTCAAATTATTTCAAAAACATCTGTTAATTTTGCTAGTTACAAACCTTCGCGATTCGAACAGTACTTCAAAAACATTTGTTAACATTGTTAGTTTCAAACCTTCGCGATTCGAACACTACTTCAAAGTACTTCAAAAACATTTGTTAATATTGTTAGTTTCAAACCTACTCGATTCGAACACTACTTCAAAGTACTTCAAAAACATTTGTTAACATTGTTAGTTTCAAACCTTTGCGATTCGAACACTACTTCAAAGTACTTCAAAAACATTTGTTAATATTGTTAGTTTCTAACCTACTCGATTCGAACACTACTTCAAATTATTTCAAAAACATCTGTTAATTTTGCTAGTTACAAACCTTCGCGATTCGAACAGTACTTCAAAAACATTTGTTAACATTGTTAGTTTCAAACCTTTGCGATTCGAACACTACTTCAAAGTACTTCAAAAAACATTTGCTAATATTGTTAGTTTCAAACCTTCGCGATTCGAACACTACTTCAAAAGAAGTACTTCAAAAACATTTGTTAATATTGTTAGTTTAACCTAAACTTAAACCTTCGCGATTTGAACACTTCTTCAAAGTACTTCAAAAAGGGATTATTATAATTTATTAATTAATTAACCAGCTTCGAATCAGAAGCACACTTAACCACACTAAAGTATTAGTATAGTCACCTCTTTGAGTGCAGATTACGGGAGGTTAGATCCTCCCCACTATGAATGTGGTGGGTAAGAATAGTTACAAAATATTTATACTTTATTACAATTTTCTCCACCTCGACTGAACCCGTCCTTCAATATTGTATGCTTGGTGTGCATTTCGAGTAAAATTGTTTATTTTCCCTGATATCCCCGCTAAAGTGGGAAAACTGGAGTGAATTTATTGAATGACCCGTGTGAAGTGCCTTCCTGTTAATGAGATCCTACCTAGATCTAGTTGTTTGATAATTACTGTCACGAAACAATGACACTGATCTGACTAAAGATATTTAAGTTTTAAAGTATTATTTATTCTGTGATAGTAGGTAGGTACGTGCAGCCGTACATTTGAAATAAATTAAATTTGAAAAAATAAATTGTTTATTTCATGTGACCAATTTCGCCAAGCGAGGATACACAACATAAATATTAGAGTAATATATGGCAATTATAACGCCAGACTTTAAAGAAGCGATCTGTTCCAAACAACCGATGGAGAGGAAATGACTGACGTATGTTAGTTTATCTATCTAAAAATTAATGTTTGATGTCATCACCATCTTGCCTGATAGTAAACGATGAAGTGGCCGAAGGTGATGAACATAAATCTATTCACTCCAGACTTGAATATATTCCAATTTTAGATTTCAGGAAATAAGGGGATGAGTGTGCAGACGACATCATGACAAGAACTAATCCGGCAGAAATGTATTTGCTATACCGTCGATTTATATACAGTCTACCGTATTGGTTTGACGTTTTGTTTTTCGTATGTCGTTTTAATCTGTGGTTTTATTGCGAAATAAATGATAATCGATTTACGTTTAATTGATGTGATAAATAGAAAGAACGTATTTTTCTGATTCTTCCGGTACCTTTGGTCTTTAATTTCGTTCAGTATTAACGAAGTTACGGACCAAAGTAATCTAACACAACCTAGTTATTTTCTATTGATTTTATGCCTCAACTACGACATCTAGCTTCGATGTAATACTTGATTTTTGATAATTACTAGTTGGGAATCCTGAACTCGGTGTTTGTTTCATCAATTGAGTCATATTTGGCGAAATAGAAATGACGACATCACGACGTGACGTCATCACGACATTGAAATTGTAAAGTAGGTAGATTGGTAGTGTTTCGCACTACAATTCGTGTAATTTTTTTGGAAGTATTATTGTTGGTAGTATTACCTAGGTGCTACAAAAATACAAGGTCAAAATAAGATAAAGTATTTTGGTCGGCTAGATATGAGTAGGTACATAAGTACCTAACTATTAACTTACCGTGGTCTCTAGATGGTCTCTAGAGAGATTCTTTGAGAGTTCCTGAGATTTGTATTTTCCCGCAGAGTATTAAGAGATAGAAAACCTTCTTTAGTGAGCCCGTGAGCCGATACCGTTGCACAAAGTTAGTGTAACAGATGTGACTGGGTGTAATTAATCTCCGCCTACGTCAATCTCCTGTCGCTCCCCTTCACGACGGTCAGCTCCTATAGCCTCCGAGGTTAACCTCTACGAAAGATACCGCCTCGTTATCATAATAAAATAAAAAATCGCAACATCTCATGAAGCTCTCACGAAAATTTATCTAACGAGTAACAATACTTCACAAATGATCGAATTCGTCAAAGTTTACTACGACTAACTTGTCAAAGTGGCAAGTCGTACTGCTAAAATGCAAACAATACTCGAAAACTTTATTTCGAATTCGAACACTACCATTTGATAAAACCCGTCCTACCAATTTTAGTTCCTACAACTTTCCGCAAGAGGCGCTGACAGTAAATGTATGGAACAAGGCGAAACTACATTTCGTTTTCAAAAACTATAAAAACTTGTACTAGGGGTACTGACATAGTTATGCATTGCAGCGTCCGACCGTCAAGCGCCCTAGATAAATATGCTGCGTCGAAGTCAACACTGACGACGCACATGTATAAAATATTATTAGTGTTAATAAACAAAGCGCCCTAGATTAAAGATGCTGCGTCGAGCACTAACACCGACATCACACAAATGTAAAATAGTATTAGTGTTTATACGCAAAACTAGTATATAAGAAGTTAAAGACGACAAATAAAGTCGCTTACCCACAAGTCGTCGAGTTTCACTCATCTCCAAGTCACCACCTACCTACCTAGAAGTACCTAGCACCCGCTAGAGGAGCCACCCAGAGGTACCTAGCAACCGCTGGAGGAGCTGCCCAGCATCAGCTAGAGGTGCCGCCCGAGACGCACCCAGTGACCGCTGGAGGAGCCGCCCAGCATCCGCTGGAGGACCCATTTTTCCACAGCTTCCTCTCACTGCGGCCAAGACACCTTTAGCCGTCAGTACGATCGGTCTTGTGAGCCTGCTTGACCGGCAGTGAGAAAATCATTCCCTGTGTACATCGCACGAAGAACACTACCTTACTTCCTACCCCCCTTCCGTCTGTTACCTTAGGTCTCATGGTAACAGACATACCGACCTTATCTATATATACGTTATATGTTCATATGGTAGGATAGGACACACACGTTAGGGTTACCAGGTAGGGAGGTAGGCGTCAGGAGCGTGTGCCGCTGCCGATTGACTGTGAGTGATCGAACAGCTGATTGCTCGGGCAACGACCGGGGCAATGACCCGTGTGTGTTCCGCCAAACGACGCCGCGGCCCCTTTCTTTGAGGGTGCCGCCGCACGCCGCGGCCGGCGCGTAATGTGCGTGAAAGAGGCAATACACGCGACAAGGCTTCTATAGTGTGCGGGCGCAGGCTCTTGCCACACTGGGTGATTTCAAATTAGGATCGCGTACACATATCGCTTTTTATAAACTTTTTTTTTTGTACTTTTTTATTAATGATTCGTGTTCTGTAAGTGGAGTATACCTACCTCTGCAAATATGGCGGGGATGCAAAACTACAACCTGTATACCTATAAAAAATCGATAACTTCGTCACAGTGAACGCAAGCAGCGCGGAGCGCTACCGTCAAGGAGGAAGCAGTCAGAGAGTACATGCTTGCGTAGATGTACCGTCGTCGTCAAGTTCATCGAACTCGAAGTCGAGTTATCAACAATCGTCGGACCTATGTGCGGTAAAGACTATGACCTGACTGTAAAGCGTTTTATTTAATATCCTCTGTTTTAAGTGTTTAGTGAAAAACCAGGTTCGTTATAAATGCCAAGCGAAGCGTTGCACAAAATGTCACGCCCCGCACCATGTTCTCTTACACTACGTAAAGTCGTCTGCGCGTGCGGCGGCGCCCGCTGGCGCTTGCCGCAGCGCTAGGTAGGCCGACGCCAGTACGTCTGTCACTCGTAGTCTGGCACTGATGCCCAGCTCAGCGAGTCCGTACGTACACACCGAGTTAGTGACGAACCTCGGTGAGCAATATTCCAAAATTCTATGAAAAGTGATGCCAGTAAATGTTGTAATTAATGATGTCGAACGTGAAATTTTTGCGTTGCTTGATGATGGGGTCACAATATCTTTAATAGACAGTAAGTTGAGTGCCGAAGTGAGTGGCCCACATCCCCGTTAAAAATTGTGAGCGTGCGAGGTGTAATATTAAATGATAGTCAATCATGTAGGGTAACTGCACTAATTCGTGACCCTAATGGCGTATGTCATGACACTGCTTTGCGCACCATTAGCAATATTTACTTGCCATCTTAGACTCAGGTAAACACCAAAACCACCGCAAATTCCGAATTTATTGTTGAAATACAGCAACAGTTACCTAACCTTGAGACCTCGGTCAGTTTTAGTAATAGTCATCAAGATAATTTTGATGCTAGATTGGTAACTATAGAACAACAATCGAAAAAGATTGAACAGTATGAACTAGAACTCCACGAACTCAAGACTAAATACAACTCCTTAAATTCGGAGTTCAAGAATCGGCAGCAACGGGACAGACTATCTTGAAAATGTTGGCGTACCTGAGAATCATGACGAAAAAATGATAGAGATTGTCATCGCTATAGCAAAGCATGCCGGCATTACAATCACTTCACGTGACATCGAATTTGCGAATAGGGTTCAGGCTAAACAAACCAAACCTGGAGTCCCGCGAGCCATTATTGCAAAAATGAAGTCCAGATTAACTAAAGATAACATCTTGGCGGAAATTCGGCGAGTTCACGGTATCACCCGTTGCAACATTGGCATGAAGGGAACTGAGAAGGTATTCATCAATGAACATTTGACGATTGAAAACAAAATGCTATTTAATAAGTGTCGCGAACTGGTTGTTGCTAATTCTTTTAAGTTAATCTGGATTCGTAATTGTAAAATTTTTGTGCGAAGAGACGACAAGTCAAAGTCAAAAATTGTAATAAACAAATACGAAGATTTACTAAAAATCAAATGACTCGTCGTCTCTTTGCAATAACTTGGTTGCTATTTGGTTGGATAACGGTTATATCTTATTTACCAGGCTGTTAGTTTCTTAAAAAAAGCACTTTTGTTTTTGTTATTGTTTCACGATTGTGTAATTCACTCTTACACTAAATTACACAAGTACACTGTACACGAAATCCCACTACATATTATTATTTACATATTATACATATTTTTGACTTCTAGGAAATATAATAACATGACTGAGAGACATGATACATATTATTTAAAATCATCACTATATTTTTATTTACAATACGTTCTACGCTTCGGTCCGAGATCATTTATTTTCACGACTACCGACATTACATTGCACTTACTGTGCTGTTTACGTGCGTTTAACTATTTTAAAATAAATACCTACTCATGTTATAAATTAAATGTGAGACACACATGTACTCCACAATATTTGAAAATTATACTAACTTATTTTCAATATATTCTACGCTTTGATTCGAGATCATATTTTATTTTTACGACTACCTCGTAACATAACATAACATCGCATTCACTGAGTTCATGTGCCTTTCACTTTCCTAATAAAATTAATACCTATATGTTTTCGATTCAAGTTATACTATCATACTTATTTCTTTTATGTCACAATGGCTAATACACGGCTAAATGTATTCTATCAGAATACAAGAGGTCTTCGTACCAAAACGATAGAATTTTACAGAGAACTGCTTAAAAATAGTTTTGATATCGTGTTTATCGCCGAAAGTTGGCTGCATAATGGTATTTTGGATAGTGAACTGAGAGATTCTAGATATGATTTGCTTCGGTTGGACCGTGACCTAGCCCTCACGAACACGACGCGGGCGGAGGGGTCATGTTGCTGGTCCTAAGTGAGCTTCAAGCGTTTAGCATATTTAAGTAACACTGGTGTCGTGCCGCCAATCGAAATTCTTTGGGTGACTATACCTGCCAAGTCGTTCAATTATACAGTAGGTATAAACTTACACTTGCCGTTATCTATGCGCCGCCTAATAAACAACTTCCTCAAACAATAGACTATGTAATACAGAGCGTTTCCCATGTTTATGACTTACATAAAAACGATAACTTTTTGATTGTAGGGAATTTTAACTTACCTAATTTCAATTGGGTTTCCTAACATGGTCCGCTGCATATAAAACGAGGTTAGATTGAAACTCAACATGCTGGTAAGCTTCTTTTAGAGGATTTAAGCGCGTTCGGTTTAGAACAATGCAATTATACTAAAAACTACTGCGATAATACACTCGATTTAGTATTTAGTAAATTTTCCGTGTCCTGCACTCGTTCTCACACCTCATTAGTAAAGGAAGACAGCGCGCACCCATCTCTGGCGATTGATGTTGCTAACCTAACACTATGCCCTCTTACAGAACCGCTTTGGTTAAAACACAATTTCTATAAATGTAACTTCGAAGATTTAAATGACTACTTAAAAGATATTGATTGGGTAGAATTATTTAATTCTTGTGATACCGTAGACCGCGCTGTCAGTTGTTTCACAACGGAGATACATAACTGTATAAACTTATTTGTCCTTAAGCGTAGGGTCATAAACACTAATAACAGTTTGCCCTTATGGTACAATAATACTTTAAACAAAATTTTAAAAGAAAAGTGGAAGGCGCATTCTAAATGGAAACTTTATAAAAATGAGTTAGATTATAGGGAATTTTCTGTACTGAGAGGTAGAGCGAAATGACTAGAATATGAACTATATTCCAGCTACGTTACAGGGACAAATTAAGGTTTGCCCAAAAAAAATGTGGACATATGTTAAGTCGATGAGAGGTAAGGCCAACTATCCTAAAACTTTAACATACATTTCTGACGTATATAATAATGGTTCTGATATATGTAATGTATTTAATAAATTTTTCGAAAGTGTGTTTGTTCAACTCCCGGCTAGTTATGATTTATCTAACTTAAACTTACCTACGTGCAGTGGATCGAAACTAATAAGTAATATTACGATACCTGAAAAATACATTTATAGATTACTTAAGTCAACAGATGCGAATAAATCTGCTGGTACCGACAACATCCCCCCCATATTCATACGCAATTGCGCTGAAGCTTTGGTCACGCCGTTAAAATTAATATTTGAAAGGTCTTTCATTGAATCTAAATTTCCTACCAAATGGAAACAGGCTAATGTGGTACCAATACATAAAAAATCGTCTAAAGTAAAAATCGAAAATTATCGGCAATTTGGTTATTTTACTCTTTAAACTAAACTAGACAAAATTTCTTTAAATGTAATTTAAACCTTGTCGACTTTGTAACGAGGTCTTTTTGCCTCTGGCATTTATTCTAAACTAACGTCAATTTAAACTGCACCGCTTAAAATAACGTAATTAAAACAGGTTTTTAACACGCTGTCTAACAGCGTTTGGATAAATTTGGACACGTTCTGAGACAGCGTTTTGACAAATCAGGACTCTCGCTGCGTGGAAACAAAGTTGATTTTACGCTGACAGGCTTTAGTGATAGTTTAGTGAGCGAGGTTTAGATGCCAGTGGAAAAAATACCTTGTTACGAAGCCAACAAGGTTTAAATTACATTTGAAGAAATTAAGTTTAGCTCAGAGAATGCCCGAATCGCTACCAATATCAATTTTAAATAAATTCAGTAAAATTTTTGAAAAATTGGTTTACGACCAGATCTATAGCACAGTAGTGAATGGTATAAGTTACGCTCAGCACGGATTCTTGCGGCGACGATCCACCGTCTCAAATCTTACCGAGTTCCTTCTGTTCGTTCTGAACGGCATGGAGCGCGGGGGCAGGTTGACGTGGTCTATACAGATTTTGAAAAAGCTTTCGATCGTGTGGACCACGTCATCCTTCTCGCAAAACTCGCTAATCTAGGTATTCATGGGGATCTGTTACGCTGGATTAAACACACACAGGGTACAGGTCTGACTTTATTACTATACCATCAGGAATCCCTCAGGGATCGCATCTTGGCCCGTTGCTATACAATGCCTATATATACGACATATATACCTGTTTTTATACCATAAACTATCTTTTATATGCGGACGACAAAAGTTTTTTTGTAAAATTAAAAGTGATCAAGATTGTATCATTCTCCAAAATATATTAAATAGGCTTGCACATTATTATAAAATCAATAACATTATTGTAAATGTACATAAAAGTGAACAAATTTAATTTACTCGCAGGTATAATCATATACAGTTTACATATTACTTAAACAATATTCCAATTGAAAAAGTTGACGTAGTGCGAGACCTAGGAGTTATTCTCGACAAAAAACTATCTATGACTGAACATATAGATTTTATAATAATAAAGCCTACAAAAATCTTGGGTTCGTTCTTCGTACCTGTAAAGCTTTCTCAGACTTAAGTTGCATTAAGACTGTTTATTTTGCATATGTCCGTAGTATTCTGGAGTATGCTAGCTGTGTTTGGTCTCCTCACCTATAAACAACGCATTGAAAAAATACAAGCTAAATTCATTAAACATCTGAACTACAGAGTACGTACATATTCTGACTACAATACAGGCTGTTACCGCCACAGAATTATACCACTAGAAGAAAGGCGTACTTTGCTAGACACTATGTTACTATACTATATAGTTAATGGTTACCTGGATGCTCCGGCTTTGTTATCAGCAATTAATTTTAATGTACCTAAAAAGCGCACATGACATACCGCGTTGTTCTGTCCTCCTACCCATACTGCTAAGTATGCAAGTATGGCACCTTTAACACGTATTACCAAAAATGTAAATAAACGATTCTCGGACCTGGATATCTCCAATATGTCCAAAATGGTTTATAAGTGAAAAGTACTAGAACTATTACAGAAAACTTAACTAAATTTAACTTACATTACACTGTTGCTATACCTGTGTGTAATTAATCCTACGCACGGATATAGTAATGATGGCTATTGGGTACCTACCTGTTTTATATTATACACCTACCTATTCACCCTATATGTATGTAAATATTCATATTTATATATTATTATTATCTGTCATAAAACACACTCCCACACACATCCCCTCGCACCCTCTCTCTCTCTCTCATACACACACAAACACACGAATACACACACACCCTTACGCCCCCTCTCCAGTACAATCTTGTGAAACAAAATTAATTTTTGGTTTTTGTATTCAACTTAGCAATAATGTAGGAGCTTAAATTTAATTTGTTTCTATTTAAGGACCTTTAATTGGCTGTTTAACACTACACCTTTATATATGTTTATTGTACCTAATAATATTGCTGTTGGTCTTCAATAAATAAATAAATATTTACTTGCCATCTCAGACTGTGCCCACCAGAGTTTTAGCCCAGAATGCTCATGTGACATAAGCTATTGCGAGATGAAATTCCAATGATGATAATCGGTCAGGAGAATTGAGAATTAATTGTAAATCGTGAGATACGGCAGGCTAAGTCCGGACAACCCGTGGCGTCGTGTACGAAATTAGGTTGGGTTGTACATGGGCCGTTAAATATTTTGGACGTACCGTGGTGATTGTAACGTGCGTAGCGAGTCTGTCAATTTAGTGTGCGAAAAGACAAATGACTTGTATGATTTAGTCAAGCAGCAATCCTAACTAGAGTCTAGACTGAATAAAATCTTAGAGTGAATAAAATCTTAGAGAACACGAGTCGCCGAGTCGACAGCGGCTGGGAGGTAGGATTTCTCTGGTCACGTGATGAAGTGAACTTACCTGACAATCACGATTATGCATTCAAACGTTTACGTAGCGTAGAGAGTAAAATTGATAAAAATCCTGAGTACGCTGATGCGTATCTGTACCAAATCGAGCGGTTGATAAAAGAAAGGTATGCTAGGCTTGTGAATGGTCCGTTAAGCGTTAACCCTAAATGGTGGTTAACTAACCCGAGTTAGTTACCCCAAAATGGGGTAGCTGAGATTGGTTTACGATGCGGCGGCCAAGCTCCACGGTGTTTGTTTAAATGATAATTTCTTTCTTTGCTAAATTCATGTTAGGCGTTTTATTCAGGTTTCGTGCCGGTCCGATAGCGTATTCCGGGGACATAGCCGATATGTTCCTACGTGTTAAAAAACGTAAGGAAGACCAGTGCTCGCAGTTGTTTATGTGGAGGGGCCCTGATAGGGAGCGCGATCCTGAAACTTTAGTGATGGACTCCATGATCTTTGGAGCTAAGTCATCGCCGACTTCTGCGATTTATATTTTCCATAAAAATGCTAGTGTGTTCCAGGAATCTCATCCAGAGGCCGTGAAAGCGATTTATGTTAGATATTATATGGATGACTATTTGGATAGTATCCAATCGGTCAAGATGGCACGTCAGCTCATCAAAGATGTGATCATGATTCACGCCTCAGGTGGATTTGCGATACGGGGGTGGGTGACGAACTCACCCGAACTACGTCAGGAGCTGCTTGCTGTCGTACCTGGTGCGGTGAATCTCGATTACTCCCCAATTAGCAGTGAACGAACTCTAGGAATGATATGGGTGCCGGAAACCGATCAGCTGGCTTTCGCTCTATCATTTAAAAGACTGTCACAGTAAATAGTTTAGGGAAAGATTATACCTACCAAACAGGAATTTTTGAAGTTTATCATGAGCATTTTTGATCCGGTGGGAATTTTGTATCCATATACAATTAAGTCGAAAATCTTACTGCAGAAGGTGTCGCGATCTGGCATAGGATGGGATGAGGGACTAAAGAATAATGAGTTTGAGGAATGGGAAAGATTGTTGAAAGATAACAAGGAGCTTGTGAATGTGCGTGTACCTCGTTGGTATGGACTGTCTGCTCTAAGTGTAGAGCTATATGATTCGAGCGAGTTAGCTTACGCAGCCTTACAATTTTATTATAGACTAGCTGTACCCGCGGCTTTGCACGCGTGGTCTTTTCTTTAGGTTCAAAGTACCATAATGTGCTATTCCAGGACCAATATGCCAACATTTGATCAAAACTTCTTCAGCCGTCAAAAATACTTTTATCAATTGATCGGCTTCTAACTCACTGGATTGAGATACCAATTACACCAGATTTAAATGAAACCCTAAGCTATCTAACAGTGAAAACCGCATTGCAATCGGTTCAAACCCTTTTCAAGCACCCAAGAGCATTTTTTTTATTTATCTTCTTTTTACATCCTTTAAGCAATAGGTACTAGCTATTGCTTTATTATAAGTATGGATAAATGAATGTGCCAATTTGCAAAAAAAAACGTCTTATATATAGTGAGGTGTAGTAAGTAAGTACAATGTCTATGTGGGTAAGAACTACTATGTATTCAATGTATAATATTCTTTGTATTGAAAGACAGTAATAAACGGCAACTGATCGAGAACACTTGTTTCTAATAATAAGATCCCCTCATGGCGACCCTTGCCATTTTTGGTGCGCGTGACGCAACTTCTATCTCGGTATAGTGTTACGGCTCCAAAATGAAGACAATAAATATGTGTAACGATTTAAATTAAATCAACAAAATTGAAATATGTGTCGATCAAACGTCGAAAAAGAGACGGTCTTCGTAAACCAAAATTCAGCGGGTAGCAACAATGCCAACGTCGAAGAACTGAAGATGCACATGTCAACTATTAGCATTTTGATGATAGTTATTTGTGTCCTGTTGGGCCTCGGCGCAATTTATTTTGGATGGAAACAATACAAAAAATGTCACCACTCCTGGATCAGAGAGCACATAGTGCAAAATAACTTTCAGCGATCATTCAGCCGATCCAGAACCACTCACGGAGAAGAGCGCGACGACAATCGTATCCAAATGAAATAGTGGAAAAAGTGTAAATAAATAAAAGTGTGTTTTCGTGTCTGTGTGTTTATCTTATCGTACGTTATACAGATATACAAAAAAAAAGTGCTTAAATTCGGTAGTTTTATGAACTTTAAAGAATATTCGGCGTGTCATTCATACAAACAATCTAAACTAGCGGTTAAATGATGGGCAGTGATGGACAATGATGGACTATCATAGGAACATTTAAGTTTCAAATAATGTTTTAGTAATCATCGCATCGTTGGTGCATTAGTTTTATATGGAGAGTGGCCGCATTCCAATGTATCAAGGTATCGACTTACGACCCCTACTACAGTAACTCACTGTGAGAATGTGGTATGTATTCTATTAATATTACATTATTTTCTGTAATGGAATGGATAATGAATTATTGAAACGTCTAGATGAGCTTAAATTAATAAAGAAATATTTAATTAAGAAAGGAAAATCAAGGTTTAAGGGTAATGTTATAAAAAAACAATTAGCAGGAACAGAAATTATATATGAGAAGTTTAAAGAATTAATTCAGTTATTAACTACAAAGCAAGGTTTAAAACCTGAATTTTTGACATCGTTAACTTTATTAAAAGATGAAATAAAATCTTATTATATACAAATTGTAGAACTATGTTCAGAAACTAAGCAAGGTAGTGGTAGTGAAAGTGATTATTGTGAAACGAGCTCATATTCAAAAGAAACAATCATGGAGTTCGATTTAAAAACGGCATGTAGTTTGATTCCTGTGATGAACAGTAACGAAAATAATATCAAAAGTATCATTGACTCTGTGGAAATGTATGCGGAAATGCTATCAGAAGCGGGGAAAAAATTACTTATAAAGTTCGTCTTAAAGAGTAGATTGACTGAAAATGCAAAACTGCGTATGTCAAACGACTATGCAACTGCAAACGATCTTGTCAGAGATTTACGTAGTACTCTGTTACCTAAAAAATCATTCACTGCAATACAATCACGGTTGCAAAACGCAACACAAGGGTGGCGTACCATCGATCAGTACGGTACAGAAAAATTATTTACCAATCTGACAATATCGCAGGCAGATGGAAATTCACAAAATTATGCAGTATTGAAACCTTTAAATGAAAAATTAGCAATTAAACGATTTGCAGATGGTTTGAGAGATTCCCGGCTCAGTACAATAATTGCTGCGCGCAACTACAATAATTTGAAAGACGCAATCCAGGCAGCAAAAGACGAAGAGTTGACTGCGGCATCGACTTCGGCAGGTGAAAATGTCATGCAGTTTTCACGTCGTGGAAGAGGTAAGTCACAACAGCGGCAATTCTACAATCATCAGCCACGCGGTCAACGAGGATATTATCATCACCAAAATTGGACGAATAACTTCCAACGAGGTAATTTTAATAATAACTCACGAAATTTCAGCAGAGGAAATTTTAATAATTCACGTGGAAGACCATTCTATCAGTCCCGTGGTAATGGTCAAGGTTCATATAATAACATGAACAGAGGACGAGGTTACCAAGTGTCGAACGAGAACCGATCGAGTTATGAGACTCATGGTAGTGGTAAACATCCAGTATTTTATACTGAACAAACTGATCGGAACAAATCCGTGAACTCGAATACAAATGAAATGCAGTTTTTTCGATCTTAAACATAATATTTTGGCATTAACAGGCAAAGCAAAGTTTTTAACGTTTTACATTGGCAATAGAAAATACTTTTGGTTGATAGATACTGGCGCATCTTTGTCAGTAATTAAAAGAGATGCTTTACCTAGTAACAGTTGCATAATTAAAGTTGAGACTATCATAAATGGTATTGGAGGTCAAATTCAGTCAACTGGTATTATTCATCTTAGTTTGACTCATCGTGATGAAGAACATTATGTAGAATTTGAAACTAAGCTTCATGTTTTCGATAACATACCATTAAAGGCAGATGAGATTCTAGGTTTAGACTTTCTGTGTCATTATGCATCAAATATCAACTTGCAAACTAACATCATCACCTTATCTAAATATGGAATGGAATATTTCTTGGAAATTCGTGATACTATAAAAAACTTTGTTGCTCTATCCTTTAAATAAATTAACTAGAAAATATGAACCATTTATATTGCAGTGCAGAGTGTCAAAGTGCATTTGATACATTAAAACATGATTTGACAACTCCGCCGGTCTTAGATTTTTCAGATTTTCAGAAGACAATGGATTCGTCATACAAACAGACGCTTCAGGTACAGCTGTTGGAGCGGTTTTGTGCAACAAAAACATGAAACCAGTAGCGTATGCTAGCAGACCACTCAATAAAGCTGAACTTAACTACCCAACTATCCAGAAAGAGTTAGTTGCTATTGTGTGGGCTGTAAAGTACTTTAGACCTTACGTATATGGCAAAATTTTCACAATTATGCCTTTGATATATTTATTTTCAATGAAAGATCCATCAAGCAGGCTTCTTAAATTTAGATTATCATTAGAAGAGTATAACTTTAAAATCTTATATGTGAAAGGAAAAGATAACAGCATCGCAGATGCATTGTCTAGAATAAGTATAACATCAGATACTTTAAAACAAATGAATGAAGAAATTATGTCGGTTATGACTAGAACACAGAAGAGACGTTTAGATGAACATATAAAAACACTTTTTTTTAGTAAACCAGATGATTCGTGGCCTGATCAACCACACGTTGTTGAGGTGCTAAAAATACCAAGTGATTCTGTGGAAATGTCTTTTATAAGAACTGACGAATTAAATAATTTAAAAAGACAACAAAAAGTAGATAAAGAAAATGAATGTTTTATTTACAATAAAAGTAGGAAAATGCTGTATATAAATCTTAGCTTTAGAGCACAATTTACGCGAGCCGAATTTGTGACTAAGTTAAGTAAATTTTGCAAAGATATTAATATAAATGAGCTATGCATAGTGAAAAATAAAGAATATGAGAGTTTTATTAAAGATTTATTGAAGGAAATAAAAAATAATAAAGATTGGACCGGTCCACGAATTTATGTGTTAAGAGGAGTTAAAAGAATTGATGACATGGAAGAACGAAACTATATTTTGCAAGATTTTCATCTACTACCCACCGCTGGTCATGCAGGTGTACGTAGGATGAGGAATAATATTAAGAGAAAATTTTACTGGCCAGGTTTAGATAAAGACGTAAAAGAATTTGTGAGCAAGTGCATTAAATGTCAAAAAATGAAGCATTGTAAGTATGTCAAGGCGCCCATGGAGATAACTACAACGGCTTCACATGCATTTGAAAAAATCTATATTGACATCGTAGGTCCTATAGAAAGGGACATTGAAGGTAATCGTTACATTCTAACACTGCAGTGTGAACTAACTAAATTTGTAGAGGTATATCCACTACAAAACAAGGAAACGGTAAGTGTAGCGAAAGCATTAGTAAATAATTTTATTTTAAGATTCGGAATACCAAAAACCATAGCGACTGATCGTGGAACAGAATTCGTCTCTTCAGTAATGGAACAGGTATGTAAATTGTTGGGAATAGTTAAGTTGATATCTACAGCGTATCACCATCAATCTATAGGTGCGCTTGAGAATACGCATAAAAGTTTAGGTGCATTTTTGCGAATAAAGTGTGATGGTCAAAAAGAAACATGGAGTCAATGGCTACCATTTTGGTGTTACAGTTTCAACAATACTGTTCATACGGAGACAAAGTACACACCGTTCGAACTGGTATTTGGTAGAGCTAGTGTAGTACCATGTAGAGTAAGTCAATATATAGAACCTTTATATAATCCAGAAAGTTATCCTTTAGATCTTAAGTACAGGTTACAAGTAGCACACCAAGATGCTCGTAATAATTTAATTTTAGGTAAACAAAATCGTAAGAGTAGTTATGATAAGTATGTAAATAATGTAACATATAATAATGGACAATTACTATTAGTAAAAAATGAAAAGGCTAATCAATTAGATATTCAATGGGATGGCCCATTTATTGTTAAAGAGGACTTGGGTGTTAATGTTAAAATTATTAAAAATAATTATTATTATGTAATCCATAAAAATAGAACAAACCCTTATATAACATGAATCATGATAATCAAGTATGTTAAGTATGATAAAAGAAAAAGAAAAATAAACTTTTTTTTTTCTTTTTCTCTCACCCCTGAGGTGAGGTGTAGTAAGTAAGTACAATGTCTATGTGGGTAAGAACTACTATGTATTCAATGTATAATATTCTTTGTATTGAAAGACAGTAATAAACGGCAACTGATCGAGAACACTTGTTTCTAATAATAAGATCCCCTCAATAGTTATTAAGCGTGATGCGTGTTATTTTTATTAACTTTCGCAATATAGGGATATTTGCGGAAACCCTTTAGTTTTTCGGGATGAAAAGTATCCAATGTCCTACCTCGTAGTATGAACTCAAATCATACCAAGTTTCATATGAATTCATTCAGTAGATTATGTGCGATGCGTGGTCAAGATACGGACAAACAGACAGACAGCAGACAAAAATAAAAAGTAAAACGGTTTTGGCTTCAGTATCGAATATAGAGAAGCATCCAAAACATATTATTTATTTTTTAAATATTAACATAACTTTGGACCCATATCCCGCAGAAGCCCTTTAATTTTTCGAGATTAAACGTGTCCTCAATTTTAACCCATCATATAAATTAAGACGGTGCCAAGTTGCATCAAAACCCGTCCATTAGTTTCAGCGTGGTACGTTTTCTTTTAAATAAGTTTCAACCGCTATCCTGCGAGACCCCATTAGTTTTTCGGGATGTAAAGTATCCTATATGCTACCTCGTAGTATGAACTCAAATTATACCAAGTTTCATTTGAATTCATCCAGTAGTTCCAGTGGCGAGATGCGCGTCCAAGATACAGACAGACAGACATACAGACAAAAATGAAAAAACATACAGTTTAGGCTTCATTATCGAATATAGAGTAACCTCAAAAAAAAAACACCTTATCTTTAATGTACAGAATTTGGACCCACGTCCCGCAGGAACCCTTTATTATTTCGGGACAAAAAGTATCCATAATTTTCACCCATCCTATAAAGTATGTCTTTGTCATGTTGCATCAACATCCGTCCAATAGTTTCAGCGTGCTACGTATTCTTTTAAATAATTTTCCACCCTTATCCTGCAGAGACTCTTTAATTTTTCGGGATGACAAGTATCCAATGTCCTACCTCGAAGTATGAACTCAAATCATACCAAATTTCATTTGAATTCAGCGAGTATTTTCGGCGTGATGCGCTGCCAAGGTACACACAGACAGACGGACAGACAGACATACAGAGAGAAAAAAACTCAGTTTTGGCTTCAGTATTGAATATAGAACGGCCTCCAAAAAAATTACACAATATCTTCAATTTTCAGTATTTAGGACATTATCCCGCAGGAACTTTTTATTTTTCCGGGATAAATATTATCCTCAATTTTTACCCATTGTATAAACTATAACTGTGCCAAGTTGCAACAAAATCCGTCCATTAGTTTCAGCGTGATACATGTTATTTTAAATAAATTTCAACGCCTATCCTGCAGGAACCCTTTAATTTTTCCGGATTTAAAGTATCCTATGTCCTACCTCGTAGTATGAACTCAAATCATACCAAGTTTCATTTAAATTCATTCTGTAGTTTCGGCGTGATGCCTAGCCAAGATACAGACAGACAGACAGACAATAATAAAAGAAAATACAGTTTTAGCTTCAGTATCGAAAATAGAGTACACTCTAAAAGGAAATTTGAAAATATCTTCAATGTACAGAATTGGACCCGTTACAGTTTTATTATAGGTATATAGATAATCACATTAAGTTTAACAGGGGGAACAATTACGCAACTTTGAACAACTAGAAATACTTTTAAGGACATAAAGTAACACTCAGACCGATTTACATTATAGACACGTCCGTAGAACACAATATCTCGGAAAGAAGTGAGAGAATTAAAGAACTGAAGAACGTCACCACCAGCTGCTAGGCTCCGCCTCCTATCTTGATGTTGCCAGTAATACCATATCGATTGACAACTGAGTTATCTAAAGTTTCTGAATCGGGGGCAGAACGCTAATTTCACTCACAAATGTCCAAGGCAAACGCCAAATTAATGTGATCAGGGTTTTTAACAGATATTTTCGCCATTTACTTCAAAACGAACGGCCCTTATTTGATTTGGTACTAGACCTGACAGCTGTCAAACTCAAAGCTGTCACACATACATTTTTGTTTGTTTTGATTGGTTTCGTTCCCGTTTCGTTTCGTTATATTATTTGGGCCCGTTCACATAAACGTTCGAGGACGCACGGATCACCTGCGCGTACACTCGAAATCGGTCACTGCGTCGTCCAGGCGTTCGCCTGGGTCATTCGAAAAATAGTAGTGGAGGGGAGGAATAGTATGAAACTGACACTTGACAGTTGTCAGTTGTATGTGGACGTCCAAAGTCGTTCACGATCTCCGGATGATCGAGCGATAATCGCACGGATGATTCGAGAGTGTAAGTGAACACAGACTTTGGAATACTTTCGTGTTTTAGATAAACTTTTTATTATTCCCTAACACCTACTACTTATTAGTCTACGTAATCTCTTAGGTGGTCTGTGTTGTGAGTCTATATAGTGAAATTAAATCTATTCAGACTTCAGATCAAAGAGAAAATATATGTACTGGGCATTCCTGCATTGCTGACACAACTCCACATAATATATATATTTACTAATTCTATGCACAACTCTAACAAGTTATTCTAACTGTATTTCAAGTACTTAGATGTTTTGCTTCGTCAAATATCACAGACACTGAACTGTGGGAGGTAAGCCTAAGCACAACACAAAGCACTTATAATTTATCAAACATATCATTATCATTTAATCAAACTCAAAACAATAATCAAAGGGGAAAATTAAAGCTAAACCTCCACCAACTGCACCTTTGGACAGCTTTGGTATCATAGAGACCCTACATTAATGATACCTATTTCATGATATGGCCAAACTTGGATTGAAATATCATTAAAATGTTGATGTTACAAAAGTATGGTCAGTTTGATCTGGCCATTTCATGAAATTATCGACCACATAATGCAGTGATCAATTCTATTATCTATATGGCTACGACATTTAAATTGATTTTGTTTTGCATTGTAATATTTCGGTCAGGCTGGTCACACTCCGCAACAATTACAAATACAATACAATTTGAGGGCGCAATATTCGGGTCAGTTCAGTAGAGTGTAAAGCGTGCGCTCGATGAGTCGCGCACCATGTGCTTAGCGATAAAGTACCTACTTACGTAAAGTTATTGACAAATTTTATTCGTGCTTTAATTATGAGTACCAAGAAGTAACCTAGAAGGTACTGCATAGCATTCGGCTGTTTGAATAGTGATAGAAATGACGACTTTCACTCATCAAGGAATTCAGACACCTTTATTCATCAAAGTGCAATACCTATAGGATATAATCATAATCAACCAACGACACTTATACGTAGGTAGGTATCTCACTAAACTTATCGGCGTTCTGAAAACGGGATAGGTAGGTAGTAAAAATTAGGTAGTAGGTCTATTCTGATAAGAATGTCATTGTATGTAATAGAACTATTATAATTTATAGTAATAAGTAATAACATAATACATTATTACTTGTTTATTCTGTTACAACATCTAAGTCATATAGTCATATCTTAATACAACCCTACCGAGCGAAAAAGGGACAGAGCGATTCTGAAACGGTTAGAGCAATGGAAGTTCTTGCGCGTTGTGATACGGTGCATTCTAGCCTGCGTTAAATTGCAATTTATTGCATTGTAGTGAGAGTCGCTATGTATTTATATGACTTCACTCAGTTATCCTTCTGTACTTGTACTATTATTTATTCTGTGCTTCGGTCCATAGATCTCGTAAAAATAGATTTATGTTTTCGATGAATTCACATAGGTATACCGAAAAGCTCTCTTACTTTGTTTGCGTCTGGTAAAAATATACCATGTGACAAAATATGACATGTTGGGTCTTGAAACAAGAACCAAGATGATTTGTAGAAAGCTATCCACTTTATCTGCACTCTGAATTCCACTTCTGGGTCAGACCGTGGTGATGGGTGTGACATTTCAACCCGGGTTGATTGATTTAAATCAAGTGTATTTTTTTAATTCAAATCAGTGATTTAAATCAATTTATGTTTTTTTCCATAAAAGTTGTACTGTTTACGGTAAAAAACGCGAAAAATAACATAAAAATAAAAGATTTATTTTATTTATTTATTCTAATAAAACCGTCAGAAACAAAAAAAACATGATTTTTATCAACCCTGATTTCAACTCAAAGAATATGTTGTATTTCATAAGCCATCACTTGAAATAGGTACATCATGTTTTAATATTCTTCAGAAAGTCAGTATCTCAAAGTGAATATGTCTGTTCAAAACTTAAACCAATTAAACTATCATAGTAGGAGATAGGCAAATATTTGGTCTGTGATAGGTGTGACATTAACTTATTGCATTTCTTGCTTCCTCTACAAAAACACAAATTTCATCGAAACTATAATACGCGCCACAAAAGATGAGATTTGAGATGCCACGTGGTTTGACTTGCGCAGTAGACGATTTATAGGTCGGAAAGGGCGCAGGAGGACGGCGGGGGGCCGTAGTATGGCGCTGCGCATGCGCGTTAGTTGCCCCTCGTTCTCCTCACCCCGTGCACGCACCGCTTGACTCCGAAGTACAGACGAGTGCAACGTGCGTTTATAAATTTCTACGTAGTTTAAAGTTGTGTTAACGAGTGTAAATTTGTGAAATATTGACTATGCCTCGAGGTAAAACATTAAGAAGACAAAGTAGGAAGATGGTTTACGATGTTTATACCTATATGTTAAAAGAAGCAAAGGAAGGCGTACAAAATTTGAAGCAAGTACAAATGCGTACTGCGACTGCAACTAAAACATCATTAATTACAGTAAAAAGAATTGTGAAGGAAGCAAATAGTTCCGATATACTAACAATTTTCCGCACTCCTGGAAAAATAAGGTCAAGGCCCAAACTTTTAACCGATATAGACGAATTTGACAAAGGAGTGATAAAAAGATGTATTCACAACTTCCATGTTACGAACAAGGAACTGCCGACCCTTAATAAAATTTTAGCGAAGTTGCGCGATGATATTGCCTTTCCAGGTTCTAATACAAGTCTACGCCGCATTTTGAAAGACCTTGGTTTTCGATGGAAGAGGACAGAAAATAATCGATTTTTTTTAATTGAAAAATCCAATATCAGACTGAAAAGAATTGAATATCTGAAAAAACAGAAAATATCGCCAAGAAGGCCGCTCTATTGTATACTCTGACGAGCCTTACGTCCATTCCACGCACACCACCTCCAAATCTTGGTCTGATGATTCGGATAAAGGTCTCAAAAACCCAATATCTAAAGGCCCGCTCGTGGTTATTGTACACGCTGGTTCTGAGAGTGGCTTCATACCAAACGCTTTACTGACTTTTAAATCTGGGTCAAAAACGGGAGACTACCACGACGACATGAATTACGAAAATTATCAGAAATGGCTTCGAACCCAGCTAATACCCAATCTTCCACCAAATGCCGTCGTGGTAGTTGATAATGCCTCGTAACACAATAAGGAGTATGAATCTGCACCAAGCTCAAACACCAAGAAAGCCGATATGCAATCATGGCTAACCCAAAAAGGAATTCCCTACACTCCAGATATGCTTAAACCACAATAGTACAAATTGATAAAAATACATAAAGAACAATATAAGACATTCAGCATTGATAAAATACTATCTGAACACGGACATGACGTACTGCGATTACCCCCATACCACCCTGATTTAAATCCTATCGAAATGGCTTGGGCTGCAATAAAAGATTATGTGAGCAGTAAGAATGTGCAATGGAACCTCAAACGAGTGATAGAGTTAATAACAGAAAAGGTAAACCAAATGAATGGAAAGCACTATGTAATAAAACAAAAAAAATTGAAGTCTTTTACATAGAAAGTGATCACATAATTGACAATTTGACAGATACGGAGATAATTATCAGAATAGGAGATTTGTCAGACAGTGACTCAGGGGACTCCGGTAGTTCCTCATCGTCATCTGACGTAAACGACGATCTGTCAACTCCTGGAACAAGTGCTATATTTTCTAGAGTAAATGTACCTTCTAGTGGCCGCGTCCCAGTCAATGATCTTCCCGCTGGTTTATCATTTATTAACAGTGACAGTGACTAAGACAATCTTCCATTTTTTATCTTAAAATTTATTATTTCGAAATAAATATTGTAAAGAATTTTAATATAATATTGCTATACACCTAATTCCGAATGTCATCGAAAAATCCCAGAATAGATATACAAATAATGGATAACTATTTCGTACGCGACTATACCTGCGCAGGCTCCCCACTACTGACGCTCGTCAAGTCTCATCTTTTGCGGCGCATATTATACAAATCATAATAGGTGGAAATATTTTTTTATATGTTAATCTATATTTATTACTATCGAAAGTTAATATTACGTAATTTTTTATTTTTTTTTTAATTTTTAAAAACGATTGACGAGTGTGACAGGGCTAAAAAGCGTCTCCGTGGGGGGAGGGGAACCAGAGGGTAGCCCTCCACCTCCCCCACCCCTATCACCCTCCTGCCAATTCCTGCCCCTCGATTCTATAGCCAACCTGAAGTGTTCACTGAGATGGCTTGGACATGTATGTGTTTTATTTGATTTTGGTCTATGAACATTTTCAGAAATCCTGGTAATTGCCAGCTTCAGGAAAAAGCTACATAAAACAAGCTTTTGAGAATCTAACAAAATGCTAACGGACATGGACAAAGAGGTTGAAATCAAAACAGAATTATTAGAGGAGGGAGAGGCAAATGACTGTAACAATCATGAGCATTCCACAATCATATTTCATAAAGAAATAAAAATAGAAGTTCATACTAGTGAGGAGTCTGGCTTAGGAGAAGCAATTAATACATTAAACACTTACAAGTAAGTATTATAAGTATGTAAATTGTAACATCTCTGCTCTGTGACCCAAATGCTTCCCTACATTTTTTTTAAATGGCTAAGTAAAGGAACTTTCGTCAGATTAACCCTGTAAGTATAAAAGACTGGGTAAAATTCACCCGAGGAAAGTTCTGTTTGTACAATAATTTGCATTTGGGGCCCTGAACTGTACTGTGTGTTTCAATAGTTATGCAGGAGGAAGTAAAGAAGCGATAGTGACTCGATTTAGCTGCTGCATAACAAGGTGTCAATGTGTTTGGCGGTTGAGTCACTCACCTAACGCACGCAATATTATTATTTTTCACTGGTATATTTTCTCAAAAGAAAAATTGTTTTTATTATTTATATTTAGTTTTTTATGGAAAAGGTGTATTTTGTACCTTTTTTGATGATGATAAAAATAGGTAAACTAGCTCAGTTTCAGTTTTCGCTCATTCGATTCATGTTCAGTAGCTTATTTTAAGTAACCTAACCCATTTTTATTTTTAAATTATCTTTGTTCAGACATTTTTTTTCTTCAGCTTTATTATAAGTATAAATTAGAAAAAAACTTATTGCTTCCAGTACCTACCACTTCTTTTGGAGTAGAGTTACACTGTTATTCTATTGTTATAAAAATGCCCGGTACTAGACAGATTAAGACAACTTAAAAAATATGGACCTTCAACTCTACGGGCGATAAATTACACAATAGCTAGAAACAAAAAAATTAAGAAAGTGGTGATACGAATGTGAAAAACAAAGACATTTCACCATCTATATTTGGAGGAAAATATTCTTTGAGTACCCTAGGTGATCAATAATAGTAATAAGTTCAATAAATTAACAATAATATTATGCTGGCAGCATTGCCATACAACGTGGCAAATGCTGCCAGCATTTTGAGAATGTTGCCCACTGGTAGCGGATTGTTAGACTTTTTTTAGTATTACTTTGTTTTAGGTTAGTATAATAATTGTTTTTTTTAAGTCTTTTTTTTTTTAATAAAATGCACCTGGAACAAAATAAATAATGACTATACATTTATATTTTATAAGTTTATTAATCAAAAAAGATATCTACAGGAAACTTAAGATTTTAAAGTATGAACATGAGTCAATAAGCTACACATTACCATTAGAAATAGGCAGCGGTCCCACACTAGGCTTTAAGCCCGTGTTGTGGAAGCCTGCTGGCTTAGGGCCCATTCACACTTACCACAACAACACCACATTGTAGCGACAAATCGTGGTGACGCAGTAGTTACGTTGTGAATAGCGTCGCTATCTTTTTTGCAGTTGCATTGTGGTAACTACAAAATGAGAATGTGGTTGCATTGTCGCTAGCAGTTGCGATGTGATTGTTGTTTGCAGACAGACATATCGACTTCGACTTTCGTAGAGGAAACATGCCTTGACTGAACAAACTCATGGACATCGGAGAGGAGTCATTATTGTTGCTATCGGGGGGAGGGCACATGCGGGACTTGTGCGCACAGTGGTTTCAATTCTGTTGTTCACTCACTAAAACTAAATTTAAACTAAGTTTAGTGTAGATATTCTTAAAACCTATTTGATCATTTCAAGTAAACTAAAGGACTTGCAGGGGGAGGGTGTGTTGTTGTGCATGGCCGAGGCCGGGAAGAGGTAGGGGGATTAGTGGAAGAATGAGAGGGGTGGGCGGGGGAAGATGGAAAAAATTCAGGGGAGGGTGGAAGGAAGTGAGGTGAGGATGGGGAAAGTTGGAAAAAAGACAGGGGAGACTGTGGTTAGTTTGGAAAAAATTAAGACAGGGTGGGGGATAGAGTAATTCGGGAGTGGGTGGGGGAAATTGGATAAATGTGATGGGACGGTGTTAGAAATATATGAGGGGTGGGCGGGGAAAATTGGGAGAGAGTGGGGGGCAGTGAAGGGAAAGTGGGGGAAGAAATGAGAAGGAGGGGAGGGTAGGAGAAGTTGACCCCCAATCCTCCCCTCACATTTTTCTTTATTTCCCCATCTTTCCCGACTTTCCGCACTCTCTCCTCACTTTGTCCTTACTTATCCACCTTCCCCTCACATTTTTCCTTATTTAACCCACCTTCCCCTCACATCCCCTACCCTTCCCCGGCTTTACCCACCCTCCCTCACTTTTTCCTTACTTTACCATACCCTTCCCTCGCATTTTTCCTTATTTCCCCATCCTCCCCTCACTTCCCCCCACCTTCCTCCGACTTTCCCCCCCTCACTCCCCCTTCCCCCCACCACCGGCACCCCCTTCTTTACCCCTGGCCGTGCCCAACAAAACTTCCTTCCCCAAGTCCTTTATTTCCAGAATTTCCGTCATATAACTTAAATTTAGTTGGAAAGCTACATTTAGGCTAGTTTAGTGAATTTGTAACAAAATAGTCTGTCTAACAGGACTAAACTTAAATTTAGCGTATTTAGTCTAGTTGGGAGCAACAGAATCGACCGCAGCGTCGTTGCGTCAACGCAACGTTGTTTAGCACGGTTTTTGTGCGACTATTCCCGTAAATGTTGGGATCGTGATTGAATCGGAACGGAATGGTGTTTGAGAGTAAGCCAGCTGGTATGATTTCCATGACACAATTTTACGGAGGTATCCTTTGCTGGCAAAAAAGGCAATAGACTTAATACAATAAATATGATAAACACATCAAACTAAGTAATTACAAACTTTGAAATATAAATGATCTTGAGTAAAAGCTTAGGTAGAGGAGTGAATGTGTGTCATACTCACCAGTATGTGTATGTTTGTATATGAGAGAGGTGTGGTATGGGTGTGTGTAATTAAATAAAAGCAGATAAATTAGGTCCTCACTTGGGAGGTTCTCTCACTTTTTAACCCCGGAACAAAGAGACGGCTGTTATAAGTTTAGGGTGTGTATCAGTGTGTGTGTGTGTGTGTGTGTGTGTGTGGGTGTATGTGTGTGTGTGTGTGTGTGAGGGAGTGTATGTCTGTGGCATCGTAGCTGCCAAACGAATGGACTGATTTTAATGCGTTTTTTTCTGTTTGTAATCTGATGTGATCGAGATGGTTCTTAGCTTTATGGGAAGGGCGGAAAGGAGGGGGGAGATGACAAAAGGGGGGGTGAGAATCGTAGCTTCGAAACGAATGGACCGATTTAGCTGCGGTTTTTTATGTTTGAAAGTGGGGTAAACGAGATGGTTCTTAGTTATAATGGGGGAAGGAAGGAAAGGGGAAGGGGGGTGAGAATCGTAGCTTCCAAACGAATGGACCGATTTAGATACATTTTTGTATGTTTCAAAGCTGAGGTAATCGAGATGTTTTTAGCTATAAGTTTATTGATGCGGTTTTTATATTTAAAAACGGAGCTTATATACATTTTTAATTTGTGCTTGTTATAGACAAACTTTAGTTATTATGTTATAAACGCTTGGGAGGAGACGGGCTGCGATGCCGGCTCGTGTAGATAGAGTTAGTTTGTTTTTTTAAATTCCTTCCTTATTGGGGTAAGCGGGAGTAGCAAAGCTTGCGAGCCATTCCTATCCTAGTTCAGCATGTTTACCATCTTTAACATCATCATAAATAGCACCAGTGAGACAGTGGTCAGACTATAACTATAAACAAACAATGTTTCAGAGTAACAGAACCACTGAGAAAGAAGATCAAATATGAAAAAGATCTCTATGTTGTACCCAGTAACCAGACATCAGGTCCTGTTCGCAAAAAAGGTAAGAATAGATAAGTATCGAAATACAATCTGAAAATACAGCACTAAGTGGCTCCCAGCGAAATTGCTCTCGAAATCTCGTTCAAGCAATTATTCCATACTAGTGCTCGCCCCGGCTTCGCATGGGTAGCACTGACACCGCGGCATTTTTCTTACTTTTAGCATTTTTATACCCAAAATCTTTGGCAGCAACGATCTTTGACCATAGACAACTGCATTATTACTCACGTACTTGACAGTATTGTTATTATTTCTTTTAAAAGGCAACATATCATTTAACATTTAGCGAGTAGGTAATTATCATTTTTGCAAATTTTTGATACTATCACTAATTTTTTAAATAATTAAATACAGCCCATGTTACTCGCGGATAATGTAGCTTTCTATCGGTTCAGTATTGTTTTAGCAGATTAGTATAGACAAACTTCGATGCTCTATTTAATCCCCTTAAGGGCTGAATTTGGAAAAAAAACTTCTTCCTTGAATTAAATTGTGACGATGTCAATACCTCTTTCATAATAATACTCATTTGATCTCTTAATTATTTCATAATCCATTTCATTCCTTTTGATAGTTTGTCATTATTAATTCTAAATTCAAATAACCTGTCATTCCGATATTGATTTTTAGCAAAACCGAATTGCACAAAATAATATGATTTAAAATACCTAATTAAGTTCATTACAACTGGAGATTTTAAATATATATAATAATACCTTCGTAAGCCGCTGTTTATGATCATCTCCTCCTGTTCCTGTGCTCCTAATTGTTCCTGAATCCTGACCTTTTGTGTTGTCCACTGAGGCTTGGTCCCTGGGCTGGTGGAGCAAGCCCAAAGTCTAGGACCGCCTCGTGACAAAATGATCTTTACATTTAGTTGAAATGATCTACATATTCTGTAGATCATTTCAAAAGGTAATTTCAAGGTAAGAATAGATAAGTATCGAAAAACAATGTGAATATACACCACTAGTGGCTACCAGTGAAGTTGCTCTCGCGTCTACGCAATTATTCCATACTATTGCTCGCCCCGGCTTCGCATGGGTAGCGCTCACGCCGCGGCATTTTTCTTACTTTTAGCATTTTTATACCCCAAATCTTTGGCAGCAAGGATTGTGGTGCTCTTTGACCATAGACAACTGCATTATTACTGACGTAAATGATAGACTTGTTATTATTTCGTTTCCACGGCAACGTCATTCCGTAAACATTCAGCGAGTAATTAACATTTTTCCAAATTTTTGATACCTTGGGTTACATTATTGCAATTTTCGTTGGGATATCATATTACCATATGATATCCCAACGAAAATTTATTTTATTATTACATTATTATTACAGCCCATGTTACTCGCTGGTATGGCTGGCTATAGGTGAAAAAACAAAAAACTTGTACCTTTGTACCTTGTAACTTTGTATCAAAACTTTGATGCTCCATTTAATCCCCTTAAAGGGCTGAATTTGGAAAAAACCTTTCTTCCAAGAATGAAATGATCTATATATTTACTTGAAATGATCTACAGAATAGCTTACAGAATCTCTAAACTATCTATTATTATCTATTGAGACACCATTATCTAATATTTTTTCTAAAGGAAAATTGTCTGAGTTGCGGGCGGAACTCAAACTCGTATCACCCATACCTCTTCGCGGCACTTGCTTTGCTAGTTCAAAGTTCAGTTTTGGATAACGTTGTAGTGATTACAGTGGCTAGTTCGAGTGCCGTCTGTACTAAAATATTTTTTAAATTTCAGTATTTATGAGATATATTGTCGGTGCTCCTAAATGGGCAAATTGATATTTAGCTGCACTATCATCAACTATAGCCCGGGCTTCACATCAACATTCTGTTGCAGAATATGGTTGGAAAATGGTTTAAGTATCTCAGAAATACATCTAAAACAGTACGGCCCTTAAAAATGTCTAATATTCACTTTGGACTTCTTTGATTTATGTCCTTCAGTTAGCCTTTAGACAATCTCCTCAGATATTGTGTTCTAAATTTTGTGTAGATCTCGATTTGAATGTCATTATTGGTACTGACCTCCAAAGTGTGAAGGTTGCTTTACATTTAGATACTTAATTCTAGAAAATAGGTACAGTTTCCGAAAAAGACTTCGCCCTTTTTGCATTCCCCACTAAACCACTAATTTCCCACTAAATAAAATTGTCTTAAGCTTTCAAAAATGTTTACCGGGATTTAGTAGGTAATAGATTTGTATCACATTTGATGATTACATTTGTTGCGTCGTTTCTTACATTTTCAGGTGTTAAGACTTTCGCTACTTGAACTTGAACGTTTAATTTTCGTGAAATTATTTAGTTTTTACACTGTCAATATTCCTTGTCCCCGTGACGATGATAACGTAATTCGCGCGCTTTTCATTTTTCCTTTCCCCGACCATTTACATGATTCTGTTTTTAAATACAGACAGCGCGCCACGCGACTCAATGAACAATGTGCCGTCGCGGGACGCCTAGCAGATGTGTAAAAAAAAAACAACGAACAACCGCTCTCATTGGTCAACTGTGAATCAACAACCCTTCATCTGATCTATACTAATTTTCCGGCCTAATAAGTCTCGATGGTTGAGAGTTGAGACGGTAAGTCGTTCGCCTTTCGAACTGGAGTTCAATTCCCAACTGGAGGAGGAATGTTTACATTTTGCAATAAAAAAATATATGTGATGGCTTCAAGCGCGGGTCATGACCCCCCCCCCCTCCCCCGCCCCCATCTCCCCCTCCCCTCACTCCCCCCCTTCTCCCCCTCCCCCACTCCCCCCTCCCCCCTGGACATTTGTCAATCAGTTTTTTTTAGTTCCATTTGTTATTTTCACATGTTTTATTATGTGTATTTTGTACACTGATAAAAATAACTAAAAATTTCCGCGCTCGCGCTTTTGATTCTCTGTTTTTGTTTTTGTGCAATTTCAAATTATGTTTTAGTTTTACACTATAGAAATTTTATGGGGTTTTAAGTTAGGTTGTCGGTCGCGGCTGTTATTGATGGCCGTCGTTTAGCCATGTCGGAGGCCCTTGGTCGGCCTGACAAATTCTGACACCAGAGGCCAACACTACCTCATACGACAAACAAAAAATCTATAGAAATAGCCAAGAATTTTTGCGCTCGCTTCTGTTGTGGTCATAAACTTACCAGGGGCTTCATCCTTTAATTATGTTAAATTTATGTTGAAGAAAATCTTCAAAATTTTCGCGTTCGCTTCGCTCGCGCTTCTTTGTATTCAGATATAGAAGTTACGTAAATCGTTTAGTTACGTATGATTTAGAATTATTCTATTTCTACACTGAAAGAAATCGCAAACTTTTCGTACAGTATGCATGCTGCGTTTGCATGTTTTGTTCTTATCAATGCATAGTTGAATATTATTTTGAGTTATGTTTTTAGAACTATTTAACTGGCAGAAGTGTTAAAAAACGCGCTTACTTCGCTCGCTTTTGTGGTTATTTTTCATTATTTTCATGTGTTTCGGTATTATGTTTTGTTCTTAAAATCTATAATAACATAAATACCTCGGAAATTTCGAGTTCGCCGCCCATATGTTTTTGATCATTTCAATGCATAAGTTCTATGTGATTTAGAATTGTTTTAATTGTGCTATTAGAATCGTGTACAGAAACAGGTCAAAATTTTTGCGCTCGCTTCGCTCGCGCCGTTCGATTATTTCAATGTTCGTTTTTATGACTTAAAAATATTATTTAACTTCTACACCGATCGAAATAGCTCAAAATTTCTGAGTATTTTAGTTTTCTCATATATATTTTTTCGATTTGTTTTTTTTCATTTACTATATTGTCAGATATATTATATAGCTCAGATTTACTATATAGCTCAGTATTCTATTAATCTATACTCTCGTAAGTTTAAATCACGTCAGTGCATATTTCTACACGTCCTGGAATGATATTTTAATTGAATAGTGTATTAACACTGATAATGCAAAAATTTCGCGCCCGCTGCGCTCGCGCTTTTGATATTACACCAAATACATACTTTGTACAAATCAGAGTTTCGTTTTAATACTCACACTGATAGAAATAACTCAAATTTTTCCCGCTCACTACTCTCGCGCTTATCATAAAATTTCAAAATAATATAATCTCTATAAATAAATGGATCCACCTTTGGGTATAGGCTACGCGAGTGAAACCGCGGGGAACATCTACAATTGTATAATTTTGGAACTTAGGCTGAATATAAGTGTGTGACCCCCCCTGAATCTAAGGCTGGATCCGCCCTTGGATGGCTTATAGGTCGAGCTGAGGCGGAAAGCGCCAACGAGCCACGGAAACTCATTACTGCCCTCTCTGGAAGTCTTGAACAGAAAATACCTACTTTGCTCCCACTTTTTGAGGAACTAACCAATCGCGAATAGATGGGATGAAAAATAAATATTTTATTCACGTAAATGTGCGCTTTGAGATGAGACTGCGATGTAATTTTTCCACATTTTTATCTAATAACTCAAAAACTAAAAATTAAACTAATTATTTTTGTAAATAATTAGTTTAATTTTTAGTTTTTGAGCTCTTTCATTCGAAAGTACCCATTTTTATAGGTGTAATTTTTTTTAACAGGTCATGTGCCTTTATTAATCCATTCAGTGGCGTCGACGCTTATGTGCGTTTGTTACGCCTAATTCCTTCGACTCCTTTGTTCTCTATGATCATTAGTTTAGCCAGTATGTGTCTTGGAAAATTACGCTAACGAAAAAATTTCACTTATTTGAAAAAATTGCTCAGCTTTGGCTGTATCTCCGCAACCAATGGACCGAGAAAGCTCGGGTTGAGCTCAAATTGTAGCAAAGCAGGATTCCAGCTTTTGGCTTCCAAGACTTTTAAATATTAAAAACCGCGGACACGAAATCTATCCACATTGACTATATGAAATAATACAATTCATTCTTATTAAAACAATAACATTCGGGAACTGTTATTAAAAAAAACTATGAAAATTAATAGAAATGACCGGAAATTGCTGTGCAAGACTTTCCACATTGTTTACTATCTATACTTACATATAATAAAGCAATAAGAACGAAAAAGTCTGTACAAAGAAGATAAAAAAAAAATGGTCTAGGGTACTTAAAAAAAGCTAATGAACATGTCTTTTTTTTTTAGTTCGTTTCTGTCTGTTTGTTTTTTGTCTGTATGTGTGTTCGCGCATCACGTAAAAACTACTGTACAGAATGTGATATTGGAATAATACATAGAGCACTTTCAACCTAGAAAAATTACCACGCGTGCGTAGCCGCGGGTACAGCTGGTACAAAATAATACAATTCATTATTATTAAAACAACTAGCTGTGCCCGCGGCTTTGCCCGCGTGGTCATTTTATTTAGAAGTAGCCCATGCGTGTTATTCCAGGACCACAAGTATCTACAAAGTACAATATTATACAACATTTCTCTAAAATTCGTTCAGGTCAAATAGTATTTTATCGATTGCTCGGCATCTAATCATCGGAATAAGGCACTGCCTTGCGTTTTTATAACGCATATTCTGTGAAGTACGGAGTGTCATAGAAGTGCACGTAATGCAAAGAAATAAACGCATATAATACAATATGAAAAAAATGCACCGCGTTCCACCGCAAGGCACTGCGTGCAAGGCCTATGATACCAAGTACCCCAGTTTTTAAATATAACCTGGTAAGGCGTCGTAGTGCGACGGGCGGTAAACGAATGACTTGCAGCGTGCAGATGAAGGGAAGAAAATACGTAATTCGTATAAGTTACGAATATTCAGAATAGGTTGATCTGTATGTATATATATTATATAGATATACGCAGAGTAATTTGATATCAACCGGACAGTAGGCAATTCAACAGACAACTTCCAGTCGCAAGGACTTGAGAGCTGGAGGTCGTGCTGAGGCAAAGCGCTAAACTAAAGCTACTAAACTAAAAAACACGCTTTATATAGAAAACCAAACTAAAAAATATAAAATAAATTTTAATAGTGTAAATTAGAAAAAAAAAGTTTTATTTCAAAAAAAGCGTGGGGTGCTTTTTAAGATATTATCGAAATGATAATCCTTCTTCTCATATCTGTCAATGAAATATTTATAACTATTGACCCATGCACCCCACGTTTTTTTTGAAATAAAACTTTTTTTCTCATTTACACTATTAAAATTTATTTTCTATTTTTTAGTTTGGTTTTCTATGTAAAGCGTGTTTTTTTTTTTAACTATTATTTATTTTCTACTTTTTTTTTTTCTTTTCGAGTTATTGCATTGTCATCGGTCTTTGACAGGTGTGCAAAAGAAATATGACCGTTTATAGTGGGTCAAAATAGCGTCCAAACGAGTCGTTTACAAACATACAAACATACAAGTGAAGCTAATATAAAGCGTATAAAAATAGGCACAACGGGTGTTCTTATCGCTAAAAGCGATCTCTTCCAGGACAACCTTTGAATTAAAAAAGGACGGTTGTGCAAAACAATACAATAAATAATGCAAAATAAAAATGACTATACATGCATATTTAATAAACTACATAAACCATACTTACTTACATGTTACATGCAAATCATGTAATGATTGAAAAAAAAGTGGTAAGTACATACACATAATGGATTGATAAAAATATATATACATATAGCTATGTTTTTAGTAGCTAAATTAGCGTCGACGCTTAACGCTTAACCTAGTCATTATTTTTTAACTAATCATGAAATTATGTTAACATACGTCAACACAATAATATTATTATCGGAATATGCTAATATCATGTTGGTGGATTGTATTGGTTGGTAACAAACAACTTTAATAAAATAACTAACTAGACTGTACTTGCATGCATGTGTGCAGCGTACGGATGTAGCGTGCACACAAGCACAACCGCGGCAGGCGCGCGCGGGTTGCGGTAGGCTAGCGGGAGGGTGTGCCCCGGCCTCTCACCTCTCCAAAGCCCGCTTACACCTAAAATTAGCTATTGCGCAGCGCCTTGCGCCTAACTTTACAGCCGCCATAAAGATTGGTTCCTACTATACAGAATTGGACCTGTTACAGTTTTATTATATTTATAGATTTACATTTGTGTATTATTATAATTTCTGACATTTAAAATAATATAAAAATAATTGTCAATAATGGAGAAAATTACACCTAGAGTTTCTTGGTGTTCTCTGTTCTAACGGGCGTATTTCCGAAGCATCGGTAGAGTCAGAAGGGTATTTCCTTGTGTGAGATTTAACTTTTAGTTGGCACATGTAAGGGAAATTAACTTTTCAAACTCAAAGCATACTTAGTTAACCTAATAGTATTGTTTTTTTCTTTGTTCATGAGATATTTACAATAAATAATTTGACTTTGAAGTAAACCCTCTTCATTTATTTACCTGTTGTTGTAGTTATAGTCATGGTCTCCACCGATATACAGGATGTCCCAGGAGGTAGTGATAAGTGGAGGTCCCAAGGTAGAACACTCCCAGGCGCACCCTAATAACCCCCATGTTTCATGATTTTTGATATTTTCGGAGTTATTCCATTTTTGTCTTTTTTTCACAAAATTCCAAATTTCGACACAAACTTAGTAATTTTGACCAAACTAACGTTAATATTCAGTTGATTTTTGGAATGTTGGTAGTCCAGTAGTGAACCTTTATTGAGCCATCAAAACTATGTTTAAATTATTAAAAAAGCAATAAAAACATTAAAGAATAACTTCAAATTTTGTTCAGAGCAAAATATCCATTCAAAATTGGAGGGCTCTAAAATAAAAAAGGGCTTTTTTCTTGTTGTTATTTTAAAAACTTCTTCAATTCACTGGCAATAAAAGACCCCACACTTAATTGGCCTTAACATATGGCAACACAGTATAAAGTGACTTCAAACGTGGAAAGGTTGACATTTTAAGGTTTTAAGTCTCCTGCAAAAACGATGCCCTCAGGCGTACCTCAGGGTTCGCATCTTGGGCCTCTGTTCTTTTTATTTTTTATGAATGACCTGTGTTCTAAAATAACTTCCAGTTTCAAAATGTTCGCAGACGATTTGAAGGTCTATAGAGTAATACAGTCAGTCGATAACATAACTTCGTTGCAAAATGATCTGAATATTATAAGTCTCTGGTGCTTTAAAAACAAGATGATTCTTCTTAATACATTGAAATGTTTTCAAATTAAATTTACGCGAAAAAGAGTTTTAAGCGATGCAATATATTCTATTGACAGTATACCGGAAAGCGAAGTATCAAGCATGCGTGACCTGGGAGTTATTGTGGATCAAAGTTTAGACTTTCGCGAACATATTGACCATATTGTTAAAAAAAGGCGCAAGATTGGCAGGTTTTGTTACTAGACAGACTAAGACTTTCAAAGATCCAGATTTACCTATTATCAAGTTTAACTGTTACGTACGTAGCTTATTAGAATACTGTAGCCCGATTTGAAGCCCCTCTTATGCAATTCATATTAATAGGTTAGAGAGGCTTCAAAGAATTTTTTTATACCATCTTACTTATGCCAACAATCGCTGCCGTAGTTTAAACACATATGATTCGAGACTGGAACATTATAAAATGATTCCACTCGACCTTAGGCGTAAGACCGCCGATATTGTATTCCTCTACAAAATCATTAGTGGCAAAATAGATAGCTCAGACCTTCTGGAAAAGTTTCAGTTTACAATACCTCGAATTGGAATTCGCCTTTGTAATTTTAAAACTTTTAATCAGCCCTTGTGTCGTACCAACTATAGGCATCATTCGCCTTTGTACCGCTTGTGTTCAAGTTACACAGTATTTGTCAGGATCTTGTCATTTTTGATGCATCGGTCATTACTATAAAACATTACTTTTTCATTCAAAATTTTAATATTAATTAAGTAATATAACTTCATAGTTAACTTTACATAGATATTGCTTGTCGATTATTAGTGTGCACGCTGTGTTCACTTCTAGAAGGCCGTTCAGCCTACCATGTGTATCTTTTGTTCTCGTTCTTGTATGTAATATGCTGTAACGTCTCGTTTGTGAACCGAATAAATAAAAACAAAAAAAAAACTATTGACAGTCCGCTGCAAAGCGTTATTGAAACACTCATTATTTTTTCTATGAACCCACTTATCTATGGTAAGCATAGGCCCTCCGATAGATAGATCAATGCCATGGATAGATATTTCTATCTATCTTTGTTTATAGAAACAGAAGAAAAAAACGCCGATAGATACCATTGGTAGCCATTTTAACTTCTAGCAGGGCGGTCGCACTCCGCAACAAGTACAAATAAATACGAGGACCCAATATTCGGGTCCGTTCAGTCGAGTGTCAAGCGTGCGCTCGATGAGTCGCTCGCCTTGTACTTAGCGATAGAGCACCTACTTACGTAAAGTTATTGACAAACTTTATTCGTGTTTTAATTGTGAGTACCAAGAAGAAAGCTAGAAAGTACTGCAAAGCATTCGGCTGTTTGAATAGTGATAGAAATGACGAATTGTCATTCTTTACGTTTCCAAAAGATATTGAAAGATAATAAATTGTAATACCTATAATAGGTCCTAGTTATGTAGTTAGATATTGATATTTTTTTATTACGTAGGTTCCTATAGTTTTATGTTATTTAATTTGTGTTCCATACCGAAGCTACGCATATTTAAGGTTTTTCCGCGCAGAAATTAAGTCGTTTATTAAATCGATCAACGTAATTTTATAATTGATTATAGTAGGTATTGTTGATCGGAAAATGAATTACTGTGCTGACTTAATAAGTAGCCTACAACTAATTAAGAATTTATATAATATATGTCTCGTATAATACCTACCTACTTTTAATACCTTTTATTACGTAGGTAGCAATTTATTTTTCACTCATTAAAAAGCATGGAATTCAGACAGGCACCTTTATTCATCAAAGTGCAATACCTATAGGATATAATCATAATCAACCAACGACACGTAGGTAGGTAACTCACTGAAGTTATCGGCGGTCTGAAAACGGGATAGGTAGGTAGTAAAAATGAGGTAGTAGGTCTATTCTGATAAGAATGTCAGTGTATGTAATAGAACTATTTTAATTTATAATAATAAGTAATAACATAATACATTATTACTTATTTATTCTGTTACAATATCTAAGTCATAACATATCACAGAATAATTAGTAGTTCAAGTACCTAGTCATATCTTAATACAACCCTACCGAGCGAAAAAGGGACAGAGCGATTCTGAAACGGTTAGAGCAATGGAAGTTCTCGCGCGTTGTGATACGGTGCATTCTAGCCTGCACGCGGTGGGCGAACGCCTTCTAGGTAAATATAATTGAAAGCTCGCAGCGCCGTGCGAGTTAAATTGCACTTTATAGCGTTGTAGCGAGAGTCGCTATTTATTTAAATGACTTTACTCAGCATTCTGTACTTGTACTATTATTTATTCTGTGCTTCTAGTAAGGGATAAATAGATTATTGAGACCGGCCGTTAGGGGTCGTAACAACATTCAAAACAATCGTAGATATAAGCGCATTCGTGATGTTTTATGGAACTAGAAAACTAAAAAAACGGCACGCCAACATTGACCTTAAAAAGCGGCCTTATCACTAAGCAGCGATCTCTTCCAGGCAATCTTAGGTTAGAGGAATTTTGGAGGGAAACTCGTGGAGCCTTCGCTTTCGACAGAGATCGAATTCAGGCAACTTGGTCCTGGAGTAAAACCTAACCATACTCTAAGGCTCTTTTAACGTATTTTAGTTTCTATTTTGAAAGCTCTAGTACCTATATTTTATATTAGCCGCGCCCCTCGTTTATACGTGCGTGGATAAATGATGATTGATAAAAAAACCTGTTGTTCCAAGACCTAATTGACGTGATCTCAACATCGCCCCTCATCGCTCTACCACCGCAGTAACCTACTCTGTTGTGCGCTACCCATGTATATTTTGACATAGAGTGGAAGTATTTTAAAAAGAGCATAATAAAAGTTTTGTATTAGTTGTAAAATTTTTGATTATTTCCTAAATAATCAAAAATTTTTGCAAGTGAAGCTGTGCTGGCCACATCTCTCGATGAACCGACCAACAACCGCTGAAGAAAACGAGCCGAGGGCACACAGTTAGGGCGCTCGCCGGTGAAGTGACGACTTTCGGCCGGTGGCAGCGACTGGATGAGGAGAGCCAAAGATCGGGCTTAGTGGCTTTCACTAGGAGAAATACGTCCAGCAGTGGACATAGTGGCATAGTTTAAGAATATTCAATTGATTTACTACATATTTTTTTCAGGTTCGAAAATTAAGCCGAAGCGGAAATCTTCCTCTGTTCCAAATGGCTCACGGCCGTCTACTAGCGCATCTGGTACGTCAATCTATTATTGTATATTTTTTTCAATTATCATTTGATGTATCATTAATTTATTAACGTTTTTATTTTAAAACAAGGTGAGCAAGCCGCTTGACTGATGGTAAGCGTCACGCCTTCCCAGCAACACGTTTTAGTTGTTTTGCAAATTAAGGAACAATAATCCCTTGTTTTGAGAATGGGCAGCACCATATTCCTGTGTATTATTATTAATTGTTCGCTATAACTAGCAACCTCCTCCTCGAGGTCGATGTATCGGTGTAAATGGTCTCGAGGTCATTTGCAATTAGCCGACTGTTTAATTTGTAGCTCTATGCTGATAAACACGAGACTGACCAATCAGGGGTAGGTTTACAATTTAACACAACGAGATTATATTGACACAAAATTTAAATTTTGTGTCAATATAATCTCAGAAATCGGATATTTAAATTGTAAAACTGTGGACCTATTGGTTGATAGTATTCGTTCGTTCACAAATTTTCGCTAGAATATATTTTTTCTTCCTACTACACAGTTATATCACCATTGTTCACCTAAAACGTATGCAGAAAGTACCTCATTAGTGCTCTTCATAAAACCAGTGCGGTAAGTATTGAAATCCATTACTACACAGTTTTACAGTGCGGTAAGTATGGAAATCCATTACTGCACTGCTTTTTCGTTTTATCACACTAATATTATAAAGGTGATAGTTTGTATGGGTGTATGTGTTAAGTCACAGACGATGAGCAGATGTATTATCTTCGAACCATCCCTTTACCTCCCGTCTCGAAAAAATGTTCGCTTACAACACAGTAACTCAATAAGTACTGTGTTATAACTAAGGGAATGTTCCCTTAGTAAAAACACAGTACTTATCACAGTACAGTATCAATTATAAGAGAACTGCAGACAAATAGAACACAGTAACTCAGAAACTGTTTTTTCTTGGTAATCAATAACTACTCAGATAGTAAAATATGGTTACATTACAGTATTACGTTAGGATCCAGAGTTCTAAGCTAATAAAATCACTTTACTGTGTTAAAACGTAAAATAAAGAGATTTCTTAGAAAACAAAACAGTAAATCAAAATACTGTGATATAACGTGTACTTTATCTTAATTTCATTAAGATACTATGTATATTTATATCTATTTTCATGCATTCATCCAATAGTGATTTAAAAATAGAATGTACTATTTTTAACCCCCGAACAAAGAGACGGGTGTTAACGTTTAGGGTGTGTATCACTGTGTGTGGGTGTGTGTGTGTGTGTTTGTGTGTGTGGGTGTGTCTGTGGCATCGTAGCTTCCAAACGAATGGACCGATTTTGATGCGGTTTTTTTTGTTTGAAAGCTGATGTGATCGAGATGGTTCTTAGATATATGGGGAATGGGGCGGGAAGAGGGGGGAGGTGAGAAAAAGGGGGTGAGAATCGTAGTTTCCAAACGAATGGACCGATTAAGCTGCAGTTTTTTTATGTTTGAATGCCGGGGTAAACGAGATGATTTTCAGCTATAATGGGGGAATGAAGGGGGGGGGGGGGGGGTGAGAATCGTAGCTTCCAAACGAATGGACCGATTTTGATGTGTTTTTTTATGTTTGTAAACAGATGTGATCGAGATGGTTCTTAACTATAATGGGTGGGGGGAGGGTTGGGGGAATGAGGGTGAGGATCATAGCTCCCAAACGAATGGACTGATTTTGATGCGGTTTTATGTTTGAAAACTGGTGTGATCGAGATGTTTCTTAGCTAATAATGGGGGGTCCCCCACTCCCCATTATTAGCTGGGGTTATATACATTTTTAATTTGTGCTTGTTTAAATATGAGTGCGACGGAATTTGCACGTATTTAAAAGTCAATGTGACTGAAAAGTGTATTGCTTACATTTAGGTGAACAATTGTGATATTACATTGTAGTGGAAAGAAAAGCAGATTACTTACTCGCTCAAGTGACTCCTTGCTGCACTCGTATTTTTAGAGCTTTCCGCTCGTTGCAGTAATCTACTATTACGACTTAGACAAATTATAAACTATCTGTTCTTACAATTATGTGGTTACATATTATACATCCATGATTTGAAATCAAACACTTCTGCTCATCACACAAATGTTTGCGAGATTCCCGCGACCGTTAGCAGTCAGGGTCACACGTCACTCGGCCAAACCAGTTAATAATAATGATGAATCTTTTGTTTTAGATCTGTCCACGGACAGGGGGATGGAAGCTTCCCAAAGTTGGCGGCCGTTCTTGGAGGAAATGGAGAAGGAAGATAATGAGTCTGACGATTTAGATGAGGAGCAGGAAGAGGTGGAAGCCCAGCCAGTAGATTTTACAGAGTCTGGACCAGATCCTCTTTACGTCTCACCAGAACATGAACAATGGTTGGCACAGGAAGACGTAGCGTCGGATAGACTAGTACAAGAATTGTTGACATGCGGCGGTGCGGCGGAAGACTTAACTTTCGACTGGACTTCGGACCACTCGGCATTTAGCGGAAGACGCGAAGTCTTCACGGGGACGCCCGGACCGACGTTTCCGGTGAACGACAAGCGACCGTCGGACGTATTTTTAGAATACTTTGACTGTGAACTTCTCGACTTGCTCGCCCGTGAGACGAACAAGTACGCCCGGACGCAGATGCAAGACAATTTGGCGAAGCAATCGCGCCTCAGGACGTGGGTCGACACGGACAGAGCGGAGATGGCCGTATTTCTCTCGGTGCTAATTTTCCAAGGCCTGGCACCGTTGCCGGTCGAACAAGATTATTGGAGAGAGAACGGGTATCTCACTCTGCGATACTTTAAGGACTTGATGCCGTACAACAGGTTTATTTCGATAAAAAGACTGCTTCACTTCACCGACGTCGACACGCAGACACTGACCGAGGACCAACGCGAACTACGGCAGATATGGCCCGTGCTGGACCACTTGAACGAGAAGTTCAGCTCGCTGTATCTCCCCGGACGTGTCGTGGCGATAGACGAGTCGCTTCTTAAATGGAACGGACGACTTTCCTTCGCACAGAAGATAGCGAGTAAGGCCGCTAAAGTTGGTATTCGGAGCTACGAGCTGTACGAGTCGTCGACTGGCTATCTGTGGAAGTTCCTGGTTTATACGGGTAAGACTCGTACTGACGGACAGACAGACGGACAAGACGCTACGTCTGACAGACCACCTCCTCCGAACGCAACAGCAAGGATCGTGTACGATCTCGCTCACCCGCTACTCAGTCTCGGCCACACTATAGTCATGGACAACTTCTACAGCTCGCCCCTGTTGGCGAGATACTTAAAATCTCAAGGCACCGATTGCTACGGGACTTTAAGGGTCAACAGGGAGTTTGTACCGGAAGCCGTGAAGAGATTGAAGAAGAATGAAATGCGGCTTGGCGAGATCGTACAGAGCTTCTGTCGGGACCTCTCAGTGCTGATGTGGCGAGATAACAACGTGGTTGCATTGATATCGACTTTTCACAAAGCTGAAGTGGAAGGAAAACAAAAACACGGGCGTTACCGGTACAAACCGCAAGTGGTCTTAGACTACAATAATGGTATGGGGGGCGTCCATAGAAAGGAGCAGCTGCTGTTCGCGCATCCCATAGAGAGGGTGCGTAACGCATTGTGCTGGTACAAAAAGGTATTCAGGAGGCTCTTAAATGTGACCATTCTGAACGCCTACATCGTCTTCAAGACGGTGCACGAAAACCGGAATATGCAGCATCGCACATTCAGGGTACAGCTCGCTGAAGAACTGGTTAAGACGTTCAGAACACGGCCGGTCGATCGTCCAGTCGTGGTCAAGACGTCGCTTAGCAATGGTCCGGGCAAATACCGACGGCCGCTTCTGATTGGGTCCCATTACATTGGCAAAGCTGCTACCAAACATGGCCGCTGCAAGCTCTGCAACGTGCGCCGCTCAGCGTACATATGCGAAGAGTGCAATACTTGTCTCTGCGTGGTGCCGTGCTTCAAGCAATTTCATACGGTTAACACATTTGATTGATTTTTTGTCGCGCTGGTTGCAAAGAGCGGTGCTATGAGGCCTTTGAAAATATAAAACGGCAGTTGCCAAGCGTGCGCATTCCCCTCTATAGAGGTACATGAACTTTTGATTCGTGTTCGTTTATAAAAACTAGTTTCCACGATCGTTTGCCATTTCGCGTTTACACCTGTTACAGAGCTCACTAAAACTGGTTGATTGTACTGTGATTTCGTGTAAAAGACGATTGGAAACATCAAATTTAAGTAAAGACGGAGTTTCTTATCACAAGTTAGTAATTGGCTAAGCAGTTAAGGTACTAAAACATACATTTTGTTACTACAAGCTTACAACAGAACTAACGATACGTAATTTCTTGAACGATACGTAATTTCTTGATTTCTTGATGTGACAACAAGGAACGAATGAATGAATGACCGCATGATAGTGTTTTTTCTTTTTATAAAATAGACTACGGACTAAATTAAGTATTTAATTTTAATATACCAAAATTAGAAGATATTAACTGGGATAACTATTTTGACGTAAGTCAAACAGTCGACGAAACCGTGGATCTCTCCTATTTGACTAGCTTTCGCCCGAGACTTCGTCCGTGTGGACTATAGTTTATCGCGAAAAAAAAACATCCTATGTTCTTCCAGGATATTAAAAACTATTGCAAAAGTATAGCATCAACGCTCTTGATGCTTTTTGACAGACCTGTTATTATTTCGTTTCATGACAACCGTTTCTTACAGCGACTAATCGTTATTTTCCAGTTTTTACCGTGGAAACATACCATTTTCGGGGATTAAAAGTATCCTGGTCTCTATATTGTACAGTACCTACTTCCAAAGTTTCATCAAAATAGTATTTGCCGTTTTGGCGTGAAAGCTCCCCAAACAAACAAACATAATTATAAACAACCAGACAACGTTTCACTTTTATATATTGGAGTGGACCTATCTATAAAAAAGTCTTTACAATGAAGATAATTAAAAAACTTAGGCTAAGGTACTTAAAATATGCTACTCAATTTTTTTTAAATCGTTTCTGGTTGTTTTTTGCGCATCACGTCAAAACTACTGGACTGAACGATTTGACGTCTGAACGAAATTTTATGCAATTTGGTAGGTATATTGGTACTTTTGGTTCTCGAATAATAAATAAATAATAATTATAAAACATTTATTGAGTTAGAACAAAAGTGCTTAAGGTATATTATTGACTTAAATATAACATAGTACATGCAAATATTATGTTAGGTAGGTGCAAAATTGTACCTCAGTTGAAATACTGTTCCCCGCACTAGGAATAAACCTGTATCGTGAGGTCACAGGACTTTTCTTTGACGCCAAGATTGTATTACTATAAGTACTATACAATTTTAATAAACTTGTATATAAAGGTCTTGTTTTATTAACCAAAGTATAATAATAATATAAATATAAATAGAGAGTATTCACAAAAACCAAGAAATGCTTTACAAGAAAGAAAATATAAGAAAGTAGTAATTAGGTGATTGTAGTGTGTAATACGGTACAGTATATGATGGGTGGGGTTTGTATGTGTATGTGTATAAGGGTATTTGTGGGGCGCGTTTTTTTATTAGTTTCCAACTCTAGTGCAGTGGGTGGAGGGGTAAATGCGAATTACCCGTGCACCCACTAGTGGGTGAAGCCAGTGGGTGGACGGGTAATTGCCCGACGTATCGTATTATAAGTGTGATAATACGAGTAAAAATTTTGCAATTTAAAACAATTGTATTACTCAGTTACAACTAATAATTTTTCGGTATCTTCGTAGTTTCGGAACAGATATGGTGTTAACTTCAATGGCGAATGCATCACTTACCTTCGATTTGCTGATGATATAGTCATCATGGCAGAAACCCTGGAAGACCTAAGCACAATGCACAGTGACCTCAATATTGTATCACAACAGGTGGGTCTTACGAGTAAAATGAACAAGGGTAAGTTGAACATCAGTTCAAATGCCCATGTCGCACCCATGCCGGTTTATGTTGGGAACGATATTATCGAAGCTGTTGATCACTATGTATACTTGGGTCAGACGATCCAACTGAGAAGATCCAACTTCGACAAAGAGTTCAACCGACGAATCCTACTCAGATGGGCAGCGTTTGGGAAATTGCGCCATATCTTCTCGTCGCAGATATCGCAGCCCCAAGAGGAAAGTTTATAATCATTGCGTGTTGCCAGTGATGACATACGGCACTGAGACGTGGTCGCTAACTATTGCTCTCATACATAAGCTCGAAAGTCACGCAGCGTGCAATGAAGAGAGATATGCTTGGTGTTTCACTACGTGACAGAATCCGTAATGAGGAAATCCGTAGAAGAACCAAGGTTATCGGCATAGCTCTCAGAGTTTGCAAGTTGAAGTGGCAATGGGCAGGCCATATAGTTCGCAGAACCAACAACCGGTGGGGAATAAAGGTTCTCGAATGGCGACCAGGAACAAGCAAGCGAAGTGTAGAGAGACACCCCACATGATGGACCGACGACATTGTACCCATCGCAGGAAGTTGTTGATGAAGGTGGCACAAGATTGCTCGTCATGGCGCTTTTTGGGGGAGGCCTGTGTTCAGCAGTGGACTTCTAAAGGCCGACATGATGTTGACGATAATAAAAAAACAAATTTATTCCCCTTTTATAGATAACACATTTAAAGAGAAGGTACATTTCACACACACACACGAGATAATCCAAGCAACACCTTATCTATAATTAACTATTAAGTAGAATTTAAAAACAAAATGAACGATATAAAATGTTTTCAAATAATTATGTGTGTGTTTTCTAACTGGTAGTTACAATAAAGTGTTTCGTATCGTATCGTAAATCACATACAACAAGTCTTATTTATTGCTTATACTGTAACTTAAACTAAAAATTAATTCTTTATCAAGGACAATCTTAAAAAAATATTTGATTAAGACGATTCCTAATCAAATCAAAGTAGTAATGGTGCAAATTTATTATTAAGGTCCTATGTCAAGTTGTAAAGGGATTATGCTCGCTACGCTTCGCTCCCGCCTTCGTCTTCTAACCTATCACGACCATGTCGGATCGCCACTGAAGGTTGTTAACACAGGTAGGTAGGTACCTATATTGGTACTTTTGGTACTGGAATAACTCAAAGGATCCTTATATCCCAGAAAAACTACCACGCGAGCAACGCTGCGGGCACAGCTATAGGCAATAATAACGTAAAAGTCTGTACAAAGAAGATAATTTTTTAAAATTGGTCTGAGCTACTGAACAAGAATAAAACATTTTTAAAATTCGGGTCTGTAGGCCAAGCACAAATTTTTCAAACATTCGTATCGCATGCGTACCGTGTTTACCAGAGCAAGACGATAGGCGCCACCACAACACCTTGCGTACGACTAGCGTCCTTACGTTAGTGACGTATTTCTAATGTAAATAAGGATGGGCTCGGTTGAACGAAAGCCGGCCAAATTGAATGAACAAAGAACGAATAGTTTGTTTGAAAACCTAATAATATAATGTATGTTCTGTGAAAACTCCTTTTTTTACAAATTGTCTATGAACGACATTTCTTTCGTTGACATCAGGGTTGCCAGAATGTTACTTTTGTATCATTTTACGTTACTTTTGACCCCCTCATGTTACTTTCATGTTACACGACTTAAAAATGTTACTTTTACGACTAAAATATATATATTCAAAGGACATGGCCAGTTCCTGCCTAGAATGTACTTTGACTGTAGGTAATTGTTAAAATTCACAAAAATAACATAAAAGTTATGGCTTGTGTTATGTATCTCTAGAACTCCAAGCTTTAAAGGGCTGCTAATAAAATTAATTAAATTGTTCTATCTGAAAATCAACGACATTTTGAATGTCTTACGTTCCGTTCAACGAAATGTATGTACGATGATAAATAAACTTCTATATGACAAATGTATCAATAATTAAAGTGAATGCACATACGGTTTATTCAAAATGCATTTTGTATATTGCAACATTTTTCTATTTCATTATTTGTTTGTTATTTCATTTATACAAATAATACAATACGATTTCGCACTTTCACTTAGCAAAAACGGACTACGAGAAATGTCAGACATCTGTGATATCACAAAATGTCATGTCACTTGTGAATGCGATATCCATTGGTTCCGATGCACTTGCTTTCGTGTGTGCTGTACCATTTAATTCTGATCTTATTATTGCATTCTACAACCGACGACCTTGGCCTTCTCCCGGACTGATTTCTTCGACGAATTCGAGATATTATTATTTACTATTCGAGAGTGATTAGGTATCTAATTGGCAAGCGTGCTACACCTTCGACCACATCATTGCTTTCCATCAGGTGAGATCATGGTCAAACGATTGCATAGTCCGTAATAAAAAATAGTAATATAATATTTCGCTTGTTATTATACTACGGACTCAGTTTTGCTCACGTTTTGGATAAATATTTATACAATTGATTTGATTATGAGGTGTATCATCTGCAGCACATCCACACGTTTGCAAAGGCATAATAATGCGTTCTCACTATCAACGCATTTTCTGATGATACTTACACGATGGCTATCAATTGAGGTAAGCATGTGAAAATGAATTTTAATTGGGTTATGTAAAGATTGTGTCTAATAATAGTTATTTTTCAATGATACACTCTATAGTTCAAGATTTTCTCAAAACAAATTCAAATGGAGTGCCTGATAGGTTTTTGTGACCAAAAGCGCCTGTATAGTTATTTAAAATGCGTTTCAGTTAGTAAAAAAGCACGTTGTTATCTTTAAAGCTAGAAGTTCTTGAGAGATATTGCTTATTTGCAATTAGTAATAGGGTAATCTTGAACACGAATAACTTTAAATTATTGATGTACATTGACTTTTAATATCTAGGCAGAGAGCGCTAGCAAACCGAGCCGTCCCCTTTTATTCAGTAATAAAAAAAAGCGTGAAATGGAACGCATCAAAGGAAGTTTTCCTTCATCGTTTTGGCGCATTTGATTTTGAGCCATCATCGTCTCGAATTCGACGAAACGCGAAATGGACCATTCGCGTATAAGTTGAATTGTTGCTATGAACTGTAGCTGTGAAGACTTTTTGACCGAGCAAGTGCAAAGCGCTAGCGTACGCCTCCGTGTCAGCTTGGGCGAAAATGCTTTCGTATGTGTTTCCGACTGTCCGGCTGTTTTCCACTACAGGTAAAATTTCTCAACCAATCTAGACAAAACTTGGTATACAGGTTTAACACATGTTTTTTTTTTGGGATTTTTGATTGGGGAAGGGAGGGGGGGGGGGTGGTACTTCCTCCAAAAAGAGGGCTACTGAATGTCAGGAGACATTCAGTAGATTATCTTATTAGATCTGATTTCAATGGTTATTTTTTTATTTTACTGTGACAGAGACGTTTTCTTCATAAAATAAGATAATGTTACTTTTCTCGTGAAAATGTTACTTTTTGAACTGTCTCGTGTTACTTTTGACTATCGGCCACTGGCAACACTGGTTGGCATATCATTTGGTTTCGATTTGGAATTTATTTCTCAAATACGAATTCATTCCTTTTTTTTTCCAAACGTGATATTATTGGATTGGATCATAGAAAAGTAAGTAAAGTTCCCATAATGTAGATAATATAGAAAAGGTACTTGTGTTTCCTAAATGTAATTACTTAATTGAATTTATGTTCTAGAAATGGAGATTTATCCAAATCCCCTTTGGAATCTCATGGCCGACACATGGATGTGGTATACATTATTTTTAATGTTATGAAGCATAACAACTTTATTTATATATGCATTCTCTCAATTAGAGCACTCCGGAACTGTCTTTGACAATATTGTATTGCATGGGCACTTTCGAAGACATACTTTTCTTCGGAATGACTTTATGGCACAGGAATTGGCAAAGCTTTATAATTATCCACTCATCTGAAAAAAATATAAATGAATAGTTAAGTAAGTAGGTACATGTGTTAGACCTCAGATTAGTCTGAGCGCTAAACTAACAAAATAGGGTTACATGTTACATATAGGCTACCCCTGTATTGTGGGTAACTACCTACTGATACCACCTAACCTAGTAAAAAAGAAGGACGACGGACTCGTGGTCACACCGTTTTGTCATTCTGATACCTATCTAGGTAAGTATTTATGGTAATCTGTGTCTACAGGTAAGAATCAACTGGGTGTTGGCTGCTAGTGCTAGCTAATAGGAGAAGACAATAAAACATTGACTTACCTTTGTTTCTATAGAGAAGGGAAGCGGCTTGTCTTATTATCACTGAAAAAAAGCCTCACATCCTCGAAAGCCAGTAGATTTGAGAGGCAATGTCTTAGCGGACATTGAGAATGCCCCTTCATGCATAGCATAACTTTAGTCCCAATATCTTAATCTGACGAGTCATCTTTAGTATTGCTACTAGGCTTGCTGCTAGTATTATCTCATTTTTTGTTCGTATTTTAGGAAAAACAACACAAGAAAAGTAGTTGAATATAAGAAACTATGAACGATAATATATAATATATGAATTTCAAAACGAGTGGGGGGAGGCACTCGTAAACAAAATAATACGTATGACATTTTTTATCACCCAGTGAAATTAAAAAATACGACTTTTGGGAAATCGGTGACTTTTTATCATTTCGCTGATATTTAATCACTCGGTGATATTCGATTTTTGAATATCACCGAGTTGAATATCATCTGTGGAGCGCTGACAATCACCGTGAGACACGGCCGATGCAGAATGGCCGAATGAGTGCAGTGGGTGGACGGGTAAATGCGAATTACCCGTGCACCCACCAGTGGGTGCACGGGGCATGCCCCAATGTTACGACCTCCATCTACCGCCGCAGCCAATAACAATCCCTCTAGCACTAAATAAGTGTATGGGTAGTATGTACTTAGATTCATCGGGCCATAATTTATTATTCGTCAATTCATTTAATGTATATTATTGTTTTGTTGTATTAATTTTTAGTTGAAGCTACATTATTTACTTTATTGTTATATCCATTTAAGTTTCATCTTTAGAATGGATTATTATGTTGTTAGCTCTGGCAACTATGGGTAGATAACGATGTCAGGGGGCAACACCAGAGAATTGTATTGGGGAATGACACTTCCACAGAGTACTTGAGGATACAGGACACTTCCTTGTAGAAAGGTGGATTAAAAACATGTCTTGAGATATTTGTGCGTTATTCGTCATCATCCTCCTCGTTTCATAGTCATACCATATTACGCCTCGTTGCGTGAACACTACAGATACGATATATGATCTACTTTGGCAAACACGTGCGAGCGATTTTGTGTACCTGACACACCTAATACGCTGTACCGATTTTCAATAGACGCCTGCCGGTACGCCCCGTAGGCGTCGGGGGCAGGAGGGGGACTCCGCTCTCCTTCACACCGCACCTCATCGTTGCTCTGTCAAGCGGCCGAGTTGACTCACTATTAGGATTTATTACACACTAGCTGTACCCGCGGCTTCGCACGCGTGGTCTTTTCTTTAGGTTCAAAGTACCATAATGTGCTATTCCAGGACCATTATGCCAACATTTGATCAAAATTTATTTAGCCGTCAAAAATACTTTTATCAATTGCTCGGCTTCTAACTCACCAGATTGAGATACCATTTACACCAGTTTTAAAATCAAACCAGCTATCTAACAATGAAAACCACATTGCAATCGGTCCAATAGTTTTTACATGATGCGTGAACAAACAAACATACAGACAAACAGACAGAGGGACACAATTAAAAAAAAACATGTTCTATACCCTTTTTAAGCACCCAATCGCATTTTTAATCTTCTTTTTATAGCCTTTTTCGTACCTATTGCTTTATTATAAGTATAGATATATCACTGTGTCAATTTGCATCCAAAAATCCGTCCAGTAGTTTCAGCGTGATACGTTTTCTTTTTAATAACTTTCAACACTTATATTGTGGAAACAACCTATATTACAAAAATTTAAGGAATTCATTAGTTTCGCACAGAAACTACTGAATTCATTAAAAAAACTTACTTACTTACTTATTGTTAAACTTATTATTTCAAAATAAAAAATGAAACAGTTTTGGCTTCAGTAGGTATCGAAATAGAGAACCATCTAAAAATTATTATTTATTACTTAAATATTAATATAACTTTGGATCCCGCAGAAGCCCTTTTTTACGGGATAAAAAGTATCCATAATTTTCACCCATCATAAGAGCGATGGTGGCCTAATGGTTCTATAGTGCAATTTAGAATCCAACGATACCGGATTCAAAACCTAGCCCTAACCTAACCTAACCAATGACTTTTCTCAGTTATGTGCGGTTTTCCATCGCTCCGTGCTTCGGAGGGCACGTTAAGCTGTCGGTCCCGGCTGTTATTGGTTAATAGCAGTCGTTAAGCCATGTCAGAGGCCCTCGGGCGGCCTGACAAACTCTGACATTAGAGGCCAGCACTACCTCATACGACAAACAAACAACAAACAAACCCATCTTATAGACTATGTCTGTGCCAAGTTGCATCAACATCCGTCCAATAGTTTCAGCGTGCTACGTGTTCTTTGAAATAATTTAATTAATTAATTTAATTTAATAATTTTTCACCCCTATCCTGCAGGAACTCTTTAATTTTTCGGGATGAAAAGTATCCAATGCCCTACCTCGAAGTATGAACTCAAATCATACCAAATTTTATTTGAATTATGTGAGTATTTTCAGCGTGATGCGCTGCCAAGGTACAGATACACAGACAGACAGACACAAATTAAAAAATGCAGTTTTGGCTTTAGTATTGAATGTAGAACAGCCTCCAAAAAAGTTACAAAATATCTTCAATTTACAGAATTTGGGACATTATCCAGCAAGAACTCTTATTTTTTTCGGGATAAAAATTGGCCTCAATTTTGTAAACTGTGCCAAGTTGCAACAAAATCCTTGCAGTAGTTTCAGCGTGATACGTGTTCTTTTAAATAAATTTCAACGCCTATCCTGCGGAAACCCTTTAATTTTTCGGGATTAAATATGTTCTACGTCGTAGTATGAACTCAAATCATACCAAGTTTCATTTAAATTCATTCAGTAGTTTCGGCGTGATGCCTAGCCAAGATACAGACAGACAGATAGACAACAACAAAAAGAAACGGTTTTGGCTTCAGAATCGAATATACTTTGATTCGTTTGATTTATGCGCTGGAGTTGTTGATGCTGGCAAAGATTTGATGCTGGCTTTCTAATAATCTTTGATGCTGGTAAATTATGTAGTGTCTTTTTTGTTCTTATTGCTTTATTATAAGTACAGATACTACGCTCTCTTGTGTAGAGGTTCTACAATAAAAATACTTACGCCGTGCTAAGGAAGTAGGATCAGTAGGAAGTATCTTCAGAATCCACATGCGAGAAAGAGAAAGCATGCTTTGCTAGTGGGATGCCAGTACCACAAAGAGATTGGACCAAAGAGTATAGTAATATTATCATGATTGGACTCTTTATTTCGTTCTTTTTGGTTCGTTCATTGGGATCTGAAAAACAAATGAACTTCACTGTTCTGCCAAATTCCATACATATGAGCCAAATTTGAGAATTTCTTTGTGGTTGCGCCGGACTGGCTGTGCCAGCGACCTAAAGCCGTGCTCCGGTACATAAAGTAGCTTGGGTGGCTTGGGTAGAGGCTGGCAGGGGGAAATGCACAATACACCCCAAGCGGGACGTCAGTGCAGGCCTTACCGCCCCCATCTCGAATAAGAATAAGAAGACAACGTTTCACTTTTATATATTAGTGTGGATACTGGCCACATTTCATATAATGTAGGTTGTTTTAATTTATAAATTTTACTTCTATTATTGTTATCTAAAAAACTCCAAGTAACTCAAAAAGTGTATTTATTACAAGGATCGAACCCAGGTATCAAGGACAGTTAAGTAGATGCCCTAACCATGAAGCCGTGCCATCATCTACACTAATATTATAAAGAGGATAGATTTGATTGTTTTGTATGTTTGTTTGTAATGGATAAACTAAAAAATCTAAACCGATTTTAAAAATTCTAAGCAGCTTCTGATGTCATTCTTGATTTACTACCGCTTCGATGGGGAATGAGGATGTAAGTTGGTAATTTTATCAGCAGAAAGATTACAGAAATAGTAACATTTATTTTTGTATATTTACAGCAAAATTCATGATCACAATTATGATTGTACACAAACATTATACAATTTACATTACGAGTACAACAGTTTCATCTTTGTAATTATCATTGCACGGCTAAAATTATGTTGGAATTTCCCAATTAGTTATCTTCTTATCATATTACAGAAATAGTTATTTTTATCGTTGTATATTTACAACAAAATACATTTTCTAGAACACAAACACATTTTACAATTTACGCAATATATACAAAACACAGAAGAGTAAATTTAATAATATATGTACATGTTTACAAAGTATGGTGCAGCGGGACAGTAACGTGGTAGGCAGAGCGAGCATGGATCTTATCGATCGTTAAATTTACCAATTTTTTTTTATCAAGTTTGACGTTAATATTCGATAATACGAGTTCGGTAGCACGGAACGTACTTTATCGACAACGACATAAATTCGATAAATCATATTTAATATATAAATTTATATCGACAAAAGGAAGCATGAATCTTATTTTTGACAATTGTTTTCGATATAACGTCGGTAATTTTACCGAATTTATCGAATTTTATCGGCTTTCCAAATATACACGACAATTTTTCTTTTTTGTAAATTCCTTTTCGGATTATAAGCCAAAACGTGGAGGTGTCAGAACATCGTGAGGCAAGTTTCAGGGAGGCCAATGATCCTTTCGATCTGGAAGAACAGCATTTTAAAATTCTTTATAGAATTTATAAGGAAATTGCCCTCGCCTTCATTCAAGATGTTGAGGGCGTTTGAGTCAATCTAATGGACTGCCTACGCATGTTGTAGTATCTACTTTACATAATAATACCAAAATACTTAGTTATGTTTTTCCTATTTCCAGAAATTATCTTTTGTTGTGATTGTGTCTAATGCTCTAATTATTATGGTACGTAGTAGGTACTCAGTCTAAAAAACTACCTGTATAATCATTGTTGTAGGTTCTAACAGCTGTACGCTTTTTCACCGAGGGCAGTTGCACCAACGATGCATCGGCCAGGAATATAATATAGCACTAGGACAGCGCACTGTCAGACTTGTCAGGGAGGTGTCTCAAGCAATTGTGCAACGAGTTATGGCTAGTTATAGTTTAGGTTAGGTTCAAGGAATATACTACTTTATGGTAGTTAGGTACCAAATGACAGAAGTTTCTCCGTAACAACTCAAAATAATAAAAATCTGCCAAATTGTGTCAAAAAATAATTTTTAGACTAACTACTAACATAAATCAAGCCTCTCGGTAGATTTTATTGATTCGATAACACGTTGTGAGTTTACCGACTTAAAAAATGGCAACTTGTGGACTATACCGTATATCTGATAGACGACTAATCGACAAAAAATATTTTTTGACACAATTTGGCTGACTTTTATTATTTCAAGTTATCCAGTCGACGAACATCGGGTGGCGATATATCGCCAACACACCTCATTGCGCGCATACTGCGCGTGCGCACGTGGCAAGGTACTGGCAAGGTAATTCTACCTAACTATTCTACAAAATGGCAACTCGGACTACCTATACCACTGATCATATGGACGACTAATCAACCTTAGTTAGAACCTACAACAATGATTATACATGTTATTTTTTTTAGACTGAGTACCTACTAGGTACCATAATAATTAGAGCATTAGACACAATTACAACAAAATATATTTTCTGGAAATAGGAAAAAAGTAACTAAGTATTTTGGTATTATTATGTAAAGTAGATACTACAACATGCACAGACAGTCCATTAGATCGACTCCTTCTTAAAAGCCCTCAACATCTTGAATGAGGGCAATTTCCTTATAAATTCTAAAAATAACCTTAAAATGCTGTTCTTCCAGATCGAAAGGATCATTGGCATCCCTGAAACTCGCCTCACGATGTTCTGACACCTTTGGCTTATAATCCGAAAAGGAATTTACAAAAAAAAAAGTTTGTCGTGTAACTTTGGAAAGCCGATAAAATTCGATAAACTTACGGTAAAATTAACGACATTACATCGACAACAATTGTCAAAAATAAGATTCATGCTTCCTTTTGTCGATATAAATCGATATATTAAATATGATTTATCGAATTTATGTCGTTGTCGATAAAGTACGTTCCGTGCTACCGAACTCGTATTATCGAATTATTACAAAAATTGCCCGACATGTTTAAAATAAGCTATTGAACAAGAAGTTCAGTAGCTTATATTAAACCACTAGGCATTTTTTTTTCGCAATCGACTTTTTCTGACTTTGTTACTGCTATATTGTAAGTATTTACGAGTATAAATCTTAAATATTTTCGCAATAAATAATTGTATCTTATATTTACAACCAACCCCTCTTAGGTTATTGATAGTTACAATAATTATTGTATACAAACATTTTCAATTTACACAATATATATATATATATATATATATATACAACAACAGAGAGCAGGATAGGTGCTGGGTGAAAAGAAAAATCGGGCAGTTATATAAAACACTGCTGAGTATAGACCTCCCTCATAGAACCGCTCTTTGCAACCAGTTAAAACGACTCGGGAATCTCATGGAACTGTTGGAAGCAAGGCACCAAGCAAAGAGTCGTATTGCATACATTGCAGCGATATGCTGAGCGGTGCTCTTTACACAGCACGCAATTTCCATTTTTGGTCGGGCCTTTGATGATGTAATGGCCCCCAGCTAAAAGCGGTCGTTGGTTCCTCCCCCTTCCTTGGGTAATAGACTTCTGCTTGACCGTGATTATAATTTGGCGATCTACCGGTCGCGGCCTGAACGTTTCTATTAATCGTTCTGCTAGGCGTAGTCTGAATGCGCGATGCTGCATTTTGTGGTTGCGGTGCAATGTCCTGTAGACGACGTAGGCGTTTAGAATGGTCACGTTAAGGAGCCTCCTAAATACCTTCTTATACCACACCTGGTTACGCACTCTTTCTATGGGGTTTTCGGATAATAGCTGGTCCTTTTTATCGACACCCCCCGTAGAAAGATTGTAGTCTAGTACTACTTGCGGTTTGTACCGAAAACGCCCGTATTTTTGTTTTCCACCCACTTCACCTTTGTGGAAGGTCGAGATCATGGATACCACATTAGTATCCCGCCACATAATCACAGAAAGGTCCCGGCAGAAGCTCTGTACGAGCTCGCCAACTCGTAACTCGCTTTTGGTTACACTTTTCAAGGACTCAGACACAAACTGCCTATTGACCCTTAAAGTTCCAAAGCAATCCGTGCTTTGAGACTTCAAGTAGCGAGCCAACAGAGGAGAGTTGTAGAAATTATCCATGACTATAGTGTGGCCAAGACCAAGTAGCGGGCGGGCGAGCTTGTATACGATCTTTGCTGAGGCGTCAGGAGGAGGTGGAGGTCGGTTAGACGTAGCATCTTGTCCGTCTATCTGTCCGTACGTATGTCCGTCTATCTGTCCGTCCGCACGAGTCTTACGCGTATAAACGAATAACTTCCAGAGGTATCCGGTCGACGACTCGTACAGCTCATAGCTCTGAATACCGACTTTAGCGGCCTTAGTAGCTATTTTCTGTGCGAATGACAGCCGACCATGCCACTTTAAAAGCGATTCTTCTATCGCTATGTCACGTCCGGGAAGATATAGTGTGCTGAACCTCTTGTTCAAGAGATCGAGCACAGGCCATATCTTCCTCAGTTTCCTTTCGTCGTCATTCAACGCCAGCACGGCGTCGTCATCGATAAAATGTAAAAGTCGTTTCAATAGAATAAATCTATCGTACGACATTAGGTTCTTGAAGCTGTCTATGGAGAGATAACCTTTTCCATACCAATAATCTTTCTCGACCGGCAAAAATAACACGCCTTGAAGAATTAGTATGGCAAGGAAAATGCTCATCTCAGCCCTGGTCGTGTCGGTCCAATATCTGAGTCGTGATGGTCTTTGTAACTTGTCATTAATTAATGTCTGTGCGTACTTGTTAGTTTCAGTGACGATCAAGTCAATTAATTCATCGTCAAAAAATCGTAAAAAGACATCCATTGGACTTGTCGTCTCATCCACAGGGAAAGTTGGACCGGGCGTCCCCGTGAACACTTCACGCTGTCCAACAAATGTATTAGGGTCGCAGGACCAGTCAAAAGTAAAGTTGGAGTCATGTTGTCGTTCGCCATTGGACACCAGTAGTAAGTCATGTAGTTCTCTGTCAGAAGCAAAGTCCTGCTGCGCCAGCCATTCCTCACTCTCTGGCTCCACGTAGTCGGGGTCCGTCGCCCCGGCGCACGTGAAGTCAGTTGGCTCAGGCACCACCTCCTCCTCCGCCACTCCATCTTCCATCTCTCGACCCAACATGTTATTCAGGGATTGTACCTCCTCATTATCGTCATCTTCCTCCCAAATGATAGCTTGTTGCGCATCCCTGTCTGTAGCCAGATCTAAAAGAAGAGGTTATTGTTACTTAAATTGCAAAACAATAAACACATGTTGTTGGGAAGGCGTGACGCCTACCATCAGACGAGAGTCATGCTCGTTTCGTCGTTCGTTTATTTTATTTACACTCATATCGTAAAATCTTGATTGAACTCTAAAATGGTGGCATAATGGCATGCTTTTGCACGGCACATCTCTAATAAGAAAAAATATAGTTGTTTTGTTTTTAAAAGATCTTTATTTAACATAATTTAGGTATAAATCACAATAATTATAAGACACAGTCAAGTAATTATTTAGCTTAATTTATATGACTTGACAGGCTAATAACGCCTTAATAAAGTCTTATAAGCAATACATATTTATGCTCATTTATACTCGTTGAAACATTTTTTTAAACAAATGAAGGTAAGTTAATTATTATGCGCCCTTTATACAGTGCACAAGCACATTTTTAGCACACTCGTTCTATGAGTAACTAAGAATAACAATAATAATTACACACCACAGAACGTAAAACATAAGATTATTAGAATTTATTGGGACGAATCTGGAAAAGATAGGCAAATAGCATGCATAAAAGTAACTACCTACCCTCACGTACCTCGCAAAAGGAGCTGTTAATTCAAACACGAGTGTTGATACCTAGTTATTTGCCGTTTCTTACACTACTTTATCTACACTCATGCAATAGGAAGGCACCGCCATAGAATATTATAATAATAAGTTTCTTCAAAATAGGTTCATTCGTTTGGGAGCTGGAGTTTCTCAGGCCGCCCGAGGGCTTGTGACTTGGCTTCAAATCAACAACCGGGACCGACAGCTTAAGAGCTCCAATATTTAAGGGTTTTTTCTATTAATATGCTGAGACAACCACAAACCTGCTCTCCGTGATCAAGACAAAAACGTGATTAACAGAATTCGATACATTTTGTTTGCAAAAAATACTTCATTTTCAGTAATATTTTCATTTTTCTACTCAACGGCTTAAGTTTCATCTCTAAAATAAATCTCACAGCAAGAAAATATAGTTTATTTATTATACAAAACAAAAGTAAAGACCACATTTATGTAACTATATTATTAGCCTGCCAATCAAATAAATAACTTTTGAGACACGTCATTTAGTTCCAAGGTGAATTGTGTGTTCAAACAGCGCTCGCGATAATCAACCTTGTTATGCAGGCACCTCAGTGCTTGTTGCGGGTAGAGAGTAGCAGAGTGGGAAAATGTATTAATGGAGCCTGGCCTTAACAAGCTCCGAAGTACGGAGCGATGGAAAACTGCACATAACTTAGAAAAGTCATTAGAAAGTTGACGGTGAAATAGAAACAGTTTCACGTTGTTTTTATGATTTTAGCAGTCACTAGCTGCGTCCCGCGGCTTTGCCCGCGTGCATACTTTGCCACCACCATAGTGAACTCCTAAGTGTATCTCTAGGGATGCACTAAAGAGGTACACAAGGAAGATTTCTTCCAAATTACAAATATCCTATGTTTACCGGTTTATACTTAGGCACAGTTGGTGGCTTAGGGTCCTGGCTACGGAACGCAAATCAAGTCCACACGCACTTCGCAGATTATTTTGAATTTGCTTTGTTATTAACTGCTTTATTATAATTATAGATTAGATAAGTTTGTAACTTGGTACTATACTAAACAAATAAATAACAAATATATGGTTTTTCTTACTTTTTCCGGTACCGGTATCGACGCTCCGCGCGGCTCGTTTTAGTTCCTTTTCCATTTTTCTGTGGGAGACGATAGTCAAATGAGGTTACATAAATCATTGGCTGCACTAAATACAGGCTGATTCATTAACCTGGATCAAACGATGTGGCGTGGGGGGTTTCAATGTGTATCGATTGGTTGAATGGTTTAAGAGTTATGGGACATTTTAGTTTTTAGCCCAACTTCAGATTACACGTTCAAAGAAAAATTGTAGAAGAAAGTTGTAGATTTTATTGTCTACTGAAAAATAATTCGTCACATTGATGTCACATTTACGGTTTCTGAAATAAAGAAATACAACTATTTAAAATGTATTTTCATGATAGCAACAGACGCATGGGAGGACTTCTTACCGCAAAAACTCAGTCGGACCTCTCCACACTAGTCCACACGAATCCATACCAATATATAGTGAAACGTTGTCTGTTTGGGGAGTTTTAACGCGATAACGGCTTGACGGATTTTGTTGAAATTTGGAATGGAGACAGCTTATACTCTGGAATAAAACATATGATACTTTTTATCCCGGAAAATGGTAAGTTTCTACGGGAAAACTGGAAAATGTTAGTTACTAGGTGTAAGGAACGGTTGCCATGGAAACGAAATAACAAGCCTGTCAAAAAACATCAAGAGCGTTGGTGCTGTACCTACTTTTTTAATATCCTAGAAGAACACAGGATGCTTTTTTCGCATCCTGTGTTCTAAATCGCGGGCGAAAGCTAGTATAAAATACAATCGCGTTCTTCCCGAAATGCACGTCTGACCACGTTTTTACGAAATTTGACCGCACTATATCGGTAGTAAAAAAGTGCCGACCTAAGTTTAGGCCAATTTAGTGTATTAGTCACTTAATGCATTGCTGAATTATTGCCAAATCTGGACTGTAGGGTAGGTGGTTTAAAGTTCCAAACCCACACTTGTGAAGGGCAACCATCGCAACGTGGCTCTTGTGAACTGGCGTGTTGTCGTGCAAAAGCAACACACCTCGAGTCCATTTGTCCCTTCTTTTTTCCTCGATTTCATTTTTTAACTTTTTTACGAGTAAGCCTGCGTATCATTTTCCGGTGATGTTGACGCCTTTTTCTTTGTAGTCGATCAACAAACTACCCTCAGAATCCCAAAACATCGTGGCCATGATCTTTCCGGCCGGTCATCGTCTACAATTGACTCTGCATTGCTTGAAAAAAACAATACAAAAACGTTTTTATTGGCACATCAAATAAAATATACAAAAATATTATTAGGCCATGCCATTTGTAAATCATGGTTTTCCCAGGGCAAGAGTCCCCGTAAGCAGATGACATCTCTTCCATGATGATCTGCGGCGTTTTTTCCCAGCTTGGTGAGGAACTTTATGACAGCGCGAAACTCAATTTTCTGTATAGTTGTCATTTTTTTCCCGATTAACCTGATAACTTGGCGATAACTCGAACATGAGTGACCAGATTTAACCAAAACTTGGTATTTATAGTGAAGTTGAGTCATCAATTAGTCCTAGGTATAAGAAAAAAGCCTCTCTCTTTCTAACCCTTTCATTCCGCGAACTTTTTGACCACCCCTCGTAACATATTTTAAATGGTGTCTATTCTGACGGTCTGTGCGCACGTCACGTAATGAGTACTGGACCGGTAGCGATACGGTTTTCACTGTTGGATAGCTTAAGGGGTTTATATGGAAACCAGCGTCTTGTGAGTTGCACTGGGCATTTGTGCTGATTATAAGCCCCTTCCAACACACTCACAAGCACATTTTATTTATGTTTTTATCTATGTTTTTTCTAATGTTGTAGTGTTTAATAAACGTTGTTTCTTTCTTTCTTTCTTTTGGTGTACTTTGTATCTACGTCCGATGAGTAGAAGCCGAGCAAATAATAAAAACTATTTTACGGCTGAACAAATTTTGATGAAATATATAATAATGTACTTTGTAGGCGCAATAACCAGTAATTATGTACATGTATGATATTTTCTGAGATAGTTTTTGTACAGGCAGACACATGGACAGACGCGTTTAATGATAATATGTAGTAATTAATTTTTGAATGTATTGAGTGCATAATCCACGCGTAGTAGTAGTACGATTAAAATGAAGTTACTTTGATAATAGTATGTTTTAGTGTTTGTATTGAACATGATTAGTGTTAGTTTTAGTATGATTATTAGTGTTAGTATTGAACATGATTAGTGTTAGTTTTAGTATGATTATTAGTGTTAGTTTTGAACATGATTAGTGTTAGTTTTAGTATGATTATTATTGTTAGTATTGAACATGATTAGTGTTAGTTTTAGTATGATTATTAGTGTTAGTTTTGGTATGATTACAAGTGTTAGTTGGATTGTAATGAAGTAACTTACGGGTGAAGAGTCGGCTCCGCATTCTCGTTGCTTAGTTCCGCTGCAGACTCCATCGCGCGCGTGTATTTTACTAATTGTTCCTGGAATTACGATACTTTTGTTCACTTCGTAGGTCTGAATCGAAATAAGTCGTAGGTTAAATTCTAGTTATATTTTAACTATTTTCTGCCAAAGTACCAAGCAGTTTATAGGTAGCAGACGATGACTATAATTTACTGTATTCACTATGTATCTAGCGATGTATCATTTAAAAGTGATACAAAAAAGTGAACAGAAAAGTTAATGATGCCAAATAGGAGACTTGAAAATCATTGGCAAAGTTCCTTTAGCCGTCTTATTTTCAACTTGTTGTCATAATATGAATACATTTTTGTATATTCATAACTCGACACTGAGACCGGCTTATTTGGCGCTTTGAACCCATGAGAACGAGTGAGATAGATTGCATTCAAATTTTTAAGGGAGTGAAGGGGATAGCGGTTTGTATTGAAATTCGTTAGAACTAACTGTGATTTTATCTACGGCACAAGTAACTCGCAATAATACCGGCTTGTCTTGTAGACAGCTTGCGTACATACGAGCTCCACGATGCGCCTGTATACATTAAGTACAACCTTTCTTTCACCCCCGGGATTAATTTTACGTAGGTATTCAAAAAGCGTTGTTTTTGTTCACTATTTAAATATATGAGGCGTTGTTTTAAAACAAAGTTTTGTATGAAGTACTTAACTATAAAAATATTAATCAATATTGATGATAAATAGATCTGAGTGAGGGAAGCCGATGGGAATCGGGTTGTAGGGACCCTTCGCTACTGATACCTATCAAAGATGTCCAACAATACGTTTAACTTGGAAAAATATTACAATTGTGTATGAACAACTTTGAGAAAGAAGCCAATAGAAGAATTCAATTGGATTGGGTAGCATTCGGCAAGCTTCGTCAAGTCTTCTTGTTGTCCATACCACAGTGCTTGAAGACAAAAGTCTTCAATCAGTGCGTTCTACCAGACATGACCTACAGAGCCGAAACGTGGAACCTCACGTTCAGATTTCTCCGCAAAAAGGTCATTCAGTAAGCAATGGAGCGAGCTATGCTTGGAGTTTCTCTGAAGGACTAGATTCGTAATGAAGTGATCCAATAGAGAACCGAATTGACAGACGACAGAATTTCAATAAAGATGTTTGTTTTTACCTCATCATCGGTGTCCTCTTGCGACGCGTTCCACATCAGTTCGCTGTCGGAACTCGCCTCGCCGTCCGGCATGTCTGTGTTCTGTAAACAAGGAGCAAGATATCACTAAGTCATCTTCATATACATACTAGCTGCGCCCCGATTGCGTTTCTCAAGTACATTGATGATGATGATGATGATGATGATAAAACATCGCTCTAACAAACATACTAACATACACAAAATTTGACATTTATAATTTATGTGCCACTCCCGTCACCACTTATGAAAATAAATTTCAATAAATCCCTCCTTGTTGGTCCCCAGGGTTGTCACCTGTTACTTTGACATCGAAGTGGAAATACCCATACAAAAAAAAACTATATTTTTTCCTACATCTGGATCAAAAGAAGCTTATGTGTTAATCCAGGATATAACCTATCCTGGTACCAAATTTCATCAAAATCCGTTCAGCCGTTTAAGCGTGAAGGAGTAACAAACATCTTTTCAGCTCTTCGCAAGACCACGAAGACTCACTACAACATTGTCATGGGGGATTTTAACGCTAAAGAGGGAGTACAGAACAGCAGCGAATCGAGGGTTGGTCTACACGGTTATGGAAGCAGGAACCACAGGGGGCAAATGCATGTCAACTTTTTAGAGAAACAGGGGTTTCTTAATGAATTCGTTCTATAAGAAGCAGCCCCTAAGAAAGTAGACGTGGCAGTGCCCCGATACTGTGACGAAAAACGAAGAACACATATAGAAGGCACATATTCAGAGATGTATTTCTGGTAACAGGTTTAATACCGGTAGTGACCACCGACTACTACCAGGCATCCGTCACTCTACCCTACTTACGCCAGTTAATAGCACACAGCGCGCGAAACTGAACGCGTTACAAATCAGACGAGACCTCCGCGCGCTTGCATTCAGTCGTTTGGTTTGTTTGAACTTTTGCTAGCAATTGTTGTGTGGAGGGATGCCATAGTAGGCAAAAAGACTAAAGTATTTTTACACAAATGCTCAAAAACGGAGTGTAATGTTGTTAGGATTCATTTATGTTCGTATGTAGGATGTATGTAAGTTTCTTATTCGGAAAGACGGAGTTACTTCGGAACTTTTAAAAGCGCCAGGAAGTACTTCGAGAGTTCCAGAAGTTGTTTAACTCTGCTCTGTATGATGGGAGAACTCCAAAGGCGTGGAACAAAGGCATGGTAGTTATGTTTTTTTAAAGTAGATATAACGCTCCTTATAAACTTCAGGCCCATCTCGCTTCTGAGCCACGTCTATAACCTGTTTTCGGGAGTCTCGAATCATCTAGCAAGAAGACTTGATGAGTTTCAGCCTCCGGAGCAGGATGTGTCTTGCTTTTGTGGACTATGTTTGACTCTCTCGAATCCCTGCAGCGATGCCAAGTGTGTGTGTGTGTGTGTGTGTGTGTGTGTGTGTGTGTGTGTGTGTGTGTGTGTGTGTGTGTGAGAGAGGGTGTGTGGCATCGTAGCTCCCAAACGAATGGACCGATTTTGATGCGGTTTTTTCTGTTCGAAAGCTGATGTGATCGAGATGGTTTTTAGATACATGAGGAAGGGGAGGGGGTGGGGGAGGTGAGAAAAGGGGGGTGAAAATCGTAGCTTCCAAACAAATGGACCGATTTAGCTGTGGTTTTTTTATGTTTAAAAGCTGGGGTAAACGAGATGGTTCGTAGCTATAATGGGGGGATGGAAGGAGAGGGGGGCGGTGCGAATCGTAGCTTTCGAACGAATGGACCGATTATGGGGGGGAGTTGAGAAAAGGGAGTGAGAACCGTGTTTTCCAAACGAATGGTGCCATCTATCGAACAGTTGTTCAAACTCAAACTTCGATGTAGGTATAGCATGACAAAGGTGTGGGTGTGATGGAGCGTAACAGTCGACATTTCGAGTGAAGAAATATTACATTCAAAATTTCGCTGTTTATAAACTACTAGCGACCCGCCCCGGCTACGCACGGGTAAATATATAGAGATATAAAATTAATAGGTACTTAATTTGGACAAATAGAACAACAATTTCTTACACAAAATGTTTATGTTTTAGGTTTTATACTCACGTACCATTTCGTCTATAGTATTATTCTGTTTAATGCAAGGAGGTTGAATTACGGTTACTATTTCGTGTATTATTAGCATAGAGTATTTCCTAGGTCAATGCTTATTAGATGTTCTGTGATTTCGTTTACATAGCAACGTTCCATATACAAAGACCTGTATCTCCTTCTTAGTTTGTGATCTTACGTAGTATTTATATACTCTTTGGTTTGTGATACCAAGTCATCGAGTTTTTTTGCAAAATTTAATACCTCATGTTTCATTATTGCAATTTTCGAAGGGAACTCTAATTTTTTGAAAAATAAAATCCTGCTAGTGTTACTTGCTGATAATTTAGCTATCTTTATGTGAAAGTTTTTTTTAAATCGGGTCTGTATTTATTGAGTTTATCCATTACAAACAAACAAACAATCAAATCTTTCCTCTTTATAATATTAGTGTAGGGTAGATGATGGCACGGCTCCATGGTTAGGGCATCTACTTAACAGTCCTTGATACCTGGGTTCGATCCTAGTAATAAATACACTTTTTGAGTTACTTAAAGTTTTTTAGATAACAATAATAGAAGTAAAATTGATAAATTAAAACAACCTACATTATATGAAATGTGGCCAGTATCCACACTAATAATTATATAAAAGTGAAACGTTGTCTGTTTGTTTGTTCCTGTATTTGGTGAGCTTTCACGTCAACAAGGCTTAACTAATTTTAATGAAACTTTGTAAATAGGTACTTTACAATATAGAGACCAACTTAGCATACTTTTTATCATGGTAACTTGTCGCGGGCCGCGGGAAAAGGTTTTTTTATTTTTGATGTGTACTGAAAACACTCAAGTCTAACTTGACGTATTATACTTAGATACTGTACAGTACAGAGACCACAATAGGATACTTTCATCCCGAAAATGGTAAGTGACCACAGAAAAACTTTCTTGTTTTATGTTACCTGTCGGATTAAACTTGACGTTTTATACGTAGGTACTTCCGTAAGGACTATATATGTACTGTGGTACTGTATACACCACCTAAGGATTAGGATACAATCTCCCTAATATATATTAGTGGAACACTGTCTGTTTGTTTGTTGGTTTGATTATTATTAAGCGCAGGCACTCTTCTTCACACCGCAATGGCGCAACTAGCTTACTCGCTGAACGACTTTAAATTTGTGGACCAGCCCCACCGTGTTTGTCCACGTTTCGGCTCCGTAGGTCATAACTGGCAGAAAACAAGCGTTACAGACTTTAGGCACTGATATATGGACGAAGAAAAGACTTGACATAGTTTACCAAATGCTACCCATCCCAGCCGAATCCTCCTAGGTTAAGGCTTCCCTTTCGAAGTTGTTCCTACCCAATTGCATAGTCTGCCCGAGGTAAACATATTCCTGAAAAACTTCCAGGGGCTTCAACTTCACCGCTAATGATAATCCGTTGCGGGGTAATAAGGTCGTCAAAAAAACCTTGGTTTTATCAATGTTCATTTTGAGACGATACGACTAGAGGCGTGAGCTAGGTTGGTCAGCATTTGCTCGAGATCCTGCAGCGACTCCGTCATAAGGACAATGTTATCAGCGAAACGGAGGTAGGAGATATAACCGCCATTTATGTTAATGCCCTATCCTGTCCAGCCCAGAGTCTTAAACATAATATCTTCCAGGGCGTTAGTGAATAGTTTCGGGGATGACATCCTCCTGTCCCCTGGATAAGTTTAGTCTGCCGTTTCTGGACATGAACTGACATAATCGCGGCATCATGCGAGCACCTCATCACCTCGATGTATCACGTGTTCACTTGGCATCGCTGCAGGGATTCCAGAGAGTCAAACATAGTCCACAAAAGCAAGACACATCCTGCTCCGGAGGCTGAAACTCATCAAGTCTTCTTGCTAGATGATTCGAGACCCTCGAAAACAGGTTATAGACGTGGCTCAGAAGCGAGATGGGCCTGAAGTTTATAAGGAGCGTTATATCTACTGTAAAAAAACATAACTACCATGCCTCTGTTCCACGCCTTTGGAGTTCTCCCATCATACAGAGCAGAGTTTAACAACTTCTGGAACTCTCGAAGTACTTCCTGGCGCTTTTAAAAGTTCCGAAGTAACTCCGTCTTTCCCTGGGGCTTTTCCATTTTTAAGCTGCTTGAGGGCTATCTCGTCTAGGCTGATGTCCGGCAGGTCGTCGGTGTAGTGGCGGGTCAATGTGGCTCGGAATCCTCATTACTGGGTTCGGGTCGTAAAGCTTGCGAGTCGTACAGTCGGCCATAGAAGTGCTCTATCTCGGCGAGATTCTCCGGCTGTCAGGTATTGCCAGAAGATGTTTTTAGCTTTATCAGGTGGGGCCTTCTCAATTGCTGGGCAAAAACTTTGGTCGCCGATTTTGTTCGATAGCCTTCTCTATACGGCGTGAGTTGGAGCATCGGAGGTCACGTCGCACCAGGTTGCTGATATTTAGATTGAGGGCCCGCTATTCTGACGAAGTGGCCTGTACATCATCCCGTCCCTCATCCATTAGCTGAAGAGTCTCTGCCGAGAGTTTAGACTTCGTACCTGTACGCTGCATCTGGCAGAACTTCGACCCTTCTTCCCTTAGGATATCTACCACTTGTTCCAGGTTCTCGTCAACGTCATTTGTGGTTTCCAGAGCAGCAAATCGGTTTTCCATGGGTCACAGAAAAACGTTGCAGCCGCCACTTTGCTAAAGTGCGATTGATTTGCCCTATGTAAACAACTTGCCACAAAAACAACCATTAAAAAAATATAAAGTAGGTAATTAAATAAGCTCATAAAAAAAACATTACCGACTTCAAAGAAAGCTATGCTCGGAGTTTCTCTAAATAACAGAATCCGAAATGAGGAGATCCGCAAGAGAACTAAGGTAACCAACATAGCTCAAATAATTAGCAAGCTGAAGTGGCAATGGGCCGTTCACATCACTCGAAGAACCGACAACCGTTGGAGTAAACGAGTTCTAGAGTGGAGACCACGCTTAGGCAAATGTAGTGTAGGGCGCCTACCAGCCAGGTGGAATAGTCCGGGGGCCTGCTGCCACTTTGAGTGCATTATTTAAAGAAAGCTAAGAATTTGTGCACTTGTTCATTTCGTGCTGCTATTAAACGAAGTGACCGTCAGCTTGCGCATTATCGGTGGGTGTATCCGAGACAGCCACCCACGCACGTATAATTTTAAAAATAAAAAACACATATGAAGAAAGCTGGAAGTTTGTTTGTTCATTTGTTATGACGTAAATAAACGAGAAAAAATAATTAGCTGACCTGAGGGTGGGGGAATGTACGTCAGCTTCTCGCCCAAGCACGCGAAAAACATGCGCTGAGAAAAGCAATACTAAGAAAGCTGAAACTTCGTGAACTAATAGTTACCTACATCAATTACATGAAAAAATAGTCCGCTGGGCTTTTCGCGGTGGAAAAGTCCTCAGCTGACGGTTGGAAGGTACGGCGTAACGTTATGACTGCGGGCGCGTGGCATATTTCCCCGCATCAGCTGAGCACTTTTTCACTATAATAAAAACCAAGAACATGAGTAACCATACTGAGGATTGGTTACTCTGTCTACTTACACTTGTAAGAGCTAAGGAGGTTATAATTTATGTCCATTATTGACCAAGCGATTGCGAAGCGTCTGTTTCAGCTTCGGCAAAAATTCTTTCGTATGTCCGGATGTCTGTCCGAATTTCTGGCTGTTCTTCTCTACAGGTCGCATTTCTCAACCAATCTAGACGAAACTTGGTATACACAATGGCTATCTAAATTCTCTAATACAAATATGTAAATATGCTGATTTCGAGAGGGCTGTTCAAATTTTAATCTACAAGTATAAATTATAAATGTATATAACCCCCGACTCCCCACCCTCCATTATAGTTTAGAAACATCTAGATCACATCAGTTATCAAACAGAAAATACCGCATCAAAATCGGTCCATTCGTTTAGGAGCTACGATTTTCACTTCCCTTTTCTCACCTTCCCCCTCCCCCTCCCCGTCCCTATGTATCTAAGAAACATCTCGATCAAATCAGCTTTCAAACAGAAAAAACCGCATCAAAATCGGTCCATTCGTTTGGGAGCTACGATGCCACAGAGACACATACACACACGCACAGTGATACACACCCTAAACACCTGTTTCTTTGTTCAAGGGTTAAAACATGATACGCTTTACGAAAAATACACGTTCCCCTTGAGAATGCATGTCGTAAAATAAAAATAACTAAAAAGGATTCAAGTAAGGATTCTAACGATACCCCATATATCTAAATCTGTTCAGGCATTTAAAAAATATGGTGGAATAAAGAAACTCACATACATACAAACATACATGAATGCTAAAAAACAATACACTCCTTTTTCGGGCAGTCGTGTAAAAAAACAACATTATACAACGCCACACTGGCAGACCATAATATTATATACAAGAAAATGTTATACATAAATTACCTTTTATACATTCATTTTCTGTTTTAATTGTCCCACAATACTCGAAAGATTACATTCGTAGAAGACTCGCGGAGCGCGTAATAATCTTATTTGGTTCTGTAAGCTACTTATAGTAAGTTTTGTAAGAGCACTGTAGGCGTACATTGCAGTCAGCTAGTGCACTATAGATATGGTACAGGTGCAAACTTACCTGTAGGTAAGATTGTTTTTGTTTATAGACTGGGTCCTTTTCCGTGTTAGTAAGCGACTATATTTAAAAATAAAAATGTTAACTGGTTCCTAAAATAAATGCGTTAAATATCATCACATATTTCATTATACTTATTATTAGAAAGATGCAACTAATTCTATAGACGCAACGCGCCCATACGGATACATGCACTGTTTCATTAATAGAAATAAATATACATCAGAAATTAAGAAAGCTGAAACTTCATGAACTAACAGTTATCTGTATAAGGTACAAAAATAGTCCGCTTTACTTGTCGCGGTGAAAAAGTGCTCAGCTGATGCGGGGAAATATGCCTCGCGCCCGCACTCATAACGTTACGCCGTACCTTCCAATCGTCAGCTGAGGACATTTCCACCGCGAAAAGCCCAGCGGACTATTATTTTTAACCCCCGAACAAAAAGACGGGTGTGTATCACTGCGTGCGTGTGCGTGTGTGTGTGTGTGTGTGTGTGTGCGTGCGCGCGTGTGTGTGTGTGTGTGTGTGTGTGAGAGAGAGGGTGTGGCATCGTAGCTCCCAAACGAATGGACCTATTTTGATGCGGTTTTTTCTGTTCGAAAGCTGATGTGATCGAGATGGTTTTTAGATACATGAGGAAGGGGAGGGGGTGGGGGGAGGTGAGAAAAGGGGGGTGAAAATCGTAGCTTCCAAACAAATCTACCGATTTAGCTGTGGTTTTTTATGTTTAAAAGCTGGGGTAAACGAGATGGTTCGTAGCTATAATGGGGGATGGAGGGAGAGGGGGGCGGTGCGAATCGTAGCTTTCGAACGAATGGATCGATTATGGGGGGGGGGAGTTGAGAAAAGGGAGTGAGAACCGTGTTTTCCAAACGAATGGACCAATAGGTGGGGGGGAGGGTAGATAGCTCTCAAACGGATGGAACGATTTTTATGTTTGAAAACTGATGTGATCGAGATGCTTCTTAGCTATAATGGGGGGTGGGAAGTCAGGGGGTTATATACATTTTTAATTTGTGCTGTTTTCCAGTTTATTTACGTCATAACAAATTAACTAACAAAGTTTTAGCTTTCTTCATGTGTTTTTTATTTTTTAAATTGTACGTGCGTGGTTGGCTGTCGCGGATACACCTACCGCGAATGCGCAAGCTGAGAGTCACTACTACTACTACTACTACTACTACTGAGGGTATACTAGCGTTACTATACTAGCTGGAGCGTGAAACACCTAGTGCCATCTATCGAACAGTTGTTCAAACTCAAACTTCGATGTAGGTATAGCAGGTATAGCAAGGTGTGGGTGTGATGGAGCGTAACAGTCGACATTTCGAGTGAAGAAATATTACATTCAAAATTTCGCTGTTTATAAACTACTAGCGACCCGCCCCGGCTACGCACGGGTAAATATATAGAGATATAAAATTAATAGGTACTTAATTTGGACAAATAGAACAACAATTTCTTACACAAAATGTTTATGTTATAGGTTTTATACTCACGTACCATTTCGTCTATAGTATTATTCTGTTTAATGCAAGGAGGTTGAATTACGGTTACTATTTCGTGTATTATTAGCATAGAGTATTTCCTACGTCAATGATTATTAGATGTTCTGTGATTTCGTTTACATAGCAACGTTCCATATACAAAGACCTGTATCTCCTTCTTAGTTTGTGATCTTACGTAGTATTTATATACTCTTTGGTTTGTGATACCAAGTCATCGAGTTTTTTTGCAAAATTTAATACCTCATGTTTCATTATTGCAATTTTCGAAGGGAACTCTAATTTTTTGAAAAATAAAATCCTGCTAGTGTTACTTGCTGATAATTTAGCTATCTTTATGTGAAAGATTTTTTTAAATCGGGTCTGTATTTTTTGAGTTTATCCATTACAAACAAACAATCAAATCTTTCCTCTTTATAATATTAGTGTAGGGTAGATGATGGCACGGCTCCATGGTTAGGGCATCTACTTAACAGTCCTTGATACCTGGGTTCGATCCTAGTAATAAATACACTTTTTGAGTTACTTAAAGTTTTTTAGATAACAATAATAGAAGTAAAATTGATAAATTAAAACAACTGAAAGGGCCGTTGCCCGGCTAAGGAAACGGACCTCCTTCTCAGGTAAAGGCGAGGAATTAAAACAAGATGGTAAATTCAATAACAAAGGGCTTTATTACAAAAAAAAATAGAAAAAGCACACATGAGTTATCGAATAATAGTACTCTCCCCTTTACTGAGGAATTCAAAAAGAAATATTTTACACTTATTTCAGTTTGTTCTGCATCAAAATAATTATAAACAGCAAGATCTTATAATAGGAAATAACTTAATACTCAAAACTCAAAATTCTCAAATATGATTACAATTTCATCTAACATATAAATTTTAGTAGATAACTCCGGCCTGTATGATATGAATTTACTATAGTATTGGAGAATCCTAGGCCAATAAAACTTAGAGAGTCTGTGCTCAGCAGATTAACATGTATTGGTCACAACGCAACGGAATTTTCTTGACTTTGCCATAGAATGTTTTAAATTAAAAGAGAACTAGTGCAAACAGAGTGTGTGTGTGTATGATTGTGTTTCCCAGAGGGAAATCAAACTCTAAAATAGAAAGTAAACAGAAAATGAACAGAAAGTATCTAGGAAATAAACAGAAAATATCTAGATAATAACAGAAAGTAGACAGAAAGTATCTAGGAAATAAACAGAAAATATCTAGATAATAACAGAAAGTAGACAGAAAGTATCTAGGAAATAAACAGAAAATATCTAGATAATAACAGAAAGTATCTTTCAACAATATTAACACGTTAGAAGGCGAAGACTTCCCTCGCTACCGTAGCTCGCTGTCTCAAAATGATTTGGAGTGGACCAACCTGGAGGCTTCCTGGGACGCCGTACCGTCGTCTCGCGTACCGCCGCGGAACGCCTCCTTACTCCACTCGATCAGCTCCTACTGCTTGAGCACGAACGGTGGTGATATCTTCTATTGGACAGGTGGTGCGTTGGAGTCCTTCTGGAGTCCCTCGTAGACCGGCTTCTTCCACGAACGGTGGTGAGCCCCGGGTGATCGCGCACAGCAGCTCGCAGTGGTGACGACAATAGCCGACCGTAGATGCACGATATAACCTGAAACCCACGTTCCTTCGTGTTCAAATGTGTCTCGAGATGCCCGCCTTAGATAGACGCGGTGCAAAATCAAAACAGATATTTCGTTGGATCAAAACTGAAGTCACGGGTAAACACACTAACCTGGCCTTTGCACTCGTATACTTATTTTGCCTGTAACAGGGTAGCTTCGTTCTGGACAGCGTGCCTCGGACGTTTTGTTCACACAAGAGAAACTGCGTATTTTTCTGCCGCCTGCGCCGAATCTATCACGTGCCAACTATGAATGCATAATTCAATTTTACGTCCGAAATCAAAATCCCTCCACAGGCTTCTCACTTGTTTATATACTATCTTGTTTTGCATCTTCGAGTAGCGTTCTACTGAGATCTTGAACTTCCGGTTATCTCGAAAAATCCAGAACTAACTCTGTCATTTGCTTCGTAAAGTAGACCTTGTCGGCCTAGTAATACTGGTCACTGTCCTCCAGCCAGATTTGGTACATATCAGCCAGCATCCGGTGTTTACTCGAACAAGTCCATACAAAAAAAAGAATTTCTCTGGAACTTTGACGTGATTTTTGCATTATGTCAAAACCTTCCATGGTGTGACCATCGCAAGCGATTTCTAGATTTAAATTATTTTCGACATATCAAACGCTCCATTCTGTAATTATTATCTGTTAGCCAACTTAAAGATGCGACCTATTCTGGATTTTTAAACAAGCCGTTCCTCTTCCAAAGTTATTCAGAGCCCGAAATATTCCTGGAACGTCAATTATTAATAGCAACACTAAGAAGCTCGCTACTTGCCGACAGAGACCTCCACTTAGTTTGCACCTTTCTTCTAGTTCACGCCACTTGTAGCTAGCTGTCGCTGCGTGGATTAACCATTTTATCTATTTTGAGACAGTAGATGAAAACTTTTCCCTTTCACTCGCAGAGGCAAATTCAACCATTATTTCTTGATTCTTAGATAGGCGAAATTATCAATCTGTCTTCAACAAGAAAAGCTTTCATTATTCCTTTAACGAAGAAAGTGGCGCACGCGTGGTGGAGTTCGGCGTTTTTTGCAAACTCGGCGTCTGGTTTTCAGATACGGAGAAAACACAACTTGATCTAATAGAAAAGACGCTGCTCCTCGCCAGATGGCGTTGTACAATATATTCTATTATCGAGATCTATAACAAAATCTAACTTGGAGTATGATTTAACATGTTACACAACCTACATTATATGAAATGTGGCCAGTATCCACACTAATAATTATATAAAAGTGAAACGTTGTCTGTTTGTTTGTTCCTGTATTTGGTGAGCTTTCACGTCAACAAGGCTTAACTAATTTTAATGAAACTTTGTAAATAGGTACTTTACAATATAGAGACCAACTTAGCATACTTTTTATCATGGTAACTTGTCGCGGGCCGCGGGAAAAGGTTTTTTTTATTTTTGATGTGTACTGAAAACACTCAAGTCTAACTTGACGTATTATACTTAGATACTGTACAGTACAGAGACCACAATAGGATACTTTCATCCCGAAAATGGTAAGTGACCACAGAAAAACTTTCTTGTTTTATGTTACCTGTCGGATTAAACTTGACGTTTTATACGTAGGTACTTCCGTAAGGACTATATATGTACTGTGGTACTGTATACACCACCTAAGGATTAGGATACAATCTCCCTAATATATATTAGTGGAACACTGTCTGTTTGTTTGTTGGTTTGATTATTATTAAGCGCAGGCACTCTTCTTCACGCCGCAACTAGCTTATCTTATACGCAACATTAACACATGATACTTTCCATCATTTTTCACGCGGGTAAATCCGCGGGGCGCCGCTAGACCCTACATCATTCTAAACATAGTAAGGTATCTCTAGGTACTGTTATTTTCATGAAGATTTATACTCGAGTCTCATAAGGGGGAAACAAAATAAATACAAAAACCAACATTATTAATTATCCTCAATTTAGAATTCATTTTGTTTTCTTACACATTTTTTATATCACAGTCACAATAATAAAGGTAATACGCTCGATATGAGTCGCAACTGTCGCACGGTCGCATCGCAACGCAAGTGCAAACCAATATCTGTCAACTCAACCAATAACTCTCTAATCTGTGAACCAAACCAAACAGAATGACAAACGCGCGAAAGTAAACACATGCAGTTTTTTTTTCAAATGTGCTCCTTCAACCGGGTTTTTGATATAACTGCATGCTCCTTAGTCCTTTAGCTAAATAGTGATATTGGTTCAATCTTGTTCATTAAAAATCAAATGTTAAAAATACCTTATTATTAATTTGCTATTTTCGTAACTAATGTTATGAAATTTATGTATTTTATCCTCAAAATAAATAAATATGATGAACCAGAACAGTGAAATGCGATATTTAGTCGATTACAGAACAATTTTAGTTCTTGCGAACCAAGTAACGCCATCTATCAACATTTTCTAAACTAATGTAAGTCATTTAGGAAGAGAACAGTCTTTTCTTCTATTATATATCTATGCTTTTGGTCATAAAAATGGCAGCAGGCCCCCGGACGGAGACTTGCGGATGGCGGTCGGTAGCGACTTGATGAGGAGAGTCGAAAATCGGGCTCAGTGGCGTTCACAAGGAGCGACCTACGTCCAGCAGTGGACGCATACTGGCTGATGATGAGTGTCAATTTTAATATTATGGATTTATCAAGATAATTATTAATCTACTGTTTAATTTTATTTTAAGGATCCTATGTGTCAATCAGAACCCAAAAGTAGGTACCAAACATAAATTTGTTCAGCATTCAAATAGTTATATAATGATTGATCGGCTTCTACTTATTGGTTTCAGATATAAGGTATACCACTTTTTAACCTAAGTAGTAAGCAATCCAACAGTGCAAACCGCATTTCAATCGGTTCACTAGTTTTACGTGGTGCAGTAACGTATAGTAAAGAAAGACATACACAGTCTTTTAAAATAACATAATATTCTTTTTCTGTAGCTTATTTTAAGTCTCCTAGACAGTTTTTTTTTAAATTATCTTCTTTGTTCAGAGATTTTGTTACTTACCTCTTTAATAAAAGTATAGATTATTTACCTACAATTTCAATAAGTAATTCATTAAATAAAATAATAGTTAAACAATAATTTGCCCCACATTGGGATTACGCAACATTTTATGCCCCACATTCCTTTTCATGTGTTACAAGTACATCAGAATAAATAATAATAATACTACGGTGTTACTTACTTACCAATTTCAATGGAAATCTCTTTGAAACTGATTTAATTTCAATTTGAAACATGATGGGTAATCCAAATGCTAAATTTATAAAATAAAACTAGCTTTCCCGCCAAACGACTTCGTCCGCGCGGACTACTGTTTATCGCGAAAAATAGCATCCTATGTTCTTCTAGGATATTAAAAACAAATGCAAAAGTAGATATAGCACCAATGGTCTTGTAGTTTTTTGACAGACTTGTTATTTCGTTTCCATGGCAACAGTTCCATACAGCGATTAATCAACATTTTCCAGTTTTCCTGTAAAAACTTACAATTTTCCGGGATGCAAAGTACCCTATGTTTTATTCTAAAAAACATAGCTAGATTATAAACTATCTCCAAAGTAAAATAAAAACAATAGTTTGCTGGAATAACTAATAAGCACAGTACATATATTATTCTTTACAGACTAATATATGTACTGTGTGTTGGCATTACGCAACATTTCATGGCCTACATTCGTTATCCTGTTTTAAGTGTAAACACAGAATATGTTAACCAATTTCAATGAAAATCTCTTCGAAACTGATTATTAGGTAATCCACAAGCTGAATTTATAAAATTAAAGGAATCAAATAAATGTTATTCTCTTGTGTATGGAACCTCTTACCTCTGTCTCTTTGTAAAGCACTAGCCTGATCATACAATAAAAAAAACATGCAGTCATTGTTACCAAGCAACATTAAAACCAGGCAAGCATGCTTTAGATTCTTGATTTGGAAATATAACATGCATCTAGATGCAAAAATAATAATTAAAAATTAATTTAGTTAATTTAGGCATTGTGTTTTTTTATAATATATTATTATCATTTTAAACTTTTTAGTTTATCACACTAATATTATAAAGGCGAAAGTTTGTACGTAAGTACGTATATATGTGTGTGTGTGTGTGTGTGTGTGTGTGTGTGTGTGTATGTAAGATTTTTACTCCTTCGCTTAAACGGCTAAACGGATTAGGATGAAATTTGGTACTAGGATAGCTTATATCCTGGATAAACACATACCTATTTTTGATCACGATTTTAATAATTATCGGTTTTTTTGTATGGGTATAGTGGCATACCCATACAAAAAAAAACGATAATAAAAAACACTTCTTGTTTTATGGCATTTGTGGAGTTGCCATTCCACAATTCCGCCAATGTCACGTAAGTCGTATTCCGAAAAATAAGGGAGAATACCAGAAGGATATTAATCGGTAAAATATGGGTATGCCATTTCGTTGTTCACTGACAGGTGTAAAAGTGACACAACAAAGTGACAACTGTCAAAATGACGCAACAAAGTGACAGGTTTAAACCTTGGGGTGCAACAAGGAGAAGTTTTTGAATTTTCTTTCCTATAGTGGTGACGGGAGTGGCATATAAATTATAAATGAGCAAGTTTGTGTATGATAGTATGTTTGTTAGAGTGTTGTTTTATCAGCATCATCAATCCACGCAGGTGAAACTGCGGGGCGCAGCTAGTATTTTTATAAGAATTATATATTTTTGTAATTGTCTTATAAAGACCTTAATTTGTATACCTCACTGGATAGGTTTTGATCATTTTTTGTTAATAACGTAAGCTTACCAACTTTAAATAATTATAGATCCTGAATGGTCATTCGAAATGAAAAATGATAAGAGAAACCAAAAGATGATTTTCAAATACCTATTCAATGATACCCCACTTATCATAGTACATCGTTATTTTTTTCACAATATGATACCTGGTTGTCACCATAATTAATTTTGATTACTGTCATGTCATTAGTGACACTTGCAAGATTAAGAAAAATCGAGTGACGTAAGAATCATCAAAATCGGCCCAAACATTTGGTCTCTAGAGCGTCACAAAGGAACAAACAAAGGCTGATAAACACATTACCCTCCATTGCGTCGCGCAGTCGGGTAATAAGATGTTGTTACCTGTAAAGAGAGCCCGGTCTTGTCTCCTGTTTCCGCTACCGGCCCACACGCGGCGCGCGACTTCTTCGTCTGTCGCTTGCCGACACTGCGCTGTGCAACTCTCTTAACTGTCTTACTGCCTGAAACGATACAAAGCACTTATTACAAATAAAAAGCCTGGAAAAAATACATAAGAGAAAAAACACGACTGCCCTGCCAAAAAACTTTCCATTTTTTTAAAGCTTGCGCGATGATGTAATATGACTGTAATGATATCTCATACATCCAAATCTGTTCAGGCGTTTAAAAGTTATGGTGGAACAAATAAACTCACATACATACATGAACCCATTACACTCCTTTTTTTGGGCAGTTGTGCAAAACCAATGTGTTCAATAGCCTCCCCCACTAGGATCATATGTTAAATACCTAGATTTAAGATCATGACCTATTACATCCAGGAATCGCACACCTCTTCCCAGGAAAAGAACCATTTTTTTCTTTCCGTTTGGGACAACTCTTTGATCATAATCATTTATTTAGTAAAGCCAATTTACACGTCAAAAATACAAAATTATGATTACATCGTGTTTGCTGTTTACACTTGTTAAACATATACACAAATAAGAAATACATTAAAAAAAATAGTATAAATAGTATAAAAATAGAATTCAAATGTAAAATTAAAAGAATTAAATTAATCATTTTACATAGTAATATCAAACCTTAAAGCTAATATATTCATCATAACTATAAAACAAATGCTCATTGAGCCAGCGTTGGAGAGAAGACGAAGCTGCGTAGACTAGGTGTTGCAGTTATGTGGTCCGGCAGCTAATTGTACAGCGTGGGACCCATGATATGAGTGAGCTTGGATGACTTTACGAGCTTCCGTGGTATACCAACACGCTTCCGTGCATTGCGTGTATTGTACGTGTAAAGCTGTGAGTCGCGAAAGATGCCAGGTTCATCCTTGCGTACACTGCCGCTTGCAATATTACTGTTACGAACTGGGGTTCGGATAAAATTAATGTACGCCAATTACACCAAAAATTATTACCTTTATTCGAAAAACTACAAAAATAAATTAAACCGACAAGTAACACTCTTTAACTAGACTGTACACTCTTATCAATTATCACTGAATACTCGCTTCGAATAACTTTGATCGTTTCGTTCCGAATGTCAAGTCAAGACTGTCCCAGGCAGCCGAAGCGCGCCTTATTTATACCGCGACGGAAGTTTCCAGAAGGTACTCGTATGTACTAGCAGTAGTCGGTAGGTACTTGAACTTTCAAGTTCAGTGGCGCATTTTATGTTGCCGCTTCGCAACGCTTCTGAAAGGTACCTAAGGCCGGCAGCGCCTTTGATGTTGCCGCTCGCGCTCTGGAATCTTCTGTAGGTACCTGCGCGTCACTGGTGTGTTCCAGAATGTTCCTTTAAATGTAGGTATTGCGTCATCCAGACATGAATATCGAACATTTTGTTACCTACTGTTTTTCTAAGAATCGACTGGCGTAACATACTATAGATGGCAATGTAAGAATCCCCACTCATAAAATAAGGTCTCGCGAATACGATTACGACTGCTCTGTTGGCGCGTATATGGAGACGGAATACCCTTCCCTACTCCGCGCATCGTCCCCAAAATTGCGAGCCATAAGCAGGGAATGTACTGTGGCGAAATAACATGTTCGGGCAACATCCGCAGACACAGTCCGCGCGACTCGACCCAGTGCAAAGCACGCACTACCAATTATACCACACAGTTTATCGACATGATCTTCCCATTTTAGGCAAGAGTCAATCTCAAATCCTATGAAAGTGGTTGTATTGGTTTGATCTATAATTGTTCCATTTACAAAAACTGTCAAGGGTCTAGTTTTGCGACCAGATAGGTTGAACTGCAAAAAGTGTATTTTTGAGGTTCAAGGCTAAACCATTTGCATCGAACCACCCTGCCAGCTGTGAGGTCGTTTCGTTCCGCTTCTGTTCGAGGCAGTCTACAGAGGACGCTGTGAGAATCGCGGCTACTCCGATTTAAATCAGGTTAAAGAGTTGTCCACAAGTGGAAATAACTAACAGAAAATGTTGTTTTTTCCGCCTCAGTTAAATCTAAACAAGACATAAGTTCAAAAAGTAAAACCAGACTTCGGTCGGTTAAAAATAGTCTATGACACTCTTGAGATGAAGACAAATCGATTGATACCTCGCTTGTCAAAATCGGACCAATAGGGGCGACGCTATGGTGAAATGTCCACATAGATACATACATAATAGACTGTTAAACGCATTACCCTTCCCTTGCTTCGCCGTAGTGGGTCGACGCGAGGGCATCGCCGCTGGCATGAACTATTACTATACTGACTGACAGTGGCAACGTGTTACTTCAATACTGATCCATTCTTACCTTTAATGTTAACGGGCTCTGATGACTGGTTTCTGGTTTCGATATTCACGTCTTCTTCATATCTAATCCTGTTTCTCATCGGTTCTGTTTCTCTGAAACATTGTTATATAATACTTATAGCTAACTTATGCTTATTTTATACTAGCTGCGCCCCGCGGTTTCACCCGCGTGGATTGATGATGATGATAAACGCTCTAACAAACATACTAACATACACAAACTTTCTCATTTATATGCCACTCCCGTCACAACTACATAATTTTCTTTCAAAGAATATTCAAAAATACTCCTTGTTGCACCCCTAGGTTTATACCTGTCACTTTGTTGTGTCACTTTGACACCTGTCATCAAACAACAAAGTGGTCATTCCCATATAAAAAAAGGTAACTATTATTTCCTAAATCGGGATCTAAAGTAGCCGTAGTAGTTAATCCAGGATATAAGCTATTTTGGCACCAATTTCATCCAAATCCATTCAGCCGTTTAAACGTGAAGGAGTAACAAACAACACACACACACTTACATATACGCATACTAGCTGTGCCCGCGGCTTCACACGCGTGGTCTTTTCTTTAGGTTAAAAGTACCATAATGTGCTATTCCAGGACCTAAAATACTAATATACCAACATTTGATCAAAATTACTTCATCTGTCAAAAATATTTTTATCAAATGCTCGGCTTCTACTCGCCATCTTGAGATAACAATTACACCAGTTTTCAAGTCAAACCCTAAGCTATCCATCATTGAAAACTGCATAGCAATCAGTCCATTAGTTTTTAAGTGATACACGATCAAAAATACAGACAAGCAGACAGAAAACACGAATTAAAAAAACTTGTTCTGTAGCTTATTTTAAGTACCCTAGACATAATTTTATTTGTCTTCTTTGTATAGCCTTTTTCGTACCTACTACTTTATTATAACTATAAATAGATGACAGTGCCAAGTGACATCAAAATTCGTCCAGTAGTTTCAGCGTGATACATGTTCTTTTAAATAACTTTCAACCCCCTATCAAGCGGAAACACTTTAATTTATCGGGATGAAAAGTATCCAATGTCCTACCTCGTAGTATGAACTCAAGTTCTATAACTATAAGATATGAGTTCAAGTTTAATTTGAATTCATTCAGTAGTTTCGATGTGATGCGCGGTCAAGATACAGATAGACAGACAGACAGAAATGAAAAAGTTACAGTTTTGGCTTCAGTATTGAATACAGAGAAACATCCAAATTACAATGTACAGAATTTGAACCCATATCCCGCAGGAACTCCTAATTATTTCGGGATAAAAAGTATCCTAAATTTTCACTCATCATATAAATTATGACTGTGCCAAGTTGCATCAACATCCGTCCAGTAGTTTCAGCGTGATGTGTGTTCTTTTAAATAAATTTTCACCCCTATCCTACAGGATCCCTTTAATTTTTCAGGATAAAAAGTATCTTATGTTCTACCTCGAAGTATGAACTCAAATCATACCAAGTTTCATTTGAATTCATTGAGTAGTTTCGGCGTGATGCGCTGCCAACATACAAACAGACAGAAAAAAAATATGAAAATTTTGGTATCAAATATAGAACAGGCTCCAAAACAATTACTAAATATCTTCAATGTACAGAATTGGACCTATTACAGTTTTATTATAAGTATAGAGTAATGTGATATGCTGGCATTTGATCACTTCCCCACCGGTGTCAAGTGATGACACGGTCGAACGTGAAACACATCCTAAACATGTAATAACACAGGATACCTTTCCCCTTGAAAAAAAAACACGCGGGTAAGGCGTAGTAGTAAGGCTTCTAGTTATTTATAAACTTTTACAATGGATGCAAGCGGTTACTAAATCAAATCATATGCTTCTCATTGCTCTCAGTTCTTACAGTTTAATGCAACAATATTTTAATATAAAATTTAACAGTGGCAATTTAATAATCAATTTTATTAGAGATTTAAATTATCAAGATAATTATCAACCTATACAAATAATATGTTTTGAAAATTATCAAAAATAATTATCACTTTGAACCATGACTATTTGACTAGTTAAGCTGGTTTATGTTCCTTTCTTTGGCTGTGGTTGAATGTGGTTAAGCATTTTGGTCATGCAGATTTTTGAGTTTAAATAAATCTATACTTATACAAAAAGTTTGTACATTGAAGATAATTAATATATGGATAGGGCACTTAATTTAAGCTACTGGCATAAGAATAAGTAATAACACTACTTATTCATAATATGCTACAAGAATATAACAATTTTAAAAATGTTTGTCTGTATTTTCGCATATTACATAATAACGATTGATATGCGGTTTTCACTTTCATATAGTTTGGGATATGACTTTAAATCTGTCTTACTTTGTATTTCGATGAGAAGAGTAAAAACTGAACAATCTTTAAAATACGGTTTGATGGACCAACAAATAATAATGAAATTTGATATTTCGTACTTTACAGGTACTTTAGACCAGATAAATGACTACACAGGCAAAGCCAAGGGCACAGCTAGTATTAAAAAAATAACTTACTTCTGAATGTTGACTGAATCTCCTTCTTCTTGTAGACCTGTGCCCTCTATAGAATCTTCATTTTCAATTTTCACATTTTCATATAAAATCTTGTCACAATGCCGATGGTGAACAGCAAAGACACCTGTCTCTCCCTCCAGCAGTAATTCTGGTTTTACTACCTTTTCATCTACCCCGTCAGTACGCATTTTTGGTTGGTGAGCCATTTGTCTCAAATCTTCGCCTGTTATTTTTCAGTATCAATACCAGGAATTCTGTAAAATTTAATGACTGTAATAATTATGTTATTTCTGTCACCCTGCCACCATGTAACAATCACAAATAGCAGTCATGTCTAGGACCCATAGACAACTGCATATTACTCCATACTCTAGACAGGCTTTTAACAAACATATCGCCATTTTAGCACTGTTAGCAGAACTAACGTATTTGTACTATTATTTATTCAGTAACTAACGTCAAGGGTGCGTTTCACTTGTTTGTTTGTTTGTTTGTTGTATGAGGTAGTGCTGGCCTCTGATGTCAGAGTTTGTCAAGCCGCCCGAGGGCCTCTGACATGGCTTAACGACAGCTATTAATCGATAACAGCCGGGACCGACAGCTTAACATGCCTTCCGAAGCATGGAGTGATGGAAAACCGCACATAACTTAGAAAAGTCATTGGTGCGGAGCCTAGGTTTTGAACCCGGTATCATTGGATTCTAAATTGCACTATAGAACTGTTAGGCCACCATCGCTCTCTAACCACCTGCGTTCACTAACTACGCTTGACGTCTCACATATTACCCGGGTGATCAGTCGAAATCGTTCACGGCATCATTGGGCGTAGGCACCGGTCACCCGAAAAATACTATGGGGGGAGAGAACGAGGGAGTAAGGTACGGGGTAAGGAATAGTATGAAACTGACACTTGACAGTTGTCAGTTCTATATAGACGTCCAAAGCCATTCACTAACTCCAGATGATCGAGCAATATTTGCACGGGTGATTAGTGGTAGTTCATGAACCCACCCCAAGAGATGTAACAGTGTCAATATTAGTTCCATGGACCCTCAGTGGGGACACTTTGAATCAGCAATTCAGTACAAACAAAAGTACAACAGAGCAAATCCATATATTGGTGCTAAGACCGCTGAAATGGATAATAAAATACTACTTTTTTGCATAGGGGTTTGAAGTTTTTGGTATGGAAGTTGGCATGTACATTTGTACAACTGGCATTTTCTTTTTTACTTTCTGTGCACAATTAAAGTAGTTGGTATAGAGGACATTTCATCATCATCATCATCATCATTTCAGCCTTTCGAAGTCCACGGCTGAACATAGGCCCCCAAAGAGCGCCATGACGAGCAATCTTTTTTTTTTTTTAATCTTTTCTATTATAAAGGACTTTTAGCCGCATTATTCGCAGCTATGCCAGTCCCATTGGTAAATTCACTAACTATACATCACTTGGGTTAAGGACTTTATGACACAAATTGTAGAATGTTTTAGCAATGCCAGATGTTGGCTCTGCTAAGACACTCTGCAATATACCTACATCTTCATAATTTAGGCCCAAATCTTTTAACTAACATCTAATTGATTCACTACGGGCACATTCCATCAAAAAGTGTTGAGTATCTTCTACAGTGCCGAAAACTTTTCAATTTGGTGAATCAGCTCTCCTCATTAGATGTTTAAATCGATTGAGTGGAATATGCCCGGAGCGAAGCCTACACGCTATTACAATCATCTGTCTTTTTAATTTTGTCATAAGGAACCACGGTAAATGAGGGGGTTCATGTTGTATGGTCCTGTACCAGATCCCTTTGTCTAGTGAAACTCTTCCAAAATTATTTTTCCATTTGTTATATATTTGAATCTTATGCTTTGTCAGTACTTCTGTATATTCTGGAACTACATATGTATCTGATCCCATGGTAATTGCATCTCTGGCCAACTTGTCAACCTCCTCATTACCGTGGATACCCACATGAGAAGGGATCCATTGCAATCTCAGAGACATGTCCTTAGCATTGAATTTTAGAATTTTCTCTAAAATCGCATAAGCTATCGAAGCACCTCTGGTTCCAGAGGCGCACCGAGCTATATGCTGCAAAGCACTTTTGCTGTCAGTCAGCGACGCAATCTTGTGCCACCTCCATCCAACGACTTCCTGCAATGGCTACAATACAATGTCGTTGGTCCATTGTGTGGGGATCTTCCCACACTTCACTACCTTGTTCGTGCTTGCCATTCAAGAACCTTTATTCCCCAGTGGTTGTCAGTTCTGCGAACTATATGGTCTGCGCATTGCCACTTCAACTTGCAAACTCTGAGAGCTATGTCGGTAACTTTGGTTCTTCTACGTATTTCCTCATTTTGAATTCTGTCACGTAGTGAAACACCAAGCATAGCTCTCTCCATTACACGCTGCACAATGAGCTTGTGTATGAGACCAATAGTTAGCGACCACATCTCATTGCTGTATGTCATCACTGGCAACATGCACTGATTATAAACTTTAATAAACCCCTCAGTGTCATGTTCCTGAAATATTTGGAGGTAAAAATCAACATAATTCTGAGATCAATTACATTAATTAATTATGCAGTGTTTACGCATTCCATTGTATTGAAATAATAGTTTCCAGGTTGATTTTACTATTTATTAAACTTGACACTTTAGGGTACCACATTACTTGTATTTTTTTTATTTGTATAAATGTCCTCTACCCATATAGATTATTCATTGATGTATATGTTAAAAAAAAACAGCCTATTAAAAATGTATGTTGTGCTTTTATTATATTGTAATTGTTACATAAGTACTTAGGTTTTTTAAGCAACAAAACCATTAAAATACTTTGTGAAATGTCATGATTTGGCTACTCATCCGACTGCCACAACTTCTTGTCCTGACTGCACTTTAAAAAAAAGTATATATATTGATATTTATTTTAGAAATTACTGAGTTTTGTGTTGTTATTTAGAACAACTGATCTAAGCATCTAGTTAATTAAATGCAATGCCGTAATACGTATAGAGGGGCTGAATTTCATAGTTCTGTGCATCAATCTGGAAAGGGTGGGCTCATGCCTGTCCTGTATGCCATGCCTTTTCAAGAAGGCATTTAACACTATTACATATCCAAAATGAAAGTATTTTACTAGATCATATCCATACACAAGTATTTAACTACATTTCTATATATTTACATAATGCAAAATGAGTATTACAGAGCTACACATAAAAACATGTTGAAAAATGGAGTAAACCTGACCTGACCCTGCTTTATTATAATTATGTATAGCTACATTAAAACCTTCCTCTTTAATTAACCTACGCCTAGGTATAAACTGGAACAAATTTGGTTAAGTATTTTCTGACATATGCTTTATTTTATAATATGTAGTGACTAGATGGGGTCGCTGCTTTGTCCGCGTGGCTATTTCTCTTCATCAATAGTAGCTAGATAGATAGAATAACTCGACGTGACACCAAGAATATCTCAGAAGGAGGATATGGCCCCTCCCTCTCAGGGGGGTTCTACTCTCTCCCTCCCTAAAATCGAGGGTAAAGCTTGACCTTGTACAGTTGAGCCACCAAAGCCATTGATGTATTAAAAATATTAAGTCATTGATGTATAATGTTGTTCGTATTATAGTACGTGATTGTACAAAGCAAATTAACAGGAATGTTTTTTTTATCATTGTTATCATAAAGCTACCTAGAAGGCATGTTTTTTTTTATCACAATGCTATGTAAGACCAAAATAAGTAGAGTGTAAGTACCCTATCAATATTTAAAGCACAGCGATCCTCCGCGAACGTGTTAATAAAACAAAAAACAAATTGACTGTGCTTTACTTACCTCGATCCTCGATCGAAGTTCTTTTACGAACAAGTAGAGTTTAACACAGATAATTTGGCCGTCAATTAATTAAACCAAGAGGTAATAAGTTTAATAATTTCTAATACTACAACTATGTACCTACCCAACAAATTAAAAACCAAGAAAGTTTATCATTTAAAATTTACAATCGACACGAAAATTTAAAAGGGAGACGATCAAAGAGAATTAGACGATAGTAAACGACCAAAATAATGTACGACCAGTATTGTACAGCCAATATTACACGGCCAGATATTACGTGTACATGGATTCGTAATATTTGGACGGCTAATACTGGCCGTGTATTATTGCCCATACAAAATCGGTCTGGGTTGATAATGCACGGCCAGTATTACGCGGCCAATATTACGTGTACAACTGGATACGTAATATCAGCTCGTGCCGATTTTGAACGACCAATATTTCACGGCCAATACGAAGCCAACCATAGACAAAGATAGAATCACTCGTTGATGCCTCGTTTGTGTAGGCGAGTGTCAAGATGAAAAAAACCGTCACAGAATCGAATCGGCCCATCCGACTCCACGTGGTCTTGTCTGCCCTACACTAGAGTATTTTTAAAAAGCCGGAGGCGCGGAGGGATTGCTCGCCTCCACAGCTTCAGCTTTTTGGTCGCATTCGGCGACCAGCCTCCACCGCTCCAGCTCACCCTGGTACCAGCAGCCCGATTACATAACTTGGCTTCAATCGAATTCTCAGTATCGCAACCACTAATGCCTTGCGGTAGAGTCGAAATTGCTATGAAAAAAGTGATAATCCGATTGTAGCCAAGTTCTGTAATTGGGCCACTGCACTTTGTTACGCAAGGACGGAGGGGCAGCACTGGGGAAGATTACCAAAAACTTTTCCAACAGAGGGCGCTGTGTGTTTGATACCTGTCAAAATATCTTGGTAAAAACATTTCATTGCATTATCGATTTTCTAAGTATTTTAAAGGTTTTTGTCGAGTATTTTATAGTTTTTGTGATTTATTCTACCTGGCGTATCGTCCAGTTAAAGGAAGAGTTCAAGAAAAGAGGTGCATCACTGCAAGGAAAGACAGCCGACCTAGTCGAAAGGTAAATTTTATTTATCATTTTAATAAGGCATTAGCTGTATTCAGAACAATATTACGGTTAAATTAGTTTTAATTTACACTAAAATAAACATAACTCTTCACATGTTAGCTAGCTTAAGTGATATTATAGATAAATAAAATTTGAAGTTAGGTATAAAACATTTGAAGTCAACATTTTTTACTTTACAGATTGGAAGCCTACGATAGAAATTTAAACTTTGAGAGTGTGTCTCAAAATAGCCCGGAATCCCAGATGGAATTGCCAGAGCAGAAAATGTTCCGTGATGTGAACAGCACTTCTTTAATACCACCAATACGAAAAGAACATATACATCTAGTTAAATATTTAAACGGGACTTAATCGCGCAGAAAACTTAATATTTATTTACCTCGACGTTTCGATCAAGTTGCATTGATCGTGGTCACGAGAAGACTGAAGTAGCGGGTGTCAGCGTCGAGAAGGGCGAGCTTTATCTCCAACTACCCGCATTTGGTTTTGTAATAATTCAGAATTGTCACAACACACGACACTAACGACATCTGCAGATATCTCCTGACATAAACCGCGACGCGAACACTCGCTTATCACGGGATTCCAGGACGCAGCCAACTTGAAACCATCCTCTCAGTTGAAATTGGGATACTTTATAATTTCAACTGCTTCACGTACAATCCTGGACTACTACACTACTACAGTGACGTTCCGTGGAGAGGATCTTTGGGTCATGGAGTTCAATCCAGTGATTAGGGGAAGTGTCTCATGTTCAGGAGGTACTCAAGCGAAACGGATATGTGGTGACCAGACGTTGGCGTCCTAGACACAGATATAAAAAGAGTAGGTCTGATGTCGATAGACAGCCGGCTTTCATGCCTTATGTAAAAGGATTATTAATATAATGATTTAAATATTGTTTGTGTTTTACAGTTTTAACTAGAAAACTAATGATGGATATCGGTTGTATGAATCAAGACATCTCCTTGTCTTGAGATCATATACAACGGGGGCAGATACCTTTTTAAAAGGTAAAGCTGTACCTGTAAAGCTTCAATGAAGAAATTGCAATATGAAGTTAATATAAAACTACAGAATGATGTCAGTGTTGATGAAACAACGTACATTGTAAACATGTGGCTGTAGTGTTATTTGCAGCTGAACAAATGCAGAGAGAAGGAAATGTGTTATTACATATAGTGTGTACACAAGAACTGTAAAGTTTTCACAGACCAAAGAAGGTTTTCACTGCTTTACCTTTATAAGCAGAGAGATTGCCTCCTAAAAGACAATTCTCAAACAAAAATTTTCACCCCTATCCAATAAACAACATTGATAAGGAAAATTATAATGCAAGAGTTAGAAACATTTGCATTGGGGCAAAGAAGATACAAGAGACATTTTATGCCAGAAATTACTGTTAAGTAATATAACAAGTGATGAAATATTAAATATAGAAAATTAAACCCGGGGTCAGTCTAAAAATCCCTTGTGGCATGAAACTCGACAAAACCGTATAACGGCAAGTTGTTTCCACACGGTGTGCCATTTGACAACTGAGAGACAAAAAAAATTTGCAGAACAGTTGTTAGTTCCACACTCTTTTAAGTCACGAATTAAGGTGAGCGAGTCCCGGAGTTGCAAAAAAATGCAAAGTTAATATAATACAATTTATTAATAAAAGTTACATTTAAATTATAATTTAGTAATATGTCTCTAATGGTCGATGTGAGAACCAAGACTGAAGGTAGCGCGAGCCGAGGCATGCGGTGTCCCATGGCGGCGACATGTTGGCAGCTCACGTTGCGCTGCGTCGGCGCCTCGTGATTGCTGTTACCGCGTTGTGCAATTCCTAAGTAGGTAAATCATGTCAACGGTTTCCAGGTGTCACCGACATATAACATCTCCCCCCGTACTTCAGCGACTATTTCAAAACGTTTTTTGACAGAGTTGCTGAAATGATGCTGTGGTCGACTTGTATCTCGTGGGGATGACATCTTCTCGTTTCTGCTATTAGAAAGTATATGTGCTGTTGGTCTATAACTGACCTCTACAGCGTCACCGGACGGTGGGGCGGGCGCAAAAGCGCTCCGCCGCAATGCGTGACGCAGAAGGCGCACGCCAAAGTTAAGTTTTTGGCCACTTGCTCAAGGGCACCCAGGGGGTACGAACCTCGGCTTGGACAGTTGCCATTGATTACTTGGGGAGTATCGAACTAAACACCCCTCGATCTCTACCGTTAGATAGTGATTGAGGGGGCCTTCATGAAATGGCTGGAGCCCTTTAAATGAATTGCATAACTGACCACCGATTCGGAATACACCTTCGAGAAGAATCGATAAGAAACTCGAAGGCGAATAAAGTCGACATTAATTACGGGACCTTCGACCTCGCATCCGGCGAGGTCGGTGTCTGTGTCTAATTGTGTTGAAAGATGGTGAAGATGACGGAGTGGGCGAATCAATTGCTGCCTGCACTGCGGCAGCGATTTTATCGTCCGGATCGCTCAAGATGTCTCTAGGGCGTCTACAAAGGGGCCGTGCGTCTGTTGTCGCGTCTGTCGTGTAGTCAGAGGCCTGAACTACTAGGGGGTTGGGGTGATGGGGTGCCGCGTCAATGTAGCGGCGAGAGGCATTTTTCATATATTGAACTATCGAGGGAAGCTCGAGATCACTGTGCAGGTCGATGTTCCTCTGATACCAGGGGGAATCTAATGCACCGCGAATGAATTTATTTTGTAAAATCTGAAGTTTCTCTAGGGAAATGTGGGAGGCTTGAGCAAATGCTACGGACGAGTATGTCATTGTCGGTCGGACGCAGGTTTTGTAGAGTGTCAACTTATTTCTAAGAGACATTTTACTACGCCTGCCTAGGAGTAACGCGAGGCGGTATAGGTAGAATGCCGCCCTTTTGTGGACGGCGTGAATGTGATCATTGAAGTTGAGTCGATAGTCAAGGGTGACTCCTAAGTATTTAACTGACTTTTCCCACGGTATGGGTTGGTCATTGATCCTGACTTGATTAATTGGGAAATAGCGTTTAACCCCGTGAGTGAAACGCATCGCTACGCTCTTCTCGGGATTAATCGTTATTCGCCACTTACGGAACCATCCATTGAGCGCTCGGAGCGTTCGTTGGATGTCTCTTTGTAGAATAGTTGGATTCCATCCGGTGGTGTAAATCGCGGTGTCGTCCGCAAAGAGAGCGATCTCTACTTTGGGGATGCGGGGGAAATCGCTTGTGTAAAGCGTGAACAGAAGTGGAGACAGCACGGAGCCCTGAGGGACTCCGGCTCTGATGGGGTGGGGGGATGATCGGTTTCCCTCGACACGATAGCGGAAGCTCCGGCTGGTGAGGTAGTCTTGTACTATGAGTACAAGACGATCTGGCAACCCGAGCTGATACAGCTTGCATATCAGCCCGGCGTGCCAGACCTTGTCAAAAGCCTTCGCCACGTCTAGGAAGACGGCCATCGTGGTTTGGGGTTTTGGTTTCCTATTGAAACCCTTAAGTATGTGTTCCGTGATGCGGTGCACTTGCTGAGGGCAAGAGTGTCTCGCTCTAAAGCTAAACTGCTCATCCGGTATGAGCTTTTTGATTTTCGCGATGGATCGGAGTCGATTCAGAAGGATTCGCTCGTAGATCTTCCCCAGAGAGCTGAGGAGACTGATAGGACGGTAGCTAGAAGGCTCGGATGCCTTTTTGCCTGGTTTGTGAAAGCCGATGACGTCGGCACTCTTCCAAGCGTCGGGGAAGGAACAATTGCTCAAGGCTGCATTGAAGATGCTGACTAAGAGATAAACTAACGGGACAGAAAAGTGCTTGAGGACCCTGTTACTGACGCCGGCAGCACCGGGGGCCTTTCGCACTTTGAGGCCCTTGATGATCGACTCAACCTCTGCGGCTTTAACGGGCTCGAGGGGGGGGGGGGGGGTCGGTCGGAGGTAGAGAATTCCTACGTTCTAATTTGCGGTCCACCGCGGCGATGTGGACAGGATCCACGTGATCGTTAGCGGGGGTGCATTGGGCTGCGAGGCTCTCCGCCAAGCATTCGGCCTTCTCCTCGTCTTCGAATGCTGGCGGGAGATCCATTCTATTGAGAGGGGGCATTACGGTGATGGTGCCGGATTTAAGCTTTCGCGCCAACCCCCAGTAGGCCTCGTGGGTCGGTGTGATTTCGGATAATAAGTCTTCCCAACGCTGTGCGCGCAGCTCGCTAATGCGCGTCCTGACCAAACGGTGGTAGTAGCTCAAGGTGGCTTGGGGAATGCATCGTGGGCTCTAATGGCTGCGTTTCGTGTCGTCATCATCCTCTTCACGAGGTAAGACCCAGCGGCGGATATCCTCCGCTGGGACCTCCCTAGAGCACTCACCGATAACGGTGTTGAGGTGGCTGGTGAGGGCATCGATCGAGCAAGCAACGTCATCGGGGGTGATTATGTCGTCGGGGGTACGGTCGAGGTCGGGTGAACTGATAGCTTTTAGGGCTTCCCCCAAACGCTTCCAGTCCAATATCGTCTTTGTCGGTGGTTGGGAGGATGGGTCTGTCGGGTCGGGGCCTAGGCGCATAACGACGGGACGGTGGTCGGATTCTAGTTCTTGGAAAACTTCGATTGAGCGGAAGCTAAGATTTATATTCTTTAGGAGAGGTATGTCTAGTATGTCAGGTAAATGGTCGGGATTTTTGGGGTAATGAGTCCACTCCGAGGGTGGGATTATATCAAAAACGAGAGATTCGCTAAAATCGAATAGCCTAGTGCCGTTTGTGTTGAGTCTTCGACACCCCCAGATAGGGTTTTTGCTATTGAAGTCGCCAGCCAGAATGACTGCGCTTCCCATGGAGAGGAGGCACTCCTAGATCACTCTTTAGTAAGCTTTTACTGGGGCAGAGGTAGCAGGAGGCTATAACGATTGATTGATGACCGGTCATCGCAAGTTGGCAGCAGGAGGCTTCTAAATTGGTCAGAGTAGGGGTGTCAATAGGCATACAGTGGAGTGAGTTTTTGTAATAAATTAGAGTACCGCCAAATTTGGTGACTCTATCGTTTCGGGATTGGCAATCCCGGGATCGCTGTTACAGGGTTTGAGAAAGGTCTCTTGTATTAACATGATATCGACCTGATGGGTCTTACAGAACTCGTGCACTGGGACACGCTGTTCTCTTAGGTCGTCAGCGTTAAAGAACGCTAACACTACGGAGCGGGGTTTAAAACGTTTTGGTGTATTATTCATATTGGTTCGTTAATTGAGGTTACGGAGGGCAGTAAGGAGCGTACGGTGCTCATATAAAAAGTGGACTTTTTCCAAATCGGATTTACACGAAGTTTGGCAGCGAGTACGTCCACTTCGTTCAAGTCGACCGCATTTACGTAGCCGAGTACATAAGACAGGTTGTCTTGACCTGCCTTAGGAGGGGGAGGAGTGGGCAAGGGCCCGAGGGGGGTTGGACTTTCGCGTGGGCTTGAGGAGGCCGGTACGGACCGGCGGGCGCGGGTTGCGGTTTTGGGGTGGGCTTGGTCATGGCCGGAGCCCAGGCGTTGACCTGCGGCTGAGGTGCCGGCATGAAGAGCGGGGCCTGCATGAGAGGCATGGGGGGGGGGGCTAAGGACACCTTAGGGGTGTACCTCTGCAGACGTGCTGAGATTGGAATGGAGTGCGGTTGCACTTAGTAGGATTACATAGACTGGAATTGTAGTATGATATAGGCTTCGATCAGAGATGTCATCTAACCTTGCTGGGCTTTGTAATGAAATTTTCTCATTAATTGAATGGAGGGTTTCAAGATTGATTGAATTCAATATGATAGATGTGTCTTTTCTATGTACTTGCTCTTCGTATGAAAGTAGCTCCATGATTTTCAGCGGATGACCCTTGATGCGTCATTTGAGTTGAGGATAGTGAAGTCAGGTGTCTTCAGGTAACAATTGAGCGGGATGACGGCTAAGTAGCTCCCTTGAAGGATTCTGTATTGCTCTTGTCCGCAGGATATCTTGACCTTGGTTTGGTTGGGAAAACTCACGGTGTAGTGTTTATCGTCGAGTTGTTCCATTGCTTCTCTCGCCAGGATAACTGGAGTCAGCTTACAAGATGGTAGTAGTTCTTGTTTGATGAGCAGCTGATGGATGCAATAAGGGTTGTCAGGAACCTTGTAGTTGGACTTTCGTTCGCAGAGATACCATTCTTTTACCTTCGGGCATTCTGCCTCCATGTACATAGAGTCTTCTCCAGAAATTGCTATGAAGGGTAGGATAGGGATGAGGATTTGACGATTTTTGTTGGGGATAATTGATAATCCATAGAGGTCATACGTCACAGGAGAGGCAAGCGGTACCCTATGAACTATAACTATCTGGCTATCTTTATAAAAATATCCTAACTTAATCGTATCGTAAAAGTATCTTATCTCTACATCAAGGATTTTGTCCTTAGAATATAAAATCCTTAACTTATCTAACATCGTCTTTAAATCTGCTATATTTAAGATAGAGTGAGGAGCACCCGATATCCTGATGAAAGCTTAAGTATTTTCTAACTTTGAAATCTCTTCAGACAATCTGTCTATGTTATCGCCGAGAATTATAAAGTATTGCGCTAGATGAGCGTATTTAATCAGTTCGTTTTCTCTAGTACTATCACTACTCATTATAAGATTAAGAACGTTAGCTATTTTATCCTGATTTTTAGTTATATTTTCCAATATTATTGAATTTTTTAAAATCCACTCTTTATTCAAACTAATGTGACTATTAATTTCCTTCTCTAATTTGTTCGTTTTTTGTTAGAACTTGAATGGCATTATCATACTTAATCGCGTCTGTGTAATCTAAATTACCGGAGATGCTCTTAAGTACTGAACCAAGTCCATCAATGAGTCCTCTTTTCTTACGTTCGGGTTCAAGGGTCTGTAATTGGTCAAAAATTCGTTCCAATTTAGTACTAAGAAAATCAATATGCGGCTCATACAGGGATAACGTTTTATTATTTAACTGAGGTCTTAGCTCAGATAACTGAGACTTTACTACTTTTACTTGCGAGTGAATATCATCAAGATCGATAAAATTAAGGAAGGAGTGATAGTGGGATATGACTTTCGTGGGTCCTAATTTAAACGGGAGTAAACCTGGTCCGTCTTGTAGTGAGTCAATCGTTACCTCTTGTCCTCGAGTCAGTTGGAGCAGTAGCGACAGTAGAATCCTGTAACAATACAGGGTTTTTAGGATTTCGCTTAAGGCGTGACTTGGCGACGGGACCGCGTTTCTTTTTTGTATAAATGTGAATAGGAAGGTCTGCGAGGACTGTGTCCTGCGTGTACCGTGGTGCTAACTTTTGTCGGGTCGCCATAGGATTTCGTACGAAAACTTGTTGGTCGGGAGAGTATTCCTTTTCAGTTTCTCGGTCTTTGTTCCTGTTTTCCGTCAGTTCAGTCCTATTATGTAGAGAAGTTTCGTTAATTAGGTCATATACATGGGTCATTCTTTTCTTATGGTCTTGTAAATATTGTTAAAATAAATGCTCAGTTAAGTCTATGTCAGTCGCATCGCGTGGGTCAAAGTGTCCTGTTATAAGGTCTATAGGTCGGCATTTCGTAAAACTATGTATGGAGCTATTAGAGGCCAAAACTGTATAGGGCATTAGGTTTATTGCAGGCTCATTTTTCTTTTCAAGTTTCAAGATCCTTAGATGTTCAAGTATAGTTGAATGGAAGCGTTCTACGATACCATTGTCGTTCGGAGTGTGTGCCAGGATTTTATGGTGCTGTATTTTATGAAGTCGTGTAAATTCTGAGAACAGTGCATTCGTGAATTCAGGTCCTTGGTCAGTCACTATGGTCAGGGGGACGCTGTGATGGGTACAAAATAGTAGCAGAGCCTGGACGACGCTTAAAGCTGTGCCATCTCTCAGGTGGTAAGCCTGAGCGTATTTAGAGAAAGCGTCAACTAGCGTAAGGAATTTTTCATTTTGGGCCGTAAAGAGGTCGAGGTGAAGAATTTCGAAAGGCTTAGTAGGTGGTGGTACTATAGAAAATCTCTGTTTTATAGGATGACGGTCATATTTCGCTTGACCGCAGATGCTGCATTCATTAATGTATTTTGCAATCGATTCCTTCATTTTGGGCCAGTAATATCTATAGGACAGGGCTAGGAAGCACTCATTAATACCGCGGTGGTTGGTTTTGCCCTCATGGTATTTTTTTATGATTTCTTGTTGTAGTAAATACTCCTTAACGTTCTCTACCTCGGTCTTAGTTAAGACTAGGTTCATAGATGAGCTTCTGAATTTATTTTGAATAATCGGGATTATTTTATACATGGCTAAGGGTGGATGAATAATTCCTGTTTTTACTTTAGGGTTCACATACTCTTTTATTGAATTTACAACGTCGTCTTCTAAGTTGGATTCTGATATTTGAATGGCTGTTCTAGTATGGGTCTCAAAAGGTTTTGTAACGGTCGGTCGTTTCTTGATGTCTCCTACTATTACAAAGCATATTTGTCTATGGAATCTATTTAGAGGGTCGTCTGATATAGGGATCTCTAAAATTGGGCTTTCGTCACTCGTATGAGCTGTGAGTGTAGAAGAGCTGGCTACTGAAAGTTGTCTTTCAGTTTCAGGGGGGTTAACGGCGACAGAACTCACATCTATGTTATTTATCTCGATGCGAGAAAGTGCGTCTGCGTTGGTGTTAAGTTTCCCTTGTTTGTAAATGGGGGTGAAGTTATATTCACTTAACTTTAATCTCCAGCGTGTTAACCTTGAACCGGGTTCTTTGAGATTCATAACCCATTGAAGGGGTTTATGATCAGTGATGACTTTAAACTTTCTACCGAATAAGTAGGGTTGGAAATACTTCGTTACCCAAACTATTGCCAGAAGTTATTTTTCTATAGTACTATAGTTAACTTTAACTCGTATTTAAGGTCCTTGAAGCATAAGCTTTTGGTCTGTCACTCCCTATAAATCCTTGTGAAAGGATGGCACCAATGGCAAAGTTGGACGCGTCAGTTGTCAGTATAAATCCTTTTTAAAGTCAGGGTACTGCAGGATAGGGTCGTTAGTCAGTAGCGTCTTGCACTTTTCGAAACAGTTTATGTAATTGACATCATCAAATGTTATTCGAGATCCTTTCTTAAGGCATTGTCATTGGTTTCGTTATACGAGCAAAGTCAGGTATGAACTTGCGATAACTTGCGATAACCCCTAATAACCCGAGGAACCGTTTTATTTCGGTGGCGGTTTTAGGTATTGGGTATTTTTGGATGGCTTTAATCTTGTCTGGGTTTGGTTTAATGCCGTCTTTACTCATAACATGTCCGAAATATGTGGTTTCTAATTTTAAGAACTCCGACTTATCCATTTGGTATTTAAAATTGGATTCTCGGAGTCTTTTGAACACCTTTTCCAGGTTAATTATGTGCTCCTGAAGGGAGACGCTGAATACGATGATGTCATCTAAATAAACTAGGCATACAACGTTTTGGAGGTCTCTGAGCACATTATCCATCACACGTTGGAATGTGGATGGCGAGTTCTTAAGGCCCATCGGCATTCGTAAGAACTCGAAGTGTCCATGTTCAACATTGAAGGCCGTCTTGGGAATATCATCAGGATTCATCTCGACCTGATGAAAGCCACTGGTGAGATCTAGCGTCGTAAGTAGTGGCAGTTGCCTAACTTGTCGAGTACGTCAGCAATGTTAGGGATGGGGTATTTGTCATCAATGGTCTTCTCATTCAACTTCCTGAAATCTACCACTAAACGCCATTTAGTTTTCCCAGACGCATCTATTTTCTTAGGGACGACCCAAATTGGGGAGTTCCATACTGACTGAGAAGGACGAACTATTCCTTAGTTTAACATTTTTGTAATTTGGTCCTGTACCTCTTGTCTATGAATGTACGGGTATCTATAACTTTTAGTATACGCCGGTACTTCATCAGTGGTCCGTATGTTATGCTATGCATCTGATTGGTAAAGGTTAGAGGTTCACCATCTATATAAAAAACGTCGGCATATTGAGAACAAAGAGTCTCTATATTAATTCGTTCTTCCGGATTCAAGAGATTCGTGCGCAAGCGCGATAGTACTTCTTTAGCGCGCACCGATAGTTTTTAATTGCGTGTGCACTGGATATTAAATAACTCTGCACTAACAGGGCGGTCCATCGAAAAAACTACGTCATGACGAGTCGGGATGCCGATCTCTATGATGCCACGGTTATTTTTAACCGTAGTCTCCTATTATGCAATTAGATATGGATTGCTCCGGGATGAACACCTCACCGTCATGGAAGTTAATTGGGACTCTAACTAGTTTAGAGGTATTGGCTGGTATAATATCCTCATACAAGTTACAGTTACATGAGTCGTACATCAGTAATGAGTTAGTCGATTGTCCTGTTACTAACTTTTTATTTTTCAAATCAATGTTTGATTCCAACTTCTCTAATAAGTCAAGGCCAATCAGTCAGTCGAAATAATCGTGGAATTTATAGATGAAAAGCGTTATATCGTCACGTTCATTTATTTCCTGTATGCACGGTATCGTTATCGAATAACCATTTCGGGTAGTAGCGTGAATATTCGTTACCTCAAAAGGGTCGTAATTTCATGGTATATCAGGATAAAAATGCTGCACTGATTCGGGACTAATAAAGGATTGATTGGCACCGGTATCAATGAGAAACTTTAGAGGGGTGTTTAATATCTGTATGTACGGTAACTGTCGTTGAGTCTGTAGATTAAGTTCTATTTTAACTTGTCTGACTTGGAAGCTTTCTGAAAATCCTCATCTTCTAGTGTAGGGACTCCTTCCTGTGTCTCTTCTACGCAGTAGCTTTCAGAGTACTGAGGCTGCTGTTCATAAGAGCACTCATCGGTATAGCTTGGGTATTCGTAACAGTCTTGGTAGTAGTTATATTGATATTCATTTTGGAAGTCATTGTACGCTTGTTGGTCGTAAAACTCGTTAAAATTCATTTCCCTCGTCTTGAAATAGTTAGAGGGTGGTGGATTACCGGACTTACGCCAGTCGTAGGGTTGACGCGAAGGGAATGGTTTAGGCACATAGTGGCTAACTCCACTCATTGGCTGTGGACCAGTAGGTGCGTTTCGCGGAGCTAATTTAAATACATTACTTTGAGCTCTGTAGCTTGGTGGAGGTGCCGCGAACATCTGCTGCGTCCTTGTCGGTCCTCTGAACTGGAGAGCCTGTGGTCTCCCGAATGGAACGGGTCCCATAGGCTGTGATATCAACTGCTGTGACGATCCAGGCATGTTAAATGGCTGCGAAGGCTGCATCATGTGTTGTCGCGGGGGTGGCATAAACCCGTAGCTAGACTTAGGCTCACTTACCTGAAGTTGCATGTGCGTCTTCCTCTCGGGGAGATGCTCGTTGCGCTGTTGGAAGTACAAGGTGTTCACCTCCTCGTGCACATACTCTAGAGCCTTCTCAATTGATTCAGGTCGCATGCAACGGATACGAGATCCCAACGGGTCACGGAGACCCCGTAGGTACGACTGAAGGGTTAACTTCTTATATAAAGATCGCTTAGATTCGATGGTACTCGGGACCGTTTCATGCAGGCTGATATAAGTCATTAGTACTAAAAAGGTTTTGACACTTTTCATAAAACTCCTGTGGGCTCGAAGGCCCTTGGTTCAGTAGCGCGAGATCGTTATACAGGGATGTTTCATCTCGCTGGTCAGCAAAGTTATTGATTAAGGCAGATCGAATGCCCATCCAGTTCTCAGGTATTCCATTCGAATTTATGAGGCGGGCGGCAGGCCCTACAACTTTGTTTAAAATGCCGTTCAATAAGGACAGTTTAGATAATTCATAACCTTCTTCATCCTTCATATACCGTATGATTAATGGTCGCACAATCGGATGAATCTCGTAAGCACATTCGAGTTTCCATCAAACTCCGGCACTAACCGAAGTGCTTTAAAAATCTGTTCGATTATAGCGTCCGACATGGTGTGTGATTCAGGAATTAAACTATCACTAGAGTTATTACCTACTTCTAAATCTCTATTTTCGTCTTGCAAATTCATTCGACTACTATTTTCTAACCTAGGAGCCCGAGATTGCCTTGGATGGAAAATCTTGGAATTTTATAGGAAACACTTAAAGGATAAAAAGGAAGCAACTCTAGATAGAAACTAAAGTACTCACATAAGCATCTTGGTGTCTGCGAGATCGATTTCTTCATCACTCCAGGACGTCCGCTCTTGTAGGTTCCTTTTTCTCCAGCTTCAATCACTGATTTTACTTGAGAGATCCGTACGACTGCGCCAATTAAGGTGAGCGAGTCCCAGAGTTTCAAAAAAATGCAAAGTTAAAATAATACAATTTATTAATAAAAGTTACATTTAAATTATAATTAAGTAATATGTCTCTAATGGTCGATGTGAGACCCAAGAGTGAAGGTAGCGCGGGCCGAGGCATCCGGTGTCCCATGGCGGCGACATGTTGGCGGCTCACGTTGCGCTGCGTCGGCGCCTCGTGATTGCTGTTACCGCGTAGTGCAATTCCTAAGTAGATAAATCGTGTCAGCGGTTTCCAGGTGTCACCGACATATAACACACGTGCAACTACTCATGGAATAATAAACAAACCAGCACCAATCAAAGCCTATGTGGAGAAATTTCATAATCTAGATGTCAGAGAATGTGGCCTTTTTATACGCTTTATATTAGCTTCACTTTTATGTTTGTATCTTTGTAACCGACTCCTTTGGACGTTATTTTGACCCACTTTAAACGGTCAGATTTCATTCAAATTTTGCACACCTGTCAAAGACCGATGACAATACAATAATTCGAAAAAAAAAACTAAGAATTAGAAAATAAATAATAGTTAAAAAAACACTAAAAAACACGCTTTATATAGAAAACCAAACTAAAAAATTGAAAATAAATTTAAATAGAGTAAAAAAAAAGTTTTTTTTTAAAAAAGCGTGGGGTGCTTCTCATATCTGTCAACGAAATATTTATAACTATTGACCCATGCACCCCACGTTTTTTTTTAAATAAAACATATTTTTTATTTACACTATTAAAATTTATTTTCTAGTTTTTAGTTTGGTTTTCTATATAAAGCGTGTTTTTTTAGTTTTTTTTAACTATTATTTATTATATCTAAAATACACCCATTCCTCGGGGCATCACCTGATGGTTTGTTAGGAGAAGAAACCATCATTGAAGTGAAGTGTCCGTATGCGCGTAGGAACCAAATGATTACAAAATCTACAAATACAGGGGCAACTATATTGTGCAGAAAAAAAAACTGTAATTTAATTATTTATACTTTCAAAGATATGAAAGTTATATATATTTCAAGGGATGAAAACTTTGTATATAACATGGTGGGAAAGCTTGTCAACTTTTATGAAAATTATTTTAAGAACGCATTGTTTGACAAATATATATACAGAAATTATGCAAATTATAAATTATAAATGTTGGTGCCCGCTGATTGGACTAATTACAGTGACTGCGCCCAGGACAATTGAGTCGCCTTTAAGGAGACGTAATTTTGATGGCAGTGTGGCAAATCAAAATAAACACGGCGAAGTAAAGATTATGGAGTAATCATGATGATACTCAATAGTTTAAAGCACACGGTGACACTGCATCCTGCACTGCCACGGCTTACTGGGTGGCAGTAAGCTCCAATGGTGAAACGTTGGAGCAAACGGTGAGACTGCACCTAGAAGTGGTTTGGATGGCAGTAAGCTCGTAAAGGTGACCCAGAAGCGCACTGCCATCAGGAGTGCCGTCTTCTGGGTGGTGGTATAAAAATATATTCAGAGCAGTAAATTCATTTTTATAGTGCTTTAATACTATTTGACTTATCGAACAAAATTGCCCTAAATTTTCTTTTGTTGCAGATGAAATGACATAGCGATGATGACATAATGACTATGTTGATGAAAAGTTGATATTTATAAGCAAACGATGAGACTGGATCCATTCTGGGTGGCAGTATGCTTTAAAGGTTGTCTGGGTGGCAGAAAGATCGTAAAGATGACCCAGAAGCACACTGCCATCAGGAGTGCCGTCTTCTGGGTGGTAGTGAAATAAATAATCAGGGCAGTGAATTTAATTTTACAGTGATGTAATACTACTTGTTTAGAAATAAAACATCTCTTAATATTTATACTCGTAATTGTTGTAGATTGATGTTCAGCTCAACATTTCTCCAATGAGGTCATTCTTGACTGACGGATGGCCGGAGAGACCAGGAGTGCGTTGCTTGCTGCTAACTGATGACCATGCTAGAGGAAGGAGTGCGTTGCCTGCTGCTGACTGACGACAATGCAGGAGGAAGGGGTGCGTTTTCTGCTGCTGACTGACGACCATGCAGGAAGACGGAATGCGTTGTCTGCTGCTGACTGATGACCATGAATTAGGAAGGCGTGCATTGCCTGCTGTTGACTTGAGACCATGACGAAGAAGGAATGAGTTGCCTGATGCCAAAAGCAAAGCAACTGACAGTAGTCAGATTTTCAAAGTCAAGGATGGCTGAACGGCCAAGATCATTGCAACCTGATTGTTGATAATAGTCCAAAGAGCCAAGCGATTGCTTGATCTGAGATATGACTCTTCAGTTAAGATATAAAGATAAGTGCAAAAATCTGAAAGTGAATCGACAAATGAAAGAACAGCTCTTGTATTCGACTGGAAGACCGGTGTAGTCTACACTAGGTTTTTGTATCATGACTGCACGCGGTCTCTGGAGGTCTTCGACGCACTAGATTGTCCCCACTTTAAATTGGACACAGCTACACAAAACGCATCATTATTAGTTTCAGGAAATAACAGCCAGATTCTTAGATGAGTATGTTACCGCCAATAGAATATCTGAGGACAGATATTGTGTCAGAATGGCCGAATGTTAGCAACTTAACCTTTTTGTTAGTGGAATCTGTACGATCTATATATTCTGTGACAAGGATTTGGAGTTTTGCCGCGCTTTTGGGAGGTCATTGACTCTATGGTGGCCGACAGAAAGGAGTGAGATTTGGGTTTAATTACAAAAGAAATGTGAATTATTATAGTAAGGATGATAGGAAGTTGTATGTACGTTAATAAGGTGTATTTGAATATAGCAATATTGTGGAAGTTGGGTTTTCTTACATAAATAAAAATAGTTTGTAGTGACTTAAAAAACATTTATTTTGTTTTTACTATACACTCCCGAAAATTGCAGAGCATTACACACACAACAAATATTCTAGAAGCTAGTGGTACATAGTAAGCATTTAAATCACTTTTTAATATGATGAATGTCTTACTTAAGCCAATTAACCGTTCAATATGTACGCGTTGGCTTGCTAGCTGTCTATCATGTTTAACTCTAACCCCAGAAAGTTGTAATTTCCCTTTAAGAAAGGCAGGAATATATACTCCAATATTCTTGCTTGCAAATATATCTTGTACATTGAAACCCCTATCAGCCATAATGCTGTCTCCGCTATTACACATATCTAGCAAATCACTTCGCTCAATCATTTGCCTATCTAATGTGGAGCCCACATAATCCTCTGAGCAGTAACTGAACAAACCACCCGGAGTAGCACCAACTAAAAACTTCATGGTGTTATTGTTTTTGTATGAACTAAAAGTGGCTTGCTGTGATACAGGATTTTTGGGTTTTGCTATGGGGATTTCAGTTCCATCAATAATTATCCTTGTGTTAGCATGATACTTTTTAAACTGTGAAGGCATATAATAGTCCACCAATTGCCGTTCAGGCCAAATATCAATCAATGACCACATATCGAAAGCAAAATTGAGCCAAGTTATAAAAATATTTGATATAACAGTTTTACTAATGCCAAAAAATTTAGAGAGTTCAAAATCACATTTGTTCCTTCTTAGTTTCATTAACAATATAAGGAATTGATCTTCAATAGCTATATATATTACCTGACTACCTTTATACTGCAAATGATTCGCCATATGGCATAATGTGCTCAAAACCAATTTGAATTTTTCATATGTCTCTAATCCAGTATAATAGTGAACCGATTTATCGTTTACTAACAGTTCATCTAATGAAAACATTCTAAACAAAGTGGGTGTTTGTGTAGCTTGGCTTTGACTAGTACCAGGAGAATTATCTTCCTCAAATATAACTTCTTCTTCGTTCAGAGAAACTACAACTTCTTGAATATATTCTTGGACATCAGGAATTTCAGAGCTAATGTTGGGCAGTGGTTCAGTTGAGTCAGATATGCTAGGTATTAAACAACGTCTTGTGTTTCTTTGTTGCAATCTCTCAGCCCGAGCTGAGGTGCCAGCCTGTGAAGTTTCGTTCCAAATAAATAACGAGGGTATAGCAGACTTCTTCAAGAATTTGCGCTGGAGTGGAAAACCTAAAACAATGTACAATTTTTAGTAATATATAAACTTGGCAAATAACAATGATTTACTTAGTGAGAGACATGTTTCATAGTAGGTACATGTTGTCTTGGAAGTGGTCTTATAGTCAGTTTCTTTGAAGTATTTTCTACATAACCTCGAACAATCACTTGATTTTTAATTTCGCCTTCTCAGTGCTTTTTCCCACTTTTTCTTTAATGATATATCACTTGGGAATTCGTGTACACCAATTTCTTCACATCCAAAAGCTACACAACGACCCATATTTTACGTATTACCGAATATTAACTTAAAAACAATCAATTTCTATGTGGATTGTCAATTCACATGTAACAAACATTTGGCGCCCTCTAGTTGGAACTAATTGATAGTTGTCTTCCCCCTTCCCGCAGCGCCGGAACAATCGCGATTCATAATCTGTGGTAAAAGGAAACTGGAACGTGAAAACGAGGCTTTTACCATGTCATTTCTATATTTTAATCTGTGATGTACACGTAATATTGGCTGTACATTATCGCCCGTACAAAAAGTGTCCGGCCCGTATTACACATCAAATAATGCACACCCTGTTATTACATGTACATATTTTGGCTTCGTAATCCTGGCTGCGTATTATCGCCTGTACAAAATCAGCACGGGGTGATATTACACGGCCAATAATACGCAACCAAATAATGTACACCCTGATATTACGACGCCAATCCACGTAATATTGGTCGCGTATTATTGGCTGTACATTATTTGGTCGCGTAACTGGCCGTGTAATTTATGGACTCGACTATAATTATTCAGCATAAAATTTTACTTTGCAAGAAATTCTTGTGTGTCTTGCACAGGTCAGTTTAAAGATAGTGTGCTACTGAGAAGTAATAGACAGACGAACTTCGATCTATGAAAAATGTATAATTGATTATATTTTTCGCACCCATAAGTATAAATATTTCTACCAGACCCTCGACTTGATAACTTTGTCGATTTATATGTTATTATATTTATTCTGTGGATACGGTTTGAAATCTTTCAATTTTAAGTAGGTATACACTTTTCATTCACAATATCGAATCGAATCGATTCGATTCGTTTTCGAAATGCTCTAAATCGGGGGGCAGATATGTTAATTCTGCGAGATCGAGAGGCATTAAACACGTAAGAATGAGTGGAATACAATTTTATGTGATATACTTTTCCCACATTGCGTATGCATTTTCACGTTGAAATCCCACTTGGCCTCAAAGAGATTTCTTATAGTTCCTTGTTCAAACTGAATTATTTTACAACTATAGCCCGCTCCGCACCCATGCAATTTTAACTTTAGTAGATACTCATGTACCTACTGTGTTTTTTTTTCATCATCATCATCATTGCATTAGTCCACTGCTTATGCGCACTCTCCTAATGCTCACCGCTGAGCTCGATTTTCGGCTCTTCTCATGTAATGACTACTTACAACTACTTTGCGTAAATCGACACTCCATCTGGCTGGAGGGCGTCCTACGCTACGTTTTCCAAGCGTGGTCTCCACTCAAGAACACCGGTTCCACTTCATTTTGCTAATTCTTTGAGCTATGTCGGTGACTTTCGTTCTCTGCCGAATCACCTCGTTTCGGATGTGATCCCTTAGAGAAACCCCGAGCATAGCACGTTCCATAGCTTGCTGAGCGACCTGAAACTTGTGGACCAGTCTCACAGTCAGTATCCACGTTTCGGCTCCGTATGTCATTATGGGTAGGACGCACTGGTCGAAGACTTTTATTATTAGGCACTGTGGGATGAGTGACGAGAAGACATGACGAAGTTTCCCAAATGCTACCCAGCCCAGCCGAATCCGCCTATCGGCTTCCTTCTCAAAGTTGTTTCTGCCCAACATAAGAGTTTGTCCTAGGTAGACATACTCCTGCACAAATTCGAGAGGCATGCCACTAACGTCTATTGGTTCCGGTGTAATGTGTTGATTTATAATCAATTTTGTATTGTCGATGTTCATGTTGAGGCCAATACGACGGGAGACATCTAATAGGCTGGTCAGAATTTGTTGCACTCTTGCAGCGATTCCGCCATAAGGACAATATCATCTGCGAATGATGTACTCGCCGGCACAGAATAAATAATAGTACAAATATAGAAGGATAACTGAGTAAAGTCATTTAAATAAATAGCAACTCTCGCTACAACGCTATAAAGTGCAATTTAACTCGCACAGCGCTGCGAGCTTTCAATTATATTTACCTAGAAGGCACTCGCCCATCGCGTGCAAGCTAGAATGCACCGTATCACAACGCGCGAGAACTTCCATTGCTCTAACCGTTTCAGAATCGCTCTGTCCCTTTTTCGCTCGGTAGGGTTGTATTAAGATATGACTAGGTACTTGTACTACTAATTATTCTGTGATATGTTATGACTTAGATGTTGTAACAGAATAAATAAAAATAGTTCAGAATAACTAGTAATAGTTGGGTGGTTATTATTATAAATTAAAATAGTTCTTTCTATTGATACAATGACGTTCTTATCAGAATAGACCTACTACCTTATTTTTACTACCTACCTATCTCGTTTTCAGAACGCCGATAAGTTTAGTGAGATATCTACCTACTTTCAATAACCTTTGGAAGCGTAAATAATGTCAATTCGTCATTTCTATCACTATTCAAATAGCCGAATGCTATGCAGTACCTTCTAGCTTTCTTCTTGGTACTCATAATTAAAACACCAATAAAATTTGACAATAACTTTACGTAAGTAGGTACTTTATCGCTAAGTACAAGGCGCGCGACTCATCGAGTGCACGCTTGACGCTCGACTGAACGGACCCGAATATTGCGCCCTCGAATTTATTTGTACTTGTTGCGGAGTGCGACCGCGCTGTTGCCGTTTATGTTGATGCCCATTCCATTCCAAAATTTTGAACATATCCTCCATTGCGATGGTAAACAGTCTCGGGGATATGACATCCCCTGGTCCTGGATTTGGACGTACATCGTAGCAGCGTCATACAGGCATCTCAACATTTGAATATATCGCCAGTCCACATGGCATCGCTGTAAAGAGTCCTTAACAGACCAGGTTTCGATGGAGTCAAAGGCCTTCTCGTAGTCCACAAAAGCCAAACACAGCGGCCTATTATACTCTTCTGACTTCTGGATAATTTGGTGCACTATGTGAATGTTGTCTACGGTGTCATATCCTCCGCGAAACCTGGTCTGCTCGGGAGGCTGAAATTCGTCAAATCTACGCACGATACGTTTGGTGCTGGCTGACCCTTGAGAACAACTTATAGATTTGACTCAGGAGTGAGATGGCTCTATAATTCTTAAGCAAGGTTTTATCCCCTTTCTTGAAGAATAGTACCACCACACTCCTGTTCTACGCCTCTGGAGTTCTCCCGCAGTTGATGACGGAATTAAACAAAGCCTGTAGCTCTCTGAGGACAGGACTACCTCCTACCTTTAATAGCTCAGAGGTAATACCATCCTCACCAGGGGGCTTTTCCATTATTCATTTTTTTTAATCAATTTTTAATCCCAATAAAATCCCAATATTGTATTGCGCAGTATTATTAATCATTGCCTAATCATTGCATAACTTTTTATAAGTAAGGGGGTTACAGTCTATTCTTTGCCTTTGGTTGAAAGAGCGTAGGACTCGGATAAATTATTATGGGAGTTCTCAAGCGCAACTTCTAGTACCGAAATCACAGACTACTCAGAGATACTACGACTGAATTTTTTCTGCCAGTTCTCGAAGGAGGCGAGGTAAACATGTACAGCACACATTTACTAACTCACGCAATTCTTGCGGAAAGTTGAGGCGTCTCTAAAAACGCACACGCAAATAGGAGTTGCACACAAACACAAAACAAGCACACAATTAAGAAAAATACTGTTGTTACAGTATTGTGTTGTTGCACACTAGCGCAAAAACTAGAGATAGCGTGGTGTAAAGACCGATAAAAGGAATGATACATGAATGAAAAAACTATGCCAGCAGCCCGATTACATAACTTGGCTTCAATCGAATTCTCAGTATCGCAACCACTAATGCCTTGCGATAGAGTCGAAATTGCTATGAAAAAAGTGATAATCCGATTGTAGCCAAGTTCTGTAATTGGGCCACTGATCTCCAAAGTGACTTAGGCTCGATGTAAAGTCATCGCGGACACAACTGAACAGTATTTTTATTTTTAAAGCATTATGTTGAAAGTTTTTGTGTGTTATTAGTTTTTTCTGAGAACTTTTCAAAAATAAGTTATGAGGAAATAAAGTTAACTTTTGATGACTTTCTTTAGATTATGACACGGTTTATGGTCAAGGGTTTTTTTTTTTTTTTTTTTTTTTTTTTCGAGTTTCTTGCCGATTCTTCTCGAAGGTGTATTCCGAATCGGTGGTCAGTTATGCAAATAAAGTAGACAGTAATTTTGTATACCTTCGTTTTTTTGTCCAGAAATTCAACGAGTCGCGGGCATCTCGGATATACCGCCCACGCCGGAGAAATTTTCTTCCATTGTTTGCGTTTCTCGCATCAAAATATAATTATAAAATGCTCACGACATTGTAGTTGTATGATATTCCCCGTCTTATGTCAAACGGATAGTATTTCGATGTTTTTCGAGTCTATGATTATAAGCGGGGGCGCGTTCACTTACTACGCTCGAATCATTCGTGCGAATATCGCTCGATCATCCGTGGCCCAATTACAGAACTTGGCTACAATCGGATTGTCACTTTTTTCATAGCAAAATCGACTCTATCGCAAAGCATTATTGAATTTGACTGCTTGAAACTGTCATGATCAACATTACGTAATCGCACTGCCGGAGTTAGTTAACGGCTTTGGACGTCCACATAGAACTGACAACTGTCAGTTTCATACTATTCCCTCTCCTACTATTTTTCGGATGACCCAGGCGAACGCCCGACGACGCAATTTACTCAAACAATGCAACAACAACGAAAACAACAACGACAACGACAAAGACAACAACAACAACGACCACAATAACAGAAACAGAAACAGTAACAGAATAGAAACAGAAACAGAAACAATAACAGAAACAACAACAACAACAACAACGATCACAATCACATTAGCTTTCAAACAGAAAAAAAAACATCTAAATCGGTCCATTCGTCTGGGAGCTACAGCAACGCCTCTCTTTTCGCGTTCGGGGTTAACAAACCCACGGAATAAATAATAGTGCTGCGACAAAAGACGACAATAATGAATTTTCAAACGAAATTCCTGGCCGCAAAACACGACAACAATGAATTTCCACACAACTTTGCTGGCGCCTATTCAAGCAGCGCGGCAAGGTCGACTTTGTCCAAAGAAGGTTGTCGAAATAATGACCACATTACTAGTATTGTTTAAGTAAAATAACATTTTTTAATTAAAAGCATTTTTAATTTATTTATAAAAACGTTATCTTTTTCTTCGTCTTTTATTTCGTCGGGTATTTTATTATATATTTTTACTGACATAACATTTGGTCCAGAACTGTGCATTTTTAATTTAGAAGAAGGCAGTACTAATTTATGTCTAAATCTATTTGCATACCGTCGTACTTGGTCAGCACGCTTAATAAAAACTGTGGATATTTTCTAACAAAAATACCTACTGCCATGATATAAATTGAAGTCAAGGTCAGAATACTGAAATTAATAAAGTGTGGCTTACAGCTTTCCGGCTCTTTTAAATTGGCAAGTATGCGAATGCATCTTTTTTTGGGAAATAAAAACGTTACCACAGCTAGCAAACTACAAAAATTCCAGAGGCTGGCTTGTGTAGCTATAACGATATGGATGTATGTATGAGAACTGCCCCCACGGCAGCACTTGAGGCATTACTTGGATTGCAGCCGTTACAGCTTCACATCCAACAGGAAGCAGCTTACAGGCTTAGGGCACTTAGTCACTGGATGCAAAACAAACAGGCATCACACACGAACATCATAGAGGAGTATGCAGAGGGAAACCCATTCATACTCTCCATCTACGATAGGGTGCCAAAACCACGTCAATTCGTCAAAAGCTATAAAATACAACTATATGAGGAGTCTAGTCATAGTTCAAACACACATGAAGTTAGGATTTACACTGATGGCTCCAAAATGAAAACAGGGACGGGAACAGGCGCGTTCTCGGACGATTTAAACATACACATAGCAGCAAACCTGGGTTCACACAACTCCATCTTCCAGGCGGTATGTGTAGGTATAATCCAGGCGGCAACTGCAGTACTATGGAGAAAGGTAACTGATTTTAATATCAGAATACTCTCAGTCAGTGCTGCAGTTCTCCGAGCTCTTTAACAGAACGTAGTGTACGTTCGGGGGTAATCATACAGTGCCACAATCTACTGGAGGAGGTTAGTAAAGACAACCGTATTACTAGCCAATGGATAAAGGGGCACAGCGCATCTAGAGGTAATGATGCGGCTGATGTATTGGCTAGGCGAGGCTCGGACTTGCGCGCGGTAGGTCCAGAACCGACGATCCCTTTGCCTTTCAGCCAAATCCGAGCATGAAACAACCTGCATCAAAACTACTGGGCAAGTATTAAGGACTGCAGGCATCGAGGGAGGCAATCCCGGAGTTAAATCCGAGATTCTTCCGTAAACTCCTAAACCTTAATAAGGATAAGCACTGACAAGTCATCGGAATAATCACCGGTCATTGTGCCCTTAATAAACATCTAGGTATTTACTAAAAGCCGGCATTACAGACAGCTCCCTGTGCAGAGGATGCATGGAAGCTGAAGAAACTGCCACACGTGCTCTTGGTGCAGTAGCGTGGCAAATCAGAGAGCGCATTTCCTGGGAGCACCGGGAACCCTACAGGAGGCCTGCACCAGAATACAGGAGCTGCTGGCATTCCTGGAGAATATCGGGTGGCTGCATTGACTAACAGCACCACCCATCACACAAAAAGGGCCGATATACGTCCTAATTGCGGAAAAGTGCCCGCGCATCAAGTATCAAGTACCGCATCGCAATAGGACCAGTAGTTTTTACGTCATGCGCGAACAAACAGACAGACACTTTTTTTTTAAATGTTATCTTCTAGTTGTTCAGTAGCCTATTTCACCTAAATATTTTTTTTAAGGAAGTAGATGTGGCAGCCCGTATGGTACATACCTAAAGTTAACATTAAAGTAATAAATAAAAAGTTACAAGTAAAGTACAAGTGTGAAAGACCAGAAGGGTCGGACATAAGTTTATAATTATAGAAATACAGCACGCAAGAAGCATAGTTTTATAATAATTTCACCAGTTGAGAGTAAATTATCACGAAATACAGGGAATACAAAAGCGGTATAAAACCGGTACATACTAAAAAGTCAAGTGATTGCGAAAGCGTTTGCTGGTATAACTAAATGCGACCAACAAGCATAGTTTGACCGTGTGAACTTTCGCAATGACTTGCTAACAGAATAAACTAAAAGGAAAGTAAAAAAATATGAATAAAATCAGTAAAATTTTCCGTTACCAAATTTAAAATTTGTGCAATCCAGGTCTGCAATATCAAAAGCCTGGCACGTAAGATGCACAGTAAAGTTATAGACAAGATTACAGATAAATGTAAAACAATCAGTTCGTGGATTCACAAGTGTTACATACAATTTTTTAACCAAAATGTTACGGCCTGATAGCCAGTAGTTTAGAGCAAGAAGCAATTTAGAGGTCACACGATATATGAAACACTTACCCAATATTGGGGGTTTTTCACTAGTGTAATTAAAGACAAAGGTTTGTCCACAATTATTTGCAAAATAAATTAGAAATACTTTCTAGCCAGCATAAAATGACGAAGCTAAAAAATAACCATTCGTCACCACAGGATAGTTATCCTTTCTATTGGTGCGTTCTTTTATGGTCGCGTTAGTAATTTTAGCGTAGCAACCACCGATTCTGTTTCAATCAGAACCTGTATTACGGTCATTCAATACGGTGCGTTGGAGTAGATTTTGCGGTGAAAATTTGTTTGCAACAAGTCGTATTGGCTTAGTTAAACTTCTGTTTACGATTGTAGATTACATAACGTGTAGAATGGTCACAAAGACAAGAAATCAAGAAATACTTAAAATCTTGACAACACATAGACATTTTAAGGTTACGTATTTCTTTGTTTATTATCGACTGTTTATTTTATTGTGAAAGTGGACTTATTTTGTTGATACTAAGTGAAAACTCGACTAAACGGAATATAAACAACGTGAGCTGAAGTGAGACGTTACACAAGGTTATATTAATTGTACAGACTTTTTGTTACATACTTACTGCTTATATTATTATAAGTATAGATTTTAACAACATTAAATTCATAGAAGATATAAACAAAAAGTAGGTATAAGATAAATATCATAAGTAGTGACTGTATCAGCCGTAAAATGATCGTCCTCATACTTGATGAATTACTGCCTGTCATTCAGTATATCCTCAACACTTCTATCTCCAGCGGTATGTTTCCTTTCGTTTGGAAGCAAACCCAAGTAACTCCTCTTCCTAAAAAGAGTAATCCTCCCTCATTAACGGATAACGTCCCATTTCTATTCCTTTTTTTTTAAAAGCTGCTTGAATGTCTTGTTCATCAGCAACTTACTTCCTTCCTTATCCGAAATAATCTATTGAATCCATTCCAATCCGGTTTCCGACCTGGCCATAGTACTGTCTCTGCACTAGTCAAGATTACTGATGATGTTCGTTGTGGTATGGATGATGGGCAATTAACGGTACTGTCACAGCTTGATTTCAGTAATGCGTTTAACAGCGTAGACTTTGACGTTTTATTATGACTTTTGCGTACTCTTAACATGTCTGCAACGGTAATTGATTAGTTTCATAGTTGCCTGCATGGTCGCCGACAACGTGTTCGCATTGATGAGAATTTCTCATCTTGGTGTAATACTACTGCTGGTGTACCTCAGGGCGGCGTCTTATCTCATCTTCTCTTTTCAATCTTTATTAACTCTATCTCTCAACAGCTTTCTAGTTCCTATCACCTGTATGCGGATGATCCTTTGGATAAATTATCTGTGGCTATCGATACAATTAACGATGACCTACGAATGATATCCAACTGGAGTAACTCGTATCACGGCTCGTATGACCTCAGTGGCCCAATTCCATAATTTGGCTACAATCGGATTATCACTTTTTTCATATCAAATTCGACTCTATCGCAAGGCATTAGTGGTTGCGATACTGAGAATTCGATTGAAGCCAAGTTATGGAATCGGGCTGCAGAGTCATCCCTGCGAAAACACAAATTATTGTAATAGGCAGCTCAAGAATGATTTCAAATATAGATTGGTTTCGCCTACCACAGGGCCCCAATTGTACTAAAACAATTGTAATGACAATTATCAACAATTTTCGCAAAATTTTCGCTTTTACCTCTTAAAAGTAGTAGAAGGGAAATATTTGTGTTTTTTTTTAATTTTGAGTATTTCTTATTTGGAAATATTTTATTTTGAAAATTTTCCAAAAAAAATCTTTTCTACCACTTTTAAGAGGTAAAAGCGAAAATTTTGCGAAAATTGTTGACAATTGTTAGTACAATTGTTTTAGTAGAATTGGGGCCCCGCAGCTCGATTTCATAACTTGGCTTCAATCGAATTCTCAGTATCGCAGCCACTAATGCCTTGCGATAGAGTCGAATTTGCTATGAAAAAAGTGATAATCCGATTGTAGCCAAGTTATGGAATTGCTGTGCAGGTTATTTTCGACGGAACACCCATTCAGATCAATGATACGGTTAAGAACCTTGAATACTAATTGATAGAAAACTTTCTTGGGTACCACAATTAGCAGAAACTAGCCGCAAACTTTTCGCCTCTGCTTTTTCTCCTAAGAGATTACGTAATTTCCTGCTAAAATTGCCCTTGCACAATCTTTTTTACTCCCAATATTAGATAATGCTGACGATGTAACCGAAGAACAGCTCAATAAGCTTGTTGCTTGTTCATATTTGGTCTGCGCAAATATGAGCATATTTCTGAATATCGCATAAAGCTGAAATGGTAAGTACCATTTCAGCTATTTTGGCCATCGCCGGAATCCTCACATCCTTTCTATTCTATTCAATATTTTATTTATTCCTTCTACTCCCTTCTATCTCAACGAACGTTTTGTGCTGAACCCACAGATGGAGCAGTAATACTGCTGTAGTATGTATGTACATACCTACCTACTTTTGGGTGCGATGTGATAGAAGGTATACAAACATTTAGGATTGCCGCAAAGAACAATAGCATACATACTTTTATGTCTGTCAAATTCACGGCGTATTTAGACAAAAAATATCGCTAGTAATTCAGCATAATTTCCTGATATTGTTAGTCTAAGATATTTTTTTGGGGAGGCCAGGTATAATTGTTATTAGGCTTCAAAGTTTTGTAGGTTATGTTACTGTTAATGACCTTTAAAACAAGTCTTAGAGCTTTTAATTATTTTATCCGCTTAATTAGGTAGGCAAGTACTTATGCGTGATAAATATAATATTTCAAGATATTGTAGGTACTTACCTATTCAATTACCTACCTAGTGTAACAGACTAGGCTTAAGAATTATTTTCAATCTGTTACTGCCTGCCGAGATTACAAAACAATATATTTATATATGTTGCTGCTGTTTCACTGTACAGGGAAACAGTTGTCCTATATGAGCACAAATATTTTGCAACAATACCTAACACTAAATATTTTATTTACACAAACCTTTGTTTCTTTCGTATTTATTGTTCAATACTTTAATTAATACACCCTATGTACTATTATTTCTTTCACGACCTGGATGACTGGTAGATAATGCTGTTTAGCATTAAGTCCTTCCTTGTACCTACACTATTTTTGTGCAAAACAATTAAATAAATTAACAGACCCTATTATAACAACAATTCTTTAAACTTCCTCCATAAACTATAATGCATTGTATTCCCTTTGCTACGAGTATAATGTTTTGTATAGAGGTTTTATATTGACGTACCATTTTTTCTATAGCACAGTCTATATTATTATTCTGTTTATCGCAAGGAGGTTGAACTATGCTTACTGTTAAAAAAAATAACGCCAGTAAGCTTAATTCAACCTCCTTTGGTTTAAAAAACCGGATGGGAAGAAAGCGTAATTCAACCTTCTTTGGTTTAAAAAACTAGGTGGGAAGTATACTGTGTTGACAATTTTGACGTCCAAACCGGAAACGTCATTGTATTATATATATATTTTTTCACCCGTTGGGCAGGCAACAAAGCCGGTTAAACATTGTAGGAAGGAAATGAAGTTACAATTTCATGATTTTTTTAAATTGATTTGTTAACCTGGGTTTTTCTAGCTTACAGGCTATGTTGCAAAAACGTAGAAACACAAAAGTTCTGTAGAAATTATATGTCAAGACACTGCAAGATTTATCGCATAAAATTACGCCTATGTTATTTCTGAAATTAAAATATTTTTTCCGTTGCTTGGGAATTTGATATATGATGTATTCAACCATTGCACACGTAAACGAATTGACATGATTGATCGTAACAAACCTGCTGCGTACTTATAAGTAGGCTATTCAGGGACAAGTTGTACAGAGATTATGTATTTTTTCAAGGAATTGAACATGAATGACAATTGAGAGAGAGCGCTGCTATTTTAAACTAATCAAATATGACATTTCAGTAGACTAGCGTTAGTTCCGATTTTGCCCACTTTCAATACTAGCACTAGATGGTCCAGCCTATTATTAGGTATTATATGGTCCAGTGAGTGTCATATTGAAAAATAGGGTTACATACACCTATATTCTTGAATTTCATCAGTGTGCGACGGTTAAATACTAAAGTGACTTTTCAAGAAAAGTGCACTCCATCAAAATTATGACATTCTGTACTTTATTGCACCGAGCAATTATTAATTATGACGGCCGGTTGGTCTAGTGGCTAGTAACCCTAGGAACGAAATTAAAAGGTTGCGGGTTCGAATCCTGCAAGGTGCAATCATTTGTGTGATGAGCAGAAATGTTTGTTACCGAGTGGATGTCGATACTCATATTTATGTATGTTTATCCGTTATCTAGTGCCCATATTACAGGGTATCCTAGTTTGGGGCTAGGTAATTGGTGTGGAATTCCACGGGGTAATTGTCCCATTGTATTTTTTTTATGTTGCTGATAGGTATAAAATCTTGTAAATATTTAAATACAAAAGAAATACTTACTGGTCATATTTTGTAACGATTTTTGCTGGGTTTTCGTCGTATTGTAACGATATATGCGGTTTTATAGTAAATTTCTCTGAGCTGAACGATTCCGATGAAAGATGTGATGAATTGGTATTTAGGCCAAACTCGCCAACCACCGAGATAGTTGGTCCGGTGTCTAACGCCGATAGGGTATTCGCTTAAATCAATGAAAAGTAATATTGAGAATAATGGGGGAAAAAAACGGGGTGAGTCGCACCAAGAGTGGGGTGAGTCGGGATTCTTACCCCATCCGCTCGCTTTAAACGCGAGGACGCTATATCTTTCTTCGGAATCACTCAAAACTTAAAATACTCGACCGGAACGAGCTTCAAGAACTATTGGATCAAGACCGTTCGGTAATGTACTAGCTAGTGGGTACAATAGTGGAAGATAAAACATACAACTCAAATTCACCAATACAATTTTTATTATCCTTGGTTTAACTTTGCCTACTTACTTAAAATCTAAGGAACCGTGCCGTAGGTACGTTGGACGGCCATTCAAGCTAGCATATAATAGTGGAAGACAAAACATGCAATTTAAATTCACCAATACAATATTTACTATTTTTTATTTAACTTTGCCTGTTTACTTAAAATCTAAAGAACCCATGCCTGCAGATCCAACTCAGCAGCTAAGGAGTACTAAGATCTAAGATTACCCTGTTATAACTAGGGTCGATATAGAACTGACAAAATTAAGTATTTACCCTAACAAAACAAGTGATGAGTTGCCGGCCGGCAGTGCAGTCTACTTATTTACCTTTTTCTATAAGATTTAGCCGTTATGTTAGTGAAGGTAATTCTCCATCCGACGTTTCAGCAATGTCCGATTCGCGTGAGAGGTAGCCAGGCTAGACCCCTCGGGCGTTGCAGGTGTCCAGCAGGTCGGTGGGGAACCAAAGTTCAACACTCCGGTTAATGAAATATATCCACAAATATGCCAATACGATACCGCATTCCAAGAACGTGGCAGGAATCGTTGGATATAATGTCGTCGTGGCGTATCGCGACACGGCGCCTTTCTAGTTAAATCCGGGGGAAGAAGCCTCCGTCGTGTGGTGTCTCAATCCGGGGGGGAAAATCTCCGTCGTGGTATCTCAATCCCGGGGGGAAAATCTCCGTCATGGTATCTCAATCCCGGGGGGAAAACCCGCTGTGGATGAATAAACACAACGTTTCTTTAGAATTCGAGACTTCGAAAACGCCACCGCTCTCAGTTCGCTAAAATGGTGTCTCGAAAAATGGATAAAAGTGATTTCACAATCGCAATCATTACTGCCGACAATGCAAAATACCGAAAAATGCTCTTACCTTTTTTTACGGGTTTTATAATATGCAGGGAAAAAACTTGTCAGTCCTGCTACCGGGCTCTCCAGCACGAAAAGAACTTTCACGCCTCTCGTCTCCATTCCTCGGTTTCTTTTGTCTAGTCGGATCTAGTTTGCTCCTCAGTTAGCAAAATCTATCCGAATAACATTTCGTTCCACCAAGAAACCGATCAGCGCTTACACATGGGCTTTGGAAATGATTATTTGTTTTTTTTTTTTTTTTTTAATATTTCTCACCATCGAAATCGAATTTGTTTATTTACTGTTTCTTTAACTATTTTTGACAGCTAAACAACTGTCAAGAGACGTCTAAGAATTGTTATAAACTATAGTCCATAAAACGTTCCGTACTAGAAACGATCCGTTCACTTCCAGACGAAAGGAACGGAACGCGCCCTTTTGCTTTGACAGCTAATCGATGCAAAGATAAGTAGAACCTACGGTAGAGGTCACTACTTGTCTCCGTGTTTATCAATTGTACTTTATTAATTATTTATTATCTGATTCCCAGTTATTCCTTGTTCCCTTTGTACCTATCTCAATCAATTGACCTAATGAGAGTTGTAAAGTCGTGATCCGTAGTGCATGGACGTGTTATATTTATCGAAGTGTTTATAACCTCTGAACATGACTACTGTTTTTTGGAACTCTGATTTACAGGATTATATCATGTAAGTAAACAACGTACGATAATCTATTCTATGTACCCGATCGTCTGCTTTCGCTGGTATTCACCAAATACGAACGATAGTACTGTTTCAATCAACTATGTGCGACTTCAATGTCGTCATCTGATACATTCTAACAATAAACAACAACAGAATGGTTTGTCTGTTTAGAGATTTGACCTGTAGTCACAGCTATGCTAAGCTTTTATTTAAAGAAAGGGTTTTATTGTTCATCTGTTTTCGAATTATTATTTTTTATTATAAAATTAGTAGCTCACGCTACAATTTGCATAATATTTTTTTATAATATTATACAATTGGTTCTACGTAATAATAAAGTGTACAATATTTTCCAAATAAACTTTTTTATTTTCAACAATGAAACCTAAAAATCAACCACACGTCTCAATAACAATATACTTTTTAAAACGGTGACTTTCTAAACAAGCATACACAAAAATCAGCCTGATAGGTTTATTCTAAGTTCAACAAAATATCAAAAAAATAAGTACAAAGGCAAGGAAAAGATTTAACTTTGGTTTAAGTACTTATACAAATAAATATGTGATATTAAATAAACGGTGCGAGTATTATGACAAAAACCTTTAGAAGGTGCTATCTAATTCAAAAAATCACAACAGTGGAATGTATTGGTGCCACTTAATCTAAAAATCACATAGCCTTTCATGAAACAACTCTTAAAAATTAAAAACTAACTAATCTAAAACAAGTGTAGAAAACCTATGAAAGTATCTTTGGGTTTTCTAAAAGCACTTCCCATGGCGATATTTGGCCAATGTTTGCCAAGTGTAAAAGGGACGCAACTATCAGACTCCATAGCTTCGTCTCTTTTATTAAATGCCAAATACTCGTATAGGCAACGCCATGTAAAGTGCTGCCATAATAATACTAAATGCGAGGATTGGACGGAAGTGTTATTATTATACTATGGCATGGCGAAGTAGTAACATATATATTCTTGTGATTACGTAAATAATAGTACAAATTTTTAAAATAACTGATATCAAACGATGGGGCCATTAGCATCGAATGCTTCTCAGTTAAATTAGTCGATTATGCTTGTTGCGTTACTGACAAACTTAAATAAATGTTTGTACTTAGGTTTCAGTCAGATTCACATTTTAGAACTAGTAAAGCCTAGGAAACAATGTAAATGCACGCCGTCAATTAACGATGATTATGTCTTGAATCAATAAAAACTATTTTAAGTTATGTCACATATGGCTGCACTTGTTCCATGACTGATTTCACTAGATGGCGCTAATTTCAAAATTAGCTAATGTTTGATCAATAGTATTCATTTTCAAACTAATAATTAAAAAAATACAACTGAGTTTATAAATGTATCTTAAAATATAATCATTTCGTGTTATGTATGGTATTATAGCCCCTAATAAAGTTTCAAATAAAACCTTGATTGCTACGGTCTAAAACAATAATGGAATTATTGACATAAGAGCCATCTAGTGAAATCTATGTAATGTACCTTCCACTTCTGGTTTTCATTTTGTCATTAGCTTTCGCGCAATATTTCGCGACCATTTAAAAGTAACGCGCCCGCGCCTTAAGAGCGAATGTAAACTTTAACTGCTTTATTTGTAAAAAAAATAAGCAAGTCATTTAGCACTGCGCAGTACAACATTGTAGTGCGCAGTACTAAATGACTTACTCAACTTTTTTAAAGTAAAGCAGTTCATATATTACGAGGAAGTTCTATGTACTTACGGTTGTCCGTAAGTACATAGTGTGTTTCATTCATTGTGCCTAAACTATCATTGCATTCACTGTGCCTAAACTATCAAATTTACCAAGCAACATCTGATTCAAAATTAACCCTAATTTTCCATCTCCTTGTCAGTGGAATCTTCGTTTAGATTTTCCTCTGAAATCTTACCCAGGCATCCACATCCCAGAGTCATGTTAGTCGCGATATCTTGCTCAATCTTCCTCTCCAAGAGCTCAAAGTCGTCATTATCGGCCTGGCACTTTAAACACTCGTCCGACGAAGAGTCCTGGTAGCTCATCACGTTTTCAATGTTCACTTCGACTTCATTGTTCATGTTCAAGGATGGGGTGCTACTGGACAAAACTCGAGTTTCTCTGCTGATCGGGGCGAAGACTTCAGACTTCGGTCTGATTTTGGCGTCTCTCTGGGGTGGTTGCGTTCGTTTGTCTTTGGGAATGACGCGTTGGATTCTCTCTTCGATTAACGATATGCTCCGTTTGAAGACGACAGTATCCTGGTCTCCTCCGTCTACGGCGTCCCTCGATTCCGTGTCGGAGTTGTCGCACCGGAAGTAGATGGTGTCGCACCCGTTCTCCTGCTTCACCTTGATGAGGCAGCAGTCGTCCTCCTTCTCGCAGAGTATCTCGTGCAAGGAGCCGTGCAGGGGAATGAGTTTCACTTTCCCCCCGAAGTTTTCTTGCATGTGTGTGGAGAGGTCGTCATCTATGTAGAGATCCTCGGTGCTTCTAGCTTCCTGTAACGGACAAAAGTATAGTCATTAGTTTTAAAATTAATTTTACCTTTACTACTGCTAAAGCACGGTCGCGATGGACGAAGAAATAGAGATAAGTAGTGAGGGGTCAATTTACGAATTTCTTCCTTTATCGCGACCGTGCTTTAGTTATAAAAATGCTTGTTTGCTTTTCGCCTAAAAGGTAGTGCTGACCTCTGGTGTCAGAGTTTGTCAGGCTACTCTTAACTATTAAGGGTTAAATCAGTAACAACCGGGACCACTCTGAAGCACGGAGCCATAGAAATCCGCACATAAATTAGAAAAGTCATTGAAGTAAATAAAAAACAGGTTTAACTAATATTTTCAGGATCTCAATTCTTTATGCGTTTCAGTAATCATCGTTTAGTATCTTCTATTTTTTAAATGTGGTCATAGTGCATGACAATAAGGTCTAAAATCAAAGCGTAACATTTTGTTTCGCAATTCGGCAATTCGTACTTCGGAATTACGAACATACCGAACCGAAGTGGTTACAAATATCTACAAACGTGCCTTATATCAGCTTTGAAATCTCTGAATATTGCCAATGCGACTCCTGGCAGATGTGAAACATCGAATATGGCAGAGCTGAGGCGGAAAGAGTCGACGAACCACGTCGAGCGCGTCACCAGGCCGCTTGATCGCCACGCCAAGAGTCAGCGTTACCCCCTTACCACGCCATTAGATGTTTACGCTTCAAAACCGCATCAAAATCGGTCCACTTGGCAGCTACGATGCTACAGACAGACATACAAATATACACCCTAAACTTGTAATACCCCTCTCTTTTCGCGTTCGGGGTTTAAAAAGAGCTATGGCATACAGGTGGCAACGACTAAACTATTAGAATTCCTCAAGATATTGATGGGCGGCAGGGTAGCGTCTGTTTTCCAGTCCCTGGAATAACCTACAAAATCGAAAACCGACCGTTTTTGTCGACTAGAAAACCTTTCTTCCCCAACAACATCCATCATCATCATCATCATGTCAGCCTTTAGAAGTCCACAGCTGAACTAGGACTCCCCCAAAGAGCGCCATGACGAGCGATTTTGTGCCACTTCCATCTATCGACTTCCTGCGATGGGTATAATGTCGTAGGTCAATCGTGTGGGGGGTTTCCCTACACTTCGCTTGCTTGTTCGTGGTCGCCATTCGAGAAACTTTTATTCCTCAGCGGTTGTCGGTTCTGCGAACTATATGGCCTGCCCATTGCCACTTCAACTTGCAAACTCTGAGAGCTATGTCGATAACCTTGGTTCTTCTACGGATTTCCTCGTTACGAATTTTATCACGTAATGAAACTCCGAGCATAGCTCTCTCCATTGCACTTTGCGCGACTTTGAATTTAGGTGTGAGACCAATAGTTAGCGTTAGTCCCTGGAAAAATCAACAAAATCGAAAACCGATCGGTTTTGTCTACTAGAAAAACTTTCTTCCCCAACAACATCCACTTTTCAGAAATAGTTAAAAATAAACCATTTACCTGAATAGCGTTGAAAGCCTGGCACCTCTTCAGCCCCCCTCCCTGCACCTCTTCCGTCAGCGTGTCCTCCAGGGAAACATTTAGCTTCTCCCTCCCACTCCCGGGGCTGTCACAGATGGTCACATTCACGCACTTGTCCAATACTTGGAGACTATTATCTCCCGATCGACTGAACGTTATTTGCAATAGAGGCTTGTTGTTCCCGTTGATTTTGACCCTAGAGAACGACTTCACCGGGTCTTTCTTGACAGTTCTGTCTGCTTCCTCGCTGTTCAAGGACTCCATGATGTTGGACACCCCCTTGTTCACCAAGTCTTCGTTTCTGTGCGACGTCACGGTAGAAGTGTCGTCGGATATCTCTTGGATCAAGTGTTGGAACTCTTTACGAATTAGTTCGCGGATGAAATCTTCTATACCTTTAGTGTCGGTGCATTGGTCTGTCTTTAGTTCGACTTTGTCTTCAGTTATAGTACTGAAATAAATACAAAAAAATACATGTGTACAATGTTTATTCTAATGTTCATGACAGTTTGAACAGAATAGAGGAGTTTCTTTTGGAGGCAAAAAGCCAACATTACGTGCTGGTCCCAGGCGGTCACCCATCCAAGTACTGACCACGCCCGACGTTGCTTAACTTCGGTGATCGGACGAGAACCGGTGTTTTCAACGTGGTATGAACGTTGGCGATAGGAGAATCAAATAAAATGTTCCGCTTTAGCTATAATAATATAAATTAGAGGTGCAGCAAAAAGCCAACATTACGTGGTGTTCCCAGGCGGTCACCCATCCAAGTACTGACCACGCCCGACGTTGCTTAACTTCGGTGATCGGACGAGAACCGGTGTTTTCAACGTGGTATGAACGTTGGCGATAAATACATTAAATAAAATGCTCTGTTATCGCTATAATTATGACGTCACAACGAAATAAAATAATTATTTAGGTAGTAGCCAGGTGACGTCAGGCAAAAATATTTTTGTAAAAGTTATTGTTAGTGTACAAATTTTAAATAAATGTTGAATTGTTTATGAGTATGAATTTAATAAAAGACTTTTCAGAAAACGATTATCAAGAAAACTCGTAGCATAAAGCCAACATTACGTGGCTTTCCCAGGCGGTCACCCATCCAAGTACTGACCACGTCCGACGTTGCTTAACTTCGGTGATCGGATGGTGTTTTCAACGTGGTATGAACGTTGGCGATAGGAGATTCAAATAAAATGCTTCGCTTTAGCTATAATAATATGAATTAGAGGTGCAGCAAAAAGCCAACATTACATGATATTCCCAGGCGGTCACCCATCCAAGTACTGACCACGTCCGACGTTGCTTAACTTCGGTGATCGGATGGTGTTTTCAACGTGGTATGAACGTTGGCGATAGGAGATTCAAATAAAATGCTCCGCTTTAGCTATAATAATATGAATTAGAGGTGCAGCAAAAAGCCAACATTACATGATATTCCCAGGCGGTCACCCATCCAAGTACTGACCACGTCCGACGTTGCTTAACTTCGGTGATCGGACGGTGTTTTCAACGTGGTATGAACGTTGGCGACAGGAGATTCAAATAAAATGCTCCGCTATAGCTATAATAATATGAATTAGAGGTGCAGCAAAAAGCCAACATTACGTGGTGTTCCCAGGCGGTCACCCATCCAAGTACTGACCACGCCCGACGTTGCTTAACTTCGGTGATCGGACGAGAACCGGTGTTTTCAACGTGGTATGAACGTTGGCGATAAATCATTCAAACAAATTGATCATTATTCACACAATAAAAAGAGATAGCAGTATAGTTATCTCTTTTACTCACCCCTTGTTCGAATCTCGTTTCCAGGTCTGGTAGCGCTCGGGGCTGCGCTCTGCAAAGTTGACGCCTTTGGCTATGGCGTCCCGCGCTTGGCAGAATTGTTCCCAATGCGCGCCTGGAACATGTTTTATCCTTCAATTTTAATCTCTATAAAACATAGCTTATGGTTAAAAAATAACTAATAACTTAAACTAAAAAAAACTAAAAACTGGTTCGTTAATGAAGACGACCAACAATTATAGGTACACTTTGAAAAAAATATAAAAAAATAGCCCCTGTTATTACAGCAAAGAAGATTTATACAAAAATAATAATTAAATAATGTTATATAATAAACCAAATTGATATCCACTTCATTATCTGAGTACTTCCGCCAAACAGACTAATCTACACAAATATTGTAAAGAGTTATAGTTTCTTGTTTTTTTTCACGGTTATTCTCTGAAACTATTCATCCGATACTGACATAGGCTACTTTTTCCCCGGGAAAATGAATAGTTTCCAATAGGAAAACTAAGGCCGTAGACCAGAGCAGTAAGGAGATAGACAAAATACGGAAAATAAATAGATCAATAGACATTCACATCCAAAATAGCTTAAGAGAAAATGGTTTTAGGGGGTCGGCGGAGGATGATTTTTTCTTATAAACGTAATACCAAAATCATTTGTAATTGGAACATATTTCCACAGTTTTATGATATTATTCGGATTCGGATAGTGTTTATCTAGGTTCCCAACAGTATTTCGTTTTCAAAATAGGGAACATTTAAGTATTACGTAACGCATTTTTTTTTGAGATTTTTGATTCATACTCCGCCGGACTCTTAATTATAATATTTGGACTTACCTCTCATTTAGCGGTTAGTTGTGAAAAGGTTAGCTACAGGCAATAAAAAGCAACATGCATGTTATTACAAAACGGGACACGAGTTTATTAACAACAATATTCATTAGTTACAAACAAACAGTATTACTCTGGAAATGCTGTGAGACTTACAAATCAAATGTTTAGTAAAAATGATAAAAATTCCAATCACCTCCAATATTACTTAATAATCTATACCTATAATAAAGCAGGAAGTAACAAAAAGTCTGTACAATGAAAGTAATTGTAAACAAGCACAAATTAAAATTTATATAACCCCCTACCCCCGCTATTGCTAAGAAGCATCTCGATCACATCAGTTTACAAACATAAAAACCGCATCAAAATCGGTCCATTAGTTTGGGAGCTACGATGCCACAGGACAGACACACACACACACGCAGTGACACAGTGATACACACCCTAAACTTATAACAGCCATCTCTTTGTTCTGTGGTTAAAAAATGGTCTAGGGGACTTAAAATAAGCTACTGAACATGAATATACCATTTGATTAAAATGGTGTCTGTCTGTTCGCACATCACGTAAAAACTACTGAATCAATTGAAATGCGGTTTTCACTGATGGATAATTTAAGTTATGATTCAGAATCTTATCTCAATCCGATGAGTAGAAGCCGATCAATCGATAAAAACTATTTGAGAATGAACTAATTTTGATGAAATGTAGTATTGTACTCTGTAGGTAATTTTGGTCCTAAAATAACACATAGGTTACTTTTAACCCAGATCACAGAATAAATAATAGTACAAGTACAGAAGGCTAACTGAGTAAAGTCATTTAAATAAATAGCGACTCTCGCTACAACGCTATAAAGTGTAATTTAACTCGCACGGCCCTGCGAGCTTTTAATAATATTTACCTAGAAGGCGCTCGCCCATCGCATGCAGGCTAGAATGCACCGTATCACAACGCGCGAGAACTTCCATTGCTCTAACCGTTTCAGAATCGCTCTGTCCCTTTTTCGCTCGGTAGGGTTGTATTAAGATATTATGACTAGGTACTTGTACTACTAATTATTCTGTGATATGTTATGACTTAGATATTGTAACAGAATAAATAAGTAATAATGTATTATGTTATTACTTATTATTATAAATTAAAATAGTTATATTACATACAATGACATTCTTATCAGAATAGACCGACTACCTCAATTTTACTATCTACCTATCCCGTTTTCAGAACGCCGATAAGTTTAGTGAGATACCTACCTACGTGTCGTTGGTTGATTATGATTATATCCTATAGGTATTGCACTTTGATGAATACAGGTGCCTGTCTGAATTCCATGCTTTTTAATGAGTGAAAAATAAATTGCTACCTACGTAATAAAAGGTATTAAAAGTATGTAGGCTACTTACTAAGTCAGCACAGTAATTCATTTTCCGATCAACAATACCTACTATAATCAATTATAAAATTACGTTGATCGATTTAATAAACGACTTTATTTCTGCGCGGAAAAACCTTACATATGCGTAGCTTCGGTATGGAACACAAATGAAATAACATAAAACTATAGGAACCTACGTAATAAAAAAATATCAATATCTAACTACATAACTATTATAGGTATTACAATTTATTACCTTTCAATATCCTTTGGAAGCGTAAAGAATGACAATTCGTCATTTCTATCACTATTCAAACAGCCGAATGCTATGCAGTACTTTCTAGCTTTCTTCTTGGTACTCATAATTAAAACACGAATAAAGTTTGTCAATAACTTTACGTAAGTAGGTGCTCTATCGCTAAGTACAAGGCGCGCGACTCATCGAGCGCACGCTTGACACTCGACTGAATGGACCCGAATATTGGGTCCTTGAATTTATTTGTACTTGTTGCGGAGTGCGACCGCCCTGCCCAGAGAGATGACCACGCGGGCAAAGCCATAAGCACAGCTAGTTAATAATAAGACCTGCCTTTTTGCGTGCCCAATTTCACTTAACAGTCTTAGTTTAAAAGGGTATGCCCTCGCTTCTTTGTACAGTACGATCAACTTATCTGTAATAGAGCGGGCGCCTCAGTCCTGTTTACCCTACTACGAAAAACGGTGTCATGATTTTAGCAGCATTGTATTGTACCGCAGTTGATGTTGGAGGGAAATGGAGCTGCGCATTTCCTAAATTCCCTTGGCTGGTACTCACAGCACTGCCTTCATTTATGATCGAGTTATACACTCTGCTCTTCACTTCGATTGCGATATAAATTAAATAGTGATATCTAATCTTACCTTATCTTATCTTATGTTAAAACTGCTAAGAAAAGACGAGGGCTTCTTTTGCGCAGCTTTATTAAAAACTTTCTACATTAGGCACGGGTCGGAGACCATAGATAATTAGAGAAGTAAAACACTTTTATGCACTAGAACATAAAATACAGTTTTAGTCCGTTTATACACTCAACTTAAACAAGAAATAGAGCATGAGAAGTGAAAAGAATATATTGACATGACGCTCCAATAACGAACTAAAAATAAAAATCATCGTATTCTATCCTGATGTATCTTCTATTCTATCCGGTATTAAATTCAAAAGCTTTAAAATGCAACATCAAACATCTTTTACTCCAATAAAGTATGAGAAATCAACATTTTCATTTCATTATTGAAGCTTGAGTTTGTGGCTTGACATTTTGGCTTATGGACTCGTACAGTTTTACTTTATTCCTCATCAGTTCCTTTTTGTCAAATCTACAGATAAGTTGGTGGTACTGTACATTCATGTGGCAATCCAGATGGCGAAAACATATATTTTCAATTATTCCAACACCGGCTAAAGGCTGACGCACACTGTAGCACCAATTCGACTACTTTTGTTATTTTGTGAAACTTGATGTACGTAAGTAACACTAACTTCAACTTCTTTTTAAATGGCTTGTGCGGGGTTGCCACAAATTCGCCAATGTCGCGTGGATTGAGTGGAAGACAAATAAATGTTCATAGCCAAGAGGTTTACTAGTGCGCGTTAGTATCCAACGATACCGGGTTCTGTCCTCCGCTATGCACCAATTACTTTTGTTATCTATGGATTTACATAGCTTCGTGTGCATAATGTGCCTTCGGAGGGCACATTATGCAATAGGTCCGGGCTGTTATTGATTGATAGCAATCATCAAGACTTGTCAGAGGCCCTCGGGCGACCTGACAAACTTTGACACCAGAGGCCAGCACTACCTCATACGACCAGCTATCAAGCTCATCAATACTTTGAATCGCATTGGTGTTGATTCGTTACAGAGCGCGCCGACGTTTTTGTTACTAAGGCCCACTTGCACAGATGTCTTAGCCCCGGGCTAGATACATACGCAGACAGTAGCGCGAAAGAGATAAGAATATTTTTTGGACTAACTAACTATAACTAGATAATAGGAATATACTAACTATAATAGAATAGGACTGGATTCGTGACTAACTTCATACTGACAACTAAGTAAAAGTAGCGTTAGCACAAATACCAAAATAATAACATTGTGTTAAAATAAAAAGAATAGTGATTCAAAGAAAAAAAAAGTTGTTTCCTACATCCTTAACATTTTTTTGCACTCAGTACTAAAGTTGTTGACAAACAAGGTTCAAGATGGCGCATTTTCAATCCTATTGTTATTTGAATAGTGAAATTGGACAAAGACACAGAACATCTACTACTCTGTAGATAAATCTCCTTGTATTGTATGTGGCTTTATAGAGACTGATTTATTTTTTTACCATTACTGGCTGCTGGAGTTGGCATTCGGAAGGTCTTCGTCGGTTTCTTCGGGTGCAGTTGAGGCAAAGACTTCTGCAAAGTGTCCACGCAGTGGGAGGCGGGCTTCACGGCTGATATCTGTGATCTGAAACTTTAAACATAAAATGGTTTGTTAAAATAAGAATAATATCAAAAATTAAATTGAAGTGCGGGTTCTTTTCTTTTTGTTGCTTAGTAAATTTTACATTTTTAAAGTTTTTTTTTAAACCTAGGGTAGGGTCTCTAGCCACTAGACTAATCGGTCGTCAAATAATGATATACCTGCTTTCTTCGGGTAGGGACAGAGACCGTCCAGCTTTCCTATTCGCCTCAAAGATCCACCTCTCGTGGATAAAGTTTTTTTTTAAACCTAGGGTAGGGTCTCTAGCCACTAGACCAATCGGTCGTCAAATAATGATATACCTGCTTTCTTCGGGTAGGGACAGAGACCGTCCAGCTTTCCTATTCGCCTCATAGATCCACCTCTCGTGGATAGCAACCAGTGGTTTCACGTTCATACTGGCCAGGAGATCTTCGTCTATCATGGGCTTCGAATGGCTCCGGTCCAATGAAGACTTGAAAGACCACGAGTTTCGTTCCTGGGTGTCGTCGGTTTCGGGGGTCCAGTCATGAGGTGGGGCAGGTCTGCAGGGATTGTAAAAGATTATGCTCATCCAAATCAGGGGTTCCCTAAGTTTTAACATACGCGCCCGTTTAGGGTTGCCATCTGTCCGGCTTTAGCCGGACATGTTTGGCTTTTTAGGGTTGTGTCCTGCCAAATATTTATGTGTCCTGCTTTTGTTAGGCTTTTTGTTAGTTTAACTCGTTGGACGCAGCCGCGGCGCCTGAAGTACGAACGAAGCTATGATACCTATCCAAAATAAAATATATTTAAAAATGGATAAAGATATATATTTATTTGTTTAAGGGTTTTGTTTTAGTTTTCTTTGTTTTACCAGAAGAAGAGATGTCATTTGTTTGTTTCTATTCAAATCGTATTAAAAATGATATTAATAAACAACTGTAACAGGTAACGACGTTACGTTTATTAACGAGTTATTTTTATTACTTAAGTTATGTTCAACATTAAAAACGTAGATCCGGCTTTAGAAATGGTATGTTAGGCTTTTGAAAAGGTAATGCCCGGCTTTTAGGGAAAAATGACCGGCCTTATTCAGCGCTGAGTCAGGCTTCTTTAATTTTAGAAGATGGCAACCCTAGCCCCATTGCCAAATAAAACTACACGATGCTGATGCATGGCCATGTTGATTAATATGTAGCAACATTAGATATTCACAACATACCTTCGTAGTAGGACGCATTTACCAAACGAAACGACACCATGTGCAAGCTCGTGAGTGAGACGGCGCGACGCAGACCAAGAAAGTCACCGTTATCGGACAGCGCGACCCTTCTTGCCTCCAGTCACACTACATTATATAGTCCTTAGTTGGACTATATATGTCCTGTGCTCCAGTTTACAGCCCCTGCTACCTACGGCTACGCAATGGAAAACAATAGCGCTTTGCAGACCCAGTGAGGGAACATTTCTCATTTTATTATTAGTTGTACACAGATTCTATTGGCTAAGCTCCGACACTGTTTTGTATTTAAATAGGCAACCCTTACTTTAACAAAACAAATTTAAATTCCGGTCTCTCACAGTCCGTCTTACTACGTCCTTTACTTACTCAATACGAAGGCTAGTGATCCTAAACAGACTTAGAGCTCTGCAGGACGTCCTTCTCATCGCTTGACATCGGCAGTAACTATTGGGCCCAGCCAGGACCAATAACCTAGCAGACGCCAACCACACACCTCCCACCTGCTACACACCCCGACGCGATTTGAGCCAACACCGTGCACAAACTCTACATAGTGGTGACACCCTCTCAAGAACGAAAGGAGTCTACCAAAAAGAATATCAAGAATATCATAATGCCAGATCAAGCAGAAGGAACTCCGAACCCGGTCACACAGTATGAGGTCACCAGAATCGCGCTGTCCATGCGAATTCCGCCCTTTTGGCGCGACCGACCACGGCTATGATTCATCAGCTTCGAGGCCACGACGAACGACCTACAGCGAAGTCAAAGCCAGTTGGTACAAATGGTCATCGCGCAACTCGACAAGACGGACATCAAGCAAATCACCGACTTTTCTACAATCCTCCAGACGCCGACATGTACAAAATACTCAAAGATCGCTTGATCGCCGTGTACGAAGAATCAGACAATCGCCAGTTTCAGAAACTACTCTCCGACATGGAACTCGGTGACCAGAAACCTTTACGATTACTGCGGCGCATGCGAAGCCTAGCACGTGACAAAGTTCCCGACTCGACACTCCGGCTAATGTGGACGAATCTCCCGTCCCATGTTCGCTCAATCCTTGCCGTAAGCGAAACCTTCAAGACTACACTCGACGAACTTCTAGAACACTTCTAGCCGACAAAATGCTTATATGTATCTTCTGTATCTTCAACACACACCGCCCGAGCCGTCAATGTCAAAATTCATCCGTCAGACACGCAATTTCTTGTCGAAGAAATCCGGAAACTATCCTTAGAAGTTGCAACCCTCAGAAATCACATCAACCATTCAACCAGCACCAGAATTACAATCCGCATTACCGTCCGATTCATCGAAAAAACCGATCCGAAAACAATGCGAGCAATAGATCGCGTAGCCAAACACCGTCACCGTACTGCTACTATCACCGACGATTTGGTGCCGAGGCAAGGCACTGTACGACGCTGTGTACATACAACAATGCAAAGAATAAGCAGTCGGAAAAGTAACAACTACGCTGGTTGAGGCGGAAACCAACGTAAACGACATTTCTTACCGCCCATTCTATCATTTTTAATTGACACAGGCGCAAACATCTCAGTTCTACCAAGGAAGCAAGGAGAATCTCCTAAACCACTGCATTTTAAACTCTATGTCGCCAAAAATACCGTACTCGTAATCCCCACATACGGAGAAAAACCGCTCGACCTGCATTTCAATCTACGCTGACCGTTCATGTGGAAGTTTATTGTTGCGGAAGTAAGCAAACCAATAATCGGGGCCGACTAATCGTCGACATCAAAAACCGAAGATTAATCGACGGATTAACCAAACTTTCATCATGCACATTCATCCAAGCAACGAATATTCCGACCATTAGAAGTATCAGTCAAACAACGACATACTTGCTGAATTTCCCGGTACCACGAGATTAACTTCGATGCACCTAACTCCGAAACACATTGTCGAGCTTTACATCGAGCGAAACAAAGGGATCGCCGGTACATTGCATAGCCCGTCCTATCGCACCGCACCGCTATAACATTGTAAAGAAAGAATTTGAGAACATGATTGAACAAGGACTAATGCCCGTCTGCACTAAAGTTCACGAAGCATAAACTTAGCTAGGCAACACCTAAACTAAGTCGGACATAAGCACCAACTTGCGCTGCACTGCTCTGCACCAATCAGTTTACGTTAAGTGGCTCCTACAACTGACGTTTCGTAAGTAAGTGAATGAAATGAACGAAAGAACGATACATTTCTTTGATAATCTATAGGTATTGTGTATTTTGTCTATGAATAAGGTTTGGTTTTGCCTTTCACAGTTGACTGTTGACAGACATTGAAGAATTTATCAAAATAATTGCGCGAAATCGTGGTGTTTTTTGTACTTAATTAAATATCTAGAAATATATTATAGAGAAAAATGCAGGAACCACTAGAAAAAAGGAAAAGAGCAGCAAATTTCTCCGAAGAGGAGAAAATGAAATTTGTTCGCCTTTTACAAGAAAAAAGCGATATTATCATCTATAAAGTAACTTCACATGATACTCGAACAAACAAACGAAAAGAAGAGTCATGGGAATTTATTTGTAGGGACCTAAATTCCAGTGGATCTGTATTGAGGTAAGTATTAAAAGACATTATGAAATCAAATAATAATACCACACCATCGTCTGAACTTCACATCATAGGGCACTAAAGAACAAATTTTGAGGCACTTGCGTTGATCTTATTATTTCTAATCATACATTTATCTTAGGAATACAGATACTTTAAAAAAGCAGTGGCAACTATTGAAGAGTGATGCGAAAATTTTCAAGTCAGTAGCTGCGCAGCAAGTCCGTGGCACAGGTGGCGGACCTTCAATCAAAATTGACAATCCTGTGTTGGAGTTGGTGGTAGAGATGACTGGACGTGGAAGCTCTGGCATATCAGGGGTTTCAGTCTGTGACTCAGATCACTTACCAGGTAAGGTCACATACCATACCAGTTATCTACATTCACAGCATGTGCACACAATTCCATTGTATTTATTCATATAAATAATTTAAATTCACAGTGCAATACCTGGAAACAGTAAATGAAAAGGGGGATGAAAGTAAGCCACTCTCAGCAGTACCACAACCACCAACACCAGCATTAGCTGCTGTTCAAGTGCCTTTGTGTATGTTCCCAGATATAATTTGACTTGCTTTATCAACATATAACGACTTATGTATTTACCAAATATTGAGAAAACATTTTTATTTTACAGTTGAAATATCAATTTTGTTGGATGAACATGTTCAAATAGTTATAGAAGTACCAACTTGTAAGTATTATTCATTTAAAAGAGCAAGATTTTTGTTGAAAAGACAATTTCATAATATATTTTTACTGATAATTACATATGTATATGATTCCATTATTTTTTTCATTTATAGATACAGAGAACTCGGAACACATTATTACTTGTGTATCAACACATCAAAATACAAAGTGTAACACACCAGTAAACCACCAAAACCCCAAAAGTTTAAAACGAAGGAGGCCTCTGCTGGATAGTGTATCGAACGAAAGATCTGAGCCCGCAAGGGCCCAGATAAATTATAGCAACTCTTTTGCTTCTGAGAGGCTCAGAAGTGAGAGGGCAAAGTTGGAACTGATACAACTTAAAATTGGACAAGACACTGAATTTCACAAAGTACGAATGGAAAATGAACAGCGGATTCATTTATTGAAGGAGAAAATATTGGAAAAAATATTAAAAAAAGTAGAAGGTATGAAATAATGATTTATTTAAACATTTGTGTATTCACAGCACTTATGGCCATCTTAACTAATTATTAAAATAGTTATATGTGAATAATGCCCTCCTATCAATGCCTCTGCCATCATTTTGGTTATTGAAATTGGGACGTACTGACCCTCTGCAATTAAATTTTGCATAATAGCTTCATTTGATTGATCGGAAGGCAAATGATCTCTGAATTGAATGCATATGTTATGCAATATACAACATGACATTATTACATCTATAGCGGTGTCCAGTTTAATTCGCAGGCCATATGCTAGCGCAGGAAACCTACGTTTAATTAAGCCATACTGTCTTTCTACGGTGTTCCTGGTTTTGATTTGGCTAGTATTATAATTTTCCTCTGCCACTGTTCTCAGGATGAGGTACGGTGTGAGTAAATAAAGCTGTAACAGAAATTTTTAATTTTCAGTTGGAGACCAACTGGATGCTGACATCATTCAAGTAGCTTTTAGCACAGCCGGTGAAAGGTCCAAAGAAAAATAAAATAATTTTAAATAAATTTGTGTTTTTATGTATATTTCTTTGTTATTATTTAAACCCACCTTCAAAGGATAGCCACTATCACCTAAGAGGCAGCTATTTCTGTAGAGCTCAGATTCAAAATCTGGGCTCTACAGAAATAGCTGCCTAATTTAAATTGACATGACAGTTATGTTTCACTGACGTAACGTAAGCACTTGCTTAGCGCTAAGACATGCAATATCGATGTCGTAAAGTTAGGAATGTCTTACGCATTTAAGCATTGTCTTAAGTTTGGTGCAACGCATTTTTCATTGATAGGTAACTCCTAGAGAGTTAAGTTCGAACTTAGGAGCTGTCAAAGTTTAGTGCAGACGGGCATATGACGCCCAAGCAAAAGCCCGTAGTCATCTCCACTACACATCGAGCCAAATAAGAATTGAGATTTACGCGTTTGTGGCGATTACAGACGTTTGAACGCTGTAACGAAACCCGACCGTTATCTAATTCCGAAAGTAAATGATTTCACTTCCCAATTGTCTAATAAGAAAATATACAGTAATGTCGATCTCAACCGTGCTTATCAGCAAATCAAAACAAGAGACGATGACATCGTTAAGACTACCATCATCGCACTGTTGGGATTATTTGAATTACCGTGCATGTTGTGCCCAGGATAAAAGAACGCCGGGCAAACATTTCAAAGATTCATCCACGAAGTACTGCACATACTCGATTTCGTCTATGCATTTATGGACGACCTCATTGAAGCAAGCATTAATGAATCTACGAACATCGACGAGCATCTACGAACCGTATTATGAAGACTAGTAGAAAATGGCATCACGATCAACCCATCAAAATGTGTACTCGGAAAAGCAGAACTGAAATCAGAGCAGAATTTTCTGTGAGCAGCCAAGGAATCACACCGCCTGTCGAAAAACTCACAGCAATCTGCAATTATCCCAATTTTTACCGACATCACATCTTAAAAGCCGCCGAAATTCAAGCTCCGCTCGACGCATACCTGCACGACGACCTGAAAAAAAAAACCATCCATTTCATTCCATTGAAAGATTGTCTTGTCATTTTTTTTACTGCACGACGTAAAAATAATGACAAGACAATCTTTCAATGGACTGAGGAGCCAATAAAGTCATTTGAAGCTTGCAAAACGGCGATTCAAAATGCCGCTTTGTTAGCGCACCCTTTTCCCGAGCTACCTTAGCTATCTTTTCTGAAGCTTCTGATTTCTGTGCTAGCGCAGTTCAACAGTAACACATCAATGGAAAATGGCAGCCACTCGGCTATTTTCCATAAAGATTTTCCGACGCGCAATGAAATCATCATCAGCGAATTTATCACTGACATACGCTTCATCAGTGGATCAATGCTCTGCTGCACAAGTGGGCGGTGTGTGGTTGGCACCTGCTAGGTTATTGGGTCCTGCCTGGGCCCAATAGTTACTCCCGATGTCAAGCGATGAGATGGATGTCCTGCAGAGCTTTAAGTCTGCTTAGGATAACTAGGAACGTCCGAAGGTATTGAGTAAGTAAAAGACGTAGTAACGGTGAGAGAGCAGAATTCAAAATGTATATTGCTAAAGTAAGGGTTGGTACTATTTAAATACAAAACAGTATCAAGCTTAATCAATAGAATCAGTTTACAACTAATAATAAAATGAGACATGTTCCCTCACTATGTTTTCCATGCGTAGGCCGTAGGTAGCAGGGTTTGTAAACTGGAGGCAAAAAGGGTCGCGCTGTCCGATAACGGTAAAGTCACTTTATTGCTATGCGTGGGGAATTGGCAATGGGCCGGACATAGAGGTCGAAGAACCGATAAACAGTGGGGTAGACGAGTTCTTGAGTGGAGATCACGTATAGGCAAGCGTAGTGTAGGATGCCCTCCGGCCAGATCGAGTGACGATTTACCCCTATCCCTATAGGAGGAGCCGCAAAGCAGCGGGCAGCAATTACATGAGAAGAGCCGAGGATCGGGCTCGATGGCGCCCCTTAGGAGAAGCCTATGTCCAGCAGTGGACTAATGCAAGCTGTTAATGCTGATGTTGGATCAATATAGGCGAATTATGTATGTCATAAGCTATTTTTAAACTAACCTTCTCAGTCCAGTAACAGTGTTTCTAACAGTATCAACACTAGCTGGCGACTGTTCAACGCTTCGATCTTGCGAATTATTAATGATGCTTGAATTGTTTTCAGAGCTGTTATTGTTAATTTCGGGTGAACAACTTGTTGATTTCGGGATCGTTTCCGGACTCTCTGGCGACCTTGCTTCAGGCTGAATGTTCGTACAATCTGAAAAATAGCAAAAAGCCAACATTACGTGGTGTTCCCAGGCGGTCACCCATCCAAGTACTGACCACGCCCGACGTTGCTTAACTTCGGTGATCGGACGAGAACCGGTGTTTTCAAAATGGTATGATACATCAAATTAAATGCTCTTTTATCGCTATATGACATCAAAACGAAATAAAATAATTATTTTGGTAGTAGCGAGGTGACGTAAGGCGAAAATATTTTTGTAAAAGTTATTGTTAGTATACAAGTTTTAAATAAATGTTTATGTGAATTGTATGAGTATCCATTTAGTAAAAGACTTTTCAGAAAACGATAATCAAGAAAACTCGTAGCAAAAAGCCAACATTACGTGGTGTTCCCAGGCGGTCACCCATCCAAGTACTGACCACGCCCGACGTTGCTTAACTTCGGTGATCGGACGAGAACCGGTGTTTTCAACGTGGTATGAACGTTGGCGACTGTTAGCCAAAATGTTTCGTATAAGTTCAATGTGAAACTATTGAGGTATTGGGTAATCAATAAAGACTCTTTTATTTCCGCGTGGCGTGAACACACGTGCACGTAAATAGAGTAAAACATTCTCTATAGACGTTTTAACGTATTTACGATTATTTTGGTATAATTTAAATATTTTTAGGTCTAGGTAAACAAAGAACAAATTACCGGTTCGTAGCATGTACGTTATTTGATAAACGTAAACGACTACACCTTGTTCAAAACATTTTAATTAAGAATGGTGGTCCAAAATGGAAATGAAAAGGTCTAAAACAAAAGTAGAAATAGTCAATGGCTTAAATTATGTCTTGTCTATATATTTTCCTTTCACAAAAAACTACCTAGACCGATTGAAATGCAGTTTTCAAAGTTTGATTTGAATTAAAATCTTATGTACTTTGCATACTCAATGCGACCGTTAGAAGCCGAGCAATTAATAAAAACTATTTGACGGCTCAACGAAGTTTGATTAAATGTGGTGTATATCTTTAGTTCCTGGAATTACACATAGGTAAATAATTTTTTTATCCCAGCCGCGAGGCGCAGCTAGTAAAAAATAAAACCTTACCTTCTTTGCTTGGAGTTTTAGAAAGACTTTTCCTAGCTTCTAACTGTTTTCTAGCTTCCGCACTTCTGACACTCGTGGCCACGTCTCCAGAAAGCCAAGCATTCTTCCTCAGTTTGTTGCTGCGTGCGATCGGAGTGCTCGGCAAGCTGTAGTTCTTTATATCAAAGTTGTAAGACGAGCGCTCCGTGCAATTCTGATCTTTAAGCAGCGGCTTTATAGAGTCCAAATTATATTCAGGCACTTTTATGTGCAAAGGTTTGTAAGACTTTGGGGTGAAGCTTCTGCTCAGTTTGGCCGTGGATCTTTCGGCGCTACTTTGTTCTTTATAACTATCGTCGTTGAGTCCCAAATTGGTTGTTCGATTCGGGCTGAGAATGCTGCAGTATTCTGTCGAATCGCTCCTATGGAACCTGCCCGGCGTTTCAGTATCTTTGATTCGTGCCCGTATTTTTGCTATAGGAGTAGAGCAGGCGCTCGAATATTCCTTCTCATGCAGTACCTTGTATTTAGACAGAGATATGTTATCTGCGTTATCATCGTCTTCGATGAAACATTTCTGAGCAAAGGAATACGTAGTATTTGATAATTTCGTCTTTATTGTTTCGTAGACAGCGTCGCTTTTGCTGCAATCTTTTTCGCTGCTGTCTGTGGTGCTGTCAGATTCCTTCGCTTTGTGGATGGTTGCTTGGTGCTCGATGTTCTGTGGACTTTGACAGTCGGAGTCGGTGGGCGAGGTAGTGTCCCAGGCCACAGAGCTGAAGTTAAACTTCTTGGTCGGGAGTCTGGCGGGTATAATGATGTTTCCGAGTTTGTCGAGATTATTCTGTAAACAACATATTTTATGTCAGAGTTATTGGATCCTAATGATAAACATTAAAAAGATGAATAGGTAGATCTGACTTGGTAATCTACGCTATTTCATATTTCGGGTTGTGAGAGCGAGACGCAAATGTGTTGAATAGCGCCGAATACAGCAAAAAGGTGGCGCTGCACTTGAAATGAGCACATAATTTGTTTAAGCAAGATCGTTCAAAAATTCATTGCACGAAAACTTCAAAGCGAATAAAACAAAACAAACCAGCGCAGAAACAGCAAAAATTAAACATCATTGTACGTGGTGTTCCCAGGCGGCCAACCCATCCAAATATATCCAAGGCGACAAGAGCTTCAAATTAGATACTTAGTTAATGCTATAAGACATCATTGTATATTGAGCGGTTTTCCAAGTGTCATTTTAGCATTATTTATCTCTCGCTAGATGGCGTTGGCGACAGTTTTGGTAAAAGTACTGTAGCAAAGAGAATATATACTGTAGTTTGGTATGACCAAGGAAGTTCTACAAGTAAATAAAACTTCCTTGGGTATGACCAAATATTTTGTATTACGCTTAGTACTGGCGGGTATGACATTCTGCGTTCCCTTGTTTATGGCAAGTTGTGCATCAGTAGTCCAGTCTGGCGAAGGTAGCCTTGAAACAAAAACTCTATTACCGTTGAGCAAAAATACAAAGTGTCATTTTTTATCTCATTTTTGTCATAGTTCTAGGCATCTTTCTCTTTCTTATATAGAATTTGACGTTTGACTTCGCTGAGATTCAAATATGTCATTTTGGTTAAAGACATATTTAAAATGGCTTAAAATAGCATAAACATTGCAAAAAAAAGTAAATTGATATAATAAATTCATAGATATAATCAATATTATAATTTTCGTCCTAATTTTGTGCACCTAGATTGACCTAGATGATGTTTTACAAAAGATGTGTAGTTTGTGATATCAGGTCCGTCTGCATTAACAATGAAATACGGCTTTTAAGTCTATATATCCTATAAATGAAGAAAGGTAATTACCTAGTTTGGCTATAAGCCCTTTGAAGTAACGATTACCCATTCAATATATTCATTTTATATTATGAGGAAAATATTTCGCCCAAATAATAGTGCTGCCTGTATTTTATTATCGATATTGTTTTTTTTACAAGACTGCCCAAAAAAGAGGGCGTAACGTTTTTAAGGTTCATCTATGTATGCATTTATGTGAGTTTGTTCTACCATAACTTCTCAATGCCTGAACAGATTTGGCATCCTTAGAATCTTTACGCAAAAAAAAAATATTCAACTTAGACAAAAAAAATAAAATGCAGGGTATTCTTATTTTTTCCCTAGACTTTGATGATCTATTTGTTTTTCGATTTGATATGACTTGGCAAAAAGATGAACAGAGATAATCTAATCTAATAAATATTATTAATGTGAAATTTTGTGTGTATGAATGTATATTTCTTAATATTCAGCGAATTTCATTTTCATTTTTCAGCCTGATACGACTGAACTCACTAAGATGAAATTTGATATTAATCCATACTAGTATTATAGTGAGAAAATATTTGTTTTCTTCTTTGTTTGTGTGTAATGGATAATCTCAAAAATTACAAAACTGATTTAAAAAAATATTTCACTGATAGAAATCGTCAGTATTCCATATGGTCACAGGCAATTTTTGTGGATATTTTTTAAATCCAAAGTATTACTCGTATAACTGGTAAACTACGAGCGGAGCAGTAAGGTAAAGCGGCTAGTAATAAATACAAGAAAATATGTCGTGGTTTTCAGGTGCAGACAATGGGTAAAAAACGAACGAAGCTGTGGGAATAGAGGACTTATATGTGCCAACTGAAAAGCTACATGCGCAAAAATTGAAAATGGAAGAAGAATGATAATCACCAACATAGCTCAAAGAATGGGAATACAAAAGTATAACGATCAACACAACGGAGCAAAACCCAAGAGGGCCCACACCAAAATTCAGCCGAGTACTTTTGCTGAGATGAAGGCATCCACGTGAGTCCATAACATGGAGAGTGACTTCAAGGACTCCATATAAAAGTTTTTTTTAAATGTGTGGTATATTAAAAATTTTACGATTTATTTTTTTATTTATATTTCACACTAAGTTCATTACCTGAAATATATTTATTTATTTATTTATTAGGTGCACAAAACAGATTACAGAAATATAACATTTGAGAATAAAATGGTAAATTATGCGATCGATTCCATAATCCAATCAATATGTGCACACGGCATCAATAAAAAAAAAAACAGCTAAGTTGCCAAAAATATTAATACTTATAGCTAAAGTTGCAAGCACTATTCTACAATATAGGTAGGTATTTTAAAAGAATTGTATAGGCGAGCAGACTGCAAGTTCCCTTAATTGCCTTTAACCTACAATGATAGGTGTATTATAACCATGTTATCAGGCATACACCCGTCACTATCGCCACCCAAAAACGCAAGCTGTTGAATTACAATAAAGAAATACCTAACTGTGAATAAGTTGTTAGATACAAAATCATGGCAGTGTTACGATACAGTACACCACAATACATAAAATTGTAGTGCATTACGAAAAGTGTTTATAAATGGCACTTCTGAAACGGTTGCGACTAAAACTGAATATATCAAGATCATTTAATTTCATGGTATAATCATTTGAGTGTTCATTACGAGCGTTACCGCGCAGTAGATTATTATACGACCGACACATACGAGGTATGGGGCCGTTGTGGGAGATATTGTTTTAATAAGCGGCCACATTGAAAATTCGAGGAACCCTATTTCGGATTTTGGTATTAAAGTGGATCAAGCCTAACAAGTATGGACAGTCAACAGTTGAATGAATAATTTTATGTAGGTAAAGTAGCTCAGTCGCTTGTCTTCTTGCAGAAAGAGGACTTAGTTTGAAGTGTCGAATACGTGAATGGTAGCAATGAATATTACGAACCATACCAAATCAACGGCAGACAGCAGTCATACAACGTCGCTGGATTCGTTCGACACTATCCATGTGAGTAGTGTAGTAGGGAGACCAAACAACGGAGCCGTATTCAGCGACAGGCCTAATCAAGCTCTGGTAAAGATATATAATACTCCTCGGTTTAGTAAAAGATTTTGTGATTCTCAACAAAAACCCAAGCAACTGATTACCTCTACTAAGTATGTGATCATAGTGGGGGCGAAATGAGAGCTTCGAATCAAAGTAAACACCTAAATCTCTCGCTACATCTCTATGTTCAAGTATTGTGTTTGCTATTCTGTAATCAAATATAAATTTTGGTTGTTTAGAACAAAATGACATAACAAAGCATTTTCCTATGTGAAGGTACATTTTGTTACTCTGACACCAGTCACTGATAGCTTCAATATCCTTTTGCAATATAAGGCAATCACTAATATTCTCAATGGTACGAAAGATTTTGAGATCATCAGCATATAGAAGACAGTCACTATGCAAACGATGAATGAGATCATTTATAAAGATAGTAAAATGTAACGGGCCAAGATGTGATCCTTGCGGGATACCAGAAGTTGTATGCGAGGGTACAGACAAATATCCTTTAATAGCTACCATTTGACTGCGATTTGTCACGTAAGATTTAACCCAGCGCAGCAAATCGCCGTGAATACCACATACAGAAGAAAGTTTCATAATTAAAATAGAATGATTTACCTTATCAAAGTGAAACATACTTTTGAATTAATTTATTATACATTCATTGTGGATCAAAATTTTATTCGAGTTAAGGCATACTACTACACATCCTAAGCTGTTCATTTATCGATATTTCTAGTATTGATAGTTACAATACTAACATTTTCATTATATTGGCATTATGCCACTTTACAGATAGACATGAGTTTTTAACTTTTATAATATTGGTACTATAAAAAAGACCATCCATTTGATTAACTTTGTTTTTTATAGGGAACCCCCGCCTCTTCTTACGTAGTATTTGTATACTCTTTGCAGTGGTCTCTCTACGATCAGTCGTAGAGAGAGTATTATCATCTATATTTATAATCTTTATTATAAATTACAGCTGATGATCTAAGAAAATGGACGGTTTATTTAGATTTAATTTATCTGCTTTAATAAAGGGGTAAATAAAATCTGAATATGTCAAAACTGCCAATATCATAATAAAAAAAAACAAATTACAAATTTCACTACACAAACAACTTGTCGTTTGTTTGATTGGCTCGTGGTTTATGTTTTGGATTACCAAAAACTGTTTTTTTTACGAAATAATATGTTATAAAATATGTACCTAAATAAGTTCATTACATCCGGAGTCCTTTAAATATATATGATAGTACTTTCGTTCGTGGTTGTTTTGATTCGTATTGTTGAAGCACGAATTGGTCCCTGGGCTAGTGGAACAAATCCTAGGACCGCCCCGTGACATACTGATATAATACTATATTATAGAACTAGCTGTACCCGCGGCTACACACTCGTGATCATTTCTCTAGGTTGAAAGTACTCCATGTACTATTCCAAGACCTAAAATACCAATATACAAACATTTGATCAAAATTCCTTCAGCCGTCAAAAGATTTTATCGATTGCTCGGCTTCTACTCATCGGATTGAGATACCAGATACACAAGTTCTTAAGTCAAACCTTAAGCTATCCAACAAGTAAAACAGCATCGCAATCGGTCCAGTAGTATTTACGTGATGTGTGAACAAACAAACATACAGACAAACAGAGATACATGATTTAAAAAAATATTATATTCATGTTCAGTAGCTTATTTTAAGTACCCTAGACCATTTTCTTTTAATTATCTTTGTACAGACTTTTTCGTAGATATTTATTACTTCAAAATTAAAATAACTTTGGACCACTATCCCGCAGGATCCCATATTTTTTTTCGGGAATAATTATCCTCACTTTTAAACAGACTGTAAAAACAGTACTTTATAATGTTGATAGCAGAGATGTCACGTGATGACGTCAGGCAAGAATAATAAGTAAATGTTAATGCAGAAATTGTGGTTCATAAAATAAAGATTTCGCTTTGCTATGATACATACTAAGTTGATGGGATAAATAATGAGTTTTGAATACTGTCATGTCTGTAGTAGCACTCGCAAGATTAAGACAAATCGACAAAATCGGTCCACACGTTTGGTCTATACATATAGTGCCACAAGAGGAACAAGCATACATAGGCTGATAAACACATTACCCTCCGCGCATTCGGGTAAAAAGGTGCAAAAAGCCAACATTACGTGGTGTTCCCAGGCGGTCACCCATCCAAGTACTGACCGCGCCCGACGTTGCTTAACTTCGGTGATCGGACGAGAACCGGTGTTTTCAACGTGGTATGAACGTTGGCGAGAGCAGATTCAAATTAAGTGTTCTGTTAACGTTAAATAACATAATTTTATTATAATATCAATTCTTATCATACTATCGCTAACGCTAGAAGTATTTATACACGCGAGTACTGTGATGAATAGTGCTGTCATCATCTAGGTACATATTTTTACGAAACTGCGATGGTTTATGAATTGTTATTGATATACTCCCTTGGTTTTCACTATGGATAATTGTGTGTAACTTTTTACCTGTCGAATCGCGAGATTTTCTGACTGAGGTTTTGTCGCAACCGATACTTCGTCGGTCCGATATGGTGGCCTACGCATTTGCAAGGATGGTCTACAAGACCTCTGACAGCTAATAAAAGTGCAATTCAGAACAGCGCCATCTATGTGTTTACAAGGAACCATGAAAGTAAATCAATACAGTATATAATTCTCTCTTTGGTTCTCAAAGTAATAAGTAGCCGACTACGTAGTTCCAACAACGGGCTTGGATGGCGCCGATTTATATATTCTCTAGAAATCAGTCTCTTTTAACCCGACTACGGCAATGCAAAAAGGAGGGTTATGATTTTAACCGGTATGTATGTATTTATGTATGGATGTATGTGGGTGTGGGTATGTAATTATGTTCAGCTGTTCCCTCATAACTTCTAAACTACTCATCATAATTTGACAAATGAGGTATCGTTGGAAACGCCTTTATCGCCCGCTGGTTATAGGCTATGTGACATCACATTAAATTGAATATAGCGCCCTCTAGAGGACACAAAGACGTGCGTTAAAAATATATTTTTTATTTCTTTATTGCCGTGTTTGGTATCAAATGAAATGGCTTAATTAGCACAATTCAAAAATATATATATCATAACCCCAAAAATAAAAGTTTCAAAACTAAACCCGATTACGGTCTTAATGTACTAAAAACTCACAAACATGAATATTCATTCGTTTTAGAAATTTTAAACTTTAGGGCCGTAGGAGTGCGATATAAATTTATCAGTATTTAATCAATTAGGGAAAGCGCACTCCCCAGCTCTATAGTTCTAAAGGGGATAGAACCTATGTGGCATATCGACCCGCCCGCCATTTTGTTTTATTTCCAAAGTTTCCGCGCACGATTCAAGTAGTATTCATGTGTAGAGGACACATGAATACTACTTGACATCAAAAAATGACAAGTAATATGGTACCCTAAAGTGTCACGTTCCCGATATATTTGGAGGTAAAGATCTCCATTTGAGAATAATTAATTTTAATAAATTGTTAAATCAATCTGGAAACTATTATTTGAATACAATTGAATGCGTATACACACGTAATTACTGCATTTTTAAGTATTGTAATTGTCCTCATAATTATGGCAATTTTTACTTCCAAATATTTCAAAAACATGATACTATATGTATTTAGGGTACCATATTAATTAACATTTTTTGGTTGTAGAAGTTTCCTCCACCCATAAAATATATATTACTTTAATCGTGCGCGGAAACTTTGATAATAAAACAAAATGGCGGGCGGGTGAATATGCCCGCTTCCATACAAAAATGTTCGAACCCCTTTCTAAAACGTTTTAAAATTCTTGTTTGTGACTTTTTAGTACACTAAGACCGTAATCGGGCTTAAGTTTTTGAACTTATATTTTTATTGATACATCAATATAATTTTGTACTACCTTTTTTGTAAAAATATAAAATACCAAATATTCTGTTATTTGAGGTTAATTAAAAAAATATGGTCCAGGGGTACTAAAAATACGCTACTGAACAAGAATATAACATTTTTAAAGTGTATGCCTGTTTGTCTGTTCACGCATCACGTAAAAACAACTGAACCGATTGCAATGCGGTTTTCACTGTTGGATAGCCTAGGGTTTGACTTAAAATCTGGTGTAAGTGATATCTTAATCCGATGTTTAGAATTTGGTACTTTGTTCACATATAGGTTACTTTTAAGCCATAGAAATGTTCACGCGGGCAAAGCCGCGGGCACAGCTAGTTAATACCATAAACCACACCTGTATCTGTATTGGAACTAGCCTACTAGTATTCTCATAGAATCTTGCATACAAAAAAACCTACGAACATAATAGTATATGCACACGAGATGGCTAACTGTCCAATATAACTGAACATTGTAGCGGAGCCGAACTAGAAAAAACACAAGATATGTGCAAGTTGAACTGGAGTGAAGAGGGTTAGATAGATAAACGCTTTATTGCACACCAAATAAATCAACCACAAGAATAGACATTTAACTTAAATAGAGTACAATGGGCGGTCTTATCGCTTAAAGCGATTTCTGACAGACAACCGTTGAATGGAGAAAAATAAATTTAATTGTCATGGACGGTGGTGCTCAATCATAAAAAGAAATAAATAAATCTAAAAGGTTCGTGAACTTAAACAACTAATCTAGTTTTAACTTAAACAACAACCACACTTATACAAATATATTAAAATACAATACATACACACATCTACATAGACTTAATATAATAGGGTTCCGTACGATGAATATATTATCATACAATATTCTGAGATTTGCCATGTTATTTTAAGATCATAGACTTCTTACAAGTTTTCCTGTAATCTAAGTAAAGAACTACATATTTCTGTATTATTAAAAAGTTTTTAGCTCAGTAGTTCCGGAGATCAGGGTGAAATGGTCAATTTTCATCTATTTTCTTTAATACCTCTAAAACTATTTATTTTAAAAGTATCAAAAAGTCTTTCATTTGGGAGACGATAATACACGACCAAAATAATGTACGACCAGTATTGTACAGCCAATATTACACGGCCAGATATTACGTGTACATGGATTCGTAATATTTGAACGGCTAATACTGGCCGTGTATTATTGCCCGTACAAAATCGGTCCGGGTTGATAATGCACGGCCAGTATTACGCGACCAATATTACGTGTACAACTGGATACGTAATATCAGCCCGTGCCGATTTTGTACGACCAATATTACACGGCCAATAATACGAAGCCAACCATAGACAAAGCTAGAATCACTGCTGGATTCCTCATTTGTGTAGGCGAGTGTCAAGATGAAAAAATAATGTCACAGAACCGAATCGGCCAACCCCGACTCCACGTGGTCTTGTCTACCCTGCACTAGAGTGTTTTTAAAAAGCCGGAGGCGCGGAGGGAGTGCAGCCCCCGTCCGCTGTAACAAAGTGCAGGTACCAGGGTGAGCTGGAGCGGCGGAGGCTGGTCGCCGAAGGCGACCAAAAAGTCGAAGCTGCGGAGGCGAGCGTTGGTACCTGTGCTTTGTTACGCAAGGGCGGAGGGGCAGCACTTCCCGCAGCGCCGGAGCAATCGCGATTCATAATCTGTGGTAAAAGGAAACTGGAACGTGCAAACGAGGCTTTTACTATGTCATTTCTATATTTTAATCTGTGATGTACACGTAATATTGGCTGTACATTATCGCCCGTACAACAAGTGTCCGGCCCGTATTACACAGCTAATAATGCACACCCTGTTATTACATGTACATATTTTGGCTTCGTAATCCTGGCTGCGTAATATCGCCTGTACAAAATCAGCACGGGGTGATATTACACGGCCAATAATACGCAACCAAATAATGTACACCCTGATATTACGACGCCAATCCACGTAATATTGGTCGCGTATTATTGGCTGTACATTATTTGGTCGCGTAATACTGGCCGTGTAATATAGGGACTCTTTCATTTGATATGTACAGTTACAAAACCCGTTATTTAAATTTTCCTTTTTGAAATGTATTTTCAAAATTATTTATTTATAATTACTACACGTGTTTGAGTCACAGAAATACATGGTACCAAATTTCAACTAAATCGGTCTTATATATTCGGAGCAAATTGGCTGTGACAGAAGGTCAGACAGACAGGCCTATAAGGGTTCCGATTTTATTAATTCGGATCCAACTCTGAAAACAATTAATGTTGCATTTTAGCGAGACACTGGGCCAGCGTAGTTAATTATATAGCCCATACCTCTCTGAGAGAAGGCCTTTGTCCCAGCGGTGAGATCGTAAAACTGATGATGCTGATTAAGCAGAGATAAAAAAGTATTGAGCGATCTTGTTGGTTAAATTTAGCTTGCTTAGTAAAGCAAGGACTTGAAGTTAACAATTTGACAACAATCGATAATCCTTTCGATTATCTTTGACGCAAGGGAAGATACAGCAAAAAGCCAACATTACGTGGTGTTCCCAGGCGGTCACCCATTCAAGTACTGACCACGCCCGACGTTGCATAAATTATATATTCTGTTAACGCTTTATGAAGTATCTAAATAAATAAAAATAAATGTTATTTTCCTAGCTAATCCTTTGTGCGTCTTGTTTACAACATTAGCATTCATTTTACCGTGTTTTAATTATGTCACTTTCTTGTTTGTCTGTCTTTCCGAGTGGCATCTTACAACCCAAATTTAGAGCACTTCCCGATTAGCTATCCGGCTGAAACTTTCAGGGTAGCTCACAACTTGATTAAAAAGAAATTGAAAAAAAAGGCATACAAAAGAAACGTGGTTTTAATATTCGTTTTTTAATCTATATTCGCTGCTTGTTTCATTCATGTAACGATCACTTGAAGCGCGACTGTCTAACCTGATAAGACTCTGAATGGTATTTCTTGATGAGGCAGTTTTTTAGGGTTCCTCAAACAGGAAAAAAAGGAACCCTTATAGGATCACTTCGGTGTTTCGTCTGACTGTCACGACACTTTTTCTCAGGAACGCGTGGAGGTATCAAGTTGAAACTTATATTAAATACTCAGGTCTTCAATCTCTTGGCATTATGCAAAAAACAGTCTTCTAAACTAACCCCCCCATTCCTATAAAAATGACATGAGTCCTGAGTTTTTCCAACGTCTCGTACTTTTTGACGTTTTTTGTATGGCATTTGTGTCAAAAGCATAGACTTTTGACATTGTAGGTGTACGTTGTAGGATAACGATTTCGCTTATTGTCCCTACGGACAGTAAGCGAAAACGGATAGTTTTAGATATAGGAACCGGCCATTAGTCAACACAATCGAAATAAATATAATTTTAAAAATAAAGAAGCTTTTATGAGTTGAAAACCCGAAAACAGTACATTTGTAGAAACAACACAAACAGTTGTTAATTGCGGGAAAATCTTCAAGTCTTGATTCCCATGATAGACGAATTATTTACATTTTTATTTACAAGTTTGTACTTTGTACGGAATCCTCGCATCGGTGCGCGCTTACGACTAGCATTTGGCCGTTTTTTTTTCATGATGCCGCTAACAGATTTATAAATGATAAGCTAATCTGTATTATTTTTTTGTGGTATGAACGTTAGCGAAATCAGTTTCGAATTAAGTCCTCTATTGACGTTAAATAACATCATTCTATCAATATCAATCTTTAACATACTATATCTTAACGCAAGATGTATATCTTTGCCTTCGAGTTTCTTTCCGATTCTTCTCGAAGGTGTATTCCGAATCGGTGGTCAGTTATGCAATTAATAAGGCTGTTTAGTTCGATCTCCCCCCCCCCCCTAATCAATGGCAACTGTCCAAGCCGAGGTTCGTACCCCCTGGATGCCCTTGAGCAAGTGGCCAAAACTTAACTTTGGCGTGCGCCTTCTGCGTCACGCATTGCGGTGGAGCGCTTTTGCGCCCGCCCTACCACTTTTGGTGACGCTGTAGAGGTCAGTTAAAGACCAACAGCACATATACTTTAAAAAAAAGAAGCAAGATGTATTAAAAACGCGAAGTACTGTGATGAATAGTGCTGTTCAGAAAAGCGCCATCTATATAAGTTTAGGAAACTACGATGGTTTATGAATAGTTATCGATCTATTCTCTCTTGGTTTTCACTGTGGACAGTTGTGTGTGTCTTTTTAACTGTCGCATAGCAAGAAGATTTTCCGGGTGAGGTTTTGCCGGAACTTATAACGACAATCGATGCGTCGTCTGATGGAAATAACTCAGAACTCTTGCAATTCAGAACAGCGCCATCTGTGTTTTTAAGGAACTACGATAGTAAATCAAAACAGTATCTTATAATCTGTTTGGTTCTCAAAGTAATAAGTAGACGACTACGTAGTTCCATAAACAGGTAGGAGGGCGCCGATTTTTATGTTCTATGGAAATAAGTCTCTTTTTGGTTCATCAATATAATTTTGTACTACCTCTTATACCTCAGTAATCTATACTTATAATAAACTAGGTGTGCCCGCGGCTTCGCACGCGTGTTCATTTTTCCAGGTTAAAAGTACTCTATGTGCTATTCCAGCCAAGGGCGGATCCAGCCAAAACTGTAAGTCAGACAAAAGGTAAATGTTAAAAATTAACAAAAAAGAAACCCAACGCTAAACAAACCCTACGCAAATTGAATTATTGTAAAATATAAATGAAATGAAGAAAAAATAATATATATAATACACAATATAAAACCCCATTTTTACCATTTGTCTGACTTACAGTTTTGGCGGAAGTAAGCTACATATTTTGTATTTTGTTCATTTTGACGTAATAGGTATTTCTATCAATGTTAAAAGGAAACATAATTCCAAATCATATTAAAATAATTAATATCTTGCATTATTCCATAAAGAGCGCTACCGAAGCGAGCGCAAACATTCTTGGCTTTTTCTATAGTTGGTTTGCCGTACGAGGTAGACTGGCCTATGGTGAATGAGTTTGACAGCCACCCGAGGGCCTCTGTGGCTCTGTGGCTTAATCAATAAAAGCCGGGACCAATTCAAAGCATTTCTAAAGGGAAAAACAAAACTAAAAGATAATTTGAAATTGGCCAATACCTAAAATAGACCACCAAAAACGCGAGCGCGGAAATTTTGAGATATTTTTTTTCAGTGTACAATGTAAATATGATAACAAAACATAAATGAAAATAACAAATGTACATAAAATAACTGATTGACATAGGCCCAGGGGGGGGGGGGGTCATGACCCCCATGACCCCCCCCCCCCCCCTGGAGCCGCGCTTGATTCCAGCGCCTAAAATAACCAATATACTCGTACCAACCTTTAATCAAAATTCCTTCAGCCGTCAAAAGTTTTTTATCTATTGCTCGGTTTCTACACATTGTTTTGAGATACCAAGTACACCAGTTTTTAAGTCAAACCCTAAGCTATACATTAGTGAAAACTGCATCACAATCGGTGTAGTAGTTTTTACGCGATGCGCGAACAAACAAACAGTGATTTTTGAGTCTAAATAATAATCATCATCATCATCATCATCAGACTATACCAGTCCATTGTTGGACGTAGACCTCTAATAATAAGCCTCTACTAATGAACGCCACTGAGCCCGATCTACCACTCTTCTTATCAAGTCGCTGCCAGCTGTCTTTCGCACGTCGTTTCCTCGCCAGGCCGGCGGGCGTCCCACACTACGTTGTGTTTGTGTCTACGGTGACCGTTAACCTTTTATGATAATGTGCGAATGTGGTTTGTCGGGGAGTAAAAGTAAACAACCGTTCAGCTTCGTGGCTAGTTTATTACTGACTGAGGTACCCCCAGTCATCTCATTGTATGTGTCGTTTATACATCGTAGGTACATATAGTTCATCCCTCCAACATTAATTGGAGAATTTGTAACAATTTCAAAAGTATAAACTGTTAATATTACATACCTACTTAATAATATTTCTTATAATTAACAGGGTTTCTGATTCTCTTGGAACGTTCAACTAGAGGATTGTTTACAGCACTCGGATTATTATCCTCAATTGGATCGGTACACTGTTCCACCGGTTGGTGATCATCATCCATCACCGCGCAAGCCTCCGCCCACTCCTCATTTTCCGCTTCCCTCTGTACCATTACGTTATCGGTTAAGTTTGCTACCGAACCTTGTTCACCCTCAGTCGCGACCTGCACCTCCCTCTCCTCCACAGCAGTTGGAATCGATTGAGATGCCGGTGGCGTTATCGCGGTGGACTGCTCACTGGGTTGCGCTTGGGTGGAGAGCGGAGCCTGCGGTGGTGCAGGAGCGGCCGGCGCCGACAGCGCCGAGTTGCATATCGGGGAACTGTCGATGCTGGAAGCTCCTCCGGATGTATTATCTATAACATCATTATTGCACGCACTAGTATACTTCCTTATCTGATCTAGGTGTCTGTTACCGCTAGTTCCATAATTCTTAAAATAAATTTGAAACATTCTTGTGCCTATTATCCTTTTAACAATACCTATACTCCAAATACTTTTCCTTGCAATAAACCACTTAGCCCATACAGTTTCACCTACTTGAAAACATCTGCTACGTTTCAATGCTGTTTGTTCGGTGCGCTTAGCTATATGTTCATTTTGAGGTAGAATTAAATCCAGTCTGCATCTTAAATTACGGCCTAACATTAGCATAGCCGGCGTGACACCTGTCGCACAATGAACAGTATTCCTAAATTCAAACAGAAAACCCCGTAATTTTTCATGAATATCTTTCTGACATAATATACCTTCTGCCAACATACACTTTATCATTTTTTTACAAGTTTTAACAGAATTTTCCGCTTGCCCGTTACTGGCCGGGTGATAAATAGGTGAATTTATGTATTCAATGGCGTTTACCCGACAAAAGGTATGAAATTCAGCCGAGCTTATTTTGACGTCATTATCAGATACAACAACATGAGGCACCCCGAACCTAGCAAACATATCTTTAAGTTTTAGAATAAGCTCATTGGTAGAAGTGCCACGGTCCATATGAACACATTCCAGCCATTTGGAAAAAGCATCTACTACAATAAGGTACACAGCCTGTCCTATCGACATGTAATCGATGTGAACGCGGTGCCAGGGGGCCGGCGGCTGCGGCCAGGGCGCGGGAGTCGCGCGCGGGGGCGCGCTTCGCACAGCGGCGCAAGCGGCGCACGCCCCTACCCACCGCTCGATATCGCCGTCGATCCCCGGCCACCACATTCTACTACGAGCTTTACTTTTAGTTTTTACTATTCCAAAATGTGCCGAATGCAAATCTTTTAACATTCTGTCTCTGTAGACAGTCGGAATAACGATCCTATGGCCGCGAAACAAACAACCATCGATTACTTCTAAATCTGTTTTGCATTGGAAATATGGCATTATAGCTTTACACTCAATTTTCCTAGGCCAACCATTATTCATGTATTTTATCACCATTTTCAACACTCTATCGGCGGCAATCGCCCGCTTAATATCACCGAACAAAACCGGTTCTACGCTAGCTTCTAAGAACAAAAAGTACTTGTAACTCCCGTCTTCTTGCTTATCATCGTCACTAACCGCTACTGATAAAGGCGAGCGAGAAAAATAGTCAGCGATTTGATTGCTTTTACCGTCTAAATACTGTACCGTATAGTTGTATGCTGATAACATTATTGCATATCTTTGTAGACGCAAGGCGGCCGTCACAGATATACCATTGCTTTTGCCAAAAATAGATAACAATGGTCTGTGGTCAGTTTTCAAGATAAAAGGTTCCTCACGACCGTATAAATATTGGTGAAAATGTTTTACCCCAAAAATAATAGCCGTCGCCTCTTTTTGAATTTGGCTATAGTTTTTTTCACTGGCCGTCAAAGATCGTGAGGCAAACGCAATCGGACGCTCGCAACCGCTCACGTTTCGGTGCGCGAGCACGGCGCCGAGCCCGCACGGGCCCGCGTCCACAGTTAGTACAAGCGGTGCTTCTGGGTCAAAATGCGCCAGCACACGCTCGCTGGCCAGCTCGCGTTTCACACTCATAAATGCCGCCTGTTGTCTCTGGCCCCACTGCCATTCTGCCCCCGCGCGTAGCAGATCGTGCAGTGGACTCAGTATTGCTGATGCACTCGGAATAAAGTTTCTATAGTAATTTACGACACCTAGGAATCGTTTCACTCCTAACACGTTGGTGGGCGCAGGTGCATCGAGGATTGCTTCAACCTTACTGGGACACGTCTTTAGGCCGTTCTTATCTATGTCGTAACCTAAATAGGTCACACTACTTTGAAAAAAACGCACATTTATCTTTTTGAAGGCGCAATCCTGCATTTTGCAACCTACATAAAACCTCTCTTAATCTTGCCAAATGAATAGATTTTGTGGGCCCTGTTATACAGACATCGTCAAGCCATATACTAACCCCCTCTATGCCTGATAACAAAGTTTCCATTGCCTTTTGGAATATAGCTGGTGCGTTTGCTAATCCATAAACTAAACGGGTGTAGGAAAACAAACCTTTATGTGTATTTATAGTAGTCAACTTTTGAGATGATTTTGACAATCTAAATTGATTGTATGCATTACTAAGATCTATTTTTGTGTATGCTTCCCCTCCCCCTATTTTGGAAAACACCTCTTCTATTCGAGGTAAAGGATATTTGTCCACCTTTAATTCTTTATTAAGGGTACATGAAAAATCGCCTGCAATTTTTAAATTACCGTTTTCTTTTAAGACCGGCACTATAGGTGTAGCATATTCTGAATAATTGACTGGCATAAGAATACCTAAACTAACTAATCTATCTAATTCTTTGCTGACTTTGTCTTGCAGAGCGAAAGGCACTGATCTTGGCTTAAAAAATTTTGGTGTGGCGTTGTCTTTAAGTTGCAGTTCGACCTCAAACTTATTAAAGCATCCTAATTCGTCCTTCCAAACATCCGGATACTGTTTCAATAGCCGTTGCACTTCTTCAATGTTTTTATTCGTACTGATTATGTTGTTATTTGATGTTCCAAAATATATACTAAATTTTGTCATGAAATCACGACCGAGTAGAGGTGGTCCGCCGTTTTTAATAATATAAATTTTTATCTCATCACTTTGGTTAGAGTATGCCACTTTGGCTATAAAATACCCTAGTGCCGTGATTTTATGACCATTGTACAAACACATTTTTAAATCACTTTTATGCAACATCAAATTTGAAAAATGGAGTAGATACAACTTTTCTGACATAACCGTGGTCCCCGATCCAGTATCTAACTCCATACATAAATCTATTTCATTCACATTGACAGTAATTTTAATAGGATTATAATCGACATACCTCATGTTATAAAGTTCACACTCCTTGCAATCGTTTTCATTAGTCGTATCCGCCTCCACCGTGTCGATACTATGAAGATTTACATTCTTAGCCATACATAACTTTTTCAAATGGCCTTTTTGCCCGCAAATAAGACACATGTAGTTCTTAAACCTACACTGAGCCGCATGGTGGTTTTTTAAACCGCACACTGTGCAACGCGATTGCTCGCTGCCGTCGGATCTGCGGTAGCCGCTGGCGGCGATGCCTGCGCCTGCGTCCGCACGGCTCCCGCCCGTGCGGCTCCCGCCCGCGCCGTTGGTGGCGTAGCTCGCATCGCGGCGCCCGCTGTCATGCACATGGAATACCTGTTCTTCCTTTACAAAAACCTCGGCGCGCGCTTGCCGCGCACACGCTGCCTTCTGGGCAACCTCCAGTGCCTGCGCGAAGGTGAGGCTCTTTGAGTCGCATTCAAATAGTCGATCACGCTCCGGTCCTATTCTGAAGCCAAGCACGAAGCGGTCACGCAAAAGCGTGTCCAGCGCCGAGCCAAAATCGCAGTACACAGCTAGCCCTCGCAGCCGTGCAGCCCACTCCTCGATGCTTTCACCGGCGGATTTTATCGCTTCATAGAACTTCGCCCTATCGGCGAATGTTGACCTTTTTGGTGTGAAATGATTGTTGAGTAAATTCACTAGTTCACTATATTTGATTTCCTCGAGCTTATTCGGATGCACTAGATTCCGAACTAGGCGGTAGGATTCGTCCGATAAATGCGTTAACAACACTGCACTTTGGTTAACTTCCAAAATGTTATTTAACTTGATAAACTGTGTCAACCTGCCATGAAAAACGTCCCATTCGTTAATTTTATGATCAAACACAGTTAAATTTCCAATAAAATTAGCCATTTTTTTTTTAAATATACGCGGGTAGATCCCAGCCTCGTCGTCAGATGGTTTGTCGGGGAGTAAAAGTAAACAACCGTTCAGCTTCGTGGCTAGTTTATTACTGACTGAGGTACCCCCAGTCATCTCATTGTATGTGTCGTTTATACATCGTAGGTACATATAGTTCAGAATGCCAGCTTAAGATGAGCCGTACATTCAAACGTTCCTGTATATTTCGGGATTAAAGTTATTTGGACATAATACTGAGGGTTGAGCTGTCTGTAATTTCTGAACTGCAAACCCGATACCCTGAAATATTTACATGACAATTTTCAAAGTAGGTACCTCCTTAACAAAAAAATAATGAATGAAATCGGACTACGCGTTCATGAATTACAACATAGTACACATTTTGACTTGCATACCCTCTCCCAAGGGAACCATGCTAAATATCGGGATCAAAAGCATCCAATGTCATACCTCGTAGTATGAACTCAAATTCAACCAAGTTTCATTTGAATTCATTCAGTAGTTTTGGCGTGATGCGCGTTCGATACAAACAGACAGACAGACAAAAATGAATATATTCGGAGCAAATTGGCTGTGACAGAAGGTCAGACAGAAGGGCCTATATGGGTTCCGATTTTTTTAATTCAGACCCAATTCTCAAAACAATTAGTGTTGCATTTTAGGAGATTCAAATAAGATGAAGAAGAAGTAGAGGTGCAGCAAAAAGCCAACATTACGTGGTGTTCCCAGGCGGTCACCCATCCAAGTACTGACCACGCCCGACGTTGCTTAACTTCGGTGATCGGACGAGAACCGGTGTTTTCAACGTGGTATGAACGTTGGCGACAAATACATTAAATTAAATGCTCTGTAATCGCTATATGACGTCACAACGAAATAAAATAATTATTTAGGTAGTAGCGACGTGACGTCAGGCGAAAATATTTTTGTAATTAAGTTATTGTTAGTGTACAAATTTTATATAAATGTTTATGTGAATTGTATGAGTATGAATTTAGTAAAAGACTTTTCAGAAAACGATAATCAAGAAAACTCGTAGCAAAAAGCCAACATTACGTGGTGTTCCCAGGCGGTCACCCATCCAAGTACCTGACCACGCCCGACGTTGCTTAACTTCGGTGATCGGACGAGAACCGGTGTTTTTAAAATGGTATGATACATCAAATTAAATGCCCTTTTATCGCTATATGACTTCAAAACGAAATAAAATGATTATTTTGGTAGTAGCGAGGTGACGTAAGGCGAAAATATTTTTGTAAAAGTTATTGTTAGTATACAAATTTTAAATAAATGTTTATGTGAATTGTATGAGTGTCCAATTAGTAAACGACTTTTCAGTAAACGATAATCAAGAAAACTCGTAGCAAAAAGCCAACATTACGTGGTGTTCCCAGGCGGTCACCCATCCAAGTACTGACCACGCCCGACGTTGCTTAACTTCGGTGATCGGACGAGAACCGGTGTTTTCAACGTGGTATGAACGTTGGCGAGAGTAGGTTCGAATTATGTATTCTGTTAACGTTAAAGAACATCATTTTATTATAATAGCAAGCCTTATCCTAATATCGCTTACGCAAGAAGTATTTATGAACGCGAGTACTGTGATGAATAGTGCTGTTCAGAAAAGCACCATCTAGGTATATATTTTTACGAATGAATTATGGTTTATGAATAGTTATTGATCTATACTCCCTTGGTTTTCACTACGGACAATCGTGTCTAACTTTATATCTGTCGTATCGCGAGAAGAAGTGGTTTTCCTAACACCGATAACGACAACCGATACGTCGTCTGACATGGGGGCCTACGCATTTGCATGGTCTACGAGACCTCCGACAGCTGACACATTATAATAACAAAAGTGCAATTCAGAACAGCGCCATCTATGTGTTGACAAGGAACTATGAAAGTAAACCAATACAGTATTTAATTCGCTCTTTGCTTCTCAAAGTAATAAGTAGCCAACTACGTAGTTCCAACAATGGGCTTGGATGGCGCCGATTTATATATTCTCTAGAAATCAGTCTCTTTTAAACCGACTACGGTAAAGCAAACAGGAGGGTTATGATTTGAACCGGTATGTATGTATTTATGTGGGTGGGAATGTATGTATGTTCAATGAAGTTTTTGAACTTATATTTTTATTGGTACATCAATATAATTTTGTACTACCTTTTATTAAAAATTAGAACGTACCAAATGTTCAGTTATTAGAGGTTAATTAAAAAAATATGGTCCAGGGGTGCGATTTTTGTGTGACACCGGTGATTTCGAAATCAGCTTTTCGCAAAAGTGGTATTTTTGAATATAATATCCTATCTACCAACATATATATATATATATGCTGCTCATCTTTGCTAATAGACAATCGTATGATTACGTTACCTCCTACGCAGCAAATATTTTTATCGGTACTAAGTACCGGTTTTTATTTTTCATACGAATTGACAGTAATACGTAAAACAGAACGTATCTGTCAAATCCTAAGCCTACATATGGTCTAATCTGTGGTCTAAATCAGCTGCTTAGGGTCGAGTTTTCGTTTTTTCGAAAAATTATGTTTGTTTTACTTTTATTACGACGGACATGATAGAGAAGTGAATATTTAGTATAACCAAAGATAATCGATCGATCTTTGGTATAACAAAGAGAATAAAACGCTACATGATAGCTACAATACCATAAAGAAAGGTTGGGGCCCATTCTGGCCAAAAAGACATTGGTACATTACCTAGTCATTGTTGGATCTCAGTCAGAATAAATTATTGTAAGAAATGACCAGTTTACTGCAAGATTCACAACAAAGGAATTTGCCAGCCGTCTGAATGCCATTCTGGGCCCAAGAAAGCATGTATACAAAGTTAAGGAACATATAATAAAGTACTCTGCGAGAAAGATTAAAAGGAGAGGAGGTAATTATCATTTTTACTACCTACCAATTATGTAAATTTGTAACAATTGTTTTACCATTATTTTTATCTAGTCAGATAGTCCTTTGACTTAGCTAATCGTTGCTACAAAGCACATTTGGACATGTACTCGTATATCTTCCAAAACATGCGGATGTCAACTACATCAATAAATGCTTCATCGGGTTCCATTCTGCATAACTAGTTGGTTATTTTAGTTTGTCGGAGTAGAGGGACAGATTCTGAAGTCATAATATCTCCATCACTGCAAGATAGGGTAGAAATACATTATAGCCCATCGTTGTTGTATAATATTTTGGAATGTAATGGCGCTTGATCGGGTCCTACAACGAACATTCCCTCTGAAGCATACATTGATGGCAAATGCACACTTAACATGGATGAAACCCGGTGTTGTTGAATTTCAAAGTGCACATATTACAACTTGACTACCACAGCTCTTTTGCAGTGACATAAATCTACTATATAATTTAACATTTAAAATTTGTTTTAGTTGAAGATGACCAAATCCAGCAACCAGCAACAATTCACCAATGCACCTGACTACAATCCACTGCAGAACATGCATGGGCCTCCCCGATGATAGGGGCGATTTACCATAATCACCACGTTTGGAGGCAGCGCGGTGACCGCAGTACATGTTGATACTTACAGAAAAATGCTGCTGCCCATTTCCTGAATTCCCTATGCACTCACAGCACCGACGGGGTTAGAATGAGTGCACCTATTATGAAGCTGCCCACATGGCAATTATTTTGTAAATTGTGACATAAATATGATTCTACGTTTCTACAAAGTATCTAATATTAAAATTAAAAATCAAATGATGTTTTATTTCTTTATTGTAATGTCAAACAATCAATGCACAAAGAGATTGCAGATAGGTAAGTCACTGACTCTGGTCTTCCACACACAGGGACACATCATAGAGGCTAAAATCAACTCATATAAAACATCAGTCCTCAGATTACCTATATAGATTCCCAACAACCCCTTCCAAAACAACCACCACTGGATGTGGTATACATTCTTTTTAATGTTATGAAGCATAACAACTTTATTTTTTGATGCCTTCTCTTTAATTAGAGCACTCCGGAACTGTCCTTGACAATATTGTATTGCATGGGCACTTTTGAAGACATTATACCTTTCTTCGGAATGACTTTATGGCACAGGAATTGGCACTTGTTACCAAAATCTCTAATCTGGAAAAAATATAAATGAATAGTTAAATAAGTAGGTACATGCGCTAGACCTCAGATTAGTATGAGCGCTAAACTAACAAAATAGGGTTACAGACATACAGGCTACCACTGTATTGTGGGTACCTACTGATACCACCTAACCTAGTAAAAAAGAAGATAGTAGGTATCTTCTAGGTAAGTATTTATGGTAATCTGTGTCTACAGGTAAGAATCAACTGGGTGTTGGCTGCTAGTGCTAGGCTGCTAGCTCATAGGCGAAGACAATAAAACATTGACTTACCTTTGTTTCTATAGAGAAGGGAAGCCGCTTGTCCTATTAACACTGAAAAAAAGCCTCACATCCTCGAAAGCCAATAGCTTCGAGAGGCAATGTCTTAGCGGACATTGAGAATGCCTCTTCATGCATAGCATAACTTTAGTCCCAGTATCTTAATCTGACGAGTCATCTTTAATAATGCTACTAGGCTTGCTGCTAGTATTATCTCATTCGTTGTTCGTATTTTAGGAAAAACAACACACGAAAAGTAGGTGAATATAAGAAACTATGAACGAAATTTTAAAAATTTCACCGGGTGATTTCAAAACGAGTGGGGGGGGGGGAGGCACTCGTAAACGAAATCATACGTATATTTTTTATCACCCAGTGAAATTCAAATATACGACTTTGGGGAAATCGGTGACTTTTTATCATTTCGCTGATATTTGATCACTCGGTGATACTCAAAAATCGCACCCCAGGAGTACTAAATATAAGCCACTGAACAAGAATATAACATTTTTAAAGTATATGCCTGTTTGTCTGTTCACGCATCACGTAAAAACAACTGAACTTTTATGTCGAAAAGGTTCATCATTCATAATTTCTCTTTTTTTTTTGTTTTTCTTATTTGTTCCTAGATATAGTATGGATTCTTTATAAACTGTTTTTTTTAAATTAATTTTAATTATCTTCTTTTTTTTCCTGTCGTACTTAATGATAAATGATAATAATATTATTATAAATTTTTATATATTAGTGTATTACTTATAATATTCTTATGTATTCTTTTAGCTAGGTACCTATTTCTATTCACTTTCGTTATTATTATTTTTTTACTGCACCGCTACCATTTTTCTTGCACTTCCAGGTTGACTGGTAGAAAATGCTACTTAGCATTAAGTCCTCCTTGTACATTGTATTTGTGTGCTAATGAATAAATAAATAAATAAATAAATAATGCGGTTTTCACTGTAAGATAGCCTAGGGTTTGACTTAAAATCTGGTGTACTTGATATCTTAATCCGATGTTTAGAACTTAGTATTTTGTTCACAGATAGGTTACTTTTAAGCCATAGAAATGACGACGCGGGCAAAGCCGCGGGCACAGCTAATTAATAACCACACCTGTATCTGTACTGGAACTAGCCTACTAGTATTCTCATAGAATCTAGCACACAAACAAACCTACGAACATAATAATATATGCACAGGAGATGGCTAGCTATCCAATTTAACTGATCAATGCAGCGGAGCCGAACTAGAAAAAAATAACAAGACATGATCAAGTTGAACTGGAGTGAAGAGGGTTCCGTACGATGAATGTATTATCATACAATATTCTGAGATTTGCCATGTTATTTTAAGACCATAGACTTCTTAAAAGTTTTCCTGAAATCTTTAAGTGATGAAGACAATAATTCTGTATTATTTCTCATTTGTGTCGGAGATCTTTTTTTTTAGAAAGGATATGTGTTGTTGGTCTATAACTGACCTCTACAGCGTCACCGGTGGGGCGGGCGCAAAAGCGCTCCGCCGCAATGCGTGACGCAGAAGGCGCACGCCAAAGTTAAATTTTTGGCCACTTGCTCAAGGGCACCCAGGGGGTACGAACCTCGGCTTGGACAGTTGCCATTGATTACTTGGGGAGTATCGAACTAAACACCCCTCGATCTCTACCGTTAGATAGTGGATCGAGGGGGCCCTCATGAAATGGCTGGAGCCCTTTAAATGAATTGCATAACTGACCACCGATTCGGAATACACCTTCGAGAAGAATCGGCAAGAAACTCGAAGGCGAATAAAGTCGACATTAATTACGGGACCTCCGACCTCGCATCCGGTGAGGTCGGTGTCTGTGTCTAATTGTGTTGAAAGATGGTGAAGATGACGGAGTGGGCGAATCAATCGCTGCCTGCACTGCGGCATCGATTTTATCGTCCGGATCGCTCAAGATGTCTCTAGGGCGTCTACGAAGGGGCCGGTTTTCATCTACTTTCTTTAATAACTCTAAAACTATTTGTTTTAAAAGTATCCAAAAGCCCTTCCATTTGATTTGTACAGTATCTAAACCATTTTTTTTAATCTTCTTGTTTGACCCCGCATATTAAAAAATAATTTATAATTACTTTACACGTCCGTGTTTGAGTCACAGAAATACATGTTACCAAATTTCAACTTAATCGGTCCAGTAGATTCGAAGCAAATTGGTTGTGACAGAAAGCCAGACTGGCAGATACACGAGTGAACGTATATGGGTACCGTTTTTTTTTTCATTCGGATCCAACTCTGAAGACAATTAGTGTTGCATTTTAGCGAGACACTGGGCCAGCGTAGTTAATTATATAGCTCATACCCTCTCTCTGAGAAAATGCCTTTGTCCCAGCGGTGAGATCTTAAAACTGATGCTGCTGATCATGCAGAGATAGAAAAGTATGAAACGATCTTGATGGTTAAATTTAGCTTGCTTAGTAAAGCAAGGACTTGAAGTTAACAATTTGACAGCTATGATATAATTAATTGCAAAAATGTAAAAAAAAAGTTAGACGCAAGGGAAGATACAGCAAAAAGCCAACATTACGTGGTGTTCCCAGGCGGTCACCCATCCAAGTACTGACCACGCCCGACGTTGCTTAACTTCGGTGATCGGACGAGAACCGGTGTTTTCAACGTGGTATGAACGTTGGCGATAGGTGAATCAAATAAGATGCTCCGCTATAGCTATATGAAGTAGAGGTGCAGCAAAAAGCCAACATTACGTGGTGTTCCCAGGCGGTCACCCATCCAAGTACTGACCACGCCCGACGTTGCTTAACTTCGGTGATCGGACGAGAACCGGTGTTTTCAACGTGGTATGAACGTTGGCGACAGGAGATTCATATCAGACGATCTGTTATCGCTATATGACGACATTACGCAATTAAATTGTTATTATGGTCGTCAAACAAAACTATTTTAATAAAAGTTATTTTGAACCGGATAAATGCGATTTGAACTCGTTGAATGATTTACCATCTTAACTTCTTATACGTTTTCCTGTAACCTAATAAGTGAAGAACAATCCTTAATTCCATACTATTTTCAAAATTTTTGGCTCAGTTGTTTCGGAGATAATGTCGATTTGGTCAATTTTAATCTATGTACCTACTTAAATAACTTTAAAAATATTTATTAAAAATTATATAAAAAAGAGACCCTCACAACAAGCCCTTTCATTGGATATGGTACAGTATGCAATTTTTATTTTCTAATTTCTCCCCCAAAAGTGACTCTTTTAGGTGACCATTATATAATGTACCAAATTAATTTATGTACGTTACACGTCCGTCTTTAGGTCACATAAATTCATTTGTACCTTTCAATTTAATCGGTCCAGTAGATTCAGAGCAAATTGGCTGTGGCAGACGGACAGACAGACAGACAGACACACGAGTGATCCTATTAGGGTTCCTGTTCAAGCTTTTGAACGTGATACAACTATCTCTCATATAGAGAGTAATGTGTTTGTACCTAAAGTTAAGCGTGGCGGGGATCTTGGCACAGTCATTTTTCGGGATAAAAGTGCCAAGATCCCCGCCACGTTTCGTTCACAGCTAGATTACGTGCCGCAAGGTATAAATACATCAATTCCACACTAATACAAAAAAGTGAAAACGTTCGTTTGTTTGGGGAGTTTTAACAGGATAACGGCTGAGCGGATTTTGATGAAATTGGTAATGGAGATAGCTTATACCCTTTAATAAAACATAGGATACTTTTTATCCCAGAAAATGGTAAGTTTCCACGGGAAAACTGGATAATGTTAATACTCGCTGTAAGGAACGGTTGCCATGGAAACGAAATAACAAGTCTGTCAAAATACATCAAGAGCTATACCTACTTTTGCTTTGGTTTTTAATTTCCTATAATTACATAGGTTTTTTCGCGACAAACTGCAGTCCGCGCGTACCAAGTCGCGGGCGAATGCAGGTCATTTCATAAATCTAAATAAATCAACAGTGATTTTTATTGTCATCTTACACTACCCACATAGAAAGTGATATTTTTCCTGACCTACAGACACTGACTAAACGCCTACCGTTTTTAAATAGCAAAACAAAACCGTGATTAGAACGAAGATTTTTTATCAGTCACTTGTCTTGTAAATTGGTGATCATGCGAGTATGCGAAGGATCAATTGAATATCAATGAAAAAATATGAAGCTGCCGATGTCGGAAAGGGTTCCACTATCGTTGTGTTAACGTAACAAAAGAAAACTTCGGCAAGCTATCAAAGGCTGGTAAATCGAACTCGAAGTGTCTGGAGTGTAAATCTGGCTCTCGCGTCGATAATTCCAACACCTCTATACATTCCTCATCGACAAATAAAGGAGCAGAGCCGTCGCCTACTTCTAAAGACTTTCTGTCAGGCGTCCCGGGCCCTCAAGTGCACCTTTCGGCGCTGCAGTTCAACGAATTAGCCGACACTATTCTCAGTAAGATCAATGACAACATAGAAAAACTGTCAAAAAACACTACAAGACGAATTAAAAGCTGCAGTTCAACGAATTAGCCGACACTATTCTCAGTAAGATCAATGACAACATAGAAAAACTGTCAAAAAACACTACAAGACGAATTAAAAAAGTTTGAAATTAAGTTTGAGTCCAGTGTAGCGTTTAATGACTTTCAAGAATCAACCGCCTTCATATAGGCTAAGAGATTAAAGAGTTGCAGTCTGACAAGAAAAGGCTGAATGAAGAGATCAAAGGTTTGCAGACGAGACTAAACTCTGTGGAGCAGCAGTCGAGAGACCGCAATGTTGATATCCAGTGCGTTCCTGTACATCGCTCGGAAAATTTAATCACGGTGGTGTCACAAATGGCAAAAGTTATTTCCTGCCCTCTGGAAGACAGGGATATATTGTTCAAGAGTTGCAAAGCATAATCTACAATCTTCTAGGCCGAAGTCAATAATCGTCCAACTGCCATCGCAGCGTATTCGCTGGCTTCGTATGTGAAATTCAACAAGTCAAATTCCACTGATAAGCTAAATAGCTCCCACATTGGCATTGCAGATGACAACAAACAAGCAATATATGTTCAAGAGCACCTGTCGCCGATTAACAAGGAATTGCATGGAAACACCAGGACGGTAGCCACGAAGAAGAGATTTAAGTTTATATGGATAAGAAACGGAAGAATCTTCATGCGAAAAATTGAAAGCTCACCAGCACTTTGGGTCAAAAACTCCAACTTTCTCAAGACTTTAGAATAATATTGATATAGAAACTATATTAATTTTAGTATTTGTACAGTTATTATTACAATGGATTCGATTAGTATTTACTACGAAAATGTTAGAGGTTTAAGAAGCAGGCTAATGGCCGGTCCCTATATCTTAAAATGATCCGTTTTCGCATTTGACACATTCAAAAAACGTCAAAAAGTAACGTTGGAAAAACAGCTCGTTTCGTTTTTATAGGAATGGGGGGTTTGCGAACTCTATCTAGCTAGTTTGAACTGTAATAATTTTCATAGAGACCTGGTTAAGTGAAGATTTTACGGACTGAAATATTGAATGACAATTACATTATATACTAGCTGATGCCCGCGGCTTTTTTATACCAATATATCCACACCAATATATAAGAGTGAAATGTTGTTTGTTTGTTTGTTTGGGTAGTTATAACGCGATAACGGCTGGACGGATTTAGATGAAACTTTGTAAAAAGGTACTCTATCATACAGCGACCAATACATGATACTTCTGATCCCGGAAAATGGTAAGTTTCATCGGGAAAATGACGATTACTCGCTGTAAGGAACGGTTGGTATGGAAACGAAATAATAACAAAATACATCAATATTGATGCCTTTTGGTGCTTATACTTTTGCATTGATTTTGAAAATCCTAAAAAATATTTTGTTTTAAATTACCATTTTCTTGGTGACTATTTTTTTCAAATATCTGATATTGAATGTCAATATTTTTTTTATCATGTAATTTTTTATAATCTATACTTATAATAAAACTGTAACAGGTCCAGTTCTGTACATTGAAGATATTTAGTAATTATTTTTTGGAATCTGTTCTACATTTGAATTTTCATATTTTCATATTTCATATTTCTACTGAAGCCGAAAATGTTTATTTTTTCATTTTTATCTGTCTGTCTGTCTGTATCTTGGCTAGGCATCACGCCGACGCCACTGAATGAATTCAAATGAAATTTGGCATAATTTGAGTTCATACTACGAGGTAGGACATAGGATACTGTTAATCCCGTAAAGTTAAAGGGTTCCCGCAGGAAAGGGGTTGAAAGTTTTTTTTTTAAAACACGTATCATGCTGAAACTACTGGACGGATTTTGATGCAACTTGGCACAGTTATAGTTTGTATGATGATTGAAAATTAAGGATACTTTTTATCCCGAAAATATAAAGGATTCCTGTGGGATTAGGGTCCAAATTCTGTAAATTAATAAATATTTTTTTGGAGTCTGTTTTGTGTTTGGTACTGAAGCTAAAACTGTTGTTTTTCTTTTTTTTCTATAGGTCTGTCTGTCCGTCTGTGTCTAAATCTTGGCATAGCATCACGCCGAAACCACTCAATGAATTTAAATGAAACTTGCTATGATTTGAGTTCATACTTCGAGGTAGGACATTGGATACTTTTCATCCCGAATAATTAAAGAGTTCCCGCAGGATAGGGGTGGTAAATTAATTAAAATAACACGTATCACGCTGAAACTACTGGATAGATTTTGATGCAACTTGGCACAGTCATAATTTATATGATAGGTGAAAATTTAAAATACGTTTTATTCCGAAAAAATAAGGGGTTCCTTCGGGATATGGGTTCAAATTTTGTACATTAAAGTTTTTTTGTTGTTGTTTCTTTGTATTCTATATTGAAGACAAAAACTTTTTTTTTCATTTTTGTATTTCTGTCTGTCTGTATATTGGCCACGCATCACGCCGCCGAAACTACTAAATGAATTTAAATTAAACTTAGTATCATTTGAATTTATACAACGAGGTAGGACATAGGATACTTTTCATCCCCAAAAATTAATGGATTCTCGCAGGATAGGGGTTAAACGTTATTTAAAGAACACGTACCACGCTGAAACTACTAGATGGATTTTGATGCATAGTCATAGTTTAAATGACGGGTTAAAATTGAGGATACCGTTTATCTCGAAAAAATAAAGGGTTTCTACGGGATAGGGGTCCAAAGTTATGTTAATTTTGAAGTAATAAATGATACATTTTTGGACGGTAATCTATATTCGATAGTGAAGCCATAACTGTTTTTTTTTACATTATTGTCTTTCTGTATCTTGACCACGTATCACGTCAAAACTACCTACTGAATGAATTCAAATGAAACTTGGTTTGATATGAGTTCATATTACGAGGTAGGACATTGGATACTTTACAACCAGAAAAATTAAAGTGTTCCCGTAGGATAGGGATTGAAAGATATTTGAAAGAACACTTAAACAGAGTGAGTATAAACAGGGGGAATAAATCGTATCACTCTGTAGCTACTGGATGGATTTCTATGCAACTTGGCACAGTCATCTATTTATACTTAAAATAAAGCAATAAGTACGAAAGAGGCTGTACAAAGAAGTCAAATATAAAAAAATGCTCTAGGTTACCCTAAACTAAGCTACAGAACAGTTTTTATTTTTTAATTCGTGTCTTTCTGTCTGTCTGTATTTTTGTGCCTCACGTAAATACTACTGGACTGATTGCTATGCGGTTTTCAATGTGGGATAGCTAAGGGTTTGACTTAAAATCTGGTGTAATTGGTATCTCAATTTGGCGATTAGAAGCCGAGCAATTGATAAAAAAAACTGACGGCTAAAGAAATTTTGATCAAATGTTGGTATATTGGTATTTTAGGTCCTGTAACACATTATGGCACTTTTAATCTAAATAAATTACCACGTGTGCGAAGCCGCGGGTACAGCTAGTGTATAATATATTTGTTATCATGTAGCTGCAACGGTAAAGGTACCTCTGCCCATACTGCCCCATCTAATAAGAAAACACCAAGAGAAAAGATTAGATTTTGTAAGATTGTTTGAAAATGTGAGTTGATGTAGGCTGATATAGATATGTAGGTAGATCTGCGAATAAATAATAAGTCAGGAACACTAATTCAGAACAAATGCCACATAAAAAGTGCCCCTACTTCAAACCCTGCAATGTCTGCTATGACAGCTGAGTCATAGCGGCGTGGACGATGTTATGCAATAAGTGGACCAGACCAAGTAAGTAATAAAGCAATATTATTGTACAATGTTTTTTTTTGGCTTACTTTTTACAATTCATTGAACTCTATGTCCCGCGAAATATAATTAATGTATTAAATTTTTGACTAGAAGACATTCAAAGAAAATCTTTCTTCGCAATGTAGTGAAGACGGATTCTGAGAAATTGAAAATGGAATGTCATCTAATGGTATGCTGTTGCCTGTGAATTTTCAGCTGTGGTTCAAGTTCAGTAAATTCTTTTTATATATTCTCATATACTTTAAGGCGTTTAGGTTATTGTTGCAACGGCCGTGGTTGCGGATCACTCCAAAAAACAACTCAATATGATCTTGGCTAAATTTATATGGTAAAATAAATTTCAATATTTGTACCTCTACTAGCCGTGCAAAAAGTAATTTAAAACTTGGAATACATAATGCGGAGTCCTAGAAATCCAGTTTTGGACTGAGTTTTGGTCACTGATTTCAAGGAGTTAGTATATATACTGTTACTCTTTGTCGAGTAACAGTATTCGAGTTTTTTTATTATGCAAATATTGACTGACTTCTTTTTGCATAGTATTGACCATCTCGGTTTGATAACGTATTTGAACATCTTTGAATATAATTATAATTTTGCAACTATTTACTAGTGAAAAGTGTTCCCTGGACATTTTAATCTTGTATGGCTCCTGAACCAATGATAAAAACGCTTGCATGGAAAATGTCCGAATGATGACGCGCTGGACACGCTGCGACTTTTAAGCCCCACCTACTTGGGCACGACTTTGGTTGGGTCATTTTTTTAACGATGTTACATTTCCTGACTTATTACTTATTCGTAGAGGTAGATAGATAGATGTTTCTTTGTGTGTAATGGATAAACTCAAAAAACAAACAACCGATTTTAAAAATTATTTCACTAATAGAAAGCTAAATTATTCCAGATGTTTTTTTTTATTACGTAAACAGCGCCATCTGTGTTTTATGGAGCTAGAATGGTTAATGAAAACAAAATCTAATTCGCACTTTGGTTCTCACTATTGAACAAGTCGTCCTTGCTATTGAATATACTAGTCCAAAAAACTACCACGAAAATCAGTCTCTTCTCGTCTTTTTAGCTCCGTATGTTTCGCTACAGCTTACTAATGTTCTACCACCAAGTTAACCACTACTGCTCAAGCCTAACCTGCCTTTTCATTGCAGTGAAACAAACTAGCACGCAGTACCTACTGCCCGTCCTCTGAAAGAGGCAGTGGAACCGGATATGGAAATGATACTAATTGGACCGTGTTGCATTAAGTGGGTCCTGATAGATAAGATCTCATTTTCTTTTCTAGGTCAGTTTTAGAAACAGGCAACCATGCTTGCAGCAATGCTTGCTGTGTATTGCTAATAAATCTGTAAGTTAAGTAGCAGAAAATTAAATGAATTAACCATTAAAATATTTTGCTTCGGGGGTTAACAAAATTAAACGGCAACAGAAAAGCAAAAAGCCAACATTACGTGGTGTTCCCAGGCGGTCACCCATCCAAGTACTGACCACGCCCGACGTTGCTTAACTTCGGTGATCGGACGAGAACCGGTGTTTTCAACGTGGTATGAACGTTGGCGATAGGGGATTCAAATAAGATGCTCCGCTATAGCTATATGAAGTAGAGGTGCAGCAAAAAGCCAACGTTACGTGGTGTTCCCAGGTAAGGCCAAAATATTTTTGTAAAAGTTATTGTTAGTATACAAACTTTAAATAAATGTTTATGTGAATTGTATGAGTATCCATTTAGTAAAAGACTTTTCAGAAAACGATTCTCAAGAAAACTCGTAGCAAAAAGCCAACATTACGTGGTGTTCCCAGGCGGTCACCCATCCAAGTACTGACCACGCCCGACGTTGCTTAACTTCGGTGATCGGACGAGAACCGGTGTTTTCAACGTGGTATGAACGTTGGCGATATATACATTAAATTAAATGCTCTGTAATCGCTATATGACGTCACAACGAAATAAAATAATTATTTAGGTAGTAGCGACATGATGTCAGGCGAAAATATATTTGTAATTAAGTTATTGTTAGTGTACATATTTTATATAAATGTGTATGTGAATTGTATGAGTATGAATTTAGTAAAAGGCTTTTCAGAAAACGATTATCAAGAAAACTCATAGCAAAAAGCCAACATTACGTGGTGTTCCCAGGCGGTCACCCATCCAAGTACTGACCACGCCCGACGTTGCTTAACTTCGGTGATCGGACGAGAACCAGTGTTTTCAACGTGGTATGAACGTTGGCGATAGTTGATTCAAATAAGATGCTCCGCTATAGCTATATGAAGTAGATGTGCAGCAAAAAGCCAACATTACGTGGTGTTCCCAGGCGGTCACCCATCCAAGTACTGACCACGCCCGACGTTGCTTAACTTCGGTGATCGGACGAGAACCGGTGTTTTCAACGTGGTATGAACGTTGGCGACAGGAGATTCATATCAGACGATCTGTTATCGCTATATGACGACATTACGCAATTAAATTGTTATTATGGTCGTCAAACAAAACTATTTTAATAAAAGTTATTGTGAACCGGATCAATGCGATTTTAACTCGTTGAATGATTTACCATCTTAACTTCTTATACGTTTTCCTGTAACCTAATAAGTGAAGAACAATCCTTAATTCCATACTATTTTCAAATTTTTTGGCTCAGTTGTTTCGGAGATAATGTCGATTTGGTCAATTTTAATCTATGTACCTACTTAAATAACTTTAAAAATATTTATTTAAAACTATATAAAAAAGAGACCCTCACAACAAGCCCTTTCATTGGATATGGTACAGTATGCAATTTTTATTTTCTAATTTCTCCCCCAAAAGTGACTCTTTTAGGTGACCATTATATAATATACCAAATTAATTTATGTACGTTACACGTCCGCGTTTGGGTCACATAAATTCATGTGTACCTTTCAATTTAATCGGTCCAGTAGATTCAGAGCAAATTGGCTGTGGCAGACGGACAGACAGACAGACACACGAGTGATCCTATTAGGGTTCCTGTTCAAGCTTTTGAACGTGATACAACTATCTCTCATATTAATTTCTCATAGCAGTGTTAAAACTATGTTAGCTGTGTGTAATGTGTTTGTACCTAAAGTTAAGGTATTGGATTATCGATTGATGTTATTATTTTCGTTCGGACTGATAGGTATAGCTAGCGGCACGTTAGTCTAGCGGTGAACGAAACGTGGCGGGGATATTGGCACAGTCAGTTCTCGGGATAAAGAGTATTCACACACATACATACATACACACATTAACACATTATTAGTACATTTTAACACATTATATAAACTTTGACTGTGCCAAGATCCCCGCCACGTTTCGTTCACCGCTAGAATTACGTGCCGCTAGGTATAAATACATCAATTCCACACCAATATAAAAAAGTGAAAACGTTCGTTTGTTTGGGGAGTTTTAACAGGATAACGGCTGAGCTGATTTTGATGAAATTGGGAATGGAGATAGCTTATACCCTTTAATAAAACATAGGATACTTTTTATCCCAGAAAATGGTAAGTTTCCACGGGAAAACTGGATAATGTTAATACTCGCTGTAAGGAATGGTTGCCATGGAAACGAAATAACAAGTCTGTCAAAATACATCAAGAGCTATACCTACTTTTGCTTTGGTTTTTAATGTCCTATAATTACATAGGTTTTTTTTCCGCGACAAACTGCAATCCGCGCGTACGAAGTCGCGGGCGAAAGCAGGTCATTTCATAAATCTTAATAAATCAACAGTGATTTTTATTGTGATCTTACACTACCCACATAGAAAGTGATATTTTTTCCTGACCTACAGACACTGACTAAACGCCTACCGTTTTTAAATAGCAAAACACAACCGTGATTAGAACGAAGATTTTTTATCAGTCACTTGTCTTGTAAATTGGTGATCATGCGAGCGTGCGAAGGATCAATTGAATATCAATGAAAAAATATGAAGCTGCCGATGTCAGAAAGGGTTCCACTATCGTTGTGTTAACGTATCAAAAGAAATCTTCGGCAAGCTATCAAAGGCTGGTAAATCGAACTGGAAGTGTCCGGAGTGTAAATCTGGCTCTCGCCACAGAATAAATAATAGTACAAGTACAGAAGGATAACTGAGTAAAGTCTTTTAAATACATAGCAACTCTCGCTACAACGCAATAAAGTGTAATTTAACTCGCACAGCGCTGCGAGATTTCAATTATATTTACCTAAAGGCGCTCACCCATTGCGTGCAGTCTAGAATTTAGTGTATCACAACGCACGAGAGCTTCCATTGCTCTAATCGTTTCAGAATCTCTCTGTCACTTTTACGCTCGGTAGGGTTGTATCTAGATATGACTAGGTACTTGTACTAGTAATTATTCTGTGATATAATGTGACTTAGATATTGTAACCGAATAAACAATTATGTATTTTATTTTATTGCTTATTGTTATAAATGTTGATAGTTCTATTAACTACATATAATGACATTCTTATCAGAATAGACCTAGTACCTCATTATTTGATTATTTCATAATAGGTTACACTTTGATGAATAAAAGGTGCCTGTCTGACTTCGATGCTTAATAATGAATGAAAAAGAAATGGCTACCTACGTAATAAAATGTCGGTATGTAGGTATTTTACGAGATTTGTCAGACCGAATGCGATGCAGTACCTTCTAGGTTTCTCCTTGGTATGCTCTCGCGTCGATAATTCCAACACCTCTATACGTTCCTCATCGACGAATAAAGAGCAGAGCCGTCGTCTACTTCTAAAGACTTTCTGTCAGGCGTCCCGGGCCCTCAAGTGCACCTTTCGGCGCTGCAGTTCAACGAATTAGCCGACACTATTCTCAGTAAGATCAATGAAAACATAGAAAAACTGTCAAAAAACACTACAAGACCAATTAAAAAAGTTTGAAATTAAGTTTGAGTCCAGTGAAGCCTTTAATGACTAAAATGAACAAAATAGAAAATATGTTGCTTACTTCCGCCAAAATTGTTAGTCAGACAAATGATAAATAGTAAAAATAAACAAAAGTAAAACACCACGCTAAACAAACCCTACCCAAATTGAACTATTGTAAAATATAAATGAAAAGAAAGCTAAGGACAGGAGGCCAAAAAAAAAAAAACGATATAATACACAATATAAAACCCCCACGCTAAACAAACCCTACTGAAATACAAGTATCGTAACACTTATATATTTATATACATATATTATAAATACACAACAAAAAACATATACCTCAATCCAAATACCAAACGTCTGACATCAATACGACACGTGTTTCGCCTCTGCACGAGTGCTGGACTGTTGGCATGGAAACGAAATAATAACAAATGACATCAATATTGATGCCTTTTGGTGCTTATACTTTTGCATTGATTTTGAAAATCCTAAAAAATTTTTTGTTTTAAATTACCATTTTCTTGTTGACTGTTTTTTTCCATTATCTGATATTGAATGTCAATTATTTTTTTTATCATGTAATTTTTTATAATCTATACTTATAATAAAACTGTAACAGGTCCAGTTCTGTACATTGAAGATATTTAGTAATCATTTTTTGGAATCAGTTCTACATTTGATACTGAAGCCGAAAATGTTTTTTTTTCATTTTTGTCTGTCTGTCTGTCTGTATCTTGGCTAGGCATCACGCCGAAGCTACTGAATGAATTCAAATGAAATTTGGCATAATTTGAGTTCATACTACGTGGTAGGACATAGGATACTGTTCATCCCGTAAAGTTAAAGGGTTCCCGCAGGAAAGGGATTGAAAGTTTTTTTTTAAAACACGTATCATGCTGAAACTACTGGACGGATTTTGATGCAACTTGGCACAGTTATAGTTTGTATTATGATTGAAAATTAAGGATACTTTTTATCCCGAAAATATAAAGGATTCCTGTGGGATTAGGGTCCAAATTCTGTAAATTAATGATATTTTTTTTGGAGTCTGTTTTGTGTTCGGTACTGAAGCCAAAACTGTTTTTTTCTTTTTTTTCTATAGGTCTGTCTGTCCGTCTGTGTGTCTGAATCTTGGCATAGCATCACGCCGAAACCACTCAATGAATTTAAATGAAACTTGCTATGATTTGAGTTCATACTTCGAGGTAGGACATTGGATACTTTTCATCCCGAATAATTAAAGAGCTCCCGCAGGATAGGGGTGGTAAATTAATTAAAATAACACGTATCACGCTGAAACTACTGGATAGATTTTGATGCAACTTGGCACAGTCATAATTTATATGATAGGTGAAAATTTAGAATACGTTTTATTCCGAAATAATAAGGGGTTCCTTCGGGATATGGGTTCAAATTTTGTACATTAAAGTTTCTTTGTTGTTGTTTCTTTGTATTCTATATTGAAGACAAAAACTTTTTTTTTTTCATTTTTGTATTTCTGTCTGTCTGTATATTGGCCACGCATCACGCCGCCGAAACTACTAAATGAATTTAAATTAAACTTAGTATCATTTGAATTTATACAACGAGGTAGGACATAGGATACTTTTCATCCCCAAAAATTAATGGATTCTCGCAGGATAGGGGTTGAACGTTATTTAAAGAACACGTACCACGCTGAAACTACTGGTTGGATTTTGATGCATAGTCATAGTTTAAATAACGGGTTAAAATTGAGGACACCGTTTATCTCGAAAAAATAAAGGGTTCCGACGGGATAGGGGTCCAAAAATATGTTAATTTTGAAGTAATCAATGATAAATTTTTGGAGGGTACTCTATATTCGATAGTAAAGCCATAACTGTTTTTTTTTACATTATTGTCTTTCTGTATCTTGACCACGTATCACGTCAAAACGAATGAATTCAAATGAAACTTGGTTTGATATGAGTTCATATTACGAGGTAGGACATTGGATACTTTACACCCTGAAAAATTAAAGTGTTCCCGTAGGATAGGGATTGAAAGTTATGAGAAAACTTCAGAGTGAGTATAAACAGGGGGAATAAATCGTATCACGCTGTAGCTACTGGAAGGATTTCTATGCAACTTGGCACAGTCATCTATCTATTTATACTTAAAATAAAGCAATATGTACGAAAGAGGCTGTACAAAGAAGTCAAATATAAAAAAATGCTCTAGGTTACCCTAAAATAAGCTACAGAACAGTTTTTATTTTTTAATTCGTGTCTTTCTGTCTGTTTGTCTGTATTTTTGTGCATCACGTAAATACTACTGGACTGATTGCTATGCGGTTTTCAATGTAGGATAGCTAAGGGTTTGACTTAAAAACTGGTGTAATTGGTATCTCAATTTGGGGATTAGAAGCCGAGCAATTGTCAAAAATGTTTCTGACGGCTGAAGAAATTTTGATCAAATGTTGGTATATTGGTATTTTAGGTCCTGTAACACATTATGGCACTTTTCATCTAAATAAATTACCACGTGTGCGAAGCCGCGGGTACAGTTAGTGTATAATATATTTGTTATCATGTAGCTGCAACGGTAAAGGTACCTGCCCATACTGCCCCATCTAATAAGAAAACACCAAGAGAAAAGATTAGATTTTGTAAGATTGTTTGAAAATGTGAGTTGATGTAGGCTGATATAGATATGTAGGTAGATCTGCGAATAAATAATAAGTCAGGAACACTAATTCAGAACAAATGCCACATAAAAAGTGCCCCTACTTCAAACCAAAACGATGTACGATTTAAAATACGAATCACTTCCGAGGTTACAAATAGACATGCTTCGTGATTGGTTTAAATTCAGAACAAAAGCAGGGATTGGTTCACGCGCGTGCTGCAATGTCTGCTATGACAGCTGAGTCATAGCGGCGTGGACGATGTTATGCAATAAGTGGACCAGACCAAGTAAGTAATAAAGCAATATTATTGTACAATGTTTTTTTTTGGCTTACTTTTTACAATTCATTGAACTCTATGTCCCGCGAAATATAATTAATGTATTAAATTTTTGACTAGAAGACATTCAAAGAAAATCTTTCTTCGCAATGTAGTGAAGACGGATTCTGAGAAATTGAAAATGGAATGTCATCTAATGGTATGCTGTTGCCTGTGAACCACTCTTTGTCGAGTAACAGTATTCGAGTTTTTTTATTATGCAAATATTGACTGACTTCTTTTTGCATAGTATTGACCATCTCGGTTTGATAACGTATTTGAACATCTTTGAATATAATTATAATTTTGCAACTATTTACTAGTGAAAAGTGATCCCTAGACATTTTAATCTTGTATGGCTTCTGAACCACTTCACAACACATGCTGGCATGATGATTCATAGCAGTAGTTCACAATGATAAAAACGCTTGCATGAAAAATGTCCGAATGATGACGCGCTGGACACGCTGCGACTTTTAAGCCCCACCCACTTGGGCACGACTTTGGTTAAGTCATTTTTATGTTGGTTTAACGCTGTTACATTTCCTGACTTATTACTTATTCGTAGAAGTAGATAGATAGAAGTTTCTTTGTGTGTAATGGATAAACTCAAAAAACAAACAACCGATTTTAAAAATTATTTCACTAATAGAAAGCTAAATTATTCCAGATGTTTTTTTTTATTACGTAAACAGCGCCATCTGTGTTTTATGGAGCTAGAATGGTTAATGAAAACAAAATCTAATTCGCACTTTGGTTCTCACTATTGAACAAGTCGTCCTTGCTATTGAATATACTAGTCCAAAAATCTACCACGAAAATCAGTCTCTTCTCGTCTTTTTAGCTCCGTATGTTTCGCTACAGCTTACTAATGTTCTACCACCAAGTTAACCACTACTGCTCAAGCCTAACCTGCCTTCTCATTGCAGTGAAACAAACTAGCACGCAGACGCAGTACCTACTGCCCGTCCACTGAAAGAGACAGCGGAACCGAGCTGGAAATGATACTAATTGGACCGTGTTGCATTAAATGAAAATGATAGAAAAGATCTCATTTTATTTTCTAGGTCAGTTTTAGAAACAGGCAACCATGCTTGCAGCAATGCTTGCTGTGTATTGCTAATAAATCTGTCAGTTAAGTAGCAGAAAATTAAATGAATTAACCATTAAAATGACCCAGACATAAATTATAGCAAAAAACATATCAGTCAGTTAAGTAGCAGAAAATTAAATGAATTAACCATTAAAATGACCCAGACATAAGTTATAGCAAAAAACATATGAGTCAGTTAAGTAGCAGAAAATTAAATGAATTAACCATTAAAATAACCCAGACATAAATTATATCAAAAAACCATATCTGTCAGTTAAGTAGCAGAAAATTAAATGAATTAACCATTAAAATAACCCAGACATAAATTATAGCAAAAAAACATCTCGATCACATCAGCTTTGAGACAGAATAAACCGCATCAAAATCGGTTCATCCGTTTGGGAGCTACGATGCCACAGACAGATGCCAACCGTTAAACTTATAACACCCCCCTTATTTTGCTTCGGAGGTTAACAAAAATAAACGGCAACAGAAAAGCAAAAAGCCAACATTACGTGGTGTTCCCAGGCGGTCACCCATCCAAGTACTGACCACGCCCGACGTTGCTTAACTTCGGTGATCGGACGAGAACCGGTGTTTTCAACGTGGTATGAACGTTGGCGAGAGCTGGTTCGAATTAAGTAATCTGTTAACGTTAAATAACATCATTCTATTATAATATCAAGCCTTACCCTAATATCGCTTACGCAAGAAGTATTTATGAACGCGAGTACTGTGATGAATAGTGCTGTTCAGAAAAGCACCATCTAGGTATATTATATTTTTTCGAAACTACGATGGTTTATGAATAGTTATTGATCTATACTCCCTTGGTTTTCACTACGGACAATGATGTGTAACTTTTTATCTGTCGTATCACGAGAATAAGTTTTGCTGACACAGATAACGAAAACCGATACGTCGTCTGACATGGACACATTATAATAACAAAAGTGCAATTCAGAACAGCGCCATCTATGTGTTTACAAGGAACTATGAAATTAAATCAATACAGTATATAATTCTCTCTTTGATTCTCAAAGTAATAAGTAGCAGACTACGTAGTTCCAACAACGGGCTTGGATGGCGCCGATTTATATATTCTCTAGAAATCAGTCTCTTTTAAACCGACTACGGTAAAGCAAAAAGGAGGGTTATGATTTTAACCGGTATGTATGTATGGATGTGGGTGTGGGTATGTATTTATGTTCAGCTGTTCCCTCATAACTTCTAAACTACTCATCATAATTTGACAAATGAGGTATCGTTGGAAACGCCTTTATCGCCCGCTGGTTATAGGCTATGTGACGACATTACATTGAATATGGCGCCCTCTAGAAGAAACAAAAAGGTGAACTAAAAAAAGTTTTTCTTTAATGCCGTGTTTGCTATCAAATGAAAGGGCTTAATTAGCAAATTTCGAAAATATATATATTATAATCCCAAAATTATTTAAATAAAAATATAAGTTCTTAATGTACTAAATAGTGACAAACAAGAATATTCAAACATTTTAGGAATTTAAAACTTTAGGGGCATAGGAGTGCGATATAAATTTATCAGTATTTAATCAAGTAGGGAAAGCGCACTCCCCAGCTCTATAGTTCTAAAGGGGATAGAACCTATGTGGCATATCGACCCACCCGCCATTTTGTTTTATTTTCAAAGTTTCTGCGCACGATTCAAGTAGTATTCATGTGTAGAGGACACTTATAAAAACAAAAAATTACAAGTAATATGGTACCCTAAAGTGTCACGTTCCCTATATATTTAGAGGTAAAGATCGCCATATGAGAATAATTATTTTTAGTAAATGGTAAAATCAACCTGGAAACTATTATTTGAATACAATTGAATAATGCGTATACACACGTAATTACTGCATTTTTAAGTATTGTAATTGTTCTCATAATTATGGCAATTTTTACTTCCAAATATATCGGAAACGTGACACTTTAGGGTACCATATTACTTGTCATTTTTTGGTTGTATAAGTGCCCTATAATAATGTAATAGTGCGCGGAAATTTTGAAAATAAAACAAAATGGCAGGCGGGTGGATATGCCAGCTTCCATACAAAAATGTTCGAACCCCTTTCTAAAATGTTTTAAAATTCTTGTTTGTGACTTTTTAGTTCACTAAAACCGTAGTCGGGTTAAAGTTTTTGAACTTATATTTTTATTGGTACATCAATATAATTTTGCACTACCTCTTATTAATAAAAAACACGCTTTATATAGAAAACCAAACTAAAAAATAGTTTTTTTTTTTTATTTACACTATTAAAATTTATTTTCTATTTTTTAGTTTGGTTTTCTATATAAAGCGTGTTTTTTAGTTCTTTTAAAGTTTTTTTTTTTTTTTTTTTTCGAATTATTGCATTTTTATCGGTCTTTGTCGGGTGTGCAAAATTTGAATGAAATCTGACCGTTTAAAGTGGGTCAAAATAGCGTCCAAAGGAGTCGGTTACAAACATACAAGTGAAGCTAATATAAAGCGTATAAAAATAGAAAGTACCAAATATTCAGTTATTTGAGGTTAATTAAAAAAATATGGTCCAGGGGTACTAAAAATAAGCTACTGAACAAGAATATAACATTTTTAAAGTGTATGCCTGTTTGTCTGTTCACGCATCACGTAAAAACAACTGAACCGATTGCAATGCGGTTTTCACTGTTGGATAGCCTAGGGTTTGACTTAAAATCTGGTGTAAGTGATATCTTAATCCGATGTTTAGAATTTGGTATTTTGTTCACACATAGGTTACTTTTAAGCCATAGAAATGACCACGCGGGCAAAGCCGCGGGCACAGCTAGTTAATACCATAAACCATATCTGTACTGGAACTAGCCTAGTATCTGTACTGGAACTAACTAGTATTCTCATAGAATCTTGTACAAACAAACCTACGAACATAATAATATATGCACAGGAGATGGCTAGCTTGCCAATTTAACTGATCAATGCAGCGGAGCCGAACAAGACAAAAAAAACAAGATATGATCAAGTTGAACAGTGAAGAGGGTTCCGTACGTTGAATGTATTACCATACAATATTCTGAGATTTGCCATGTTATTTTAAGACCATAGACTTTAAAAGTTTTCATGAAATCTTTAAGTAATGAAGACAATAATTCTGTATTATTTTTCTGTATTATTTCTCATTTATTTCGGAGATCAGGTGAAATGGTCAATTTTCATCTACTTTCTTTAATAACTCTTAAAACTATTTGTTTTAAAAGTATCCAAAAGCCCTTCCATTTGATTTGTACAGTATTTAAACCAATTTTTTTAATCTTCTTGTTTGACCCGCATATTTAAAATTAATTTATAATTACGTTACACGTCCGTGTTTGAGTCACAGAAATACATGTTACCAAATTTCAACTTAATCGGTCCAGTAGATTTGGAGCAAATTGGTTGTGACAGAAAGCCAGTCTGGCAGATACACGAGTGAACCTATATGGGTACCGTTTTCTTTCATTCGGATCCAACTCTGAAAACAATTAGTGTAGCATTTTAGCGAGACACTGGGCTAGCGTAGTTAATTATATAGCCCATACCCTCTCTCTGAGAGAAGGCTTTTGTCCCAGCGGTGAGATCGTAAAACTGATGATGCTGATTATGTAGAGATAGAAAAGTATTGTGCGATCTTGTTGGTTAAATTTAGCTTGCAAGGACTTGAAGTTAACAATTTGACAGCTATGAGATAATAAAATGCAAGAAATAAAAAAAAAAAAGTTAGACGCAAGCAAAGATAATCGATAATCCTTTCGATTATCTTTGACGCAAGGGAAGATACAGCAAAAAGCCAACATTACGTGGTGTTCCAAGGCGGTCACCCATCCAAGTACTGACCACGCCCGACGTTGCTTAACTTCTGTGATCAGACGAGAACCGGTGTTTTCAACGTAGTATGGACGTTGTTGGCGATGGGAGATTCAAATAAGATGTTCCGCTATAGCTATATGAAGTAGAGGTGCAGCAAAAAGCCAACATTACGTGGTGTTCCCAGGCGGTCACCCATCCAAGTACTGACTACGCCCGACGTTGCTTAACTTCGGTGATCGGACGAGAACCGGTGTTTTCAACGTGGTATGAACGTTGGCGATAGGAGATTCAAATAAGATGCTCCGCTATAGCTATATGAAGTAGAGGTGCAGCAAAAAGCCAACATTACGTGGTGTTCCCAGGCGGTCACCCATCCAAGTACTGACCACGCCCGACGTTGCTTAACTTCGGTGATCGGACGAGAACCGGTGTTTTCAACGTGGTATGAACGTTGGCGATAGGAAATTCAAATAAGATGCTCCGCTATAGCTATATGAAGTAGAGGTGCAGCAAAAAGCCAACATTACGTGGTGTTCCCAGGCGGTCACCCATCCAAGTACTGACCACGCCCGACGTTGCTTAACTTCGGTGATCGGACGAGAACCGGTGTTTTCAACGTGGTATGAACGTTGGCGATAAGAGATTCAAATAAGATGCTCCGCTATAGCTATATGAAGTAGAGGTGCAGCAAAAAGCCAACATTACGTGGTGTTCCCAGGCGGTCACCCATCCAAGTACTGACCACGCCCGACGTTGCTTAACTTCTGTGATCGGACGAGAACCGGTGTTTTCAACGTGGTATGGACGTTGTTGGCGATGGGAGATTCAAATAAGATGCTCCGCTACAGCTATATGAAGTAGGGGTGCAGCAAAAAGCCAACATTACGTGGTGTTCCCAGGCGGTCACCCATCCAAGTACTGACCACGCCCGACGTTGCTTAACTTCTGTGATCGGACGAGAACCGGTGTTTTCAACGTGGTATGGACGTTGTTGGCGATGGGAGATTCAAATAAGATGCTCCGTTACAGCTACATGAAGTAGGGGTGCAGCAAAAAGCCAACATTACGTGGTGTTCCCAGGCGGTCACCCATCCAAGTACTGACCACGCCCGACGTTGCTTAACTTCGGTGATCGGACGAGAACCGGTGTTTTCAACGTGGTATGAACGTTGGCGATAGGAGATTCAAATAAGATGCTCCGCTATAGCTATATGAAGTAGAGGTGCAGCAAAAAGCCAACATTACGTGGTGTTCCCAGGCGGTCACCCATCCAAGTACTGACCACGCCCGACGTTGCTTAACTTCGGTGATCGGACGAGAACCGGTGTTTTCAACGTGGTATGAACGTTGGCGATAGGAGATTCAAATTAGATATTCTGTTAAAACTAAAAGCCGTCATAAAAATTAAGCTAAAGTTTTTTTCTACGTAAACCGTATAGGCCACATAATATGACGTAACAAGGCGCGAGAGTAGGCATATTAATAAAATCTATCTGGTTATAGTGGGTATATTCCTACCTTCACAGTGAATGTTGCGTTGATTCCAGGCTTATTCTAGTACTTCTAAGTTAGAAGAAGAATCAATTCAATCTCGTAAGAAGTTCTAACGAGATTGAATTCCGATTGAAAGTTGGACAGGAAGCATCCCCGTGTAGTTATCGAACGCTCGATTTACAGAGTGTAATGTATTTTTTATAAATTTGAGTGACGAGACAGTAGGTTGCTCGCCTGATGGTAAGCGTCACTCCTGCCCATAACAGTTGCAGTGCCACCCAGAACTTTGGGTGCAAAATCTTGCGCGTCACTGCACTGCGCTCGTTACCCTGAGACATTTGCCCAGTAATTTCGCTGAAAACATTGCCCTTCAACCGACACAGAAATGTTTGCACACTATTGCTTGGAGGTCGAAAGTCTGCTAAAGATCAAAAGTCCAGTCCAGTCTGCTAAGTCCAGGCGGACTCTTGCGTAAGAGGCGTACACTACAAAATGTGAGCCTACACTACAATATTTGAGCTTATATTAATTATAATTAAAATTTTAATAAAATTAAAAGCTTTTATAACATTTCACTTGTATGTATGTATCTATGTATATCTGTCAGTCCTGGAATCATGCAAGTCAAATTTCGAACACTTCCCGATTAGCTATCCGGCTGAAACTTTCAGAGTAGCTCGCAAATCGACCGCAAAACATATAAAAAAAATAAAAAAATACAATGCAATTTTTTTTAGTTTTGTTTTCTTATTGTTTATCTTTCTTACCTTCACTGTTTGAAGCGTCTGCTGCAGTGCATCCAGGTTGATCCTAGCGCTTCTGTCGAGCCGGAGCCCGGACTGCAGCAGGGACAGCAAGCAGCCAGGGTAAGTGCCGTCTTGTGGCAACGGGACGCCTGTTTTCCAGAGAGTGTAATGCTCCTTTAGCTTATCGTAGGTTAGTAGCTTCCAGGGTATAGAGGCTGGAACAAATGTAAATTATTAGTGAAGGAAAAAATGAACGCTTTGGAATCCAACGGGCATTTTATAACAATAGAATAACAATGTAAGAGCTGGCGATAGACAGTCGCGATACGCACCACGTTAAGTCAAAGCCTATCCAACATTAAAAACAGCATCGCAATCGGTCCAGTAGTTTATACGTGATGCGCGAACAAACAAACAGACAGACACCATTTCAAAAAATTATATATTTTTGATCAGTAGCTTATTTAAGTCCCCTAGACTATTTTTTTCTAGTCTCGTCGTTTTGTTTCATATTGCTTTATTATATGTATAGATATTACTTTAAAATAATGTTTTAGAAATTGTGGCAATGGATTAGCTACTTGCGAAAATTAATAATTATATTTGACTAACTTTTAAGGATTCATCGGATAAACGGATCGGATTATTTATAATGCAACGAATATCTGCTTATTTCTAATACATTGAGGCATTGAGTAAATGCGTACAAGTAGATATATGACATTCTATATGAGTTGTTCTTTGGTACTACGACATATTATTACACTTCTTCAAAAAGCGTCATTCGTGGACAGCATCATCATCATCAATACATAGTATAAATACAAGTCGCTTTCCGCGTCTGTCTATCTGTATCTCTATCTGTTTGGCCGCTAACTCCTCCTAAGCCACGCAACGGATTTTGATGCGGTTTTCGCCATAAGTTAGATATTTTTTCACGGAAGGTTTTATAGGGTGGGAAATTTGGGAAACTGTAATGCTCACCCGACGGTATTATAAATAAATAAATATATAGTAAAACCTAATTAAGTTTTTATATAAGTAAAAAAAAAACAGTATTTTGTAACCAAGTTGCCGAAAAATAAATTTACATAGCTTACGTAGGCTAAACCTTAAGAGATACATAAAAATTATGTACTAGAGATTGTAGTTGTTCTAAAATCCTCTAGAAAACTCCGCGATGGCATATCACTACCTGTAACGGTTAACTCACAGTAACTATTTCTTTCAATAAAACTTTAATTAAAAATTGCGTTACTTGAGGCGTTATTTTCTAGAGCTCTAGCTAAGTTGTATTAATACTTATCAAATTCAATATCACAGTCATCAATAACCTATTCTAGTCAACTGCTGGACATAGGCCTCTCCCGCGGCGCGCCACTGAGGCCGATCTTCGGCTCTTCTCTTCCAATGACTGACTCAGCTACATTGCGCAGATCGTCGCTCCATCTAGCCGGAGGGCGTCCTACACTACGTTTGCCGATTCGCGGTCTCAACTCTAGAACCCGTCTACTCCAACGGTTATCGGATCTACGACAAATGTGACCAGCTCATTGCCACTTCAGCTTGCTTTTTCTCTGAGATATATCGGTCACCTTAGTTCCCTGCCGAATCATCTCATTTCGGATTCGATCTCTCAGAGAAACTCCGAGCATAGCTCGTTCCATAGTTCGCTGAGCGACCTTAAGTCTGTGGACCAGCCTCACAGTCAGTGTCCACAATTCGGCTCCGTATGTCATGACAGGTAGGACGCACTGGTTGAAGACTTTTATCTTCTGGCATTGTGGAATGGGCGACGAGAAGACTTGACGAAGATATCCAAAAGCTGCCCAGCCCAGCTGAATCCTCCTACTGGCTTCTTTCTCAAAATTGTTTCTACTACAGAAGAATTCTGAATGTAGCGAGGGATTTAATATAATTCGCCCAAGGAAAAATAATTTTGCGTCCGAGTGATACACTCTACTTATCATACATGAGATATATAAATAAAAGTCGCTTTTCGATACTTTACAACCCATTTATTTAAAAAGATATTAAATATACTAAAAATAAACAACTTAAAATAAACTAGGTAATTACTAACACTTAACTAAAAAATTATATTTACTTTGTACTTCTTTGATTTATACGTCCTTCAGACAGTCTCTCAGATATTGTGTAGATGTCGATTTGGAATTCATTATTAATACTGGCCGCCAACGTGTGAAGGTTGCTTAGATTTGAGTAATTCTTGAAAATAGGTACAGGTTTCTGAAAAAGACTTCGCTTATTTTGCAATTTTTCCCCTAGATAAAATTGTTACCTATAAGCTATCAAATATTTTTCCAGGGATTTAGTTGGTCATAGATTCTGTATCACATTTATTGCGTAGTGTTTTCAGGTGTAAGTTGGTAGTATAATCGTGAAATTTAGTTTTTGTACCTTCAATATTGCTTGTTTCCGTGACAATAATATCGTAATTCGCGCGCTTTTAATTTTTTTCCTCTTTTCCTTACATTAACATGATTCTTTTTTAAAAACAGACAGCGCACCACGCGATCCAATGAATAAAAAAAAAAGAGCTCATTGCTCAACTATGAATCAGCAACCCTTCATCTGATCTATTCTAAATTTTCGGCCTAGTACCATAAGTCTGCACGGCTCGACGGAACATCGTCCGATCTATAGTAGCGGAGTTCAATTCCCAACAGGATTGTTTACATTTTACTCATAAAAAAAATTGTGTTGGCTTATCAAAGATCATCACCAGACATAACATTCACGTCATCAGATATAGCTATAAATTTTTGTTGGCGGGTCCTAAATGAAAATGTAGGAAGTGATCACCTTGTAATTAAATATACTTTAAATTATGAAGTTCAAAATGATTATATTTCAAAGCGCAATTTCAAAAAAGCAAAATGGAAAGCCTATGGTGACGATCTAATAGAGCAGTTTTCAAATTATGATAGTGTATTGCAGTTAACTAACACTAATGTTCAAGAAGGATATGATTATTTTATGGCTCAAATGAACTTATCAGTTATAAAAACATTCCTATTCAAAAAATATGTACGAACCCCACTTTTAAATTTAAACCAAAAGAATATTGGGACTCCACGTTATCTAAAGCAGTCGCTGAGCGTAGATTAGCACTAAGTGTATTTAGAAGAAACCCTACTCCTAATAATCTCAACAAATTTGAAGAAAAACTTTCAGATGCAAATGTTAAAATAAATCAAGCAAAATCACGCAGTTGGAAAACATTTTGTAGTAGTATCAATGAAACCACTTCAGTCTCGGATATGTGGAAGAAAATGGGATGGTACAAAGGACGTCGCCAGTCAAAATTTTGTGAATCAATAACTAGGCAAGAGGACCTACTTAAAGCATTGGCACCTGATTCTGTTATGAATCAGCAACCAGTTATTACAACTAGAAATGTTTTATTAGATCAACCTTTTACATTACAGGAATTAAGCCACTGTTTGAAGAAAAAAGATACTGCTCCAGGTAACGATGGAGTTACTTACTCTATGAAATATTACTTGCCGCAAATTGGTAAAGCATGTCTTCTTGATATTTATAATAATATATTTATGACAGGGAGGGTTCCACTTCAGTGGCGTAAAATAAGTGATGTACCTATACCTAAAGCAGAACACAATAATAATTCTAACATTGAACCGAAGCTTAGGCCTATATCACTAATCTCGTGTGTTTGTAAAATCTTTCACACAATGATACATAAAAGACTTGAGTGGTACACAGAAAAGAATATGACATTTTCTCCTTATACATCTGGGTTTAGAAGAGGTCAATCATGTATTGATTGCTTGGCCAGACTTGTCACTTATATTCAAATAGGATTTTCACACAATATACCTACTGTAGCTTGCTTTTTGGACATTGAGAACGCATATAACAACGTACAAATAGATAAGGTAATCATTACATTAAACGAATTAAATGTAGGTTTCAATATTTGTCAATACTTATGGTCCTTCCTAAATGAAAGGTGTTTGGTGATGAATCCTGGTAATGACCACACTGAACTTACTAGATGGAATAATAGAGGTCTTGCTCAGGGAGATCCGTTATCTCCTTTGTTATTTAATTTAATCACCCACAAAATTTGTCAAGATATGCAGGGTATAGTCATATCTCAATATGCTGACGATTTTGTGTTCTATATTAGCAACAAAGAACTAAACTATTGTGAACGTTCTCTGCAAAGAGCTTTAAATTTGATGGTGGATAAACTAGATTGTTTGGGACTCAGTCTATTTGATAATAAGACTAAATATTGCGTATTTAGTAGAGGTCGACGAAGAAATAGAATTAACCTTAAAATAAACAATAATAATATTGAAATAGTAGACAATATTAAATATTTGGGAATGTGGTTAGATAGGTCACTATTGTGGAATAAGCATTTATATGAAATTTCAGAGAAATCCATAAAGTTCTTAAATATCTTAAAAGTATTGGCGGGATCTAGCTGGGGGATACACCCGAAATATTTAAGAACATTATATATTTCCTTAATTCGAAGTAGAACGGACTTTGGATGTTTTTTTATACGATAACAATGCAAATATACATTTAGCAAAACTAGATAAAATGCAAAATCAAGCACTTAGAATAATGGGTGGATTTATAAAAAGCACACCAATACACGTAATGGAAAGCGAATTGTGTGTACCTCCATTACGAATCAGAAGAATATATTAAGCTTATAAGTTTTATGTTAAAAGTATGTCCACGTCGAATAATGTAACCATTCAGCTCTTAGAAGAACTACACAATTTAAGAAATATTAGTTATTGGAAAAATAAAAAGAATCCACTTCTTATCACTATCTTTGATAAATTTAAAAACCTAATTATTCAAGCTTCAAACCCATTGGAGATGTTTTCGCTAAGTATTTGGATGTCTTACATTGCTATAGAAGAAGTCTTAGTGTGTAGTTTAGATAGTGTTAAGGGACCTAAACGTGATCATGAGATAACAGCACTTAAATTTGATATTTTAAAAGAATTACATGATTAAAAACATTGTTTTACATTTTTCAGGTTGGCATAAATATTTTACTGATGGTTCTAAAAGCGAGAATGGTAATGGAGGTGCTTATTTTGATGTATATGGTCGTACTGCTAGAATGTTAAAATTTAATGATAATGTATCGATTATGACAATGGAACTTATTGCAATCTCAGAGGCTCTTAGCTCAGCTTACATTTCAAATGATTGTGCTATTGTTATTTTCAGTGACAGTAAAAGTGCATTGCAACATCTTGCTCAATGCGCCTCTGGACGTAGCAGAGGTGTTTCAGTAGGATATACAATTTTAGATAAGATACATAATCTTATTAATAATGGAATTCAGCTGAGATTGCAATGGGTACCGGCTCATATTGGTCTAAAAGGTAACGAGGAGGCAGACAGGTTGGCAAAATTGGCGAATACAGATGGAGAAAATTTTAACATTACACCTTATTATACGGAACAATTATATCTCGGAAAAAAACATTGTTTTGATAATTTTAAAGAATATTTTGACGAAAGAAGCAGAGAAAAAGGAATTTGGTATAAAACCATTCAATGTCAGCCTCCTCGTATACCTTGGTTTATGAATAAGAAAATAAGTAGAAGTTATATAATTTTGGCACACAGATTGCGGTCCGGACATTATCCATCTAACAAGTTTGGTTATTTGATGAAAAAGGTAAACTCACCGAATTGCGAAGCATGTGGTGTTATTGAGGATGTTTATCACTTGTTGATGGAATGTGTCAGGAACAGGACGGAAAGGGAGTCTCTGATGGAAAAATATGATTGGAAAAAATACGACATTGGATCATACATTAAAATATTAGCGGAACCAACAACAGATGCTGCAATATCATTGTACAAGTTATTTTTGCATCAATGATTTTCCGCTTTCGTAATTATAGGTTGAATGGGTATGGACATGTTTAGGATACTATGGGGCTGACATGCCAATAATTGTAAAAGCCCCAAATTAAAAATAGAATAAAAAAAAAAGAAAGTTTAATATGGCCGAGCTGAGGCGGAAAGAGCCGAAGAGCCACGAGCGCTCGCGTCGTGGAACCGATCGATCGCCAACATCAAAAATTCACGTTCCAAATTCAAAACTCATTACTGCCCTCTCTGAAAGTCTTAAACAGAAAGACCTACTATGATTCCTCTTTTCGAGGAACCAATCAGCGTTTTTCGAATAGATGGGATGAAAAAACATTTATGTATTATTTTGTAAATGAATAGATTTATTGTGTGGGGGGGTTTAAACAACTCTATATCATATATTTTCAGCTAAATGCGACCGTACTCTATTGCACCTGTACAACAACTCAACTCAACTTTCCGTATATACATAGTAGTCTTTGCAACGACTGACAAACAAAGAATATACGTCACACACGTAGGGTGTGACAACGCTCTACGAAGCCGAAATTTGCCGAGTCTCTTTCCAAAGACCGATGTGCATTATTTATCATCGGGTACTCTAAGTAACTATCTCCAATTGCGTCATGAAAGGTCATAGTTGCGCCTACTGTTTTCTGTTTCGGATTATCCCTTCGAAACTAGATTATTTTATATGATAATAGAGCCCCAATGAATTAGAACCATAGGTTCTAATTCATTGGAGTTTCTCTGAAGAACAAGATTCATATTGAAGACTAGCTGTACCCGCGGCTTCGCACGCGTGGCTATAGGTAAAAAGAAGTCCAAGACCTATACCAATATACCAACATTTAAACAAAATACCTTTAGCCGTCAAAAAGTTTTTTTCGATTGGCTTCTAGTCGTAGTATTGAGACAATAAGTACACCAGTTTTTAAGTCAAACCCTAAGCTATCCGACAGTGGAAACCACATCGCAATCGGTCCAGTAGTTTTACGTGATGCGAGACAGACTTATTATTTTTCAGTAGCTTATTTTTAGTACCCTATTTTTTTTTATCTTCCTTTTACAGATTTTTTGATACTTACTGCTGTATTATAAGTATAGATGCCCTTCATTTTTGGGCATAATAATAAAAATATGTGTTATATTTCATTATTTTTAATCATGCCTATAAAACAGTACCGTGACATACCTACTGACTGACTGACTGACTGACAGACAATGCCCACCCTAAACTGGTGGACCTAGGTATTTGAAATTTGGAGGAATATTTCTTAAGTATTCTAGAGGTGAACTACGGAAGTAACTATGAACCGTAAAACATGACTACCAACTCCAAAAAAAATACCCCCCTATCCTGCGGGGACCCTTTAATTTACTGGGATGAAAAGTATCCAATGTCCTACCTCGTAGTATGAACTCAAATCATGCCAAGTTTCATTTGAATTCATTTAGTTGTTTCGGCATGATGCGCGTCCAAGCTACAGACAGACAGAAAATAGAGAAAATTAAAAAAAAAAAGGTCTGGCTTCAGTACGAATAATAGACAAGCATCCAAAAAAAGTTTTACTAAATATCTTCAATGAGGCCTTTGCCCAGCAGTGGGACAATTCAGGCTGATATAATAATAATAATAATCTTCAATGTACAGAATTTAGACCCATAAACCTTACAACTTCTTCGGTATAAAAGTATGCTCAATTTTCACTCATCATATAATCTATGACTGTGCCAAGTTGCATCAAAATACGTGCAGTAGTTTCCTTTTGGTTGTAGTCCTCTAAAGATTTGTGATCCTCTTATCATCCATTTCTGAGTTATTGGGAAGTTAGTTTAAATAATAGTTAAGGTTTGATCACTTTAGAATTATTATACCAGACGTAACTTCTAAATAAAAACGCCAGTAATTCATAATCTTTAGCAGCAGCGATCGTGGTGTTTTTTGACCATAGACAACTGCATTATTACTCACGACTTGACTTGTTATTATTTCATGGCAACATGTCATTCCGTTCTGTATTTTTAATACTTTGGGTTACATTATTGCAATTTTCGTAGGGATCTCTAACTTTTAGAAAAATAAAATACTGGCTATATGTTACTCACTGATAATGTAGCTTTCTATAGGTGAGAGGATTTGAAAATCGGTACAGTACTTTTTGAGTTTATCTATTACGCACAAACATACAAAGAATCAAATCTTTCCTCTTTATAATACTAGTGTAGAAAATGTCTGCTTGGTCAAAGCCTAAAAGGTGCTCAACAACTAAAATAAAATAAAAATGCTTTACCGTTACAGCTCTCCCAGAGTATCATACAAAGTGAGTACACGTCGCTCTTCGAACAAGGGTGCACCATCCCGTCTTCATCCGGAGTGAACAGCTCGGGTGCTTGCCACCGGTACAGCTCGCAGCTTTGAAAGCTTTCGTAGGGCTTCGGGACGGCGTTCGATTTCAGGTACGTCTCAGATGAGTCGGCTGATAGTAGAGGCTCGTTATCTGATGATTTTGACTCGCGAGTATCTGAAGTGGAATAAAACTTGGTCAAAAAAATTTTGCAGTTAAGAGCAGAGTATTTGAAATTGCATGAATATTGGTTAAAATGGTGTAGCAACAAGTACATCATCGCCTGCCCAGCCAAAAAACTAACTTTTCACAAATGTTTAAAACTTATGTTACTCGGGATGTTGTACGGATTCTAACGCTACCCCATACATCCATCTGTCATCAATCTGTTCAGGCATTTAAAAGTTATGGTGGGACAGCTTTTGTATCTTTATCAAGCACAGGTCCGATCTTGTATGGAGTACTGCTGCCACCACTGGGACGGTTCTGCCAAGTATCAGCTCGAGGCTTTGGATTCAATTGAGAGACGTGCTATGAGGCTCATGGTAGATGACACTCTGGTAAAGAGTAAGCTTCAGTCTGGCGCATCGACATGAGGTCGCAAGCCTGGCGGTATTCTACAGATTGCACTATGGAGTGTGCACAAGAACTGCACAATCTGATTCCCCCATCACCTTTCCAGTACCGTACGACTAGACGATCGGCAAAGCGCCATCCTTTTATGGTTGAAATACCTCGCCCAAGAACGAAGCGTGACGCTTCTTCATTTATTATAAGAACTTCTTAGGGGTGGAATGCCCTGCCCTCCTCAGTGTTTCCAGTAAAATATAACCCTTGTGTGTTTAAGTCAAGAGTGAATAGGTATCTACTAGGCAAGCGTGCTATACCTTCGATCACATCATCACTTTCCATCAGGTGCGATCGTGGTCAAACGATTGCCTAGACCGTAATAAAAAATAAAAAATAAATATACATACACGAACCCTGAAAAAAATTACAATCCTTTTTTGGACAGACAAAGTCAATCTTGTATAAAAATAAGTTGTTTATTTATACAAGATTGTATGAAAATTTCTCAAAAAAATAAGATTGTAACAAAAAGCAAGTAGGTATTTAAGAATGCTCATAAAAGGTTACAGCAAAAAACCGAGTAGGCATTTGAAATTGTATAAAAATTTATTGCAGCAAAATTCCAAACGCAACGTATCGCGTGTGTAGCGTATATCCGGGATTTTGGCAAAAATATCGCGTACATACGCTAGAAATGTCCTACTCACATACACGCTTAAATTTGCTATTTTTATCATCTGTAATATATCCAACTACACCCAAACCCTATGAAATAACTAGCTTAAAAACTAAAAAAACACGCCTGCCCTGCCAAAAAAGAACTTATGCCAATAGATTATATACAATTGGAATGTGCTTATCAAGGCCTACAATATGATATCCATATTGTAAAATTAGAATTTTAAAAAACGCCCTTGAAAGTGGACCATATTGAATGTTTAAAAATATATATAATTTATGTTACTCGCGGGGATGTAAGGATTCTAACGATATCCCATACGTCTAAATCTGTTCAGGCATTTAAAAGTTATGGTGGAATAAAGAAACTCACATACATACATACAAAGAAACATACATGAATCCTAAAACATTACACTCCTTTTTTTGGGCAGTGGTGTAAAAATAACAGCCTACTAGTTAATCGGAGAGAATGGTGTGGACGTTATAGCTAATAAGCTATTCGGAATATACAATACAGTAAAGCAATATTGTATATATGTATATATGTAACACGACTATCGCAAACAAAAGAGATCTCTACGCCGTAACATATATGGTCGAAAATACAAACCTTCGATATTCACATACTGCGGTTCAGGCGAGTAAACTTCGTAATCTTTGTCAAGTTCTTTTAACCGTTTATCACCCTTGCGGACCTTAACACAAGGTCCTAAATCGGCGAGCTTGGCGGAGTCGTGGCTGGTAATCATGATGGCCATGCTGCTCAGTTCTGTGTGGATGTAGCCCTGCATTCGAAGGAAGACCAACGCATTCGCTATGTCAAGGGCGTACTGGACGGACGTCTGAGCGCTAATTATATTACCCTGGAAAATAAACAAGGAATACGTTTTTTTATTTAGCAAGTTTTTAATTGGACATGTTTTTTATAAGTATTTTAGGTTTTCTTTTTAATTATTTTTTCACGTGCTTGGTACCAGTTTTGAGTTTTGCTTATTCATACAGGTATGAGTTATGCTCATCATGCATTGAATATAAATCCTTGGCAAAATTTAAGATAAACAGACAAGAAAGCGAGATAATAAAAGCGTGTAATAAATGACTCATTACATTTTAGGGTACCGTAACTCAAACAAGGAACCCTGTTTCGTGTCTGTCTGTCCGTCTGTATGTCACAGCAAGTTTATTCAGACACTATTAACACTACAAAATTGAAAGGCCCTCTAACCTTTGTGACATAAACCCGAAAAAAACGCGGCCACTGATCTGACCTTAATAAATCTATGAGGATTTCAATACAAACAAAAAATGTATTTACACTAGTATTCCAAAGTAGCGCATTACTGAGATATTAGCCCTCAAATATAGAATAAGTAAGGCCCATTTGCACGAAAACAAAACCAGGTATCTAGTTAGTTAAAAAAATATTGTTATCTCTTTCGCGCTACTGTCTGCGTATGTCTCTCTATCCTACTTGTCTGAATTTTTTAGCCCAGACTAGACACTAGCGCGGGGCTAAGACAGCTGTGCAAGCGGGCCTAAAACGCTTTCTTTGAGGTAGAATATATCAGAAACGCGACTTTTTCCTGGGTCCGGGCTACCGAACCTTATGTCTATGCGTGTCCGACACGCACTTGGCCGGTTTTTGTGTTATACTATTTATTAATAAAAGTAATGTTACTGAGCCATGACTGGAACCGCTGGAGAAAAATATATTTTTGAAAAACTTATTTTAGAACATGGTTTTTCTTTTTTGTTTGTGCCCGCTAAACTCAGATACTACTTGACGGATTATGATGGAGTTTTCGGAGCTTGTTATTTCATACCTACGTGCACCTACCTACCTGCAGAGTAGTACAACAATGTTAACTAAAAATATTAGATTTTACATTCTTTCTAGGGTTTTGTTTTTGATAGTTTGTTAACTTTTGATTGTACATGAATAATAATAATACAGGGGCTGATTCTCGTGCGCGTGAGATAATGTAGCTTTCATAAGAGATGACGTCACAACGAGTGCGGAACAATTTTTTCTATAAAGAAGTTTTTTTTTAACAGTTTGTATAAGTTAATCTCGCATGACTCGAGATAGGTCACGATCGCGATAGGTCCCGTTCGCGATAGGTCCAGTTTGCAATACCATAGCTATCTTTCAAATAAAAAGTATTGCCATACATAAACTTTAGGAGTTTAGCAGTTAAGTCATGTTCACATCATTATTTTCTTACGTTAAATACTGCTCTATTTGTTTTTTTTAAGTAAGGTTTGACAAGTTGTTTAATATCTACATACAGTCAAATAATAATAATACGAACCGTCGCAAAAAACGAAAGAAAAGTTAAAAATATTTTTTATTAAAACACGTGAAGTCAAATGAGCCATTAAGGCCTATATGCGATAGGGTCCATATGAGAAAGAGCCATTACGCGAAAGGGCCGTATTGACTATGCCGGACATATCACGAACGGGACCAACACTGCATTACTCCCGAGAATCACCCCCAAACCCGGGAACAATTTGTCGGCTTTTTGGGTCCACGCGGTCGATGTAGCAGATTAAAGTTAGTGATATTTATGTATATTCTACATCAAAACATTATCATTTTTAGTAGGTACGATGTAAAAACAATCAAAGTTATCTTAAATGATCTTTATCATTTATTTTAATGTTTGTCTACAGCTAATAAGCTTATAATAACATCAAAATGATCTTGTTTACCTTGGTATGCTTCCTGGGTCTACTATTTTAACGTGGAAAAATTGTGTTCTTAGTCTTATTATCTTGTAATAATTCAAAATTTTAAAAGTAATGCAGTTTGTTTCATAGAGTCTATTTTAAGTTTTACCTGAACATGAAGTACACCGAACAGGGAATCCACGCATCTTTCGCAAATGATATGCACGTTATTGTCGATATCAGGATATATCCCCATCAGAAGTATTATATTTGGATGGCGGCATTTTCTGAAAACAAAAAAAAAATGGTCTACAATACTGTGCAGCAAAAAGCCAACATTACGTGGTGTTCCCAGGCGGTCACCCATCCAAGTACTGACCACGCCCGATGTTGCTTAACTTCGGTGATCGGACGAGAACCGGTGTTTTCAACGTGGTATGAACGTTGGCGATAAGAGAATCAAATAAGATGCTCCGCTATAGCTATATGAAGTAGAGGAGCAGCAAAAAGCCAACATTACGTGGTGTTCCCAGGCGGTCACCCATCCAAGTACTGACCACGCCCGACCTTGCTTAACTTCGGTGATCGGACGAGAACCGGTGTTTTCAACGTGGTATGAACGTTGGCGATAGGTGAATCAAATAAGATGCTCCGCTATAGCTATATGAAGTAGAGGTGCAGCAAAAAGCCAACATTACGTGGTGTTCCCAGGCGGTCACCCATCCAAGTACTGACCACGCCCGACGTTGCTTAACTTCGGTGATCGGACGAGAACCGGTGTTTTCAACGTGGTATGAACGTTGGCGATAGTAGAATCAAATAAAATGCTCTGCTATAGCTATATGAAGTAGAGATGCAGCAAAAAGCCAACATTACGTGGTATTCCCAGGCGGTCACCCATCCAAGTACTGACCACGCCCGACGTTGCTCGGACGAGAAACCGTGTTTTCAACGTGGTATGAACGTAGACGATAAGAGATTCAAATAAGATGCTCCGCTATAGCTATATGAAGTAGAGGTGCAGCAAAAAGCCAATATTACGTGGTGTTCCCAGGCGGTCACCCATCCAAGTACTGACCACGCCCGACGTTGCTTAACTTCGGTGATCGGACGAGAACCAGTGTTTTCAACGTGGTATGAACGTTGGCGATAGGAAATTCTAATAAGATGCTCCGCTATAGCTATATGAAGTAGAGGTGCAGCAAAAAGCCAACATTACGTGGTGTTCCCAGGCGGTCACCCATCCAAGTACTGACCACGCCCGACGTTGCTTAACTTCGGTGATCGGACGAGAACCGGTGTTTTCAACGTGGTATGAACGTTGGGGATAGTAGAATCAAATAAAATGCTCTGCTATAGCTATATGAAGTAGAGATGCAGCAAAAAGCCAACATTACGTGGTATTCCCAGGCGGTCACCCATCCAAGTACTGACCACGCCCGACGTTGCTCGGACGAGAAACCGTGTTTTCAACGTGGTATGAACGTAGACGATAAGAGATTCAAATAAGATGCTCCGCTATAGCTATATGAAGTAGAGGTGCAGCAAAAAGCCAACATTACGTGGTGTTCCCAGGCGGTCACCCATCCAAGTACTGACCACGCCCGACGTTGCTTAACTTCGGTGATCGGACGAGAACCGGTGTTTTCAACGTGGTATGAACGTTGGCGATAGGAGATTCAAATAAGATGCTCTGTTATCGCTATTATGACGTACAACAACTATAATTATCTATACTTATAATCTATACATATAATAAAGCAATATGGTCTGTACAAAGATAATTTAAAAAAAATGGTCTAGGGTACTTAAAATAAGCTACTATCAACAAGAATACATCATTTTTTTTAAATCGTGTCTATCTGTTTGTTTGTTTGTCTGTATGTTTGTTCGCGCATCACGTAAATACTACTGGACCGATTGCGATGCGGTTTTCACTGTTTGATCGCTTAGGGTTTGGCTTGGGTACTTGGTATCTTAATACGCAGAACGAATTTTAAAGATATGTAGCATATTGTAGTTTATACGCTTTTTTGATCCTGGAATAACACGTATGGGCTACTTTTAAATGAAATGACCACACGGGCAAAGCCGCGGGCACAGCTAGTAACAGCTCTGATTCTTTAAATTGAAGATACTTAGAAGCCGTGTCCGATTCGGGCGATACCAACCTGGTTAAGTTTAATGCTACTAAAACGCAGGCGTGTTTGAGTCCTCTAAACCGATCTCCGTGTTTCCAAAGTGTAATAATACCAATAGGCGACCATCTGGAGCTTTTGGGTGTCGAACTCACATCAAACCTGAATTTTGGGTCTTACATTGAATCCAAAGCTAAGGTAGCTGCAAAAAACTTGGTATTTTGTCTAAGGTTAGGCGGTACTTCAGACCGGGACAGCTTTTGAATCTTTATCAAACACAGGTCCGATCTTGTATGGAGTACTGCTGCCACCTCTGGGACGGTTCTGCCAATTATCAGCTCGAGTCTTTGGATTCAATTGAGAGACGTGGTATCAGGCTCATTGGGGTTGACACTCTAGTAAAGAGTAAGCTTCAAAGTCTGGCGCATCAACGTGAGGTAGCAAGCCTGTCGGTATTTTACAGATTTCACTATGGAGAATGTGCAAAAGAACCGCACAACCTGATTCCCCCATCACCTTTCCATCACCGTACGACTAGACGATCAGCAATGCGCCACCCTTTTATGGTTGAAATACCTCTCACAAGAACAAAGCGTTACGCTTCTTCATGTATTATAAGAACTGCAAAGGAGTGGAATGCCCTGCCCTCGTCAGTGTTTCCGGTAAAATGTAACCCAGGTGTGTTCAAGTCAAGAGTGAATAGGTATCTACTAGGCAAGCGTGCTAAACCTTCGACCACATCATCGCTTTCCATCAGGTGAGATCGTGGTCAGACGATTGTCTAGTCAGTAATAAAATGTATATATACCAATATGTACGCTATACTAATATAGCATACATCCTGGATTAAGACCAGGCTCTGCTTTTAAAGGGTTTTTTCGATAAATGTGCTGGGTCAACCACAAACCTGAAAAATGTGAAACTTAACATACATGTTTTTGAGATCTTTATCTCTCTAAGACTAAGACAAAACATAATTACGAGAATTTCATTCGATGCATTTTCTTATCAAAAATTACGTTATTTTCAGTAATATTTACATTTTTCTACTCAACGGCTCAAGTTTTATCTCTAAAATAAATCTCACAGCAAGAAAATATAGATTATCATCTAATGTTTAGACAAAATTTACCTAATTAATTATTAGCCTGCCAATAAAATAAATAACTTTTGTGACATACGTCATTTAGTTCCGGGCTAAATTCTGTGTTCAAACAGCGCTCGCGATATTCTTCAGTGCTTATTGCTGGTAGCGAGTGGCAGAGGGCCGGGGAGATGGCAGGTGAGTGGGGAGTGGGAAAATGTAACCTTGGATCCTGGCCTTAATACATAGGCTACTTGTCATCATCATCCATCATCATAATCCACGCCGGGGAAACCACGGGGAGCAGCTAGTATAAACTAAATCTGGCTGAAAAGTAACAAAATAATTAATTCCGTTTTTAATTGATACATTTTTAATTCTCTTCAATATCACTAGTCGTTTCAGTAATCCAATCTATATACGGGCTTAAATGTGTTACTACGGCCGATTCTCTAATCAATACTAAATGATGGTGTAATTGAAAGTATTTGATGAGTGAATTGACCGCTATTATTCCCGAAGGGTGCAACACCGGACCACCTGAATCTCCAAGTACCATCCAAGAAGCATGAGCACATGGAACCACGCAAATATAAGGGTAACCGTTGTCCTTGTTATTTTTATCACATTGTTTTATCATTCCACTAGACACTTGCAACGGTTTGTCCAAATAGAAAGTAGTGTTCATTTCATTATTCGTATTGTTTGTGAGGCCAAACCCGACTAAAGTGACTTCGTGTCCTGAAACGGTTGTGTAAGGCAAGGCGCTGATCTTCGCGTATTGTTTCAATAATATGGGCTGCGTTTTAATTAGTCCAACATCATTATTGGTCGAACTTGGATCAAATGAGCGGAACACTACACTTCTCAAAACATTGCTGAATTTATCTTCATGGCCCGGTTTTCAATCCCGTGAGCAGTATCTTATGACCTGTTTAAGGTTAAAAGTTTCCTTAATGGTATTTCTTATTGATTCATCGACAACGCAATGGGCAGCTGTTAAGGTCCACAAATACGATAGCACTGAGGCAGTGCACAAACTAGCTTCAGTTACGTAGTGTTTCGTTTCGTTTTGCCATGCTGTTTGTAGCCTGACGACGCGGCGACGTATGGATATTCTTCGGGATACGCATCCCGACCCTCAAGGATACGTAACCCGCTAGCTTACTTCTTACAGCACAAAAAACACTTGCACATAGACCAAACTAAACAGTTTGAATTGTTTCGATACCGTTATTTATATGCAGGTGCAAACTTAAAAGTAGTTACTATTTTATTTATATATATACTTATAATAAAGCAATAGGAACGAAAAGGTCTCTACACCTGTGGTATTTTAGGTTTTGGAATAGTACATAGAGTACATACTTTTAACCTAGAGAAATGACCACGCGTGTGAAGCGCGTGTGTAGTAAGTAAATATTTTATCACTGCATTATTATTACTTACAAATAAAAAAGTAGTGATAAAAATGTTATTACATTGAAATTGTATTTAATTTTATTGGATACTATCTACGCCTTGCGGCTTTGCCCGCCTGTAAACTTTGCCACTCGCCACTCCCGTTCACTCCTCAGGGATGTAGTTTTTAGTGGTAGTTTACAAAAGATCATTTCTAATATGAATACGTTTTTTTATATATTATTATTAAAATGTTAAAGAGTTTGTAACCTTTATGCTAGTACATCATACGTTTTTCAATACAGTTGTGAAAAACAGGTCAATACCTGCACTACCTGGTGTCAAGCAAAAATATTTTGGTAAAATTATTGTTAGTGTAAAAATTGTAAATATAGACATATTTTTGTGAAACGTATGTGTATCAATTTGGTGAAACACTTATCCTTTTTCAGAAATGGAATGATTATTACTAAGAAAAGTTTTAGCAAAAAGCCAACATTACGTGGTGTTCCCAGGCGGTCACCCATCCAAGTACTGACCACGCCCGACGTTGCTTAACTTCGGTGATCGGACGAGAACCGGTGTTTTCAACGTGGTATGAACGTTGGCGTTAGGAGATTCAAATAAGATGCTCCGCTATAGCTATATGAAGTAGAGGTGCAGCAAAAAGCCAACATTACGTGGTGTTCCCAGGCGGTCACCCATCCAAGTACTGACCACGCCCGACGTTGCTTAACTTCGGTGATCGGACGAGAACCGGTGTTTTCAACGTGGTATGAACGTTGGCGATAGGAGATTCAAATAAGATGCTCCGCTATAGCTATATGAAGTAGAGATGCAGCAAAAAGCCTACATTACGTGGCGTTCCCAGGCAGTCACCCATCCAAGTACTGACTATATATATATATAGAGAGATAGAGGTGCAGCGAAAAAGCCAACATTTTTAACCACCATGTAACCAGATTTAAGAAATGTGTTGACCATTTTCTAATTATCTTTTTTGTACAGATTTGTTGGTACTTACTGCTTTATTATAAGTATATATACTTAAATAAGCTACTGAACAAGAATAGAACATTTTTAAAATTCGTGTCTTTCTGTTTGTTTGTTTTTTAGTTTGTACGTTTGTTTTCGCATCACGTAAAAACTACTGGACCGATTGCGATGTGGTTCTCTTTGATAAATAGCTTAGGGTTTGTCTTACAAACTGGTGTACTTGGTATCTCAATCCGATTAGTAGAAGCCAAAAAATCGATAAAAAAAAATTGACAGCTGAAGGAATTTTGTTCATACATATGTTGGTATATTGGTATTTTAGGTCTTGGAATAGCACATACAGTAGTTTTTACCTAGAGAAATGACCACGCGTGCGAAGCCGCGGGTACAGCTAGTAGGTAGATAAGAAAAGTGAGCTTACCTCAAAATATTAATCTCGGTGTTCCTCTTGTTCCTGACGTGGCCGACGGAGACGCCTCCTAGCTTCTTCACCTGCACGGGCAGCACGCCCCAGCGGCCGTGACTCCACGCGCTCTGCCGCTCTGCGCTTACGTCGAGATTGCGAGCGCTCGCTATCGGCAAACCGTACGCGCTCGTGTCACTCTGGAATATTAACGAAATAATAAGTTACAATTTTAAAAAAAAAAGTATACAGGAGGATGGTCAGAAAGTTAGGGATGACGGGTAGAGCGGTAGAGACGGGAGTGTTATTTTTTCATATAAAATCAACAGTATTGTTGGGTTGCTAAGGCGTTTGTAACAATACTACTCAAATCCCGGGGAGTCGTAGATATACTTTTTGTTTTATCTATGCTTGGTACGGAGCGTCTTTTACTAACATTTTGATTGGCATGTTTGGGCTACCAGGGACTATCCCCCGGAATCCGCCTGGATTCTAAAGTGTACACGCGAATAGCACATTTTGAGAAAAGAACTTTTCGAAGGTCATTTTGAGGAAAGGACATTTAAGAAAATGTCTTTATAAGTAAAGGTCATCCTGAGAATAGACATTTTGAGAAATGGACATTTCGAGACATGGATATCATCAGCTGAGGCGTCCAAATCTACAATGTAAAAATTAATGTCTGTCTTTTAAGCGTGCGCGCATCGTTCATCCGATTGAGTTAATACTTTGTTTTGTACAGTTGTTGTTAGTGAATGTTTCTATTTGTGATGTTTCTGTTAGTTCTCGAATGAGACCACGTTTATGCAAACGTAGTCTAGGACGCCCTGTGGCCAGGTGGAGTGACGACTTGCGGAAAGCGGCTAGAAGAAAATGGATGAGGAGAGCTGAAGACCGAGCTCAGTGGCGTTTATTACGAGAGGCCTACATCCAGCAGTGATGACGATGAAACTTTCTGACATAGACATTTAAAAAAAAAACTATTGCAACGCATGCAGGCGATAGCTAGTGTACATTAAAACTGACCTTGCCATCATCAGATCTGCTCGCATTCGGCGACTTGCTAAGCAACTGTTCATCAGCCCACTGGTCCAAGTGTTTTAGCTCGCTCATCACCTCCCAGAGCTTGTCGTCGCCGCTGTCGTCTCTCTGACCTAACATCTTCACATCTCCGGCCGCTTTTAAACCATCCACTTCTTCCTCATCGCTTCTCGAACGCGAAAACTCCCTCGCATCAAACTTCCTCGCTTCAAACCGCAGAGAGCTGTTCTTGAACCCCGATGGAGGTTCAAGCGGATCGTTAGTTTCTGGTGCAAAGCTCAGGGAGTTATTCTTGGAGAAGTCAGGCGGAGATTCCTGTTCGTTCTCTTTGAAGTCTATGTTCCTGTGTGCTGCGAAGTCGGGCGATCGACATATGCTGTGTCTCGGCTTGCGTTTCAACTTTTGCGGTTCGCTGAAAGAAGACGTCGTGAACATGTTCCCTCCTGGCATAAATACCTGAAAAGAGTCAAAGCAGAATATGTAAGTACTTATTGTATTTATCAGCCTATTCACCTAAGGAGATCGCAGTATCAAGTTCGGCGCGTGGTCTTGATGCCTTAATGTGATTTATATTTACTAGGTACCTACTATTTTTAGTCTACTTATATAATTAAGTCCAAGTAAAAAAACTATTATAGCTTTCAACAAATTCAAAGTTTAGATTGTGTTTAAACCGATAATTTTGATTTGTTATTCGATTAATTATCAATTTAAGTACTTTATTTTTCAAGTAGCAATTACTTTGCTATGGAGAGTTTGCCTTATTAAAAGAAACCAAACATTTGAAGAAAAAAACCGGCTAAATGCAAGTAGGATTTGCGCAACGAGGGTTCCGTACAAAGTTAACTTTGCTGTTGGAAAACTATTGAACCCATACATAGGTCGCGGTCAATTTAATAAATGCAATAAAATGTGCCCTTTACTTGTGCTATAAGACATTGCTTCTTGGCAAATTTCATGATTCTAGGTCAACGGGAAGAACCCTAGGTAGGTTTTGATTCCCTTGCAAGTGTCATAATATACGGTATAAACGGCCGTATCTTTTGATTGCGCTGACTTAGAATTTGTTTTTTTCACTGCTCCAAGTGATTGAAGACTGTATTTGATATTAATTTCAAATATTGACCCTCGACGCGTTTCTGAGAAAAAGGGTCTTGACAGACAGACAGACGGACAACGGAAGCCTAAAAGATCGCTGCACATTGAAACTTCAAAGCTCAGAACAACGCAATAGAACCTCACCTGGTTTTGAAACAAGAACTGTATATTAGGAACTCCTTCGTATATTTTCTCAGGGGTCGTGCTGCGCGCGCGTTTGTGCTTCTTATATTTCACGGCGGACTTCTTTTCATAGTTGAACGTGGTATCGTGTTCGTTGGCGTAGTCCGTGCAGGCGCAAGAGACTGGGAGGGAGTGTCTCCCGCATTTCTTCTTGACCGGCGTCAGGTCGAGCTCCTTGGCGCCCGCGGACCTCCTCGCTTGAAACTCTGCCAAGTCTCGCTTGTACTCTTCAGTGCGAATGGTTCCGACGGTGTCGATTTGGGTGGCGCTCTGAGATTGGTGTGCCTCGGGTGTGGCAGCGCCGGGACTGACGTTGTGATGGGTGGTCACCGTCACACGTTCCCTGCGGATAAGAAGACAAACTTGTTCAAGAGTTTGATCAAAATAGTTTCTATTCACATGGGCCCCAAAAGAGTATTCGTAATAGAAACGTAATAGATTCGTAATGGAAACATTCGAAAAGAACCGGCTAGAAACACGAAGACAAAAATTGATGGTTTTCTTATTTAGTCTTTATTAATAAACTAGTTGTGCCCGCGGCTTCGCACGCGTGGTCATTTCTGTAGGTTAAGAGTACCCTATTACCTATTCCATGACCTAAAATACCAATATACCAACACTTGATCAAAATTCCATCAGCCGTCAAAAAGTTTTTATCGATTTCTCAGCTTCTACTGATCGGATTGAGATACCAAGTACTCCCAGTTTTTAAGTCAAACCCTAAGCTATCCAACAGTGAATCGCATCGCAATGGGTCTAGTAGTTTTTACGTGATGCGCGAACAAACATACAGACAAACAAACAAAGAGACAGTCAAGAATTTTAAAAATGTTATATTCTTGTTCTATGATAATTTAATTTAGGTACCTATTATTTTGCATTCGGATTTCAGAATTATTTGAATAAAATATGGACAAATGACAAAAGTGACACAGTTAATTGGCCCATTTTGATTTCCAAGACTAACATCAACATATCATGTAATGAGCTCCATTCCTACTTGAAATCTAGACCCGTCATTTTGAAACTGTTTATTCCGCCGACATTTACAAAATAACTGCAGACGTTAGAAGTCATGTCCCTAACTAAGGTTTAGTAACTCAACTAAAATCGAATACAACCTGCTTTTTGTTAGTGTTTTTGTATAAAAACTAGTAAAATACCGAATATTTATGTTATTCTGCAGGCGTCCCACTCTGGCGAAAAATAAATGGTCACGTTACCTATGCCCTACCCCGGGGTTCAAATTATCTCCATACCAAATTTCATTAAGATCAGTCCAGCCGTTTAGTCTTGAAAGAATTACTTTAGCTTTTATAATTGTCCGAGCGAGCGCGAAGCGTCTCCGTTTCAGCTGGGGCAAAAATGCTTTAATTTGCCCGGCCGGCGGATATCCGGCTGTCCGGCTGTTCTTCTCTACAGGTCGCATTTATCAACCGATCTGGACAAAACTTGGTGTCCCCGACAGCTAAAATTTATAAAAATTGGTTAAACCTGTAACCAATTTTTATAAATTTTAGCTGTCGGGGATTTTTCATTGGGCGAGGAGGGGTACTTCCTCCAAAAAGGGGCAACTGAATATCTCCGCCTTATTAGATCCGATTTCAATAGTTCTTTTTTTATTTGATGGGAAGTAACTTTAAGTTGGTCACATAAAAATTAGGTGAAGATCTGATGAGGATGTCCTGCGTGATGAGTAGAATAGATCCTCAAAATGCAGTAAATTGCTCACTTTGTTACTACCAGAGTAAGGATTGATGGAGCACATAGGTTATAAATGTTAGTTTTACAATAAGGTTTTTTAAGACGGCGCTACCGTGCACCGCTAATAATATGCAAAAAAGTTTGTGCTCGCGAGGTCTATAGCTCACAGACCCACTAGTATTAGTAGTATAGAAGGATAGGAAGTAGGATAGAGGCATATGTGTAATAAATTACACATATGGACAGTAGATATGGTAGGAGTTATTAATGTTACATGAGTAACTCCAAATTAATGGCGAGAAAATTATTGTAACCGTAATTCAAACTACATTGCTGTTGCACGTAGGTACGCATAATATGTCGTCCTATAGAGGAAAATGTAGTCAACTTTCTTATACAAATAGAAACAATTGCATGTTAGCGCTATTAGCAAACAATGTGGTTCCGTAGCACGCACGCTTTTTGCTAGAAAAACATACGCATGAATCAACATTTAAATTAATCTCCAACAATGGTTTGAGAAAAACGCTTTAACAATACAAAACTCAGTGAGAAACGACAAAATGGTAGCAGACGTTATATGTGGACACTTTACTACTTCGTCGCAATAGCGAAACTTTTAGTTTTTTATAGAAGTGGTAAGATTTAATTGTGACAAAGTACCAAATTGACAGCGTTTTTTACTGGTTCGGACCGAGACAACCGAGACAAAACCGTGGGACTGACGGTCACGGGTCAGCGACGTGATCCACTTGACGGGCTTTATGGGATATTGGTGTTCAATTGCCGAGCTGTTGGGCTAGAGAAATCTATCTATCTATACTTATAATAAAGCAGTATGAACCTACCTTCAGATAATAAAAAAATGGTCTAGGTTACTTAAAATAAGCTACTGATCAAGAATATAACATTTTCAAATCGACAAATCGTGTCTGTCTGTCTGTTTGCCTGTATGTTTGTTTGTGCATCACGTAGAAACTACAGAACCGATTGCGATGCGGTTTTTAAAAACTGGTGTACTTGGTATCTCAGTCCGATGAGTAGAAACCGAGCAATCGATAAAAACTATTTGACGGCTTAATTATATTATTTGGTACCTACTTAATAGGTACTAATTGTTCCGGAATAACACATCATCAGCATCATCATTTCAGCCTTTAGAAGCCCACTGCTGAACATAGGCCTCATCCAAAGAGCGCCATGACGAGTGATGTTGTGCCGCCTCCATCCAACGGCTTCCTGCGATGGCTACAATGTCGTCGGTCAATCGTGTGAATCCCTACACTTCGCTTGCTTGTTCGTGGTCGCCATTCGAGAACCTTTATTCCCCAGGCCCCAGCGGTTGTCGGTTCTGCGAACTATATGGCCTGCCCATTGCCACTTCAACTTGCAAACTCTGAGAGCTATGTCGGTAACCTTGGTTCTTCTACGGATTTCCTCGTTTCGGATTCTATCACGTAATGAAACACAGAGCATAGCTCTCTCCATTGCACGCTGCGCGACTTTGAGCTTTGAGTTTGCGACCAATAGTTAGCGACCACGTCTCAGTGCCGTATGTCATCACTGGTACTTGTACTATTATTTATTCTGTGTCACTGGCAACACGCACTAATTATAAACTTTTGTCTTGAGGCTCTGCGGTATCTGCGACGAGAAGATATGGCGTAATTTCTCGAACGCTGGCCATCCGAGTTGAATTCGTCGGTTGACCTCTTTGTCGAAGTTGGATCTACCCAGTACCCAGTGGATCGTCTGACCCATAGACATAGTGTCCACAGCTTCGTTTATATCGTTGCCAACATAAACCGGCATGGGTGCGACATGGGCATTTGAAATGATGTTCATCTTACCCATGTTCATTGTAAGACCCACCTGCTGGGAAACAATATTGAGGTCACTGAGCATTGTGCATAAGTCTTCCAGGGTTTCTGCCATGATGACTATATCATCAGCAAATCAAGGTGAGTGATACATTCGCCATGATTGATGATACCATGTCCGAATATAACATAGGTAACATTTAACCCATATTAATAATTTAGAAATGACCACGCGGGCACAGCTAGTAAACGATAAACGCTTTGGTAAAGTTGCATTTATGGATGAACTAGCTGTAACCCGCGGCTTTACCTCTGTGGTCTTTTCACGTCAATGAAATGTTCAACACTTTGGGGATTGATTTTCGAAAAATACTTGCTTATTTCTTGGTTACATCATAAAATATTCTAGGTATGTCAATTTTTCGCGTATTGATTTGTTTATTCAGAAAAAGATAAAGTATAGATTTATGCGAAATAAAACAAGTGGTTCGCCATGTACGGAGACCTCGCGATGTATCGTATTTTTACACAAATAGTAAATTTGGATCACGATTGTTATATATATTTACGCTAAGCAGGCGTTAACTGCTATAAAAATCATAACAATAGAAATAGTTAAATTAAAAAAAACTAAATTAAAAGAAGGCTTTGCGCTTACTTTTTTTATACGGGTTTGGATTGAAAAGTACTCGGCCTAACACAGATCCATTCAATTCTAAAAATCAAATCTACCCACATTATTTAGTTCAGTTCAGACTAGTTAGTTTTGTGAAGTTCGAAACGTATGCGATAATTAGTTGTGATTTTATAACCTTATTAACGAAGCAATCGGACATAATTTCCGTGAATGGAGCAAATCCAGCCGCGTGCCGTCATTACGTACCTCCATAAGAAGGGGCTATCATCAAAAGCCATCCATGATGATTTGGTCAGTACATTAGGGGATTCTGCTCTTCATATAAATCCGTCAAAAAATTGATAGCAGAATTTAAGCGTGGTAGAGAGAGTGTGAAAGATGAACCCCGCTCTTGAAATTGGAATTGCGCTTGTATTGGCGAATGATTTTGTCAGTACCATGAAGATAGTTGCTTTAGGCTCAGCAATAGGGACGTTCACATCTATCGTAAATCGGTAAAACAACCCTAAATACCCTTAAAAAGTCTAAAAGCTTTTTATTGATAGAAAATAATAAAACATAGTTTAATTCACAAAACTATATATATATTTTCCTTTTCAAGTAAAAAAATAGTAGTTTAATAATAAATTTATGTTTTTTTGGCTGAATGGTGCGTGTCCGTTGCCTATGACTAATAGACGTAAAAAAGTTCAAATCAAAACAAAACATTACAAGAGAAGTGGATAGGTACGGATGGGAATTTGAAGTGGATGGAGCACAAATTATAAACTTATGAAGTATTATAAGCTCCTCTCAACGTCCATAAATCACATACAACACAAGGGTGCGAATGCAATGCGTATGCAGCGCGACTTGCGATAAGCGCGCGTTATCAGCGCATGAAAAAGGCATCGTGTGCATAACTCTTATTTCATTTTTAAGTAATAATAATAAATAGCTGGATTAGGTTTCATGTACCTACCTATATTAGTATCATTACTTAAGACTGATGTTTTTAAAGACTATACTAGTTGTGGGCAACTTTTACCTTGTTGATTGATTTGATTTTCCTACATTCAGAGATTTATTTGTATCACACTAATTACAATTCACACTAATAAATGCAAGAGTTTGTGAGTGTGTATGTTTGTTACTACATCGCGCCCAAACGGCAGAACGGATTTTGATGTATACCTTTGGTCCTAGAAGACAAAAGACATAGACGACAGGTTGGTCTCGTGGCTAGAGATCCTGGGTACGAAATCGTACGGTCGCGGGTTCGAATCCTGAAAGGTGCAATCATTTGTGTGATGAGCAGAAATGTTTGTTTCCGAGTCATGGATGTAATATTCTTATCTATGTATGTTTATCCGTTATCTAGTGCCCATAGCACAGGGTATCACAGTTTGGGGCTAGATAATTGGTGTGGAAATGTCCCAAATATATTATTATTATATTATTACTTTTCATCATCATCATCAATTTTCATCATAGTTCACGCGGATGAAACCGCGGGGCGGGGCGGGGGGCATCATTCATACAATACTGTTAAGTTTGTATAAAAAATATTTATTAGACTGAGGTTTATAAAGACTAAAATGTAACTTTTACCTTGTTGTTAAAATACTTGTTGATTGATTTTATATTCCTTTATTCAGAGATTTACTACAAGTAAGTTTATTTTATAACAGAAGTGTGAGTACTTTAAGTGAAATGCTAAACCTACTTGAAGTATTATGACTGCTTAAGACTTACCTACCTAAAGAGGTATGCGTCTAGGCAATGCCATTTTAAATATGTTGACAGAAGGTTATCTATTGTAGTTTTAGTAGGTAGCCTAAATACTACTTACGTATAATAATAAATAATAGCTGAATTCCTATGTAAAATAATTTCTAATTTTTAGTTTTATGTGCCATAATACTTTAATACAAAAATAATTAACTAACACTGTTTTATTTTATATATTTTTCAGTTATTTAGGTACTTACAACTAAATCTCCAATAGTACCATGAAGAGGTAATAAACAGATAGACAACAATATGTTCACTCATAGAAAATGCCTTGTCCATATAACGCATCATCCGACGCTCGGTTCGCCTTTGTTGAAATTGTAATGATGATTTCGACGTAGGATATTGAACGCAAGAGCCAAACTTGCCATTATATTGTCACAAAATGATCTAAAAACGCACAAAACTGAATTTTAATCACGATCACTAATTTGCTATTGTGTTAATTCCGATTTCAACGCAATACCTAACCCAATACGCGGCTATCCAAACAGCGTCAAGAGTGCCGATTTTGCTAAGATCAATTTCAATGCCAATACCATTTAGTTCTTTCAATATCCGCACAATATTGAATTAATTTGGCGCTAGATTGGCATTCAAGTGTGTTCAAGAGTACGAATTGACATAATTCCAGTACCGACCGATCGGAATTGTGTTCAAGAGTAAGGCCCCTGGAAGACCTTCGACGTCCACTACTGACGAAAATATTAAAAAAGTACTTACTTGATTTAATAATCGGAGACCACAGATTAAAAATTAGAGAGACAGCGAAGATTATAGGCATCTCTTATGAACGAACTAAAACATAATAGCCAACGAGTTGGGTTTCCACAAGGTGTCTGCGAGGTGGGTTCCGCGACTGCTTTCAGTTGAACAAAAAATGACGCGATTGCCTATTTCACGCGACTGTTTGGAGTTAATTGCAGCCGATGAAGATGTTTTTTGAATCGTTTTGTTGATATGTACGAAACATGGGTTCATTACTGTACACCAGAAACAAAACAACAATCAAAACATTGGAGAATACCTGATTCACCACCCCCTAAAAATTCTAAGTCGATTTTGTCTAATTGAATAATGTGATGGCTTCAGTATTCTGGGACTCGAAAGGTGTGATTGATTCTCTTGAAAGGGGTCGGACTATAAACTCTGATTACTACTGCACCTTACTACGACGTTTACGAGAGGAAATAAAAGAAAAACGTCGAGGAATGCTCAAAAGAAAAGCCCTGTTTCATCAAGATAATGCCCGTGTTCACACGGCTGTGCAGTTAATGGCTGAAATCCACAACTGTGGCTTTGAACTGTTACCGCATCCGCCTTATTCACCTGATCAGGCACCATCAGACTGCTTTCTGTTCCCTAACCTAAAAAAGCACTTGGGAGGTCAAAGATTTTCGACAAACGACGAGGTCAAAGAAGGAGTAGATGCAAATTTTGACTCTCAAGGAAGAATCATTTTTTTTCAACGGTTAGACCGTTGCTTGAAAGGGGAGGTGGAAAAGTGCATTAAACTTGATGGTGATTATGTAGAACAATAGAAATATAGCTGATTTAGTATGTGTTTATTTTCTTGGTTAGGAAGACTTCTTTTCAATCCACCCTCGTATCTTTGTCATCGAGTTGTGAGCTACCCTGAAAGTTTCAGCAGCATAGCTAGTCGAGAAGTGCTCGAAATTTGAGTCGCAAGCATTCAGGACAGACAGAAATGTTAAATAAAAGCTTTTAATAAGTAAAATCCATCCATACCAATATATAAAAGTGAAACGTTGTCTGTTTGTTTGGGGAGCCTTCACGCAATAACGGCTGGACGGATTTTGATGAAAGTTAGAATGGAGATAGCTTAAACCCTGGAATAAAACACAGGATGCTTTTTATTCCAAAAAATTGTAAGTTTCCACGGGATAACTGGAAAATGTGGATTAATCACTGTAAGGAACGGTTGCCATCACAGAATGGTCTGTGGTTGCCATGGAAACGAAATAACAAGTCTGTCAAAAATCATCAAGAGCATTGGTAATATATCTACTTTTGCATTGGTTTTTAATATACTAGGAGAAACTAGGATGCTTTTTTCCGCGATAAACAGTAGTCCGCGCGTACGAAGTCGCGGGCGGGAAAACTAGTTAGTATAAAAATACAAAAAACCCGACTGCGTACAAAATTATTGACTACGAGCTGACCGCCCGCAAAAATAATCTCACTAGTATTATAAAGGCGAAAGTTCGTATGTGTGTGTATGTAGGTCGTATGTTTGATACTTCTTTACGCTGAAACAGCTGAACGGATTTGGATGAAATTCGATATGGAGGTAGCTTATACCCTGGATTAACACATAGGCTTATTACTTATATACACATACTTATTCCGGAAAAATGCACGGTGCCAGAGGGACGCGGGTGAAACCGCGGCCACAGCTATTATTGAAATAAATTTAACTTTTTTACTTACATATTTTATTTAAGTTTAATAGTTGCAATTGCAACATTAGATTAAAGTGTTTACATTACCTTAAAAAAACTAAAATTGTTTTTTTTAGAAGCTTTAAAGAAAATTGCTAGAGTTAAGTTACAAGAATTATATATTTTTGAAATCGTCTTTTGAAGGCCTGTATTTTGATACATCACTCGATAGGTTTTGGTCATTTTTTGTTTCATTGGAAATACAATTGGCAGCTATCAGCTGCCATATTAGTTTTCTTGACACTTCATAATATCCTATAGACCTCTCGTGATCAAGAAGAATCTAATGATACCGCATTTATTAAAATCCATAAAGCTGTTTAGGCTGTAGGACGTGCCTAAGAAACGTACAAACATACATACAACCCAAACACATAACACTCCTCAGTCGGTTAAAAATTGTAAAGTAGTTTTTAAGCGGGAAACAAAAGACTGATTTTTCCATAGATTTCCTAGTACATACGAGGCGGCCGCAAAAAGACTTCACACCGCATACGACCCGGAGTTCAGTCGCATAGAATAAAACTAAATAAATGTTCACCGCGCACCAAAGATCTTTATGATCTTTGCCGCGCACCATAAAAAATAGAAAATAAAAAAATAACATATATTTATCGAACCTGAATTTCACGAGAATTTTTTAAGTTTTCAACTCACACATCTCCGCCATTTAAAAAAATATACAAAAACAGAATTGACAAATAAAATATATAATTATCGAACAAGCTCACAAATGTTCACGAAAATCGATTGAGTAATGCGACCTGTAGTGGAGAACAGCCGGACATACGAAAGCATTTTTGACCAAGCTGAAACGGAGACGCATCGCTCGCGCTTCGCGCTAGCTCTGTCAATAAGATTTTGTTTGTTTGTTTGTATGTACCCGCATCACGTAAAATCTACTGGACCGATTGCGACGCAGTTTTCACAGTTGGATAGCTTAGAGTTTGAATTAAAAACTCGGGTATTATATCTCAATCCGTTAAGTAGAAGCCGAATAATCGATAAAAAGCTTTTTGATTGCTGAAGAATCTCAAGAAATTTTGAGTTGGTATATTGGTATTTTAGGTCTTGGAATAGCGCATAGAGTACTTTTAACCTAGAGAAATGACCACGCGTGCGAAACCGCGGGCACAGCTAGTTTTAAATAATTTAATGCCCAGACCAGAAGGGGCAGACTGTGGTACAGAAAACTGAAGTTTTACCTGCACGATTGTGGTAAAGCCCGCCTCGGAAAATATTAGAGATGTCTTTGTGAATAATTAGAGCTGCTGGCTGGACCTGTCAGGTATAGCTTAGAGAGCTTACATAAAACAGGGTACTGGTCCTGACTCGTAATACTTAAAGTCCACCAATTGTATGGATTCAAAGCTGGTGAGCTGATGTAGGGTAAATCGTTAGATTTCGGTAGGACCATACCCATATTAGTAGAAAAACAGAAAATTCGGTAGATTAGAGACCACTTAAGGAAAACTATTGTTATTCTAATTATACTATCAAATAAGATGTCGAATAACTATGGAGAATAACTTGTCTATAGGGGAAGCCGAATAATCGTTAACCATAATTATTCGCCACTATTTTTATGGAATAAGCCATTCGCGGTATCTATAATTTACATACAAACACCACTTCCACAAAACTTGACTAGAAAACTCGCTTTGCTTTATGGGATTGAGAAGAACATCGGCGATAATAAAACAAGAACACTGAGCGAAAAGCTCGGTGAATTTAATAAAGAAAAACAACAACCGCGCAAAAAAATATAAGTACCAATCTACTTTCTTTTAATACCTACTTGTGTTTTAACCTCGATGTTTAAACGAAGTTACACTGTCCTAGGCCAGGAGAAGACACGAATTTTAGACTAGCTTTCCCGTCCGCAATATCGTCCGCGCGGCCTACAGTTTATCGCGAAAAATAGTATCCTATGTTCTTCTAAGATATTAAAAACCAATGCAAAAGAAGGTACAGCACCAACGCTCTTGATGTTTGTTTGACAGACTTGTTATTTCGTTCCCATGGCAACCGTTCCTTACAGCGAGTAAGTAATCAACATTTTCCAGTTTTCCCGTGGAAACTTACATTTTTCCGGAATAAAAAGTGTCCTATGGTTTATTCCAGGGTATAAGCTATCTCCATTCCAAATTACATCAAAATCCGTCCAGCCGTTATCGCGTGAAAGCTACCCAAACAAATAAACATACTACGTTTCACTTATATATATTGAAATGGATTATTCTGACCTTTGTAAATGATATCAATCGAAGCAATGCACAAGAGTAGAAACAAGACTTTATAGTGGTAGACAGTAAAACAAAAAAGCAGCCGGAGAAATCGTCCAGGGCAATTAAAATGTAAGAAAGCGCAAATACGTAAGCACTAACCTGGGTTTACTGAACGACACATTCATTAATCAACTTTGCTGACCGTATTTCAAAGTGGTAAGGTCCAAAATAACGAACCTGTTCTATAACACGTCCGCCAGATAACAATGATAAAAAGAACAGCTTTTTTGGTTAGGAAAGAAACGATTACAATCATGACAAATGGTCGGGACTGAACTTCGATACACTTTTACCGATTAGCAATTTGATCGGCTTCAAGTTGTTTTAAAAAATGTTCCCAGACTGAGTGACAGTACTCGGAAGTCCGTGCTTTATTGTTTCAAGCGCTAGAAGTGTTCTGACGAGCAAAAGCGAACGGTTAGCTAAGAGATAGATAGACTCGCGCGATCGAAGATAAGACGCGAATTAAATGAGATCGCTCGAGATTGATGATAGCGCGATTATGAGACAGCTCGCTCAGGACTCAAAGCGGCCGGAAGTAACATTATTACATTCAGAATCCGTACAGACAATACATAATAAGTACCTTACGCAATTTTCTAATTAAACTAGAAAGCATCTCGAACAGATAAGCGCAGATACACGCGTTGGGTGTCACGATAATGCTTACATAAATAAGTCTGCCTGCCCATCAAATTGGATTGTTTTGATGGCAATAATCTATACTTATAATAAAGCAATTTGTACGAAAATGTCTGTACACAGAAGATAATTTTAAAAAATGGTCTAGGGTACTTAATATAAGCTACAGATCAAGAAAATATCATTTTTTTTAAATCGTGTCTGTCTGTAAATTTGTTTGTTCGCACATCACCTAAAAACTTCAGGAACGATAGCGATGCGGTTTTCACTATTGCATTGCTTAGTGTTTGACTTAAAAATTGGTATACTTGGTATCTTAATCCGATGATTCGATGCCGAGCAATCGTTAAAAAACTATTTGATGGATGAAGAATTTTAAAGAAATGTAGTTTATGGTCCTGGAATAACACGTGTGGGCTACTTTTAAATGAAATAACCACGCGGGCAAAGCCGCGGGCACAGCTAGTACTTATAATAAAGCAATAAGAACGAAAAAGTCAATAAAAAATGGTCTAGGGTACTTAAAATAAGCTACTGAACAAAAATATAACATTTAAAAAAAATAGTGTCTTTCTGTATGTTTGTTTGTTCGCGCATCACCTAAAAACTACAGGACCGATAGCGATGCGGTTTTCACTGTTGGATAGCTTAGGGTTTGACTTAAAAACTAGTGTACAAGGTATCTCAATCCAATGAGAAGAAGCCTTGCAATCGATAAAAACTTATTGACGGCTGAAGGAATTTTGATCAAATGTTACTATATTGGTATTTTAGGTCTTGGAATAGTACTTTTAACATAGAGAAATGACCACTCGAGCGAAGTCGCGGGTACAGCTAGTAAAATAATATTGGCAGATTTACTTATAATAAAGCAATTTGTACGAAAATGTCTGTACACAGAAGATAATTTTAAAAAATGGTCTAGGGTACTTAATATAAGCTACAGATCAAGAAAATATCATTTTTTTTAAATCGTGTCTGTCTGTAAATTTGTTTGTTCGCACATCACCTAAAAACTTCAGGAACGATAGCGATGCGGTTTTCACTATTGCATTGCTTAGTGTTTGACTTAAAAATTGGTATACTTGGTATCTTAATCCGATGATTCGATGCCGAGCAATCGTTAAAAAACTATTTGATGGATGAAGAATTTTAAAGAAATGTAGTTTATGGTCCTGGAATAACACGTGTGGGCTACTTTTAAATGAAATAACCACGCGGGCAAAGCCGCGGGCACAGCTAGTACTTATAATAAAGCAATAAGAACGAAAAAGTCAATAAAAAATGGTCTAGGGTACTTAAAATAAGCTACTGAACAAAAATATAACATTTAAAAAAAATAGTGTCTTTCTGTATGTTTGTTTGTTCGCGCATCACCTAAAAACTACAGGACCGATAGCGATGCGGTTTTCACTGTTGGATAGCTTAGGGTTTGACTTAAAAACTAGTGTACAAGGTATCTCAATCCAATGAGAAGAAGCCTTGCAATCGATAAAAACTTATTGACGGCTGAAGGAATTTTGATCAAATGTTACTATATTGGTATTTTAGGTCTTGGAATAGTACTTTTAACATAGAGAAATGACCACTCGAGCGAAGTCGCGGGTACAGCTAGTAAAATAATATTGGCAGAGCCCATCAACAAACAGGTGAAAGTGAAATAGCAAATACTGTTTTATAATGCATTGAAAGTCAAAAGGTTTCAGATGGAGGTAGTAATTAATGGAAGCTTCAATCACGACTACGTTGCGATTTTGGAAGTTATTCTTTTGTGGTCGCGATTGCGAAACTGGCAGCGGAGTAAGCGAAATTGTTCGGTCGTGGAGTCAATGGCTTCTGAAAGTACGAAGACGTGCCCATTCAGCTAAATGGTTTGAAACGTAGAGACAGAAATGATCTTTTGTGCGGGGAGTTTCACTTCAGGTACATAGGGGGAGAAATATACGTAGGTATGCTGCTGATACGTTTGAAAGGCCGACGTAATTCGGAAATTACCTTTCATTACGTTTTCATTTACGTTTGACTACAAAGTCGCTAGATGGTTGTTTGTCGTGTGAAGTGGAGCTGGCCTCTGGTGTCAGAGTTTATCAAGCCGCCAAGTCAGAGGCCCTCACAAGATGGTAAGCGACGATGTGGCAGGGGATGGGGAACGCAGATCTTGTAGATTAGATATCCCGTCTTTCTTTTTATAGAAAGTACAATCGAAAGTGCTAAGAAACCCAACTGGGAATAAAACTGAAAAGAGGCAACAAAAAAAACGTTATAGATCCTAAATGGTCATTCGACATGAAAAATGTCAAGAGAAACTTATAGATGTTTTTCAAATACCTATTCAATCACTAGCTGATGCCCGCGGCTTCGCACGCGTGGTCATTTCAGTAGGTTAAAAGTACTCTTTGTTCTATTCCAGGACCTAAAATACCAATATACCAACATTTGATCAAAATTCCTTCAGCCGTCAAAAATATTTTTATCGATTGCTCGGATTGTACTCATCGGATTAAGATACCATTTAAGTTTTTAAGTCAAATCTTAATCTATCCAACAGTGAAAACCACATCGCAATCGGTCCAGTAGTTTTTACGTGATGCTCGAACAAACATAAAGACAAACAAACAGATAAGACACGATTTAAAAAAATGTTATATTCATGTTCATTAGCTTATTTTAAGTACCCTATACCATTTTTATTAAAATTACCTTCTTTGTCCAGACTTTTTCGTTTTTATTGCTTTATTATAAGTATAGATAGATTGACAGATAGATAGATTTCAAATTAATGGTTATTATTGCGCTGTTTACCAATTTGACTGGACACCTACGAATCGAACACATCGTTTGATAGTAACTATAACTAACACCGATGAGATAGTTGTAATATGGAAATTAAACCAATATTTCGCTTTATGAGGTACCCCGTTCACCCTCATAGGGATAGAATTTCAAAAATCCACCCTTAGTGCTCCCCTAGGATACTCAAGGACTATTTCCTCCAAATTTTAAATCTCTGGGTCCACCTGTATAGGCTGTGCGATATCTGTGAGTCAGTCAGTATGTCACGGTACTGTTTTATAGGTATTGTTGACTAGTGGCTCTGTGAGCTGTAGACCTCGCGCGTACAAACTTTTTTCAAACAATCTAGCGGTGCACAGTAGCGCCATCTAGTTACCTTATTGTACAACTAACATTAATAACCAAGGTGCTCCATCAATCCCTACCTAGTAGTAGTGGGCTGATTCCACTGGTAGAAATCTAAAAGTGAGCAATTTACTGCATTTTGAGGAGCTATTCTGATCATCACGCCGAATAACATCATCAGATCTTCACCAAATTTTTATGAGACTAATTTAAAGTTACTACCTAACAAATAAAAAAAGAAACATCGAAATCCGATCTAATAAGACGTAGATATTCAGTAGCCCCATTTTTGCCCCTTTTTGGGGGAATTATCCCCCCAATCAAAAATCCCCGACGACAAAAACAACTAAAATTTCGTTTAACCTGTATACCAAGTTTCGTCTAGATCAGTTGAGAAATGCGACCTGTAGAGGAGAACAGAGATCCGGACGGACCGACATCCGGACATACGAAAGCATTTTTGCCCAAGCTGAAACGGAGACGCTTCGCGCTCGCTCTGTCGCAATACAAACGACAGATTCTCATGATTAATATACAGGTTAAGCGAATTTTTAGTTGTTTTTGTCGTCGGGGATTTTTGATTGGGGGGATAATTCCCCCAAAAAGGGGCAAAAATGGGGCTACTGAATATCTACGTCTTATTAGATCGGATTTCGATGTTTCTTTTTTTATTTGTTACGAATAAATAATTATTATTTATTCGTAGCTATGAAAAAATAAAACTTTTAAGTCAACTCAATCAAAAGAAACGGCCGGAATCAAAACCTGGTAGGTAGGTACTGCCCGTAGACCTATCATGAAATTTGGCAAGAAGCAAAGTCCTATGGCACAAGTAAAGGGCAAAACCCGAAAACATAATTAGTAGTTAAATACCTTTTTTTTTTCTTTTTTTTTACGATTATGTACTTAATTGCAGTTGGTAAACTGATCGCAACCACAGAATAAATAATAGTACAACTGCAACCTATGTCGATGATGGGACAACAGTTTTTCAACGGCAAAGTTAAGTTTGTCCTTTTTCGAGACTCGATTCCCGCGATTATATACGTCAAGTTTGTATGGACTCACGGTGCGCGAGTCCGACTCGCACTTGGCCAGTTTTTTTTTTAAGATGTCGGCCATTTTAACGGTAAATAGAATGAATATATGGTGCCTGAAGATGTTTGACGCCTCCGAGGCAAACCCAGAAAGAGGAGGCGTGAAGACCTAGACTTGTACCAAGAGGGCTGGCTTGAAAGAGGTGGCGTGAAGACCTGGACACGTACCAAGAGGACTAGCTTGAAAGAGGTGGCGTAAAGACCTGGACACGTACCAAGAAGGAAGGCTTAAAAGAGGTGGTGTGATAACTAGACACGTACCAAGAGGGCTGTCTTGAAAGAGGTGGAGTAAAGACCTGGACACGGCTTGAGGTGGCGCGGGAAAGTGACACTTGGAAGGACTTGGGGAGGCTTTGCCCCCCATGGGTAGCAAAGGCTAACAAAAAAGTAATAGAAGGTAAATGAACTATTAATTCATGGCACTGTACTCAAAAGTTACCTACCGTGATGATAACGAATTAACCCTTCTCTCTGTCATAGATTAAGAATTCTATTGATGTCTCTTGTACCATGACTGTCATTACTTTGATAAAATCCTAAATAGTGAGAGATGTTATTTATTAGCATGAAAAGTTAGTAGGTACCTACTATGGTAATTTTTTATTCTTGTAGAGAAAATCTAGTAGGTACTGCAAGCTGAAAATTTCAAATAACAATTTTTGATCTGAAAAATTATAACATTAGTTACTTATTAGTTTATTCTGAATATTCTGTATCTTGTATGATTATTCGCAAGCCAGTGAACTGTATTTTATTATAATTATTTTGTTATTATTATATTAGGGCTTGTATGTAACATACTGTACAATGCACAAACTATTTTTATCATTTTATTCTCTTTAAAGCTTAATTCAATCCTTTATTCAATTCTGTCTAATAAGATTCTTGTAAGTTTTGGTAAATATCTCAAGAGTAAATATTACTAACTAGCCGCGCGGACTGAAATTTAACACGAAAAAGCATCCCATGTTCTTCTAGGATATTAAAAACCAATGCAAAAGTATAACACCAATGGTCTTGATGCTTTTTGACAGACTTATTATTTAGTTTCCATGGCAACCATTCCTTACAGCGAATAATCAACATTTTCCAGTCTTCCTGTGGAAACTTACCCTTATCTGGGATAAAAAGTATCCTATGTTGGTCTTTATATTGTACAGTACCTATTTATAATTTCACTTTTATATATTGGTGTGGATTACTCTCGAGGAAATTGTTGATCCTAATGTCAGGTATATCATTCTCATAAGATTTTGTTTAGACACTGTAGGTACTCATATAATTACTATGAAAAAACAATAATTGTAATAGATCACTTTTGAATGCAGTGTGTAGGTATAGTATAGATACTATGTTATTCATACATAATTTATGCAATATTAATTTTTGATTATGCTATTTATTTAGGTATATTTATATTGTTTTATAAGTTTGCCTCTAAGTATTATATTATGTAGTTTTAGTGTTTATTTATGTGTTTAACAATATGTAATTTATGATAATGCATATTATGTAAATATGTACAAAAATATAAACTTAGTTCTTTTTTATATATCTATTTAATTCTCCATCACTGACCGCAATGTATATAATTTCAATTCCTAGCTATCCAAAGGTTGCCGGTAAGAAATTGCTGGTAGCGATAAGGCTGCCTATTATACAACATTGTTTTTTATAAGTACTATTATATTTGTTTTCTATATTGTGATCTGTTCATTATGGAGTTATTGAAATGTATAAAAAATATGAAAATATTCAAATGCTATTTCCCAAAATGTTTAACACGGTTTAAAAATTAAATCATCCTTCCTATACTAAAAAGATTTTAACTACTATTTAATTCCATGATAATCTAAAAAAAATATTACTATTTAGAAAACATATTATTAACACATTGAAATAAAATGTATTGGAACAAATGTACAAGCACCACACATGGGGACAATGGTATACACCTATTGCAGAGAAATTGCAATAGCAATGGGCACAAAAAGAAATAATGAATATTCAGACCACCTTAGCTAATGGATTAATACTTTTCAAAATTAAACAAAGTGGGTTACTCATACTTAAGTAAACAAAATTAATGACTAATTATTACAAAATACATTTGATATTCTCTGTCCTATTGAACTCTCTTACCTAATTATTTATGTTTTCTTCCACTCACTGTAGAATCAGTTCTGCTGCTATGAAACTTCAAACTAAATGGCAAAAATTTATTGAGGGTAGTCAAAAATATTTACCAATCCAACCCAAGTACAAGTGAATCCTGGACCATATCAAGGTGGGATGTGATTAGATTTGTGCAATTAAACTGCAATCAGGAGTATCACAATAGATGGTATTGGCAATCATCAACAATGATGTACCAATGGACTATTCACAATGTTATACTCCGATGGCTATTCAATCCATATCAAAAGAGTTTACAGCTGATGATTCAGCTAGGTAGAGGCATTACATCATGCCAAGCACAGGCTGCACAGTCTCCATTGTTAGGTAGGAATGTAGGTAATTTTAAAAAGCAATTTAGATTTTAGCTCTCACTTTGCAAATTGCTTTAATATTGATTTAGTTTCGGTTTATAAATTAGTTCATAGAAATAACAATAAAATTTAAAGAAAGTTTAAAATGCTGAATAGTGCAGTAAAAATGAAGCAATCTCTTTTATAAAAGTAAAATTAAACAATTTCAAATTTTGGTCATAGTGTGAGGAATGAACCTTAAAAATCAAGGATTTCTATGTTGCATTGTTAATCTTTTTTATTTACCTACTGGATGCTACTGGCGTAGTAAGTAGGTACTATTATTTTTTTCTGTGCTACTGACTGCAATGGTACAAATTCGTCAGCAAAAGCCAGGAAAACAATCAAGTTTTGGCGTAAACTACGCTCGAAGTAGGTACCTAGTTACTATAAGGCTCGAAGCTACTCTTTGTACTTACCGACGCAACCACTTGAACACACCCATGTCCTGCAGTTTACACTTTTTGTTCTTCTATAGCACTGTATGTCTGTACAAGTCGTCTGCACTAAGAACTTCTACAAAAAGTTACTTTTTTCGATATAAAACGGAAAGTCCAACGACGCGAATAGCACGCGGAACATTACCGGCGCATTGCGAGTCCGTTCGTTACAAAAAACTGCTACCAACACCAACAATGACCGCCGATATATTGTGCGGTCAGACAAAACATCACGAACAACGCGGCATTCGCAATGAGTTGAATTTGGTTTTTTGTACAAATTACTTTTCGTCTCGGTTCGATGGTCTACAGGCCGCGAACGGTCGTCGTGCGTCAGGCCTCGCTCAAGTCTAGTTCGCCGCGGTCACAGGCGACTCGTCAACCGTGCAGTGCATCGACCACCTCCATTATTATATTCCGCTATTTTTAACAGCAGTTTTAGGGTAGTTTGTAAAAGTTGAGGAAAATACTTTTCAAGAACCTAACCTACTTACTTGAGCAGCGATTCAGTTGCAGATTTGCATTTTGTGACTTTGTTAACTTTGTATTCATTTAAAAATTTCTTCATGATTGACTACTGTTACTTTCTGTGTTTTTTGAATATTGTATGCACAGAATTGTATGTATTGTTTACAGTTTACTCCTGAACAACTCCTGAAAATGAAAATTGAAAACCCCTTTGAGTATTTAAGTTTGTTTTGTACCTTTGTTTATTTTGATTGTTTTTTTTTGGGTCATTCAAAGCAAAAAAGTTACTCTATGAATTCAAAGAGCATTGCCAACTTTATTTTTACACGACTGCCCAAAAAAAGAAGTGTATTGTTTTTAGCATTCATGTATGTATGTGAGTTTCTTTAGTCCACCATAACTTTTAAAAGCCTGAACAGATTTAGACGTACGGGGTATCGTTAGAATACTTACATCCCCCCGAGTAACATATTTTTTTTTTAGAACATTGTATATGGCGGCTGAATGGCACCGTTTTCAAACTAAAAAAAAAAGGTTTCTTTGAAATCTATAACATGGGTATCAAATTGAAGGTAATAAGCAAATTCCAACAGTATATAATTTATCGGCAAAAGCTCTTGTTTGGCAGAGCAGGCGTGTTTTTTTTTTTGCTTCTAAGCTAGTTATTTATGGTATCGTCTCTCGGAAAAATCGAAAATTTGTTTTGTTTGTCTTATGAGGTAGTGCTGGCCTTTGGTGTCAGAGTTTGTCAGGCCACCCGAGGGCCTCTGACATGGCTTAACGACTGCTATTAATCAATAACAACCGGGACCGACGGCTTAACGTGCCCTCCGAAGGACGGAGCGATGGAAAACTGAACATAACTTAAAAAAGTCATTGGTGCTGAGTCTAGGATCGAACCCGGTATTGTTGGATTCTAAGTTGCAGTATTGAACCTATTGGCTACCATCGCATAAAATCGTAATACACTCTATAGAAAAAATAAAGTACGCATTGAAATTTAATTAAAACTATGGTAAATTATTTAAATACGTAATATTATAATAACTTCAAATCAATATTTAGCATTTACGGTACAATATTTCCTATTTATATAAGAACAAGGCGTGATTTTCTGGACTCTGGACCAAGAAAACAAATAATACAATCAAGAATATTGTATATAATATTCGTGGTTTTACCAGAATCTGGACGTGCTCTAACAGACGAGTTTACAGGATAGTACGCTGCGTATTTCTAAAGTGCAAGTGGGACAGAGGATTTAAAAAGACTTTGGATGCGTTCATAAAATATACAAAGAAGAAGATTATATGGATCATTCAAGTATGTTGTTATCATGAATCTGTAATAGTTCTAATAGAGGTTCGTGGTTGTTATTGATTTATTACAACGATTATCGACAAAATTAACATATTAATTGTTATTTTTCTATATTGCTAAGAAGATTAAAAGATTTGGATATATCGTATATTTTGCGTATCTTTCGAATAAATGACCGTACACACATCGTACATCGTATCAGCTCCAAAAAGATCGTATAAATCGATTTAAATCGTGTGGTTGTCAAAACTGCATTCATTTCATTCACTGATCACTCGCTTCCCTCGCCTTGTATGAACATATCCAATAAGTATTTTTCTATTTCAAAAAAACGTCTTAGAGACATTTCTTACTGTCGTTGAAAAAAACAGTTTTTATTAGACAAAGATCTGTAATTTGTACAACATAGCTTGATCGCCAAGACAGCTACCAGAGTGATATTTCTAGGGTTGGAGTAGTGTAGGAGAAAATCGATTATCGAACGATGTTAAAAAAAAAACGATCATATAATTATGTTGCTCACTTATGTTCTATTTTCTAATTGTGACTTTTTTAGTACATACATTGTCTATATCTATCTATATATATATATATATATATACATATAATAAAACTATAAACAAAGTGAAATCTGTATATGGAAGATAATTTAGAAAAAAAATACATTTTAATTTCAGTATATGAAAGTAGGGAAACCCAAAAATATCTTTTAGAATTTTTGTCTGTCTGTCTGTCTGTATGTGACTTCATCACGCAAAAACCACTGGATGGATTTTGATGATGTTTGCTGAACTGTATTCCTTGGAGTCCTGCGGAGGTTTTTATATTTGTTTTATTAAAATCGGTTCAATTCAAAAAGGAGTTACAGTTTTTTTTATATATACTTGCGCCACAGAATAAAAAATATGGAGGTACTTCTTGAGGTTGTTCAATTTTAAGATATCTTAATTCCTCTTGTAGGTCTGTCTCAATATGCCGTAAAATATCTTCGCTAGTTGAAATGTCCTCGACTCATATCTTTATAAGCATATATTTTTTGACTTGTCCAATTTCATGCGTGACGCCAACCAATACTAGTGGCTCTGCAAGCTGTAGACCTCAAAAGCACAAGCTTTTTTGCAAACAATCTAGCGATTCACAGTAGAGCCATCTGGTTACCTTATTGTAAAAGTAACAGTAATAACCAAGATGCTCCATCAATTACCTAGTAGGTAAAGGGCTGATTCCACTAGTAGAAACATAAAAGTGAGCAATTTACTGGATTATGAGGAGCTCCTCATCAAAAATCCCCGACAACTAAAAAATTCTAAAAATTCAATTAACCTGTATACCAAGTTTTGACTAGATCGGTTGAGAAATGCGACCTGGGAGGAGAACAGAGACCCGGATATTTGGAAGGAATTTGGAAGGACATACGAAAGCTTTTTTGCCCTAGCTGAAACGGAGACGCTTCGCTCACGCTTCGCATTCGTTCGGTCAAAAGTGAAAACGTACAATTGTCAAGCATCCATTTTGAAAGGTTGTACACATTTTGTAATCCAATGGATCGATATATATCATATATTAGGTATTCATAAACGATTATAGGTAAGTATGTATTATCTTGATGTGGTGACACATCATCTATAATCCTCATCATCAAATTCATTCACTGCTGGACGTAGGCCTCTCCTTGTTTATGCCACAGAGCCCGATCTTCAACTCTTCTCGCCATTCGCAACGCTTCACTCCACCTAGCCAACGATCTCACTACGTTCGCCTAATCGTGGTCTCTACAGTAAAACTCGCTTACCCCAACGGTTGTCGGTTCTTCGAATGATTATTATTGTTCGAGTTAAGTCGCGGGCGATAACGTAAGTACTTGATCATTCTTTTGGATGTCTTTTTTTTACTAGGGTGCATAGAACAAAGTTAGATTAGAGTGATATCTATTTTACGCCAGTAAGAGTAATTCAAAACCTTTGCATTTTACCACAACAATACATTCAAATTAGCTTGTGGAATCTTTTTTATGAATTTATTACGAAAAAGCCAATAAAGTTATTTCGATTTTCATAATCGACTATTAGTGTTTTATAGTCTGTGATTAAGATGTCGCAATGAAAATTGAACATCCCTTTCCGTCACACCAATAAGGTACGACATTGTTTTGGGTACAGTGGCCCAATTCTATAACTTGGCTACAATCGGATTATCACTTTTTTCATATCAAATTCGACTCTATCGCAAGGCATTAGTGGTTGCGATACTGAGAATTCGATTGAAGCCAAATTATGGAATCAGGCTGCAGTTTGTATATTAAACATTCCTTAGCCATTGACAGTTTGACTGTAAAAAATACGAAACTTCATGCGCGTTATCTCGATGCCAGCTGTCATAGAGATCAAGCTATAAAAGTCAAAGATTAGTATTACTACATAAATTCTACAATCTATGTTATTAGATACGTGCCCCGCGGCACGATTACAGTGGCCCAATTATATAACTTGGCTTCAATCGAATTCTCAATATCGCAACCACTAATGCCTTGCGATAGAGACGAATTTGCTATGAAAAAAGTGATAATCCGATTGTAGCCAAGTTATGGAATCGGACTGCGGTGGCCCAATTACAGAACTTGGCTTCAATCAGATTGTCACATTCTTCGTAGCAATGTCGACTCTATGACAACGCATTAATGAATTTGACAGATTGAACGCGATATGATAAATATTGCGTAATAGCACTGCCGATATGTTTCCGATAATACGGATGGGTGTATATAATATATATATTTTTTCTTAGGAATAGGTAGGTATTAAAATAAAAAAGTGGGTTGGGCTGTGTTGGGGTGCACGGACGTTTGTTTATCGTGAAACGTCTACTCTATGTACAAATCATGAGTTATACTGAACTGCCCTACCTATCCTTACACATACCAACAATTTCCAACGAGATCCACCCAAACCCACCTATCCCTATCCATCCACACCAGTGCCCACCCATCCGCACCCATATCCATCCATCCCACCCAGATTTGGTAAGATTCCGCTTTCGTCAGAATAAATATTAGACTATTACTTATCTGGCGAATGAGACCTGAGTATTTTTTCCTTTTTGGCAGAATAAACTAAAGTTTTTTCGCGTATTCAAGCACAGATTACAAATCAAATATTGGGAGAGGATTAGGGATCGGAAATTCTATCCTCTTACCTTACAGACTTATGTTTTATTTCTTCCGTAATTCTGGTCTTCTGATATTAATCAGAGAAAAATTGTTGACAGCTGTCAAACGTCAAAACATCCAGAATTGACAGCTGATCGATCGACGATTAGTTTTAGAGTTATAGCCCTTTTAAGTGTGACAGCTGTCATCCAAAATGAAGATATCGATATGATCAATTACTCCTGTAAAGAAATTACTAGTCTAGGATCAATAGTTTCAGAGTTATAGCCCTTTTTAAGTTTGATAGCTCTCATCCAAAACTAAGATATCGATGAGATCAATCACTTCTGTAAATAAATTACTAGTGTAGGATCAATAATTTCAGAGTGATATCTCAGCAGCCCGATTCCATAACTTGGCTTCAATCGAATTCTCAGTATCGCAGCCACTAATGCCTTGCGATAGAGTCGAATTTGCTATGAAAAAAGTGATAATCCGATTGTAGCCAAGTTATGGAATTGGGCCACAGTTGTCGATCGGTATGGTATTGTTTATCCTGTGGATTTGGTTTCAAATCGTTCAATTCAATACATTTTTCATTCAATCCATATCTCTACCTAGTCTGTGATTCAATCGAATCGATCGAATCAATTCGCTTCGTTAACGAAAGGTTCGGGGGGTTTTTTGAAAAAATTCAAAATGTTGTGATGTAGAGTTAGATTTTATTCTCAATCTTGTGTATCTTCGAGTGTTAATGTATAATATTGGTGGAATATTAACCATTAGGTGTTCGTTAACGTACACGAGTGCGGACAAAAGAATCAAACGCAGAAATAAATGGCATTTTGTGATTTTTCCAAATCTCCCTCGGAAGTTTCCACCATTTTACTGATTCGTGACTTTGACATAATTGACTGTGACGTGACATTACTTTAAAATATAATACACTTGACATTGGCGAAATTGCTAGTAGGCCAGTGCCTCCGCAGAAGCCATCCAAAAAAAAAGAAGAAGAAGAAGAACGAAAGGTTCTGAATCGGGGAGCTGAATCGGACAGCAGATAAAGAAACTCTTCAACGGTTTGAAGTTTTACCATGACATGACTGCTGCACTCCAGGTTGGCTCCTGACTAGGGAACTCCATAACGGTTAACCATAATGACTGCTGCAATCTGGGTTGGCTCCTGATTATGGAACGGTTAACAGCAGAGATACGAAATGTTGTATACGCATTTAATTGTGATAGCGGGTTCTAAGTTTCATTGAGTGATTGTATTCTCTTTGATGACTATGGCTACTGTTAACGTTTATTTAACGTTTATTTTTTAATGTGTTTAATTTAGTTAACTTATTTTACGGTTGAAAATTGAGTATTCTTGTGCTGTATTACAGCTGTTTGTCAAGAAAACATAACAAGGATAGGAGGTTTTATAGATTCCCTAAGGATAAAATAAGGTAAGTTATTCTTGGTAACCTACAATGAGTAATTGGCATTCTTCAGATAAGTAGGTACTTTATCATTGTTTTTTTTTAAATTATGTATTTTTTTGGTATGTACATAACACTATTCAAAAAACGTAATTGATTTCACCTATATAAACACAGATCAGAATATTATCGTTTACTAAAACTTTCGCAACTGTCTCACTCGCACGCGTAAGTTCTTGGGCAAGTCAACCCTATATATACTTCATGTGTAGTTTCTGTGTCTACTCTATGTGGTAGTTAGAACACGGCTTTTGTCTAGAGATCTAGGCAAGTGTCCGGGGTGTGACACAACTGGAAAACATTTCTCCATCTTGATTTTAAATGACCAATCAGGGAGAAGTAGCTTCACTAAGATTCAAAATAAGTGCTGCCACAGCAATAAAATGCTTCTAATACTTCTTCTACTACTTGCTTCTACTTCTAGTTTTCGCGGAAACCTTATTATTTACAAAGAAATATTCTTGGGAGATGTTCACATCTAGGTACACTATCTAGGTACAACTAGATAAAAAACATGCAATATAAGCTTTTTCAGGATTACCCCAATTTTTATGAATATTCCTTGATAATTCCTTAAAATGCGTGTACCGAAATAAATAGAAATGAAATGTATTTATTGCAGAAAATATGTTATAATGAGTTGATATATACAATACTGTTTATTTCAACAGTTTGTTCAATTAAGGCTACTGCCTTAGTTGGATAAACTGTTGAAATAATGTTTTATATTAATTAATGTGCATGCTATTATTATAAATATTGTACATTATAAAATTAATTTAATAACAATATTCATTTGATTTGATATTAAATGTCAAAGAAAAACAATACAAAATAATAATATTATTTAATTCATGTTAATTTGATGTAACAATCAATTGAGCAATTCTTTTACGTCATAGAAACATTTTTCAGCTGGCCACCTAGACATCTTTGTTGGTTTTTCTCTGTTTTACTGACATACCAAAACAGTTCTTTCTAAATAGAGCAGTTCCGCAAGAAGGCATCGAATGTTGTAATCGATGATCTCTATTTTTTTATCTTTGATTTCATATTGTCCTTACGTTGATCGAAAAGCCACGAAATAGCTTATACCCTGGAATAAAACATAGGATTCTTTACATCCAGGAAAATTATACGGAAAAACTGGAACCCATTAACCCATTATTATTTGGAACTCGCTATAAGAAATGGTTGCCAAGGAAACGAAAGAACAAATATGCAAAAAAACATTAAGACTATTGGTGCTATACCTACTTTTGCATCGGTTTTTTATCCTAGAAGATTAATAAGAATATAAATGTAATCATCATGTCAGCCTTTAGAAGTCCACTGCTGAACATAGGCCTCCCCATTGAGCGCCATGACGAGCGATCTTGTGCCACCTCCATCCACCGACTTCCTGCGATGGGTACAATGTGGTCAGTCCATCGTGTGGGGGGTCTCCCCACACTGCGCTTGCTTGATCGTGGTCTCCATTCGAGAACCTTTATTCCCCAGCGGTTGTCGGTTCTGCGAACTATATGGCCTGCCCATTGCCACTTCAACTTGCAAACTCTGAGAGCTATGTCGGTAACCTTGGTTCTTCTACGGATTTCCTCATTTTTGATTCTATCACGTAGTGAAACACCGAGCATAGCTATCTCCATTGCACATTGCGCAACTCTGAGCTTGTGTATGAGACCAATAGTTAGCGACCACGTCTCAGTGCCGTATGTCATCACTGGCAACACGCACTGATTATAAACTTTCGTCTTGAGGCTCTGCGGTATCTGCGACGAAAAGATATGGCGTAATTTCCCGAACGCTGCCCCCTATCCGAATTGGATGACGAGTTCGGTTGACCTCTTTGTCGAAGTTGGATCTACCCAGTTGGATCGTCTGACCTAAGTAGACATAGTGATCAACAGCTTCGATAATATCGTTCCCAACATAAACCAGCATGGGTACGACATGGGCATTTGACATGATGTTCGTCTTGCCCATGTTCATTTTAAGACCCACCTGTTGGGAAACAATATTGAGGTCACTGAGCATTGCGCTTAGGTTTTCCAGGGTTTCTGCCATGATGACTATATCATCCGCAAATCGAAGGTAAGTGATGTATTTGCCATTGATGTTAATACCATATCCGTTCCAGTTCAGAAGCTTGAATATATCTTCCAGCGCAGAGGTGAACAGTTTCGGAGAAATAACGTCTCCCTGTCTCACCCCTTTTTGCACGTGGATAGAATTCGTGCTCTGATCCTGAAGACGGACTGTCATAGTGGCCTTGCTGTACAAACACTTCAACACTTCGATGTACCGGTAATCAATCTGGCACCACTGTAATGACTGTAGCACTGCCCAGCAGGCTGATTCACTAAGGAGTGAGGTTGAGTGATTGCCACCGAGCACCCATTGCGGGTTCGCTTGAAGGTCGTGAAGGTTTTGGAATTCACTAAACAGTTAACGCGCACCCGTCAAGCACCCGCAATCAACACTAATACCGGGAAACCGGTAACTATGCGGCAGAATTAAGCTAAACCTAGCCTACAAATACATCTAGCAAAAATAGGACTTTTCAAATTTTGCCGGGTTTTATGTTCGAGTGATTATCAATGGGTGGCGGGCGCGCCAGCCAACCAATGGCGGCAATCGCCCTTCAACAATCATCGTTAGAATTTATTTTCTGTTTTTTCTCTCTCGATTTAAACTATCTAAAATTTTGTTTCCGTGTAGATATTAAGTATAATTAAAAGTTAATTAGCATCGTAAGTTTTATAGTGATCTAAAAATATGCTAATAAACTTTTTGTAGATTGTACGTCTCTGAAAGAAAATCTAAACATTGATATTATTTCTCAGCAATAATGTATAAAATGTTACCTAGTTCAAATAACTATTACCTACGACTGCCTATTTAAAAATACCATGTTCCTATAGGTATAGTGACTATAGTGCTTCTCAGGTAAAGTTGAACTTCAACTCAAATTAATCTTTTATTAATATTTCGAGTTAAAATGCTGTGAATGAATACATGAATGAAAACATGTCATTCCTTGTACCTACACTACTTTTGTGCAAAGAATTAAACCAATAAATAAATAAAACACCAAACAACGAAGAAAGAAATTTATTTGCGATTTATAAATGTATATCTAGATGAAATCTCTTGCTTTGTACCCTTATAGAAGTGTATTTTATCTACCTACGTCCTAAGTATCGTTGTAGATTCACAAAAATAATGGTCTTGAAGAGACGGACAAATGGGAGCTCGACAGTTGATAATTATAGCCTAGGATATGATAGACAAGTACCTAACTATGTATATTGAATGTTGAAACTACTTGATTATACTAATAATATGATACATTTGTTTCAGGTACATGGATGCACACAGAACTGCAGTTCATAAGAATGTATAGAGCTCCGCTTTCCGCTAGGATACTGTAAATCTCAATTTATGTGAAAATTATAACATTATTACATGATATGTAATACTTACACTTGGTTTCGTTTTTCTTATATTTGCTTTGACCCCTCGTTGTTAGAACTTTACATAATTAGGCAAGTACTTATGTAGGTGTTAGAACTATAAGTTTCATAATAACTATGCATTATCAATGATCTTCACTAACCAAACACTGCTAGATAGTAAATGCAATGAACGCACTGGGTGCTCTTCGGTTGACGAAAACTCATTGCTACTGAATTCCTTGTGAATTCTGATTTTGAATTACCGGTTTTGTATTTCCTAGTAAAATTACAGTTTCCGTGGGTTGAGTGCTCATCGCCTTGATGACGTCATTTCTCATGCACACTGAGCTTAGTGAATTCGAAACGGTGGCAATGAATGGTCTAAGTGGCATTAACCGAACCGCACTTTAACTTTACGGAATGAGGCCCCAGGTCTCGACTGAATCAAAGGCTTTTTTGTAATCCACAAACGCAAGACATAGTGGCCGAAAAAAAAGTAAAAATGTAATACTAGTACAAAAATACAACATTAGAAAGAATTTTTTGAATTCGATCCAAACCAAGCCCATCATTTATAATTTTATAATATGATTAAGCTTATTTAAAGATATGATTTTTGATACGTCTTGACGTGCTCATTTAAAATTTAATAACCTATTAAAGTAAATCTAATGAAATTTATCATTTACTAGATTGCTTACCTATGTGTCAATTGGTTTGTGGACATGTGAAAGTCAAAATCCGTTCGTGTGATTGCGGTCTCTTGTTTTGTCTCTTCTGCGCTTCGAGTTTTTATGCAGGTGCGTAGATAGATATTTAATACCACTGTTTATTAATTTTGTTGTTAAGATATTAGATTTAAGTGATGGCCAGGTGTTATAATAATGCCACCGACTTCAAAAAACTCTTTCTAATGTTCTATTTTGTACTTGTACTACATTTTTAATTATGAAAAAGTGATAGTGTTCTTGTTGAATTGTAATTATTTTATTCTTTTTAGTGGCAGTTTACAGAATATCAACTAAAATAGTGAAAGCCACTGTTAAACATACAGGTATCCTTCGAGTAATACGACAATTTTGCAAGAAAAACTGTTTATTTTGCGAAAATATTATTTAAAATTAACATATAAAAGTACCGCGGCAAGGCTCTGTAATAGGCGCGTTCCACTTAGAGCAAAATGCTAGCAATGTTAACTTTTTTAGCCCCAATGTAGTTCCACAAGCCCTCCGATGCTAGCACAAATAACAAACGTCAAACGTTCCACAATGCAAAATGTTAACATTTCTAGCTTAGGAAACTAGCATCATCAGACCCATGTTGTTTTGTGGGTTCGAAATGCTACTTTTTGAAAGTGTCAAAATATAGCTGCAGAGCATGTAATTTTAAATAAAAAAACATTGTCTTGCTTGGTCTTGCGGTATAAGTGTAAGATTTTCGATAATTATTTTCACTTCCTAGTTTTAAATTAATTGGGATGAGGGAATGGTGCTACAAAAGTAAATAGAACAGTAGTGCTATTATCTATCTTGGTTTCAATCCAATTTTCAATATCACTATCACTAACACGTTGCAATAGAGTCGATATTGCTATGAAGAAAGTGACAATCTGATTGAAACCAAGTTCTGTAATACGGCCGCAGTTGTGTTGAGCAGCAACACGTTTCACTTGTAGATGTCAACCGTGATAACGTTGCTGGTTTATCGTAAGAGAAACGCTGATTGAGCGCTAGTCATTCGTGCAAATGGTATACCTAGCATTTATAGGTGGAACGCGGCAAATTTCGATGCAATGCTAGGCGATTACTGACTGTTCTATCCAAAGACAAGCTTTTGAGAGCCTTTCTACCCCGCGCCCTTCTGTCCCCTGAACGGGTTTTACATAGTTAAAGTAGCAGTTAGTATCTTAATTTTAAATATCTATATATATGTACACAATTAGATATAATATTAGAAATAAGCTTTAACAAATGTATATAGTTATAAAGAATGTACATAGGTAAGCTTCGTGTCCCATAAAGCCACTTTAGGAAGATGTTTGCAAATTAATACCAAAGATAAGTGGTACGATTATTTATTAGTGCCAAAGATTAATTAAGTACTCATAAAATACTGAATCAGTTTTGATAAAAATTTATGTGACTTCACAGGAAATCTTTCAAATATAAAAGAGTAAGAAATCTCGTAGATATGAGCGAACATAAACACAAAAACAAATTATCTAATATATACGTTTTATATAAAAAAACTTTTTGTAAGCCATCACATTGTTAATTTTCTTTATCTACCTTCCGGGTCCATCATCAGACCCTGGATACCACATAAAACCAGAGAACTCATCAAGATAAAACAAATTAGCCCAAACTCGAATGGGTTACATAATTTGATTGTTGATTTATTTTGACTTCTTTCCGGCTCCATCATCAGACCCAGGATACCATATAAAACCAGAGAACTCATACAGACAAACCAAATGAGCCTAAACTTTAAAGGGTGACATCATTTTGTGGTTGAGTTCATTTGTCTACCTTCCGGCTCCATCAACAGACCTTGGATACCAAATAATACCAGAGAACTCATCAAGACAAACTAAATGAGCCCAAACTTGAAGGGGTTCCATCATTTTGTTTTTGCATTCCTGTGACTACCTTCCGGCTCCATCATCAGACCAGCTCAATTGTACCATAATATTATATTGTCATCAGAACTACACTTATGTGCAAAATTTCAACTTCATTGGATGTCGTTAAATGGTTCAAAATTGACTTGCAAACTTGTCCCAACCATAACCCAGAAAATTACATAAAAGTTAGTAAAACACTATTAAACCAATTTTGATTAAATTTATACAATACTACTCTAGGGATGTATTTTTCAAGTCAAATTAAACATCTAATTCGGTTCAGAAAACCAGAAGATATGAAGAACAAAAACATTAAAACAATAATTTTTTTAATAAAAAACTACTGAACCAATTTCGATGAAGTTTATATGGGACTACACTGAATGTTTATTCTCTGAATAAAACAACGATCATCCAAATCGGTTTAAATATCTTAGAGATATGCAACCTACTTGACAAAAACAATTAGGTGATTTAGGCTACTTGTCAAAATTAGGCAACGACAGTAAGAAATGTCTATGATAGAGTTAGCTGATATATGTTATCTGGCAACCCTGCTGGCAGTCAGTCAACTTCAGTCAAGCAAGTCAAGTCAAATTTGATTTTGGAAGACAGACGGGACGGACGATCAGTGTTGTTCTTGATACGGCAATTGCCGTATTATACGGCAATCCACATTCTTTCCCAGAAAATACAGCATACGGCAGGGCTCTCATTGCCGTATCACAAAATACGGCAATTGGCTGCAGGTGAAACGAAACGGTTTTTCACTAGCGTAATGATTGAAAAGAAACGTTTTTTTCACTAGCGTAATATATGAAACGAAACATACATAGGTACCACTTATATGAACACAGACGGGCAAATCCCGACACGGAAATCCATTGCCATCTCTTTAGCTTTTGTTAAAAATGAATGATAAGGTTGCAAATGAGACAACGTACTCCTTATAACGTAAATTAAAGAGTCAAATGCAATCTAGCACTCATTCGTAATTTAATTGAACGAATGTTGCGGCTGCGTGTAACTAATTAAATGAAAATTCCATATTAATTTAATTAGTTATTTTAGTGTTTAGTTTAATTGTGATTAATAGTTGATAATATGAGTGAATGTGACTCTGAAGGCCCCATTTTGCCAAAAAAGAAATAAAAGGGTAAATATATAAAACAGAAGTATCGATAACAGTGGGACAGTGAAGAAAAACTGGATTGCTGCTGTTGATAATGATCAGGGCCGACCCTAGCAAAAATTTTAGGTAGTGCGAGATCTCAAAGTGGCGCCCCTGTATATACAAAACCTTAGTTTATACTATGCAGTTGCTTATCCGTGATTATAAAAAGTATTAGATAGACCTCCCAAATCTCTAATGTGTAGTCTGTCGCACGCGACGTGACAAGAAATTGTTGCCTATAACTTCGACCAATATATATTGTATACCTTCGACATTTTTTTTTGCTATTTTAAAGGTCTATACCACTCACATTACTCTGTTGCGCTCGACAACGCCACTGTGCTTGCCCTCTTGCCCTGCTGAGGTGAAGTTGTACTGATGAGAAATAACAAAAGTCAATAATTTTGTTTGACAACTTTTATTTACACTGTTATGCTACAGACAGTCTTAAAAAAGATAAAATAACTACTAACAATGTATTTTTTTTAACTCGTTATAAAGACGCGGGAGAGCGACATTAAATACAGAAAAACGACAGCAAGTGAGTTCAGACAAAAAATGTATTGGATCATTCGTTATGGTACTTATAGTGGAACATTTCCTAGATATAAACTATGCAAGCGAAAAATTTGGGTTATGCATCGGTACGTTTACCTACGCCAAATTAAATTAACCGGGCTGTTCCCGGGCCCCCATCCTTTATTTAAATCTCTAATTGCTGAACGCTTACGATTAGAATATTTTTAGTTACCGTTCTAGAAAGCTATTGAAATTAACGATGAGGATAAATGAAAATAATATCATATAAATAGTTATTTTATTAACTACAGCTGTACAATTCGAAAACAAACTTGAAAAACTATTATTTTTGCAAGTTAACTATTAAACAAATACTTTCTTTCTTTTTTTTACATCCTCGATTACTCTATAATATTTCCTTTCTAAAATAAATAAAAAAACATTTATGCACTCACTATAGGTAACAATTGTAAAATCAGCACCCAAAGAAATTGGCGAGAACTCACCGAGCGCGCGATATTTCCCGCGCGTTGAAACTTATTTTTTGTGAAGTGCAGAATAAATAACATAATGTGTTACACCATTTTATAGATAAAACAATAAAGAACCAAGAAACAATACTAAACAGTAATAAACAACCAAAAATATATTTACGAAAACGTTTTCCCGACTAATACGGCTCCGATAGCCCCTGTTTGATTTAACTAACTTTTGTTTTAACAAATCCCATATTTTTGCTATCATAAAATTATTATAATTTTTTCCTTATAGTATTTTTAGAAGTAGTAACATGAAATACAAGCACTGAAAGCCTAAACACAACACAAAACATAACCACAAAACTCACTTCGCAGTCGATGACCTCGCGAGTGTGTACTTCGACTCCGAACTGTAATTAGACTCATAAAATGTGCTGAGACCGAATCAGTTGATCGACTAATCAAATCCAGAAAAAAAATCTAGATACGGCAAACCAGACATACGGCAGGTCAGATTTTTATGAGAACAACACTGCGGACGATGTATGTTTTTATTTATTGTTTACAGTTGCGTTTGATTCAGAATTTACATTAATTTCATTTCAAACGTTTTCAATTAAAATTGTCAATGGACGAGCTTAGAGGACCTAATATTCAGATAGTTTTACATGTTAAAGAAGGTACTAATAGGTGTTGTGTAGGTAATATTGTAATGCTGCTAAAGTAGTTTCGTGGAACGACTTTTGATTGGCCCTATTTGGTTTTTCAGGTCTAGGGTTTGGTTTCCTGAGGACCCCTTTCATAGTGAGCGGCTCTCTGAATGGTTATATGCTAGAGACAGATCCTGTAGTTCCTTCTCACGCCCCTGCATTTGATGCCGAATTAGTCTGGGAGGCAGACAAGAGACGGTTTCGAAGGTAACAATTTCTTTAAAAGTTACGTATTGATTTCTTTGTGTTCATGTAATAGACTCCTAATCCTAAAATATATGGTGCCATTTACGTCCCTAAGCTCGGTTGATATCCAAGCAGCATTAAAACGAAGATAGTAGTTTTAAACTTTTTTAAATACACTTTACAATTAATGATATTTTATTTCAGTCTGCGAGTCCAGAATGTCCCGGTTAAAGTGGAGGTGTACTCAACAAGCACCCAGGGCCGAAAGGATAAAATTGGCTACCTGCTCCTGAGCCTCCTGGGAGCCCAGCCATGCCCATCTAATAAGATTGTTGATGTAAGAATAACAATTTCATTTACCAGTTAATTTAAAATCCAAGGAATGGGATATGTTACCAGTGTATTTTGTAGGCAAGCATGCCATCAGATAATATTGCTGTCAAATGCTTTTCTGCCAAGCAAAACATAAATTAATTAATAAAATCTTGGTACTCAGGACAAACATTATGGAATACCTTGTTTTATAAACAACTAACTGTGCCTGTGGCTTTGCATGCATACAAGTTTTGCCTCCTCCCCGTACCCCCTCACCCCTACCCTACTCCCCTTCCCCTCTTAAACCTCTGCCAAGAAATCCCGACCTCTCTCCATTTCATCGTAATCAGTCAATGTGTCAAAATGTATGAGAAAATGTTTTTTTCCTAATTCTGTTTTTCTTCAATTTTACTTTGTTAATAGTTATTCTGCTATTCGGGCCGGAGACGTATCAAACAAATCACAAAAATCGGTCCAGACGTTCATGAGTTATAAATGGTGTAACTAATCCGACTTACATGATGATTAAGTGACTGCTAAAATCATAACATCTGACCTAGCTGTTGTTGGATGAAAATAATAATATAGACTAGTGTTTAAACACTAAACAGTAAGTTAACCACTATCTTACCTGGTATTCAGTGATAATGTGGTTGAAGGTAGTAAACATCATCATCTTCCATAGCCTTTATCTTCTCTACTGCTGGGAAGGGCCTCTCTTTTGCCACTCCACTTGCCACTGTCCTGTGCCAATTGGATCCAGGTTCGACCTGTGGTCTTTATTGCTTCCCCTGTCGCTGTCACTGACCAGCTCCATTTAAGTCTCATTTACATCTCTGAGTTCCAATGTCCCAAACTTTTGTTCTTTGCCAGATTTCAACATTATTGTGCAGTTGCCGACTGGTTAGCCGAATGTTTAGTGAGCGTGACTATGAAGTCAACCAACGGTAGCAAGCTCAAACCCCGCAGGTTGCAATCACTACTGTGATGGGCAGAAATGTTTGTTTCCGAGTCATGGATATAATATTTGTGTAGGTTATCCTAGTTTGGGGCTAGGTAATTGGAACTAAATTGTACTGAATTATCCTGAATATATTTATTTATTTAGTTTGATGCTGAGTATGGATTTCTCCATGACTGAGCTATTCTGATTCTGTGCATAATCTGGTAAACATGATTGAATAATAATAAATAGGTTTAGGATTCATTATCATCATCTGGCGCCATCTTTGATGAAACACCACAGTACAAAATATTAAAAACAAAGCATACTTAAAACCAGGCCCAATATTTAAGGGTTTTTAAATATGCTGGTCAACCACAAACCTGATAAATGTGAAATTTAACTTAAATGTTTTTGAAATCTTTATCTCTCCGTAATTAAGACAAAAACGTGATTAACACAATATCATTCCACTCATTTTCTTATCAAAAATTACGTTATTTTCAGTAATATTTTCATTTTTCTACTCAACACGTTAAGTTTCATCTGCAAAACTCACATCTCTAATCGCACAGCAACAAAATATATTGTATTATTATCCACTGTCAAGACAAAATTTACCAAACTAAATTATTAGCCTGCCAATAAAATAAATAACTTTTGCCTTGTGTCATCTAGTTCCGAGCTAAATTGTGTGTTCATACAGCGCTTGCGATATTCAGCCTTGTTAACCTTGTTGCGGATAACAGGCAGAGTGTAGAGGTGGAGCTAGTGTGCGAAAATATATTAATGGAGCGTGATCTTAACAATAAATTTAACTTCTGAAGTTTTGGTTCCTGTTTAGTTAAAGTTTGTATTTGCAGGTAAAATACTCGTGGCACAGGCTGCTGGGGGTGAGATCTGAAGGGAAGTGCTGCCATCCACAGCTGATGATGAGCCTCTCCATTGAAGACAGGGTCAATACTCCTACACCTGTAAGTATTTGTGCTGTTTGTAAGGTGCGTCTATGAGCATAAGTACAAAACCAGCAGTCTAAACATATCCAACTGCACAGGGGAGTGAGACAGGGGGATGTTATATCCCCGAACTGTTCAGTTATGCCCTGAAACATATGTTTACAACGCTGCATTGAAACGGAATGGACATTAATATTGATGGCGAGAACATCGCTGCAAGACTTGCAAAATATGATGACCAATCTAGACGATGCTTCTTGGCACATTGGTCTCGGAATGAACGTAGATAAGATCGGGCGCATAGTATCGATAAAGAGGGTGACACGTCGCGACGAAAATTCTATGGGCTATTACTGGCATGTAGATATACAACAATCTTACAGCTTCCTTTAGTACTAATATTATAAATTCGAAAATTACTAGAGAGTTAAGTTACTCTGTCTGCTTGTATAGAGCTATACAAGCAGACAGAGGGTTCTGCTTGTTACCTTTTCACGGCAAAATGTCTGAACCGATCTTGTTAAAATTTGGTATAAATATATATTCTGAAAACATGAGGAAGTGCATAAGCTACTTATCATCACTATTTTTCATCGTGGTTGATACCGCGAGATGCAGCTAGTAATACAGCAAAATGGCGAATTAAGAAAAACAAACTACACAATAAATATAGTAATTTTTCATCGTGGTTGATACCGCGAGATGCAGCTAGTAATACAGCAAAATGGCGAATTAAGAAAAACAAACTACACAATAAATATAGTAATTTTTCATCGTGGTTGATACCGCGAGATGCAGCTAGTAATACAGCAAAATGGCGAATTAAGAAAAACAAACTACACAATAAATATAGTAATTTTTCATCGTGGTTGATACCGCGAGATGCAGCTAGTAATACAGCAAAATGGCGAATTAAGAAAAACAAACTACACAATAAATATAGTAATTTTTCATCGTGGTTGATACCGCGAGATGCAGCTAGTAATACAGCAAAATGGCGAATTAAGAAAAACAAACTACACAATAAATATAGTAATTTTTCATCGTGGTTGATACCGCGAGATGCAGCTAGTAATACAGCAAAATGGCGAATTAAGAAAAACAAACTACACAATAAATATAATAATAATAATAATAATAATATATTCGGGACATTTCCACACCAATTATCTAGCCCCAAACTAGGATACCCTGTGCTATGGGCACTAGATAACGGATAAACATACATAGATAAGAATATTACATCCATGACTCGGAAACAAACATTTCTGCTCATCACACAAATGATTGCACCTTGCAGGATTCGAACCCGCGACCGTACGATTTCGTACCCAGGATCTCTAGCCACGAGACCAACCGGTCGTCGAAAAAGAAATATAGTAATTTTTCATCCTGGTTGATACCGCGAGATGCAGCTAGTAATACAGCAAAATGGCGAATTAAGAAAAACAAACTACACAATAAATATAGTAATTTGATCTAGTTTTATAGTAATTATATTGAAGTATCAAAAAAAATAAACAAATAAAAAAAGGAACACTTTTTTAATGCTCTTTAAAAATAATCCGCTTATTGTACAGCTGCCTTTTAGTTTCCTTTACATTAGATTTGCGCACTAAATAATTAACTCTTATCTCTACATATTTTTGTATGAACGCCCTTAACTGATGTATGGTCTGATGTTATAATATTAGTGTGATGTTATAATTGTAGTTAAATCAAGATCAAATTAAAACTTAACCAGAAAAAAAGGTTATTTACAACACAACATAACATACATAACATTCCGTAACATTCCGTATTTTTTACTCTATTTGTATAACATAACTAACATTAAGCTACCCACACAAGAAGTGAAGCGGCGGGCGGGGCAGTGAGACACGACGCGACACGCTACCGCACGTATCGCGCGATCCTCACCCCCGCTATAACTTCTCAATATGAAATCCATCTAAAAGTATGTAAAACTGACTTACCTGTGAAATGCAATGTTACATATAAGTTTCCGGTGTTTTCTAGTGTCGTTTAGTCAAGTTTTCACCGCACATTTCACCATCTTTTTGGCAAAAAACGAAAATAATTCGAACTGACGCACTCCGCTAGAACTCAGATCGAGGACTGTTCGCGCTTCCGGTTGATAGCAACGATGTTCTGACCTGTGCCTACTGTTCGCACTCGAGTAAACACGCTCCATAGTAATGTATCCTCCTAGGATAAGACCAAGATCATGTTTAACAATCTTATTGAACAGAAACCGATTGCAGTGAATGGTGTGCCTCTTGAAGTTGTCCAACAATATGTTTACCTTGGGCAAATACTGCAGTTGGGTAAGAGCAACTTTGAGAAGGAAGCCAAAAGAAGAATTTAGCTGGATTGGGCAGCATTCGGCAAGCTTCGTCAAGTCTTCTCGTGGTCCATACCACTCAGACAATAGTCTTCAATCAGTGTATCTTAATAGTCATGACCTACGGAGCCGAAACGTGGACTCTCACAGTCAAACTAGGCCAAAAATATATGAGAGAGAAAAAAAACATTTCTATGGAGAGAGCTGTTTGTAGTTTCTCTGAAGGACAAAATTCGTAATGAAGATATCCGACAGAGAACCAAGGAAACCGACATAGCTTTAAGGATAAGCAAGCTAAAGTGGCAGTGGGCTGGTCACATTTCCCGAAGAACCGATAACTTTTGGATTGACGAGTTCTCGAGTGGAGACCACGTTTAGGCAAACGTAGTGTAGGACGCCCTTTGGCCAGGTGGAGTGACGACCTGAAAATGGATGAGGAGAGCTGAAGACCGAGCTCAGTGGCGTGCATTAGGAGAGGCTTACGTCCAGCAGTGGACAGATATAGGCTGATGATGATGATTATTTTCTATGGATGTTATTTTGAGGGTTCAATTTCAATTTAATTTCAATTTCAATTTATTCAATAATGATTATTACATCATGTCTGAATTTATACAATAATAATAATAATAATTCAAAAAATAATTAAGCAAAATCAAAATTTCAATACAAATAAATAGCAAATAATAGCAATAGTCAGCAGATAGTCAAACAAATTAAAAACATAAAGAATATAAAATAAAAAGTCAAGTCAGGATCTCACTTATTATTTATTAGGTGGTTCATTTATTCACTAGCTGTTGAAGGTGACTTTGTGCATGTGGACTTCAAAAAGCCTAGTGGTGGTTTTGTTTTCTACTCATCGCATTGATGTAATATACAACCTATCATATCCTAAGTCACCCAACAGTAAAACCCAAATTGCAATCAGTTTAGTAGTTTTAACGTGATGCAGAAAGAAATAAACAAACAGACACCATTACTCGTGTACAGTAGCTTATTTTGTCCCAACTACTTTTTTATTATTATCTTCTATGTACACACTTTTTGTTACATACTACTTTTTTATAAGTGTTAATCTTCGATGAAAGAAACAGATATAGATCAAGCACTTAATACTTACTATTAATCAAAATGTGATTACGCGACTATTTGTGGTGTGCGTGTCGCGTGGTCGCGTGATATGTAGTCGATTAGTTATGTGTGCTGCCCCGGCTCAAAACTATGGATAGCGGCATTTTATGATGATTAAATGTAGTTACCTATTTGCCAATTAAAGATGCCGTCTCCACTATGAGCGGACCATGCGCGGAGTTTTGGTGGAACACGAATCGGGCGAACTTAGTGAATCCTTATTTGTTTCTTTCATTGAAGGTGTACGAGTAGATACACAAACAATGGCCTCATTGTTGTGTAACCCGTTTGTTTCAGAGAAACGAGCTTCGCATGTTCCATAGCAATGAGATTGCATACCCGTCTGCCGACCACTCCAACAGTACATCAGCAACTAGAAATAATATGTTGATGACTTTGAGTAAGTTTAAAAATTACATCAGCAACTAGAAATAATATGTTAATGACTTTGAGTAAGTTTAAAAATTACATCAGCAACTAGAAATAATATGTTGATGACTTTGAGTAAGTTTAAAAATTACATCAGCAACTAGAAATAATATGTTGATGACTTTGAGTAAGTTTAAAAATTACATCAGCAACTAGAAATAATATGTTGATGACTTTGAGTAAGATTGAAAATAATGACCTGTAGCTTGTGCAAAGAACTGGAACCACTTTCAAATCTTAAAAAGGTTATAAAGTCAAAGTCGAGTATTTATTGTAGACTAGCTGTACTCGCGGCATCGCACGCGTGGTCATTTCTCTAAGTTAAAAGTACTCATGTACTATTCTAAGACCTAAAATACCAACATTTGATAAAAAAAACCTGCAGCCGTCAAAAAGTTTTTTTATCTTTTGTTCGGCTTCTACTCATCGGATTGAGATACCAAGTATACCAGTTTTTAAGTCTAACCCTAAGCTATCCAACAGTGAAACCGCAGTGTTTGTTTGTTCACGCATCACGTAAAAACTACTGGACCGATTGCGATGAGCTTTTCACTGTTGGTTAGCTTAGGGTTAAAAAACTGGGTTACTTGGTATCTTAATTCGATGAATAGAAGCCGAGCAATCGATAAAAAACTATTTGACGGCTGAACGAGTTTTGAAGAAATTTGGTATATTGTACTTTATAGGTACTTTTGGTCCTGGAATAACACGTATGGTCTACTTTTAAATAAAATGACCACGCGGGCAAAGCTAATCCATACTAATATATAAAAGTAAAACTGTTTGTTTGTTTGCTTGGAGAGCTTTCACGCGAGAACGGCTGGACGGACTTTGCTGAAATTTGGAAAGAAGATAGTTTATACCCTGGCATAAAACATAGGATACTTTTCATTCCGGAAAATTGTAAATTTCCATGGGAAAACTGGAAAATATTTGATTACTCGTTGTAAGAACCGGTTGCCATGGAAACGAAATAACAAGTATGTCAAAAAACATCAAAAGCATTGGTGCTATACCTACTTTTGCATTGGTTTTTAATATACTAGAAGAACTTTAGCTGTTTTTTCGCGATAAACTGTAGTCCAAGCTGACGAAGTCGCGGGATGGAAAGAAAAATCAATAAAATAAATTATTATTATTATTTATTATTATTATTATTACGAGCCTGTAGTGGCCCACTGCAGGGCAAAGGCCTCCCTACCCTTTTTCCATTTTTCTCTATCTGTTGCAATGGTACACCAGTTCTTTGTGTGGGAGTCAAGCTCATCCCGCCATCTCTTTCTTGGTCTGCCGCGATGACGTTTGCAATCTTGGGGTACCCATTGCGGGGTAATTTTTGCCCAGAGATCATCCGACATGCGGCAGACATGTCCAGCCCAGTCCCACTTTAGTTTTGCAGCTTTTTGGGTCACGTCTGTAATCTGAGTCTTGGAACGCAGTTGGAAATAAAATAAAAATCAAAATAAATAAAATAAAAATGACCCCATTTTTTCTAAAATCTAGGAAATACTCCTCACTTGTTAGCGAATATAAATGCTTCAACATTTGTTAATTCAAAACCTTGTTTTTTCCAGATGAGTACATAGCAGAGGGTAAGAAAACAGTAACATCGCCGGACCTCCAGCCACAGTTGCTGTGCGACGAGGGCCTCATACAAGTAGGAAGCGGGAAGCACGAGTTTGTTCTCAGTTTCATCATAGGATCTGTGGAGAACTTAGACACGGTTAGTTTCTTTTACTACTAAACTCAATCATGGAGTAATGCCAGCTATAAAACCTATATTTAAGAAAACTTTTTTTTTTGTTTTTTGTCATCCCCAATGTTGTAAGATTAATTTTTTGTAACATAATACTACCATGCTTGTGTTTCACGCCCTTGGAGTTATCCCATCGTTCAGAGCAGAGTTGAACAACTTCTGGAACTTCTGAAGCACAGGTTTTCCTGCTGCTTTCAAGAGCTCCGAAGTAACTCCGTCTTCCTCTGGGGCTTTTCCTTTTTTAAGCTGTTTGAGAGCTATCTAAAGAAAGAAAATACATTTATTTCTGACAACACACAATATTAAACATTATCAAGAAGACAAAAAATTAGGAAATTAGACAAACAAACAAAAATTAATGCTGTGTGTTGTCACAAACAGGTCCCGACTCAGCAAACGCAAAGGCCAAGGCCTTGGCACTGATTTTCTGTCGGAACCTATTCGTGACATCACGAACGCAGAGTGGCACAATAATATAAACACAAAAAATAATAATTAAACGAACATACTTAGAAATAAAACAATAAAATTTACAGTAAAAAAAAGACTTCAGAAATGCCACTTTATAGAGGAAACTTCAAGAAAGTCATCCGTCATTCGACTTGGGAAGGATCGTTAGTGGCAAATATCTGCAAAAACCATAACGGCCATCTCCAAACCGCCCAAAACGCCATAATGCCAATCCGAACTTAGCCTTCGACAGTCTCATTGACGGGTGAAATGACAGCTAGCTAGTTCCTCTGTGGTCTTTGGCATGCCATGCCACGTAACAATAACAAAGGTAAAAAACACACGTCACGTGATCATCATAACTAAAACACGTGATCTGACAATTAAAATACAATAGAAATAACGATAATAAAAAAAAAAAAAAACAAACTCGATCTCATCTAGGCTGACCTCAGGCAGATCGTCGGTATAGTGGCGGGTTAGAGTGGCTCTGGAATACTCCGTGCTGGGTTCGGGTCGTGGAGCATGCGAGTCGTATAGTCGGCCATAGAAGTCCTCTATCTCGACGAGAATCTCCGGCTTCGAGGTGACGGTATTGCCGGATGATGTTTTCAGCTACGTCAGATGGAGCCTCTTCAATTGCTGGGCAAAGACTTTTGGCCCCCGATTTTGCTCAATAGCCTTTTTAATACGGCGTGTTTTGGAGCATCGGACGTCTCGTCGCACCAGCTTGGTGACGTTACGATTGAGGGCCCGCTTCTCTGACAAATTGGCCTGCACATCATCTCGTCTCTCATCCATAATCCGAAGAGACTCTGCCGAGAGAGGTTTGGACTTCGTACCAGTATTCTGCAGCTGACAGAAACTCAACCCTTTCTCCCTTAGGATATCCATCACTCGTTCTAGGGCCTCGTCGACGTCCTTTGTCCAGAGCAGCAAATTGATTTTCCTTTAGATAACTCATTTTTTTATACTTTATAATTTCAGCTCCTTCCAGAGACAAGTACGACTAAGGATATTGATTGCTATGTTACATATTCAGTTTTCACACACAACATCATGACGGACAGGTTCGTAAAACTTATCATTATAATTAAATTCTATGTTCTCAAAATATTGATACAACTTTAATGTGGTGCATGGTATTAACACAGAATAAAAAATAACAGTATTAGCGAGATAATTCTAAGAGCTAAAGATTCAAAAGAAAGGAAAATAAAAGGCGGTTTTATAAGCTAAATGCTAAAAAATAAAATAAAATCGTGGAGAAGATTACAAAAAATACCTTCTAACACATTTTATTTTCAAAGTTTTAGTTTTTCATTTACTTATTTTTTCAAAGTGTACTTGTGTTTTACTTGTCAACCCCTCTCATTTGATAACAATATTGAGGGGATTGAAAAAAAAAACGCCATTTTGTGGTGGCGGCAATCTTGGATTTAGAATTTTCATGGTGTACTGTTTTCTACTAGTTAATTCCTTTCATTTGATACCCATATTGAATCAAATAAATAATGTAATCTGGCATTTTGTAGCGGCGGCCTTTGTAGATTTACAATGTTACTAAATATACATAATAGGATTGTCAACAAAATTTAGGGTATGTACCAAATTTCAGATCAATCGGTCAACAGGAACAGGGTTAAACTTCAATTACTAGATTTGACCCAAACAAACAAATAAACAAAAATCAACAACAACAAACAGTGCAAGCTAAATAAAACCGTATGTATAGAGAATCCTGTTGTTGCAATATATTGAATTGTTTCTGTAACTAGGGTTGGTGCGACGTCATCTGGGGCGGGCGTGTCGGCACAGTTCAACCAGCGCACATCGCTGCGTCTCGCCTCGCAGCTGTCTTCACTCGGACGGTACTTCGCAGAGTGCCCGTACGTGGTGGCGCGGGTCTGTGCCAACGATGGCGACGTCGGTATGTTACTGTCACTGGGGTGGGCGTGACGTCATCTGGGGCGGGCGTGTCGGCACAGTTCAACCAGCGCACATCGCTGCGTCTCGCCTCGCAGCTGTCTTCACTCGGACGGTACTTCGCAGAGTGCCCGTACGTGGTGGCGCGGGTCTGTGCCAACGATGGCGACGTCGGTATGTTACTGTCACTGGGGTGGTTATAACTAGGGTGGGCGTGACGTCATCTGGGGCGGGCGTGTCGGCTCAGTTCAACCAGCGCACATCGCTACGTCTCGCCTCGCAGCTGTCTTCACTCGGACGGTACTTCGCAGAGTGCCCGTACGTGGTGGCGCGGGTCTGTGCCAACGATGGCGACGTCGGTATGTTACTGTCACTGGGGTGGTTATAACTAGGGTGGGCGTGACGTCATCTGGGGCGGGCGTGTCGGCTCAGTTCAACCAGCGCACGTCGCTGCGTCTCGCCTCGCAGCTGTCTTCACTCGGACGGTACTTCGCAGAGTGCCCGTACGTGGTGGCGTGGGTCTGCGCCAACGATTGCGACGTCGGTATGTTACTGTCACTGGGGTGGGTATAACTAGGCAGGGCGTGACGTCATCTGGGGCGGGCTTGTCGGCACAGTTCAACCAGCGCATGTCGCTGCGTCTCGCCTCGCAGCTGTCTTCACTCGAACGGTTCTTCGCAGAGTGCCCTTACGTGGTGGCGCGGGTATGCGCCAACGATTGCGACGTCGGTATGTTACTGTCACGACTAGGGTGGGTATAACTAGGGTAGGCGCGACGTCAGCTGGAGCGGGCGTGTCGGCACAGTTCAACCAGCGCATGTCGCTGCGCCTCGCTTCGCAGCTTTAAACACTCGGACGGTACTTCGCAGAGTGCCTGATTTGCTAGATGTTCCTTCAGATATGGATCCTCATAGGCCGACACATCAGACATCGTAAAATTGTAATAGGAAGTTCACTATATTAATAAAGAGCAGAATATTATTCCATCATTTGATCGCATAAGCTTGTGGTACTCGGCATAATTATAGGATCAGCCCTTCACATCCTGCGGGTGTTGTGAGAACCAGCTAAGGGAATTTAGGAAATGGATAGGTGCTTGTTTCCGTGTGTATTTGTCGTAGCCATATCGCGACTTTTTCAAATTTACCTAATATAGACACAGAACATTAATGGTGATAATTTACCGTAAATACAAGGAATGGGACAGAAATATTATTAATCACGCCTGTATTTCCTCGAAGGGGTAGGCAGAGGTGTGTAGTACTCCCACCACTTGTCACCAGTTATGTTATACGTACGAATTGGGGTTGAGCCTACTGCCATACAGTACCTAGCACAAATCCAGACTGTTCTACTACTGCGAATTTAAAGTCAGAAAAACCCAATAATACTTTGCCTGACCCGGGGATCGAACCTCTTGCTCAGAAAAAAAAACCAATCACCACTACCACTAGACCAACGAGGCAGTCTCTCTAGTCTAACCTTAGTAAGTCAGTCATTAAATTAACAGTTTATGAACTTCATCGCTAGTTCTTGAATAGGTCCGATTCGTCGACGTTTATGGGTCGATTCATCGAATCGATGTAGTGTTCCAAATCGATCTGAAAATCGATTATTTTACTCTAAATAATCGGTTTTTCTGTAAATTGATTTCTGATCGACATGTCTAGTTGTGTGACGTCATAAATAAATGTATTTTCTATTGTGTATCTTTCTTTACCAGCACAGTGTACCCAATTACCCCCCAGGCATATGCAGCATGGACCTGCGCAAGCTGGTCCCCACTGAGGACCCCCAGCTCTTCCTGGAGAAATTCTGCAACGCGGCGCGCGCGCTCGCCATCCACGAGCGCTGCTTCATCCTGCCGTGCGACGCGGGGGGCCGCGGGGGGGACGCGCACAGGAGGCCGCATGTCGACGTGGAGATGAGTTTGAAATACGTGGGCGTCAAGGAGATACAGGTCATCATTTTATGTAATCAGCATCATACGCAGCTCAATTTCATCCACTTCAGGGTATAAGTCCTCTTTGCCATCCATCGCAGTTAAGATCCATTCTTGTCAGGTCTTTCCTGCCACTTTGAGTACTTCGTACGTCTGAATAAAAAAGGGACTCTTATAGGATCACTCGTGTGTCTGTCTGTCTGTCTGTAGGTCTATCCGTCTGTTACAGCCAATTTTCTCTGAATCTACTAGACCGGTTAAGTTATGTTACACATATGAATTTCTGTCCCCCGTACACGGACGTAATAGGGGTAAAATTTATATAAGGGGTCACCTATGGGGGCAAATAGGAAAAAAATTGTGCTTGAGGTTTGGGGACCCACCTCAATCTCACTCAATTCAGTAGTATATACTTATTAAAATACAATGAGTAACAAAAAGTCTGTACAATGAACATAATAAAAAATATGCTCTGAACAAGAATAAAACAGTTTAAAAAAATGGTGTCTGGCTGTCTTTATGTTCGCGCATCACGTAAAAACTGCTGGACCAATTGAAATGCGGGTCTCTGTGTTGAATAACTTTGCATTTAATGTTTTATTTCAAAAAAATCGTGGGGTGTATGGGTCAATAGTTATAAATATTTCATTGACAGATATGAGAAGCACCCCACGCTTTTTTTTAAATAAATCATTTTTTTCTTATTTACACTATTAAAATTTATTTTCTATTTTTTAGTTTGGTTTTCTATATAAAGCGTGTTTTTTAGTTTTTTTAAACTATTTTTTATTTTCTACTTTTTAGTTATTTTTTTTTCTTTTTTTTTCTTTTTATTGCATTGTCATCGGTCTTTGACAGGTGTGCAAAATTTGAATGAAATCTGACCGTTTAAAGTGGGTCAAAATAGCGTCCAAAGGAGTCTGTTACAAACATACAAGTGAAGCTAATATAAAGCGTATAATAAAAATGGCCACACGGGCAAAGTCGCGGACACAGATTGTAATCAATAAATTAAATAGGTTCATCTTGTGTCGGACGTACTTATTGTTGTTAGCATAGAAAACTTTATTTTGTTTAAAGTAGGTAGAGAGACTATGTGAGCGTGTCAGGCGCGCCGTGACTATATGTCTCAATGTACATATGCATGTGAAATCGTTTGCGTAGGAAACCATCCGTATCACCCTACAATAAGGTATGTTCTTAAGAGACGAATGGCGTTTATAGCTATTACAAATAGGAATAAATATGACGAATAAAGAGAATTATATAGTTTTGAGCATTTAATACTTCAAATACGACCTATCCTATCGTTCGAATATGCAAACAGGCGACAATGGGTTTCATATAACATTTGGTTCGGATAGTCTTTCGAACCTTTCTTCCCACTTCGGTGGTTTATAAGTTACATTCCATTCCACTCGTGCATCATAGAGGCCTTTGTCCATCGGTGGACGTCCACCGGCTACTGATTATAATCTTTGATACTGACAGAAACCGAAGATCCTGACATCCCGAAGCGCGACGCAGCTCGAGAGCGGCAGGGAGCGAGATCCGCCGCCCACTGGCGACATCCTCGACTACAAGAGTGGCAGCTGCACCCACCTCGACCAGGACATGGGGGGAGTCGGATACACCAACATGGCCGCTAGGAATACCGCTAGGTGAGACGTTACAAAGATCCTGACAGCTCTAAGCGCGATGCAGCTCGAGAGCGGCAGGGAGCGAAACCCGGCGCCCACTGGCGACATTGGACATTCTTTGTTCCGTCGGAATACAATATAGCAGCTGTATCGAGATCTGAGAGATCAAGATCTGAGAGAATTCCCAACAAAGCAATTTAAGACAAAGCTGTATAAGTGGCTAGCTGAAAAATGTTTCTATGACTTAAAAGAATTGCTCAATTGATAATTAAATTAAATTGACATGTATTAAAAAAAAAATGATTTTCTTTGACATTTATAAAATCAAATAAAAATTGTAATTAAATAAATTTTAAAATTGTATGTAATTTAATGTGCATGTTATTATTATAAATATTGTACGTCCTTAGTTGTACAAACTGTTGAAACAAACAATATTGCATAACAATGCTTTATAACACAGTTTCTGCAATAAATAAATTTCATTTCATTTCATTTGTAAGCTGCCATATTCGTTTTTGGCACTTTATATATCCTATAGCACTCTCGTGATCAAGACGAATCTAATGATACCTCATTTATCAAAATTAAGCAAGCAGTTTAGGCGCCAAAGGAGCGCACAAATAAACAAACATGCCTACAACCCAAACACATAACTCCTCCGCAGTCGGGTAAAAAATATTATTACAGTAGTATCCTTAAGTTTCACCTTTTTGAGATATTGGACCTCTTAATTGGCTACAACATACCAATACATATGCTATCAAAGAGGTACAAATTTAAGAAAATTAAAGTTTGATAATTATTTTTTTGTTTGAAAGGGTATACTCTCGAGGTGTCCCATATAAATTGTATCAAAATTAGATCAGTAGTTTTTTCTTAGTTATTAGTTAATCCATTTGAAGTCGATTTTTTATACCATGGATTTTGTACAGCTCTTGTCAACTTTTTGATACGCCACAAAGGTTAGAGTAAAAGGCCTTCATTTGAAAATTACAGATACAAAAACGCATCAGGTGATGCGATCCTCCAAACCAACGAAATCGCAGAACTTATAAAGAAGATGTGCGATTCCTTCACGCAAAGCCAGGAGAAGCTGCTAGCGACCAGAGCGCGACCAATCACGAGCGACGTGCAGATACAGTGCGAGACAGAGCGAGACGGCGACGTGCCGAAAGAGAAGGGAGATAACGAAGCTTCGCCCAGAAGTTCGCCGAAGATAAATGTGGATAGGTTAGTGCTAGTTATTGTTTCTCATTTGTTACTAGTTTGGCGGAAAAAAGGTTCTCGAGTGGCGACGGAGTGGACTGGAGGCGGGGGCGGGGGTAGAACGGCCACCCTAGAGGTGGACCGATGACCCGGTGAGTCGCGGCAGTGGCTGCTACAGAGCTAAATCAGGGGGACCAAAGTTTTCGCAGGGGGAGCAAGCTAAAGTACTGGTCACATTTCCTGAAAAACCGTTGGGTAGACGAATTATAGAGTAGAGACCACGTTTAGGCAAACGTAGTGTAGGACGCCCAGCGGCCAGGTGGAGTGACTTGCGAAAAGCGGGTGGAAGAAAATGGATGAGGAGATTCTCGTCGAGATAGAGGACTTTATGGCTGACTGTACGACTCGCGTGCTCTACGACCCGAACCCAACGTCCAGCAACCCAACCCAGCAACGAGGATTCGCAAGCTACATTGACTCACCGACTACCTACCAAAATAATTTGTAATTGAAGCATGTTTCGCGGTCTCCACTCTAGAACTCATCTACCCCAACGGATATCGGTTCTACGACAAATGTGACCAGCCCATTGCCACTTCAGCTTGCTTATTCTCTGAGCTGTGTCAGACCTCATTTCGGATTCGGTCTCTCAGAGAAACCCCAAGCATAGCTCGTTCCATAGCTCGGCAAACATAGTGTAGGACGCCCTCCGGCTAGATGGAGCGACGATCTGCGCAATGTAGCTGGCAGTCATTGGAAGAGAAGAGCCGAAGATCGGGCTCAGGGGCGCGCATTGGGAGAGGCCTATGTCCAGCAGTGGACTAATATAAGTTATTGATGAAGCATCTTTTCCAATGAAAAAATTAATAAGTAAATCAGTCGAAAGACCTTCTCGTCCAGAAAAAAATAAATTACCTTACAGTAGTCGCTTGTGATGTGTAAAATCCATAGACAACTGCATATTACTACGTACTCTAGACAGGCTGTTGACGAACGTCGCATTGAGAGCATTTGAATATCGCCATTTGGCGCTGATAGCAGTAGTTTGGCAGTAGTGAGCGTCCACGGAACTAACGTATTTGTACTATTATGTATTCTGTGACTAAAGTCAGGAGATGAAACAGTGTCAATTTTAGTTCCATGGACGCTCGCTTGGTTGGGCGCTTTGAATCGGCACAAACGGAAAGTACGGCAGAGCAAATCCTTATAGATCAGTGGAAACATCTGTTAACATGTGTAACATCTGATATTATTTGTGATATATGTTTTAACATCTGTTAACAAACTGTTACACATTTCACGAAATCACTCTCATAGATTGCAGGAAAACGAGCGGAAAGATATTACACATCAAAAACTGTAATGTTTTGGGATAGTGCGTTGAGTTGTATGTTTCATTTTTTTTGTAATGTTTTATTTCAGGGAACCAATAAAACTAGAGACGAGTAAAAGCGATACGTGCGTGTGTCACAAACAAGGTACTCAATTGTTTATAATTCTCTTCTACTTCCTTTCGTAAATATGTTTTTTTAGGGATTTGTACGTCCGAATGAAAAAAAGAACCCATATAGGATCACTCGTGTGTCTGTCTGTCCGTCTATCACACAATTTGCTCCGAATCTACTGGACCGATTAAGTTGAAAATTTAGTACGAACATATGAATTTCTGTGACCCAAACGGATGTGTAACGTAAATAAATGAATAAATAATGTTCACAAACTGTACTGTTTGACATATCAATAAATGAATAAATAATATTCAGAAACTGTACTGTGTGACATATCAATAAATGAATAAATAATATTCACAAACTGTACTGTGTGACATATCAATAAATGATTAAATAATATTCACAAACTGTACTGTGTGACATATCAATAAATGAATAAATAATATTCACAAACTGTTCTGTGTGACATATCAATAAAAGGTCTTGTTGTAAGAGTTTAATTTTTTTTCATAGTAATATTAATAGTTTTAAAGTTATTTATGAAAAGAAATGAAAATTTACCATTATAGACATACAGAACTCCTCCCTTATCTACGAAACTACTGAGCCGAATATGTTGAAATAAATGCTGAAAATAGTTTTTTACTTATAGATTACAGGAAACCCTATAAGAAGTCTATGGTCTTTAAATAGCATGTTTTTTTGTGTTAGTGGGTATGTTTACACTTAGTCTGTGGCATTGTAGCCCCCTAGCGGATGAACCGATTTCAATGTGTTTTTTTTTCTTTGTATACTGTTAATCAATGTGTTTCTTAGCTCCCATTGATTATAATCACTTCTACAAAACCTGCATTGTTTTTTTTTAGTTTTATATTTACATAGTTACTTGTTTATCTGTTATATTATTGTGTATGTATTTTCAGAAAGAGTGAAAATGACACTGCCTTTTAAAGATCGTGACGAAATAATGCAGAGATTCGTCGACGAACTCGAAGATTGGAAGGAAAAACAACAGGCGCTCTTTAAATATCAAGTAAATACAAATTCTCTCCAAAATATATCTGATATGTCTATAGTTATAATATTACTAGCTTACCCGCCCGCGACTTCGTCCGCGCGGACTACTGTTTATCGCGAAAAAAGCATCCTATTCTTCTAGAATATTAAAAACCAATGCAATAGCATGTATAGCACAAATGCTCTTGATGTTTTTTGACAGACTTGTTATTTCGTTTCCATGGCAACCGTTACTTACAGCGAGTAATCAATATTTTCCAGTTTTCCCGTGGAATCTTACAATTTTCCGGGATAAAAAGTATTCTATGTTTTATTCCAGGGTAGAAGCTGCCTTCTTTCCAAATTTCAAAAAAACAGACAACGTTTCACTTTTATATATTGGTATAGATAAAGAGAAAAGATAAAAAAAATATAGTTATATAGTTTATTAATTGTATATTTCTATACTGAGGTGTTTCAATAAAGAGTTCATCTATCTATCTAAAGTATGTTCCTATCTAAAGAAAGAAAGAAAGATCTATCCATAGGTATTACTGGCAGTTGAGCAATAAATATTACTTTATTTTAAAGATTAGATTTTTTGTATTATTTTATATGTTTGTGTGTAATGGATAAACTCAACAATATACTTAACTGATTTTAAAAATTATTTCACCTATAGAAATCTATATTATGAGCTAGTAACATGGGCAGTAGTTTACTTTTTTATGTTAGAGATTACCAAAATTGCAATTTGTAAGAACCAATTTGGTATCAAAATTTGCAAAAATTGCGATTACTCGCTGTAAGGAACGGAATGACATGATGCCGTGGAAACGAAATAATAACAAGTCTGTCCAGTATGCAGTTGTCTATGGTCAAAAATATACCTCGATCGTTGCTGCCAAAAGTCCCGTTTAAATATATAACTGTGTGTTTGAATCGCGAAAGTTAAAAAGTTACAATTAGACCACTAACTTGAAGTAATTTAGACCAGGCTTTGGATATTTTAGAAAGCGACTCAAGTAATCTCTTACGGTTTTGAGTACCAAAACCCTATTTTTGGAACGAAATATGCAATACTTCTAATTAAGTCAAAGCATTAATATTGTATAAGTAGTTCTTTAGCCTATTAACTAGATTTTTAGCTAAGGAAAATACGATTGCACTATATTTTCTCGATCGAAAATCAATCAGTACATTTGCTCTTTTTTGGCCTTTAAGTTAAATATATCAAAAACTATTATGCATAACGACCAGAAATTTGCTTTGTAGGATCGTTTTTAAGTTGATCTATATAGATTCTCACCTAGCAATTTTTCGATCCATCCCGTATGTCGTTCAAAATCATTCAATTTATCTAGAATCGACTCCCGAGCTGCATCACCTCTCCCTCTCAAACTGCACTAAGACAAAAAGGACAAAAATTTGAGAGTGCCTTTTACGTTTAGTCGTGCTTTTTATTGATTTTGTGGTACTCTAATCTGTTTATTTTTAATCTATCATTTCGTAATCCAATTTTAATCCAGCTTAAACGCAAAGAAGACTACCATCTCGAGCTCCTGTCCAAGGAATGGACCAAGAAGCGGCTGGACTTGGAGTCCAAACTGAGCAAGGGCATAGAGCAGTGTCGCAACCTCGCCGTGGACCTCAGCCGCGCCACGGATGACTTCCGGCTTCGAGGGTACAGGAATACTGAACGGGAAAGGAAGGTACTACTTTTTTACCCGATTACGGCTAAGCAAGGGAAGGGTTTAGCAGTCTATGTTTACAAACGAAGTATCAATCGATTCGTCTTTATGTGTAGAGTATCATAGGCTATTTTTTACCCGACCACAGTCGGGTTTTAGTTGTTGAACTTATGTCTTGTTGTAAATCTAGTATCTGGCACAGCCGTAGGGCACAGCTACCCTAAAAATAAGACACATCTTTATTTTTTGTCTCTTGCGAATAATAAAATATATAGAAATCGAAAAAAGTTTATTTGTGAGAAAGACATCATAAAATAACACAAAAGAAGATGAAATTTGCATGAGTAGATATGTCACAAATTGGGCCCAACTCAGCATAATGGTGTCTGGATCTGGTTAACGTGGATGGTCCACGACATGAGTTTCACTAGATGGCGCTAAATGACAATATTATATATGTACATAATAATTATTTTTTGGCTTTTAATTACAATTAAATCCGATTTAAAACTTTATTGGCGGCTATATTACCGTGTAATGATTATATTTAATTTTAAGTTTCAATTGTTAATCTAATATTTTAACCGTATTCGTTCCTTATATATTTGGGTTCAGATCTTGAGTCAAGATTAGAAACCACATTTTTAGGGAACGAATTAGGTTAAAATATTAGTTTGACAATAAAAAACTATAGGTCAAATATTAACATCGTATAGTGTTTTAACCGCGAATAAAGTTTTAAATCTAACCTGACTGCAATTTATGGCCCAAAGAAATAAATTAAGCTAATATTGTCATTAGCGCCATCTAGTGAAACTCATGTCATGGACCATCCACCTTAACCAGCGCTGATGACCCGTTGGAGCCGTTTGGCGATGTCACGGTCATACACACAGTACAGCTGCATAAAAATAAATAAAAAAAAACTACAGCACAACCAAACTAATCTACGAAAAATTAAAAAGCTCTAAATTACGCATAAAAACAATTAGATTAAACAATCTGCTATTAAAAATTATAACATTATACAAAACTAACAAGTGAGAAGTTAAGGCAAAAAAATAAGGAACTAATATAAAAAATATGAGGTCAATAAAAATAAATGTAAAAAAATGTAAATGTGCATGTGTGTGTGTAATGTGCATGAGTGTGTGTGTGTGTGTGTGTGTGCTAGCAATGTGCTTTATTACTGTGCCGTGTTTTATGTTTTTACGTTTCGAGAAAATGAATTATTATACTTATACCAGTTAAGGAAAACATACATATTAGAATTAAAAATATGTTAGTAAAATTGGCGGTCTTATCGCTTAAAGCGATATCTTCCAGGCAACCTATGGATGGACAGTAACAGAAATAGAAGAAATAGACGGCAGTGTACAATTCGAGATATCATATTAGTACGTACATTACTTAAATTATGCAACACAAAAAATTAAAATCCTAATACATAAAATATTTTTCCAAAAAAAAAGTAAATCCACTTCATATTAAAAATGACATTTGGTAAATAACCACTAAAAAGAATAAAATAATTACAATTGAGCTAGAACAGTATCACTTTTTCGAAATTACCAACGTAAATACGAGTATGCAAAAATACAACATAAGATAAGAAAGAGTTTTTTGAAGGCGGTGCCAAACCGAGCCATAGTTATTAATATGGATGAGCTTATTTAAAATGATAATGTCTTAAACGGCTTGACGTGCTATATAAAATAATAAACTTTTAAAGTGATTATCTACAAAAACTGTATCATTTACTAGATCGGTTTGTGAACGTGTGAAAGTCAAAATCTGCTCGTGTAAGTCTCTTGTTTTGTCTCTTCTGCGTTTCGTGTTTTGTATGAGGGTGCGTCATAGACAACTGCATATTACTTCGTACGTAGATAGGTATGTATTAATTTTGTAAAGATAACATACATACAATCGAACATATAACCGTCTCCTTTTGTGAAATCTCTTAAAAATGTGACACTGTGTTTATTACAAGAGCGGCAGTATAGCGTATATAAAATAAATATATACCTAAACAGTCTGGCCATAAATATTGTTACAAGGAAATCATCGTCTTTTTTTTCTTTTTCATATTTTGTTACTGCAGTGTGCGTTAGTTTATACATTAATTCACAAACATATGTCTCACACACTCCTTGATAACTATCGCCCCACCAAACCATCACTGAAGCCGGACAATGCCCACGTTGTACCCTACTGACTAATTGAGAAGCTTCTCTAGAGCTTTGAGCAAAAACTCGGTCATTCTGCTAATCAAAATGTTGCTCTATAGTAAAAAAAAACGTAGACTCCCTTTGCCTACCGCCTAAAAAGTTGTTTTAATTTTACCACCCTATTAATTTTTAAATTATCGGTTAAAGTAATTGACCAGCTTCATATTTTTAAAATGATGTTATATTAATGTATAAACTAACGCACACTGCATTAATAAATGTATAATGTACAAAAAAAACTATGTTTTCTTTGTAACAATATTTACAATTTGTGTGATGAGCAGAAATATTTGTTTCCGAGTCATGGAAACATTCTTATCTATGTATGTTTATCCGTTATCTAGTGCCCATAGTACAGGGTATCCTAGTTTGGGGCTAGGTAATTGGTGTGAAAATGTCCCGAATATATTTATTATTTATTTATATATTACTATTATAATAAACTAATATAAATCAATATAAAATACATAAATAGTTATGAAAAAAATATGTAGCAGTCTTGTCTGTTTGGATAAAGTTACGGTATTAATCATATTTTTAAAAATAGGTAAAGATTTAGCGAGCCGGATAGCTTGAATTGTAAAGGATTTACTATAGAACTGGGAAGTGTGGATAAGAATTTTAAGTTGGAAAGTCCTGGAAGAGCGCAACGAATGGCAGTGTGATCAAAACGCTCTTTAACGTAAAGTGGAGTGGAAGGAATAAATAGGATACTATAGAGCAGAGAAACCCCCTCCGTAGACGCCTTCGAGTCATCCTGAGCGATTAGGACAATACCATCGCAGCCATCGTACTGGCGGCGCTGGTCTCGTCCGAACGATCTTACCTCCTCTGGCAACGATTCAGAGACGCACAACATTAGACACAGACACCGACCTCGCCGGTGAGGTCGAACGTCGCGGAATTAATTAGTCGACTTCGAGTTTCTTGCCGAATTCTTCTCTAAGGTTGTATTCCGGATTGGCGGTCCAGTTTAATTAATCGAAAAGCTCCAAGCCAACTTTGTTAGGCCTCCCTGGACCACTACTAATACTAGCGATTCAGGAGTGCTGAATCTGACCCTTTAGAAGACTCTTTTTAGCAGAGAACAAATACGCCTGTGTTTTAGTAGCATTAAACAGGTTAGCATCGCCCCAATTGGACAGGGCTTCTAAGGCTAAATTCAAACGGTCTGCCTCTTTGGTCTGGTCTCTCTCTGAAGCTGGACAGCGTCGCAGCTGGCTTGAGCATTGGAAGTGTATCTCTCAACTACAGTACTGTCATCAGCATACCCAAAGGTACCGGGCTTCAGAAGGTCATTAATGTGCAGTAAAAACAGTGTAGCCGAGAGAAACGATCCGTGTTAAATAAAAAATAATTTAGTGGCATAAAAACTTGTAAGTTCGTTTTATGGCTTGGTAGCCGTGTTTTTAAAAGCTTTTGTTTAACTTCACTTGTATCTTACTCGTATCTATGTATGTATCAAAGTATCTATGTATATTGTCTTTCCTGGAATCTTGCAATTCAAATTTCGAGCACTTCCCGATTTGCTATACGGTTGAAACTTTCAGGGTAGCTCACAAACCAATGACAATGCAATAAAAAAAAACTTTAAATTATTAAAAGAGAAAAGGAAAAAAAGGAACACAAAAAAAACGTAAATGTTACTAGGGATTTAAATACCGGTAAAACATTCGTAATGTTACCTCCGCTCGCTTCCGTTACCGTTAATTTTAAAATATCGTTAGTCAATTTAACGTTAGTTATGCTACGTCATACCGGTAAACTTTTGTAACGTTACTTGCAAGTTAACGTTAATTTTATCGTTACTTTAAAATGGTTAAACCTGTGAGGTAGGTTTATTCATTTCATTGTTGACATCGTGACGTGAGTGGTGCCGATTCAGAGAGCTGCTGTTAGCAAGATGACTGAATACAATAATTAATATAATCAAGGTAAATAAATTATTTATACATAGGTACAAAAGATCTTCTACTTAGAGCACTTTCAAATTGTTCGGCATACGGTTTATATTAATGACTGAATACACTAAATGAATGAAAATTTATTTGTATGAACCGTACGACAGAGTACGGCCGACGAAGAACAAAATGTTACGAGTCTAACATATTCTTATAACGGCGGAGACAATTATGGTAAATCTTCAATATAGCTGTATGTATCTATGTATGTGTGTGTGTGTGTGTGTGTGTGTGTGTGTGGGTGTGTGGGTGTGGGTGTGGGTGTGTGTGTGAGTGTGTGTGTGTGTGAGTGTGTGTGTGAATGAGAATGTTCCACCATTGCGTCGGCCCTATTGGTCCAATTTTGACAAGTAAGGTATCAATCAAATCGTCTTTATCGCAAGAGTGTCATAGGAATTTTTTATTCGACCGGGTTAGTTTTTAAACTTATGTCTTTTTAAGAGTTATTATTTAAAATAGATATAATTATACCATTAAAAAAAAATGATACCTAAGTATTTAAAAATAAAAACAGATTGTATTTCAGATTTAATCGTAAACAGGGCAATCAATACTGAGAGCCAGCCATAATCTATATTACAACCTGTAAACAACAAATAAAAATATATAACACAAACGGAAATAACAGCAAAGGAAGATCGTAAAAATAACCAGGATAATAGTAATATTAAGAAGAAAATAATAATAAAATACAGATGAAATATAGATGATGATATTAATCAATGGTATCCTTTGCACTTTCGAAGAGAAACTTGATAAAAGAAACTATTACTTTGGTAATTTACTCATAGGAGAACTGCAGTTCTTACCTCCATGTGTGAAATCGGAAGCATACATTAATATATTGAAGTATGTACAAGCACTTAAACATGAGCACAAATAATATGAAAATTAGTAAAAAGTAAAGAAAGAGCAAGAAATAATAGATAAGTTTGTATACTTCTTCAAAATTCATTATTTTTCAAAATAATTTCTGTTTTATTTTGTCAGTTTGTGACTTAGATTTCACCTAGCTTAGTCACCAAATAGCAAAAATATAACACCTTTAAACATATGAAAAATATAATATATATTTATTTATTAGTTCTAATCCAACATTAAGTAATTGTTAACCAAATGGTTATATGAGTAGTCAATTGCTTAGTAATTAATTACTACTCAGACTAGGTCATTATATAAATACTATGTAGAAGGAACATATTTGGCTAGGGTTACGTATAGTTTTAAAATAAACAATGATAAATGAATATGGTTATTAATAATAGTTATGGTATACAAACTGTTGCAACTTACAATTAATCAACAATGAATATAGAAGAAAAAACAATTATTCTGGAATACATAATTTACCAAGTTTTAATATATTAAACGGCCTTCTGAATTTGCTACAGTTTTGCTTTTAATATATTACTATTTGCATTTATAATAATTATTATTATAATGTTAATAATCATAAATCTGAATGTATGTACCATGTACGACATACTTTTTTTTCCAAACAAATTGTTACTCCTAATAAAAAAACAATATTCAATAATGTCGTCTTTTATTGAAAACCTGTAATTTGATACTACAAACTTCAAAGACTAAAACAATCTTTCGTCGCTTACTTTTGTCATCGATGCGGCTAATACGATAGTTGATAATTTATATAGACCAGGAAAGTTCTCTCGAGATTTTTCCCAGAATGATAACACACTCTCCAATGACTTTAACAATGGTTCATTTGAAAACGTATTCATAGATTGTTGCAAATCATCCAAAACATTAGAGCGCAATTCCGTCCTTAACAGTAATAGTGATTCATTAAATAACTAGTGTTCAAAAAATCATCAAAGTCTAGTTGAGCTTCTGCAAATGTTTCATTTATCACTTTCACTGTCAAATTATCGCTATTGGTGTTTAGATTTTCTGTGTGGCTTTTTCCGATCCAAAATTATTAATGCATACAATTTGCTTTCGCCTTATTTTGTTGCTCCTGTGCTAAAATTGCATTCAATCTTGGGTCTAGAAAAAATCTATTTATAAAAATGTCTTTCTCAAAGAGTCTTTTTTCTCAAATTTTCATTGAAGCTACTAAGTCAATTGCGATCTCTGCAGTTTTTTTATAATTTTGAACTCGCACAACATCCATGCCAAATAAAAGTTTCCAACAGTGAGCTGTTCTTTGTGTGGTTTTTTTGACATTTGACTAATATAGTTAAATCATCCCAAATACAATTTTGCAAATGTAAGCGCTCATCAGTGTTGCATATTTCTCGTAATCACAACATGCTTTCCACCATGTCAATTCTCGAATGCCATCTTGTGGCGCAGTCTAGTTTAGCAACATTTTTTCATATTTTTTTTAAATCCTTACGAAATGTGGTGGTCTAAGGCGTCGAACAAATTTACGACAGCTTTTAATGAGATTGCAAGTAGGCACATGCATCTTGAAGCGTATGCAAGGCACACCTTACAACACCGATTTCGTATTCACCGTCTTCAATCGATCTGTTTACAAATTGCTCTCTCAGAACATCAAATAGTTGAGTAGCGAATGTAAGTTCAAGTTCATTATCATCATACTCAACATCGAACTCCGTATCGTTATATTCACACAGGTCGATGCTCACGTTGGTTTGAGCTGAATTAATACCAGCCTGTAAATCGTCCATATCCACAACTTTCATTGATGAGCTTGCTCATTTTTATAAGTTTGGTTTGTGTCCATAAGACACCGATTCAGATTGTAAATTAATACATCTTTGAGGTGTTCTGTTGTGTGTTGCTGAAAAAATTCTATGATTCTCAAATTTCTCTAAGTTACTAAGCCATATTGTAAATATTGGCAATTAATTCCCATGAAACTTCTGGTGCCCAGAGGAGCGATATCCTCTTTAACAGTCAATTTTCTAACGTGAAGCGTATTAGCTAGTTTTTTAGTCTCATGTTCACAGCCATAGACTTTACATTTTCTCTAACTTTAAGTGCATTTACAGTATTCGTATTTTCAGGAATTAGAGACAACAGATTTTGAAATCTTTATCATTCATCATAGAGAATGGGCGTCCATGAATAACCACTAAGTTGGTATATTATTTTAGTACCGTCGCAGAAACAGCACCCAGTTACCGCAGCAGTTTTTTGCTTGGTAATAATTGTTGAATTTTGACGATCTATATTGAGTTCCAAAACCGCTTTGTAGAAAATTTCATGTTGATGTTGTAAATGTTTTATTAAGTTTCCACTATGTTGATAATGTAAAAGAAACAAATGTCATATTTATAATGACATACAGTGCCGAAATTGGATCCTCAAAACAAACCTGAGCCTTGTGTACCGACTAAAAGTCGCACAGCATCCTATGGAAAAAGCACCACTCCCGAAACTTCACATCAACCTAATGCACAAATCGGGCGTGCGCTTGTTCACCGCACGGAGTGGCAACAACGCATTCATGTCACGCACGACGCGAAGTATTAGTATAGTTAAAATTACCGATAAAAATAACGTTAACCGCCTAACGTTATTATAATGTTAAGTTACTCATTAACGTTAAATAATTGTAACGTTAGTAAGGTATCGCATCGGAATTAACGTTACGTAACGTTATATTTTTTGTTATTTGGTAACGTTAACAAGCCCTGAATATTACAAAGCAACAAAAAAAAGAACCCGTAAGGTTTTTTTTAAAACTATACTTTTTTCTCATACTTTTATGATTTTCTATTATTTCAGCTGCTAGAAGCAAAGAAAGGTCTGGAAGCGCACTACACGGCCAAGTACCAGGAGCTGAGAGAAGCGTCCCAGAAGATGGAAGATGACATGAACCACCGACTCAAGCTGAAGGATATGGCCGCGGAGGAGCAGAACCTCAAGATAATGCAGCTGGAGAAACAAGTCGATGTTATCAAGGTTATTATTTACCTTTACTTGTAAGAAAGCATTAACATCAAGTCTGTACAATGAAGATGGTAAAAATATGGTCTAGGGGAAAATAAGCTACAGAACAAGTTTTTTTTTTTAAATGGCGTCTTGTTTGTTCGCGCGTCACGTAAAAGCTACTGGACCGATTGCGATGCGGTTTTACGTGTCGATAGCTTAGGGTTTGACTTAAAAATTGGTGTACTTGGTAGCTCAGTCCGATGAGTAGAAGCCGAGCAATCGATAAAAAACTAATAGACGGCTGAACGCAATTTAGTATTTTGTACTTTATAGGTACCTGGAATAACACACAGGTAGGTTACTTTTAACAAAGAGAAATGACCCCGCGGGAAAAGCCGCAGGAACAGCCTGAATATTTTATTACTAAAATATTCAGGAAAATCGATAAACCAAAAGAACTTCACATCTATTAATGGTTTCCCGGTTGTTATAGGTTCCTCTCATACTTTTAATAACAGATATTCATTACAGGTGGCTTGCTACGCTTAATCCGTACTATCCATAAAAAATATATAAAAGTAAAACATTGTCTGTTTGTTTGGGGAGCTTTCACGCGATAACGGCTGGACGGATTTTGATGAAACTTGGAATGGAGATAGCTTGTACCCTGGACTAATACATAGGATACTTTATATCCCGATATACTGTAAGTTCCCACGGCAAACTGGAAAATGTTGATTACTCGCTGTAAGCAACGGTTGCCATGGAAACGACATAACAAGTATGTCAAAAAACATCCAGAGCATTGGTGCTATACCTACTTTTGCATTGGTTTTTATTATTCTAGAAGAACATAGGATGCTTTTTTTCGCGATAAACAGTAGTCCGCGCGGACGAAGTCGCGGGCGAAAGCTAGTAATATTGTAAAAGTGAAAGTAAATCCGTATCTCTGTCTGTCTGTTTGTTACCATTTTACGACTAAACTGCTGAACCGATATTGATGAAATTTCGTATGGAGATAGTTTGAATCCTGGGGAAGGACAAAGGATACTTTTTATTCAGGTCATGCTTACCATAAAAATGCATTGTCATCGGAACTGAACCAACATATAAAAACTCAACTCCGTAGGGTAAGAGGAAGTGGTTCTAATTCAGCTTGCAAGATTTGACGTAAACAACATTCATACATACATTCAAACATTGCAAGTTAAATAAGTAGTAGTTTATGAAACGGTTGCATAATTGTAATAGTATCACTCAAGTGTTTTTGACTAGTTATGTGCCTTTTCATACATTACTTTATCTACACTCATACAAAAGGATAAGTCTAGATAAAGTAATTAAGAATTAATGAATAAAAAAAATATGTCGTTACATTTCTTGTTTTTGTTTCTGGTAAAAGCTCGTTCGTCATTTTTTTTGCAGTTTCCGTGATGTCAGGTGGAGTGAAATTCTCCTCACTAACACCGCTGTCGGATATTTGTAATCAAGATACAAGTTTTCATCAATAACAACAAATTAAATTATTTAGGTACTAATAGAAAGTTAATTATGGCGCCAAAATCCAGTCCATAGCGAATTGGGCGCATACGGTCTAACACACGCCGCCATAGATAATAAATGGCGAAAACTCTCGTTGTGCGGAGCCAACGCGGTGAAAAAAATATATATTATAACACTGTTTAGTTCAAAAATCAGTGTTATAAATTATTTTTTTTTTCTTATTAGAGACGTGCCGTGTGTAATGTATATCATTATGCCACGATTTTTGAGATCATAATCCGGATTTTACTATATGAGTGTAGATAAAAGCGTTTAAAAAGTTCTTGACTGGTGACCACTACCTGGGAGACGGAGAGTAGTACGGCTATCCACGGTGGATTGATGACCTGGCGAGGCCACAACCGCTCGATGTGGCGTTCTATGGGGACACCTATGTTAAGCACTGCTTAACATCTTAACGTCCCCATAGAACGGCTTATTACCACTGATGATCATGATTAACTTATTATAATCATATAAAAGATAAACCAGCAACATCCCTTGTGTTACCAAGGGATATAAGGGATATTGCTGGATTTTCTTTTATATGAAAGCAGAACCTGCAATATCCCTTCGTTTCCAAGGAATATTGCTGGTTTTGCTTTTATATGAAAGCAGAACCTGCAATATCCCTTCGTTTCCAAGGAATATTGCTGGTTTTGCTTTTATATGAAAGCAGAACCTGCAATATCCCTTCGTTTCCAAGGAATATTGCTGGTTTTGCTTTTATATGAAAGCAGAACCTGCAATATCCCTTCGTTTCCAAGGAATATTGCTGGTTTTGCTTTTATAGGATTCGCAAGTAATAAAAAATGCAATAGATTTGGTTTTTTTTTTCGATTTCGCTGGCAAATTCAATAAATACTAGCTTTGCCCGCGACTTCGTCCGCGCAAAAATCAGTTTATCGCGTTAAAAAGTATGCTATGTCCTTTTCCATGGTTCAAACTATGTCATCAAAATCGGTTCAGCGGTATAATCTTGAAAAGGTAACATACAGACAGTTACTTTCGCTATTACAATATTAGTATGAATTCAGAGCCCTTAGGCAGCCTGACAAAGTCTGTCTTTAAAGGACCGAACTAACACTGAAAGGGCCGTTGCCCGGCTAAGGAAACGGACCTCCTTCTCAGGTAAAGGCGAGGAATTAAAACAAGATGGAAAATTCAATAACAAAGGGCTTTATTACAAAAAATAGAAAAAGCACACATGAGTTATCGAATAATGGTACTCTCCCCTTTACTGAGGAATTTAAAAAGAAATATTTTACACTTAATTTAGTTTGTTCTGCATCAAAATAATTATAAACAGCAAGATCTTATAATAGGAAATATTACTAACTTAATACTCAAAACTCAAAATTCTCAAATGTGATTATAATTTCCTCAAACATATAAATTTTAGTACATAACTCCGGCCTGTATGATATGAATTTACTATAGTATTGGAGAATCCTAGGCCAATAAAACTTAGAGAGTCTGTGCTCAGCAGATTAACATGTATTGGTCACAACGCAACGGAATATTCTTGTCTTTGCCATAGAATGTTTTAAATTAAAAGAGAACTAGTGCAAACAGAGTGTGTGTGTGTATGATTGTGTTTCCCAGAGGGAAATCAAACTCTAAAATAGAAAGTAAAACAGAATCTAAGACAGAAGGTACATAGAAAATAAACAGAAAGTATCTAGATAATATCAGAAAGTAATCTTGATAATAACAGAAAATAGACAGAAAGTATCTTTCAACAATATTAACACATTAGAAGGCGAAGGCTTCCCTCAACACTGTAGCTCGCTGACTCAAAATGATTTGGAGTGGACCAACCTGGAAGCTTCCTGGGACGCCGTACGGTCGTCTCGCGTACCGCCGCGGAACGCCTCCTTACTCCACTCGATCAGCTCTTACTCCTTGACCACGAACGGTGGTGATATCTTCTACTGGACAGGTGGTGTGTTGGAGTCCTTCTGGAGTCCCTCGTAGACCGGCTTCTTCCACGAACGGTGGTGAGCCCCGGGTGATCGCGCACAGCAGCTCGCAGTGGTGACGACAATAGCCGACCGTAGATGCACGATATAACCTGAAACCCACGTTCCTTCGTGTTCAAATGTGTCTCGAGATGCCCGCCTTAGATAGACGCGGTGCAAAATCAAATCAGATATTTCGTTGGATCAAAACTGAAGTCACGGGTAAACACACTAACCTGGCTTTTGCACTGGTATACTTATTTCGCCTGTAACAGGACAGCTTCGTTCTGGACAGCGTGCCTCGGTCGTTTTGTTCACACAAGAGAAACTGCGTATTTTTCTGCCGCCTGCGTCGATCTTAATTACGTGCCAACTATATAAAGTAAATTCGGTTTTACGTCCGAAATCCAAATCCAATCCACAGGCTTCTCACTTGTTTATATACTATCTTGTTTTGCATCTTCGAGTAGCGTTCTACTGAGACTTTGAACTTCCGGTTATCTCGAAAAATCCAGAACTAACTCTGCCATTTGCTTCGTAAAGTAGACCTTGTCGGCCTAGTAATACTGGTCACTGTCCTCCAGCCAGATTTGGTACATATCAGCCAGCATCCGGTGTTTACTCGAACAAGTCCATACAAAAAAAAGAATTTCTCTGGAACTTTGACGTGATTTTTGCGTTATGTCAAAACCTTCCATGGTGTGACCATCGCAAGCGATTTCTAGACTTAAATTATTTTCGACATATCAAACGCTGCATTCTGTAATTATTATTTGTTAGCCAACTTAAAGATGCGACCTATTCTGGATTTTTAAACAAGCCGTTCCTCTTCCAAAGTTATTCATAGCCCGAAATATTCCTGGAACGTCAATTATTAATAGCAACACTAAGAAGTTCGCTACTTGCCGACAGATACCTCCACTTAGTTTCCACCTTTCTTCTAGTTCACGCCACTTGTAGCTAGCTGTCGCTGCGTGGATTAACCATTTTATCTATTTTGAGACAGTAGATGAAAACTTTTCCCTTTCACTCGCAGAGGCCAATTCAACCATTATTTCTTGATTCTTAGATAGGCGAAATTATCAACCTGTCTTCAACAAGAAAAGCTTTCATTATTCCTTTAACGAAGAAAGTGGCGCACGCGTGGTGGAGTTCGGCGTTTTTTACAAACTCGGCGTCTGGTTTTCAGATACGGAGAAAACACAACTTGATCTAATAGAAAAGACGCTGCTCCTCGTCAGATGGCGTTGTACAATATATTCTATTATCGAGATCTATAACAAAATCTAACTTGGAGTCATGATTTAACATGTTACAATACACCCTCTCCTGCCAAAGTTTCACATGCCAATGTGAAACACTCGCTGCCCTCAGCGATAACAGACACTGGAACTATTTCAATAAGATATTAAAAGCAAACAGAACCAGACTAAAAAAAAAACTCATTGACAATGTGGAAACCAAAAAAAAACTTCCTGGACCTCTTTGGGGATATTGTAAATCCCCAAACAAAATATATTGAATCAAACAAACTCTGAAACGCAAACTTTAACGAAGAATGAAAACAAAAAAAATATGACCAAATTCCCCAACAGAATATCGCAGTTCTAAGTTCGCTGCTGCAGGCGCAGGCCGAAAGTTAACAATAATGTCAATCCTGGAACTAAAATTTTACCAACAAACCTTTCTAAAAAAATAAATAAAAAAAAAATTAACCTATGCACTAAGTCCCTTCTCCTCCTGTCTCCTTCATTCATGTGACATTTCAACCGGGTACAATATATTTATCAAGATCTCTAATTTAGCATATTTCCTCTTATATGTTTCCTAATCATTTTGTTATAATGCCAATCTATTCGGGTGAATCTATTTGTGGAAACAAAAAATTTATACATTTACATTGCACTCCTTTTATTTACAAAATCTCTGACAAAAATCAATCACTACAAATCGGGTATAGTCAGTAAGTAAGTCGCTATATATCCTTCTTTCATACCATAAGTCCTGCTACACACCTAATTGTGAGCATTCACTTTCCTTTTAAACAACCTATATAGACACAGTACCGAACATTTAGCTGTTGGGACTTATGCTACATTTGGTAAAACATTCATACCCCCTATCCCCTTGTAAAGAAAAGTATCGAGTGGAAAACCCGCTTTAGAATTTCTGTTACTGGTAATTAGGCTTTTTATTATAGAGGTTACCAGGAAATCCGCCTCTTCGCGCTTTTACTGGTTTTAGGCTTTTCATTTATAGAGGTCACCAGAAAAAACCGCCTCTGTTTGGTTAACTAGTTTCTAGGCTTGAGTTTAAAGAGGTCACCAGTCTAAACCGCCTCTGCGCTCGTTTGATAAAAACTAAAAAAAAATAACATGCTGGACTAGGATCAAATATGTTTCTAAATAAAATAACATAATATGCCTGAACAAAAATATCCAACTACCTAGCCAGTCACTAAAGTTTACTGTTAAATTTCGATCAAAGTAACATGCCAAACATTGACACAAATAATGTACTTTAAATCGTTTAGTAAATGTCACATGAGTGATTACCCCAATTCTATACATTTTTACCTTATCGAGATTGCCATTCCTTTTTTATTCCAACTGCCAGGACCAATGTTCTACACATCAAAAAAAAAACCTGTCTCGTCCGGGCTAATCCTATATTCTAACACAAAAATTCTAAGTTGGCTGAGCTAAACCTAAAACAAGAAACCAAAACCTGAGAATCTAAACCAAATTTACCCTGCAAAACTCGCCAGCTAATAACAATACAACAAAAAAAAAAACACCAAAAATATACCTAAAAAATAATAATTGGACTACCCATAAAATCTTTCTTTCACTATTACTCCAGTGATCATTTCCTAGTAATGAGCCTTCCCCGGGACAGATGTTCACGCAACCAAATATGCGGTCCAGGGTTAGGTCTGACCCTGCTCTCCATGAAAATATAGAACTAACAAAGAAAATATGTACAAAATATTATTGGACTACCCATTAAATCTTTCTTTCTCTATTATTCCAGAAATCATCTCCTAGTAATGAGCCTTCCCCGGGACAGATGTTCACGCAACCATATGCGGTCCAGGGTTATTCTATACTCTCCACAAAAAACCTTCAAGAAAAATCCATGTATTTGACCCAGGCTTCTTTAGTTCAGGTGTTGTCATCCGCACCCGTGTATCCGGCCATCAGTCTAACCCGGCTAAGGTTATTCTTGCCTGAAATTCGCGCATAGACATATGTGCTACAAAATTTGTCACACCACTAGGGCGTGCCAAAAAAAAACCAGATCCGTCGTAACCGGCACCACCCCACCGATTTTCCGAACACGACTGAATCTATAAAAAAACGATCATTATGTATCCCATAATATACGATCACCAAAACAAAACCAGATCCGTCGTAACCGGCACCACCCCACCGATTTTCCGAACACGACTGAATCTATAAAAAACGATCATTATGTATCTCATAATATACGATCACCAAAACAAAAACACTCTCTGATTAGTCATTCTTCATGTATATACGCAAAATATGTGTATCGTACGCTGACAATGAGAGGTGAGCGAGAGAAAGCACAAGCGGCCCTACCCCTCCTCTGAAAATATGGAGCTGTCCTCAGCTCTGATACCATCTACTGACATCTCCAATACCACTAAGGTCTGAAAAGTATAAGATATGTATGGATTAACTTTATTCATTACCCAAACGCAACAATATCCACAAAAGGATGATCAATGTGTTGTCCACAATTCATGATCAAAAAACTTCTCCAAGTCATCACCGGTACCATAATGGCGCATAAAAATGTGCCTCAAAATTTCGACACCCTGTATATACTTATGTACAAAGTTCCATCCTATCTAAAAAAAACTGCTACTAACTGTAAAAAAAAAAGGTTACCAAATATCAACAATTACAAAAATTTAACAAAAGATTTAGCCGATGGAACTAAAAAAATAAACTAGACAAACCTTATTTATCCAACCAAACGAAAACATCACAACCTAACTAAAAAACAAAACTGGACATAAGCAATGAACCTGAAATTGTTCAATGCTTCACAATAGAGGTAGATTTAGAACGGCACTAACCCCCAATCACCGCTTTATGGATTTTGAATTGACGGACTTTCTTTGTGGTTGTTGACTTTAAAACCTGCCAAACAAATAGAACCCTACTAAATCTGCTCATCTTTAAAAAAAGAATATAGCGTCATTAGGCGTGTTCCATTTGTGCTAGTGCATACTGTTGTGCTAAAATAATAATGAAATCCTAAAAAAATAATTAACAAACGATCCAAGAAAAAAAAAGAAAACTACAGAACCTCACATATATTTTACTGAACCCTAAAATACAATGAACAGAAGGTAAATGAAATCTTAAAAAAATCTACTACCAATTGATTAAAAAAAATCTACGGAACCTCATAAATATTTTGAGCGAACCCTAAAATATAATGAACAGAAGGAAAAATGTGTGTATGTGTTTTGTGTAATGAAATTGTTCTATAATGTTTTGGAACCGATATGTCAAACAAATATATAAAAAAAATATCTGTTGTGTTGTGACACACTTGCAATAAAATGGTACATACCTACCTACAAAGTATAAGTCACTCCACTAACAGATCTATACTGTTTTAAATATCACACCAATACATAATCCAATGATAGAAAAAAATAAAATCAATTACACATGAATCACCATTAAATACACATAATATTTTTCCTACAACAGTCAAATAACATATCAAGTTTTCAAAATAACACAAACAGTATTATAGGTTCAACACACAAAGAGATATTATAGTTTAGTTTCACACAGTAATATTACACGTGACCACGGGGCAGATTGAAAGATACTTTCATGTACACACTTGTTTGCTTGTAATTATTATTAAGCGTTGTGCCTATTACCTATTACAAAAAATCCTCTGTGATATATGATGCAGAAAAAACCAACAAATTTACATTGAACGCCACTGTACCTGAGCGCCAGTTTGTAAGAGAAAAAATAAATGAAAAAAAATATATGTAAAATATGAAAAAATATATGTGAATTTATTCAGTTGGGCGCCATTGAAAGGGCCGTTGCCCGGCTAAGGAAACGGACCTCCTTCTCAGGTAAAGGCGAGGAATTAAAACAAGATGGAAAATTCAATAACAAAGGGCTTTATTACAAAAAATAGAAAAAGCACACATGAGTTATCGAATAATGGTACTCTCCCCTTTACTGAGGAATTTAAAAAGAAATATTTTACACTTAATTTAGTTTGTTCTGCATCAAAATAATTATAAACAGCAAGATCTTATAATAGGAAATATTACTAACTTAATACTCAAAACTCAAAATTCTCAAATGTGATTATAATTTCCTCAAACATATAAATTTTAGTACATAACTCCGGCCTGTATGATATGAATTTACTATAGTATTGGAGAATCCTAGGCCAATAAAACTTAGAGAGTCTGTGCTCAGCAGATTAACATGTATTGGTCACAACGCAACGGAATATTCTTGTCTTTGCCATAGAATGTTTTAAATTAAAAGAGAACTAGTGCAAACAGAGTGTGTGTGTGTATGATTGTGTTTCCCAGAGGGAAATCAAACTCTAAAATAGAAAGTAAAACAGAATCTAAGACAGAAGGTACATAGAAAATAAACAGAAAGTATCTAGATAATATCAGAAAGTAATCTTGATAATAACAGAAAATAGACAGAAAGTATCTTTCAACAATATTAACACATTAGAAGGCGAAGGCTTCCCTCAACACTGTAGCTCGCTGACTCAAAATGATTTGGAGTGGACCAACCTGGAAGCTTCCTGGGACGCCGTACGGTCGTCTCGCGTACCGCCGCGGAACGCCTCCTTACTCCACTCGATCAGCTCTTACTGCTTGACCACGAACGGTGGTGATATCTTCTACTGGACAGGTGGTGTGTTGGAGTCCTTCTGGAGTCCCTCGTAGACCGGCTTCTTCCACGAACGGTGGTGAGCCCCGGGTGATCGCGCACAGCAGCTCGCAGTGGTGACGACAATAGCCGACCGTAGATGCACGATATAACCTGAAACCCACGTTCCTTCGTGTTCAAATGTGTCTCGAGATGCCCGCCTTAGATAGACGCGGTGCAAAATCAAATCAGATATTTCGTTGGATCAAAACTGAAGTCACGGGTAAACACACTAACCTGGCTTTTGCACTGGTATACTTATTTCGCCTGTAACAGGGCAGCTTCGTTCTGGACAGCGTGCCTCGGTCGTTTTGTTCACACAAGAGAAACTGCGTATTTTTCTGCCGCCTGCGTCGATCTTAATTACGTGCCAACTATATAAAGTAAATTCGGTTTTACGTCCGAAATCCAAATCCAATCCACAGGCTTCTCACTTGTTTATATACTATCTTGTTTTGCATCTTCGAGTAGCGTTCTACTGAGACTTTGAACTTCCGGTTATCTCGAAAAATCCAGAACTAACTCTGCCATTTGCTTCGTAAAGTAGACCTTGTCGGCCTAGTAATACTGGTCACTGTCCTCCAGCCAGATTTGGTACATATCAGCCAGCATCCGGTGTTTACTCGAACAAGTCCATACAAAAAAAAGAATTTCTCTGGAACTTTGACGTGATTTTTGCGTTATGTCAAAACCTTCCATGGTGTGACCATCGCAAGCGATTTCTAGATTTAAATTATTTTCGACATATCAAACGCTGCATTCTGTAATTATTATTTGTTAGCCAACTTAAAGATGCGACCTATTCTGGATTTTTAAACAAGCCGTTCCTCTTCCAAAGTTATTCATAGCCCGAAATATTCCTGGAACGTCAATTATTAATAGCAACACTAAGAAGTTCGCTACTTGCCGACAGATACCTCCACTTAGTTTTCACCTTTCTTCTAGTTCACGCCACTTGTAGCTAGCTGTCGCTGCGTGGATTAACCATTTTATCTATTTTGAGACAGTAGATGAAAACTTTTCCCTTTCACTCGCAGAGGCCAATTCAACCATTATTTCTTGATTCTTAGATAGGCGAAATTATCAATCTGTCTTCAACAAGAAAAGCTTTCATTATTCCTTTAACGAAGAAAGTGGCGCACGCGTGGTGGAGTTCGGCGTTTTTTACAAACTCGGCGTCTGGTTTTCAGATACGGAGAAAACACAACTTGATCTAATAGAAAAGACGCTGCTCCTCGTCAGATGGCGTTGTACAATATATTCTATTATCGAGATCTATAACAAAATCTAACTTGGAGTCATGATTTAACATGTTACAACACATTCGATTTAATATATATTACTAGTTCGCCAGTTACCAGCATCGCCCGCGTTTAAACTTTGCCACCTCCGTATCGCCTTTTTAGTATATAAATTTCAAACAGTCCCTTCTTACTGCACCCCTAGGGATGACACCTGTCAGTTTGATACCAGTCACTTTGACACCTTTCACTTTGACATCGAAGTGGCAATTTCCATACAACATTTGTTCGGTATATTTTTTCCTATAGCCGCGTTCCACCTATAAATGCTATACCATTTGTGTTAACACGAATGACTAGCGTTCAATCAGCGTTTCTCTTACGAAAAACCAGCAATGTTATCACGGTTGACATCTACAAGTGAAACGTGTTGCTGCTCAACACAACTGTGGCCGTATTACAGAACTTGGTTTCAATCAGATTGTCACTTTCTTCATAGCAATTTCGACTCTATCGCAACGCATTAGTGATAGTGATATTGAAAATCGGATTGAAACCAAGATCGATAAAAGCACTACTGTTCTGTTTACTTTTGTAGCACCATTCCCTCATCCCAATTAATTTAAAACTAGGAAATGAAAATAATTATCGAAAATCTTACACTTATACTGCAAGACCAAGCAAAACAAAGTTTTTTTTTATTTAAAATTACATACTCTGCCGCTAAATTTTGACACTTTCAAAAAGTAGCATTTCGAACCCACAAAACAACATGGGTGTGACGATGCTAGTTTCCGAAGCTAGAAATGTTAACATTTTGCATAGTGGAACGTTTGACGTTTGTTATTTGTGCTGCTAGCATCGGAGGGCTTGTGGAACGACATTGGGGCTAAAAAAGTTAAAATTGCTAGCATTTTGCTCTAAGTGGAACGCGCCTTATATAGCGATTATAAGTAGCCTATGTCCTTTACTCTGACAACGTGTGTGCAAAATTTCATGATGATCGGTTGAGTAGTTAAGGCGTGAAACAAACTCACTTTCGTATTTATAATATTAGTAGGAATTTATTAGTATTATTTTCCAGAATAATTTGAAGAATTCCGAAAAAGAAGCTGAAAGAAAATACTCAGGACTGACGAAGGACCAAACTGCGAGTCTTATTCAAGAATTGGTAATGTTCATTGTTTTTGTCACATAGTTGGGTTCTAGTTTAGTGCTTATATCAGACTAACTAATAAAATAGTACAAGCGAAGCGAGCGCATTAAAGTTAATTTGGTGCGGAATTGATTTTAGTAAAAAGACGCGAGCAAAACAAGCGTAGTGAAACTTGGTGAATGTGGTATATAATGTGGATTCAGCGTAATCTGTACTTATAATAAAGCAGTAAGTAACAGTTCAAAAAAAAAGGTCTAGGAGGTTTAAATTAATTGTTGATGAGGTACGTGACCTGGGCGTGATTCATGATTCCAAGCTCACATATGAGAAGCACATTGACTTCATAGCTAAAAAGGCGAATAAGTCGATGGGCTTTATTTTAAGATCTAGCTCCCAATTCAAAAGCATTAAAGTTGTTAAAATTCTTTATTGTTCATATGTGTGTAGCATCCTCGAGTATTGTTCGCAAATTTGGAATCCTCAATATGATGCTTACAAAAATAGGCTTGAATCTATTCAAAGTAGATTTCTAAGACATTTACAGTATAAATGTAGGATTTATGATAATGATTATGAATCAAGATGCAAAAGGCACCATCTATTACCTCTTACAGTGAGACGTAAGATAGCGGACATATGTTTATTAGCTAAAATAGCTCAAAGTCAAATTGACTCTCCTCACCTCCTAACGAAAATTAGTCTAAAGGTGCCTTCTAGGTCTGTGAGGCAACCAATCACTTTACATGTTCCTCAAAGTTCTACCAACTATAGGCAAAACTCTTTTTTCGTTAGGACAGCAAACTGTATTAATAAACTGGATGACTTTCCTGAACTGGATTTATTTAACTCATCTCCTTGTGAATATAAAGCCAAAATTTCCAAATTCTGGTTTTGTGTGACTCCCTAGCTATCTTTTTGTATTATTTAAGTTCTTTATTAATAATAATCTTTCATTATTCTTTATTTTGCGCCGTTTCCGCGTAGAGAATTAAACTTTTATTTTCGATATGTTACCTACGTATGATAAACAAGAGATTTTTATATGCGAAAACTTGTAAATGGTGTATAGTTTAAGTTTTTAGTTTAATTTTTAGTTATATATTACTGTTCGTTTTCCGAATAAAATAAAATAAATAAATAAATAAAATAAGCAACAAGAAAAAAAAATGACTGTATGTAAAAACGCATCTCGTAATAACTACTTGAACGATGCGGTTTTCACTGATGGATAGCTTAGGGTTTGACTTAAAAACTGGTGTACTTGGAATCTCAATCCGATAAGTAGAATCCAAGCAATCGATAAATAACTATTAGACGGCTAAACTAAATTTGGTATGATTGTACCTTATAGGATACTTTTATCCCAGAAAAAACACGTGCAAAGCCGCGAGCACAGATAGTTATTAAATAAGACGTGGACATAATAGGCGGAAGAGCGAAGCAAGCGCTAAAATTTGAAACATACTTTGAGGGCCGCGGTGGATGAATTTTTCATACACAAACCTAAAATCAAAATTATTTTTAATTGGAGCATATTTCCTTCTTACAGTGATGTTATTTGGATGCGGATAAAATTTATGTGGGTTCCTGTACTGTATTTATTTTCTGAAAAAACTAACCTTAAACGAAATGTAAGCGAATATTGCAATTTGTATATTTTCAATACGCCTATATTTCGTTTTAGGTAAGTTCATAAATGTATTGTTTGAAGAATCAATACATTTAGAAACCCAGATAAATTATATCCGAATCCAAATAATATCATCATCATCGTCATAAATTCATCATAAAGTATGAAGTTATTTATTTAAATGATTGAATCATTTGGTACCCAGCGTTTCCTGGAAGAGAAGCTGGACAGCGCGGTGCAGTCGAAGGCGTTCTTCAAAGAGCAGTGGGGCCGCGCCGTGCGCGAGCTGCACCTCATCAAGCTGGGCAACCGGCGCCAGCTGCTGCAGCAGTTGCAGCAGCACCGGCAGCAGCTTGGGGAGACGGGGTGAGGGTACAACTTGTTCTTCAAGGAGCAGTGGGGCCGCGCCGTGCGCGAGCTGCACCTCATCAAGCTGGACAACCGGCGCCAGCTGCTCCAGCAGTTGCAGTAGCACCGGCAGCAGCTTGGGAGGCGGGGTGAGGGTACAACTTGTTCTTCAAGGAGCAGTGGGGCCGCGCCGTGCGCGAGCTGCACCTCATCAAGCTGGACAACCGGCGCCAGCTGCTCCAGCAGTTGCAGTAGCACCGGCAGCAGCTTGGGGAGGCGGGGTGAGGGTACAACTTGTTCTTCAAGGAGCAGTGGGGCAGCGCCGTGCGCGAGCTGCAACCTCATCAAGCTGGGCAACTGGCGCCAGCTGCTGCAGCAGTTGCAGCAGCACTGGCAGCAGCTCGGGGAGGCGGGGTGAGGGTACAACTTGTTCTTCGAGGAGCAGTGGGGGCGCGCCGTGCATGAGCTGCTGCACCTCATCTTTCTAGGAAACCGGCGCCAGCTGCTGCAGAAGTTGCAGCACCACCGGCAGCAGTTCGGGGAGGCGGGGTGAGGGTACAAATTGTTCTTTAAGGAGCAGTGGGGCCGCGCCGTGCGCGAGCTGCACCTCATCAAGCTGGGCAACCGGCGCCAGCTGCTGCAGCAGTTGCAGCAGCACCGGCAGCAGCTCGGGGAGACGGGGTGAGGGTACAATTTGTTCTTCAAGGAGCAGTGGGGCTGCGCCGTGCGCGAGCTGCACCTCATCAAGCTGGACATCCGGCGCCAGCTGCTCCAGCAGTTGCAGCAGCACCGGCAGCAGCTCGGGGAGACGGGGTGAGGGTACAACTTGTTCTTCAAGGAGCAGTGGGGCCGCGCCGTGCGCGAGCTGCACCTCGTCAAGCTGGACTCCAGGTCCAGGACTCCAGAGAGTCAGAGTATTTCAGGCCGCCCAAGGGCTTCTGCCATGTTTAGTTTTGTAAAATCGCCTTTTAAATGTTAGCTCCTTCTTTTCTTACAAAATAGTCTACATTTTAGTTTAGTCCTGTCAAAGGGTCTTCCATGTTTTATCTACTGAATCTTCCACTGAAAGATGAAAATGAATCCGCCCGGGCTTTGGAGCGTACGGTACGGCAACTCAGATGTCAAATAGACACAAATTATAACAACTTCAATAAATACTATTCCTTTTTGACAAACACTTAACGCATTTTACATTTTTATTTTGCAGATTAGACACAATCGAAGATGGAGACGAAAAAAACGCAAACAAACCGATAGATATGAAGAAGTTAAAGGACGACTTTTACGTCGATCTTTTGGCCAACACGCCCGGTTTGGAAACTCACTCTATAATAAGTAAGTACCTACTATCCGTTAAAACCGAGATAAAGCATACGTCAAAGCCTAACTGTAGGTTCAAAGCAAGTGGTCTTGATCTAGAGGTCAGTGGTGGTGTCCAAGACCTTCGCACTAAGCACCACAAGATAAGCATGATCCGTCCTTAGTCTGCATCGACAATAACTATCAGGTTATGCTTTCTAATGCTACCCCACTCCTTATAAAAACTCATCACTCTCCTCATACAAAGATCATTAAAATCGACAAAAGAAAAGAAAAGTTGCACGAACTTATTCAAGTCCTATCCAAACTCCATATTCAATATTTGAGATAAAACGGATAGTTGTTTAGCCGGATACCGGATATCCGACCAACATTGACGCCGGGGAGAAAAAACCGCTCGTTACGATGCGCACATCGAACATTGCCGATGTGCGCATCGTAACGAGCAACCTTGCGTAGGTGCCGCAAGAACGATCGGGCGGGCTCGGGTGAATTCGGTCATGAGCGAAGTTAGCAAGTGTTTCATGGACTTGTATTGATTGCAAACATGATCACTTGAGGTTATTGTAAACTTGATATTGTAGTTTGAGGTTACTATGACAGTATTTTTATAATTCTAAAAACATTTACCACAATTTGCCCCTAGTGCAGTAATTACTTTTGTAGAAAAATGCAAATTTGATGTTAATATGAAATTATGTGTTATGTGGATTAAATAAAGTACCTAAGTTTTATATTTCGTTATGTTTTCTAAATTCCGGTATCCGGCTGAATACTCGCTTATTATCCGGTATCCGGCCTATGGATAGTTACCGGATACCCGTTTCATCTCTATTTAATATTATAAAAGCGAAAGTCAATCTTTATCTGTCTGTTTCTTTGCTATCTTTTCACGACTAAACGGCTGAACCGATCTTGATGTAATTTGGTATAGAGATAGTTAAATCCCTGGGGAAGGACAAAGAATACGTAAATATAATAATAATAATATATATATATATATATATATATATATTCACGTTAACATGAAAGCTGTGACTACAGTTTGGTGTTGCAGCTCCATATCTAACATCGACATCGAAAATTTAATTACACCACTCGAGGGCTAAACGATCAAAGAATTTATTACTTTGAGTGAGGATTGTGTCGCATCGCGCGGAGTGGAGGAGGTAGCGCCGCTATATTGAGGTCATTTCACAGCGACACATAATTCCTGTTCCGTATAAATTTTGACTCGGAGAAGCTCGTTTAAGTTTCAGTCGTTTTTATCGCGACAAGCTGTAGTTCGCGCGGACAAAGTCACGGGCATAAGCTAATTCCTTATAATAATGTTGCCCCAACTTATTCATTTATAGTAAATGCAATTTGTGACTTTTCAGGTAACTCGGGGCCAGAAGGATTGGATATGTTCGACATGAAGTAAGTTTAGCTGGATATTTTCTCATTAACAATTTTCGGCTAAACTAAAATTTCTTATGGTATTTCGCTACGTACTACGTATTGATTCAATACGTACCTTACTACGTATCTTCAATGTTACCATGTGAACATCTGCATTTGCGGGATAATACTCTATTATTATTATTTGAATAGATTCTCTAACTCTATATTATAACTGAAGATTTTGATAAACCATCGCATCACATACTTTTCTATTAAAAATATTATAATGATGTTATTAGACGCTCAAACCCTATTTCCTTATCTGAACAGTGTGATATTCCATACAGAAAAACTAAAAAAATAAAATTAAAAAATAAAATAAAATTATTAACGAAATATTTATATTTACAGAAACGCGCCTAAAAATCCGATGAACGATAAAGTTTCCGAGCTGATATCTCAGAGAGACAGACTCATCCAGCAAGAAAACCCCGATGAATATATACTGAAGCAACTCAATCATGAGATCAGGAACTTGCTGCTAAACTGTGGCAATTGATTGGCAGGCCAAAAATGAACCCTTTTGCTTCTGACTACTCTTCCATATCTTTGAGTACACGAGACACGAGGTTAAAGTGCATATACTATACACAAAAAAAAATGGTAGTCACGATCAATTAAATGTAAAAGAACAGATTTTCTTATTTACTTGAAACATAATTTTGCATAAATAAGTGGATGAAGTTCTTTTCAAAATAAAACAAAAACGTTTGCATACTCATACCATATTAATATTATCTGTGTCGCAGATGAAAACTGAGCTGCAGAGTCAAAAAAAACTAGGTAATCATCCAATTGGGTCAAAAATAAGTTTACCTACTTTTGCATCACGTCTTATTGCTAAAAATATACACTTAATTCTTACACAATGTAATGGTCATAAATATGAAAATAGCTCTTGATATATTTTTGCAAAGTGTACGAGTTAAACATTCATCTGAAAGTTGCCATATTTATATAATCATTGTTCGAGACTGTAGTTGTGGAAAAAAATGAAGACAATAATCTATTTTGATCTTAGTTTAGTTTGTTATCAATAAATAATTTATTATTGTTATAATTTGTAGTATTTATTTAAAATAAAGGATATTGGGAGGGTTGTGTAGGAATTGTAGGATTGATTATCAGTGATGTGTTAACATCTGCTTGGAGCCTATACAAAGTTCTATCCTAACCTTTGAACCTCTTAGATCTGTCACCATCATAATTATCTTCCCGTATCAGTACACTGCTGGACATAATATGCCTCTCCCAAAACACGCCAGTGACCCCGATCTTCGGCTCTTCCTAACAAGCGCCACCAGCCAACTTAGATCTGTAATTATGGGTTAGTCCAAACTGTTCTACTATTTGTTCAACTATAGAACAGATTGAAAAAAAAAACAATCTGTTCTACCAAGCAGTATGATATATTGGATCCGAACAAATTGTGTATTGGCCGTCCATGCTGTTCTACAATAGAACTGCAGTGCGAGCATGGATCTTACCGATCGATAAATTTATTGATCGGTAAACAGTTCTTGTAGGATTTTAGCAAAATTTGGTAGAATGGATCTAGCCTCAGTAAATTTTATCGATTCGATAACATGTGAGTTTATCGATTTAAATAATGGCAACTCGGACTATACCACAGATTTGATACATGACTAATCGACAAAACATATTTTTTTGATATAGTTTTGGAGTTTTTTTTCACACTCATTAACTTGTATCTTTCCTGTTCGCTCCACGCAAACATTTACGTGTTACACAGGCGTGTATCGGCGCGCGTAGTCGATTAATTTTGTATGCTGCCCCGGCTCAAAACTATGGATAGCGGCTTATAACTTTTAATAATGATTAAGTTTAGTTACCTATTTGCCAGTTATGGTTTTTTTATTGCAGATACTATATTAAGAATAGCTCGATATAGTATTACATAAATAGTACAATCACGTGCATATTAATATGATTTTATTGTATGTATGTAACCATAAAACAAAATATGATAAAATTTGTACTTCAATTTTTATTTAGACTCCATATGAAGATAAAACAATTGAGCAACCTAGTACTAGTAAAATGAGTGAATTGAAAAAAATGGTATGCTTAAATAATGCCCAAATGAAAATTGAAAATTACAACCAACCAAACGGCTGGCTAAAGTCGGGGGTTTCTCTTTAATCACACCAAGTTTGACGTTTGTATGTATAACCGTTTTTAAGGAAGCAAAAAAAAAACGTTGAAAAACCACGTCTTGTATTAATATGAGCGCCCCTTATTTTTACACGACTGCCCAAAAAAAGGAGTGTAATGTTTTTAGCATTCATGTATGTTTGTATGTATGTGAGTTTCTTTATTCCACCATAACCTTTAAATACCTGAACAGATTTAGACGTTTGGGATATCAAAAAATCCTTACATCCGCCTGAGTAACATAGACTATTTTTTTTTAAACCTTCAATGTGGCGGCAGTATGGTTCAATTTTCAGATTCGATAAAAATATTTTTTCTTCATAATTTACAATATGGGTATTAAATTGAAGGCCTTCCAACAGCACAAATAATAAGCACATTCCAACAGTATATAATTTATTGGCAAAAGCTCTTTTTTGGCAGGACAGGCGTGTTTTTTAGCATTTAAGCTAGTTATTTATATTTTCATTATTTACAAATATATCCGTCACCACCAAATTGAAGTGGTTGTAGCTTCTTAGGTATATTATTTTATTTTTACCTGACTACGGCGAATCAAAAAGGAGGTTTATGATTTAAACCGGCATGTATGTATGTTCATCTGTTCCGTCATAATTTCTAAACTAGTTATCATAATTTTACAAATGAGGTATCGTTGGAAGCGTCTTCATCGTCCGCTGGTTTTAGGCTATGTGACGTCATATTAAATTGACTATAGATATAGATGTGAACTGAAAAAAAACACCCATTTTGTTACATTTTCTTGTTGCGATAAAATAAAACGCTGGAATCCTAAGCTAGATATTATTATAGTCCAGTTCAATCTATCTACAAACTTTAGTTTTGTATCGACTTGTATTTTTTCGATTAAACCGGAACGTACGTTTTTATGAAAAGAAGAAAATCCACACATTGTCCGTGGCATTCTTATATTGATTAAAAGCCTGATAGAACACAACTTGTTTGATTCGTAGAAATCTTTCTTTTTCTAGAAATCAAAAACCATTAAGAAGTTGATAGTTCCGAAATTAGGTGTCCAGTATCGGGGAACTCAAGTTTCGGAATCAAAAATCATTCGATTTTAGGTTACTAAAGTTATTTTATTTACTTAACTAAGGTGAAGGTTGGAAGAGATTGCTATATAGCAATAAGGCCGCCCATTGTACCTTTCATTTCATGAGTTTATCGTATATATATTACCTTCTTCTTGGTGTGCAATAAAGTGTTATTGTATTGTATTGTATTGTGAAGGATGGCAATGTTTGTACTTGTTTTTACTATGTCAAGTAAATATATATGTCTATGATGTCAGGTCACATTGGTTATCAAACTAAGGCTGGTGATGGTTGCTTTTTTTACCCATTAGTACGGGTAAAATATCTCTCCTAGCAACTCTTTATGCTACGTCATAAACTAATGCTATCCCTTACCTATACGCTCATATCAATTCTATTGGTATTATCTTACTACGGATAGATCTCTTCTTCTTATTTTTTTATTGGATGGCTTCTGCGGAGGCACTGGCCTACTAGCAATTTCGCCAATGTCAAGTTTAATAGTTTATAGTAATAATGTCACGTCACAGTCATTAATGGATTTGACAAACGTTTTTTACTTTACATGACAAATAAATCTACAAAAAATTACGAAAAAACTGTGTTTTTACATTTTTCATATTTTAAAGAAATGGCTGAGATATTTACGATCAAAGTGCATATTTCCGGCCGAAGGCTTTTAAAAACGCGGGCGGGCGCTCACTAGCCGATTACGTCACACCCCCGGTCATTCGACGTTCGTACGCCGCTACGCAATAAATATCAAAATTATAAAGTTATCTGTGGTAAAAATGGAAAATACACTGTATTGTGCCTCGGTGCTTCAATTCAACAGTTAAAACACCTGATAAACTCTTTTTTTATGTGCCTGAGGACCCAAAAATGAGGAAAAAGTGGATGAAAGCCGTAAAAAGGGTTGATTCAATAGGCCCTAAAACTAAAGCGCACTGCTGTGAATGTGTGCGCAATGTATGTGCCCATTTCGATGTAATTATTTGTTAATAATAAGTTTATCCTTCTTTTTCTTTACCTATCCTTGCCACATTTGACCTACTTAACGTACCTACTTGTCTACTTTTGATTGTTTAAATAGGTATTACCTAGTATCTATGTAAATAGCCCTGACGAAATACTAACTTAATAGAAGATAAATAAAGTGTTCGTATAATGAAAGGCTCAATAATTTTGATTATGAATCATTAGGTATGTTTTCACTGAACTACCTATATTTTAACCTAAAAACCTGCCGTGCCCGCGCACGTGACAGCTCAAGTTAGCCGCACGCGACGCGGTTGCCGGCATTGCGGTCAAGTTTCGTTGGTCGGTGCTGGCTGACTATCTAACTTGAGCTGACATGCGCGCGGGCATTCGAGCTTTAGCGCGCGGCCTATTTTTTAATAAGCAGCGCAGTGCAGTGCTTCTCAACCTGTATTGGCGGGCCGCAAAATATACATATGGAAATATTTTCTTCCTACTATAAAATAAGTCAATGTTTTGTTAGAAGTATCAAACTCGCGGCCCGCATTTATCCTTAGGTTTCGTGGTAAACATTTTTTTTACGATAGACGACCTTTTAAGTGATGCAACGTACATTAAACACGGTTTTTAATTAACGGTTTTTATTCATTTTTTTTAAAACGTTATTATTTTTGTTTTAGGTAGAAAGTGACATGGAAAACTATGTTAAGTATAAACTAGATGAAGGCAAACTTAAACTCAAGAAAGGCGTAGTGATTCATAGGTTTGCTTGTCAAACCTATGAATCAGTTGAAAAACCTGAGCGCTCTGTTGTAAAAAAGTTTAATTTTGCAAAACTGACAACTTCCTCAAGTGAATGTATTGCGTCTACTTCACATGACGTTGAAGAAATATATATTGTAGATTCCAATCCTCGAGTTCAAGATATTGTGAATGACCCCTTAAAAGATGTGACAAGAGATGAAAATCTAAGTAGGACAATTTTTTGGTTTCGTTTTTAGAATATCTTCAATTCTAAAAACGAAACCAAAAAATTCAAGTATATTTAAGGAACAAAATTTATCATAAAAGTACTGAGATCGATAATCAATATTTTTATTTGACATCTATGGATAAAAAACAAAACAAAATCAAGAAACAAAATCCGCTTGAAAATAAACCATCGACTTCCAGTTTTGAAGAATCTTTGATATCAACAAATACTCACAGTGATTACGGTGTATTAGATGAAACACGCAACCAGCGTAATATTAAACCATGGATTACGACGGGTATTCTTCGTTGCATCCGAACTCGTGATAAATTGCATCTTCGTTTAAAGGAAACTCCTAAGAACCAAACCCTCAAAGTAACCTATTCAAGATATAGAAATTACTGCACTTACTTGATAAAGAAACTAAAAATTGATTATCAAAAAGCTGAGTTAGAAAAAAACAAAAATAATGTAAAAAAAACATGGGAAACAATAAAGATAATTACAGGGACAGTTAAAGAAAAAAAGAGTAATGATATTCTATTAAGGGCCAAAGACTGTCCCCTTGACTCCATTAACTACGTAAATAATTATTTTGCTAACGTGGGTAAAACTCTTGCTAGTAAAATACAAGGAAGCTCTCATTCTGACTCCAATAAAAGTCTTACGCAACTTCCATCCCAGGTTAACTCTATTGGTTTATTAGAAACTAATGAGAATGAAGTTTTGAGCATAATCTTGGGTCTAAAAAACGACTGTGCTGTTGGTTTTGATGGCGTTTCATCAAAAGTTATCAAACAGTCTGCAACTATTTTGGTTCCCATTATTACACATATCTGTAATTTAAGCCTGTCTTCTGGTTCCTTCCCACGCATTTTCAAAACGTCCATAATCACACCGATCCATAAGAGTGGTAACAGAGAATGTGTTGAAAACTACAGGCCAATATCGATTCTACCATCTATTTCAAAAATCTTAGAAAAGATAATTAATAAACGACTTATATCATATCTAGAAAAGTATAATATTCTTTCGCCCTCTCAATTTGGCTTCAGAGCTGGTAGGTCAACGGATAACGCAGTGTTTGAGCTGACAAGTTTTATTGTGAGTGAATTGGATAAGAAAAATAAAGTCATAGGAGTATTTTTAGACCTTGCTAAAGCTTTTGACACAGTCTCTGTATCCATACTTGTGAAGAAGCTTGAACTTGCTGGAATACGAGATGGTGCGTTACATTTAATGGCCGATTACTTAAATGGACGTACCCAGAGGACCAAAGTTGGCGATTATACAAGTGAAGAGAAAGAAATAAGTTATGGTGTTCCCCAAGGTAGCGTGTTGGGCCCAAGTTTATTCCTAATTTACGTCAACGATCTATTTAATCTAAAGTTAAAACAGTGTAAAATATTTTCATATGCAGACGACACTGCGCTTATTTTTGTCGGTAATAGTTGGGAAGAGGCTCGTGCACATGCTGAAGAAGGTCTTAGAACAGTGACTGATTGGTTGCGTGGAAATCTGCTCTCCCTTAATGTAGATAAAACCAATTTCATCACATTTACAAATGCAAGAGGCCGCACACCTATAATTGAAATTAGAGTACATTTGAACTGTGCAGCAGGACGCTGCAGCTGCCCAAAATTACAATGTGTTTCATATATTAAGTACCTTGGAATAATGATAGACAGAAGACTGACCTGGACTACTCATATTGAGACTCTCAGCAAAAGAGTCAGGAAACTTATATATGTTTTTAAAAATTTGCGTGACGTAGCTGACCGAACGTTGATATTCTATGTGTATAACGCACTTTGCAGATCAATCCTAACTTATTGCAACACATCGTGGGGTGGCGCATGCGGTACCTATATGTTAATGTTAGAACGTGCTCAACGAGCAGTACTAAAAGTAGCAACTTTTAGACCATTTAGGTTTCCAACCGTAGAACTTTACAAAGATTGTGGAGTATTGACTGTTCGACAATTATATATAAAAAACCTTATTCTATTCCAACACAAACAGATTAATGCAATAGAACTAAAATCAAAATTAAAAAACAAAAGAAGAAAAGACAGAGTTTTCTGCAGACCAAAATTTAACACGAAACTAGCCAAACGTCATCAGTCTTTTCTCGGCCCTTATTTGTATAATAACGCATGTAAATCAATAAATAATCTAGCATCAATTAATATCAGAGACGCGAAACTAGCCCTGGACAATTGGCTGAAAAACCTTAACCATGACGAAACCGAATTATTACTGAAGGTATTGGTATGATCGTCAGAAATATACTTATAAAACAAACACGCATACTCACACACAAATACACACACACACACACACACACACACACATACACACACACACACACTCACACACCCTATCACACATACACACTCTCAAACTCAAACAAGCGCTAGTATGATTATAAGAGAAATGTTGTAAGTACTCACCTTAATTTAACTTGCCGTTTTAACTTGTATATTGTATTTTTTCAGAAGAAATGGTTGTTTATTTATATTGGCTATATTGTAAATTTGAAGGGTATGCAGACCTACGACACAAGAAATTATTCTTAGTGTAGGTTCTGCACGTCACTATAACGCACACAAGTCATTTAAGTAAGAATTACTTCTGAATTTATTGTAAATTGTACGTGTATTTTGAGTAATAAATTATTATTATTATTATTATTATTATTAACAGACATAACCGATTCTGAGGCTGATTTCGATAAGGAATCTTTGAAAACATACATGCAAAAAGTCGCTATTTTATGTTTATCTCGGGAGCCTCAGATGCTTTTAGGCATCCCAAAACAATGGTATTGTTGCATTCAGCTTTTAAGTGAATCTTGCAAATGCTCACCAAGAGATGTGATGGTAGTCTTAAAGAAGATCCGCGTATATCAATCCAACGCGTCACTTGCGCTTGATTTTTACAAGCGGTTCTGTAGGAATTATTTTTAGAAAAAATATTCCTATAGTTTTATCTTGTATGAAAAGACTTGTATTTTTTCCAAAATCAACACAAGTTGTGTCTAATATACCATTACTACTTACCAATGCCATTTCGAAAGAGATACAGCAATGTCAAAAGTATTATAGATTGTCTGGAAATACAAATCGAAAAATCGACTGAAGCTGCAAAGCAGGCATGGTCAGAATATAAATCATGTAATACGATGAAATACTTGATATCCATAACTCCGGAGGGTCTTATTAATTTTATTTCTGAGGGATATGGAGGAAGAGCATCCGAGTCCGTCATTTTTGAAGACTGGATTTCTAAATTTGCTACCTAAAAATAGTGCGGTTATGGTTGATCGAGGTTTCAAGAATGTGGCTCATCTTTTGCAACAAAAAGAATGCACCTTGATACGCCCACCTAGTGTCAGCGCTAAGATAACTCCAACAAAAAGTGAAGTACTAGAAATAAAAAAAAATGCAGCTTTGCGTATACATGTCGAGAGAGCCATTGCCAGATTAAGGAACTTTTGATTCTTGATGCCACGTGCTACTGTAGATCTTAAACACGTTGATTTATTAGACTACTTAATGATGACTGACTGCGGTATAGTTAATTTACATAACTCACTGTATTAATTTTAAAGAATGATTTTTCAGAATAAAAGACTTCATACAAATATACCATTTTATTTCTGAATATCTTAATATCAGTTGGGACTCCTGTTTTAATAAGTTTTTCATAAACACACTCCTTCCAAACTTACTAATTTTTACAAAAAGATCCTGACAGTAGCTTTTATCGAATAAAACTTTGTAAACATCCACTTCTTTTGACACCTCAAAGTCTGCATGTGCAACACAAAAAAAAACCTTTTTATTTTCTCGTTAAGAGCATCTGGGTCTGTACTTGTGCTAAATATTGCGTACCTAATGATCCACCTTTGTAATATTTATTAACCGTTGCAACTTTTGATAGACACTTTATTTCTATAATGTGAGTCTCAGTTACTCCGTCTGGCGATGCTCCAAAAAATGGATAACTTGCACTGAGATAAAGTCCAGAGTGCGTGCGTTCAATCAGTGCGTCCTACCAGTCATAACCTACGGCGCTGAAACGTGAACACTCACGGTCAAACTAGTCCACAAATTTAAGGTTGCTCAGCGAGCTATGGAGAGAGCTATGCTTGGAGTTTCTCTGAAGGACAAGATTCGTAATGAAGATATCCGATGGAGAACCAAGGTAACCGACGTAGCTCAGAGGATAAGCAAGCTAAACTGGCAGTTGGCTGGTCATATTTCCCGAAGAAGCGATAACCGTTGGGGTAGACGAGTTCTGAAGTGGAGACCACGTTTAAGCAAGCGTAGTGTAGGATGCTCTTTGGCCAGGTGGAGTGACGACCTGCGAAAAGCGGCTGGCATAAAATGAGAGATGAATGAGGAGAGCTGAAGATCAAGCTCAGTGGCGTGTATTAGGAGAGGCCTACGTCCAGCAGTGGACAGATATAGGCTGATGATGACGATGATGATAAGAATAATATTTATTTGCATAAAATGTTGGTTATATAACAGATAATTTGGTTATTATTACAGTGCCAAGAACATATTGCCGCATTGCGACGTACAAATATTTCAAACATGCAAATCACTCAAAATTAAATCAGTATACCATAAAATAATATGTCAACTTGTTTCATAACAATGTCTACTCTCTAAATTACAGAGCAATAGTCGTAAATTTAATCAATTAATCACAAATTATACATTATAATAAAGTCAATCATTTATTTTATTAATTCTGAGATTGAATAAAAAGATTTATCTATTAGCCACAGCTTAAGTTCCATACCAAATCTACAGCTTGACAATTCTTTAATTTCATGTGGAATCGCATTGTAAATGCAAGACAGACACATAGCAAGACAGTTCTTTGAAAACAATGCTGTTTTTGGATTCTGTGATAAAACAATTCTATCCGGGTTCCTCGTGTTTCTCGGAAATGTGCCCTAGCTGTTTTAAATAAACATGGATGTAGTTTCGCAAATTTGGCTGATTCCAGAATGTACATACAGGGCACAGTGAGTATTCGAAATTGTCTAAAAAAGGGCTTGCAAGATTCCCATGGCGGTATACCGGCTATGGCTCTAACACACTTTTTTTGTGCCAAAAAAGCTCTCTGAACGTTTGTGGAGTTCCCTCACAGTATAAGGCCGTAGTTTAGTGCAGAGGATATGTAACCATGGTATGCCGCTAGAACTGTTGAACGAGCTGAAGTTTTACGTAACTTATAAAGTACATAGACAAACCTGTTTATTTTATTGCATACTTTGTCAATATGCGCCTTCCAATTCAAATATTTATCAAGCGTGATTCCCAAAAATGTTGTTTCAGCTACTAAACTAGCTAAAATTTTTGATAGATTCGGAATAAGAGTGATAGGTCTATAATTACCTAAATTTGATTTATCTCCTTTTTTATATAAAGGCTTGATTAACGAAAATTTTAGCATTTTATGGAAGCAACCATCTACAAATGAAAGATACATCAAATGTCTTAATACTGGAGTAATTTCTATTGCGCAGGCTTTTAGGATTTTTGTGACAATCTCGTCAAATCCTTCGTGACGATCGTAGCTCCCAAACGGATGGAACGATTTTTATGTTTGAAAACTCATGTGATCGAGATGCTTCTTAGCTTTAATGGGGGGGTTGGGAGTCGGGGGGTAAAAATGATTTTTTAATTTGTGGTTGTTATTTATTTAACGCATGCCCATTATTGCTAGACCCTATAAGTCAGGGTTATTATAATGGTTGCAAAGTCTTACGCGGCTCTACACTGCGCTCTTCACCCTGAGACATTGATTTGGTCTTGCATGCCCAGTAATTTTGTTCCAAGTGCGCGAATAGTAAGCGGAAAACCATAGTTACACCGCTAAAAGAAAAGTTCTTTGCAGATATAGACACCTATGGACCTTTTACAGAACTTGATTACTCCCTGCATTCGAGATGATGAGATGGCGTTGTGGGCAGTTTCGAAATGTAAATTTTATTGATATTTTGAACGACCTGAAAATATGTTCGATTTTGTTAATCGACTAAAAATTATTTTTTTTGAGCTTGCTGCCTCCCTTAGGATTTTTTAATCTGTATTAATTTTCGTTTCGAATGACGTTATTCCTAACGTCAACGTGAATTTCTTGAACAAGCAAACGATTTGACGTAATTCTATTATTTTTCAGTGATTTGATTTGTCCAATGTTTCAAAAGTAATTATTAAACTAGACGTGTAAAAACATATTGCAGTGTGTTAGTTCAACCACAAAGGCATCATATACTTGGACATATAACCTTGTATGAATTAGCATGGCGAAAACAAAAGTAACTGGAGCCACGAGCAGACTGAAGCAGGATTATCTTAGGCTAAAAAACGATCCTGTACCATATGTAACAGCTGAGCCAGTGCCTTCCAATATATTAGAATGGCATTACGTCGTTAAAGGGCCAGAAAAAAGTCCTTACGAAGGCGGATACTACCATGGAAAGATCATTTTCCCCAGGGAGTTCCCGTTCAAACCGCCGTCTATTTTCATGATCACGCCGAATGGAAGGTTCAAGACGAACACTCGGCTGTGCCTTAGCATCACAGACTTCCACCCGGACACGTGGAACCCGGCGTGGTCCATCTCCACCATCCTCACTGGCCTGCTCAGCTTCATGTTGGAAAAGACTCCTACACTGGGCTCTATGGAGACGTCAGATTTCCAGAAGCGATGTTTTGCAGCTGAATCATTAGAGATTAATCTTAAAAACAAGATGTTCTGCGAACTGTTCCCGGATTATGTTGAAGAGATTGAGCTTCAGTTGAAGCAGCGGCAGGAAGCCATGCTGCATGCCGAACCTCCCGTCGGAGAGAGTGAGGTCACCTCCGATCAGCAATCCCACATGCAGTCCATCTTGACAAACTTATTTGTTCTCGTAGGCTTTGTTTTCCTCTCATACATGGTCAAATATGTAGTAGTCTCCATATCTGATTAGACAATAAACTGGTCCATAAGATAAATGTAAATATTGTAATTTATTTTGTAAATAATGTTTATGTCAGTAGAAACAAAACAAAGTGACTTTATAATGCAAACTAAAGTTTCGTAAGCTAAATAGTGATACACTAGTTTTGCTTAGAAATATTTATACGGGAAACATCAATTAGAGGCATCATTACAATGTTTTCTAGAAATTGATAAATTTTGTACAAGAAAATCTCATGACCGTTGACACCAAAAGTAGTGTAATGTGATGGGTCCTTCATAGAAATCTCTGTTCTCTGTCTGTTTTTAACTCAGTATCTGAACCATACAAAATTCATGAATTTAAAGTTCTCATAATTTCAGTGATACGGGATTAATTTAAGAGATGATAATTTAGATTATGTGTTCTGTTAATTAATGACAATTGGTATAGGAGAGATCTATATTCTAATACACTTTTATTGGTGTGGACACATGGTCTTTCTTACAGAAAACTGCAGCTTAGCTTTATTTATAAAATAGTTGTTTAGATCATACACATGGCACCACCCTTGCATTGCAAAGCTTCTACTAGGAATAAGATATGAATGAAAAATTATTTAGTTGCTTTGTTTTATCTTTTCGCAACCCTGTGTTTACTATACATAGACTTGTGTATGATAATTTTAAAGATACTTGTATACATTTTATTTTGTAGATACTATATTATAATCTGTGATTTTTCCTTCATTTTATTAATTTGTATTTGTTCAATAAAACATAAGATTTATGTTTCTTAAATATTTGGGATAGAAAATAATTTAGTTTCTTACTCTAGTATTGAGTACCTGTTTATTTAACTTTCTGAATTTCGAACACAGGATGGGACGTTTAGTAAAAGATTTCATCTTTTTGTTGGTAATGTAATCTTTTATTTATTCCCATCTCTATCTTAAACTATTATTGCTTTTATTCTGTATGTCAAAATTACTATAATTACAACTGCCTATTGTGTGTTAGCAATACAAATTGTGAGAATAGATTATTGAAATTATTTTCTTACTGTGATTTGTCAGAAATTATTAAGAACACATGATTATTCCAATAAAAATATTCCATTTATTAAGGTTTTAATTTCTTTGATTAGTAGTGCACTTCTGTTCAGAATATAGGTTACAAAATAGTGACATCCTTATAGTTTTTGCTGATGTTATATATTGTTGAATAGATACTATTTCTCTATACTTTTATATTTTGTACTTATGTAATGTATGAATCATAAAGCTAGGATTTCGTTTTAGTGAAATGTATGAAAGGGTTTCATTTTTCTCAAAAAATAAATCTACCACAGCCTCGTTAATTATGTAGGTACTTTTATTTATTACCTAGCTCACTGAATTCTATTAATCAGCTACATCTAGAAAATCAGTAACAAGGTAAGTTCAAAAACTAAAACCCGACTATAGTCAGGTAAAAATAACCTAAGCCTCGATCGATTGAATCGATTGATACCTCGCTTGTCAAAATCAGACCAAGTTTTTAGTTTGAACATATTACCCATCCTTTGCCTTTCCGTAGTCCGGTAATTAAATAGCCTATGACACTATAAATGAAGGCAAATCAATTGATACCTCGCTTGTCAAAATCGGGCCAAGTTTTAAGTTTGAATACATAACCCTTCCCTTGCTTCGCCAGTCAGATAAAAAGTCAGGTTGACTGGTAGAAAATGCTACTTAGCATTAAGTCCTCCTTGTACATTGTATTTATGTGCTAAAGAATATATAAATAATATATAAGGTTACTAAACTGGTTAAGGTTATCAAACAGAAATGGTGTTTCATTTTCTTTCAAGAAGAAACTTTTGAATAAAAACCTTTGTTATTGTTTACTCCATTTACTCTTATTTTATTTACACAACAATAGGTAGATAAAACATTCATATTCATTGTAGTGGTAGGAGGCAAAATGCTACAAGTTAATGATGCACACTATTACTATAAAATATATAGCTAAATAAGCTAAAATTAGCAGGTCAGCTCATGCAACAATATAAGAATGTGTAAAAGTTTACAATTTCACTTATCAGTATACCATAATTATTATTATAGAATTTATCTAAGTTCTAATAACCCTAATGAAATTCATTGTATGTACTTAACCAAATTTAGAAGTGCAAACCATTTATACAAAAAAAAGAAGTTATTTGTAATGTTTTCTGGTACCCCCTACTTTATTGTAGAGTATTTATTCAGATTTAACAATGGTTAGTAAATAAGATTAAAATATAATGATGGTACTCTTAGATTTTGTTTAACTTAAAATCTCTTGAGTGATAATAAAATACCAACAAATATTGTAAATATGTTGCAGTTAAATAAAAACGAGTACAATATTATTCCTTACTAAGTATCTACTACATTGAACATTTCTACAAACACCACTTATCAGTTATACAAAATTGTTACATACTTTATTCATAAAAGTACACAATGTTTTATTTTGATACACCTTTTTTAAATTATTGACTTAAATAAAATTAAGTGTGTTTGAAATTTAATCTTTATTTTCTTCATCTTCATCCCAATCACTAACCAGGCTTTTGATCTTGTCATTGCTGTCCGTGGTTCCTTTTTCAGTAGTTGTAGTCTCTTCAGTAGCGGAGGCTTCAACAATTTCATCTGACTCAGTAGGTACGTTTTCGTTTACAGAATTATTGTCTTCCTGCGAATCATTATCATCCCAATCAGTTAGCAGAGAAGATATTTTTTCTTGAGCTTCAGCTGGATCAGTTGTAACAGATACAGGAATTTCTTGCTCATTTCCTGATTCATCTGTTGATAAATTGGGTACATCACTTATTTCTACTGTATTTTCTTGTTCTGAAGATTTTTGTGCAGTCATATGTTTTTCTACTTCTTGTTGAATGTTTTCTATTGATTCTTCTACTTCACATCCATTTTTATTTTGATCATTATTATTGAGTACACAGCTGTCATCATGTGGTGTGGTTTCATCCAGGTTTTCTTCCTGTGTATCTTCTTCTGACCACTCAGAGGCAAGGGTCTGAGCTTTTTCAGCAGCATCTTCAGTCAATATCTGATCTGGTGCATTGACAGAATCAAGAACAATATTGGGTTCAGAAACCGGTTCTTCCTCATTATTTACTTGGATATTTTCAGTTTCAGTGATTTGACTGTTTATGCTCAATTCTTCAGATTGTGGCTGAACTTCATCAACAGTTTCAGTGGTGAGCTGGGTATCTGATTTTGGTTGTGTCTCTGTGTCTGGTTGCGTATATGTCTGTGATTCAATAAATTCTGTTTCTTCAATAACAGTGTCAGTATTTGGATCAACCTCAGCTTCTTCTATTACAATTCCAACTGCAGTATCAGTAGGTTTGGTAGAGTCTACAGTTTCTTCATCTGGATTTTCTATAGGGCCTTCCTCAACAATTTCCATGGGAGATATGTCTTCCATATTATTTACACACTCTCCAACAGTGTTTTCAAGTACATTTTCAGTAGTGGGCAGTTCATCTGCAATTATCTCTTGACACTGGCTGACAGGAGTAATAATTGCACTGCTATCTATGGTGTCACTGACATTTGAAGGGAGGTCAACATGAGGTAGGTCACTTATATCACTGTTACATTCAGCATTGTTTGTTATCTGCTCTTGGGTTGTCTGTTCCACAATTGGTTGAAAGCTTGATACAGGTGTATTTTCAATTTGATTGGTATTCACAGTATGTTGTAGATTGCTTTGCCATACTTGTCCTACATGCTTTTCTAAGACGTGAGCATTAATTACTGGTGCAGTTGTTGTAACCGTTCCAAAATTTTGAGTTAAAATAGCTGATGATTGAACAAATTGTGCTCCTAGGCCTTGTGTAGTCAGAAGTTGGTATTGCTTATTTTCATCTCCAACTTGGTGACTGTACACAACAACAATGTTTGAGTTATCTGAAGCCACTGCCTCTGAAACATTTAGAGGAAATTCATCTTGGATAATCATCATATCATTAGTCTGAGTAGTGTCCATATCTATGGTAGTATTCTCTAAAGTAGTTGCATGAGGGGCAGTTAAGACAGTCAATGTTTTGTTTGAATCTCCACTATCAAATATGATAGGGTGGTTGGAAGTCATTAAAGCTAATTCTTCTTCATTTGAGACATAAATTGGTATGGACTCAGCTATGTTCCCTTGGTTCTTGAGCAACATGTTAGAATGTTGTATTTCTTGAACATTTGAGTTATGTACATTAGTGAACTCCATTGATGATGAGGGTATCACAGTTTGAAGGCCATGGTCAGACAAAATGTATTCCTCTGTAATTTGCTTTGATTTACGGGGAATAAGTTGATTATCTCTCATAATATACTCATTGTTATCAATCACAACAATTTCTTCATGAGTATCATTAGAAGTTGACATTGATATCTCCTGCATGTATTCATTTTGAGCCGCTGAGATCTTACGATCAACTCTATTTTTACGAATTTGGCCTTGAGCATTTAAGCCTGTATTTAGGATTTTTTGCTTTGTAAGTGTTGCTTCAAGCACTTTCTTAGTGACCACAGTTACATTTCCGTAAGGCCTTTGTTGAATTTGATATTGTATGTCCAGCTCTTCATAGTCATTTTGAATTGGTTCAGCTTTAACAATACTTTTCTTGTCCTCATATGACTCATCATCGGAATCGTCAATAATGCCATCTTGTATTGCATCCTTTCTATGATGTGCTTTTAAATGAGCGCACAGATTGGTTTCTCTCATGAAAACCTTCTGGCAGTAAATACATTGGAGATTTGATTTCCTTTCTGAGGAGTATTTATGTCCAGTACTTTGAATATGCATAAGCAGGTGATTTGATGAATTAAAAGCAGCGGGACAAACATTGCATCTGAAATTTTTGGTTTCTGAATGTGTTAATTTGTGTTTGATAAGCAGTGCTTCAGTGAGAGCAATATAATTGCATAGATTACATTTAGGGAAATGATATGATGCTGGAGGTTCCACACCATGTTTAGTGTACAAATGATGAAGTAAATAGTTTCTTTTAGTAGATCTTTGTCCACAGTACTCGCAAATGTTCAAGACTGGCTTTTCATTATGGACTTCAACAAGATGGCGTCTGAACTTATAGTAGCTAGTGAAGTTCATGGCTTTCCCCGGAGTACCACAAATGAGGCATATCCAAGGGCCTTCAATATTTTCAGCTCCCAAGGCAATAAGTCTAGCAGCTTGTTTGGAATCCAAAACATCAGTTTCAAATGTGAAATCAGGTCCTTTTTCAGTTTTTGCTGGTTTATCATGACCTTGTAAAGGTGAAAGTTTTTGTTTCTTAACATTCTTAGCAGGTGTGTTCAGAATTTTTAGTTTGATGTTCTTATTGCTCTTCACTAAATGGGGATACTTTTTAAGAACTTCGCTTATTATTTTGGCATGATCTAAGTTAGCAGATGACTTATTTTTTGTCTCGATAGTAACTTTGGAAGCCTCCTCGTTTCTTTCTAAAATTTGATCAAAAAGCTGATTTGGGTCTCTTGAAGATTCAGACTTGACTTTTGAAAATTGTTCAGGATACATGTCAGTGTCACCAGTAATTACATCTTCAAACAATGAATCTTCATGTGATTGTATTGACTTTTTACATTCTATTATATCAAACGTAGCTGGTCCCAACTTCTTAGAACTTGATGCTTCACTTGCCATGTGCAGTCTTGGGCGCTTTGAATATTGTTTCCGAGTTTCTGGATGTACCATTAAAGGTTGGGATGCATAGGATATATTGCAGAATGAGTTTTCAAAAATGTTGTCCGTATCCAGTTCTTCAGGTAACTCATACCTTGTGGGACGTGGGTCGCCCAATATCACTTTCTTGTTGAATCTTTGATCAAGGGGTAATGGTGATGGTTCACGGTAGGTGCGTACAGGACCATTGCTTTTCAAAGTAGGCTTATTAATAGGCAGGTACACATTTTTGTCTCGATATACTGTTGTTTTTTCAAATGCCTTGGAATGGGAGCGTTTGTAAGTTATAGGGGATGTAGTAACAATTTCTGTTGAACTAACACTTTTAATTATTTCCTTTGCTTCCGGTTTGTGTGCACGTTTGTTAGCATTGTGACTGAAGACTTTAGTCTTCGGTCGATGTGAGTCTAGAAGCTTGGTCAACACAGGCATACTCATTATTTCTGAGCATTGGTGTAATCTCTCAAGAAGTTCCATTTTGAACTCTAACTGCCCCGTGTACATGAAATTCACAATAGGGACCACAATATCAGCTTGCAGATCATCCGGCATGACTAAACAGTCTTCATACATCTCACATGTTCTTTCCAATAATTCAAAGTACTCTGTGCATGCACTGAGCACTAAACGATGGACCTTCAGCTGGGCATTATCTTGGAATTGCAGTGTCAAGTCACAGTAGTCTGTGCGGTTGAAAAAGTGCTTTAACCTCTGGAGGAAATACACCCCCCAGTTATCTACTTTCACTTGCTTTACGTCGTCGGCCATCGTTACTGTTTTACCGTTTCATAATTTTTATTATCCGCTGCAGTACTGTTCCAACTGTAAAACGAAAAGTTCCAATATTAGCGTTTGTTGAAAATGTTAAATATCGATTGCCATGCAGTAGGTACGTACAATTCAATGATTGCCGGCAAGTTTAACGTGATTTTACTACATTGATCGGGATGGGGTGACGCCAAAAGCGGCCAGTAATCATGACGACTTTTATTCATGGAGAACACTTGAATTTTCCGCCACATTATTACGTTTATATTGTTGATGTACTTACGATTATTAATTCAAATAGTTCCAAACACTTTGTAGCTCGTATTTCAGTAACTTGGTCTCGTCGCAATCAAAATCTTCACCAACAAACACAATATTACTGCACCAGCCCGGTGTCAAGTTGACATCGCGCACGCAAGAATCGCAAGATGGCGGTGTTCATCGACCTCATTTCTCGTCAGCATTCTGCCACTCGGCTTGTATTGCGTTCGGAGTCATAACATTTACTTTCAAATGTTAAATGGTGAAAAATTCCAAACTTATTTTAAACTACATACTAAACTGTTTACGATTGCAATATTTTGTACGTATTCATTGTAAAATATATAAATGATCTTTTCTTTTCATTATTTTTGTATGATAGTAAAACAACTGATTTCGTGGTCAAGGCATAGTCGCTACAAAAGCGCCATCTCCACAAATCAATGCTAGTGAGTACTATTGATCGGACGCGTTCTAATTTTACAATGCAGATAGTGATGACGCATTCCAAAAGGAGTACTCTATTATGGTGTCCTAGTTTACACAGGTAGGTATATTAAAAAACAATAGATGGCTCTGCTGCATGATAATTTAAAAATAAATCCAGTTAGGAAAATATAATAATATTATTAAAAAAACTGGCTGGCGTGTTGTGTCGTGCCATGCCTCGCAAAGAGAATACAATCACTACGTTTTGTGCCTGGCTTACTCAGGGCATTCTAGATTTAAGTATATTCTGTAAATATCTTTATCAACTATGGAATAACTTAGAAAATAACTTTCAAGATTCTAAGTCTAAGTTCGAGATAGGTACATAAATAGAGCTGTAACAAAATTCTTCGTAAATAGCTGATTATGACGGGTTTCTCATGTCTTTGTTAATAAACAAACAAAAAACTTTACTCAAAAAGCTCTTTGACGTTAAGAAAACACAAATTTTGTCGCTCTTGCCATGTGTTGTAATAGGTAAGTAGGAACGACCGGTTGGCCGAATGGCTAGTCATCAACGGTCGCGGGTTCGAATCCCGCAAGGTGTAACATTTATGTGATGGGCACAAATGTTTGGTTCCGAGTTAAGTATGTATGTTTATCAGTTGTAGTATCTATCCATAGTAGAGGGAATCCTAGTTTGGCCACAGAATAAATAATAGTACCTTCTATTTAATAATTGGTGTGGATTGTCCTGAAGTATTTATTTTTATTTATTTATGGACATAAATAATTATAATGTTGAATATTTTATGTTAAATGGTACGTTTTTTATCCGTCTACGGCGAAGCAAAAAGAATGGGTTATGATTTCGACCGGTATGTATGAGTATGTTCATCCTGTTCCCCATAACTTCTAAACTACTTATCATAATTTGACAAATGAAGTATCGTTGGAAGGCATACTCGCGTCTATGGTTGGAAACGTCTTGATATTCCGCTGGTTAATAGGATAAGTGACGTCACTTTAAATTGAATATGGCCGGCGCCCTTTACATAGACTAATGAAATAATAATTTAAAAAAATGGTGCCGTGTTGGGTATCAAATGAAAGGGCTTAATTAGCACATTTCAAAAATATATTTATTGTTAGATGTTGCTCGCGGCTTTGCTTGCACGCACCCGATAATTGGGAATAATTTTTTAAATCACGCCTCTTTAGTGAGGCAAACATATTTCTTTAGAAACCTACACAAAATATTATAGTATAATAAATGCGTATTTATTAGTTCAAACTAAAAACTATTAGATAAAATACTTATAAGTTAAAAAACTAAAATCCTAGTGTAAACAAAAAGTCACAAACAAGAAAAAGTTATAAAAATATAAAACTTTTGAGCCGTGTCTGTGCGCTTTACCTACTTGGTTTAATATTGATTTATATCGCACTCATAAAGCTCTAAAGATTTAAATATCTAAAACTTTTCAAAATTCTTGTTTGTGACTTTTTATTCCATCGTCATCATCATCATCAGCCTATATCTGTCCACTGCTGGACGTAGGCCTCACCTAATGCACGCCACTGAGCTCAGTCTTGAGCTCTCTTCATTCATTTTCTTCCGGTCGCTTTTCGCAGGTTGTCACACCACCTGGCCACAGGGTGTCCTACACTACGTTTGCCTAAACGTGGTCTCTACTCTATAATTCGTCTACCCAACGGTTTTTCAGGAAATGTGACCAGTACTTTAGCTTACTCCCCCTGCGAAAACTTTGGTCCCCCTGATTTAGTTCTGTAGCTGCAGCCACTCCTGCGACTCACCGGGTCATCGGTCCACCTCTAGGGTGGCCGTTCTACGCCCCGTATTCCAGTCCACTCGTAGTGTAGGACGTTCTTCGGGAAATATGGGACAGCCCAATGCCACTTCAGCTTGCTTATCCTTAGGGCTACGTCGGTTACCTTGGTTCTCTGTCGGATATCTTCATTACGAACCATGTCCTTCCGAGAAACTCCAAGACCTTAAGTTTGTGGACTAGTTTGACCGTGAGTGTCTCCGTAGGTCATGACTGGTAGGACGCACTGATTGAAGAATTTTGTCTTCAGGCACTGTGGTATGGACGACGAGAAGACTTGACGAAGCTTGCCGAATGCTGCCCAACCCAGCTGAATTCTTCTGTTGGCTTCCTTCTCAAAGTTGTTCCTACCTAATTGCAATATTTGCCCACGGTAAACATATTTTCGAACAACTTCAAGAGGTACACCATTGACTGCAATCGGTTCCGGGTCAACAAGATCGTTAAACATGATCTTGGCCTTATTTATGTTCATTCCGAGACCGATGCGTCGAGAAGCATCATCTAGGTTGGTCAGCATGCTTTGCAAGTCTTGCAGTGACTCCGCCATTATGACATATCATCGGCAAATCGTAAGTGTGAGATGTTCTCGCCATTGTTTTTTGTTTATTAATGACTATTCCTTTCCAATCCAGCGTCTTAAACATATCTTCCAGGTCATTACGAACAGTTCGGGTTCGATGTTCGATTTAACATCCCCCTGTCTCACTCCCCTCGCGCAGTTGGATATGTTCAGACTGCTGGTTTTGTACTTAGACACCCATAGTCGCGGCATCATATAGAAACTTCAGCACTTCGATGTATCGCCAGTCCACTTGACAACGCTGCAAAGACTCCAGAACCACCCAGGTTTCAACGGAGCCAAAGGCCTTCTCATAGTCCACAAAAGCAAGATACAGGGGATGGTTCATCATCATCATCATCATGCCAGCCTTTAGAAGTCCACGGCTGAACATAAACCTCCCCCAAAGAGCGCCATGACGAACGATCTTGTGCCACCTCCATCCACCGACTTCCTGCGATGGCTACAATGTCGTCGGTCCATCGTGTGGGGAGGTCTCCCCACAATTCGTTCTTGTTCATGGTCGCCATTCGAGAGCCTTCCCCAGCGGTTGTCGGTTCTGCGAACTATATGGCCTGCCCATTGCTACTTCAACTTGCAAACTCTGAGATCTATGTCGTTAACCTTCGTTCTTCTACGGATTTCCTCATTTCGGATTCTATCACGTAGTGTATTTATAAGTTGTATCTTTATTTGTATTATTTTTTGGTGTGCAATAAAGTGTATTTGTATTGTATTGTATTGTAGTGAAACACCGAGCATAGCTCTCTCCATTGCACGCTGCGCAACTCTGAGCTTATGGATGAGACCAATAGTTAGCCACCACGTCTCAGTGCCGTATGTCATCAGTGGCAACACGCACTGATTATAAACTTTCGTCTTGAGGCTCTGGGGTATCCGCGACGAGAAGATATGGCGTAATTTGCCGAACGCTGCCCATCCGAGTTGGATTCGTCGGTTGACCTCTTTGTCGAAGTTGGATCTACCCAGTTGGATCGTTGGACCTAAGTAGACATAGTGATCTACAGCTTCGATAATATCGTTCCCAACATCAGCCCGCATGGGTACGACATGGGCATTTGACATGATGTTCGTCTTACCCATGTTAATATTAAGACCCACCTGTTGGGAAACAATATTGAGGTCACTGAGCATTATGCTTAGGTCTTCCATGGTTTCTGCCATGATGACTATATCATCAGTAAATCGAAGGTGAGTGATGTATTTGCCATTGATGTTAACCCATATCCGTTCAGGGGCTGGTTATACTCTTCAGACTTCTGTATAACCTGCTTCACTGTGTGTGTGGTCTATATGGTGCTGAATCCTCCGCGAAACCCGGCCTGTTCATGAGGCTGGAATTCATCAAGTCTTCTTGCGAGACGACTTGAGATGACCCTCGAAAACAACTTATAGACATGGCTCAAGAGTGAAATAGGTCGGTAGTTCTTTAAAAGGGTTAAATCCTCTTTTTTTAAGGAAGAATACTACCAAACTTCTGCTCCAGGCCTCTGGAGTTCTCCCACTGTTTAGAATGGTGCTAAATAACCCCTGAAGCTCCCGAAACAGGTACGGGTTTCCCCCTTGCTTTCAAGAGCTCCGAAGTTGTAACATGTTGTAACCATCCTCAACGGGCGCTTTCCATTCTTTTTGTTTGAGCGCCATCTCAATCTCGTTTAGGCTGTAGTCGACCAGTTCGTCACTTTTTATAACTAAGACCGTAGTCGGGTTTTCGATTTTGAACTTATATTTTTATTATCTTTGGTAACCCTTGGATAGCCGAGGCCCGAGCCATGTTTTGAGTTGCATAGGATGGGTGTACCAGTTCCAAACCAGGTACCAGTGGTTGACCACTGTCATTGAATAAATTAAGAAATGGCGGGCATTTTTGTTGAATTCAATTGTTTTGTTATGTTGCTTATACTGTTACCAACCTTCCGAACATATTTTGCGAGAGTGTTCGAAATTATTTTTTTTGTGAGAACAGTGTTTCGTTCACTTATCTTCCGGCCGCCATCAGAGTATATAAATACTACGTTATAGCCTTAGCCGCCATCACAGCTGTTACAAATGCACGTCGACACGGTAAGTTAGATCTTTTAAAATCACCTATTAGGTATTTCTTAATTACTGTCATCAAGTCATATTAATAATAATCTTTATTTGGTCTTAATATTTGTTTGTTTGTTTGTTGTCTTATTATTTAGAAACAAGTGTTTAAGCGCTATGTCCTATTTTTACCCGACTACAGCAAAACAAGGGAAGGGTAATAAGTTTAACAGTCTATGTTTGTATGTATCTATGTATGTGGTTATGTGGATATTCCACCATATTAGCGTCGCTCCTATTGGTTCGATTTTGACAAACGAGATGTCAATGGATTCGTCTTCAGTGGCCCAATTCCATAACTTGGCTACAATCGGATTATCACTTTTTTCATAGCAAATTCGACTCTATCGCAAGGCATTAGTGGCTGCGATACTGAGAATTCGATTGAAGCCAAGTTATGGAATCGGGCTGCAGGGCTACGTTCGTAAACGTCGCCTGACGACGCTCGATGACATAAACGCGTTCTAAAACCCACGGGGTGATCGCTCGGCTATCACTCGTAGGCGTTTCTAAATGACGCTCGACGACGCTTCGGTCGCCTCACGAAATAGGTGGGTGAAAGTCGCCCTGACGTTTTAATGACACTATTTGAGTGTCAACCCAAAAGTTTTTTGATTATTTTGAGGTTAATCTAATCATCGCGAGCAAATTTTTCATCGAGAGGTATGGAAACTGCTATAGAAGATACGGAAAGGAGGATTTTTACTGATAATGGCCAGTTAATAGTAGATGAACGATGAATTTTTGTTGTAAAATCTATTTTGTCAGTGACAGCTCCGCAGTGTAGTTCGAAAACGTCCGATGACGAACGTCGCACGCCTTGGGGCGAACGCTAGTCGTCGGACGAGATTTAGAAACGCAGCCCAGGTACAGAGTGTCATACATTATTACCCGTTTACGGAAAGGCAAAGGAAAGGTTATGTGTTCAAACTAAAAACTTGGTCTGATTTTGACAAGCGAGGTATCAATGGATTCGTCTACTCCATTGATTTCAAGAAGGCTATTTTTTACCCGATCGTAGTCGGGTTTTAGCTTTTGAACTTATATCTCATAGAAGGAGGATACGACATACTCCCTTCTACGTTATATCTTGTTAATAAATAATGACATAGTCAAGTATTTTTAAAATGGGAACACACCTTGTTCTGAGTTCCTATTGTTGGCCAACAATATTTATTGGTTGCCTAAGGTTTTTTTCAAAGCGATGTTTTTGATGACAATCTAGAGCTATAAGCCAAAAAAAGAGCTATCATCAAAATTTATTTTGAAGCAAATACGGGAATGACCGTTTTTGGTAGTGATCAAGATTTAAAAAAAAGCTTTAATGTTTGGATTCGAATAATTTATCAATATTGCAGCGATAGTACTTAGTTGTTTATTACAACTTTATATATACATTTATACGTTAAAACTACAAAATACCCGTTCAGAGCATTTCAAAATAAAAATTGTCCTTAGCTGGTTTGGGACTGGTCCCATGCTACGATTTGCCATTATGGATCATGTCACAGTCAGTGTCCACGTTTCGGCTTTGTATGTCACTACAGTATAGGACCCACTGGTTTAAGACTTTTGTCTTTAGACACTGTGGAATGAGCAAAGAGAATACATGACGAAGTTTCCCAAATGCTGCCCAACCCAGCCGAATCCGCCAATCGGCGTCATTCTTCAAAGTTGTTACTGCCCAACATAGGTAAGTGTTTGCCCAAGAGACTTACTTACCTATTCCTGCACAACTTTGAGAGGCACGCCAATGAACCATAACTATAATGGCCCTAGCTCGCGATCTATAAAATTACAGTTAAAACTGAGCTTATTTGTCACTAAACAAGTAGTTTTTGAATTCCTTAATTGTTTTATGCTCAAAACCAGAACCGATAAAACTGGAGAACCAATTTGCTGCTTTAGAAAGTACAATCGATGTTGACTTTGACCAGGAAGTTGACCAAGTGGTAGGAATCCTCCGTGAAGAGGGTACAAAGCTCTGTGAGATGCGACGTACCTACTGGCAGAAAATCTAAACTTCTGGGAGAGTCTCTGCAGCTAATGGATATTCAACGCGAGAATCCGGAAGTCACTTAGAATCCGGAAGTCAGTTCGACAGAACAGCAAAGCAAAAAAATAAGTAAGCTGGTTAGACGAGACCTCCGAAGCTCATTGGAGCTTGTGTATTGACACACTCCATATAAGAAATGATTGAGCAAAATTGGGGGTCAAAAACTTAGTTCAAAAGCTGGGTTAGAGCCATCTGACGAAGATGACCTCATCTAGTGGGGAAGTCATCGTTTCGAAGCCAGAGATTCTCGCGGAATTTGAAGAGTTTTGTGGTCAATTATACACGTCGCAGGCATCCAGGCTAGAACCCAATACCAAGGATTCCAGGGCCATCCCTACCCACCAATTTGCCTAATATCTGCCAGAAGTCAACCATGATGAAATCGTAAAGGCTATTAAACAGCTCAAAAATTGAAAAGCGCCTAGGGTGGATGGGATTACCACGGAACTCCTAAAAGCAGGAAGTAATTGCACCCACGCTTAAAGAACTGCAGTGTATCTTTAATTCAGTTCTCTTCTCTGGGAGATCTCCACAGGCTTGGAACAGGAGTGTAGGGGTCTTATTTTTCAAAACGGGTGATAATACCATTTTGAACAACTATCGGCCCATGTCGCTCTTGAGCCATGTCTACAAGCTGATTCAAGAGGCATCACGAATCGTCTCGCTCGTAGACTCGACGAATTTCAAGAAGGGCAAGCTGGGCTTCGAGAAGGATATGGCACCAAAGACCACATTCACACAGCGCGGCAAATTATACAGAAAACCGAAGAGTATAACATCCCTGTGCTTGCATTAGGTTCTGCCGTCTGAGATATATTCGACGAGAATCCTATTGCGCTTCCCGAACGCTGCCCGCAGCCGAGTTGGATTTTTCGTTTAACCACTTTGTCGATGTTTGATCTACCTAATTGGATAGTCTGTTTTAGCTAAATGTAGAGCTAAAAATACTCGTAAACAACTTCCCAACAATTGCCCGTATCGGTAAAACATGCGAGTTCAAATTAAGGGCGGCACAGTCCCAAAATCAGCAAAAAGACGAATAGCAAAACGTCGAGAACGACGTTATGAAACAACTTTATGGGAACCATAAAAATAATGTGGATAGAAAAGTATACCACCTAAACCACAGAATAAATAATCTCAACAAATAATAGAACAGAACTTTCAGATATGGCTTGGTATTCTTGGAGAAAAAAAACTCGAATTACCACATGACAATAACTTTAAAAAAAAGTTCCTACCCTATTAAATTAAACAAATAACCGTAATTTTTTATTGAGTAAATATTGAGACATCGATAGAAAACCACAAAATTATTCTAAAATCGACTCCCGAGCTGCACACCTCTCCCGCTCACACTGCACCTGGACAAGCAGGACAAACATTCGAGAGTGTACCCTGTCTTAAGACCCTGGGAGACTTAATCTACTCATCATGAACATGGTATCCAGTTCCTCCAGCGACTCCTCTATAGTCACATTAATCATTATACCGTCGGAAAACGATGTATTTCGACATTGATGTTAATTCTCATGTTGTTCCAGATTATAAGCTTGAAAACATCCTCCAATGAGTGTCTCCCTGTCGTACGCCTCGCTGCAATTGGATTGTTTCCGAGGTCTGGTCATGCAGTCGAAATGACATGATGGTGTCACATTCATTACCTAGTTCTACGTACTAGGAAAATTACTAAAACATGACTGTTTAAAAATAAAATATAAAAAATCAAGTAATCCGACTGCGAACAAAACAAAAAAGAGGCAACAAGCTTTAGATTCTTGATTTTGTACTATAAGATGTCGTCGAGACTTTTCGTCACTAATTCCCCAGTGCCTAAAACTAAATAAAGTCTTCAACCAGTGCGTCCTGACCAGGGCGCTTATTCACTATGCCGCATGAAATTCCTTGGCGAAAACGTGTGACGTCAGTACGGCAATTGCCGTACGATTCCACGAAGATATCTTAACGCGGCGCGTTACGTGCGTGAATGGTCATAGTGAATAAGGGCCCTGTGCGTTATGACTTACGGAGCTGAGACGTGGACACTCACGGTACGACTAGTTCACTAATTCAAAGTCGCTCAGCGTGTAATGGAAATTCGGAGTTTCTCTGAGAGATCGAATCCGGACAGAGAATCAAAGTTATCGACATAGCCCATAGGATTCGTAAGCTGTAGTAGCAGAGGGCTGGTAATATCTGTCAAAAGACTGGTAACCGTTGGGGTAGACGTGTTCTAGACTGGACAATGCGACGATATGGGCAAGATGGCTGGCGGCGGTTGGAAAAGAAGAGCCGAAGATCAGGCTCAGTGGCGTGCTATAGGAAATGCCTATCTATGTCCAGCAGTGGACTGATGCGGGCTGATAATTATGATGATGAGGCTGTGCGTTGTCTGTCAAGTCAGTCTTTATGTCACGTATAATAGGTCACAAAAATCAATTTTTTGTCTATTCAATAATCACTTATGCGGTTCTAGCTCTGGCGTCTCTGACTACTATCTGACCCATATTTTAGGGTTCTGTTATAATTATAACGGAACGGGACATATATCAATGTGTCTAAACGGAATTGTTGTGGCAACGCTGTCTGCTTCCTGTCTGTGTGTCTGTCACGGGCTTGTAGAACGTAAATTAAAAAAGAGACTACAAATAATAGTCATATTTAGTTCTGAAAGCCAAAATAGGAAATCGAATTTCCGGTTTCATAATATATGATTAGAAAAAGAAAATTGCAGGTAAATGGAAAAATAAAGAACACGGCAAAGTGTACTAAGCTGCGTGTGCACGAGTACTTAACTGACAGATTGCAGAATAAACAAGATCTAGTTAAGATCAATAAAGGTTAAAAAAACGGACCACACATCGCCTAATTGAAAGTGAAGCACCCAAGATATGCCGATCCGCTCGTACGCACACACACACACAATGTTATGTCGATCTGCCGCCACATCACAGCAAAGTCTCCTTATTAATCGTGTTAATTCTGTTAAGTACCTACTCACAAAAAACGAAAACAATGCAGTCAATTGTGATGAAATTGTGTATCAGCCACAAAACCCCCTACATTATCCGCTCACGCACACATACTCAGCCGCCACTTGCTATGCTTCACTCGTTTGATTGGCGGTATAGACTCCGTCTTTTTAAACCTTCTTGGGTAGGATATAAATCGTTGTTGACCGTAAATGTATACTAGTACCTAAATGTAATTACTTTTTCTTCCGATGGCAAAATGTTTCATATGAAAATATGTAGATCACGGACGATCATAGATTTAGGTAATTAATTAGATCTCTACGATTTTTTTATTTTTTTTGGCACTGTGATCAGACCAAGTTTGATGCATGATGTATTAGGTAATACCAATATTACCAAACAAAACAACAACATAAATTGAAAATTTAAACAGCGAAGCCGGACTTCTTATGAATATGTCAAAGACCAAAATTATGACCAACAGTCTATCTCAGCCAAATATTCTCCTTCCTGGTGAGACAAGAACAAAAAAGTTGCTGGACTTACCAAAAACGCCTGGAAGAGAGTCCATGAAGGAGCTCACGCAAGGGAAGCTTCCTTTATCCCTCAAGCGAAAACATCTATACTTCCTATCCTCACCTACGGGGTACAAACCTGGTCTTTGACTGCTCATCAGAGGTCCATATTCGGGGTTTGCCAATGCACAATGGAACGCAGTATCCTCGGGGTAAAGCTCATGCACCGACCGCGTCAGAAACACCATACTGCATTCCCAAACGCAAATAACTGTCGTGACTCAGAAAGCTGCCAGCTTGTAGTGGGACTGGGCCAGACATGGTAGCCGCATGTCCAATGAGCTCTGGGCCAATATAACAACTCAATGGAGCCCTAACAACGGCCGACGGCCTCGTGCCTCGACGGAGATGGCGGGATGACCTTGATTCCTTCAAGAAAGACTGGACTAGTGTCGCACAAAACCGTGATATGTGGAAGAGCAGTGAGAAGACCCAGGCTAAATATAATAAGTACGTATTATCACTACAAGCACAGAATAAATACTACTCGGTTGAAAGCTGCCTTTCAGCATTGTAGTGTTAATAGTATCTCTATAAAATGTCTGTGACATACGGACGGACGGACAAACGGACACAACGAAACTATATCGGTCCTTATGTTTGACTACGGAGCCCTAAAAACAATGAAAACTGTTTTTTTTTAAACTATGGAAATTTAAATGTCTTTCGCCAATAAAACAAGTAACATACAATGGCCTTCAAAATTGAGTACCACAATTTTAATGTCTGCCTGTTCGCGCATCACGTTAAAACTACTGGACCGATTGCGATGCGATTTATAGTGTTGGATAACTTAAGTTTTGACTTAAAAACTGGTGTACTTGGTATCCCAATCCGATGAGCAGGAGCCAAGCAATTTAATTAAAAAACTATTAATTTAAAAAATGAGGTACTAAATTTTGAAGGTCAGTCAGTTAAGGGATTGTCTTTCGTAGATAATTTAATTAATATTTGAGGATCTTGTAGGTACCATCTTACATAAAGACACTTCTGATATTCTCTATCGAGCTACCATCTGGCTGGATACCTAGATTTTAATCCTGTAAGATAAAAGACAACTTTATCCTACGGCTGAGCCCACTTTGTCGCCGGCCAGTCTTTTCACCGAGCCAAGAAAAGAATTCCTGAAAGCTCAGCTGATTTGCCAGATCCCGTCCCGCCCAGCCGTGTCCCCGCCCATCGCTGCTGGGCGGCATTGTCACTTGGGCTTAGAACCAGTAAGCGCTAGACCTCAGAGCAGAGCGCACTGTGTCATATTGTCAGTGTTTTGAGTTTCGTGTGAATTTGCAGAGAGTCGGACGGGAAAGCGAGGTGAGGATAGTTAGTTAATAAAAGTTGTGTGTGAACTTGGTTGCGGCCTTCCACGATAACATGACTCGCGCCAGCCAGTCGAATAACCTAAGAATAAGAGAATAACAAATCTTTGATTTGTTTTTAAGTTTGTTCAGATTCTGCACCCACTAATGAACGTGAAATTATATTGTTACAATACCTTGATATATTTTATGGCTTTTTTATTTGGATTCGCATGTCATGATGACCTCGTAGGTAGGTATATGTCTATATATTTAATTGGATATTTTAATGTAAAAGCAGGTTTTCGCATGATTGCAATGAAAAACCTTTTTAGAGGTTCTTAATAATAAAAAAAGTAAAAGTTTCTAGCACAGTACTTCGTTACCGAATATTCAAGTCCATCCCAAATATTGTATAAAGGTGAAACTGCTGTAGGTACTATATACGACCGACATTTTTATTTTTTTTATTTTTTTTGATGATATTTTTGACGACCGTTTGGTCTCGTGGCTAGTGATCCTAGGTACGTAATCCAACGGTCGCGGGTTCGAATCCTGCAAGGTGGAATGTTTGTTTTCGAGTCATGGATGTTATAATATTCGTATATATGTATGTTTATCCGTTATCTAGTACCCATAGTACAGGGAATCCTAGTTTGGGGCTAGGTAATTGGTGTGGAATTATCCCGAATATATTTATTTATTTATATGTATGTATACAATAACAAAGCATACTTTTTATCACAAAAAGTTTATATTCACGCGGGCTATGTCGTAAGTCACAGCTTGTTTTGAGGATAAATGTAGAGTAAAGGCACAGGAAAAAGCTGAGCTTGGGGACGGATGTCATAATTAACGTGCCCTTGCTTGTTTTAGATGCTAGTACATGAACCTTGATTGTTGTAATAGTACTTGAACCTTCATTGGTTTAGGTTCAGTTCAAATACTAGAAGTATTTGAACTTAGATTGTTTTAGATGCTAGTACTTGAATCTTGATTGTTTTAGATGTAAGTTAGGTACTTGAACAAGCTGGTTTCCTTGCATTTAATAAAAATGACTCAAAATAAATAAAGCTTTACTTGGAGTTTTTTTTATTAGGGTAGTTCATCTGCAGTATGGTCACATGCTTATAATTTATATTAAACTTTGTTAGTTTTTTAAATCCATTATTTTATTCTATTGAATACACGCTGGTCGCTCGCCTGATAGTGTCTCGCACTTCTCTGTATTTCTCTTCTCTGCACTGCGCTCGTTACCCTGAGACATTCGTTTATAAGTCTCGTTGCCCAGTAAATTCACTGAAAACATTGCCCTTCGAACCAAAATACAGAAGTAATTGCACCCTACTGCTTGGTGGTTGAATATTTGTCAAATGTGTGCTACTTCCCAAGGCGGAAACTTGCCACAACTACTAAAAAATGGGCCGTTGTGGGATGCCTGGCAGATGTGTAAACGCGTCGCCGCGCGCTCGCGTCGCCACGCCACGCTACGTTACCCCCGCACCGCGCCATTAGATGTTTACACATCAAAAAAAGTTTGAGATTGATTTTTCTATTAAAGAGTTTTTGGAGTTATAATTTTCATGGGCTTACATCGCGATGCGCTGCCGCATGCTCATGCGGACTCGTAGCGTAAACTCCTGAGGAAGAAAGAATACGCATGAGTTGCTTTGTTCTATTCTCGGATCATAGGTACTTGGACATTTATGTTAGTTACTAATTTTCATGGGCTTACATCGCGATGCGCTGCCGCATGCTCATGCGGACTCGTAGCGTAAACTCCTGAGGAAGAAAGAATACGCATGGGTTGCTTTGTTCTATTCTCGGATCATAGATACTTGGACATTTATGTTAGTTACTAATTTTCATGGGCTTACATCGCGATGCGCTGCCGCATGCTCATGCGGACTCGTAGCGTAAACTCCTGAGGAAGAAAGAATACGCATGGGTTGCTTTGTTCTATTCTCGGATCATAGATACTTGGACATTTATGTTAGTTACTAATTTTCATGGGCTTACATCGCGATGCGCTGCCGCATGCTCATGCGGACTCGTAGCGTAAACTCCTGAGGAAGAAAGAATACGCATGGGTTGCTTTGTTCTATTCTTGGATCATAGGTACTTGGACATTTATGTTAGTTACTAATTTTCATGGGCTTACATCGCGATGCGCTGCCGCATGCTCATGCGGACTCGTAGCGTAAACTCCTGAGGAAGAAAGAATACGCATGGGTTGCTTTGTTCTATTCTCCGATCATAGGTACTTGGACATTTTATGTTAGTTACTAATTTTTTACTCACTTATATTTTGACAATTATTAGTGAGTCATAGCCGGTTATCATACTGGACGAAGATTGGAAGGTGTTAATTTTACATACTGCTAAAATGACAGTTTGAAAGTTTTTTATATTCATAAATTCCTTAGGTATGGTAGGTACGTACTCGTATAAATTGCGTTAACTAACACTAATCAATGACCGCGGCATTATAAGAAATGAAGTACAGACCAATCCAGCGAGAAAACTATGGGGAAACACTAGACAGAGCCAATTTTGGGTGCACCAAACTCAGTTAATTCTTAATATTTTTGTCCCTTTCGTTTTCTCAAGGTTTTAAAATGTAAAACTCAGTTCTCAGCACACATTCAGCACAGAATATTATCCTGTGTCATTGATGAACAATCTTTATCTACAATACTTAGATACCTACCTATCAACAATAATTGTAAGCTTCACTCCATTTAAAATAGAATAAAAAGTTCCACAGAACAGACTGCCTTTTACCAACAATATAATAGCGTTTCGAGAGTGGAGCGAAAAGTACCGCGGAACAGGAGGGAAATGCACAATTAAATTATTAAGTGACAGCTGTGGAGAGACGTGGCGGCTTAGTGGTGAACGCTGGTTGGAAAGTGGCGGCTCGAATACTGCGAGGGAAAACTTCTATGTTTTTTGTTCTTGTACGTTATTTTAATTAGAGCTGAGGGAATTTTAATGCAGATTATAGAAATTTAGCCCAAAGCATAGACGTAAACTAAGTATATATGTTAGTTAGATCATTTCAGTCATTGATGTAGTAAACAAATAAAGATCAAGAACTTAATACTTACTATTATGCAAAATGCGACCACGCGACTATTTGTGGTGTGCGTGTCGCGTGGTACATGTGTGTAGTCGATTAGTAATATGTGTGCTGCCCCGGCTCGAAACTATGCCTATGTTTCGAGCCGGGGCAGCCCCCGGCTCGAAACTATGGATAGCAGCTTTTTACTTTATATGATGATTAAGTTTAGTTACCTATTGCCAATTAAAGAAGCCGTCTCCACTATAAGTGGGCCATGCGCGGAGTTTTTCAATTGCGTGGAACACGAATCGGGCGAACTTAGTGAATCCTAATTTGTTTCCTATAGTAAGGTTTCCTACATTGATGATTTCAGCCAGTCAGGATAGATATTAACCTTATTTGCCAATAGGCTAGTCAATATCAGCAAAAAAAGTGCCAAATATCGCATACTCGCATGTATCTACAATTTTGTAATATGTTCTAAGAACCCCTGAGAGTAGTTTATACCCAAGTTTGTAAACCCTGTGCTACTCCCGTGGTGCTCGAAATTCGGTCACTTGTTTCAGTTTTTTGGAAAAAAGAGTTCATGGAAGCGTGTCGGGTCTCTTTCTTAAATACTCATATGAAGCAAACTAAATTTATTAGAATTTGAGCTCAATTTAAGCTCGTCTTTATAGATTGCTGAGATACAGCTAGTCAAACAAGGTACTTTATTTTCCAAAATATGATAAATTATTTGTAGGATCATTTCTAAGTCACGATCCGTTGGTACAAACCCACTGGCTATACTAATGATCCTAGAGAAAAGAATTTGTAGAAAATTAAATTAACTTCAGTTTGATTTCAAAATGTGCCTCCCAGCCTTATAGATGACTCAAAAAAACAAAAATTCTAAAACGTCAGATTTTGGAAACATGATAAAAATGACGGTTCTCGTCCAGTCTGGATCAGTGGACCCCCACTGATCCAGACTGGACAAGAACCGTGGAGGAGGATGACGTTTTCTAGAGGTGGAAGCGATTCATCATACGGTGTTGGATCATCACCCTACGGCGATAGGGGTGACGTTGTTGCAACCTCGCCTTTGACAATTGGAGCACAGGATAGAGCACCTGTCTTTCTGCAAGTGAATGACCTTAAGCACCATATCTTGCATTTGCAAGACACCATTCTAAGCAGGTCTGAGGAAATTGTGACGGTCATGAGAACATGTTCGCTGGCAGCCCATCCCCAGTCACACGGTCAACTCCAAACAATCAAACTGTAGGTAATTCAATTCTGTAATATTTTTTCTCATCACTTTTCTCTAATGTGTTTAGCCAGTACCTGTCTTGGAAATTACCCTGTATGCTGTATCTCTGTAACCAATGGACCAAAAGAGCTCGAATTGAGCTTAAATTGTTTTCAGTTTTATTTTCAAACGTATCGTAAGTATACTCGAAAAATGCTTCCTTAATGTAGTTGTTTCGAAAACACTGAAACAAGTGACAGAATTTCGAGCACCACGGTAGTAGCACAGGGTTTCCAGAGTTGGAAACAGAGAGATCAGAGTTTTCCAGAGTTTTTTCATATAAAAAACATAAAATAGTTTTAGCAGTTTTTACGTGATACGCTAACAAAGTTCGTCTAACATGGTCAGATATATTTCGTAAACTAGTAAATTCTAGATAGCTGTGATAATTCAGGTAGGATTGTAGCTTACAAACGCATGGACCTATATTGATCCAGTTTTTTTTTCTGTTTGAATGCTGATGTGACCGGGATGGTTCTTACCTATAATAGGGTCGAGGTTATTTCAATTTTTCATTTGTGCTTGTTAAGTCATTCCCTAAGCAATTCATCAGTGAAAAGCGCGTTTTAATAGGTCCAGATGCGCGTACAGACAGACAAACAGGCAGACAGATACGATTTAAGAAAAAAATCATATTCTTGTTCTGTAGCTTATTTAATTTTAAGTCCCCTTGACCAATTTTAGTTTTATTATCTTATTTGTACAGACTTTTTGTCACTTACTGCTTTATTATAAGTATAGCGACGGTTTGGACGCAGATTCCGGTTTGGCAGGCGAGCGACTGCGCCGCTATATATTCAAAGAATTCGTTGCATACAGTTGCTTGTAATTTCGCGGTGTAGGGGCCGCCGGGCCGCTCAGTCGCGCGGACGCATATAATTCAAGTACTTCTTAACGTATATTGTCAGTTTTTGAGGGTGTATTCTAAGTTAGTGTTCATTTTAATAATAGATAATAATTAAATTCATCATGATGATAATTTCTAAAATCTAAAGATTTTTCTGTGCTAGCACGCTACTCGAGTGAAGCTACTTTTAATATGAAACACGATTCTTTTTCTCTTTTCTGAAGTATAGCGGAACATTTCGTATTTTTTGTTGGCGACTACAATGGACGTCGCTTCTCATTTTACAATTAGGCTTCGTTGCATATTTCAGGAGATTTTAATAAGCTTTTTGTACCGAGATCAGAAGCAAGATAGATATGTAAAGATTTGCTAAAAAATACCTTTCGTTTGATATTATATCAAGAATATCGCTCTGCAAAGTAGGTATGAGTTAAATGCCGATATTCTCATTATGATTACTATTATTGATTATTTCTACATTACATGGAGGATTATATAATACCAGGTAGCATTTTGTACCAGTCAGCGTGGTCGTGCAAAAAAGAAATGACGATACGAATACGATTATATTTATTGCGATTTTTCTGTTTTGTTTTTGAATTATATATACTTATAATAAAGCAATAGCAACGAAATAGTCAGTACAAAGAAGATAATTAAAAAAAATGGTCGAGGTTACTTAAAATAAGCTAGGTACTGAACAAGAAAAGAAGATTTTTTAAAATCGTGTTTATCTGTTTGTTAGTTTGTCTGTATGTTTGTTTGCGCATCACGTAAAAACTGATGGACAGATTGCGATGTGGTTTTCATTGTTGGATAGCTTAGGTTTTGACTTAAATCTGGATAGCATCTCAATTCGATGAGTAGAAGCCGAATCGATAAAAATATTTTTTAATTTTGATCAAATTTTGGTATATCGGTATTACATGTCCTGGAATAGCACAGAGAGTACTTTTAACCTAGATAAATGACCACGCGTTTTAATATAATAATAATAGTTGTTTCGGCGAAGAGCCTCGACCAACATCTTAAGAAGCTCTAGCTAGATGGTTTGATTAAGGGTAAGATGCAGAAGGCAGCAGAACTCCTTGACATGGCGCGTATAGTTAGGAGGTTCCTCACTCTGCAGCCCTAGCCACCGGTAGTTTGGGCCCTGCTCCGCTGCCGGTGGTACCCTAGGTTTAGGTTTTTTATAATATTTTATTTGTGATTTTATGGAAATATTGTAAAAAATATTATCTAAGATTAAATAAAGTGAAATAATAATAATAAATCTTTATTTCAGACTAGAAAAAAAAAAACAATATGGTAGATTGTACAAAGAGTGCTCAAAACAATACATTAGCCATATTATCCGAGACATTTATCCGCCCAGCGGGGGTAGATTTTGAAGTCTAGGATTAAACGCCTTGTTTTATAAATGAGTTCTCTAGTGTCGCCAACCCAATTCTAACGTTTAATGGTGAAAGAATAACCTAAACGGCTTGACAGATTTTGATAAATGAGGTATCATTGGATTTGTCTTGATCACGAGAGTGCTATAGGATATAAGAAGTGTCAAGAAAACCAATATGGCGGCTTACAGCTGCCATATTGTATATCTGAACATGATGGAACAAAAAATGACCAAAACCTATCGAGTGAGGTATGTAAATACAGGTCTTTAAAAGACCATTGCAAACATATATAATTCTTATAGCTAAACAGTAGCAATTTTCTTTTAACCTTCTTACAAAATTAATAATTTTAGATTTGCAAGTTAATGTAAATACTTTAGTCTAATGTTGCAATTGCAACTATTAAAGTAAAGAAAAAAAGAAAAAGAAAATTATATGAATACTAGCTGCGCCCCTAGGTCAAATCTTGCAAGCTGAATTCGAACCACTTCCTCTTATCCTACGGAGGAATTATTACATGTTGGTTCAAGAAAATGCATTTTAATGGTAAGCATGACCTGAATCGATATCAAGGATTAGCTCCAGATAAAGGAACTCTTCAACGGTCAACAGCACAGACACGAAATTTTGTGTACGCATTTTAATATGATAACCGGTTTTAAGTTTTCCCATGACATCGTTGCTGCACTGAGGCTTGGGTTCTGACTAGGGAACTCCTTAACGGTTAACAGCACTGACACGAAATGTTGTACACGCATTTAATTGTGATAGCCCGTTCTAAGTTTCACCATGACATGGCTATTGCATAAAATCTTTTTCTTTAAACTTGTTTTAATTAACTTATTTGAAGTTGTTACCTGACCCTGGCAATAAATACTTCGTTAATAATACTTTTTTGCTTGTAGTGGGTACAAAGAAATTCCCATCGTTGTCAGTAAAATAACAAACCCAAAAGTAGATCGGCCAGTATGCAAATGCGGCTGGAGCAAATGCTAATTTCCGTGGGAGAGCCGTCAAAGTTTTTAATCTCATGTGACGTCACCACCCCCCACCCTCTCAGGACGTCGCCGTTGTCAGAGGGATGATTGAAAGCTCCTCATTTGTGTTTTTTATTACTTTTTAATTCTTTTTTCTAATCTTCTCGAGTGGTCTTGTTTGTTGAGAATAGGTTACTTTGTAAATATTATGGTATTCGTACTGGTATCGGAGAAGGTTAGATTTTTGCATTATTATGCAAAAAAAAACAAATAAGTAACAAGTTATTACTTATTGCCCTTGATAGATAAGAAAGAGACATTCTGGGAAATATAATTTTCGGGAACGATACATTTTGTTTTGGGAAAGGGACATTTTGGGAAATTGACATTATAGGAAAGGGACTTCTGGGAAATTTTGACACCAGGTAATGGATATTTTCGGAAATAAACTTTTAGAACCTCTACTGATTTTACTGATGTTGGGATGGGCTTTCTTTATATCAAAACCAAAGACAATAAAGAAACTGATGCATATAGCAGTCTGCCCTTCAAGCAGGACATTAAAAGTGATGCTTGTTCTCTCTAATTGGTGACAGAATAAATACACCCAGGCAAACACGAGCCATACAATCACTTTGCATATCTAATTAACTATCAAAGGAAGGTAAAACACATGTTGGGTTTTAGGTAGTTGTTAACTATCGTTGTTATTAACCGTATTACTCAGATTTTAATGTACTTATTTGTACCTACCTATAAGTACCTAATGGGAACTGAACACCATCTAGCGGTAGAAATAGCTAAAATAACTTTCTCGTGTTCTTTATAAAATCATGTTAACAACCAATAATAATAAGTATGTGTTGAAAATTTTAGCGGTGACGAATGCATACACACATCAAGTATAGTGAGGCATGACGGAGGCATGGATGGATGCAAAAATAAAACAATCATATAATCCAAATATTTTCATAGGTTCTTTAATACAGCTGCTGCAGCACTGAATCAGCTTAAAATATAACGCTGTGTATGTAACGCTCTTATGATATTCCAAAATCATCATAAGTCAAAATAAGACATAAGTTTCAAAACTATAACCCGACTACTGTCGGGTAAAAAATAGCCTATGACACTCTTCCGATGAAGACGAATCGATTAATACCTACCTCGCTTGTCAAAATTGGACCAAGTTTTCACTTTGAACACATAACCCTTCTTTGCCTCGCCGTAGTCAGGTGAAAAAATAGCCTATGACACTCTTATACATGAAGACGAATCGATAGATACCTCGATTGTCAAAATCGGACCAAGTTTTAGTTTGAACACATAACCCTTCATTTGCTTCGCCGTAGTCAGGTAAAAAGGATCTATACTGACGGGCTGAAATTTTCTACAAACACATAACCTAGTTTATGCTTTGGGCGAGATCTTCTAGATTCTGCAACAAAATTCCCTCAGCTCTATTAAAATAATGTACAAAATCAAAAAAGATTTCCCTCGCTGTATTTGAACCGCCACCATCCTACCAGCGTTCACCACTAAGCCGCCGCGACTCTCCACAGCTGTCACTTAATAATTTAATTGTGCATTCCCTCCTGTTCTGCGATACTTTTCGCTCCACTCTCGAAACGCTATTATATATTGTCGGTGAAAGGCAGTCTGCTCTAACTTTTTATTCTTTTTTAAATGGGGTGAAACTTGCAATTATTTAATGATAGATAAGTTGGTATCTATTTTATAATGATTGTTCATCAATCGATAATGTTCTGTGCCTCGACATATCCCTGTACGTCTGTGAGTTTTATCCTTCGATGAAAGAAACAAATAAAGATCAAGAACTTAATACTTACTATTATTCAAAATGCGACCACGCTACTATTTGCGGTGTGCGTATCGCGTGGTCGCGTGATATGTAGTCGATTAGTTATATGTGCTGCCCCGGCTCAAAACTATGGATAGCGGCTTTTTACTTTTTATGATGATTAAGTTTAGTTACCTATTTGCCAATTACTACTAGAAGCATGCCATGCGCGGAGTTTTTGAACTGCGCGGAGTTTTGGTGGAACACGAACCGGACGAACTTAGTGAATCCTTATTTGTTTCTTTCATCGAAGATTTTATCACAGACCATATAAGAGATACCTACGGAGTTTTACATATTAAAAACCTTGAAAAAACGAAAGGGGCAAATATATTCTTGAATGTGACATTAAGTTAGCAGAGTTTGGTGCATTATAAATTTTGTATTCGATCGAAAAAATAAGTTTAATACCTATCCGAAAATACATTATCCTTTTTAAATTCATATTATGTGTGATTTGGTCCTTCCACATGCACACCTAGGTACAGATTAAATGTACCCCGTGGATTTCACTCCCCTCGTTGGTACTATTAATTATTCTGTGGCCTTGTTTAAATTCCGTATGCGATGCGATGCGACCCTGATACGTCAATCATTTCAGAATAAAAAGAATTGTAAAAGCTATCGTGGATATCGAACTTTTCAACTTTTTCTAATTGAATTCATGTCTATAACACCTAAAGTCTATTGATGACTGATATATATTTAAATGAAAAACGGATTATTGGTCATCAGAGATACTACATCTGTAGATATTTCCTTAATAACGTCTTGTTGTGATCATTGAAACAAAACTGGTTTTCCGATAACCACTTTTTAATTAAACTATGTGTTTATTTATATTCACGTTAAAAATTAAATTCAGTTTAGATATTAGAGCATTTTCGCTTTGCGGAATCTTGGCTCTCATATTATATAGTCTAGATTGTTTCTTGGAATTTAGGAAAATATTTTTCTACGGCTTATAATATTTGGAGTAGGTAAGTATGGTAGACAATTACTAATGCGTTGGGTGGTATTAAGTAAATAAAGCCCAAAAAAATTATCTATACATGATTGTTATCTTATCTTTTGTGAAAAGCAATTTACGGATAGGCCAATCGTGACAAATTAGTGACATTTCCGTCGACTCGCAATAACAGCGTGACAAATCCCGCTCGTTACCGAAATTACCACGTCTGTGACATTTAGTGGCCATATTGTTACGCTCTGTGGTAAAGTTTTTTGGAATAGAGCTGATCTATCAATTTCATATTATTAGCAAGAGTACAAAACGGACAAATAAATGCCAGCTTTACAGTAGTCGCATATGATGTGTAACATCTGTCGTGTATAGCAAACATCTGGTAACACATTATTAACACTGTTACACTTTTCACGTAATCACTGCCATAGATTGCAGGAAAAATATTACATATAAAAAATACTTGAAGTCTTGGTGGGATTTAAAATACTAAGTTTGTACCTGTAGTAGCCTGGAAGAAAATGCTATCGTAATCACGTCACAATAATTACACTAATATTGTAAATCAGAGAAGTGTGGCCACTGTCGTAAACACAGGCCAATCTGAGCTTAGAGTTTTAAAAATGAATACTCCACTCGATAGGAGAGTTCCTATCGAGTGGAAAACTTCGTATGCGCGATGCAGAACTCCATACATTAGAACTGAAAGTCTAAAGAAGTTAGAAGTGTGTGTGTGTATGTTTGTTACTCCTTTACCCTCAAACGGCTGAACGGATTTGGATAAAATTTGGTACCAGAATAGCTTATATCCTGGAATAACACATAGGCTAATTTTCATCATTATCATCATCCACCATCATAATCCACGCAGGTGAAACCGCAGGGCGAAGCTAGTTTAGTAATAAAGCTGCCTATGGTACCTTTAAATTTAAGAGTTTTACTCTAAATTAATTGCACACCAATCACAAAAGAACTAAAAGTTACTTTGGTGTATTACTAAACTACCTAGAGTAAACCAAATGTCACATTTTGTTCGCAATAATAGCGTGACAAATTCCGCTCGTTATCGAAATTATTACGTCGGTGACATTTAGCGGACATATTCGGCCCCTTCGTCATATTGTGTGGTCTACCGGCTGCACCGAGGTACCCAACGTCTTTATAAGCATTTTTTGTTCGTAGTCTAAGAGATGGTGTGTTACTTGAGTTCAAAAGTAATTTAATTTCAATATTTTCTTATTACTATCATCTCATCATGTTTAGTGCTAAATTATTAATTAATTTAGGAATATGTCGTAAGAACTATTACTTCACTACATTTCTTAAAAAACAAGGTGTTGTTAAGTAAAAACATAAATGTACTTAATGTACATACACGGCAAAGGAAGGTATATTGCATGCTTTAACAATATATAAGTTCAAAAATGAAAACCTGATTACGGTCGGGTAAAAAATAGCCTATGACACACTTGCGATGAAGACGAATCGATTGATACCTCGCTTGTCAAAATTGATCAACATTTTTAGTTTGTACATATAACCCCTTTTTTTGCTTTGCCGTAGTCGGGTAAAACAATAGCCTATAACACTTTATAAATGGAGACGAATCGATTGACACCGCGCTTGTTAAAATCGGACTAATAGGGGCGACGCTATCTATGGTGGCACATCCACATACCCACCTCATACATAGATACATACATACAAACATACATACATACCTACATAGACTGTTAAACTTATTACCCTTCACGTGCATCGCCGTAGTCGGGTAAAAAAATATACACTGGTCCGCAAAGAAAGAGGGTCAGTTACAAACAATGCGATAACTTTTTAAAACATTTGAGCAATACTATTAAAATAAAAACTAAATTAATAGTAGTTTATGAAACGGTTGCATAATGGGTTATTAAAACATGAGTGTGAGTTTTTTAACACTTGAGTGTTTTAATACCTAGTTATGTGCCGTTTCATCTTCGTTTCATACAATAATTTATCTCGATCTGTCTCGATCTCTGGCAACTTATAAAGCACGCACCTTGAGAACCGATGAGAAGTTGATAGAGCTGGAAGAAGTACTAAGTTGCGCTGGGGTATTATAGGGTTATCAGAAGTCCGAAGAGGATACGGAGAGGATACGATGACCCTCAATTCCGGCAACTTACTCTGTTACCGGGAGGGCGACCAGCAGTCACAACACGGTATCGGGTTTCTCGGCCACAAGTCCCTCGTCAACAACAATGTGAAGACTTATACTCAGAATTACCGAACGGTATTCGTTGAAGGTCATACAGGTTTACGCCCCACACTCGAAGCGCCCGGACGATGAAGTGAAGGCTATGTACGACGACAGTTCTAATGCCATACATACCCCGAAAACACAGTTCACAATGGTGATGAATTCAACGCACGGCTGGGCATGAAGAATGGCGATGAACTGAGAGTACGGCAGTTTGGATTTGGACAGCGGAACCAAAGGGGTCAGCGATTGGACGACTTCATGGAGAAGGAGGGACTCTTTATGATGAACTCCTTTTTAAGAAGCGCCCGTCCAGGAAATGGACGTGGCTGACTCCGGCGGTTATAAGCACGAGATAGATTTCATTTTCACGTCCAATAAGCATATATTCAATGATGTCTCTGTTATCAACAGGGTTAAGAACGGCAGTGATCAACACATGATAAGAGGCCCATTGAATATCAACGTAAAGCTGGAGAAGTCTCGTTTGATGAGATCTACTCTTCGCTCAAGTCCTGCCCAAATCCAAAACCCCGAGAGCTCTCAGTTGGAGCTCCAAAATCTCTTGCAAATCATTACCGAATGCGATACAATGGACGAACTAAACAACGGGCTGGTGGATATTGTTCACGCGGCGGGTCAGAGTTCTTTAAGACCCACCGCAAAAATAGAACACAAAAACTCTCTGATCATACACTCAAACTTATGGCAGAACGAGGCAAGATGAGGCTGCAGTCTTCAGTGGATATGTCGAGTTACAGCTTGCCTAATAAATAGATCTCCAAGTCGATGCGACACGATTTGCGTTCCTATAATAATACTTGTATTAAGAACTCAATAGAGCAGAACAAGGGCTCCAAAGTGTTCGCAAGAGATTTGACTATTGGGCAAAGCCTGTTGACGAAGCTGAAAACTGACAGTGGCAGCATCGTTCCGTCAAAGCCAGAGATTTTGAGTGAGCTCGAGAAGTTCTTTGGGCAATACTACACCTCATCGCGAAGTCCTCCTTGCACGACTAACGATGCAAGAGCCCGTTTGACCCGACATTATACCGAAGTTATCCCGGACATCAGCCTATACGAGATCAGAATCGCTCTCAAACAGCTTAAGAGCAACAAGGCACCAGGGGAGGACGGAATAACGACAGAGCTACTGAAAACGGGTGGAACACCGGTACTTAAAGTCCTTCAGAAGCTGTTTAACTCCGTCATCCTCGAGGGTACTACGCCAAAGGCGTGGCACAGGAGCGTAGTAGTTTCTTTTTTTAAGAAAGGCGATAAAACCCTCTTGAAGAATTATAGGCCCATTTCGCTGCTGAGCCACGTATATAAGCTATTTTCGAGAGTAGTTACAAACCGAGTAGTTCGAGAGTAGTTAGTACTTAGTGTTATCTGGCTCGTAGGTTTGACGACTTTCAGCCTCCCGAACAAGCTGGATTCCGGAAAGGTTTTAGCACCGTGGACCACATCCATTATCCATTATGGAGGCAGATTATACAGAAGACCGGAGAGTATAATCGGCCATTATGTCTGGCGTTTGTGGCTTACGAGAAAGCCTTTAATTCAGTCGAGACCTGAGCACTGCTACAGTCATTACAGCTGTGCCAGATTGACTATCGATACATCGAAGTGTTGAAGTGTTTGTACAGCAAGGCCACCATGACAGTCCGTCTTCAGGATCAGAATCACGAATTCTATCCAGTTGCAAAAAGGGGTGACACAGGGAGGCGTTATTTCTCCGAAACTGTTCACCTCTGCACTGGAAGAATATTCTAGCTTCTGAACTGGAACGGATATGGTGTTAACATCAATGGCGAATACATCACTCACCTTCGATTTGCTGATGATATAGTCATCATGGCAGAAACCCTGGAAGACCTAAGCACAATGTTCAGTGACCTCAATATTGTTTCCCAACAGGTGGGTCTTAAAATTAACATGGGTTAGACGAACATCATGCCAATTGCCCATGTATACATCACTCACCTTCGATTTGCTGATGATATAGTCATCATGGCAGAGACCCTGGAAGACCTAAGCACAATGTTCAGTGACCTCAATATTGTTTCCCAACAGGTGGGTCTTAAAATTAACATGGGTTAGACGAACATCATGTCAAATGCCCATGTTGCACCCATGCCAGTCTATGTTGGGAACGATATTATCGAAGCTGTTGATCACTATGTCTACTTGGGTCAGACGATCCAACTGGTCCAACTTCAACAAAGAGGTCAACTGACGAATTCAACTCGGATGGGCAGCGTTCGGTAAATTACGCCATATCTTCTCGTCGCAGGTACCGCAGAGCCTCAAGACGGAAGTTTATAATCAGTGTTGCCAGTGATGACATACGGCACTAAGACGTGGTCGCTAACTATTGGTCTCATACACAAGCTCAAATTTGCGCAGCTTGCAATGGAGAGAGCTATGCTCGTGATACGTGATAAGATTCGTAACGAGGAAATCCGTAGAAGAACCAAGGTTATCGACATACCCCCCCACACGATGGACGGACAACATTGTAGCCATCGCAAGGAGTCGGTGGATGGAGGCGGCACAAGACCGTCTGTCGGGGCGCTCTTTGAGGGAGGCCTATGTTCAGCAGTGGACTGCTAAAGGCTGAAATGATGATGATGATGATGATGATTATCCAAAAGGAACTTACTTTTAATGAAAAAAAAAGTAATATATTCTTTATTATGCTGGTAATAGCTCGTTCGTCATGTTCGTTGCTGTTTCCGTGATGTCCGGTAAAGTCAAATTCTCCTCACTTACATTGCTGTCAGTTTTTTTTTTCGTGGTTTGTTTGTTGTTTATCCCGCTTTTATGGTCTGTGTTTTATTACTGTACTGTCTTTTTTTTACCTTATTATTGTTGTTGTTCGTTTTTGTTTTGTGTGAGTGTTTTTTTTTTTTTTTTTTTACTTTTTATACGTTCCCCTACTGGCCCTTCCGTCTTCCGCTGATTTATTAAATATTTCGTTAGTTTACTAAACTAAAACCAAATTACACGAAAATAAGGGACCAATCACAGAATAAATAATAGTACAAGACCTAATTAGGGTTTACGAGAAAGTACGCTTTCTTCCGTAGTGTAACGTAACGAGACTACCATTATGCGATAATAATATGACTTATTATTATAAGTCACATTATTCGAAACCCCACGTTTTTACCAGACTGCGCAACGCGAAGGGGGGTATTGTATTTATCAGCCTATGTATGTATGTAAATATGTGTTTATATAAGTATGTATGTTCATTTGTGGCACTAGATTAAACGCTTGGACCAATTTTGATGATTCTTACGTCACATTATGCGTTATATTATTTATTGCAATAGAACACTACTATGAAAGCAGTAGAAGAGGTAAGTGGTAAAGAAAACGGTTTATTTTGTACATGTTCAAGTATTATAATCAAATATGTTGTGGAATCTGTTTAAAGAGTACACGTACCAATTTAAAATTAAACTAAAATAACTTTTTTCTTACAAAAGTAAGAAAAAAGCTTTTTTTAACTTTTTGCTGATAAAAATCAGATAATTAATCTTATTCTTTAACCTAAAAAGTCAGTCAAAGGAACATTTGTAATCAATCTGCACTTAAAATTATACATAAATCAATAACATTTTCAGTCATTTTTATGACTGAATTCATACAAGGTATGCCACTCTTCGAAACAACCAGGGCAAAAAGGAGTTTTTTGAAGCATCCCTATACACATGAATCGGGTTTCTTTGAGTTCCTTTTTTTTTGGTGCAGAGACTGCAGTTCAAATATTTGAACTTTCTCTTTGCATCGCTTGAGCTGATATCTACCAGCCAGTGACCCTTTAATTCCTCTTTTGAGGATTCTTCAGAAACTGCACCCTTTGCAGCTCTGCTGGAGTAAATACTTCCTTTCCTTATTATATCTCTGCCTTTCAATGTATGGTCTAGCTTGATCATTTCTTTGATAAGCTTTTCGCGAAAATTCTCAGTCAGTGCCTCAATAAAATCATTTATATTCCTTTCTCCTTTTGCGTTACTGTCCGCCACGTATAAACACCGTAAAATCTGATCAAATCTTCGGTCAGACATAACATGCGTATCTGTCCATTCCTCACCATCTGTGGTAATTTTCAAAGTTTGAGCTCTTTCGCCATGGACGTCGACATCAAGGAGCATAACAGGAAGCCTATCAGTGCATTGTATTGATGTAGATGGCACGTTATCATCAGGTGCCTCTGGACGCACTAAACCATTGTCACATGTACGTGAAACAGAACATTCATCTTGATTTACTACTTGATAGTAGTTTTCAGAAGTTTCTACAGATGTCTGACAAATAATTTGTTGGTTTACTGATCTGATGTTTGCATTAGATGAGTTGAGAACTTCTTGATCTTCTTCCGACTCTGCATAGGTTTCATCGGAGTTTGAATCATAGTTTTCCGGCACAAAATCTTTATCCGAGCCAAATTCACCATCATCATTACTATATGGGTCTCGCTCAGATGTTGATTTTTTTAGTGTCGTCCCTTGAACTTACTTTTCATCTAAAACAATAACATTATTGTGTTTATGAATATCACAACACTAGACTATTTCAGTGTAATTATATTGGTATTCACATGATATAACTATTATATCATGCACTCAGTTTTCCTAAAACATAATGTAATAGATTTTTGTACTTACTTTGACATAAACATCAATCTATTTGCCACGCAATTTAGCATGCGTGCGCGTTCTTTATAAATGGCGTCCACCGTGGTACTGGTTCGAGCGCTGAACAGACGCCCATAGACACAATACGGTCATAGCAGCAGTTTGTTTTTGTGCACACCTCCGTGTATCTTAGGCTGCCTCACGTATACAACGTCGTCACTGCGTTATATTTTGCCAGAAAGACCTTAGGAAGTCTTTCTAGAATGACAGTGGACACTTATTTATAATATATTTCGCTGAAATTTATCTGCTAACACCGTACTGTATTCTATAACTGATCAAAAAACAACTGTCAGATCCGTACTGCCATTATAGAATTTACATTAGGCGTGTTCCACCTAAAGCAAAATGCTAGCAATGTTAACTTTTTTAGCCCCAATGTCGTTCCACAAACTCTCCGATGCTAGCACAAATAACAAACGTCAAACGTTCCACAATGCAAAATGTTAATATTTCTAGCTTCGGAAACTAGCATCGTCAGACCCATGTTGTTTAGTGGGTTCGAAATGATACTTTTTGACATGTGTCAAAATTTTGCGGCAGAGCATGTAATTTTAAATAAAATAAACATTATTCAGCTTGCCGCATGAGTGTAAGTTTTTCGATAATTCTTTTCATTTCCTTGTTTTAAATTACTTGGGATGAGGCAATGGTGGGAAGTGACATTTCTTTTAGCAGCAACACGTTTCAATTGTAGATGTCAACCATGCTAATATATTACATTATACATTAGAGTCTTGTTATTATTGAGTAAATTTATTTTTTCTCTGTTTTTAATTATTATTTTTCCTCCAAACAGCCCCCTAAGGGTTGTGCCAGAATAGACACTCAGTATTATGCTGAGGCGCAGCCTTTTTGGCAACGCACGTAATTTTTTACTATTTTTTGTTATTATTATTGTCATTTTTTTGTAATTGTGTGTAAAATAAATGTTTTTTCTTTCTTTCTATCATTACTAGTTCTTCGTAAGAGAAACGCTGATTGAGCGCTAATCATTCATGTTAACACAAATGATATAGCATTTATAGGTGGAACGCGGCAAATATACAGGTAAAGCCGTCACCGCCCCCGAACGTGTTAACTAACACAATGTAATAAATTGACGAAGCTCTCGTACTATAATAGGGGCCGCCCTGCACTTAATATGAGGTTACGAACTAATATCATTACTGCTGTGCGAAGGCCACAATCATCCACCCTTCGGTTTTTAGCGGCTTTTGTTCTACAACCAATAATTTTATTGAATAAAACGTGTCCGATTCGTGGTAACAATGTAACCATTCTCTTGAAGGGAATGAATCCGTTCTGTGTTAGTCATTGTAAGGTTTGTTGGAGTGTGGTAGTGTCAAATTCAAAAGCAGTGGAGTGCGACAGATGCGGCGGTTTCGAGTTTTCGGTCACTGTTATACATTGATTTTTGAAGTGATAATGGGTTGTAAAGTGTTGAATTTGAGTGTGACTTGTTAGATTTATGTACCTACCTAAATCACGATAGATGGATAGATTATGGACCTAGATATATAATCAAAGCCAGAGTTTAGATTCAGATTATTAGGTAAGTCAAACTCAAACTTTTTATTGTCATTAGGCAACATAAATAGCAAATTTACGTCAACATCTTAAATGTCAAGGAGAAAAAAGTTACTAGATATACCAAATCTTAGGTCAACAACAAAAATCTTAATCTTAGGTCAAAAATTAGGTCAACAATATTTCGACTTTGAAAAGGAAATTTCCCTTTCATGTACCGACTCAGAGTTGAATCACAGAATACATAATAGTGCCAGGTTGAATCTCACAGCGGAAAAGGAAATAATAGGCTACAGAAGTACACTATAATTCTCATGTGAGATATCCCACAATCGTAAAAACTGGGATAAAATAATAAAGAATAAGCATAGTAGAGTTAGTAGAATTGATGTAAGTAAAGATCTTCCCACGCATGTGATCGTTACTCAACAAAGTACAAGTTGAATACAACAACTCTATGAATGATTGGTTTTTGTGTGTTGTTCAGACTGCGCCCACAAATGCATGTGAAGCTTGGTGGCACTGTTTACCCGACTACAGCGAAGCAAGGGAAGGGTAATGAGTTTAACAATCTATGTATGTATGAAGTATGTATGTGAATATTCCACCATACCGTCGCCTCTATTGGTGTGATTTTGACAAGAGAGGTATCTATCGAGGTATATATTCTAAATACATAATCAATGTTGAATTGGCAAACCGGCAACAGAGAACGGTATAATAATTTGAATCAAGAGCTTGTTTAAAAAACAATCAAGCAATAATAAAAGGTATCCGGGAAGACGGCATTAATTAATTATTAATTAGCATTGGAACCGCGAAGATTTCTCCCGGACGCCATTAATTCCCCTTCTGTCGCGCGTTTCCCCGCGAAATGTCGCCATCCAATGAACAAATAAAACTTTGATTTCTGTCAGATTCAAGTTTAATGTTTGAGCCGGTAGGATAACGGTAGGTAATTGCTTCAGGATTCAGATCTATACCTACCCTACATACCTACATATATCACTATATTATTTTACCTTCCATTACAAAACTCACTACCTGCACTCACCAATACAATATTATTTTGTGAAATGAATTACCTAGTCGTTAGTTATTAAGTAACACCTGCGACCCGCGTGGACTATTTTCCCCGGTAAAAAAAAAAGAAGTCCTTCCTCAATCCTGACGATGCGCACTATATTTTTTGTCAAATTAAAGTCATTATCGGTTTAGCCGCTTAGTCGTGAAAATGTACCAGCAGAAAGAGAGACAGAGTTACAGATAATGTAATGTCAATATTATTTTCCAAAGTAGCATAAAACTTTTAAGTTTCCACTTTTCTGAACGCCATATACCTGTCCATGAAACAGGGTAGTATAGTTGACACTAAAAGTAAAAAATATATAAAAAAAATGTTTATTGTAGATTAGCTGTACCCGCAGCTTCGCACGCGTGGCCATTTCTCTAGGTTAAAAGTACTCTATTACTATTCCAAGACCTAAAATACCAATATACTAACATTTCAACAAAATTCCTTCAGCCGTCAAAAAGTTTTTATCGATTGCTCGGCTTCTACTCATCGGATTGAGATAATAGTACACAGTTTTTAAGTCAAACCCTAAGCTATCGAACAGTAAAAACCGCATCGCAATCAGTCCATTAATTTTTACGTGATGCGTGAACAGACTAAAAGACAAACATACAGACACGAGACAAACATAAAAACGGTTTATTCTTTTTCAGTAGCTTATTTTTAGTACCCTAGTTTTTTTTTAAATATCTTCCTTTTACAGATTTTTGGTACTTATTGCTTTATTGTAAGTAAAGATGCCCTTCAGTTTTGGGCAGAATATTAAACATATATGTTTTATTACATTATTTTTTAGTCATACCCATAAAACAGTACGGTGACATACCTACTGACTGACTGACTGACAGACAACGCCCAGCCTCGACCAGTGGACCTAGGTGTTTGAAATTTGGAGGAATATTCCTTGAGTATCCTAGAGGTGAACTACGGAAGTAACTATAAACCGTAAAACATGAATACCAACTCGAAATAAAATATCCCAATCCCTTTAATTTACCCGTATGAAAAGTATCCAATGTCCTACCTCGTAGTATGATCTCAAATCATGTCAAGTTTCATTTGAATTTATTCAGTAGTTTCAGTGTGACAGACAGATAGACAAAAGACAAAAATGAAAATAAAAACAGTTTTGGCTTCAGAACGAACTATAGAACAGCCTCCAAAAAAATAACATTATTAGATATCTTCAATGTACAGAATTTGGACCTATTTTTACCCTTTATTTTTTTATAAAAAAAAAAAACCCTCAATTTTCACTTATTATATAAACTATGACTGTGCCAAGTTGCATCAAAATCCGTGCAGTAGTTTCAGCGTGAAACATGTTCTTTTATATAACTTTCAATCCCTATCCTGCGGGAACACTTTAATTTATCGGGGTGAAAAGTATCTAATGTCCTACCCCTTAGTATGAACTCAAATCATGCCAAGTATCATTTGAATTCATTCAGTAGTTTCGGCGTGATGCGCGTCCAAGATACAGACAGACAGACAGACAGACAACAGAAAAATAAGAAAAATAAACAGTTTTGTCTTTAGTACGAATATAGAAAAGCCTCCAAAAAAAATACAAAATATCTTCAATGTACAGAATTTGGATCCCTATCCCGCAGAAACCCTTTATTTTTTCGGGATAAAATGTATGCTCAATTTTCCCCCATCGTATATACTAAGACTGTGCCAAGATGCATATAAATCCGTCCAGTAGTTTCAGAGTGGTAAGTGTTTTTTTAAATAACTTTCTACCTAGGGGTAGTGGTAGTCCTGCGGGAACCAATTAATTTTTCAAGATAAAAAGTATCCTATGTCCTCGTAGTATGAATTCAAATCATACCAAGTTTCATTTAAATTCTTTCAGTAGTTTTGGCGTGATGCCTAGCCAAGATACAGACAGACAGACAGACAGACAAAAATGAAAAAATATACAGTTTTGGCTTAAATATGGAACATAGAACAGCCTCCAATTTTTTTTGAATTTATCGTCAATGGACAGGATTGGACCTTTTACAGTTTTATTATAAGTATAGATAGAAAGATAGATAACACGTTATTGGACGGAAAAAAAACACTTAGAAACAAAAATAATCTTAAAAAGTAGTACAATCGGTGGCCTTATCGCTAAGCAGCGATCTCTTACAGGCAACCGTAAGCTAGATAGAGACACATGACCAAATATGTTTAGTAGGCAACGTTTTTGTAAAATACTAGAAAAAGATAACAAACAAATAAAACAAATATGGTATGTGGATTCCAAATATGCATGAAAACATAATTAAAAATATTTAATTTATAAAAAGAAAAATCATACAAAGTAACTATATTGCCATTTGCCAAAAATATGTATATTTTTCCAAAAATTGAGCCTTCTGCACCCCATCGATAAGTTTACGAAATCAAGTACCCTTTTGCTTACTTCTCGGCCTCCATAGTTAGTCGTTTAACTAACTTAGATAAGTTTGTGACATATTTAAAGAAAAAAAAAGTTTTTACCTTTATTTATGTCAATTAGGTGTCCTGTAACATGAGCACGACGCTTTCGGTATAAACTCGGCACGATACTACGATACGATACTACAACCCCAAGAAAAAAAACATAAAACCCTAAAAGAGTTTCAATATCCGTCAATATTAATCGCCGAGGGATTACAAGTAGGTACAACTCCAGGGAGTCTCGTAATAAAAACGAAACGGGACTCCGCAAACAAGAATTCAATCCCTAAATTGTCAGCTCACAAAAGAAGCCATTAGTGGGCAAACTCGCGGGTGGTCAAAAAGTGTAGTCTCCATGGAAATCAGAAAGGCGACTTTTGATTAATTAGCCCTATTCTTTCCAAGACGACGACGCCGTTGCTCCGCAAAACAATATGGCTGCCGCCGCCATTTTATATTGGGACATATCCGGTGGCGGGAAGGATTAATTTACGTTTATTAAATTTGCTTGTTACAAGTTTTATAACTTGGACGAGTGAAAACAGATAGCTGTGGAAGCGGTTTAGAGTTTTTGTGTTTTGCTTCATTTTGACAAATTTTTCTACATCGCTTTCGTATTCATAAGTCAAAATTAAGACATTCATATGTAACTTTACCTCAATAAAACTAGCGAAACTGAAAAATAAATACAATTATTAACATAAACGGTTACGGACTTTCCTTAATTTTATTTGTGTTAATTAGCAAGTACATAATCAAAGTAAGAGAAAAAACACAACTGTCCTATCAAAAAACTACCATATATTATTTTTCTGGGGTTTTTGCATTCAAATCCATGAAAAAAAATTAAAAAAAAACTTGCGGGTTCGAATCCTGCAAGGTGCAATCATTTGTATGATGAGCAGAAATGTTTGTTTCCGAGTCATGGATGTTGATATTCATATTCATGTATGTTTATCCGTTATCTAGTGCCCATATTACAGAGTATCCTAGTTTGGAGCTAGGTAATTGGTGTGGAATTGCCCGTTTTTTTTTTTAATTTGTTCAGGCATTAAAAAGTTATGGTGAAACAAAGAAACTCACATACTTACATACATGAACCTTGAAAACATTACACTCCTTTTTTAGGCGGTTGTGCAATAACGGTAGCATATCATGGAATCACAGAATATCATCTTTTGGTATTTTGTGGGTAGTTCTTTTCAATATAAAGTTATTTAAAAAAAAAACAATGTTTTATTAAAAACTAGTCATGACCGACGGTAGCCCTAAATCTGTAGTTGCAGGATACTTTTTCTAAGCCTTTCAAATACTGGTCTAACAATCCCTTCTTGTTGCAAGTGTACGAGTACCTACTTTTCCATCAAACAGGTTGTAATGTAACGACAAGAATGTTGCCTCCGCGCGTGCTACAACTTTCTTTGCATTTATTAATATTGCAAAGATTTACGACAAGAACTTTTTAATATTTATGGTTGGCAATAAATCGCTGGCGACGTGCTAGCGGGGGATAGGGTTGATTATTTCCTCGTTGGGGTGGTTTTGGGAATCAACAAGTAAAGGTAATATTTCGTGCTTATTTTTAATGTCTCAGTTTGAGAGAGTATATATGATTTTAATATTTAGAGTCTATTAATCACCATGATTAGCCCGAAGACGTCCACTGTTGAATATGTCACGCTTGGCACTTAGTTGGTACTCACAACACCCGTGGAATGAGTAGGGTTGGACCTATTATTAAGCCTGACCCACATGACGTCAAAGAGTAGTCAAATTGAAAGGCAGTAGTATAATAAAAAATGGTATCATGTTGCTGTTCTTAATTTTTTTATCAGTCGCACTCCTATTAATTTTAGCATCACTTCCATATTGTTTACAATTTAATTAGTCGCTCGATTAAACACGTATGTATTTTATCTGTAGGTAGTTTGATCTAGTTCAGCTTGTCCCAGTTTGTCAACCGTTCTCAAATATTCATAATTTAATTAAAGTCCAGTCCTCAGTATTCTCAGAGCATTAATCATACACAGTAGGAAGGTATATTGTTCCTCCCCGCGGCACTTACCGAATGTCTTAGCTGTTACCTACATTAATATCTGCACGTCTGTTGGTGACTTGAAGGCTTTCACATTACGGCTGTATTCGCGCTGGTTGATATGAGTAGTTCAGGTTGTCAAGAAAATACAATTTATTTTGGGCGACATGTTCAGAGTTGTTGAAAAATAATTGGACTAATAAACAAATAAATAATCTACGAATTATAATTGTCACTATTTCCTTGTCAAATTTCATCTTAAACGGATCAGCCGTTTAGACGTGAAAAGGTAATAAACACCCTGAGACATAAAGTAGGTAATTTCGCATTTATTTTACTGTAACTACTTATCTAATAATAAAAACGGGTCTATACAATGATCATCATCATCATCATGTCAGCTTTAGAAGTCCACTGCTGAACATAAGGCCTCCCCCAAAGAGCGCCTTGACGGGCGATCTTGTGCCACCTCCATCCATCGACTTCCTGCGATGGCTACAATGTCGTCGGTCCATCGTGTGGAGGGTCTCCTCACAATTCGCTTTCTAGTTCGTGGTCGCCATTCGAGAAACTTTATTCCTCAGCGGTTGTCGGTTCTGCGAACTGTATGGCCTGCCCATTGCCACTTCAACTTGCAAATGAGAGCTATGTCGGTAACCTCGATTCTTCTACGGATTTCCTCATTTTGGATTCTATCTCGTAGTGAAACACCGAGCATAGCTCTCTCTATTGCATGCTGCGCAACTCTGACCTTGTGTATGAGACCAATAGTTAGCGACCACATACAGTGATATATTATATAAAATATGATTGAGTCCATATCAGAAGGTCCATCCACCGAAAGTATGTAAATGGGAGATAAACCTAGCGAAATGTCCTACTAATAAAAAACTTCCCGAGGATAAAAAATTAACAAACTACCTACTACAATATAAATTGTGCGTATTAGCTGTTTTGCTTAGAAGATATAGCCGGAGAGCACCGTTAAAACTCTAGCGTCCGTCCTACCCTATTGTTGGGGTCCACAATCACACTATTAGCTGCGGACAAAGGGTGCCAAAGACGGTAGCCGGATTTATGGTTTAAACACACCGGGCCAATGTAAGATTACGTGAAAAATTAAATAGACACATGTACGGTTTTATCAAGTACTAGTTAGAATCAATACATATTAATATTTTAAACTAAGCAACGGATTTTAATGCGGTTTTCACCATCAGTTAGATTATTTTTCACGGAAGTTTTATATATACACACACACACACACACACACACACACACACACACACATATATATGCTGTGCCCGCGACTTTGCCCGCGAAGTCTAAATTTACGCGGAACCCTAATTATTTTCAAAACGAATAGTAGCCTAAGTTACTCCTTATAACATCAGCTATCTGCTAGTGAAAGTCCCGCTATCAAAATCGGTTTTCGGAGATTTTTATTATTATGGATATGGATAATATACAATAATATAATATGGAGCATACGAGACCTGAAGGTAGCAAGGGGGGAGGCGTCCCCCAAAGCGGAGTGAAGGTGCGAGAACTACATTTTTCATCTATTTTTTTTCTAATTTACGCCTGTGCGAAGCCGGGCGGGTCGATGGTGTTAAATAATTGTAAAAGATTAAATAATTAAGGTGTAAAGTTATCGTGGGAAAATTGTACCTTTATTAACCAGAATTCAACTAACTAATTACTATATGAAACAGTTGAATAAAACAACACATAACCTTGTATCTATATTTCCCGATTTTCTAATGCCTGGTTCCTACAACTATGGAATGACTCGAATTTTCCTATAAAACGTAGGTTTGTTACTGACGGAAGGGAGGATTACCATAGCTACGTTCCGTTAGCATAATGCATGGAGATGGTAGATTATGAAGTTCATATATTAAAAAAAACATTGCGTAGTCAAACTACGGAAACTCGTCACCGTGAAAAACTTGTGGAAAGCTATGTGACGCCTTGTTATTAATAGGTTGATTACGAACGGTTGCAGTGACGTCGACGTATTGTTGTTTATAGAACTGGTCATTTTAGCTCACGAAGGCGGGTTGGTCTTGATTGTGTGAGTAGATGCACGTGCTTATAGTTTCTGTGTGAGTAAGCGTATCGTACGAGCTGCTGCTCCCGAGCTTACGCACACAGAAACAATGTATCTACACAATCAAGACCAACCCGCCTTCGTGAGACAGAACAACAGTACAATGTTCTGTTGTTCTACTTTACAATTATGTTTTAGGGTTGGTCGGTTCCAACCCTCAGATTTCCTCTCGGATTAAGACTTACCGAGATATTTGCCGAGACGAGATCCGAAGGTATCCTTCCCTGCGCCATTGTTTGAACGGCGCCGGTTGCCGTTAAAAGACGGACTAGAGATCTGGCGATTACATTTTATAGGTCATTTTATTATAAAGTAGATATTACGAACAAAATCTAGCACTGAGAGAACATCTATACCTACTCTATCTGCTATATTTATACTTATAATATAGCTGTAAGTAACAAAAAGTCTGTACATTGAAGATTGAAGATTAAAACAAGCAAAATTATAAAACCCCCGCCTCAAGCCATTTAGCTAAGAAGCATCTCGTTCACATCAGTTTTCAAACATAAAAACCGCATCAAAATCGGTTCATTCGTTTGGGAGCAACGATTCTCACCCCCCCCCCCCCTTCCCTCCTTCCGCCTATTATAGCTAAGAACCATGTCGTTTACCCCAGCTTCCAAACACAAAAAAACCGAAGCTAAATCGGTTCATTCATTTGAAAGCTACGATTCTCACCCCCTTTTTCTCACCTCCCCCTCCCCCTCCTCCCCATATAGCTAAGAACCATCTCGATCACATCAGCTCCCAAACGAATGGACCGATTTTGATGCGGTTTTTTATTTTGAAAGCTGATGTGATCAAGAAGCTTTTAGCTATAATGGAGGGGGAAGGGGAACAATACAATACAATACAATACACTACAATACAATACAACACAACACAACACAACACAACACAACACAACACAACACAACACAACACAACACAACACAACACAACACAACACAACACAACACAACACAACACAACACAACACAACACAACACAACACAACACAACACAACACAACACAACACAACACAACACAACACAACACAACACAACACAACACATCACATCACATCACATCACATCACATCACATCACATCACATCACATCACATCACATCACATCACATCACATCACATCACATCACATCACATCACATCACATCACATCACATCACATCACATCACATCACATCACATCACATCACATCACATTACATTACAATACAATACAATACAATAACTCTTTATTGATCACATTACAATAAAAAACAAGATAACAGTTGATACATGGGGTCGGGAGTTATATATTTTTTTAATTTGTGCTTGATATAGTAATCACCTTCGAATATTAAATCCGTACACCGCTCGTAACACCGCTACGCAAGGTCTACGTCAACGATACGTCATTTTAAAAATGATATGCAAAATTTTTATATTCCCCTAAAAAGTATCTCAGTTTCAATTCCCAAAGATAATATCATTCTCTGCCATTCACTCCGCATCCACCGCCGCCGGCATAAAGGAGACTTCCCACTGTCACTCATTATGCCTCGAGATGATTTTACAAGGAATCAAAATTCAGGGATTGTTAGATGTGGCATTACTTAAATAAATTGCATATCTATTCTTTAATGTTAATGTCTGTCCTGAATCGAAGAGAGAAGGGTAAGGTTTATCTATCGAGGGATGTGTGGAGTAACAAAAGATAATGGACACTTATTCGGCTTCCCGCTCGTCACCATTGTCACGAATTAAAGTACTTAGATACGCCAGAAAGGACGGTAAAATCGAGCGTCTTGCTCTCCCTTATGACTAGAATAAGAGGCATATAGTCGCCCGATCTATATAAAAACGCCAGTCACATCTAGCACAACTATCAAGCCAGAGCGCATCCCGTCGAGGTCACTCCGAACTAAAGTCGTGTAATACTCCAGTCAATTAAGCCAAAATCAAGCGTCAACCACGGAATGAGATATAATTAAGCTGGAAACTTGTATAAACCTTTGTTTTGGCATTCTAAAAGTTATCTCAAAAGTCTCATAAAATCTCGTGTCTGCTTCTTTATTTATTTTGCGACACACAGACATACATACTGGAGTGTATTCACGGTTGACCTAGCACTACAGTATGTATGGCTGAGCGCTGCGCGTTCTCCGCGCTTTAATTCAAAAATGGTCAAGTGCATGAAAAAATGATCGAAACAAAATTTGTAGCAAATTTTATGCACCACAATTTTGTAAAAATATCAACATCATTGGAGTATAGAAACCAAGATATTTGCAAAAAAAATACCTTCAATAACTTAAGATTATTAATATTCAGTAATTTCGAGGACAAAAACCCCTAATATGACTGGAGTATAAATAAACAATTCAGCCGGCTTTCCGTTCTCCGCCATTTGTCACACTTAAATACCTCAAGAAGCCGGTGTCACCGAGCTTTTAGTTTAGAACTAAATGAGCGGGAATGTGACGCATAATATCCGCTGAAGCTGATGGGATTTAAGCCCATTGCATTTCCATGTTTAACAAAAGCCACATCCAGTCCAGCTACCGAGCCAGCGCACCCGCCGAGGCACCAGCTCGATGTAAAGGCTCGTCCACGCGCGTCATCTGTAAACAATAAACCTTTCAGTCGGCTTCCCGCTCGTCCCCATTGTCGCGCGTCCCGCCAGTCTATTGTGCACGCGGTTTTATGCAGCTGAAATGTTTCTAATCGTATGGGTTTTGTCATTTTGCATAGCAGATAGGACTTACTATATTACTTATATGATTTCATATATGTTCTTTTAAGATATGAAAACTAAAAAGAAACAAATTCAGTAAAAGGAAAGTTACGATTACTATATTATTATCTATCTATACTATATGTACTCGTATACTATAATATTATAATGAGGTAAATTTTGTGAGTTTGTGAGGTTGTAGGTATCTCTGGATCTATTGAACTGATTTTGATATATTTTTTACCAATAGAAAGCCACGTTTTTTGTGAGTGTCATAAGGCTATATATTAAAATGGCCACGAGTGCGAAGCCACGGGCATCAGCTAGTCTTCTATACTTATAATAAAGTAATAACAAAATGTCATAACAAAGAAGATAATAAAAAAATGGTCTAGGGGACTTCCGATAAGCTATCGAACAAGAAAATAATAATAATAATAATATAAAATTGACTAAACGACTGGATGTATGTTCGCGCATTACGTAACAATTACTGGACCAACTCGAATGCGATTTTCATTTTTGGATAATTTACATTTCGATTTAAAATCTGGTTATCTTTGTGTGATAAAAAACTATTCGACAGTTATTTTTTATGAAATGAAATTTGTACTTTTTTATGGTACTCCAATAACACATTCCTGTGTGTTGTACTCTAACACAGAGGAATGACCACGCGCGCACAGATAGTTTACAATTTAAAAAAAAAAACAGTTCGAAATCAGTCTAACTCACTTGCTTGCAGCTGGTAGCTTTAGCGCTAAACCAAGTACATACTGCAAAACCAGTTACAAAAAAGGAAAATTTGAAGCACAAACACCTTAAAAGCATTTTTTTTTAATGATGAAATTAAGTATCTTACAGAGCGTTTCCGCTTGCTCCTACTGGGTACTCCTACTAGTAGGAGCACGAGAACTAACATGTCCTTATGCTTCTACCGGTAGGAACATGAGGATAAGTATAATTATCCCCAGCCTCTGCTCACTTTTCCCCAAATTCCCCCACCAACTGTCACTTTGAAAATCATGTTATTTTTTTAATTTTGATGTAAACAAAATATTTTTTTTATTATTTTCTTGAGTGTACTTATTGCATATGACATCACAATAGGAGCATAAAGATATATTTGTCGACGTGCTCCTACAAGTAGAAGTACCCAGTAGATGCATGCGGAAGCACCCCTCGATACAATCGAATAAGAAAACACAAAAACACAACAAAACTTGTAAGTACTTACAATAGTATTTAATAGAAAAATATTTAGAAATAGTAGAATTAGAACCTTCTCCTCTTGGAAGTCGATGAAAAAGACGGCCAAACTTTCCCACCCTTCTTCATTAGTCTTGCATCCACTCCGCGTCGCATCGTCGAGGTAAAACCCTTGCAATGTAAACGGAGGCTCAATTTCGTTGGCTCCGTGTTTGCTCGTTAGATTTGGATCCAGCAGACTTGTTAAGTATTCAGTCTCGAGTTGAAGTCACTGTGTGCTTACTTGCTTGACTTGCGTGATATGTGTGTAACTTACATACGTTATTTGTCATAATATGGGTCTTTATTTGGGGTTTCCAGACATCTTTGCATTAATTCAAACCTCGTACGTACCTAGTGTTATTTGAATAACTTTCTAGATTTCGCAACTCCGATTTTACAAAATAGATCATCGAAACCATTGATCCTACTACCAAATGTCAATGATCGAAACGCTTTTTTGGTTCAAGGTCAACCATCTGGATACTATACTAAACGACATCGTTCATTTTCTAAACGTTGTTGGTCCAATACTGAAAATGACGGTGAACCAAAAATAATGATTTATTTTCAAAAACCGAAGCTCTAGTTTATATGGCTATGAAGTCAGATTTGTTAATCCTTCTCCAATGTTATATGTTTCTAGGGAAAAACTAAATGAAGCTAATAAATACGCAGTACCTAGTACTACCTATACACTAACATTATAAAGAGTTAAAGTTTGCTGTAAGTTTGTTTGTTACTGCTAATTTCTGAAACTATTGATCAGATACTGAAAGTTCTTTCACTAATAGAAAGATAAATACATAATTTTCGATAAAAATAACTTAACACTAAGAAATCACAATATTTCTAATCCAAGTCAGAAAAAAACAGGCCGTTTAGCTGCTTTATCTGCGTGCGATGACCAAACGGTTTGATATAAGTGAAAAGAATGTACCGCAAAAATATTGGTCTTCATAATTTCTACAAAAAACCGCATCGTTATGTACGTGTCTATAATACTAAAATAAACGTTATAAAATAAACGTTATTCAGGAATGAAATAACATATATATTTTTATTCAATTTTCTAGAGCACTTTGTGGTAAAAAGCCGGGGCGATTCGCTAGTAATCATTATTTTAGTGGTATTATATATGTTTATGTCTAGAAGGCTTCTGTATGCTTCAACTGACAAGTTTTATTATTGGCAGGATATTTTTCTTCACTATTATTATTAGTATTATAAAGTGAAATGATTTGATTTTGTGTATGTTTGTATGTTTTGTTTGTCAGTACAAACTCCAAAAATACTAAACCGATTTTAAAAATTCTTTCACCTGTAGAAATTTACATTATCAGCAAGTAACATGGGTTAAATTTTATTTTTCAAAAATAATTTAACTCACTACTAAAATTGCAGTAAGTTAACCCAAGGTATCAAAAAATTTGCCTATCAAAATCTATATTTGGCGTGCGCTGCGAAAAGTATTGATGATACACAAAAAAACGTACTACATATTTATAGTATCTACTTATCATTACCCACAAAAAAGTCCGCAAGGCTATATGTCTAACTATTATAGTTCAGTCACAATCACCGTTTTTTGTTCAAATTAGTCAGTCAAAACACGGTTAGAATTGTGTACAAATAAAGAGAAACCCGTGCGAAGCCGAGGCAAGTCGCTAGTGTTATACGAGTATATCATGTTTTTGTTGAATGGTCTCTTTTATTTTCATCAAAAAAATAACTGCGCAGAATGAGGCTACAGCTTTATGCCGTATTAACAAATGCTTTAGCTTATAAGATTCAAGAAAATAGCATTAATTTTGTTTGCTTTCAGTTTTGAACCAAAATGAATGATGTCCTTTCATCTATACTTATAATAAAACTGTAACGGGTCCAATTCTGTACATTGAAGATATTTAGAATTTTTTTATGGACCTTACTCTAGATTCGATACTGAAGCCAAAACTATATTTTTTTCCATTTTTGTCTGTCTGTCTGCCTGTCTGTCTGTCTGTCTGTCTGTCTGTCTGTATCTTGGCAAGGCATCACGCCGAAACTACTGAATGAATTTAAATGAAACTTGGTATGATTTGAGTTCATACTACGAGGTAGGACATAGGCTACTTTTCATCCCGAAAAATGAAAGGGTTCCCGCAGGATTGGGGTTTAAAGTTATTTCAAAAAACACTTACCACTCTGAAACTACTGGACGGATTTTGATGCAACTTGGCACAGTCATAGTTTATATGATGGGTTAAAATTGAGGATATTTTTATCCCGAAAAAATAAAGAGTTCCTGCGGGATAATGTCCCAAATTCTGTAAATTAAAGATATTTCGTAATTTTTTTTGGGGGCCGTTCTATATTCAATACTAAAGCCAAAACTGTATTTTTTTAATTTTTGTCTTTCTGTATGTCTGTCCGTCTGTCTGTCTGTACCTTGGAAGTGCATCACGCTGAAAATACTCAATGAATTCAAATGAAATTTGGTATGATTTGAGTTCGTACTACGAGGTAGGACATAGGATACTTTACATATCGAAAAATTTATGGGTTATTAGGGGTTGAAACTTATTTAAAAGAACACGTACCACGCTGAAAGTAATGGACAGGTTTTGATGCAACTTGGCACTGTCTTAAATTATATGATGGGTTAAAATTAAGGACACGTTTTATCCCGAAAAAGTAAAGGGTTTCTGCGGGATATGGGTCCAAAGTTATGTTAATAATTAAGTAATAAAAATATTTTTTGGATGGTTCTCTATATTCGATACTGAAGCCAAACAGTTTTACTTTTTAATTTTGTCAGTCTGTTTGTCCGTATCTTGACCGCGCATCGCACCCAAACTACTAAATGAATTCAAATGAAAAAATGCTCTTGGGTGCTTCAAAAAGGTATTCAACATAATTTTTTGGTTAATCTATTCTTTCTTCCTGTTTGTCTGTATGTTTGTTTGTTCACACATTACGTAAAAACTACTGAACCAATTGCGATGCGGTTTTCATTGTTAGATAGCTTAGGATTTGATTTAATCTGGTGTAATTGGTATCTCAATCCGGTGAGTTAGAAGCCGAGCAATTGATAAAGTATTTTGACGGTTGAATAAATTTTGTTCAAATTTTGGTATATTGGTCCAGGAATAGCACATTATGGTACTTTGAACCTAAAGAAAAGAACACGCGTGCAAAGCCGCGGGTACAGCTAGTATACAATAAATAGGGTGTGGTGCAAAAAGGGTTTCAAATCACCTTTGGCTAAAAAGAAGAAAAAGAAAGATCAAAATCTTTAGAAAATAGTTTAGGTCAGGAGGAGAGTAGACGAATAAACATTGTTTTTTTTTATTGTCTATGTTAACTACTTTATTTAACTGGTATGCCAATAAGTGTTATTGTTTTGACTACGGGGATTACTTAATATCGCAAGTTAATTAACAAAGAACATCGATAGATCGATGATTGTTTGTTTGTCGTATGAGGTAGTGCTGGCCTCTGGTGTCAGAGATTTCAAGCCGTCCGAGGGCCTCTGATTTAACAAGAGCTATTAATCAATAACAGCCGGGACTGACAGCATAACGTGCCCTCCGAAGCACGGAGCTATGGAAAATCGCACATAAGTTTGAAAAGTTATTGGTGCGGAGCCTAGGACCGAATCCGGTATCGTTAGATCCTAAGTCGCACTATTGAACCGTTAGGCTAACCACCGCCATCGAGATCGACGTTGAAGTAGATTCCTTGGCCGTAGAATAAATTCAAAACAAATTCAAAACATTGGGTACGTAAGCATTAGCATAACGTAGGGAAGTACACGAAATCAGATGGGAATCGTGAATCGAATCGGAAAATAAATACATGAGTGAGTTTGCTTGTCGCCGCGACATGTGGCGAAACGGGATACTCCCGCCACGGCGCGACTACTTGCACCACAGTATAAGATTCAGTTACTTTTAGTTATTCTGTACCGGTGTGCCGTCACAGGAATAAATAATTCAGGTGGGAATTAATGTTTCTTTGCTGTGGCAAGTTTGCTACAGTTTCTTGTGTCGCTAAGTATCGCAACGAGCTGATCTGGTGGTAAGCGCTCCTCCTATTACCATAACGATTAGTGCCGTCCAGACCTTTCAATTTAAATAAATCAAAAAGGAGGTTCTCAAATTGATGTGTATGTATGTAATATCGTGAAAATGCGTAATATTTATATATGTAGTTGATAGATTCAGGCGCTACTTCCTATCTGTACTACTATCCATATACTTAAAATGAATAAAGTAAAAAAATGTAGCTTACTTCCGCCAAAATGTTAGACAAATGATAAATGGAAAAATAAAAATAAACACCAATATATAAAAGTGAAACGTTGTCTGTATGTTTGTTTTGTTTGTTTGTTTGTTTGGGGGAGCTTTCACGTCAAAACGGCTGATCCTATTTTGATGAAAGTTTGTAAATATGTACTGTGCAATATAGAGACCAACATAGGATACTTTTTATCCCGGAAAATGGTAAGTTACTGCGGGAAAACGGTAAATTATTTTATTATGTGAACTGACGCATTAAACGTTTCTGACTAGAAACAATACGATATTTGAATATTTGACAGATTAGTTCCGAAAATCAAACTAGATGGCGATGATAAACGACACATATTTTCTGAATCACGGTGACAAGATTCTCCACGTACAAAGATGGGTCTAACATTATTTTTTAACCGACTCTTTGGTTACAATTATACTAGATGGCGATGATACATAAGACCTATTTTTTGAATCGCGGTGACAAGATTCTCCGAGTTCAAAGATCGGTGTAATATTCTTAGTTGACAGATTCGTTAGTTCCAAAAATTAAACTAGATGGCGATGATAATCGGACGTATTTTCTGAATCGCGGTTACAAGATTCTCCGATTACAAAAATTGGTCTAACATTAATATTTGACAGATTGCTTGGTTCCGAAAATTAAACTAGATGGCAATGATACACGAGAAGTATTTTGTGGGTCGCGGTGACGAGTTCAAAGATATTTCAAAAATTATTTTTTGACAGAGTGGTTGGTTCCGACAATTAAACTAGATGGCGATAATAAACGAAACGAATTATCTGAAACGCGATGACAAGATTTTCCGAGTTCAAAGATAGGTCTAACATTATTTTTTGACAGATTGCTTGATTTCGAAAATCAAAATAGATGGCGATGTTAATCGAGACATATTTTTTGAATCGCGGTGACAAGATTTTCCGAGTACAAATATCGGTTTAACATTATTTTTAGATACATCCTCTTCATCCGAAAATCAAACTAGATGGCGGTGATACACGACATGTATTTTTTTTCATCGCAGTGACAAGATTCTCCAAGTACAAAGATCGGTCTAACATTATTTTTTGACAGATTAATTCGTTCCAAAAATTAAACTAGATGGCGATGATAATTGGGACATATTTTCTGAATCGCGGTTACAAGAATTTGATATGTAATTGTATACGTTTGAAATTCTGGTTTTACTATGGGTACAAATATGCGGTTGGGTGAATCATCGGCTCAAACCGAAATAAGACTTCAAGAGCAAGCTCAACGGCAAGCTGAACTACAATCTCAAGAAATGATTGTGCAAAGCCAAGATCGGGTATACTCGTACTCGCAAAACCCTTCGGCAGCTATCTATGCAAGCCTCTGAGACATCAGATCAGAATGAAACTTGGCGTCAGTCGCAAGCTAGTTGACAAGCATCCTTACGTGCTTTCGAGACGCCAGAGCAAAACCAAGCTTGGCTTCAATCTCAGGCTACTCGACAGGCATCCATGCGCGCTTCCGAGACACCAGATCAAAGCGAAAGTTGGCTTCAAGAAAATGGCGTGCATTGTGAGGAAGGACATAGGCTATTTTCACCTAAACAAAGAACACAACAAAAATTATAACGAAAGGACATAGGAAGTCAACGCGGTCAACGCGGTAAAACTGTATTAAACTGCATTTGTTGAAGATATTTAGTGATGTTTTTTCGAGGCTTTTCTATTTCCGATGCTGAAGCAAAATATGCTGTGTGCAAAAAGTGCTTTTTTTTCATTTTCGTCTGTCTGTCTGTATGTCTGTCTGTATCTTGGCCGTGCATCACCCTGAACTACTGAATGAATTCAAATGAATCATGGCTTGATTTGAGTTCATACTACGAGGCATTTTATATTGGATACTTTTCATCCCGTAATATATTGGTTTAAAGTTATTTAAAAGAACACGTATCACACTGAAACTACAGGATGGATTTTGATGCAACTTGACACAGTCATACTTTATATGATGGCTTAAAATTAAGGATACATTTTATCCCGAAAAAATAAAGGATTCTTGTTGCAGGTTAGGGGTCCAACGTTATGTTAATTTTGAAGTAATAAATATGTATACCTACTTATAATAAAGCAATAAGTATGAAAAATTCAATACGAAGAAGATTTAAAAAAAGTGGTCTAGGTTATATAAAATAAGTTACTGAACAAGAATATAACATTTATTTAAAACATGTCTATCTGTCTGTATGTTTGTTTGTTCGCACATCACGTAAAAAATACTAAACTGATTGCAACGCGGTTTTGATTGTTGGATAGTTTAGAGTGTAACTTAAAAATTGGTATAATTGACATCTCAATCCAATGACTAAAAGCCAAGCTATAGATAAAAATCTCTATGACGGCTGAAGGAATTTTGATCAAATGTTGGTATACTGGTATTTTAGTTCTTGGAATAGCAAATAGAGTACTTTTAACCTGGAGAAATGACCACGCGTGCGAAGCTACAGTACAACTAGCTATTAATATTAGCTGTCACTAGCTATTATTAATAATAGTTATTAATAACATTCATAACCCTTTCTGACAGCACTGTACATGGCAGCGATCTTTGTACAAAGACGCCTAGTCGTTAGTTTTAGGTAAAGTTTTAGTCTTATTTTTCTTATCTTATTTTTTGTTTTTCTTTTGCCTGGAAGTGATCACTGCTTAGTGATAAGGCTGCGGATTGTATTATTTTAAGGTCAATGTTTTTGTGCCATAATTTAAGTATTTAGTGCAATGAAGACTTATCTATCTATCTATCTATCTATCTATCTAACCTGTGGACCAATGCGATTTTGGGCTTCTTTAGAATATATATTGATTAAAAGGTTTGTCACATAATACAATCTGCGTTTGAGGAAAATAAATAAATCAACATATCTTTTTTCCCCGACTGCACGGAGGGTTATGTGTTTGAGTTGTATGTATGTATATTTGTACGTTTCTTAGGCACGTCCAAACGGCTTGATGGATTTTGATAAATGACATATCATTGGATTCGTCTTCATCACGAGAGTGCTATAGGAATATATGAAGTATCAAGAAAACTAATATGGTGGCGTACAGCTGCAGCTGAACAAAAAATTATCAAAACCTATTACCTATTACCAAAACCTATTTTAAAACTTTAAATTTTATAAGATTCGATTAATGTCAATAAACTATGAACCATTAAAGTAAACTTAGTTGCCATTGAACTATTAAAGTAAAGTTAAATATGTAAGCAAATAAGAAATATACAAAATTATGTAAATACTAGCTGCGGCCGCGTCCCTCAGGACCCGTGCATGTTTCTGGGATAAAAGTATGCCTATGTGTTAATCCAGGGTATAAGCTACCTCCGTAACAAATTTCATCCAAATCCGTTTTGCCGAGCGTGAAGAAGTAACAAACATATACCGCCTTATGTATAAAAAGTTAATAAACGTCAATTAGTACTGCGCAGTACAATATTGTAGTGCGCAGTATTACTAATCATTGCTTAACTTTTTATAAATAAGGCAGTTAGTGTATATGTGTTTATACATACAAACTTTCGCCTTTATAATATTAGTGTTATTACTTATTATTTTTGCGGGCGGTCAGCTCGTATTCAATCATTTTGTTCGCAGTCGTTTTTTTGTATTTTTATAAATTTTACTTGTCAATTTTTGTTTTTTGCAATATTTTCTAAAATAGACGCTTAGCTCCGTTTCAACCGAGTCTCAACACTTTACGCCGTAGAGATTATAGCCGTAGTGCTACCGTAGCGTAGTAGCGGCGTAGCACGTTACCTTTATTGCCTACGACGCCGTCACAAAGAAACCGCGACGCGGATCTGAATAACGTTACCGTGGTGCGAAGAGATATGGATGCGGCAAATAAACACGGTACGTGTAGCGTATAAAATGAAGCATTCGTGTTTCACGGCTTAGTTCTAGCAGGCAATCTTAACTAAATGAAGTTTGATGATAGTACGAGTTTAATATTTACTTAAAACTCACTTTTCTTTCCAACAGTACTTTTACTGGCCGCGAGCTATGGCAATAAAGTTGACGAAGAGAGACTTGACGCTGCGGTAATAAACCGTGTAGCGGTACCGGTACCATTTAATGCTTTTTTAATAGCTTTCCAAAAGGAGGTAGTTCTTATTTTGACAGTTATTTGTTCCTATGTTCACTCATATTTTCTGGGCTTTTGAACTGATTTGCAGTATTCTTTTTTATTTGGTATTATATTTTTTTATTTAAGAAGATCAACCGTTAGGTGGTTCATTATAAATTTCATAAAAAATAGTTCATTCATTATGTGGCAATAACACAATTTTTTATTCAATAGATTCGAGTCATTATCTAAATTGAAAATAGGTTATTAAGTTTTGGGGTTGTAATGTTGTATAAAATAAAAATCGTTTTAATAAAGTGTACATTATTGCTATATGTACTAACTCGTGTGTGACAGTCGTAATATATCTTTAAATAAAATGTACATTATTTCAAAATTTGTTTTAAGATATGGAAAATAATTTAGATATAATTTTAAACACTGCGCTAACTGAAATTATTGCAGTACTGTGACGATGTCAAACCTCTTTCATCATAATTATACTCATTTGATAGTTTTTCTATATTAATACTTAATTCAAATAACCTGTCATTCCTGCATTGTCATGCATGGGCTTATCTCGATGGTGACTAGAAAAGTTTGGAGGAGTTGTAAATATAACATCGTTTTCTAGCCCTAGCAATATTTAAGTTTATTATGCATCTCACTAAGCATAAAATCGTGTTTGATACTAAGACTAAAAACATTTCGATGTAGATACCAGAGAAATGCAAGTTATAATAAACATACTTAAATATCTCTAATATCTCTCTTTCTTCACTTCTACGAGGAACACAGCAAGATCTTTAAGACACTTCAGCTGCGAGCCTATTATCTTCTATGATAAAGAAAGCTAAAAGGATGGCTCGCACCACGAAGTTTCGTCTGCACCTAATAAGTACAATTATATTATTGTGAGATAGGAGTCCCTTTGAGCTGGTAGACACCATCAGGGGCTCCGGCCACAGTAATAGCTGAGCCCGTGGTTTTTACCACGTGGTAATTTCTGTGGGTTAAAAGTAACCTATTTTCGGGACCAAAAAACACACATACTACTTTTCATCAAAATTTGTTCATCCGTCAAATAGTTTTTCATCTATTGCTCGGCTTCTACTCATTGGATTGAGATACAAAGTACACATGATTTTAAGTCAAAACCTGAGTTATCTATCAATGAAAACAGCATTTAAATTCATCCAGTAGTTTTTACGTGATGCGTGAACAGACAGATAGATAGATACTCAGACAAACAACAATATATTATTTGAAGTCACCTACCATTTTTTTATATTATCCTCATTGTTTAGACTTTTTGTTACTTACTGATTTATTATAAATATAAATACTCAGGAATATGAAATGTGTAAGAGTGCTTTGCCAACGGTGCTTTAAAAAAAACTGCCAAAAAGTTTCAGGTTTTATATTGTAAAGTTTGTACATCCCTGTCCTGCGCTTTGACGGAATGTAAACGACAACATGGCATTGTGGAGCGATACGATAACGCTTTTATTATTATTAGGCGCAGAGGGAGAAATAAGCTTTTGGTGAAAATATACTTGCAACATAAAAAGTGTCTACGTTTTATGCTGCAAGTAAGTATACGTAGGCACGTTTAATGCCGAACACAAAAGCAGAAAAAAATGGTACTAAAAATAAAAACATGGAATGATTTCTTTATCTTATATTTTGTATCTTCATTATCATCATCATCATCATCAGCTCTGCTGGACTGGGACGCATTCAGAGCGAGATGATCAAAACGCGAATAATTTAAACAGAAAAAATATATATAAAAAATCGCTTTTACCATTTTGGATTTAGAATGATGTCACTTTACTTATTGTAATTTGCTTATCAAGCTATTTCATTTGATTCCCATATCATAGGGGTTGCTGTGGAAATGATAAATCGCCATTTTGTAACGTCCGCCATATTGGATTAATCATGGCGGCATTTAAGTAATCATGCATGCACAAGAACGTGTGTGCCAAATTTAAGCACGATAGCTTCAGTGGAAGTGGGTCAAATATTGATTGCAAAAAATATATTTAAAAAAATATATATAATTAATTAAATACGTTTTCATCGAGTTGTGAGCTACCCTGAAAGTTTCAGCCAAATAGCTAATCGGGAAGTGGGTGAAATATTGATAGCAAAATTTCAGGAATACATTCATACAAGTGAAGTTAAATAAAATAAATATATTCGGGACAATTCCACATCAATTATACCTAGCGGCACGTAAGTCTAGCGGTGACGAAAAGTGGCGGGGATCTTGGCACAGTCAAAATTTATATTATGTGTTAAAATGTTGAATACTTTTTATCCCGAAAACTGACTGTGCCAAGATCCCCGCCACGTTTCGTCCACCACTAGACTTACGTGCCGCTAGCTATACCTACCCCAAACTAGGATACCCTGTACTATGGGTACTAGACAAGTAAAAAAGTAAATTATTCAAGATATGGTCAATTTCAATTTCAATTTATTTATTGCTTAAACATATGTACTTAAATAAAAACAGGCATAAAGGTGTAATTGTCAACATATTACCCTCACAGGGTATAGCAAAAAGTAGCAAGCAGACCGAGCCATTATCTAATATATCAATCCAGATAAAGGAGCTCTTCAACGGTCAACGGCACAGACACGAAATTTTGTATATCCAATTTATTATGATAGCCGGTTTTAAGTTTTACCATGAAATGGTTGCTGCGCTCAGGGTTGGGTCTTGATTAGGGAACTCCTCGACGGCACAGACACGAAATGTTGTATACAAATTTAATTGTGAGTATCAACATGAAATGGCTACTTTATAAAAGGTTTATTTAAATCCGTTTTTTAATTTACTTATTTATCATGCATTGAGATCAAAGTACACCAGATTTTAAGTCAATTTATAAGCTATACAACAATGAAAACTGCATTGCAATAGGTCCGGTTTTGACATGATGTGAGAACAAACAGACTGATAGACACAATTTTTACAACGTTTTCATTAAGTCACTTTCTTATTTGTCTGTCTCTCTGTCGTTCCGGGTGGAATCTTGCAATTCAAATTTCGAGCACTTCCCGATTAGCTATCCGGCTGTAACTTTCAGGGTAGCTCACAACTCGATGACAATGCATTCTTAACTAGCACAAATTAAAAAAAATATAACCACAATTTTATTATTTTAAGTCTTCATACCATTTTTTTAATATCATCGTTGTAAATACTCCTAATTACCTAAGTACTGCTTTATTATAAGAAGAAGATTGTTATTATAAGCTATCGTTAAAAGTTAATCAATTAAATACTCCAAACGTATTCAAACAGTAATAATACCTCCGTAACCATATTCTCATACAATGACATAATTATTACGCGATCGTTAAGCGTCTTTGATTAAGCATCGCTAAGACGCGGCAGTTTTAATATCCTCCCACCAGCAATCTCGTGTGTATGTAATTAAAACAAGAGTATTAGGTGTGTGTAATTAAATAGATTCATGTCTGATGTTTCTGTACATGTTTATAGTGATATTTTAACAAAATGACTTGTCATCTAGAGCCAGCACGATAGAAAGCATTTAAGTATACCCTTAATTTAAGATACTATGTTACTTTGCAAGAATTGATCCTTTTGATTGACCCTTTTAATCGATAATACCATAAAATACTGAATGTTTTTTTAATCATTTGGCTAGTTCAAATTCGGGCACAGAAAATGTTTCTTCAATCTTTGAATGTAGCGTTACTTACATTTAAAAGTAAAATAATGTATCCGCCAGTGGCTCTGTGAGCTGTAGACCTCGCGAGTCTGTGTTTACATATCTTAAAACTGCATAAATGTTCACTGAGCTCATTAAAAAATGAAAAAGGAAATGAACTCAAAGACAAAAAATGAAATATAATTAACAAACCCGCGGACAAAATTTCACGAGAATCGGTTGAGAAATGCGACAGAAGAGAACAGCCGAAATCCAGTCATCCTCCAGACATACGAAAGCATTTTTGCCCAAGCTGAAAGGGAAACACTTCGCGTTCGCTCTGTCAATAAGGTAAAACTTCTCATCTTCAATATTTGAATTACTTGCCTACCGTATGGATCAGCCGGGATTATTACCGAAATTCCCACCAGACCGTCCCCACCATAGGGGATCCGTGGGGCTCCCTGTACAGACCACACTGAAGGTCTACGCTTTCAAATAATAATTCTAAAAACTTATCTCATTTTTGTATTTCTTGAACTTACATTGACTGTAGAGTATGTATGATGTAGACCGACCGATCTCCGTGTTTCCGTACTGTAACAGTATAGGCGACCATCTTGAGCTTTTGGGTGTTGAACTCACATCTGACCTGAATTTTGGGTCTTACATTGAATCCAAAGCCAAGGTAGCTGCAAAGAAACTTGGTATTTCGTCTAAGGTTAGGCGGTACTTCACGCCGGAACAGCTTTTGAATCTTTATCATGGACCGCACAGGTCCGATCTTGTATGGAGTACTGCTGCCACCTCTGGGACAGTTCTGCCAAATATCGATGCTTTGGATTCAATTGAGAGACGTGCTATTAGGCTCATTGGGGATAACACTCTGGTAAAGAGTAAGCTTCAATGTCTGGCGCAATCGACGTGCGATCGCAAGCATGTCGGTATTCTACAGATTGCACTATGGAGAATGTGCACAAGAACTGCAAAATATGATTTTCCCATCACCTTTCCATCACCGTACGACTAGACGATCGGCAAAGCGACACCCTTTTATGATTGAAATACCTCGCACAAAAACGAAGCGTTACGCTTCTTCATTTATTTGCAAAGGAGTGGAACGCCCTGCCCTCGTCAGTGTTTCCGGTAAAATATAACCCAGATGTGTTCAAGTCAAGAGTGAATAGGTATCTACTAGGCAAGTGTACCTAGACATCATCATTACACCACATCATCGCTGTCCATCAGGTGAGTTCGTGGTCAAACGAAAGTCTAGTGCGTAACAAATAAAATATTTTTCCAAAAAAAAAATAGTTTGACTTCATAATTTAAATGTTATTTTGTAAACAACCACTAAAAAGAATGAAATAATTTACAATAGAGCCAGAACAGTATCACTTTTTCGAAATTACCAACGTAATAATAATGCATAAATACAACATAAGATAAAAAAGAGTTTTTTGAAGGCAGTGCCAGGCATCATTTAAATCTAATATCTTTACGAAATTAATACATACCTATCTACGTATGAAGTAATATGCAGTTGTCTATGAAGAACCCTCATGCAAAACACGAAACGCAGAAGAGACAAAACAAGAGACTCACACGAGCAGATTTTGACTTTCACATGTTAAATTATTTCATTATTTTAGTGGTTGTTTACAAAATAACATTTAAATTATGAAGTCGAACAATTTTTTTTTGGAAAATTATTTTATTTTTTGATTTTTAGTGGCCTAAGACAACATCGGATAGAATATATCCCAAAGAAAATAGTAGACACTCACTCACTTTAGTGAATAAAACCTACATACATAACAACTGAATTAATTTGTCCATTTTCCATAATTTTGTTGTTGCCTACCTTTGACTACCTTCCGGCTCCATCATCAGACCCTGAAAACCACATAACACCAGAGAACTCATCAAGACTAACCAAATGAACCCAAACTAGAAGGGGTTCCATCATTTTGTTGTTGAGTATCTGTGACTACCTTCCGGCTCCATCATCAGGACCTGGATACCACATAAAACTAGAGAACTCATCAAGACAAACGGAATGAGCCCAAAGTCGAATAGGTCCGATCATTTTGTTGTTAAGTTCCTGTGACTACCTTCCGGCTCCATCATCAGACACTGGATACCACATAAAACTAGAGAATTCATCAAGACAAACCAAATGAGCCTAAACTGGAAAGGGTTCCATCACTTTGGTGTTGAGTTCCTGTGACTACCTTCCGCCTCCATCATAAGACCCTGGATACCAAATGTGCGGAAATGTGCGGAGTTTTCCGAAGGCTTGTTTAAAGCTACTAAACCAATTTTGAAGAAATTTATACAGTACCACACTAGAGGTATTCTTACTCAAGTAAAAATAATCATCTAATTCGGTTCAGAAATCCCAAGATATTAGAGAACATAAACTATAAAATAAATTGATTTTATAATAAAACTATTGAGCCAATTATGATGAAATTTGTATGGAACTACACGGAAAGTTTACCCTTTTGAATAAAAAACAACCATCTAAATCGGTCTAGAAATCTCAGAGCTAAACACAAAATAAAGGCAATATAAACACAAAATCAAATGGATTTACTCAACAAAACTATTTATTCTCGAAAAACTGCTGAACCAATTTTGATACAATTTATATGGGACCATTTGGAAAGTATACTCTTTCAAACAAAAAAAGAATTTTTAAAATCGGTTTACAATTGACGGAGATATCGACTGACATACATAAAAAAAAACACATACAGCCGAACATATAACCGTCTCCTTTTGTGAAGTCGATTAAAAAAGAGTATTTTTTCATACTCTCAAGTCATTCATTTGCCATTTTTCACAACTCATTTCCCCGCGTCTACAAACGGTGAAAACGAGTCGCGATCGTTCATCCGAGCTTCATTACGTTCGTTCGTTCTTTCGTACATTCGGTTATCGGTAATGGATCTCGTTAGGAAATTGGCTACATTCAGATTTTTGGTTGAGCGCACTGGTTGATTAGTGTGCCGTGATTCCGGTCTCTATTATCACGCTTTGTATGATATTTCTAAATTTTTAGAGTTCCAAATGTCCGGAAGAAAAAAAGGTACCCTTATAGGATCACTCGTGTATCTGTCTCTCTGTCTGTCCGTCTGTCACAGCTATTTTACTCCGAATCTTCAGTCCGAATGGACAGATTAATTTGAACTTTGGCACACATATGCATTTCTGTGACCTAAACACGGACATGTAACGTACATTAATGAATTTTGAATATGGGGGTCACTATTGTGGGTAAATAAAAAAATAAATAAAATAGTTTTACAAGCAGTACCGTGTGACATCCATACCAATATATAAAAGTGAAACGTTGTCCATTTGTTTGCTTGTTTGGGAAGCTTTCACGCTTTAACGGCTGGACGGATTTTGATGAAATTTGGAATGGAGATAGCTTATACCCTAGAATAAAACATAACATACTTATTATTTTGGAAAATTGTAAGATTTGACGGGAAAACTGAAAAATATTGATTACTCGCTGCCATGGAAACGAAATAACAAGTCAGTCAAAAAACTTTAAGAGCATTGGTGCTATACCTACTTTTGCATTGGTTTTTAATATCCTAGAAGAACATAGGATGCTTTATTCGCAATAAACAGTAGTCCGCGCGGACGAAGTCGTGGGCGGGAAAGCTGGTATGAAATGAAAGGGCTTGTTGCGAAGGTCTTCATTTTTTGATAATAAGTTTTTTAAGAAAATAGATGAAAATTTACTCCATCCTTATCTTCAAAACCACTGAGCCTATATTTTTTAAATAACTAAAATAGTGCTTTACTATTATTAAAGGTTTTCCTGTAAACCTATAAAAAGTCTATGATCTTAAAATAGCCTGGTATATTTCTAAATATTGTGAGATTATATATTCATCGTACGGAACTCTCTCCACGCGAATTCACTCGCACTGGTCTGGTTTTAGGGTATATTTCCGTTAAACGAGTTTTCCGCTATTATTATTAAAAGGAGTTGCTTTTGACAATCGTCGCCATAACCACACAGGCAACTTTGTACTTGATTGACAATCTCAATTGTTTAGTTATATTAATAACAGCTGTAAGCTTTGCAGTCCTCTTTCTACAGAAACCCCACCCTCAAATAAAACATTCGCAAAGAGGGCAACCCTTCCATATTCCCTTTTCCGCAAACTTTTTTAAAGGATGGCGTCGTTGTCCGCTTTTATATTCCGAGCTAAAAGCCTGCGTCAGTCATTATGTAGGTACCCTACGAGTAGATGCGTCAGTAGGTGGGTACCTCCTATAGTTCCTTTTTCTGTTTCACTACAATAATCTTATGGAGATTATTTTACTACCGATAGGGTTCAGTATTGTACAATTTATTGATTAATGTTAGTTAACAGGTCCTATACAGGCTGAGTTTTTTTTCTAGCCTTTATTGGGATATCCTAATCTATAACCCATAGGGAAAAATGCTCAAATAGATCAATGGCAACGGCAAGAATAACTAAAAAAAAACGCGATGCCTGGCAGATATGTAAACATAAAAAAAAAAAAAATGCAACGTTTTGCACCGGGCGCTCTCATTGGTCAACTGTGAATCTTCATCTGATCTATATACCAACTTTACGGCCTAATACCATAAGTCTGGTTGGCACAACGGGAAAACGTACGACTGCCGATATTTAGTATTATTATTATTATTTACTGTATAATAATACTAGCTGTGGCCGCGGCTTCACACGCGTGGTAATTTCTCTAGGTTAAAAGAACTCTATTACTATTCCAAGACCTAAAATACCAACATTTCAACAAAATTCCTTCAGCCGTCAAAAAGTTTTTATCTATTTTTCGGCTTCTACTCATCGGATTGAGATACCAAGTACACCAGTTTTTAAGTCAAACCCCACGCTATCCAACAATGGAAACCGCATCGCAATCAGTCCAGTAGTTTTAAATGATGCGCAAACAAACATACAGACACACAGATAAACAGACAAACAAACAGACACACAAGTTTTTTTTTAAATTATCTTCTTTTCAGATTTTATCGTTCGTTTTGCTTTATTATAAGTATAGATGTTGTTGCACTGAACATTTTATTTTGTTAAGTAGGTATTCATTATACACATGCGTCGGACGAGTTGGGAAAGAGCCGAAATACAGCATGAATCGAGTAAAGGAACTAAGATGCACAAACTGACGTATTATGAATGTGACCTATCTGGGATAGCAAACGAAATAGCTAATGTGACGAATGGTCATCGCCTCCGCTTTTTTATGTTTTTCTTAGATACCACCACTGGTGCCACCTGCAGGTTTATTATCCATTGTTTACCGGAAATTCTGTATAATGGTAAATTTTATCAATATATTATTGTGCGGTTCATCGAGTTATTTTTTATATAGAACTAGCTGTACCCTCGACTTCACACGCGTGGTCATTTCTATAGGTTAAAAATACTGTATATGTACTATTCCAAGACCTAAAATACCAATCAATATACGTGTACTAACATTTGATCATTGCAAATGGTCCAGTAGTTATTACGTGATGCTTGAACAACATAACGACAGGCACGAATTTAAAAAATGTTTTGTTCTTGTTTAGTAGCTTATTTTAAGTACCCTAGACATATTTCTTTCAATATTCTCCAATGTACAGTTTTTTCGTTCCTATTGCTTTATTATAAGTATAGATATATAAATAGATAACGAATTTTACCATAAAATTCGTTATCTACCTTCCCTTTCAGACCCCTAAAAAGTAGTGCACTCTAATAAAATGCTCCACGGCGGCGTCCTCTCGCCACGCCTGCTGGGATTTTTAAAATAAAAAGGTTTTTTTTTTAATTTATTTTTTATTCTTTTGAAATAATTTGAATGACACTCTTCTCAAAATTTCGTCACTGTTCAACCAGTAATTTGTGTGTAATTTTCGCTTGGGCTTATTTAACTTAATTTCATAATTAATCATCATCATCATCATCATTGCCAGCTCATGCATGTGCTATCTTTAACGCCTATCTATACTACTATACTACTTTACTACTATACCAGTATACTACTATACTACTATACTACTATACTACTATAATACTATACTACTATAATACTACTAGACTACTACACTACTATACTATCCCATCTAACCGTAGATATTCAATGCATCTAACCCGCAGATAGACGTCCCTAATATACCTAGAACTAGCTGCGCCCCGTGGTTTCAGTCGCTGATACCTGTTACTTTGACACCTGCCTCTTCAACACCTGTCAATTTGACACCTGTCACTTTGACATCTATCTCTTTGACATCTGATGGTGATTATGATGATGATGAAAAGTACTGTATGTGTTATCCCAGGACAACAAAAAGTGTGCCTCTATGTGTTTTATCTACGAGTACATACCAAATTTTATCCAAATCCGTTCAGCCGTTTGAGTGTGAAGGAGTAACAAACATACACACAAACTTTCGCTTTTATATTATTAGTGTGATTGTGAAATACTAACAATAACACTGTACGGCTAGTATTTTTATTCGACTTCCAAAAGGTCGAGGTCTTTGGACAATACTTGTGTTGTTTATTTTCTCTCATATCTCTGTATTTTATTTTTATTTGAACGGGTAGATCTTCAGAGTGGTCCCATATAAATTTTATGAAAGCCATGTTTTATGAACTTCATCAAGTAGCTTTTTTGTGTAAATTCTTTTGATTATGTCTTATTTTCTTTATTGTATATGAGCCACAGATTCAATACTATTAGTACCGAAAGTTTGAACTAGATGGCGCAAACAAACGAGCGGAGGCGGCTGAATCGCGGTGACAAGATTTTCAGGCGGAACACAAGTTGATAATGTCGCTCATTTCAATCAGCCTTGCCTGGGGTAGTAGATACCGTGATCTAGAGGCAGTCCTCCCAGGCCCCAGAGCGAGGTCTGTCCATTGCGCTGCGAAAGGGTTGACCTCTGCTATTATCCTTTGTTTTTTTTGTATTCTCATTGTTATTCTAAGGTGGCCGGCCCATACACCTAACATTTTTTTTTTTTTTTTTTTTTTTGTTTTCGATAACCTACAATAATATTGCATAATAGTTTTGTTGTGCAATAAAGTTGTATCTAGACGTCCAATAATATTCAGCTAATAAAACTGATAAGGACAAGCCATTTACGTCCATATTTTAATGCGAGCAACATATCTGACGTGTCCCGGTCATGATAAAGTTTACTATTTATTTGCCACAAAGCCGATAAATCCCTATACAATTTGATATACACAACACTTTGACAGCCGGCATTTTATGATGGACCGATTTTGATGCGGTTTTTTAAAGTCTGAAAGCTGATTTAATTGAGATGCTTCTTAGCTATAGTGTGGGGTGGAGGGTCGGGGGTTTTGTTAATTTTATTTGAGCTTCTTTATTAAACTATTTTGTTTAATAATAATAATCATCATCATCATCATGAGCATGTAGGTATTTGTAAGCCTCTCCTAATGCAGACCACTGACCTCGGTCTTCAGCTCTCCGCATCCATTTTCTTGCAACTGCTTGTCGTCACTCCATCTGGTCACAGGGCATCCTACACTACGTTTGCCTTAACGTGGTCTCCACTCGAGGACTCTTCTACCCCAACGGTTATCGGTTCTTCAGGAAAAGTGACCAGTCCACTGCCACTTAACGTTTTATTTTGTCCCGCTGCTGGATAAAATCTCCCCATTCAGACATTTACTTTGAAAAAAAATATCCATAGGTTGCTGTACCTTCTTGATCAAACCTACCGAATAAGCCCAAATCAGCAGACCGCGATAAATCATACCGCGAAAGTACTTGCTCGGATAATCGGGTACGTTTTAAAGCCGTCATCGGCTTAGCACCCCTCCCCTCTCACCCCTCCAGCACCCCCTTCCCCTTCCACGGCGGCACTTCGTGCGTTTTGACGCGATTATCATACCCGCCCGGTATCTGTGCGCAATATTGTTTGAGTTAGAAGGTAAGAAACCGTTATCATGGATGTGGTATATTTAATAATAAAAAAATAAGGACGGATAAAGTCTCGTATTTACTAGGGGTCAAATTTGTCGCTAGAGATGTCGGTGTAAAGTCGGGTGACTTGCCTCGCGCCCTTTTTCGTCCAAAACAAGCAAGATTGAAGCAAGATGCCTGGGCCCCTACCACAGAACTTGGTTCTAATCGGATAGTCACTTTCTTCATAGCAATTTCGACTCTATCGCAAAGCATTAGTCATAGTGATTTTGAAATTGCGATACTTGGTACGGCCACAGAATATATAATAGTACAAGGTACAGCTGCAGGTGACGTTTTGTCGGTTAACATCGCCTGACTTGTACTTTTGTACTTGTACTATTATTTATGCTGTGACATGTCGCGGGACATTTGTCCCTAAATACGAGGTTTAAATCGTCGCTCACATTACTAACTGTCGTATTTCATATTTCAGCTGATTTGTGTAAAGACTACCACTTTTTTGTTGTTGAATTTTCCTTTGTTTTTCACTAACTGTCATTTCTGTATTATAATTGGATACAAAGCGGCTTTTGTATTATTTTTAGATTTCTGTATTAATACTGATATCTTTACAGACAACGTATCTAATAATAACCCAAAATATATAAGTGACGTAACTAATTTAGGACGTCATTCACTAAATTCAATGTTTGTCAAAACACGTGCACTTGATTTAAAAGAAAATTCTATCTGAGATAAAACTTTTAGTGGATTTTTAAAAGCTTTTATTTAACTTGCAATGTTTGTATGTATTTTTGTAAGTTGTATTAGAACCACTTCCTGTTATCCTACGGAGTTGAATTTTTGCATGTTAGATTAGTTCCGATGACAATGCATTTTCGTGGTAAGCATGACCTGAATCCACTTCCTGGATTAGCTCCAGATAAAGGAACTCTTCAGCAGCTCTTCACAACAAGTTTGTGTACGCATTTTATTATGATAGACGGTTTTAAATATTACCATGACATGGTCTCCAGATAAAGGAACTCTTCAACGGTCAACAGAACTGTCACAAAATATTGTGCACAAATTATAAAGTTTAACTATGATATTGTTGCAGCACTCCAAGTTGGATCCTGATTTGGGAACTCCTCAACGGTTAACAGCATAGAGACGAAATGTTGTATACGCATTTAATTGTGATAGCCCGTTCTAAGTTTCATCATGACATGGCTACTGAATAAAAGTGTTTTTTTAAGTAAACTTTTTATACCGTGACTTACTTCAATATACATTTGCACTGAGCTGAGACCTACGTTTTAAAATTATAAACATGCCGTTAAATAAAACTAGAACTAGTCTATCAAGCCGCTGCCAGTGGGCAACGTTCCCAAAATGCTGGCAGCATTGCCATGTTGTATGGCAATGCTTACTATTTGGGAAAAGTAAAGGCCAGCATTTTGGTCACGTGTTGCTTCGACCAGACGCCCTGATAGATCTTTATATATTTTGTGTGCTCCTGGTCCCCAGTGTCTCTACCCCAAAAGGCTCAAATATATATCCGCTGTCGAGGTACTATATTTGCGCCTTTTGAGGCTCTCAGCTGATTCAGCCGCCGCTCCAGCCTTATTTTGAGTTCCTTGAAGATGAGACGGCACAAGGGTGTCTAAGTAAGTGTCGCAAGTAGCGTCCCACACCAAAGGTCGACCCATCTTCCATAGAATAAGAGTCATTCCGTTAGGTCTTTTATCATCGTCACGTATGAGGCCAGTAGGTTCTAAAATAGCAGCACAGTCGGCAGTGGTAAAAGCCTGACGGATGACATTATTAAGGCTGGAGTGGCGAGGAATCCTTCCTGCTCTTCTGCAACAGGATAAGCCGTGGTGACCAAACCGGTCAACAGCAGGGCCACACTGGCAGTGATGAGGAGCACAGCACGAAGCGCCCAAGCGGGGTGAATCTGCAATGCGAAAAACTGAAGAATCCATGAGAGTTCCAGTGTTTGGCGATGGTAGAGCCTGTAACCACAATAATAACTTATTATACCGTGACTTACTTCTATAAATATTTGCACTGAGATGGGACCTACGTTTTGAAAGTTAAATTATTTTATGAACCTTTATAAAAGACACATTATTGCCGTAGGTTCATCACGTGAGACGGGTTGACATTTGCTTTGATTTTCGTTCATTGACATTCAGAAGGCAAGTAGATGGAACTCAGTACACTTGCCTTCTCAGATTGAAGTATAATTGAGTTTACCGGGCACAGCTAAAAACGTCTCAGTAAAAGTACATTTTTTTTTAAAGAAATGTAGAAATTTAACACGGCTTTGCCCGCGTGGTCATTTTATTTAAAAGTAGCCCTAACGTGTTATTCCTGGACCAAAAGTACAAGATACTATATACAATATACTAGAATATACAATATATATGAAGTACAATATAATATGTACATTTCTTCAAAAATCTTTCAGTCGTCAAATAGTTTTTTATCGATTGCTCGGCATCTAATTATCGGATTACGATACCAAGTGCCCCAGTTTTTAAGTCAAACCTTAAACTATCTAACAGTAAAACACATCGCAATCGGTCCAGTAGTTTTTACGTGATGCGCGAACAAACAGACACATGATTTAAAAAATTGTTGTATATTGTTCAGTGGCTTATTTTAAGTATCCTAAATCATATTTTTTTAATATCTTCATTGTACAGTTTTTTTTACATACTGCTTTATTATAAGTATAGATAATTTACTTAAAATCCTTAAAAAAAAAGAAGCTTTTATGAAGAAGCCTTGTTGGACAGCATTGTTGGTCTATAACTGACCTCTACAGCGTCACCGGACGGTGGAGCGGGCGCAAAAGCGCTCCGCCGCAATGCGTGACGCAAAAGGCGAACACCAAAGTTAAGTTTTAGCCACTTGCTCAAGGGCACCCAGGGGATACGAACCTCGGCTTGGACAGTTGCCATTGATTACGGGGAGTATCGAACTAACGAAGGCCGAGACCGAAGTCCAGGCTTTTATAGAGCGGACAGCAAGGGCTGCAATGATGGCCAAGCTTGATGGCCGAGAGCTTAGCTAAGCAAGCTCGAGGCCATCATAGCGTGGTCAGCAGGGTAGTCAAGGCTTGTATAGTGCTTTACTCAAACAATTTTCAAATTTCAAACAAAAAATACCATCAAAATCGGTCCATTCGTCTGGGAGCTACGACGCCTCTCTTTTTGCGCCCGGGCTTAAAGAACCCACAGAGTAAATAATAGTACTACGACGGAAGACGACAATAATGGATTTTCAAAGGATATTGCTGGCCGAAAACACGACAATAATTAATTGCCATACAACTTTGCTGGCGCCTATTCAAGCAGTGCGGCAAGGTCGACTTTGCCCAAAGAAGGTTGTCGAAATAATAACCACATTAATAGCATTGTTTGCGTAAAAACTTGAAGGTTCACTTCAGAAAATTACAGCAGCCTTAAAAGTATCAAGGAAAATGTAAAAATAACGCATAAAATATGTATATGCTTTTAATTATGGAGCAAATATATCTAAAGCACATGGTTTCGATCCACAGACGTCTGTATTACATTTCTATGGATGTAACCACTGGGCCAATTTGCTTCGTGGAGGTATCGGCGAAATTCGGTACCCTTGTATAAACGGATGTATTTTTGGACCCCTATCCTTTATTTTTTCGGGACAAAATGTATCCATAATTTTCACCTATCTTGTAAACTATGACTGTGCCAAGTTTCAACAAAATCCATCAAGTAGTTTCAGCGTGATACGTGTTCTTTTAAATAACTTTCTACGCCTATCCTGCATACTCCTTAATTTTCCGGGATGAAAGTATCCTATGTCCTACTTCGAAGTATGAACTCAAATCATACCAAATTTCATTTGAATTCATTGAGTATTTTCGGCGTGATGCACTTCCAAAGTGCAGACAGACAGACGGACAGACAGACAGAAAGACAAAAATTAAAAATTTAGTATTGAATATAGAACGGCCCCCAAATTTTTTTACGAAATATCTTTAATTTACAGAATTTGGGACATTATCCAGCAGGAATTCTTTATTTTTTGGAGATAAAAAGTTTATTTCAATTTTAACCCATAATATAAACTATGACTGCCAAGTTGCATCAAAATCCGTCTAGTAGTTTCAGAGTGGTAAGTATTTTTTGAAATAACTTTCATCGCCAATCCTGCGGGAACCCTTTCATTTTTCGGGATGAAAAGTAGCCTATGTCCTACCTCGTAGTATGAACTCAAATCATACCAAGTTTCATTTAAATTCATTCAGTAGTTTCGGCGTGATGCCTAGCCAAGATACAGACAGACAGACAGACAGACAGACAGACAGACAGACAGACAGACAGACAGACAAAAATGAAAAAAAATACAGTTTTGTCTTCAGTATCGAATAAAGAGTAAGGTCCAAAATAAAATTTCAAAATATCTTCAATGTACAGAATTGGACCCGTTACAGTTTTATTATAAGTATATAGATGTTAATCCATAACATCAGCTGAAATTGTGCTAAGTTGCATCAAAATCTGTCTGGTGGTTTCAGCGTGATGCGTGTTCAAAGAGACAGACAGACATACAAAAAATAAAATAGTGTCCTTTTTGCACTCCATATCGATTTGAATTTAGTCTCAATTACAATTTTCAAAAAATATTTTATGTACAGATTTAGCCCAGTTACAGTTTTATTAAAGTATAGATAGATGTGAGAAAGATGTGAAAACAGTGTTCGTGAGGAGAATTTGACTCCACCTGACATCACAAAACAGCAACGAAAATGACGAACGAGCTTTTACCAGCAAAATCAAGAAAATATTACGACATATTTTTTTCATTAAAAGTAAGTTCCTATTGCATGAGTGTAGATAAAGAAGTGTATGATACGGCATAATGCCCGATATAACCATGTATTAAAACACTCGTAATACTATTAAAAAACTCATCTACGGCTCGTTTTTTAAACTCACTCTCGTATTTTAATTTCCTTCATTATGCAACCGTTTCATAAAGCATAAAGTACCTACTATTAAAAATAAGTTGGTCCTAACGGTACCGCATCCAAAATTTTCACTGCAGCATCTTTCCCCACCCACCAACGATGTGGTTTTTGAATCTGCTTCCTTTGTGACGGTTTTAATATGGAAATTAACGTTCGCTGCCGTGTGACGCCTCGACACCGGCATTTGCAATTGTACAACCACTTTCCCATAGAAATGCACATCATACGGTTCAAAATGCTATAAAATATCGTGCAGGTGCTAAATCTCGCTTGAAACGAATTTGTCGCTAAAATCCACGCGCTGCCGCCGGTTTTGAGCCGCCTAATTGAATTTTTTATGTACTTTAACAGTGGTTTTACGTTTTTATTCGTTAAACGTTGAGTGCGTTTGTGGTGAGGATTTGAATTGTTAGGTGCGGATTTTAAAACGCATTGTAATTTGCTTTTAGTGCGAGGCCATCTTTTGTGTCTCTTTGAATACATACAGTACTCATTGAGTACGGACAGTCTTCATACTTCTGTGATCTCTACTAGCTTTTGCCCTCGTCTTCGTCCACGCGGGCTACAGTTTATCGCGATAAAATATATTCTATGTATTTTCCCATGGTTCAAACTGCCTCCAAAGCAAATTTCATCACGATCGTTTCAGCCATTTAGTCTTGAAAAGATTTCTGTTGCTAAGCAACCATTTTTAACATGGTATACTCGTTACTAGCTACCCTGCCCGGCAGCTAGTAACGAGTATGCCTGCGTTATGGCTCCGCCCGTAGTTTACCCGGTAACCATTTTCATTTCTCCCTCTGAAATGTCCAACGCACTAACGGTAGTTCTAATGATAATGATAGTGATATGGTAATTTAATTAATGATAATTTTTAATGTTAGTTCGCCTTTCACGTGCGTTGAAATCAGGTGAGGAAACAGTCAAATAAAAAAACCACAGAACCCGATTGCTTACCTACCGGGTCCAATTATGAATCTAAGCCTGGATAGTGTCAAAAAAAAGAAAAATAAGACCGTCTAAAGAAATACAAAATCTGCCATCAAAATCGGTCCAGCCGCTTAGGAGTTCACGTACGAAAGAATGTTATACGTTAAGACTTAGAGTATTTTTGAACGGAGTTGGATGCGATGTTGAAGCTTGTATTGCATCCTATGAAAACAATTTATGGTGAAATATCTCCCATTTCATGCCTCGGCTCGCTGTGTAGAATTTCCAATAATTAAAAGATGCTGTCGCTTGTCGACTCGATGGAACGAACAGTATTTTTTATCTTTTTCGTTATTTCGGTACCAACGGGAAACGGTATCAAAGGACACATCCAGATAACGATCTCTCTTTTTATGTCCGTGCATTTGTATCAGTGCTACGCGAAGCTACGGAGAAACGTAGAATTTGTAGCGCTATGAATATTCGTAGCGTTCGTAGCACATGTTTTTGTTTTCATTTTTATGTGTTTTGTTTTTTTTGTTTTCTATGGGTTTTTTCCAAATATTATTTTGACGAAACATGAAAAGAATTTAAAAGAAAAGGTATTTTTACAGAAAATAACATTTATGTCCACTCTGTTGCATAGTTATTAACATATGTCTAGTCCACTGAACATCAAGACCCTCTATTTCTATAGACTAAACTTTGTTACTCAACATATTTAAATTGACTTCTGAAACCAGCACGAAACGACACGTATCTATTTTGCCCATTCGCTTCTGCGTAAGATAAGATCTAAAAAGTAGGCTACATCTTCTGCCGATTAAAAAGTACCTACTTATAGAGTTTTATAGCTATGGTTGTCACCCACTTATATCACCAGACATAGGGTTGTCGCGAGGGAGCTCGTCATGTTTGCACGCAGTAATACCTCTGCAGACCAAGCGACGAGAGCAAGCGATGGCGGATTACAAAGAAAAAGAAAATAATTAACTAAAAGTAACAATTATTTTAAAGTGGAAATAATTGTTACTTTTAATTAATTTTGAACCGTTTTTTCTTCCTCTGAAATTTTACATATATTATTATGTGAAAAGTAAATGATATTTCTTCCGAGAATGTACTAGAACATGCTAAAACAGGGTTAAATTAGACATATCTGCGATTTCGCTGCATTCGCTGAACACCGTGTCAATTAGTGATACTAGCAGCCAGCACTACCTCATACGATAAGCAAGCAAGTGCAAGTTAGGAGCCAATGATACAGGGTTCGATCCTAAGTTCTGCACCAATTGATATTGAGGGTATTATTTGATATCCATAAAATGAAAGGGCTTGACAAGTAGAACACAGTATGTACACTTTAGAAATAACTAAATAAAAACTTAAAACTTGTATTTTGTCCTGTTAATCGGTTTTATATGAACTAAAACCTAAAAAATAAAATAAAAACGTGGGGTTTAGCGTACCCTGAGTTGAAACAGCAACATGATTCTTTTATATTTTTTAACTTTTAGTACATATAAATGCGTCTGAATAAAAAAAAAAATTATAGGTTTTTATATTACAAAATTATATAAAAAATGAGATCCTCACAACAAGCCTTCATTTTATATGTACACTGTACCGTTTGCTTTTTGTTTTAAAACTTTCTAATTTGCCCCCCAAATATGATCCTCGTTCCCAAAGTTCATTTATTTACGTTACACGTCTGTGTTTGGGTCACAGAAATTCATATCCAAATTTCAACTTAATCGGTCGAGTAGATTCGAAGCAAATTGGCTGTGACAGATAGACAGACAAACACATGAGTGATATAATGGTTCCTTTTCTCATTCGGGCGTACGGAACCTTAGAAATATGAGGTCATTTCAATAAGATTGATCATAAGTTCTTCAAGTATCCAACCATTTCCGTTGAGAAATTGGCTAGAAGCCCGAAGTGTGCTACTCGTTCAAGAAATTTTCGTTAGTTCAATGCCGTACAATAACGAGCGAATGAAATTTTTGATGCTGATGGGATGATAAGGTGTTATGTTGTTACACAAGCAGGTTCCTTCTCGGTCGCTCGACATATATCGCTTGCTCTCGTCGCACGTTCCGTAGCGCAGAAGCATAAGACTCCGCTTCACGCTCCGTATCAACTGTTTGAATAGAGATACGCCACTCTGAATTTATTGTGAACAACGGAGGTGGGTAGGGTTGTCACGAACTGTAAGTTTACTTCTCTAATGTTAAATACTTTACATCATTATTTTATGAATTCAATGAACTTCGATAAGATTTTAAACTGGCATGGTCACTCACATTAGTATTATGATTAAGAACGGGATATTTACCAAGCATTTTATTTGTTTTGAGTTTTAAGTTCAGATTCACTTTGTGCGGTCAGGCGAGTACCTTCTACACTAATATTAGAAAGAGGAAAGATTAGATTTTTTGTATGTTTGTTTGTTTGTAATGGATAAACCCAAAAATATTTCACTCAAAGAAAGCTACATGATCAGCGAGTAACATGGACAGTTTTTATTTTTCAAAACATTACAGGTCCATTCGAAAATTTTAATAATGCTACCCAAGTTATTAAAAATATGCATATATAATTACGATTAATTGCTGTAAGGAACGGAATGACATGTTGCCGAGGAAACCAAATAATAACAAGTCTGTCAAAAAGCACCATGAGCGTTGCTGCCAAAGATTTAGAACTACGCTTACTTCGTTTTTTGTTCAAATTAGTCAATCAAAACACGGGTAGAATCATGTACAAATAAAGATAAGCCCTTAGCTACCCGTGCGAAGCTGGGGCGAGTCACTAGTGTATTTAAAAATCCCAATATGTATAATATTTAGCTCCTTAGTTTTAATTCTATCCCCTCTTGTCTACAGTACCACTTCACTACTGTTTAATTTGAATATGAACTCCAAGCATATCAAAGTATTTTTTCAAACATAACTTTTTAACCACAGCTTCCATTAAGTCGCAGCTTAATTATTCGTACAACCCTAGCTCCCTCCCCTCTCCCTTCGTCCCCACTCTTTATTGTCCCACAAATCCGATGTATCGCTTTCACTTCAAACCCAGCGATATGTTAATGTGACATTTAATTCGTATCATTCAGGGATCCCATATTAATACAATATGCGAGTATCTGTATGGTTTCGTATGTGTGCGTGACAGCCCTGTGAATATATATAGAGGAGTGTACGTGAAGCCATTGTTGATTGAATTTTGATATTGAGGAGTTTGGTTTATCGTTGGTTAGTGGATTTGTAACTTCACGTGTCGGCGCTCGTGGTAAAACATACCCCAGCTGTTATCGATGCTGTTTTCGTTTGAACCTTTGTAGGTTTGAACTATAGACAGCTAATATACCGGTAGCAAACAGTTCACGGTCAGTTTATTAATAAGTAGCTGAAGCCTGCGACTTCACACGAGTAGTCATTTCTCTAGGTTAAAAGTACTCTATGTGCTATTCCAGAACCTAACATACCAATATACCAACATTTGATTAAAGTTCCTTCAGCCGTCAATAATAGTTTTATCGATTGCTCGGCTTCTACTTATTGGATTGAGATACCAAGTACGCCAGCTTTTAAATCAAACCCTAAGCTATCCAACAGTGAAAACCGCATCGCAATCGGTGCAGTAGTTATTACGTGATGTGCGAACAAACATACAGACAAACAAATAACAAACAGACAAACCGACAAATAGACAGAAAATATTTTTAAAAATGTTTTATTTTTGTTCAGTAGCTTATTTTATGTACACTAGACATTTTTTTTAAATTATCTTCACTGTACAGACTTTTTCGTTCTTATTGCTTTATTATAAGTATAGATAGATAGATTACTTTCCTCACGTATATACAGAGTATTCTATGATGTGCGTGCGTTGACTTAGAAGAAACATAGTAGTTATATTTATAGAGCAAAAGGTACATTATGCGAATCAAAAAATCGACTTCAATTGAATTTACTAAAAACGGCTAACAATAATTTCTATAAAATTTCACACACAGGCTAGAAAAGGGTAAACTAGACATAGAGTGCCAGGTCTAGTTTACCCTTTCAAATACAAATATTATTATCAGAAAGGATTTAGAAACCCTGGAGACACGAGTGAAATTAAATACTTACAATAAGATACGAAAATCGCCTTCCTTTTGAAACTTGAACAACCGCAGGAGAAAGGTCAAGTGTAATAGCGCATAGTTCAAATACTTTAGCATGATCTAACTCGGTGTTACAACATGAGATGCCTGTCAAACGGTACTCAGTGTAGCCCAAGGAGAATCTCGTTAATCCTATGTCCCACTAATATGTAGCCCAAGGAGAATCTCTTTAACCCTATGTCCCGCTAATATGTAGCCCAAGGAGAATCTCTTTAACCCTATGTCCCGCTAATATGTAGCCCAAGGAGAATCTCTTTACCCTATGTCCCGCTAATATGTAGCCCAAGGAGAATCTCTTTAACCCCATGTCCCCCCCTATTATGTAGCCCAAGGAGAACCTCTTTAACCTCATGTTCCCCCTTTTATGTATCATGCCCCTCCCCCCCCCCCCTCTATTAGTAGCCCAAGGAGAATCTCTTTAACCCCATGCCCCCTATATGTATCCTCTATTATGTATCATGCCCTCTCCTCCTCCCCCCCTCCCCCCTCCTCCTATTATGTTGCCCAAGGTGAATCGCTTTAACCCCTTGTCCCCCCTATTATGTAGCCCAAGAAGAATCTCTGTAACCCCTTGTCCCCCCTATTATGTATCATGCCCCCCCTCTCCCCCTCTATTATGTAGCCCAAGGAGAATCTCTTTATCCCCAAGTTCCCGCTATTATATAGCCCAAGGAGAATCTCTTTATCCCCAAGTTCCCGCTATTATATAGCCCAAGGACAATCTCTTTAACCCCTTGTATGATAAAAAAAAAAAAACTTAAAACGTACTTACAAACAAACAAAAATATAAGACAAAAGGAAACTTAAAATTAAAAAGAAAGTCGGTAAACGCCTAGTCTTAAAAGTCAGCAAAAATATAAAAAGTTATATAGGAAATTGAAAAATGTCGGCAATGGCCGAACTTTGAAATTTATTTATTTGTAAAAAGTCGGCTAAATATAAAAAAACAAAATTTCGGCAAAGCTATAATAAAACGTATGTAAATAATTAAAAAAAAGACAAAGAGCGAAAGTCAGCTAACGCCTCATAAACCATTATGTAGCCCATGTACTCATATTTTTAAAATCGTTGAACTCACTTTGAATCTCAGTATAAATTTCGCCGAGCTCTGGCTGCATCACGAATAACACGAAAAATTGAATAGCAAAAAAAATACACGTGTGCCAAAGCCTCTGAATCGGATACGTACACCGTCATTCGAATATTGCCAATAAAACAGCGGTGAGCTGAAAAATCGATGTCGACAGACGAACTGCACCTCGTAGGGTATCGCTTCGTATAGCATGGTGTTCTATGGTGTAGCAGCATGGGGTATGCATGCTTTGAATTTTAAATATTCGAGAACTATGTCATTTTTAGCCATTTTTAAAAGCTTTTATTTAACTTCATTTGTATGTACGAGTATGTATGTATCGATGTGTCTATGTATTTTGTCCTGGAATCTTACAATTTAAATTTCGAGCACTTTCCGATTAGCTATCCGGCTGAAACTTTCAGGGTAGCTCAAAATCCGATGACAAAAAAAAAGAATAAATGAAAAAGAAATAGAAAAAAAAACCCAGAAAAAAGTGACATTAATTAAAAAAAGTAGTAAAAGCAATTTTTTTAAAAATTATTCTTATTGATGCAACTTGATCGAAACGTCGAGGTAAATAAAAATTTTGTTTTCAGCGCGATTAAGTCCCGTTTAAATATATAACTATATATTTATTTAGTTCTGCAGATATAAAATTGAAACATAAAATAGGACGAATATCTTCAGTGTTCTTAGGTATACTGAATGTTATAATTAGCTGAATGTGTGTATAATTTTTTTTCTGTACCTTTTTTAGAAACCAAACCTCAAGACGAGATGTGTGGAAGTCCTGTTCCTGTTGCCCAACCATGGTACACTCCATGCAGATATTGATAGATCGCATTTTACGAAATCCAACCTCATTGTTTTAATCTTTATTTTTCACTAGCTGTACCCGCGGTATTGTCCGCGTGGTCACTCCATTTAAAAGTAGCCCATACGTGTTATTCAGGGCAAAAAGTGCCTCTAAAAGTAGTACAAAATACCACATTTCTTAAAAATTCGTTCAGACGTCAAAAAGTTTTTATCGATTGCTCGGCATATAATCATGGGATTAAGACACCAAATGCCCCAGTTTTTAAGTGAAACCCTAAGCTATCCTATATCCTATATCCTATCCCTAACAGTGAAAACCGCATCGCAATCGCGATCGGTCCAGTAGTTTTTACGTGATGCACGAACAAACAGACAAAAAAAACATTTTTAATAATCGTGACTTTCTGTTTGGACGTATTGCGATGCAGTTGGATAGCTTAGGGTTTGAATTAAAAACTGGGTTACTTGGTATCTCAATCCGATGAGTAATAGCCGATCAAAAACTTTTTGACGGCTGAAGGAATTTTGATCAAATGTTGGTATATTGGTATTTTAGGTCTTGGAATAGTACATAGAGTACTTTTAACCTAGAGAAATGACCACGCGTGCGAAGCCGCGGGTACAATTATAAGTATAGATGTGCAAGTTTTGGCTTCTACTATGGTCCAGCGTGTGGATTAAGGCCCGTGCTCTCGCTCTCTGCAAGAGAAGAGCTAAGTCCCAGCAATGGAAAGATAAATACGTTGGTGATAATGTGTTTATTTGTTACACACTACGGTCGTCACATTATACGAATCTGTACTTATAATAAAGCAGTAAGTAACAAAAAGTCTGTACAAAGAAGATAATTAAATAGTTTATGGGACTTTTCATAAGCTACTAAACAAGTTTTTTTTAAATCATGGCTCTCTATTTATTTGTCTGTCTGGCTGGCTGTTCGAGCATCGCATAAATTCTACTGGACCCAATGCGATGTGGTTTTCACTGTTGGATAGCTTTGGTTTTGACCTAAACTCAGATAAATTACCACGCGGGCAAAGCCGCGGCACAGTTAGTTATATTATAAAAGCGATAGTACCTGTGTCATTGTATGTTTGCCGTCTCAACCGATTTTAATGATATTTGTTATCGAGATAGTTTGATCCCTGGGAAAGGACATAGAATACTTTTTGCCGCGATAAAATATAAACCGCGTGGATGAAGCTACGGGTTATAGCTAGTATAAATGTATTTTTCAAGACTCTCAAATTACAAACGGCATGTTTGCTTATACTATTATTTATTCTGTGGCAATACGTTGCACTGTGATCAGATTTTAAATAAATTATCTTAAACAGTCCCTATTCAATATAGAGTTCAATTCCAGAGACAGTTCCCACACAAGTGCAGTGCTCACTGGTCAGATAATGGAGCGCATTGTTCGCGCACTGATTATCGCTGACGACTTGCCCGATACGGTTTATACTGTGCGATCAAGAAGGTTAAGAAAAAGACGGAGTCTGCACCGGCAATCAAACGACTGAAGCATAGTAAATGGCGGCTACGTATGTGTGTGTGGTGTTTTGTGGGTGATACGCAATTTCATCACAAATACAGTTTTATTTAATTTTCCTTGAGAACTTGACACAATTAACACGACTAACAAGCTCCAATTTTGCTGCGATGTGGCGGCTGATCGGCTTAACATGGTGTCAGTGTTTGCGTGAGGCTTGTGCATACGAGCGGATCGGCATATCTTGGGTGCTTCGCTTTCGATTTGGTGGCGAAGACTGGTTATTTTTAAAACCTTCTTGTGTGCGATTACATAGTTTGGAAGATAAACAAGTTTAGAATTTTGTAATGCCAGATATTCCTCAAATTTGAATTCAAAAAATATTTGTGTGAATTTGAACAGTAGATGAAAATAGTAAATACCTATAGGCTCAGAAGATGAAATCCGGCGTTATAACAGTGCCTAAATGGTTTAACTCTCCCACATTAGAAGATTAGCTTCTAGTGCTAAGTATAGATCTTAGCATTGGATCTAACGAGAATGATCCTGAGAAACTGTTGTTTCCAGGCCAAAACACTTTGGATTTTCTAGACTTACAAAACTGTCCCTGTCCCCGTAAGACGGATTTAGAAACTAAGGGGGAAATTTGGGTGAATTTGCCAGTGCTCACGGTAGGTATGGATGTAAGCGGGTTCAAATCCCGTCCGTGATCCAATTTTTTTCTATTGTGTTTGTCGTATGAGGTAGTGCTGGCCAATGACAAAAACATTAAAAAAAAATGCATATAAGTCAATTGTTTTTTTTATCTGTATGATGTAGTAACCTACTTAATAATAATACGACTTCAAGTTACGATCACTTAACTACACCTGGCTGTGCTTATTGAAATAAAAGCCTTGGTTGCAAACTATGAATTATTTACTAAACCAAACCTCCTTATTTATTTTTATTTATACTGTGAACCAACTACTTAATTGACATAGAAATCGGACTGAATAATAATTGTCTCAAAAAATAAATCCCCCGTGTCCCATTTACAATATAGTTCCCCTCCTCCACTCGCTCATTTGCGAAAAGCTATAGATCGATAATTGATATCCATCGATATACTTAAATTCTCGTCTTTTGTTGCAGGAGATGAGCTCCGTGCAGGAAGAAAAACCTTCCATGGAAGCGCAGAAGACCAGCGTACGAGATATCAGGAATACCGAACTAGTATCACGCTTACTAGCGGCTACTCCACCATACCTATACAGCGCTCTACCCCTCCAGCCCCATGCATTCTTCTTCAGCGAAATGCTGAGGTCCTTCGTCAACGCTCGCCACGGATGCCGCCCGCCTCAGTACCACCGCAGATTCAAGCGCCGTACGCACAAATACTTCGCGGAGAATGAAAATGATTGGCGACGCGACTGGCCGAAACAGGAAGAGGAAAAGAAAGAAGAGTTGCGACCTGAAGTTCCTCTGGAATTGACGGTGGATAAACAACCGCGCGAGAATCACGAGCTTTCGCCGAGAAGGTTGTCGCCAAAAAACGAGCATGTGAAGCCGAGTGTAAGTCCCGGTCCGCCGGGAAGACAGTCTTCTTACGTCGATGTTGGAACAGAAGAACTGCCCAAGCCATCACCTTGCGTAGGAAGGAACCCTCTAGATAATCCTGCTGTACCACAACCCAACTTGATTTTACCGCCACCGCCGCCTATGTGGTACCCTCCGCTTTACAACCCTCAGTTCGGGGTAGATCCGCTAAATTTCTTTATCGATCTGCGTGTTTCGGGACACATTTACGACAGGAAGCGGATGACAGAAGGGACTGAGACGAACATTGGTCCTGAAGCTCCACCAGCTGATATCGGGTTGGACAAACGTTTAGGCAGAGACTTTGGTCAGCGGCCTCGCCATGTGTCGGCATTCTCCGTGCCAGTTCGGAGCAGCAATCCTTCGGATGGCTCTGAAAAGTACTTTGAGGCAAAATCTGGGATGGTCAATGGGACATCTTACATTATGAGGAACTTGAAGCGCGTTTATGATGACTTGCGAACATCGCAAGATGGTAAAGAAAATGTCAGTAAAGATGAAGATACGAAGGTGGAATCATCAGACGTGGATGATGAAGATATTGTAGATTAAATTTTACCTGTCTTAATGTACATGAATTCAAAATGTACCACTGTGCGACCTCACGTACTCTTCTAGATAGGCCTTTACGCCATGCCTAAAAATTAGGTATAAAAAATACCTACACTGATCTCATTTCTCTAGTCAAATACACCTAATTAAAAGAACATGATTGTTAATTAAGTTTTTTTTAGGATTAAGGTAATTTTTACTAAAACAAGAAATATAGTAAGAAAATAAAATTAATCGAAGTAGGTAGATGCCTAGTAAGTATTGACCCTTGATATTGTACCCTACCAAAATGTCTATTTGTACATTCTTAAATTATGCTGAACTTATAAAATGCCATATTATTTATTTGTGAAATAAAATATATCTAATACTGAATCGATATTATAAATTAAAAGTTATTAACACGCTTGAATTATGACTTTTTTTATTTACTTTACCATACCTACCATGAAATACTTACCTACTTGCCTACATTTAATAGGTACCAGATAGGCTTAAGTCGATGCAGAGTACTAGAGAAGATGTGTCCATAACGATGAAAATATTCAATATTTAGTTAAGGTTCAATATTTATTTTAGGTTTAAGGTTTTAGGTAATTAATATTTCTATCTATTAGCATCCTTGGTTTACATATATTTATTGGTCTACATTTTTATATGCATTTTTCCAATAGCCCACAAAAGGATCATTTTGTACTCAGGGCTGTACAAAATGATCCTTAGGTTACGGGCAAAATGATCCAGGGGATCTATTTGAACAAACCAATAAAATATAATATTTAAATAATAATCCAATAATATTTCTGGATTGAGACAGATACATAGTCATGAAATGGTTTTTAAAATATTATAAGTTTCGATTTAGACCATATTCCAAAACATGTATGTATACAAACATAATATAGCCATTAAATCATTTGGCAGTATTTTATTATTCTAATAATGTTACTTAATTATCAAGCAAAAAAGCAAACAAGTAAAAAAATGGGTCTTGAATTCAAAGTAGGTGGTACCTAACTAAACAGTTTTTAATCAATAGTAACTAATGAAACTTAATCTTATTTACTTCCCATTAACTAAGTAATTCTATATATTTAATAATGAGCAATGTCTACATTAATATTCAAAAGCGAAAAGATTTTATGTTTGTTTTTATGTTTGTTTGCATGTATGGATAAATTCAAAACATAATAAATCTGATTTAAAAAAATCTTTCTCCTATAAAAAGCAACATTATCAGCGAGTAACATGGGCTGTATTTTATTTATCAAAAAAATAGAGATCCCTGCGAAACTTGCAATAATGAAACCCAAGGTATGAAAAATTTGCCTATAAAAGTCATTATTTGACGCGCGCTGCGAAAACTATTGATGATACATAAAATAATGTACTACATATTTATAGTACTCATCATTACCCACAAAAAAGTCCACGAGACTATATGTCTAACTTTTATAGTTAAGTCACAATAATGGATTTTATTCAAATTAGTCAATCAAAACACGGGTAGAGGGCGACAAATAAAGATAAAACCTTAGCTACCCGTGCGAAGCCGGGGCGGGTCGCTCGTTTCTAATATTTGTCTAAAACAAAAACTAAACCCTGGGATCATTTTATACAAGTTCAGTTGGAACGTATAGCCCTAATGGCATCACTTAAATAGACAAGCCTATAATAATTTCGAAGTTCCACGTACGATAGTTAATAAATCATCGATGTTGTTACGATAGCTAAACTTACTAATAAATGTCGATGTTGTTACGATAGCTCAACTTACCTAAAATCAACGTAGCTAGATAAGAGAAGGCACGAGTACATCACATAAAACTTAATAGAAACAATAGTGCAAGTACCTACAGTAGATCAAAGCAATGATTTTAAAAAAAACTCACACACAATGTAGGTAAACTTTTCTTTTTTTTACATTTTGTTACGAGACTTGCGGGTCGCTCGCCTGATGGTAAGCGTCACGCCTGCCCATAACAGTTGCAGTGTCACCCAGAACTTTGGGCACACAGAGATGCCGCTAGGAAGCAATTTTGCTGTCTAAATCTAAACACACCAAGGTCTTGGACCTTGGAATAAATGTGTGTTCGTGGTGTTTTAAAAGAAAAAAAACATGCTATTGGTATTTTGTGACCTCACTTCCAGAAGGTACGTACATAAGTACTATGCCCTTGCAAGAGGCAAGGGCATCAAAGTGCCCTCGGGCGGCTTGACACACTCTGACACCAGAGGCCAGCACTAAGTCATACGACAAAAGCATATCAAAGAAGTACTTCAAAGAATAAAATAACTATACTTTGATTTTTATAGCTTGATCGCCATGACAGCTGCCATCGAGACCACGCGCATGAAGTTTCATATTTTTTACAGTCAAAATGTACCCAAAACAATGTCGTACTTTATTGGTGTGTCGGAAAGGGGCGTTCAATTTTCATTGCTACAGCTTAATCACAGACTATAAAACAATAATAATCGATTATGAAAATCGAAATAACTTTATTTGTTTATTCGTAATAAATTCATAAAAAAGTTTCCACAAGCTAATTTGAATCTATTGTTGTGGTAAACTGCAAAGATTTTGAATTACGCTTACTGGCGTAAAATATATTCCGCTCTAATATATTTTTGTTCTAGCAAAATGACGCGTTTTATTTGGTCTAAATGATCTTTATTCTATATGCACCCAAGTGAAAATAAATACCATCCGAAGGAAAAAAATATTATCAAGTACTAGATTTCACCCGCGACTTAACTGTAATAAAAATAATTACTCGAAGAAGCGAAAGCCGTTGGGGTAAGCGAGTTTTATTGTGGAGACCACGTTTAGGCGAACGTAGTGAGCCAGGCCATCGGCCAGGTAGAGACGGGTTACGCATGGCGAGAAGAGTAGATCGGCCTCAGTGACCTTGACAAGGAGAGGCATACGTCCAGCAGTGGATGAATACGGGCTGATGATTTTGATGATGAGGATTATAGATGATGTGTCACCACATCAAAGTAATGATAATACATGCTTACCTACCATCGTTGAAGAATACCTAATAGATTATGATGTTAATCGATCCATTGGATTACAAAAAGTGTACAACCTTTCAAAATGGATACATGACAATTGTACGTTTTCACTTTTATATATTGAAGTAGATGTTTCTAACTAAATTAAAGTAAAACAACTATTTCTTTGGATATATATTTAATTGACCGAACGAGCGCGGACCGCGAGCGAAGCATCTCCGTTTCAGCTTGGGCAAAAAATCTTTCGTATGTGCAGATGTCTGTCAGGATGTTTGTCCGGCTGTTCTCCTTTACAAGTCGCATTTCTCAACCGATCTAGACGAAACTTGGTATACAGGTTAAGCGATATTTTCGGGGATGTTTGAGTGTGGAGGGGGGGGGGGGGGGTATTTCCTCCAAAAAGGGGCATTAAAGGGGGCTACTAAATAGCCTTATTAGATCCGATTTCAAATATTTATTTACTTAAAAGATAGTAACTTTAAGTTGATCTCATAAAAAATTATGAAGATCTGACAAGGACCTTCGGCGTGATGAGCAGAATAGCTCCTCAAGATGCAGTAAATTGCTCACGTTTAGGTTTCTACCAGTGGAATCAGCTCTTTACCTACTAGATATGGATTGATGGAGCAACTTGCTTATTAATATTAGTTTTACAATAAGGTAACTAGATGGCGCTACTGTGCACCGCTAGATTGTTTTTATACAATAAATTTGTAAAAAATTATGTATCTCCTTTTCGGATGAACCGATTTTGATAAAACAAAGATAGAAACCTCCGCAGGACTCCGAGGAATACAGGTCAGCAAACTTCATCAAAATCCAACCAGTGTTTTTTGCCTGATGAAGTCACAGACAGACAGACAGACAAAAATTCTTAAGTATATTTTGGATTCTCTTTCTGATGTCTTATTCAAATAAAAATTTTTTTTTCAAAATTCTTTTCCATGTACAGATTTTACTTTGTTTATAGTTCTATTATATGTATAGATATATATAGATAATGTATGTACCAAAAATGAACAAACGAATGGACCGATTGTGATGTTAACTGATGATGATAATATCATAACAGAACTTCTATTTAGAAATATTCAATGTGCAATGTACGCAGGAATGTTTAGGCAAACGTAGTGTAGGTCCCTGTGGCCAGGTGAAGTGACGACCTGCGAAGAGCGGCTGGAAGAAAATGCATGAGGAGAGCTGAAGACCGAGCTCAGTGGCGTTCATTAGGAGAGGCCTACGTCCAGCAGTAGACAGATATAGGCTGATGATGACGATGATGATGATGGTTATGACATCAAGAGATGAATTGACCATCTATACTCATAACAGCCAAAGTCTCAAGAAGCGTGCTTCAGATTTACAAGATTATATTTGTTAGAAAATAATCTTTTTGTTGATTATCTGAAACATGGGTTACTGATGATGAATCAGTTGAATTGCATAACTTACATTTTAATTTTAATAAATGCTTAATTTATATTAAAAACTACCAGTAACCGCGGCTTCACACGCGTGGCCATTTCTCTACATTAAAGAACTCTATTACTATTTTAAGGCCTAAAATACCAATATACTAACATTTAAACAAAATTCCTTCAGCCGTCAAAAAGTTTTTACCGATCGCTCGGCTTCTAGTCATCGGATTGAGATAATAAGTACACCAGTTTCTAAGTCAAACTCTAAGCTATCCAATAGTGAAAACTGCATCGCCAATCGGTCCAGTAGTTTTTACGTGATGCGCGGGGTTAGAAGCTTTGTGATTACATCCCGACTACATTCGCGTTATGAATACATTGCGTATGGACTATATCGCCATAAGGCCAGACAGTGTCACGACAAAGTCGAACAAACATACAGAAAAACTAACAGACAGACACGTTTTTAAAAAATGTTCTATTCTTGTTCTGTAGCTTATTTGTACCCCAACCAGTAATTTTTTTAAAATTATGTTCTTTGTACAGACTATTTTGTTCCTAGTCCTATTGCTTTATTTTATGTATAGAAAATATAATAATATTATTAATATGTACTTGAAAAATTATATAATGGGAACGAAAAATTATTAGATACAGCAAAAAGAGAATACAATACTACAGATATCCATGTCAAAAGTGTGAATCTTGTCACCGCGAGCTAGCCAATAGCGAAGGAGCTAGCTCGCACGCTATCGCCATCTAGTTCAGTGCGTGGCCAAACTTAGGCAGCCCTGGCACAAAATAAATAATAGTCCCTGGTTCTTTCTAGGGCTTTTTAATCCCAGAACTCGAAAAGAGAGGGGTGTTATATGTTTAGGGTGTGTATGTATGTATGTATCTATCCGTGTGTCTGTCTGTGGCATCGTAGCTCCTAAACGAATGGACCGAAATTGTTTTTTTTTTATTTGTGCTTATTTTTGTATGGCATATCATAATTTAGTACAATAGTCGCAGCGGAAGTATGTCTCGGAAGTTATCTGCTAGTCGCTGCCCAAACTGCTAAAGCAAGACAGCATTTTATAACTGCCTCGCTCACTCGCTTACGTTTTTCGCATATTCTATCTCGCTCTTACTTTATGCTGTTTTATCCCCACAGCAGTACCTGCGCATTAGTTCACAAAGCCCAACTTCACAAACATATAGATTGGCTGCGACTACTGTAATTATTGTATCATAACAATATGGTGTAAGCAATAAAGAGATTTGTATTGTATTAACCCCCGAAATCGAAAAGAGAGAGGTGTTATAAGTTTAGGGTGTGTATGTGTGTATCTCTGAGTGTCTGTCGGGGGTATCGTAGCTCCCAAACGAATGAACCGATTTTGATGTGTTTTTTCTGTATTAAAGCTTATTTATGTGATCGAGATGGTTCTTAGCTATAATAGGGGTAGGGGAGGGGGATTGTGCTTGTTATGTACGAACAATTATTGCTTGCGTTTAGCCAAAGAATGAATAATATGGTTTAGCGAATTTGAATATTTAGTATAGCGCTATCTGTGAAGTTGACGTTACACTATGCTGTTGTATGTTTAGTACAGCGCCACCTGTAATTAGTTTGCCCAAAAAGAAAAAAAAAACATTCACAGAATGCGCTGTAAGCAATGTGAGAAATTAAGTTGAAACTTGCTTGTGTAGAAAATATAGTAGATTTAGAAATAAAACAATATAAAAATATTAGTAATAAGTCAAAACAATTACATTAATCAAATTAATACTTTGAATTATGGAACTAAATGCAAATCATTACATAATTTTGTAAATACTCTAGAGACATGTTTTTGTCTTAATAAAATAAAATGGTAGAAATTTACATGTTGACTAATCTAGTGAGTCTGGCAACACCAGTCACCACGCGATTTTCGTGAATTTCTTGCTTGAAAATCTTCTCTCTCGATCTCCAAGAAACTTTTGAATTTGATTCATATTATTTTAATTTGGCTGAAAATCTTGCATAATGTACGGTCAACAACCTATTTTAGTATTGAGTAAGTATTCCGTCTGATTATTTACAGTTTTTTGCATAAAAGTGTAAGTAATATACTAAAATGGTGATATCATTGCAGGCCAAAACACAAAACGTGAGTCCGGCCGGAAGGTTCAACTGGATAATATAAACGCTGGAAAGGTAATTCGGTCTCCAAAGTTTATTCGCTACGATATTTTCACTGCAAATATCATATTTCAGTCATAAAACTGTTTATGTTGTGTTTATTTTAGACAATAGCGGACGTTATTCGAACATGCCTCGGGCCGCAGGCTATGTTGAAAATGTTGATGGACCCGATGGGCGGCATCGTGATGACCAACGATGGAAACGCTATCCTCCGCGAGATCACAGTGCAGCACCCTGCCGCTAAATCCATGATCGAAATCGCCAGAACTCAAGATGAAGAGGTTAGAATTTCGTTCCCCTTTTGTGGTAATAGTAGTAGATTTTGAATTGAGTAAGTTTTTGAGAATTGTACTCACTCACTCACTCACTCACTCTAACAAACCTATAAACTGTATTTATTTGTTTATTTTTAAATATGTTTGAATGTAGTGGTTTTCTAAAAACCAATCTTCATAGAACAGTTGTAGCTACCATATAGAGAGAGACTATAACACTCACCTGTTTGGGAGATTTGCTAGAAAAAACACTTGGGATAAAAAAATGCATTTGGTAAAAGTGAGTTTTTAATTATTATTGCTAAACCTACCATAAACAAATTACAGGTAGGAGATGGCACTACCTCTGTCATTGTCCTAGCAGGAGAGATGCTAGCAGTGGCAGAACAGTTCTTGACTCAGAACATCCATCCTACAGTCATCATAAGGGAGTACAGACAGGCATTGGAAGATGCCGTAAAACTGTTACAAGACAAGATCTCTGTGCCTATTGATATGAATGATCGGGAGAAGATGAAGGAAGTTGTAAGTATTTCTATGTGCTTTACTTTGTTTTTACCTTGAGTATCTCTGTCATATTGCTAGAAGGTTAAATTGTAGAAAATATTATGTGCACTGGCAACATCAGTCTCAATGCTGGTATCCAATGCTTTAGTCTTACCAGATTCGCTCCACACTTGAAACACCTGTACTTGAGGCTCTCCAAATTGCCGGCGACAGATCAAGACAGCACTCTGTTGTCTGTAACCATTTATTTGATGGGGGAGGTTATATTGAGTCTAGATATGCCGCAGTTAACTGCTTTTATTCAATATTAAACTTAATTAGATTTATTTAATTATTCATTGAATACTGAAAAGAAAAGAATATGACATTATTTGAGTCCAAAATTACCTGTTTTTAAAAGTACCCACATAGTTCCATATGTTTCAGAGATGCCTACCCACATAGAAATTAATACAAATTAATACACTAAACTCGGCATCTCTAAACATGACATATTCAATAGCAGAAAATAGAATCATTCAACATAATTGTTGAACAAAAAATGTACAGATTTTAACTCCCAATTCACATATACTTACGTAAACTCTTTCTGAGTCGTATTTTTTTTGAGGTTTTATCAAATAAAATAAAATATTGTTCAATTCATTAACCCTCTGTTAACTACGGATTTTTATTACAATAGAAAAACAATTTAAAAATATACTAAAAGTAAGAGAGTATTGCATTTTGCACATTTTCACGGCAAACATACACAATTCTCACTTGTACCATCATTAAAATAATTTAATGAAAAGACAAGAAATAAATTACTCAGTAGTAACACCGGTGGTACTGAGAAGTATTCTCACTAGTACCACCTTTAAAATTAATTGTTTATAGGAGTATAGTTTGCGCAAATTATCTTGAGCTCTCTGAACTTAGTCCGAGCGCATGGTACAGTTGAGTGCACAATCGTTATTGTAAAAGGTGTTTTTTTATAGTACCTACCCAGTCGCAGAAGTATATCTGAGCAGAAAAAGTGCTAGATTTAGTCATTTGTAATCCGACGATGAGAACTCCTATGTGCCAAATAAGTATATACAGATTATTGAGAAATTTTCAAAATGGTTCTATGATGGTGAATTAATCGAACCTACATGTACTAAATATTAGTTCATTTAAAACTTGAGCATATATTAATTCATATTTGTGCGCCCCGGGAGGCATGATTAACGAAAATAACAACAGTAACAGTACTCTGCGAGTACCAGTAAGAAACAACAATAACAGAAACAGAAAACAAAAATTACAATAGATTATCGCACTCGTCTCACGACTGTACTTTAGAACGGCAACGCGCATGTGTTCAGTTTATGTACGTAACACTCACACAGACGCGCGGTTCTGCAAGGCACAAGCGGGTGTGCGGCGCGGGACAAGCGGGCGGTACCCTTCTCGGTGCACTTCCGCGTCCCTCTGACACCTAAAATATGCGTACTGCACAGCCACTTGCGCTATCTTCCGAGAGCTCAAGATAATTTTCGCGAACTATACTAGTGGCACTGGTGGTACTAAGCAGTGGTACTTCTGGGAATAAATTGATACCCACTAGTACCACCATTGAAATAAATTGGTTATATACCCATATAACCAATTTATATTTACTACTGAGAATGCAATTTTCTTTTTTTTTGGGGTACTGATCAGTAGTATTACTGGGAAGAAACCTAAACGACCCTACCAACCTATTATAACTAGTTTTGTAAACACGAGAAACTCCCTCTTCTCCACACTTCGGTTTAGGCCTTAACAAATGTACGCCGTATTACCCACCTGTATTGATTAATTCAATTTTTGAGTTACATATTGTATTTTGATACTACGACTAATTTTACGCATTTACTATGGCGCATAACATACATAAATAACCTGTATTTCTATACTTATAATAAAGCAATTGAAACGAAATAGTCTGTATACAAAGAAGATAATTAAAAATATAATGTCTAGGGTACTTAAAATAAGCTACTGAACAAGAACATAAACTTTTTTAAAATTGTGTCGTTCTGTTTGTTTGTTCGTGCATCACGTAAAAAAAGTGGACTGATTGCGATGCGGTTTTCACTGTTGGATAGCTTAGGATTTTGACTTAAAAACTGAGGTACTTGGTATCTCAATCCGACGAGTAGAAGCCGAGCAAATGTTAAAAATATTTTTGACGGCTGAAGGAGTTTTGATCAAATGTTGGTATATTGGTATTTTAGGTCCTGTAATAGCACATAGAGTACTTTTAACCTAGAGAACTACCCACGCGTGCGAAGCTGCAGGCATCAGCTAGTTCTCAATATGGTATGGTATGGGCCAATGCCACCAGCATGTCAGATACAGCTAACATGCTGGTGGCATTGACAGTTGGCTGTGGATTACAATACTTGGGCTATAAGCCTGTAATGGCACATAGGCTGTCCCAATTGTTACATCATTTTAGTAAATTGTATTATTTAGTAGTTATGCCATTGACATGTTATGCCGTTAGTCCTGGCACCCTTCCCCCCCCCCCCGCGGAGACCCTTAGTTTGTGATAGTTTATGAGATATTTCAGTTTTAAGTTTATTGAAAATCGGCTGTTTGTTAGTATGTGGTTTTTTCGGCAGAAAGTAAATTATATTGAAGACATTATGTATGGCCCCAAAGACTAGGGTAGGGTAGGTTAGAATATGACTACACATCGCTACAATATACCAAAGTTAATTTACTTATTAATAATAAATTGGTTTTTAATAAACTTAAAAATCCCATAAACTAAGTGTGTCTGCGGGGAAACAAGGGGTACCAGTGGGTAGCCCTAACCCCCCCCCCCCCCCCCCTCACCACACTCCCCCTCAACTCCTGTCCCTCGATTCTATATATTTTCCCATGTCAGTAGCCCATGGGCCACCTGATTAACTGACCTCAAAGTTTGGATGTATCTCATGACATTCATACATACTTAGTGTACACTAGGTGTTAGATCTGTTTTAGTAGTGATTTATGTATTGTTAAATTTCAGATCCGCTCATGTGTCGGAACCAAATACATTGGCCGCTGGGCAGACCTCGCCGTGGACATAGCTCTGGACGCCGTCAGCACCGTCACAATCAACGACAATGGCAGAGTTGAAGTTGACATCAAGAAGTACGTATAACACTATATAATTTATTGCATAATAATGATGTAAGAATAATAGTACATAGATTACTTTTAACCAAGAGAAATGACCACGTGTGCGAAGCCGCGGGTGCAGCTAGTATTCAATAAATATACAAATTTACAGCATGTAACTTAACATGTTTTGATGTGTTTTTAACCTCCAAACTCCATAGAGAAAGGTGTTATTAGTTTTATCACTGTATCTGAGTGTCTGTCTGTGCCCAAGACGAACCAAACGAATGGAACGATTTTGATGCGGTTTTTATCTTTGATAGCTGTTGTGAACGAGATGGTTCTTAGCTCAAATAAGGTCGAAGGATACATACATTTTTAATATGTGCTTGTTAGTAAATTCGTTGATTTTTTAGTTACTTAATTTGTACCGATTGCTCCAGCTACGCCAAAATCGAGAAGGTTCCGGGTGGTACGATCGAAGAGTCCCGCGTTCTGAGCGGCGTGATGGTGAACAAGGACGTGACGCACCCCAAGATGCGGCGCTACATCGAGAACCCGCGCATCGTGCTTCTGGATTGCGCGCTCGAGTACAAGAAGGGGGAGAGCCAGACCAACATCGAGATCCTTGGAGAACAGGTTCGTACTATTATAATTTTTGTCTACACTCATCGTAAAATCCTGATTATGAACTAAAATTGTGGCACAAAGACAAAAATACTTTACGCATGGCACGTCACTAATAAGAGAAACAAAATAGTACAAGCACTGTTTTTTGAACCAAACAATGCTATATAATTTATTTATTTACCATAATAGTACAGTCATGGCCCCAACCAATGAGGGTTTTGGGCATTTATTATATAAGGCAGCGCATGCTAGAGCGAAAGCGCGCGCATTCGCGGTAGGCTGCTGGATTTCGGGACCATAATTTACATTATTCATTTATTATTTACCGTGTTTTTGTTGAGGAGAATTTGACTCCACATGGAATCAGCATCGAAACTGACGAACGATCTTTTACCAGTAAAATCAAATTAAAGAAAATATTACAACAAATTGTTTTTTTTTTTAAATGTACCATCATATTGCATGAGTGTAGATAAAGTAATGTGTGAAACGGCACATAACTAGGTGTCAACTTTAGGGGTGCAATAAGAAAATATTTTTTGTTATTTACATCCTAAAGGGACGAAGGGGGTGGCAAAGTTTGCACGCGGGTGAAACTGCGGGGCGTAGCTATTTCATTATAAAGCTAATTATTATTATTATTGTTGTTACTAATAATTGTCAAGATTTTAAGGATTTATAATAATCGTTTTTAACTCTGGTTCTGAAGTGCCAGCTGTTAATACAAGTTCTGATGACAAGCCTCCATCCCCCAGGACTTCACGAAGCTGCTACAGTTGGAAGAGGAGCACGTGCAGCGACAGTGCGAGGACATCATCGCGCTGAAGCCCGACGTCGTGTTCACTGAGAAGGGAGTGTCAGACCTGGCGCAGCACTACTTGGTCAAGGCTGGCATTACGGCTATTCGCAGGTTAGATAAATACCACGTAGTAAGGCATTACAGCTATTCGTAGGTTAGATAAATACTACATAGTATGTAATTACAGCTAAATGCAGGTAGATAAATGCTACGTAGTATAGCATTACGGCTATTCGCAGGTTAGATAAATACCACGTAGTAAGGCATTACAGCTATTCGTAGGTTAGATAAATACTACATAGTATGTAATTACAGCTAAATGCAGGTAGATAAATACTACGTAGTATAGCATTACGGCTATTCGCAGGTTAGATAAATACCACGTAGTAAGGCATTACAGCTATTCGTAGGTTAGATAAATACTACATAGTATGTAATTACAGCTAAATGCAGGTAGATAAATACTACGTAGTATAGCATTACGGCTATTCGCAGGTTAGATAAATACCACGTAGTAAGGCATTACAGCTATTCGTAGGTTAGATAAATACTACATAGTATGTAATTACAGCTAAATGCAGGTAGATAAATACTACGTAGTATAGCATTACGGCTATTCGCAGGTTAGATAAATACCACGTAGTAAGGCATTACAGCTATTCGCAGGTTAGATAAATACCACGTAGTAAGGCATTACAGCTATTCGTAGGTTAGATAAATACTACATAGTATGTAATTACAGCTAAATGCAGGTAGATAAATACTACGTAGTATAGCATTACGGCTATTCGCAGGTTAGATAAATACCACGTAGTAAGGCATTACAGCTATTCGTAGGTTAGATAAATACTACATAGTATGTAATTACAGCTAAATTCAGGTAGATAAATACTACGTAGTATAGCATTACGGCTATTCGCAGGTTAGATAAATTCCGCGTAACATGGCATTACAGCTATTCTCTGATATAAGAGTTTGTCTATTATCATGCCGCCCAAGGCATTCTGACGTATTTAAAGTCATCAAATGTTTGCAACTGGAACCGACAGCTTAACGTACCTGCCGAAGCATGGAGCGATGTCAACGCCGGACATAATCTATTAAAAGACATTGATCTGAATTCCGACGGGACTTCAGTGTGTCGAAACCAGAGATGAATGTATACCTGTTTAGCCGGATATCCGGCCGAACATTGCCGATTGGCGCATCGTAAGGAGCAAGCTCTCGTAGATGGCGCCCGAACAATCGAGCGAGCTCGGGTGAATTCGGATCTTTTCGTTCATGACTGAAGTTAGCAAGTGTTTCATGGACTTGATGAATTGATTGCAAACACGATCATTTGAAGTTATTGCAAATTACTATTGTAGTTAGAGGTTATTATAAAAGTATTTTTATAATTCTAAAAGATTTACCACAATTCGACCCTAATGCAGTACTATTACTATATTGTAATGAAAAATGAAGTGATGATCGTAGCTCCCAAACAAATAGACCAATTTTGATGAGGTTTTTTATGTTTGAAAACTGATGTAATTGAGATGGTTCTTAGCTATATAGAGAGGAAGGGGGAGGGGGAGTTGAGAAAAGGGGGGTGAGAATCGTATCTTTCAAACGACTATCTATCATGTACCATATTTCTGAGGAAGTGAGGAAATGGAGAAATATAATGCCTACTTTGTATTGGCTCCAAAGCCGATGCGAGATTGTAAACTCCACGTAAACAGTATTTTTTTACTTCCAGACTGCGCAAGACCGACAACAACCGCCTGGCGCGCGCTTGCGGCGGCACCATCGTCAACCGCACTGAGGAGCTCCGGGAATCCGACGTCGGCACCCAAGCCGGCAAGTTCGAGATCAAGAAGATTGGCGACGAGTACTTCACCTTCGTTACCGAGTGCAAGAACCCTAAGGCCTGCACTATCCTGCTCAGAGGAGCTTCTAAGGATATCCTGAACGAAATTGAGAGGAATCTGCAAGACGCGCTCCATGTTGCTAAGAATTTGGTAAGTTTATTATCAAAAAGTTCTAGACTAGTATTGTCGACGATTACTTCACCTTTGATACCGAGTGCAAGAACCCTAGGGCCTGCATTATCCTGCTCAGAGGCGCTTCTAAGGACATCCTGAATGAAATTGGGAGGAATCTGCAAGACGTGGTCCATGTTACTAAGAAAATGTTAAGTTTATTATAAAAAAGTTGGAGACTAATTTTGGCGACGATAACTTCACCTTCGTTACCGAGTGCAAGAACCCTAACTAACACTACTGACCCTGTAGTGTATGTTGTTATTAAAAATGTTCCAGGTGTTGAACCCTCGGCTGGTGGCCGGCGGCGGTTCCGTGGAGATGGCGGTGTCGCAAGCACTCGGCGCTAACGCGGCGCACAACACACCCTACCGCGCCGTCGCAACCGCTCTAGGTAACTAATAACAAGAATATAAAAAACTTATTTTCATCAAAGTCCTTCTAACCTGTGACGATGTCAACCTCTTTTAACAACATGATAAAACCTCGTTTCTTAGTTTATTCTAAAATTCAAATATTAACCTGTCATTCTTACATTGTCATCGGATTTGCTCGTCTCGATGGTTACGAAAAATGTTTGCAGAAGTTGTAAATAAATTATTATTGTTTCCTCTATGTCTAGCAATTTTTAAGTTTATTATGCATCTCACAAATCGTGTTTGCTAGTATCCAGTTGCTTACCGCGACGCGCACAAACATTTATATTAGATACCAGTAACAAGCACACATTTATATAACCCCAGTCTCCCCACCCCCCATTATAGCTAAGAACCATCTCAATCACATCAGTTTTCAAACATAATAACCGCATCAAAATCGGTCCATTGGTTTGGGAGCTACGATGCCACAGCCAGACGCACACACACACACACACCCACACACACACACACACACACACACACACACACACACAAACCCACACACACAACACACCCAAATCCACACACACGCACACACACACAAACACACACCCACCCACCCACACCACACACACACACACACACACACACACACACACACACACACACACACAGTGATACACACCCGTCTCTTTGTTCGGGGGTTAAAAATACAAGTTAAAATAAACTTACTTAAGTATCTCTAATCTAAAGGCGAGACCCTGCTGACGAAAATACGACAAACCTTCTTATGGAATATGTATGATTTATTGGCCTTTCGGTTAAGCATCTAAGCCAGAAGACTCGACTTCTGTATTCTATTGTTCGGCTGCATCTTCCTCCATTTCCTGTATCTACTTCATATAATTGTGCGCTGAGCGTCGGTCCCTGGGCTAGTGTAACTTCCCTCTAGGACTCTAGGAACATATTTTGATACAGGATACAGGACGGCCTGTATCCTGTATCAAAATATGTTAAACACTGTTCTCGCGTTTTGAGCTTCAATCCATACCAATCTATAAAAGTGAAACGTTGTCTGTTTGTTTGTTTGTGGAGATTTCACGCGATAACGGCTGGGCGGATTTTAATGAATTTTGGAATGGAGATAGCTTATTCCCTGGAATAAAACATAGGATACTTTTTATCCCGGAAGATTGTTAGTTCCCACGGAAAAAAACTGGAAAATGTTGATTACTCGCTATAAGGAACGGTTGCCATGGAAACGAAATAACATTTATGTCAATAAACATCAAGAGTGTTGGTGCTATACTTACTTTTGCATTGGTTTTTAATATCCTAGGAGAACAGAGGATGGTTTTTTCGCGATAAACTTTAGTCCGCGCGTACGAAGTCGCAGACGGGAAAGCTAGTATCTCATAAACGCGACAGTCGACACTTTAGGATGCAAGTGCAATAAAAAAAAACACTTCTCATGCTCGTAAAGTTATTGTTTATGCTGGGTATTAAAGTGATATTTCTCTATGGTCTCGGACTCTAGCTGACAGTTTAAAAACTAAGTATAACTGAAAGAAAAAAAGTTTTACGTCCTGGAAAAATCATTTTTCTTTTTTTTTTAATGCATTGTCATCGTTTTGTGAGCTACCCTGAAAGTTTCAGTTGGACAGCTAATCGGAAAGTGGTCGAAATTTGAGTTGCAAAATTCAAGGACAGACAGAATTACATCGGTAGAAATACATACATAGATAGATACATACATGCAATGATCTTTAAAAGTAAATTAATGAATGAAAAACTTTGAAATCTCAAAAGTCGTTGCACTAACGTTATTCGCCATAACGCGTGGAATACCCCACCCCGGGGACTTAATAGGTTACATCCATTACATGTTACATCCTGTATTTTTTATTGGTATTTGTTACTAAATCTGTTACCTAACCTCGTTCCACAGAAATTATCCCACGCACACTGGCCCAGAACTGCGGCGCCAACACGATCCGCACGCTGACGGCGCTACGCGCGCGCCACGCGGCCGGCAGCAGCAGCGCCGGTATCGACGGCGAGACCGGCGAGATCGTCGACATGGCTGTCAAGGGCATCTGGGAACCGCTCGCTGTCAAACTGCAGGTAAAGAACATGCAAGCTATAGCACTTGTCATAGCTTTCTTCCGCAACCCAATATAGCGGATAACAAAAATAGATACATAAAGAAAAAGTTTGGATCTCGTTCGTGACACGAAATTCAATAAAAAATACTACTACGTCGCACAGTGGATCCCTGCAGCGTTGCGGGTGTTACCTCATGATTAGCAGTCTGCCTATAGTGGATATCAGTTTTCAAACTAATATGATCATTAGCTGATGTTAAAACATTAAATTGGGTAGTAGTTTCATAGAAGTATAATTCAATAATAGCTCTACCTACAGTAGCAGAGCAATATGCATGCAAACACAGTACAGTACAGTAGTCGCAGCGGATCTTTGCGGCTTGGAAGTTGTCTGCAAGTCGCTGCGCAATCTGATATTTTTTAGGCGCAATCCTAATTGTTTACGTTCTTTGCATACTCTATCTCGCTCTTACTTAATTTTCATCATTATCATCATCATCAGCCCGCTTTAGTCCACAGCTGGACATAAGCCTCTCCCAAAGCGTGCCACTGAGCCCGATCTTCGGCTCTTCTTTTCCAACCTTGCGTATGTCGTCGCTCCACCTAGCTGGAGGGCGTCCTATATTACGTTTGCTGAGTCACGGTTTCCACTCAAGAACACATCTTCCCCAACGGTTATCGGTCTTTTTATTGTTCAATTTTGATAAAGGGTTGGTTAACGTGGGTTGTTTATATATATATATATATATATATATATATATATATATATTATTGTTCCATTTAACGTTTTGGCTGAAGTAAGCTACTTATTATTTGTTCGTACATTTTAAAGTAGAGATACAAGGAAGAAGTAGTTCTAAAACAATCCTCTCTTTCCAGGTTTACAAAACAGCGGTCGAGACGGCGATTCTCCTTCTGCGGATCGATGAAATTGTCTCTGGATCTAAGAAGAAGGACGGCAAAGAGCCCGCCGCGCCCGCGGCCATGGCGCAGGAATAACCTACCTACCTTTAAAACACGCTAGAATAACTAATTCAAAAATTAATTAAAAAAACACTTTGGGGAGAAAATCAATGGAGTACAGAGTTTTAGTTTATAAAAACTATGTAAAGTTGGATAAAAATAAGAAAGCTTAAATAAACTTAACAATATTTCAATTATAAAATAACGGTTTCAACTCTAAGAGAAACATTTGGATGTGATGCCAGTGGTCACGGTAGCCGATTTGGTTAGAGGCATTGCCGCGCAGTGACATGGTTGTACGCGGTCTCGAATCCCGTCCGTGATCCTATTTTTTACTTTAGAAACTTATTAGATAAATTTTAATATTTTATAATAGAATTTTATCTCAAACTTCCATTAAAAAACAAAAGCGTAAAATAAATATGATTTGCTTTAATTTTGGATTCGTAGTATTGTTCCAAAAGTAAACAGATTTTGTGTGCACGGGCGTTTTCTCGACGACGTAACTGGCAAGCGTTAATTTGCACCATTTTACACCCAAAACGTTCAACTTTGCTTGACGCAATTGATTCGAAGTACACACGACACCATTCAGTCAATTTTTGACTAACCAAATGATTATGGGTTCAGCCTAACTACGGGCTGAGTTTTTGTCTTCGCTAGATGAATAATAGTTACAAAAATGAATATCATACGCAATTTATGTTCCCCGCCGGTTATGCGGAGAAGGGGCTAATAACAAGACCCCCATAAGCGCAAGTGCGATAGATTTGGAGGCCAATGAAGTTGAATTAACGAAGAAAAACAAGAAATCGGTGCAAATTGAGGTGAATCACAATGTCGTAGCATGCCGAGGTTAACATAGCTTCGAGTGGCTTACATATCAGGGAAAGCATGTCATTGTAATTTACCTCAATTTGCAGACATTTCTTGATTTTCTCGGAAGTTGTCTCGTCTTCTTGTCAGTTTCTTTAAACAAGAAACCTACAAGCAGACGAGGCTACGTCTGGCCTTCCGCCGCCTTGAGGGCTATTCAAAAGTACCAGCCCAACCACAAAGAGGAGCCTCGCTTCCCATATCCCCGAGGTGAGAAAGCGAGCCCCCAGCCCTAAGAGAAGTACTAGGCAGAACTCTCCCATACGATGAGGAGTTGTCATCAGACTAAGTCGCTCAGAGATAGATTCCCCGCTGGTTTCAAGAACTGTCCTGTCCTGCCAAAAAAGAACTTAGGCCAATAAATTATATACTGTTGGAATGTGCTTATCAAGGCCTACAATTTAATACCCATATTGTAACTTACGAAGAAAATTGCTTTTTTTTGGCACTTGAAAATAGTGTCATATGCCGTCATATTGAATATTAAAAATAATTGCTTGGTTCGGGCAGAGTTTCTATAGCGACCTCTCTAACCTAGGGAGGTCGCCATAAATACTCTGCCAACGCCGCCCTTGAAGAAAACCAAATTAGCCGCTGCCCAAGCTAGATAACGCCCGAAGGGGTTTCGAGCTTTATCTGGCTTGGACCTCCGCAGCCTCCCGTTACAGCGGGCTCCAAGTCGAAAAGAGAGCCCTCACCGATACCACTGGTGAAAATGTATATAATGATCTATCACTGGAATCTAGTAGACATGATCATTAAACACAAAAATAAATTGACCAAATCGGTTCAGAAGTTAATAAACAAAAAAAATATGAAGACTGGAGAACCTCCTCCTTTTAGAAGTCGCCTACTGTGTGGTTCTTCAAAGGTCCATGATTAAAAAAAGCATTCAACAGAATTTTTAAAATTATGTTATTTATAATGACGTCATCACTCGGCCGTTTATTGAAATTTCTCCCCAAACGGTTTAATATCGTATTAAAAACTAGCTTTTATGTATTTCGCGATGAAGTGAACTTGGGTATTAAAGAATACTAGGTAGTCTCAAGTTTGATTTTATGGGAGTGCTGGATATTAAATAATACTAGGTAGTCTCAAGGTAGATTTCTTGGGAGTGCTGGGTATTAAAGAATACTAGGTAGTCTCTAGTTTGATTTTATGGGAGTGCTGGATATTAAATAATACTAGGTAGTCTCAAGGTAGATTTCTTGGGAGTGCTGGGTATTAAAGAATACTAGGTAGTCTCAAGTTTGATTTCTTGGGAGTGCTGGGTATTAAATAATACTAGGTAGACTCAAGTTTGATTTCGTGGGAGTGCTTTCGCGTAATTTAGTGCTAACAAGTGATGCCTTATTTATAAAGTTCCAAATGAACTTGATATTTTCTGTTGAACACTGACAACTGTGTTTGTTATGTCTATTCTTGTTTATGGTCGCACATTTCGTCTGATATTACACAGGAGTGCATTTAAGTTTCCAAATGAATATTTTTAACGTGAACAATAATAGTATTAAAGTTCTAATGTACCTACTACAAATTTGTTTCATTGTTTTGTATGTTTACCGAATAATCATCCTTGAGTTGAAACTGTAAGACCACTATAGGCCTAATAGCGCAATATATAACTTTACTCAAACAATACTACTAATGTGGTCATTATTTCGACAACCTTCTTTGGGCAAAGTCGACCTTGCCGCGCTGCTTGAATAGGCGCCAGCAAAGTTGTATGGAATTTCATTGTTGTCGTGTTTTGCGGCCAGCAATTTCCTTTGAATATCCATTATTGTCGTCTTTTGTCGTAGCACTATTATTTATTCCGTGGGTTGGTTAACCCCGAACGCGAAAATAGAGGCGTTGTAGCTCCCAGACGAATGGACCGATTTTGATGTTTTTTTTTCTTTTTGAAAGCTGATGTGATCGTGATTGTTGTTGTTGTTGTTGTTTCTGTTACTGTTTCTGTTGTTGTGATCGTTGATGTTGTCTTTGTCGCTGTCGTTGTTGTTTTCGTTGTTGTTGCATTGTTTGAGTAAGTAATAAGCTGGTTTTATTTAAATACCTCGCATTGTTTGAGTAAAGCACTATACAAGCCTTGGTCCGCAATGACTGCGTTGTTGGCAGCGATGATGATGGTCAGAGCGTAGCTAAGTTAAGTTCGAGGCCATCACAGCGCGGTCAGCATTGCAGCCCTTGATGGCCAAGCTGGAATGAATATAGCGCTATAAAGACATCAGCTTTTTGAATAAGCTTAACCATATTAATAATTATGGCTTGGTACCGCCTTCAAAAAAGTCTTTCTTATCTTATGTCGTATTTATGCATTATTATTACGTTGGTGATTTCGAAAAAGTGATACTGTTCTGGATCGACTGTAATTATTTTATTATTTTTAGAGGTCATTTACAAAATAAGATTTTTATAATGAAGTCGTCTTTTTTTTTGAAAAATATTTTATTTTTAGTGGCCTATGCAAACATCGGAAAGAATATTTGCCAAAGAAAATAGAAGACACTCACTCACTTTAGACTCAAAGCGTTGGTAAATTAAAACCAAGGATGAATAAAACCTACATGTATAACAACTGAATTAGTTTTCACCATTTTCCATCATTTTGTTGTTGATTTCCTGTGACTTCCTTCCGGCTCCATCATCAGACCCTGAATACCACATAACATCAGAGAATTCATCAAGACAAACCAAATGAGCCCAAACTCGAAGGGATTCCATCATCCGATTGTGTAGTTCCTTTGACTAATAATAATAATACTACTACTACTACTACTACTACTACCACTACCACTACCACTACCACTACCACTACCACGACCACTACCACTACTACTACTAAGCTTATTTAAAGCTTCTAAACCAATTTTGATGAAATTTATACTATACTAGAGATCTTCTTACTCAAGTAAAAACAATCAGTTCAGAAATCCCAAGATATTATAGAACATAATAAAACAAATTGATTTTCTAATAAAACTACTGAACCAATATTGATGAATTTTATATACACGGAAACTTTACCCTTTTGAATAAAAAAACAACCATCTAAATCGGTTTAGAAATCGTAGAGATAAACACAAAATAAAGGTAATATATATACGCAAAATCGAATGGATTTACTCAACAAAACTATTTATTATCGAATTACTGCTAAACCAATTTTGATACTATTTATATCGGACCACCTGGAGAGTATACACTTTCAAACAAAAAAAGAATTTTTAAAATCGGTTCGCAATTGACGGAGACAAATATCAAAAAAAAGTACAGCCGAACATATAATCGTCCCCTTTTGTGAAGTCGATTAAAAAATGAAACGTCTGTTTGTTTGTTTGTTTGGGGAGCTTTCACGCGATAACGGCTGGACGGATTTTGATGAAATTTAGAATGGAGATAGATTTATACCCTGGAATAAAACATAGGATACTTTTCATCCCGGAAAAATGAAAGTTTCCACGAAAAAACTGGAAAATGTTGATTACTCACTAAAAGGAACGTTCTTGCCCTCACAGAATGGTATGTGGCTGCCATGGAAACGAAATGACAAGTTTGTCAAAAAACATCAAGAGTTGTGCTATACCTACTTTTGCATTGGTTTTTAATATCCTAGAAGCACAGAATAAATAATAGCTAGAAGTAAATAAGATGCTTTTTTTCCGTAGTCCGCGCGTACGAAGTCGCGGGCGGGAAAACTAGTATTAAATATAAATAAAACGGCTAAAAACACACGAAATACTATTTCATTTATATTCAAGTTAGGATTAGTTTACTTGGTCATCTGACTAGTTTATCTATCTATAATTATTCTGTTTGGCGGAAGTATTATTTTCTCTTTGATGTTTTTTTCATGTATCAATTCCACAATAATCAATATTGTTGACTAGCTGTACCCGCGTGGCGTGGTCATTTCATGTACTAGTAGTCCATACGTAGTACTCCAGGACCAAAGTACAATATACTTAGTACATATCTTCAAAATTCGTTCAGCCGTCAAATCGTTTTTATCGATTGCTCGGCATCTAATAATTGGATTAAGATACGAAGTACAGTTTTTAATACATAATTATTATAAGTCAATGTGATTAAAGTCTAACTGCATTTGTAGGAAAAACAATAAGGTAACACGAAAAATAAAAAACAAAACAACAGAAAATTAGGAATAGCATTCCTATTGTATTAGATAACATAAACAAAAGAGCAAAAGTCAACGAGACAAAACGCTTGTTCACTGCTCATTCATATTTCCATATTGTGGAGTTTATTAAACTTTAATGAATTCAGCAGATAGCCAGATAGGTTAATCATTTATCTATCTGTAGGTTCGCTAGTGTTCCGACACATTCAAATCGCTTTGTTGAAAAACCTACACTAAAAATTGGACAGTACTGTTATTTGGGCGCGTTTCCACTTTGATGTTAGATACGTTTTTACCGGACTGAACAACGCAAATGGTCGGGTATTGTGTTTACCAGCCTATGTAGGTATGTCTGTTCCTTTTTGGCATTCTACCTACACGGTGTAACCGGAAGGATGGATCATCGGTGGCAGGGCGATGGTGGACTTCAAGCCTATCGATTTAACCCCCTGTACATCATACATACATCATCTGCCAAGTCTGCCGCGGGGGATGGCCTCGGCGTAGCTGTGACGGAATTTGTTCGGCTGTCGCTCGGCAAAATCCCTCCCTCTCTACAACCTCTCTCTGTCACCTTCAGGGAACTCCGAAACCCTCGAGCGACTGAACGCCCGCTGCCTGCTCAAATGCCTCCTCCTCTCTTCAATCACGGGGTCTATGATCTCATCCTCGTCGATACGACTACTTAGTTGTAGCGGCTTGATTTTATTTAATTTCCTTTCGGATAGTTACTAAATATACCTATATGGCTGGTCATATCTGTCGGAGGACTGATAACCGTTGGGGTAGACGTGTTCTTGAGTGGAGACCGCGACTCGGTAAACGTAGTGTAGGGCGTCCTCCAGCTAGGTGGAGCGACGATATACGCAAAGTGGCTGGCAGCAGTTGGAAGAGAAGAGCCGAAGATCGAGCTCAGTGGTGTGCTTTGGGAGAGGCCTATGTCCAGCAGTGGACTGACACGGGCTGATGATGATGATTATACCTATATACTCTCCACTTCTTCCAAAACGTTTAACCGTTTTCACTAATTGATTATATTCGTGGCTTTCACACAAAGAAAATTTGTGACAACTGCCAGAAGGCTATCGGAACTGGCGTGCATCTGGCGCAGCACAGCAGATTAAGTCGCTGATTTTTGGTTCATTGTCATAATCATCAGGTTATCCCGGTTATCCTACCAGTTATGATATGACATAAGGAGCCGAGTCGTGGACACTCACGGTACGACTAGTCCACCAATTTAAAGTCGCTCAGCGGGCTATGGAAAGGGCTATGCTCGGAGTTTCTCATAAAGATCGTATCCGGAATGAGGTGATCCGGCAGAGAACCAAAGGTATCGACATAGCCCTTAGGATTAGTAAGCTGAAGTGGCAGTGGGTTGGTCATATCTGTCGAAGGACTGATCACCGTTAAGCAAGACGTGTTCTTGAGTGGAGACCGCGAACTGGTAAACGTAGTGAAGGGCTGTAGCTAGATAGAGCGACGATTTACGCAACGATTTATCCTATATCCAGCAGTGGACTGACACGGGCTGATGATAATGATGAAAAAGAAACGAGTCACACATTTTTTTGTATTTTTTAACTGAATTTTTTTAAATATCTTACTAAATTAAATCGTAAAATCTCTGTATTTTTTGTCCACTTGTTTTTAAAGATTGCTCTCTAACGCTTTGGGCGTAATATTTTAAAAACTTAATGAATATTGTCACGGAACGTACTTTACTTACATATTCTGTGACGGAACATGCTATGTAAGGATAGTTTTTAAATGCTTTGCATATTGTGGTTTCGATATTCCTGTAAGTATTTTAAAATCATTGATAAATAATCTTATAAAGTCATTATTAAATTTAGGTAAATTACGAAAATTTCTCCCTAACTGTATTACCTCAGTTAGGTAGAAGCCCGGCATTTCGATCACGGCCGAGTGAGACTAAAGAACCTTCAATTATTTTTATTTTGTATTGTAACCACAAAACCATTAAAAGCATTAAAAATAAAATCATGGAAAGAGGGGAGGCCTCTGACCAGCAGTGGTACGATTCAGGCTGATATAATAATATAATAATTGTTATCACAAAGGTTATAGCTTTCATAAAACACACCTCTACCACTTTATTAATTTAAAGACAGTTTTAATCTACAGGTAATTTTAATGTATGGACTAAATTAAAACTTACTACTTAACTTACTGGAACTTTTTACTGGAGAATTGTCGTCAAAATTCCTATAGTAGTTTGGTAGTGCCAAGCAGTAGTGTCACGGGGGATAAACGTACCTTGGTACCACAGTTGGAGGCCACATTTCGGTGATTATATAAGATAAGTAGTATCCAGTTTTTTGTCATATTATTTCAGTTATCTTTCTAGAGTAATCACATTTTAAATTTCTTATACAAGGTGTAATTTAAAGGTGGAGGGCGTGGACGAAAAGTACTTTAAATATTGATGATAGTTAATCTTACTTTAAAAAAAAACTTTTAAGAACTCCTTTATTTTTACAATATATTATAACAGCATTCAAAGATTTTTGAAAACTTGCCTCGGCCATAAATAGAATCAACAAAAGTGACAAAAACGTTATCGTAACTTTACTCAGGTAAGGTCGCTCAGCGAGCTATGGAGAGGCTATGCTTGGAGTTTCTCTGAAGGACAAGATTCGTAATGAAGATATCCGACGGAGAACCAAGGTGACTGATATAGCTCAAAGGATAAGCAAGCTAAAGTGGCAGTGGGCTGGTCACTCTTCCAGAAGAACCGATAACGAGTTCTCGAGTTTAGACCAACGTTTAGGCAAACGTTGTGTAGGAGTTAGGACGCCCTGTGGCCAGGTGGAGTGACGACCTGCGGAAAGCAGCTGGTAGAGAATGGATGAGGGGAGCTGAAGATCGAGCTCAGTGCGTGCATTAGGAGAGGCCTACGTCCAGCAGTGGACAGATAGGTATAGGCTGATGTAAATGTTTTTAAAAGGACAAACTATGCAATAAATTAAATAAAATTATCACACATCTTGACTAAGAATAAATATTATAGAAGTAAAGTTTGTGAGATTGTACGGGGTAATCTCTGGATCTACTGAACCGATTTTGAAAATTCTTTTACCAATAGAAAGCCACGTTATTTGTGAGTGTCATAGGCTATACATTAAAATAACCACGCATGCGATGGCGCGAGCATCAGCTAGTTAAGAATATCGTCGATTTTTGATATTGTAATATTTAAAATTGTTTTTCTTAGGTGATAGGTTAATTTAGTTTAGCTACTTTAACACCCGGTTTCTGGAACGCACATTCGTGAAAAAAATGTTAACAGTCTGTTAATATTTTGTTAAACGCATTTTGGGTTTCTGAAAATCTCATGTGACAGTCTGTTAGCTCAAATGTCAAATCTCCAATTAAACGTCAATTAAAGCGATTTTGGGTTTTTCGCACGTCAAAGGACTGATACTTTAAATAGTTAATTGCACATTTTCGATCAATTAGGTATTGAATGTCTACTGAGGTATAAAATATACCTAGGATTAATGAAACATCATACTTAATTATTTAAATCCTTCATCAACCATTATTACCAAGGAAGTTCTATGTATACTTACGTACATACGTACCTACATAGAATGTTCTTACTTACATAGAACTTCCTTGGGACCATGTGAATAATAAGTATATAAAAAAATAAAATAAACTTTTACGCGTTCTTTTTTTGTTGCTTAGTAATTTTTACGTTTTGAAGTTTATTATTTCGTTTACTTTTTCCTTTTCTCTTTTAACAATTTTTTTCCCCTCTTTTTTTCTGTCTTTTTCTTTTTGGCTTTTCACTTATAACGTTTTTAAGTTTGTTTTTATTGCATTGTCATCGGTTTGTGAGCTACCCTGAAAGTTTCAGCAGGAGCTAATAGGGAAGTACTCGAAATTTGAATTGCAAAATTCCAGGACAGACAAAATACATATATACTTACATAGATACATAGATTTTCACACTCCCCACTCCCCTGCCACCACCCCTACACTCTGCCACCTACCGCTACCCGCAATAAGCACTGAAGTGCCTGCGTAACAAGGTAGAATATCGCGAGTGCTGTTTGAACACACAATTTAGCTCGGAACTAAACGACGTGTGTCTCAAAAGTTAGTTATTCTATTGGCAGGCTAATAATTTAGTTAGGGAAATTTTGTGTAAACATTAGATGATAAACTATATTTTCTTGCTGTGAGATTTATTTTAGAGATAAAACTTAAGCCGTTGGGTGGAAAAATGTAAATATTACTGAAAATAACACAATTTTTGATAAAAAAAATTGTATCGAATGAAATTCTGTTAATCATGTTTTTGTATTAGTCTTAGAGAGATAAAGATCTCAAAAACATATAATGTTAAGTTTCACATTTATCAGGTTTGTGGTTGACCCGGATATTTATAGAAACAAAACCCTTAAAAAGCAGAGCTTGGTCATAAATAAAAGCTTTTAAAATAATCTCTTGTTAACAATCAATTACCGAAATTTTAGATGAATTGCGTTTCAGACACCGGAAGAGAGTTACAGACTGTCAAATGTGAAAGAGTGTAGGCTTTTTCTTGATTTGACATGTGTTTCGGAAACGGGGAAGTTTTTTCCTATTATTGCTAATTTTTATACTCACAATAAATCAAATCAATTATAAAAAAAACTAAAGATTTATTTTACAAACCATCATTGCTTAATTTTATGCTCAAATAAAACATATCGAGGCTATAATCTCCATCAACCAATATTTTAAATGTTGGTTGAGAAAAAGGGGGGAACTTTTTGAAAATTTACTTTATCTCCTCTAATGGGGATAACTTGGTGGGGATTATGAAATGTATATAATGAAATGTAGAAGACTTAAATTTGCATTCTTTTGAGTGCAAATTTTAAGTCTTCTACATTTCATTAAATACATTGCAAAGCCCTTCTTCTAGGAGTTCTGCTTGGAAGTAGCTACGAGCACTACGCATATTTTGATTGAAGATTGTCGTCACGTAATGCCTCTTGCATCAAGCAAGAGGCATTATGTGACGACAATCTTCATACAAAAATAAAATGTATCCAGTTTTACTGATTTGGAAACCAGGAAACGAATCACGAATAATTTGGAAAGACAGTGGACACAGTGGCCAATTGTGCGAACACACAATAAGCGCGGTTGCCGTGACGGCGGTCCACGGGACCCCTCGCATTGCCATTGTGGTGTCAAGCCTCGTGGTAGCTGGACTCCGCTGGATTATGAGCAGGTGAGGTCTGTTTTACTCTCTTTTTTAATGATTGGCATTGGTGTTCCAGAAACATCGAAAATTATTGAACAATATTTCATCTTCCCATAAAAGATGTCCCGATCAGAGATATATAGATAACTATTTATTGTATTGTAGGTACATCAAAAATGTACATACACAAATTAACTAAAACTCATCATGTCCAACTGCTGAACATAGGTCTCCCCCATAGAGCGCCATGACGAGCGATCCTGTGCCACCACCATCCACCGACTTCCGATAAACTAAAACTTATGAAATATTATTGTAGTTATTATTATAGTTCCAGACAACCTTTAGAGCTGTATAAAAAAGTAAATTTACCATGAAAATTTCAAAAATAGATTTATTAAATCTCGGATATTGAATCTGTACATTATTGGTGCCATCCGCATTCAGAGAAACACTAAATTCTGTTAAGATCTGTCTAACTCCATACAAAAAGAGCGATTTAATGTTTGATTATATTAACTAATGTTTGTGAGTGCGGCAGTTATTGTTTTAGACACCCAGTAATGTAAGATATAAATGTCTCAGGGTGATGAACGCAATGCATTATATAGGTAGGTACCTATTTTGAAATTAATAGTCTTTCCAGTTTCATATGCATATTTATTTTTCTGTTTCCACATGTCATGTATGTGTGATCTGAAATACGAATAAAGGACTTTTATGCACCCTATCTTTGCAAAAAATGTAGTTCTTATCACCTCCACAGAGCAGGCACCTATACTTTGTCTTCAACCAGTGCGTCCTGCCTGTTATGACTTACGGAGCTGAGACTTGAACTCTCACAGTACGACTAGCCCACCAATTCAAAGTTGATCAGCAGGCTATGGAAAGGGCTATGCTTGGAGTTTATATGAGAGATCGAATCCGGAACGACGTGATCTGACAGAGAACCAAAGCTATCGACATTACACATAGGATTAGCAGGATGAAGTGGCAGTGGGCTGGTCATATTTGCCGAAGGACCGATAACCGTTGGGGTAGACTTGTTCTTGAGTGGAGACCGCGACTCGGCAAACGTAATGTAGGACGCCCTCTAGCTAAGTAGAGCGACGATACACGCAAGATGGCCGGCGGCGGTTGGAAAAGAAGAGCTAAAGATCGGGCTCAGTGGCGTGCTTTGGGAGAGGCCTATGTCCAGCAGTGGACTCATGCGAGCTGATAATGATAATGATGATGATCCAATTGTTGGGTCCAACATATCACATGATTTCCACGTGTCTCGGTCTTGCACTATTCGTTCAGATCATTGAAGACTCGCAGTCACTGAAACATCAAGTCCGCTATTACTAGGTGATTTATATCGACACGCACGCTGAAATACGAAGGACAATTGCTCGTATTAGGAAGCACATTGAAAGTGCTTCCTTTGAACACTTAAAAATGTTTTCTAGCATTTATGGTTTCTAAACAAGCTCTTCCGTCAGGTCAGGCCGCAAGATAGTAATGAACGCCACAGAGATCACTGATGCGCTGATTCTTGTTCACTTTGCTTCATTATCTGCCCATTACTACAGAGTACCTACCTAACTTTTACTTAGGTGCTTAACTGCATCGCCGCTGTTGAGATAGACTTTCTCTAGTCTGAGAGAGCTATTGAGGCCTCAATCCACTACGCTGGCCCATAGTGGGTGCTTGTGGTGACTGGTCCAGCCTGGTTTCTTATATTATTTCTCCCTATTTGATGGTTTGATGATTGTGGAAAATCTCAGTGTCACTTTTATCTTTCATATTTGTCAAATGTGTATTATTATAATTTCAGACATTAGTCAAAATTATAAAGAAATGTCAAAAATTATATTTCCTTTTCCCGTGTGAGATTTAACTCTGTCGGCACATGAAAGGGAAATTTCCTATTCAAACGAAGCATACTTAGTTCACGTAATTTTACTGATTTGAACTATTTATAATATTTTATGTTTTCTCCGTGTTCATGAGATGTTAATATTGACTTGCAAAAGTGCTATTATTTTGACTATCCACACCAATATATAAAAGTGAAACGTTGTCTGTTTGTTTGGGGGATCTTTCACGCGATAACGACTGAACGGATTTTGATGAAATTTGGATTGGAGATAGCTTATACCCTGGAGTTACACATAGGATCATCATCATCAACATCATCCCTCACGCGGGTAACACCGCGGTGTGCAGCTAGTTTACAATAAAATACGTTGACTTGTCTTGCCCTTGAGTTTTGTGGTTTTTTTAGACACACCTATTTCCCAATGAGGTATTCCTTCATCGTTTCATGGTACCCTAATATTTGCAGAGCCGAGGCGAGATTTGAATTGTGTGATCATAAGGTTCAGGTTACGAATCATCAGTCGCTACTTTTTAATTTAAATTATCTTTTATCATCAGTTCATCACACTTTTTGCCTTGCAAATCCCACGTACATCGACCGACCCTAAATCATCATCATCAGCAGCCCGCATTAGTCCAGTGCTGGACATAGGCCTCTCCTAATGCGCGCCACTGAGTCCAATCTTCGGCTCTTCTCAAAAAAAAGTCGCTCCATCTGGCTAGAGGGCGTCCTACACTACGTTTGCCTGTATGTGGTCGTCATTCAAGAACTCGTCTACCCCACCGGTTATCGGTTCTTCGTCTTGTGATCGTAATTCTAGCTATGTCGGTGACTTTCGTTTTCTGCTGGATCCATTAGAGAAACCCCGAGTATAGCCAGTTCCATAGCACGCTGAGCGACCTTAAATTTGTGGACCAGTCTCAGGTCAGTGTCCACGTTTGGGATCCGAATGTAACCGACCCTACCTAGACCTATAACTAGGTCATTGCGCCTTCAATAGGGCTAACAAGGTAGTATAACGGTGATTGGCAGTGAATAGACAATTGTCAATAGCTCAATAGTAGGTAGGTAGATATATGGAGCGTGACGGCTAGTCGAACTATCGCCGAACCCGTGGGAGTTCTGCGGCTTTGTTGCATTTCATCAGCTGCTGCAGTAACTATTTTGATGTCTGTGGTGTCTATTTAAGTTCGTGAGAATGCAAATTTCTATATAAAATCAACAGCAGCTAAGGAAGCTTTTAATTGTTTGGAAAGGGCCAATAAGGACAGCGGGCGCGATAGCAATAGCTCCACTACATATTTCACAACATTGGCAGTAGTCAAATTTAATTTGTAACTCTACTTCGGAAAAAATCATGCACACTAGTGCATCCCGAAGTGCGCTTCATAAGTCATAAGCATTTATTATCTATACTTATAATAAAACTGTTACGGGTCCAATTCTGTACATTGAAGATATTTTAAAATTTTCTTTTGGATGATACTCTATATTCGATACTGAAGCCAAAACTGTATTTTGTTTCATTTTTGTCTGTCTGTCTGTATGTCTGTCTGTCTGTCTGTCTGTCTGTCTGTCTGTCTGTCTGTCTGTCTGTCTGTCTGTATCTTGGCTAGGCATCACGCCGAAACTACTGAATGAATTTATATGAAACTTGGTATGATTTGAGTTCATACTACGAGGTAGGTTATAGGATACTTTAATCCCGAAAAAAGGGTTCCCGCAGGATAGGCGTTGAAAGTTATTTAAAAGAAAAAGTATCACGCTGAAACTACTAAACGGATTTTGTTGCAACTTGGCACAGTCATAGTTTATATAATGGGTAAAAATTGAGGACACGTTTTATCCCGAAAAATTAAAGGGCTTCTGCGGGATATGGGTCCAAAGTAATGGTAATAGATACTAATGCCAAAACTGTTTTACTTTTTATTTATGTTTGTCTGTTTGTCCATATCTTGACCGCGCATCGCACAGGAACTACTGAATGAATTCAAATGAAACTTGGTATGATTTCAGTTCATACTTCGAGGTAGGACATTGGAAACTTTTCATCCCGAAAAATTAAAGAGTTTCCGCAATATAGGGGTTGAAAGTAATAACTTTCAACCGTCAAAATCCGTCTAGTAGTTTCAGCGTGATACGTGTTTGTTTTAATAAAAACAAACACGTATCACGCTGAAACTACTAGACGGATTTTTTGATGCAAATTGATACAATATCTATACGTATAATAAAGCAATAGGTACGAAAAAGGCTGTAAAAAGCTGATAATTAAAAAATGCTCTTGGGTGCTTAAAAAGGGTATTAACACGTTTTTAGTTTTTGATCGTGTCTGTCTGTTTGTCTGTATGTTTGTTTGTTCACGCATCACGTAAAAGCTATTGGACCGATTGCAATTCGGTTTTCATTGTTAGATAGCTTAGGGTTTTATTTGAAAACTGGTGTAATTGGTATCTTAATATGGTGAGTTAGAAGCCTAGCAGTGGTTAAAAGTATTTTTCACGGTTAACGAGATTTTGATCAAATGTTGGTATATTGGTCCTGGAATAGTACATTATGGTACTTTGAACCTAAAGAAAAGACCACGCGTGCGAAGCCGCGGATACAGCTAGTTACTATATAAATTGCAACAGAATGCGGCTGTTTCTTGAATCAACATCTCCTATATGTACAAAAGTAGTCAATTTAGAGTCAAGAAAAAATACAAGGCTACCTTTACCATTAAATAAATAAATTTGGGACAATTCCACACCAATTAACTAGCCCCAAACTAGGATACCCTGTACTATGGGTACTAGATAACGGATAAACATACATATATACGAATATTATAACATCCATGACTCGGAAACAAAAATTTCTGCTCATCACACAAATGATTGCACCTTGCAGGATTCGAACCCGCGACCGTTTGATTACGTACCTAGGATCACTAGCCACGAGACCAACTGGTCGTCAATATATCCTAACAACATCCCAAAAAAGCAGGACATTTTAGATTATTACGACCTACGATGAATTATAATATGCACGGCTTATTAGTGGTTTTCATCAATATAGTTGTCCAAAATAACATTAATTCTTGAAAAATTTGGCCTTATGCCATGAGATTTTCTCTTTTTTTTTATTCTAAATACAATTTCATTACAACGTTGACTCAATAACATAACCCCGCAGTATAATAATAGTTATTACTTCAAATATTAGCTAAAAGCGAGGCCGAATCATTTGCTACAACAATGTGTAGATAACGTTCATGGTCCGCCGACGGGCGCTTCCGTTCGATTTCATCACGTTTCCGTCATCAGACACCTGTTGAGGCTGCGAGGCTGTTCAACTGAATAATGATAATTTAGGTGCTGTTACTGGTATAAAATACCAATAAGCAGGGCCGGATTAACCACGTCGAGGCCCCTAGGCAATGCCCGCCTTGAGGCCCTTATCTTTTCCTAACTTTCTAAAACATTATATTTTCTGCCACAATTCTACTTTATTTATAATTACTCTGTTTACTACACTACGAATGTATGCAATCACACTATTCAATACAAATAAATAATAGTTTAAAAAAAACTAAAAAACACGCTTTATATAGAAAACCAAACTAAAAAATAGAAAATAAATTTTAATAATTTTGAATTAAGAATAGTGTTTGAATTTTTAAAAAAACGTGGGGTGCAATAGTTATAAATATTTCATTGACAGATATGAGATGAAGGATTATCATTTCGATAATATCTTAAAAAGCACCCCGCTTTTTTTTTAAATTCAAACTATTCTTAAGTCAAAATTATTAAAAAAAAAAACTATTTTTTAGTTTGGTTTTCTATATAAAGAGTGTTTTTTAGTTTTTTTAAACTATTATTTATTTTCTACTTTTTAGTTTGGTTTATTTATAAGAGCGTTTTTTTTCGAATTATTGCATTGTCATCGGTCTTTGACAGGTTTTGAATGAAATCTGACCGTTTAAAGTGGGTCAAAATAGCGTCCAAAGGAGTCGGTTACAAACATACAAACATACAAGTGAAGCTAATATAAAGCGTATAAAAAGAAGTTAATCCCAATAAATATTTAATTTGGAATTGTAGGTTAAAAGTTATGGAATACGAGCACAGTACTGCCAAGTACCTACTTAGTCTCGTCCAAGAAAAAGGGAACTGACTAACAACAATAGAAAGGAGAAGAGGAAAGATGTTTGGCCACCTTATACGATATGACAATTTCATAAAAACCATTATAGAAGGGAAGGTAGAAGGCAAGAAAGGAAGAGGCAGACATAGAAGGAAATTTACAGATCAGATAAAGGAGAACATAAATGACATGTCGCTTAGGGAAGTCATAGCTTTGGCCGAAGATAGGGAACGCGGAAATTACTCCACTGACAAGAGCTGGGCTCTTAAATAATAAGAAGAACATGTATTAAAAAAACAAGATATAATATTGCCATTGTTACACACAAATCGTCAAATTAAATTTTCACTCAAAAAAACGTTTAAAGGAAAACATGGGGCGCGGGGCCCCTAGGCCATGCTGCCTAATGGACAAACCGGCCCTGCCAATAAGTATGACCAATAAATATCGTCATACATTCCTACTTTTTAAAAGTAATTTTTAGTGAAACTTCTGCAGCCAAAACACTGTGGTCAGTGAAATGAAGTGAAGAAAATGAAATTAAGAAGACGAGAAATTTCTGGCCATTTAGACTTACTGTACCCATACGAAGCATGCAATGCAATTAAAAAAAATTAACATATATACCTACCTATATATTTACCAATTTTTTTTTTTATTTGTATGTTTTCAGAAGTGAAGAACTTCGGAGAGATGAAAAATCCTAGAGCTATTATTTTGTGGTGGGGCTTTGTTATACAAACTGCAATTTGCTTAGACCTACAGCATGGATTCGAACAACAGACAGAGGTAATATTATTAATATTAAATTATACTATTATTGACACTGCCAAAAAATACTTTTGAACATTTCAATGAATTTCAGATCATCATAGACGCCGACTCAGTGAGAGATCGTCGCGGCGTAATAGAAGAGGAAAAATTCTACAATGTCCACTCTGACCATAGGCAGCAGATGAACCAACCAACCCCTTGGATTCCCGGTCCTCTGCCGCCACAAGAAGACCCTACAACCAAAATATCTCTCACCAACGACGCGAATGAAGCCTTACCATTGTACTACACCACTGAAAGAGTTACCGACAAGCCTACGGGACGCGGAGCTAGAGCTTCCAATGAAAACTGGATCAAACTTCCTTACCCAGGTCACGATGACGCACAGACAGGGGACATACTCACTCCACCTCAGCCTTCTGGAGAACTCATCAACTCCCGAATGCCTCGAGTCAATTTCGTCACTCAAAACAAAGCGCTGGAAGCTTCCGAATCTCGCAATGACAAAGAGTCGATCCAAAGAGCGACAAGGATGGATGAACTAAGAACCGAATTTGTCAGGCCAGAAGAAGAAGACAGAGCTAAGTATAAGCCAGTTTATCCAAGACAGGCTGTTTTCTACCCCGACGAATATCGGCGTCCGATATATGAAGACCGCTACTTGCCGATGGACGATGTTTACAGACGCGCCGATCCTTATTACCCAGTCTATGACCAGAGACGTTTCTATCCTGGAAATGGAGGGGCTCCAAGGGTAGACAGATACGACGAACCTTACGACAATGTCATTCCTAGGAAACCGAAGAGAATAATTTACTATACACATTTACCCGAAGTCGTGAGAACACCTCCAAGTGTAGACTTAAGATATCGCTACTCCGTCGATCCTTACAGACGATTTGACGACGATGTGTACGCGAGGAACGGTCGGTACGATTATAGATTTAGAAACAGTAGGTATCCGTACGCTCCTCTGAGAAAAGAAGAGAGGAACTACAGGGACCTCGCCCCGGCTTCTACAGTTGTTAAAGACAAGAAGATTGAAGATAAAGTAACTCCTACTCCAGTATTGCCGCAGAAAGAGGATAAGACGAGGAACACTGCCAATAGAAACGTGAATATGAACAGGAATTTGATCAACAGCCACCAGTATCACGATAGCAGCGATAGCTACAGCGACGCTGCGAAGGCTTTCCACAATAATCCCGTGAGGTCTGATAACGGGTACCTCAGATTTGAAGAGCCCCTATTCCAGACTCCCGTAGACGATCCATATCAAAGAAAATATTGATTCAAGTCCACAAACCAGTTCTTGGCTTGTTTTTCAATCGAACTTTGAAAAATAGCAACTTTGTTTAGTAATCTTTAGTATTTATTAATAGATGTCATTTGTAAACATTTCACAAGGTGTCCGCGGATCTTGTCGCTAATAAACGTTATAACAAACGGCTCTGTTTTAATTATTCGTGCGGGTGCCAGCGACAAATTGTACAAGCAATAAATCGGCCGTTTAATTTAAAACAAGCCGAGGGTGAAGATGAATTTCATTAAGAATTAATTAATGTCATTCTTAAGCCGTTTTTGTTTTTCCACGCGAATAAAAAGCATCTGTCGGCGCATGGCGGGCGCGACGAGTTTTCTTGAGGTAATTAAGCAATAAATTTCGCGGCTGGCAACATCCGAGGTGGGGGCCAATTACGCTGGGCGTTTAAGAAAATGGATGTTCACTGGAGAGCGTACAAACCGACGTGACTAATTAGAATTGAGGGCTTAGAAAAAATCCTACGACGTGACAGCTTGTAATCAAGGGGATAGATTTGGTGTGTTTTTATTTTTTTAAATGTTGGGGCTAGAGCGGTTTGCGGATTAATGGGAGGGCTATAAATTACTCGGTAATTAAATGTCTCGTCTGAAGGGCCAGAGTCAGCTTGGATCGTCGAGCCGCGGCGCGTAAATCACTTCGGCGAGATTCGACGAATAATCGCTGGTTTTACTAATGCTGTAGTTATGCCATTATCTGGTAATTAGAAATTTAATCTATTCTAGGCTGGGGTTTAAAATACTAACTTATATAGGTATCTAGGTACAACATCAGTGTTGAATAAAATAGGATATCGCCATTTCCCTAAGCTAATAGTAAAGTAACTACTTAGTACGGATATACTTATTTAAATTACTGCCCAGCACTCCAATGTAAGTGGGGAAAGACACCAACGACGCGAAGTGGGGAAAGAAAGCAGTTTCAGGTTGAGTATGAGTTACTATGACTTCTATAATAAATAAAACCCGACTCCGAACAAAACTAAAAAGAAGCAAACAAGCTTTAGAATTTTGATTTCGAAATTTAAGATAGAGTCGGAGGCATGAGGAGTAGCTCGCCAGGTTCTACTGATCCCGTTAAAGGAGAAATTAAATGCATGGTGCCTCCGACTGCATCTTATATTTCAAAATCTAAAATCTAAAGCTTGTTTGCCTATTTTTAGATTTGTTCGCAGTCGGTTTATTGTTTTTATAATAATTTATTTTTATTTTTATCTTTTTAGCTAATAATATATATAAGAATTAGTGAGTATGGTTACTAACCAACTTTAAATCGGTATAGATCCTAAATGGTCATTCGAAATGAAAAATGATAAGAGAAACCTGAAGATGATTTTCAAATACCTGTTCAATGATACCCCACTTGACATTAAGTTTTTCTTTTTCACAATATGGCGTCTAATTGTCGCCATATTGAGTTTTGATCAATGTCATGTCTTTATTAGCGCTCGCAAGATCAAGACATATTGATTGACGTAAGAATCATCAAAATCGGTCCACGCGTTTGGTCTATATAGTGCTACAATGGAACAGAGATATATACATAGGCTGATAAACACATTACCAGGTCTTTGCGTTGCGCTGTCTGGTACTAAGTGGAAAGGATTTCATCCCGCGGGTGCTTTGAGAACCAACATAGGAATCTCAGGAAATGAACATCAGCATATTCCTTAGTAAGTACTTATTAACATCTACTGAGATCACCAAGTAGCCTAGCAAGCGTGGTTATTATGCCGAACCCCTCTTCCCCCCTATTGTGGGGAAGCACATGTTCAGAAGTGGCCTTCTTCGGCCTGATGATGAATACTAGACCTGCAAGTGCCTTTCCAGTCGAGGCATGAGAATTCTCTTCTAAAAAACCTGTCATCATCATCATCATGTCAGCCTTTAGAAGTCCACTGCTGAACATAGGCCTCCCCCAAAGAGCGCCATGACGAGCGATCTTGTGCCAACTCCATCCACCGACTTCCAAAAAAACTGTGCGATGAAATAAACAGAGTATATATAAAAGATGAATATAGAATATATATTAAATGTTGGGTTCTTGCCGGTAGACCTACAGCTGGCGATATTTATACTAATATGTCTTTATCACGACTTGAGTCGGGCGAATTATGATATTCTTTGGAACAAACTGTCCCGGACTCAGGTCCCGGATGAAGTGGTGAACGTGTTTAAGTACTGGTACGGAAACCAAACAAATGCAGTGAGATGGGGTGACACGACATCCAGTGATTACAGACTGGACTGCGGGGTACGCCAGGGGGGACTAACTTCTCCGGACCTGTTTAATGTTTATCTAAATGATTTGATCAAGGAGCTGAGAAGCACCAGAATCGGATGCTATATTGGTGAAGTTTGTGTTAATAACCTCAGCTATGTTGATGATATGGTGCTTCTCAGCCCCTTGATTAATGGACTTAGGAAACTATTGGTAGTATGCGAACAATATGCTAAACAGCATAGACTAAAGTACAATATTGGTAAAACAGAAATGCTGGTATTTCGTGCAGGTAAAGGTCCGAAGAGAGTGCCCGATGTCTGTTTGTTGGGTTCGCCAATAAGGGTTGTGGGACAGTTCAAGTATCTCGGTCGCATTATGACCGAAGATTTGTCGGATGACATGGATATGGAGCGGGAAAGAAGGAGCCTGTCCATCAGATGTAACATGCTCGCGCGGAGGTTTGCCAAATGTACTCACGAGGTAATACATACCTTGTTCAAGGCTTATTGTAGAAGTTTATATACATGTCAGCTTTGGACAAGGTACACTAGAAAATCATATAGTCGCATCCTTATGAAGAAAACAAGATTTTGCAGCGCATCGGGCATGTTTGCTGATGCACGGGTTCCTGATTTCTTTGCTATTATAAGATCCCGTATCGCATCCTTTTGGAGCAGGATACGTAAATCAGATAATGATATATTGAAGTGTCTGTCCGAAGATCTGTACAGTCCTATTTTTAGATTTTGGCTATCTGTACACCAGAGTGAGAATCGCAAATGACTTGCAAGTTTTACTAGTATTTAAGTTAAGTTTTACTAGTATTTAAGTTAAGTTTTACTAGTATTTAAGTTAAGTTTTACTAGTATTTAAGTTAAGTTTTACTAGTATTTAAGTTAAGTTTTACTAGTATTTAAGTTAAGTTTTACTAGTATCTAAGTTAAGTTTTACTAGTATTTAAGTTAAGTTTTACTAGTATTTAAGTTGCAATTTACTATGTATATTTTGTATCTTCTCTTTTTTTGTATGTATCTTTTTACGATTTATGGGTATTTTTTGCCTGCAATAAAAATATATTATTATTATAAAAGCCTTTCGTATATTTCGCCGTAATTTCTATATTTTTCACTTTAGCGGTATACAAAATATTTTATTATTCTTCATTCAGATACCAACTTTCAAAACTATCTAAATCTAAAACTAAAATGGTCACAAACACTACAAGTATAAACATTAGAAACGGGGTATAATTAAAAAACTCGTTAAAAATAGTATCCATGGTAAATATCCCGTTTCTAATGTTTATACTTCTAGTATCTATATCTATGCGTATTTATTTACCTGAGTAGATTACTACGGTAATTAACCAGCTTCCCGCCTCGTGCCATTTATTCAACTCTATTCACGAAGCTATTGAATTGACAGCACGCTCTCACACAAGCATCAGATCGGCAAGCATCGACCGCAACAGGTGTAGGCTTCAATGCTTTAGGTAAACACCTCGGGCACAGAATAAATACTACGACAGAATAAGTAATAGTAACTCCTGCATATTATAACGAATATCAAGGCTTCAGGTTTGGTGTAAGCAAGTCCTATACTTTCTACAATCGGACTTTAATGAAGTGAATAACGCACTTGAATAATAATTTATATTATAGAGTCGCATTGATGGTGACCGCTCTACTCTATGAGGTCGTCATTAAGTAGGTATTTTATTGTGAAAGTGCCTTCCTTGAGATTGATGGTCATTTGATCAATTGATTTGAAGTATTTTCTTTGCTTTAGTTAGTTTGGTTAGGACGGATCAATTATTATTATTATAAGCAATTTAGACGTTTGTTAACATAACTTACCTAGGTAATGCTGTCAATTTAAGTTTAAATATTTGGATGTTTATTGTCTGGGTGATTTTAAATAGATGATGTTAAGAGGATAGGACCCACGCTGCTTCTACAGGTTTCGCCTTACATTTTCCGTGTAATTACATTTTGGGAGAAAACTTTTCTACCATTTTAAACCATAAACAACAACAACAAACAACAACAACAAAAACAACAACAAGTAACAAGTAAGTAGTTATTTTTGTAACAAGTATACAAAAAGCACAAATTAAATAAATATATAACCCCCAACCCCTACTTGTCCCATTATAGCTAAGAAGCATCTCGATCACATCAGCTTTCAAACAGAAAAAAACAGCATCAAAATCGATCCTTTTATTTGGAGCCACAATACAGACACACGCGGATACAAACACACCCTAAACTTATAACAACCCTCTCGTTTCGAGACCGGGTGTTAAAAAGACGGAGACTACACCGCCAAACGAACGTTGAAGCATAGTAGGTAAATAGCGGCTGCGTATGTGTGCGTGAGCTGAAAATTTGTGGTGTTTTGGGGTTGGTACATAATTTCACATAATTTCATCACAAAATACTACATTACTTTTGATATCTGAAAGAATAATTAACACTACTAACAAGATCGAGATCTTGCTGCGATGTGGCGGCCGATCGGCATAACATTGCGTAAGTGTGTGTATGATCAGATCGGCATATTTTGGATGGTGTAGAATCTGTCATGTTCCAAGATGTTTCCATCGCTGTAAACCGTAACATAATCGCTTCATCGTGGGGCTGTTTTCACAGCTGCGGACAGTCCGTAGTACGGACCTAGGACCTAGTACGGACTAAGTAGGCATTTTTCACTGAATTCACATTAGTCACGTCACTCCGGTCGAAAAACGTGCAGCCATTTTATTCTACAATCGCCGTATAAGTCACAAAGAGCCTCAGGCAAGGTGGTTGAGGTAAATAAGCATTACGGGAGACTCGGAGGGTTCCATAGCTAATTGGGCCCTTGTTGCGGTAACCCAATAAAGGGTTATTGTACGCGTTTGTGTTGTGGATTGTTATATTTGGGAGAAAAACTTGGTTAAGGCGCTGTACGCTCTTAAATTTTCATCCTGCTCGTCCAGGTAAAAGTCGAGCGGGAGAGGTGATGCAGCTCGGGAGAAAAATTTATATAACATTGATTTTGAACGACATACGAGATTTTTACGCTAAGCGTAAACATAAATGATATTTTTTTATGGAAAAATTTGGATCACGGACGTCATACGAACTCGCATACATCCATAATATGCCTCTGCGCGGCACATGCTTCTTATTCGGCTACCGTGACCTATGCATCGTCAACCAAATGTTTTCGCTTAGTTTCTGAGCTCGTTTTATGGTGACGGTAGATGGCGTTACCGTGACCATAACATACACGCGTCTACGATAAGATGGAATTTATACGAGATGTATCGAAAAATCGCTGGTAAGAATCTAGATACACTTAAAATCTTACAAAGCAAACTCGGGGTCGATATTCATATAGTAGTTTTTAAGATATTTCGCTCTAGGACTGAATAAGAGCAAAGGCTCAATTATCTTTTCATGAAATAATATAATGTAATTGTGTTATCCTCAGGTGAAACTCTAGTTAAAAGACTAGAGAAATGCATATAAAAATATTGGCGTTGTGACTTGATTAGAAGTACTACATTTTTTATTCCAAATATTGCGCTTTAGCTGCTCACAGTGCCTTAAGTTGAGATATACTTATTTGGACTAAGATATGAAGACAAGTTAGGAAACTCAAACTTTTGTATGTATACTTCTTTAGCGTCAATGTTTTGTTTTGATTACAACACGTGCTGCTGTATGAACTGAATGAACAGAACTGTGCTGTAACAACTGTATCCGTCCACTGCAGGACTTAGGCCTCTCCCAATGAACGTCACAGAGCCCAGTCTTCGTCTCTTCTCATCCAGTTTCTGCCAGCCGCCTTTCGCAGGACGTCACTCCAGCCGGTGGGCGTCCTACACTACGTTTGCCACGTCGCGGTCTCCACTCCAGGACACGCCTTTGTCTACCCCAGCATTATGTGTAATGAATACCTACTACTATCTAATTATAATTACCTTACTCTACTTACATCAAGTAAATTTTGCACTGCAATTTTTCCTAAACTATAAAAGTCAGATTTTAAATAAAAAAACGTTTTAAAGCAAATTACATCAACTTTCTTTGAAATTTTAGTTTATTATAAATTAGTAACGTTTTTATGTTTAAAAAAGATGAACTAGTTGTCTGTCTGTTCGCGCATCATGTTAAAACCTAGAGCGATTGCGATGCGATTTTCACTGTTGGATAGCTTAGGTTTCGACTTAAAAACTGGTGTACTTGGTATCTCAATGCGATGAGTAGGAGCCAAACGTACTCTACTTGTACTCTACCTTTTTATAGGAAAAAAAATATTGAAATTGTGGTAATAAGTTTTGAAGGCCAAAGTAGCAAGTAGGTATGTACAAAACAAAATTAAAAGGAAAACAAATTTAATAAAATCACCATAATTTAGAAAAATATTAAATTTAAACGGATCAACTCTAAACTATACAACAATCAAAACAATCAAAGCGCCATCCTTTTATGGTTGAAATACCTCGCCCAAAAACGAAGCGTTACGCTTCCTTATTTATTATAGGAACTTCTAAGGAGTAGAATACTCTGCCCTCGTCAGTGTTTCCGGTAAAATATAACCCAGGTGTGTTCAAGTCAAGAGTGAATAGGTATCTACTAGGCAAGCGTGCTATACCTTCGACCACATAATCGCTTTCCATCAGGTGAGATCGTGGTCAAAGATTGGACATATCGTAACAAAAAAAAATAAAAAAAAATTGAAAGGTATACAAATGTAAAGAAATGACAGGATTCGCCAGGACTGTGATGAAGCAGTAGGTAGGAAAGTTTAGGTAGTAGCTGTGGTAGTAGCACAATAAAAAATAGTACGACGGTAATAGGTACTAGTTATAGCTGCCCGATTGATAATCAAGAATGTATCCATAGGTATGTATAGATTTATAAATCATGACATTAATAAATCGACATGGCTAAGTCCTGCATGACAAAATGAGTTCAAAGGTTTTACTACTTATTACATAAGTACTTTATTACTTATGTATTAGTACTGTATGTATGATGATGATGATGATGATGATGATGATGATGAAAAGTAGCCTGTGTTAATCCAGGAAATAAGCTGTCTAGGTGCCAAATTTCATCCAAATCCGATCAGCTGTTTTAGCGTGAAAGAGTAACAAACATAACAACAAACACACACTTCTAAAGATAGATGGCGCTATTCGGTTTTATGCATTTTACAACGTTTTGTATGGACTGTCAGTTCTAATGTTGGGAGTTCTGCATCGCGCTTACGAAGTTTTCCGCTCGATAAGAGAGTATTCATTTTTAAAACTCTAAGCTCTGATTTGCCTGTTTAGGACAGAGGTTACACTTCTCTTATTTTTATTATAATATATACTAGCTGTACCCGCGGCTTTGCACGCGTGTTCGTTTCTTTCGGTTCAAAGTACCATAAAGTGCTATTCCAGGATCAAGATACCAACATTTGAACAAAATTGCTTCAGCCGTCAAAAATACTTTATCAGTTGCTCGGCTTCTAACTCACCGGATTGAGATACCAATTACACCTGATTTAAATCAAACCCTAAGCTATCTAAAAATGAAAACCGCAATGCAATCGGTCCAGTAGTTTTTACGTGATGCGTGAACAAACAAACATACAGACAAACAGAAAGAAATACACGATTAACAAAAAAAATATTGTTCAATACCTTTTTTAAGCACCCAAGAGCATTTTTTTCATTTGAATTCATTTAGTAGTTTGGGTGCGATACGCGGTCAAGACACGGACAAACAGACAGACAAAATTAAAAAGTAAAACAGTTTGGCTTCAGTATCAAATATAGAGAACCATCCAAAAAATATTTTTTATTACTTAAATACTAACATAACTTTGGACCCATATCCTGCAGAAACCCTTTACTTATTCGGGATAAAACGTGTCTTCAATTTTAACCCATCATATAACTTAAGACAGTGCCAAGTTGCATCAAAACCCGTCCATTACTTTCAGCGTGGTACGTGTTTTTTAAATAAGTTCCAACCCCTAAATAATAACCCATAATATTTCGATATGTAAAGTATCCTATGTCCTACCTCGTAGTACGAACTTAAATCATACCAAGTTTCTTTTAAATTCATCCAGTAGTTCTGGCGGCGTGATGCGCGGCTAAGATACAGACTGACAGACATACAGACAAGAATGAAAAAACATACAGTTTAGGCTTCATAATCAAATATAGAACTTCCAAAAAAATAACACTATATCTTGTCTTAGTTATCTTATCAGTTTAGTATTGAATATAGAACGGCCCCCAAAAAAATTTACAAAATATCTTTAATTTACAGAATTTGGGACATTATCCCGAAGGAACACTTCATTTTTCGGGATCAAAAGTATCCTTAATTTTTACCCATTATATAAACTATGACTGTGCCAAGTTTCAACAAAATCCTTCAAGTAGTTTCAGCGTGATAGGTGTTCTTTTAAATAACTTTCAACGCCTATTCCGCAGGAACCCTTTAATTTTTCGGGATGAAAAGTATCCTATGTCCTTCCTCGAAGTATGAACTCAAATCATACCAAATTTTATTTGAATTCATTGAGTATTTTCGGCGTGATGCACTTCCAAGGTACAGACAGACAGACGGACAGACAGACAGAAAGACAAAAATTAAAAAAATACAGTTTTGGCTTTAGTATTGAATATAGAACGGCCCCCAAAAAAAATACAAGATATCTTTAATTTACAGAATTTGGGATATTATCCCGCAGGACCTCTTTATTTTTTCGGGATAAAAGTATCCTCAATTTTAACCCATCATATAAACTATGACTGTGCCAAGTTGCATCACAATCCGTCCAGTAGTTTCAGAGTGGGAAGTGTTTTTTGAAATAACTTTCAACCCCAATCCTGCGGGAACCCTTTCATTTTTCGGGATGAAAAGTAGCCTATGTCCTACCTCGTAGTATGAACTCAAATCATACCAAGTTTCATTTAAATTCATTCAGTAGTTTCGGTGTGATGCCTAGCCAAGATACAGACAGACAGACAGACAGACAGACAGACAGACAATAATGAAAAAAAAAAACAGATTTGGCTTCAGTATCGAATCTAGAGTTAAGTCCAAAAAAAAATTTCAAAATATCTTCAATGTACAGAATTGGACCCGTTACAGTTTTATTATAAGTATAGATTTTATCAAAATTATTTCAGCCGTCAAATACTTTATCAATTGCTAGAATTCTATACCTTTTGGTTTGAGATTTACAGTTTACCAGATTTTAACTCAACACCTAAAGCTATCCAACAGGGAAAAATCGCATATAGGTCCTATAGGTCATATAGGTCCAGTAGTTTTTACGTGATGCGCGAACATACAGTCGAATCAACTGTCAGACAGACAGACAGACACCAATTTTGTATATTCTTCTTCAATAGGTTATTTTAAGTACACTAGACCATTTTTTTCATTATAAATAGATACTGTGATATCTCAGCACCATATAGGTAGAAAAATTGTGTGCAATTTTGGTTTGGCAAACATGGCAATGGCGCTCTTGGCTATTGCGTTCATAAAATAAATCCGTCTAGTAGTTTCTGAGTGGTAAGTGTTTTTTGAAATAATTTTCAACCCCAATCTTGCGGGAACCCTTTCATTTTTCGGGATGAAAATTAGACAGACAGACAGACAGACAAAAATGAAAAAAAAAACAGTTTTGGCTTCAGTATCGAATCTAGAGTAAGGTCCAAAAAAAATATTCTAAATATCTTAAATGTACAGTATTGGACCCGTGACAGTTTTATTATAAGTATAGATATAAAAAAACATGAATATATACAAATACAAAAAAAAAATATAAATAAATATAATAATAATTATATAATAGTGTGATGTACTTCTAATATTATTAAATTTAGCATTTTTTTCTGCTATTGCGTTAAACAAAGCAAAAGCATAGACAACTGAACATTACTCCGTACAATCAAAGTATGAAACGAACAATAAAAGATAAAACTATGCCGCAATAGAGTAGGCAAATTGGTACGTATAAGTAAATATATTATGAAGTTCTTATTTGTATACATAATTAGGTACCTGCATAATATTAACTTGGATCAAAATCTTCACTCAGTAACATCTAATTCTGTGACCCTGTCCATCACGAAGCCGGTCCCCAAACAATAATACCCAAATAAGGACAATATCCCTGAAACTAATTAGCCAACACGCCAAAACTATCCAAATCCCCATTTCACTAAACAATCATAACTATTAACGTGACCCGAACAATTCCCGAATTAATTTAAAGTCCCCGGACAAGCGGGACAACCGGGAATAAATATTAATTTGGAATACCGGGATACCGGGATCATATCTCCGGTAATGAATAAGTGATGTAACGGTTATGTTATTAGGGAAGCGAAAATTATCAATTTAACGGAGTCTCTTGCCGACGATCGACCCTTGACTCCGGGACAGAGTTTGAGTTGCTAGGGCTGTCGGAATTCTAGAACCTGGACCCAAATAATATTTCTAGTAAAGTAATTTATAACTTAACTATCTAAATTTAACATTAAATCAAACGGCCAATCCGCGTTGCTTCTTTTTGCAAAAACACGATAAAAAATACGTACTTTTCTTCTCTTTTCTTTTTTCTATATCCAGATCGGATGTTTGCGAAGGAACCGATTGATCAACTGTATTATCTTTGGACTCGTTTACATATTTATATACTTGTATATGCAAAATAGCTCTATCTGGGTGGGAAGTTAAACAACAATGGATCTACTGCATGTGTATCTATACTATCTATTCTATAGTAGGTTCTTTATTTGGAACACTCTTTAAACTAGTTGAAGAACAGATAAACACAAATTATTATATCTCTGAAAGATATCCAATATTTAGGCATAAGCGTTTTGATTTTCATATTCATATTAATTTTCATCCCATCTTATTCGAAAAGGACGACTTGGTCCGCCCAAAGGTGGTGTTTTCTATAAGAAACTTATAGCGGGCGTAATGAGTTTTTAATCCTCTTTATAAGAGCGCCGCATTATCTTTGCCACTTTTTGAATTTGGAACATCTTAGTGTTTCTAACAATCTTAGTGGGTACAGAATATTTATTTATGCGCATTTTAACGCACAATTCAGAAAATAGGTAGCATCATTCATGGACACCGTATAGAAATAATATGCGTCAACCCTGAAGTCACCCCTTTGCTTTGCCTGAGGCAGTCTCATGTCGAACGCACACACGCACTCATACACCACCACACACACTCATAAAAGCGATTCGCCAAATTGTTATTGACATGTTAATAGACACTACGATGTCGTAATGGCGACCAGTTACCGCCAGTGTGCAGTTTGTCATGGCGACTTTATGTTAAGAACGTTTTGGATAGCTTTACGAGCGTTTTGAGTAACTTTGTGTAGACATTAAAGGGTTAAGGTTTGGGTTAAAAGCACATAAATGTTAAGTGGTTATGGTTGGTTAAATTATAATATATAACTGACGTTTTCGTGCAAGGCTTGAAGAAACCAATGGAGTGTCAATAGTGACGTTTTATGTAGGTACTTATGTATTAGCTGCGCGCGCGGTTTTACCCGACTGGATGATGATGATGATGATAAGTATCCAGGACCAAATTTAATAAAAATCAGTTCAGCCGATTCAGCGTGAAGAAGTAACAGTTTAGTGGGGTTTGAAATGTACTGCCGACTGGTCTCAGAGTTTGTCAGGCCGCCCAAGCGCCTCTGACATGGCTTAACGACTGCTAACAACCGCTAGCGACGGCTTAACTAGCCCTCCGAAGCACGCAGTGTATCCGCACATTACTTACACACAAATGTCATTGCGGGCGTGTGCGGGCTGACGATGGAACCCGGAGTTTTTGGATTGCAAAACCACGAGTGAATAGTATTTACTAAGGAAACGTACTACACCTTCGACCACATCATCGCTTTCCATCAGGTGAGATTGCAATTAAAAAACGTCGAATTTAGGTAAACGCGGTAAAAACTGCCGAACTTCGACGTTAGGTACCGAATTTGAAACGAATTTGGTCTAGTAGTCTCTATGCTCAAGAACAGTTACTGTTACCCCCAAAGTTATAGACCGGTCTCATGTTTTTATCAACTAAATCTACATTCACAGACTTTAGAGAAGATACTGCTTCATAAATTATCATAGGTATCTATCTATATATATTTATACCTACTTATAATAAATATGTGTCGTTCTCTATGTTCGCGCATCACGTAATTAGGTAGGTAGTACTGGACCGATTGAAGTACGGCTTTCTCTGTTGAATAGCTTAGTCTAGTATAGGTAATTTATATCTCAATCCAATTCGCAGACGCTGAGCAATCGATAAAATCTATTTGACGGCTGAAAGAATTTTAATTATTGTACTTTTGATGCTGGAATAACACGTACTTTGAATCCAGAAAAAATACCACGGGGCATAGCCGCGGGTACAAATAGTCTTCCAAAAAATGACCACCACAGTCATGTGTCATACATCTACGCGACATCGACGACAAAGTACCCTAAATTTCCCCGAAAGCATCGAACCTCCATATTTCATAACCTCATTTTAGTTTATGTGACACTTGATTAGAACCATAAAGAGGACAAAGGATTTATTCGGTTTCTAAGAAGAATCTTTGTCCTCAAATGAGGCATTAAAAATGATTTGTATAGTTTACATTGTTGCGTATCGGAATTTTTGATGAGGAATTTAGCGATGAGTCGGTGAGGACGGTGAGACTTGATCTTGAAAGTGATTAAGAGCTTAACAAGGTTATTAAAATATGTATAACTAGTTTTTAGAGGTACAAGACGTAATTAACTTGGATATTGACTTATGTACACCTACATCATGTATGAGGGCCTTTGACTTTCAATCATAATGAGACTTCCTACCACATATCTTTGCATTGTAATTAGATGTAAGTAAGGTTGACAACATGACACCTTCTTGCTACGGACTTCCAAATCTTCCATTGTTTTCTATATTTTTTCTGAGTAAAGATTGAGCTCAATTGTTAATTCAGCTATTTTTCTTTCTCCGTAATCCATATTTATATTGTAAAACAGTGCAAATACTATGAATTTTTGGTAAATAGTTTCACTGGCATAAAATTCAGTACAATTTGACAGTTGTTTAGACCTTACGCCTACGTAGCGACATCTGGTGTCGGAAAAATATTGAAAACCCTCATTGCTTACCTTGTATTGTCTTCAAATAATGTATACATGTGACAAGTTTAAGTACAATAAAAAATATGATGAGTTGTAAGTATTCTGTAATATGCAATAACCAATGGATGCTACTAAGTGATGCAATATTTTGGTTTTAATGAGATCTATGTTGTCGAGATTTACATGTCAAACGCTACTTACGAAAAAATATTAAACGGAGTTACCACGTTATAATTTTAAATTTACGATTATCGATGTTGAAATGGCATAAAGCTCTTCTGTTCGGAGCATCTCCTTGTCGCCCGTCAGCCGCGCGATGTCGCGCCGATATGCATGATAAACGCCGCCGGCCGCCGCCGCGACAAAGCCGCCATTAAACGATACGACACGACTATAAAGTAGCGCTCACTGTGCGATGATGACGTGCCGAGGTACAAGTAAGTTGCTCTACTTGTCATTTTTAATACATCATTATTGTTAGAATCGGAATTACTTTGCGCAAATCCATATTTAAAATGAACGAAAGAAGACAACGGCTTACTTCCGCCAATCAATTAAAATAATCAATCAATTTAAATAAACTTTATAATAATCATACTTATATTATAATAATAATATTAATCTGTAAGTCAAACTACTAAACGATTGATATATAAAATATATAAACGATCCACGTTAACCAACCCTTTATCAAAATTAAAGTAACGTAACATAAGAATCGCCGTGGCGGTCTCGGCTTAGAATAAGACCCCTCCCAATCCTCCCGTGGATGTCGTAAGAGGCGACTAAGGGATTACACACCGGAAGATGGGCAGCAGCGTCCTCCGAGCACATATTTGCTACACTGCGGTCACCAATCCGCCTGCCAAGCGTGGTGACTATGGAAAACCCCCCCATATGATAGACACACCACAAAGACGGCCCCCAGTCCCCGGCGGCTCCGTTATTCCTGGCAACGGTATCAGCCACGGCAACGGCGGAGCAGGGGGTGCTAAAAATCCCCGGCAGAGACCCAGCTACCAACCACCACGATCTCTGGACCTGGCAACATATAACACAAGCACTTTGAGGACCGATGAGAAGTTTATAGAGCTGGAATAAGTAGTAAGTAAGTTGCGCTGGGGTATTATAGGGTTATCAGAAGTCCGAAGAGAGGGAGAGGATACTTACTACCGGAAACTTACTCTATTACTGGGAGGGCAACCAGCAGTCCCAACACGGTATCGGGTTTCTCGTCCACAAGTCCCTCGTCAACAACATTGTGAAGATTGAAAGCGTTTCGAGCAGGGTGGCATACCTTATACTCAGAATTACCGAATGGTATTCGTTGAAGGTCATACAGGTGTACGCCCCACACTCGTAACGCCCGGACGATGAAGTGGAGGCTATGTACGACGACATTTCTAACGCCATACATGCCCCGAAAACACACTTCACAGTGGTAATGGGGGACTTCAACGCACGGCTGGGCATGAGGAATGGCGATGAACTGAGGGTCAGCGATTGGCCAACTTCATGGAGAAGGAGGGACTTTTTATGATGAACTTCTTTTTCAAGAGGCGCCCGTCCAGGAAATGGACGTGGCTGCACCCGGTCATAAGCACGAGATAGATTTCATTTTGACGACCAATAAGCAAATATGCAATGATGTCTCTGTGATCAACAGGGTTAAGACCGGCAGTGCTCACCGCATGGTAAGAGGCTCATTGAATATCAACGTAAAGCTGGAGAGGTCTCGTTTGATGAGATCTACTCTTCGCCCAAGACCTGCCCAAATCCAAAACCCCGAGAGCTTTCAGTTGAAGCTCCAAAATCGCTTCCAACTTCTTACCGAATGCGATACAGTGGACGAACTAAACAACGGGCTAGTGGAAATTGTTCACGCGGTTGGGTTGGAGTTCTTTAAGACCCACCGCAAAAATAGAATACAGAAACTCTCTGAGCATACACTTAAACTTATGGCAGAACGAGGCGTGATGAGGCTGCAGTCTTCAGTGGATTTGTCAAGTTACAGCTTGCTTAATAAACAGATCTCGAAGTCGATGCGACACGATTTGCGTTCCTATAATACTACTTGTATTAAGAACGCAATAGAGCGCAATAAGGGCTCCAAAGTGTTCGCAAGAGAACTGTCTATTGGGCAAAGCCTGTTGACGAAGCTGAAAACCGACAGTGGCAGCATCGTTTCGTCGAAGCCAGAGATTTTGAGTGAGCTCGAGAAGTTCTATGGACAATTATACACCTCATCGCGAAGTCCTCCTAGCATGACTAGCGATGCAAGAGCCCGTTTGACCCGACATTATACCGAAAATATCCTGGACGTCAGCCTATACGAGATCAGAATGGCTCTCAAACAGCTTAAGAGCAATAAGGCACTAGGGGAAGACGGAATAACGACAGAGCTACTGAAAACAGGTGGAACACCGGTACTTAAAGTCCAGAAGCTGTTTAACTCCGTCATCCTCGAGGGTACTACGCCAGAGGCGTGGCACAGGAGCGTAGTGGTTTTGTTCTTTAAGAAAGGTGATAAAACCCTCTTGAAGAACTATAGGCCCATTTTGCTGCTGAGCCACGTCTATAAGCTGTTTTCGAGAGTAGCTACAAACCGTCTGGCTTGTAAGTTCGACGACTTTCAGCCTCCCGAACAAGCTGGATTCCGGAAAGCCTTTAGCACCGTAGACCATATCCATACACTCCGGCAGATTATACAGAAGACCGAAGAGTATAATCAGCCACTATGTCTAGCGTTTGTGGATTACGAGAAAGCCTTTGATTCAGTCGAGACCTGGGCAGTGCTACAGTCATTACAGCGGTGCCAGATTGACTATCGGTACATCGAAGTGTTGAAGTGTTTGTACAGCAAGGCCACCATGACAGTACGTCTTCAGGATCAGACCACGAATTCTATCCAGTTGCAAAAAGGGGTGAGACAGGGAGACGTTATTTCTCCAAAACTGTTCACCTCTGCACTGGAAGATATATTCAAGCTTCTGAACTGGAACGGATTTGGTGTTAACATCAATGGCGAATACATCACTCACCTTCGATTCACTGATGATATAGTCATCATGACAGAAACCCTGGAAGACCTAAGCACAATGCTCAGTGACCTCAATATGGTTTCCCAATAGGCGGATCTTAAAATGAACATAGGTAAGACGAACATCATCTCAAATGCCCATGTCGTGTGTGTGCCGGTTTATGTTGGGAACGATATTATCGAAACTGTTGATCTCTATGTCTACTTAGGTCAGACCATCCAACTGGGTAGATCCAACTTCGACAAAGAAGTGAACCGACGAATCCAACTTGGATATGGCGTAATTTCCCGAACGCTGCCCGTTCGGGAAATTACGCCATATCTTCTCGTCGCAGATACCGCAGAGCCTCAAGACGAAAGTTTATAATCAGTGCGTGTTGCCAGTGATGACATACGGCACTGAGACGTGGTCGCTAACTATTTGTCTCATACACAAGCTCAGATTTTCGCAGCGTGCAATGGAGAGAGCTATGCTTGGAGTTTCACTACGTGATAAGATCCGTAACGAGGAAATCCGTAGAAGAACCAAGGTTGTCGACATAGCTCTCAGAATTTGCAAGTTGAAGTCCTAATGGGCAGGCCATATAGTACGCAGAGCCGACAACCGCTGGGGAATAAAGGTTCTCGAATGGATACCACGAACAAGCAAGCGAAGTGTGGGGAGACCCCCCACACGATGTACGGACGACATTGTGGCCATCGCAAGGAGTCGGTGGATGGAGGCGGCACAAAACCGTTCGTCGTGGCGCTCTTTGGGGGAGGCCTATGTTCAGCAGTGGATTGCTAAAGGCTGAAATGATGATGACGATGATGAACATACAAAGAAGACAGACAGACAGTGGTGTATTGCCGTCAGATGATGATGTAGTCGGAGGCATGAGGAGTATCTCGCCAGGTTCTAGCTGATTCCCGTCAAAGGAGAAATGAAATGCATGTTCCCTTCGACTGCAACTTATATTTAAAAATCAAGAATCTAAAGCTTAGTGCCTCTTGTTAGTTTTGATCGCAGTCGTTATTATATTATAATAAACTAGTGACCCGCCCCGGCTTCGCATGGGTAGATATAAAGAAAGATACAATTAGTAGGTACTTTATATGGACAAATTGAACATTACAATAATTTCTTACACAAAATGTGTTTTTGCACATATTATAACTTAAGAACAATTTCTTACACTTAATACGTTATTTACACAAACATAACCTAACAATAATTCCTTACTACCGGTAGTATTATTAGGTATTCTGTGCTACTACTTCTTAACCCGTATCCAGAGAGTATATTGAACAATAGTAGATTAGTAGCCAAGGGCTGTAAGGCATCAATTGCAGCCCGAGATATTTAGGCGCACGAGCGCAGCGAGGGCGCCTATAGTTCGAGGGTGCAATTGATGCTTACACCCGAGCTAACTACTCTGCTTTACATCTCGATTGTGAGGTAAGTAGAAAAAAACCGGCATTATAAGAATAAAACATTTTATTAGCTAAAATTTATAGTGAAATGAGAACAATTTTCAAATTTTAGGGACAGGTGTTTTTTCGGTATGTTAATAGTTTGAGATTGTAATATTTGTTGGTCATGGACAAAATCTGACGGGATGAAGCTTTCTTCAGCAGAAGTTGATGGTTGCGGATCATCTCTTGAGAAAGATGTTTCATTTTTTGAAAGCTGAATAGTTTCCGTTATTTTGTTGGTAATTTTACTTTTATTTTGTATGGAATCTTCGATGTAACCTTCAGCCACCTTGCTGGATTTCCACCCACCGTGCTTTTTTATAGTGGTTAAGTTAGCCCCAGCATCGGCTAAAAGTGTAGCCGATGTTTTCCGGAAGCAATGACCTGTGTACAATTCCGGGTTATCTAACTTTAAATAACTTGCGATTTGCTTCGGCATACTTCTGATGGATTTTTTTCCAATAACTTGTTTGAAGCATTTGCCTTGGTGGTACTTAAAAAAAAAATCGGTTGGTGCTTACATTTTCAGGACGAAGATTTCTGTACGAATTTAGAGAATTCTTGAGGAACTACAAATGTTCGGTCAATTTTAGTTTTTGTGTTCGGTAGTTTAATTACTAACAACTGACCCTGTTGTTCTATGTTCTCTATTGTTATATTTGTCAATTCAATACCTCGGCATGCGCCAGTTATACCGAAGATAAGAACCACCTAAAACAAGCGAAATATAAAAATAAGTAAGTATGTTTTATAGGATTGTAAGAATTTAAAAGATAAGTATTACCATTATGTGATTTGTAAATGTGTACGTAAAATAACGTACCTTAACAGCTAAATATATGTCATCAGGGGCTTCATTTATGAATGTTTTCACGTCTTGCGCTGTAAAAACCTTTGACTTTTTGCTTTTGTGCCCAGCTGATTGTCTTTTTAGAAAAGATGATAATTTTGAAAAGTTCTTGATATTGATGTCGTGTTTAGTACTCATAGTTGCTTTTAACATTGAATAAATGCACCACAAACTAGATGGCTGCAGCTTTTTTGATAGCTCACTAAAGTATGTTAAGAATACAGTCTCAGATAAAGACTTTACTCGTTTTTCTTTTCGCCACTTCATGAACTCGTCGTAAGTTTTCAAATATCTCTCTTTAGAACTTTCAGGCAAAATATTGTTAATTGCTGCTTCAGCTTCCATTTTCATTGAATCGGGAGTGCGAAAAAATAAAGAGTTCCTGCGGGATAATGTCCCAAATTGTATAAATTAAAGATATTTTGTAATTTTTTTTTGGGGCCGTTCTATATTTAATACTAAAGCCAAAACTGTATTTTTTTAATATTTGTCTTTCTGTCTGTCTGTCCGTCTGTCTGTCTGTCTGTACTTTAGCAGCGCATCACGCCGAAAATACTTAATGAATTCAAATGAAATTTGGTATGATTAGAGATCACACTTTGAGGTAGGACATTGGATACTTTTCATCCCGAAAAAATTAAGTGTTCCTGCAGGATAGGGGTGGAAAATTATTTAAAAGAACACTTAGCACGCTGTAACTATTGGACGGAAGTTGATGCAACATGGCACAGACATAGTTTATAAGATAGGTGACAATTATGGGTACATTTTGTTCCGAAAAATAAAGGGTTCCTGTGGGATATGGGTCCAAATTCTGTACAATAAAGATATAGTGTTTTTCTTTTTTGGAAATTACTCTATATTCGATTATGAAGCCTAAACTGTATGTTTTTTTGTCTGTATGTCTGTCAGTCTGTATTTTAGCCGCGCATCACACCGCCGGAACTACTGGATGAATGCAAAAGAAACTTGGTATGATTTGAGTTCGTACTACGAGGTAGGACATAGGATACTTTACATATCGAAAAATTTATGGGTTATTATTTAGGGGTTGAAACTTATTTAAAAGAACACGTACCACGCTGAAAGTAATGGACGGGTTTTGATGCAACTTGGCACTGTCTTAAGTTATTTGATGGGTTAAAATTGGGGACACGTATTATCCCGAAAAAGTAAAGGGTTTCTGCGGGATATGGGTCCAAAGTTATGTTAATAATATATTCGATACTGAACCCTAACCGTTTAACTTCTTTTTTTTGTCTGTCTGTTTGTCCGTATCTTGACCGCGCATCGCACCCAAACTACTAAATGAATTCAAATGAAAAAATGCTCTTGGGTGCTTAAAAAAGGTATTGCACTTTTGTTTTGTTAATCTTTTCTTTCTTTCCGTTTTTCTGTATGTTTGTTTGTTCACGCATCACGTAAAAACTACTGAGCCGATTGCGATGCGGTTTTCATTGTTAGATAGCTTAGAGTTTGATTTAAATCTGGTGTAATTGGTATCTCAATCCGGTGAGTTAGAAGCCTAGCAATTGATAAAGTATTTTTGACGGCTGAAGAAATGTTGTTCAAATGTTGGTATATTGGTCCAGGAATAGCACATTATGGTACTTTGAACCTAAAGAAAAGAACACGCGTGCGAAGCAGCGGGTACAGCTAGTGTTATACTATAAAGGTACTTTTGGTCCTGGAATAACACGTAGAGTACTTTTAACCCAGATATATAGAGAAATGACTACGCGGGCAAAGCCGCGCAGCTAGTAATATTATAAATGCGTAAGTTTGTTAGTGTGTGAGTGAGTGTGTATGATTGTTATTTCTTCATACTGAAACGGCTGAACGGATGTTGATGAAATTTGGTATGTAGATACTTTAGGTTCTGGAATGACATAAATAGGATACTTTTAATCAGCATCATCATCATCATCATCATCATCCGCACATACGCGGTATGCAGTGGACCATAAAAGCATCGGATCGGAGAAGAATGCTGCGGATACCCTGGGCAGCATATCAATGCATCAGTAGGTGCAGAAGGTACATTAGTAGTCTTTTTGATGTTGATTATAGGCCAAAGAGAACTTTCTATACTTAATACTTGCAACGTAGAGCACACCTATAAGCGATGGCGATGCGCGTGCGCTACAATATTTCGCACCGTACACGCATTACGGCATTCATTCCGCATTATATTACACTCGCACGGTGCGTCCGCATTTTTACCCGCCTATAGTAAAGCAAGGCAAGGGTAATGAGTTTAACAGTCTATGTATGTAGGATGTATCTATGTACCTACGTGTGGATGTTCCACCATAGCGTCGCCCCTATTGGTTCGATTTTGATAACCAAGGTGTCAATCGATTCATCTTCTGAGGACTGTTACTACTATTACTAAAAAAGGAGGGGGGAGGGGGGATTGGGTAGTCCCTAAATTGGTCTCGTCATTTATTACCTTGATTATTACTTTCTTCCTATCATGCTTTGCTATAATTGTTACTTACTAGCTTTCGCCCGCGACTTCGTCCGCGCGGACTACAGTTTATCGCGAAAAAAAGCATACTATGTTCTTCTAGGATATTAAAAATAATCAAAAGTATTGCACCATAGCTTTTGATGCTTTTTGTCAGATTTTGTTATTATTTCGTTTCCATGGCAACCGTTTCTTACAGCGAGTAATCGTAATTTTTCCATTTTTCCCCTGGAAACTTACCGTTTTCCGGGATAAAAAGAATTATATTATATATGTATATAGTTTAGTAAAAGACCAAACAGACAACGTTTCACTTTTATACATTGGTGTGGATTGTGTGTTTGTACAAATTGGATTTTTACTTGACAGAGAAAAAGATCTTTGTCAAAACAAATATTTACTTTACTTTTTAAGTCCATTCAAAAGAAAACTTTTTAAAACAAATTAGAAATAACTTTTCATTTCGGGTTCTATAAGATGAAAACCAAAGTTTAATGAACCGTTAAAAAATAAACCAATCATTGGTCAACACTATCATTTAACGGAGTGCCCGAAAGTTATTTGTCAATCGTTTTTCACCAAGGGGTTACATTATATTACAGCTACTTTAAACCTCATTTTCAATCGTAGTACTTCCAGATAAGACTCAATATAAAGCGCAGAAGCACGTCAACATCTTTCGCTCAAACTTTTCGAGTAAGATGTGCAAAGAAAAATAGCTCTTTATGTTTTACGAATAAAGGAGGACGCAAGAGAAAATGGCATTAGTAGGGTGGCAATAAATTAAGTCTCGGATCTAGGAGTTTTCGTATCGGTCACTGATAAAAGTCCTCTTTTGCACGACCGGCTTGTGATCTTTCATTAGTGTTGTCAACAGAGTATCTTAGCTTATCGATGAAATATTATTCCCACTGTGCGATAGCGTAATCGCCTACAGTTTAGGTAATGTACAAAGTTCTTTCCGGTAAAATAAAATTGGTGGAGCAGGTATACCTATACAAGTAAAGGCAAAATTAACTATAAATAAGTTTTACGTCTATGCGTATTTTGATTGGATATCTGGTAAATCTATACCTACTTTCAAGTGCTTTCATGAACATACGTGACTTTTCTAAACTATATGCGGTTTTGCATCGCTTCGTGCTTCGGAGGGCACGTTAAGCTGTCGGTCCTGGCTTTTATTGATTAATAGCAGACGTTAAGCCATGGCAGATGCCCTTGACCAGCCTGACAAGCTCTGAAACCAGAGGCCAGCACTACCTCATACGACAAACAACAAGCATGAACGTTCGTATGATTGCAATAATTGATTGAGGCAGACAGCAGCGGTATGTAGGAATGCAAGTAGGAAGAAATGCTGATCTCATATTATGACGTTCCTTGCCCCCATAACTTCTACTCATAGCTCATCATGCTCGTTCCTGGGACATACCACGAACGAACTTGACAGAAATAAAGTCAAAAATATAGGTAAAGTGATATAAAGTCCTTGGGTTGACGAACATTTTGAGACAAAGATACGAAAGTGCATCACTTGACGATACTTACCGTTAAAAACCTGGCAGTACAGATACAACATTTTATGGTCTGGTCTATAAGTCCAGAAATATCTAATGGCTAATTAATAACGTCTAATAAGATATGATAATAGGAAAGTTAACGAGATTAGATTTAAGAAGCCAATGTCGAGCTCCATTATGATAACAATGTAAGACTAGTGATCAAGAATAGACCGCTAGTTGACTAAATATACTGGTTTTATGTACCAGTTCGTTATTCACGATTCGCGGTTATTTGAGCTATATCGTGTTGAGTAGAAAGTTCAATATTCATGAACGAGGTTGAGTTACTCGTAGAGAGTATGTCGATAGAGTATCGATTATCGATAAACCTGATACCGCTCTAACTCTTCGTGTTCCAAGCACGTCCCGATCAGCTGCGAGCTTGGTCTGTTTTCTTTTTAATTACGTCCAATAAATACCCTCTTTGCGCCCAGTACCTATTTAAGATGGGGAGGCGTTCGGTGTCCCTGCTCCGATCTCTTAGTGATCGATTTATTGGGGAGAATGGAAGGTGGCTTTTGGTCACACACGGTGTTCGAAACTTGTTTTGAGGGTAATGAGTTGACAGCGGTATATTGATATGATGAATGATCTACCGGAGTCTGGATGAAGATCGGATGTGTGTTATGTCATGGCTGCTCCCAACTACAGCAAAAAAAACAGCTGCAACAAACAACATTACCTAATAGCTGATCCTTCTTTGAGGTCTTCGTAGCTAAACCAATTTAGACACAACTTGAGAACATCCTTTTTTGGGCAGGTAATAATTACCTACCTAAGTATTTAGAAGTCTCCTTCTTTAAAATAGCTTAATTATGGTTTGGTATCAATCGCTATTTCACCATCCACTTTTTTGACATTGTTTTACTTTGAATATGTAATTATCTAGTGAGATAGAATATTTAAGCAAGTACTTATTCATTTTTTCCAATTGTTCATATTCCATGTAGTCGATAACGACACATTCGTTCAGGTACTACAAAAAAATATATAAAAAAATTGTCTCGCATATTGTTAACATGAGTAAAACCCGACCCGGTTAAAAATAGCCTATGACACTTGTGATGAAGACGAATTGATTTATACCTTGCTTGTCAAAATCTGACCAAGTTTTTAGTTTTAACACGTACCCCTTCCTTCGCTTCGCCGTAGTCGGGTAAAAAAATAGTCTATGTCAGTCTATAAATAAAGAAGAATCGATTGATACCTTACCACTTGATCTGTGACCGTAGTATGGGATTTCTCCAATGTCCCGACTGATCGATTTACCGAAGCACGAAGTTGGTTTTATAGGAACAGCTGGTGGTCACGCTCAATATTTGATTTCACCGTGCAGGCGTCGCTGAGTGATGGTGAAACGAAGTCTGGTGACAGATTTGTGAGCGGTGCCAATGTAGACTCTATATTGCTCTGAAATGTATGTATCTATCTATACTTATAATAAAGCAATAAGAACGAAAAAGTCTGTACAAAGTTTTTTTTTCGCATTGTTCTTAAAATAAGCTACTGAACAAGAATATAACATTTTTCAATATCATATCTTTCTGTTTTTCTGTTTGTTTTTTCGTGCATCACGTAAAAACTACTGGACCGATTGCGATAAGGTTTTCACTGTTGGATAGCTTAGGTTTTGACTTAAAAACTGGAGCACTTGGTATCTTAATATGGTGAGTAGATAGCGAACAATCGATAAAAAAAGTATTTGACGTGTGAACGAATTTTATAGAAATGTAGAATTTGTACTATATGTTTAGGCACTTTTTGTCCTGAATAACACGCTACTTTTAAATGAAAGGGAAACATAAATATTAAAAACAATGAGGTAGGTAGGTTTCGCTGTTGGATAGCTTAGGGTTTGATTTAAAACTGGTGTACTTGGTATCTCAATCTGATGAGTAGAATTCGAGCAATCCATAAAAAAAACATTTGAAGTCTGAACGAAGAATGATGATTTTGGTTCTAGAATATCACAGGATCCATATATCCCAGAAAAAATATCACGCGGGCAATGCCACGGGCACAGCTAATATACCTATCATTCAGAGCATTTTTGCCAAGAAGCTTTAAAAAAAGAAGTAATATACACCGCCAAATAAACGAGTGAAGCAAATGGCGGCTGCGTGAGTGAATAATTTGTGGTGTTTTGTGATTGATACACAATTTCACATAATTTCATCACAAAACACTGCATTGTTTTTGATTTTCCGTGATAACTTGACATTTATACGACTAATAAGGTCGAGGTCTTACTGCGATGTGGCGGCCGATCGGCATGACATGGTGGTAATGTATGCGTGAGGTAGGTACGAGCCGATCGGCATGACATGGTGGTAGTGTATGCGTGACGTACGAGAGGATCGGTATAACTTGAGGGCTACACTTTCGATTTAGCAGTGTAGGTTTTTTCTTTTTTTAAACCTTCTTAATTTTTGCATTGTCTTATCTGGTATTGTTTCTAGCTGTATATAAAACCAATAAGAAAATCAATATTTTGTTACTTCAGTCCCATTGGGTTTAAATTTGAATGTTTTTATAGCATTTTCGGAGCCTATTTTTTTTCTTAAATTGGACTCCTTGAGGCGGGATTATTCAAGTGTGAATGCAGGTGCTTATGAATAAAAGAAGGCCGAGGCCTATTTTATTCCCATAAAACCTACTACTTCGTCTTTTGGGATCCCACATTAACATTGAAAAAATATATTGTTATTAAATCTTGTACTGCATTGCTATAATCATCGTGCTATAATTTGCCAAATATCAAATCTATTCTATATTTATAATAAAGCAATAAGTACGAAATTCTGTACAAATAAGATAATTTACAAAACTGATCAAGAATAAAAATTTTTTTCAAATCGTGTCTCTCTGTTTGTTTGTATGTTTGTTCGTGCATCACGTAAAAACTACTGGACCAATTGCGATGTGGTTTTGCACTGTAGAATGGCTTAGGGTCTGATGCAAAAAATGAGGTACATGGTATCTCAATCCGATGAGTAGAAGCCGAGCAATCGATAAAAATACTTTTGACGGTTGAAGGAATTTTGATCAAATGTTGGTATATTGGTACTTTAGGTCGTGGAATAGCACAAAGAGTACTTTTAACCAAGAGGAATGACCACGCGTGCGAAGCCTCGGGCATCAGCTAGTTTTATTATAAATCAGAGAAGTGTAGCCGCGGACGTAAATCAGAACTTAGTTTTAAAAATGAATACTCTCTTATCGTGCGGAAAACTTCGTATGCGCGATGCAGAACTCCATACATTAGAACTGACAGTCCATACAAAACGTTATAAAATGCATGAAACCCGATTAGCGCCATCTATCTTTAGAAGTGTGTATGATTGTTAGTCCTTCACGCTCAAACGGCTAAACGGATTTGGATGAAATTTGGTACAATGATAGCTTATATCCTGGATTAACACATAGGCTACTTTTCATTATCATCATCATAATCAACGCGGGTGACGTCACACGTTTTCTTCAAGGAATTGTGTTTGGCATTGTGAATAAGCGCCCAGGTGGTATTTGAAAAATGTGGCATGTGACTATAAAACAATCAAAACATCTTTTTATATATGTTAACTTATTTTATTGTTTTCTGTAGATAAATCTAAACATAAAAAACGAAGAAAATTTCACTAACTTTCCCAAGCTAAAAACTTCCAACACAAATTACAGCCATAACACTAATATCCAGTCTGTATGACATTCATAAAACCGATCCCCAGCACGTACCGCACTTACTGAATTTTTCACACGACCAAAGTGATTTTCCTCTACATTACAGCAGATTATGGCAATAGATGGCAATACCTTAACGTTATGGTGGCAATAAAACGACATTACTAAATGTAAATCTCATAATGCAGGGAAACGTCAGGTTGCGGTCGCAATGGCCGCGAGGAAAAAATGGGGCTTGAGGACTCGTCGCATCGGGACAGTAGATTTTCACTTTGTATATAGGCATTGATATTCTCCACACCAGTTTTGGTTTTATCGGGAGGTTCTCCTACTCCTTAATAGTTAAATACGAGCGGTAGCTGTGGTTACCATTACACTATACAAACAAGCAGCAAATGTAACAATTAATAAACTATTATTATTAAATACAGAACTAATCAGAAAATATTTTTTTATTTATTATTATTTTTTAGTATTTTTTTGTATTCGTTGTCATCGAGTTGTCCGAAAGTTTCATCCGGATAACTGATCGGGAAGTGCTGAAAATTTGAGTGGCAAGATTCACTCAGACAGACAAACAAGAAAGTGACTTAATAAAAACGTGGTAAAAACTGGTTTTGCATGAGCGCTCGCTTAGAGCCTTTACGAACGCAATGAGGCTACGTATGGAGGCAAAGTCGGGACTGACTGGAGCCCGGCGCTGATACGATATCGCGTAATTTAATTGTTCTTTACAATGAAACTCATAAACAACGGCGCGCAAAGATTAAAACTAACACCCACTATTCACAAGACGACGCAAAGTACCTAGTTAAATGAATATCATACTATACACCCTACAAAGAAGCTATTATAAACTTCGTATGCGTCTTAGTTCATTTCACAGAGTTAGGTATTCAGTGAATGTCGTTTACAAATTGCATTATTAAACGTTTACAATTGCATTAAAACATAAATCCTTTTGATAAGCAAAAATCCATTATTGGCTTTTAGTTTCATTATAAGTTTAAATGTGTTAGTTTTTAAGGTCTGCTTGTATTTTGTTTCATAAAATAAAACAGCCAAGTGCGAGTCGGGCTCGTGCACCGTATAAACTTGTTATATTTTTTGTGATGTATGTATAAATTTACGGTTTTCGGATTTTTCCCTTTACAGTGCATGTTTTACTTTTCTTTTCTTGCCAAATTTCATTAATCTAGGTGAACGGGAAGAACCATAGCTTTTGATTCCCTTGAGAGTGTCAAAATACTCGGCATAAACGGCCGTATCTTTGATTGCGTTGAATTAGAAGTTAGTTTTTCTGGTCTATTCCGGTCCGATCCACTGAAGAGATCCCGTGATGGATCAGTTTTATTAAATATTTATTTTTTATTCCGGTCTGATTCCTTTGTTAGTGGATCGTTACAAAATTTATATATTTAATGGTCTATTCCGGTTCCGATCCACTGAAGAGATCCCGTGATGGATCAGTTTTATTAAATATTTATTTTTTATTCCGGTCTGATTCCTTTGTTAGTGGATCGTTACAAAATTTATATATTTAATGGTCTATTCCGGTTCCGATCCACTGAAGAGATTCCGTGATGGATCAGTTTTATTAAATATTTATTTTTTATTCCGGTTAGATCCTCTCTATTTTTTTAATGCTATTTGGTACTGTTTGAATAAAAATTATAATAGTTTTATTCTATATTAAGTAACAAACATTTGTATCTAAACAATTTTTATGTTTAACCTACCTAGATTTTTAGGCGCAATTCAGCTCCAAGGGATTGCAGACCTGAGTATTTGATATTAATTTCAACTTGATACCTCCACGCGTCCTGAGAAAAAGGGTCTTGACATCAGACAGACACACAGAAGGACAACGAAGTGATCCTATGAGGGTTATTTATATCCTTTTGAGGTACGGAACCCTAAAAAACAACACTTCCAAAAAGAGGAGGTTCTAAATTCGACTGTATTTTTTTGGGTATGTTTACTCAATATTGGCTCCGGAATTTCTGAATCGTTTTGTGTGATTATTTTTTTATTTGAAAGGATATACTGTGGTCCATATACATACACGTCAAATAATTTGTTCACATATGTTGTAACTCGGATGGTATACGCTTTGTATTGTGTATGAATACATACACAAAGCAAGTGACAATATTTCAATGACAAGAGAATCATCGGCCTGGTATTTTCTCTCCGATTTAGTTGAATTTCAAATCATCAGCCCGTGTCAGTCCACCGCTGGACATATCCAGCGGTGGACTGACAGCTACCTGGTAGCCGAGGCCTATGGGCCTCTCCCAAAGCACGCCACTGAGCCTGATCTTCGGCTCTTGTCTTCCAACTGCTGCCAGCCACTTTACGTATATCGTCGCTACACCTAGCTGGAAAGTGCCCTACATTACGTTTACCGAGTCGCGGTCTCCACTCAAGAACACGTCTGCCCCAACGGTTATCAGTCCACTGCCACTTCAGCTTACTAATCCTAAGGGCTATGTCGATAACTTTGGTTCTCTGTCGGATCACCTCATTCCGGATACGATCTGTCTGAGAAACTCCAGCATAGCCCTTTCCATAGCACGCTGAGCCACCTTAATTTGGTGGATTAGTCGTACCGTGAGTGTCCACGACTCGGCTCCGTATGTCATAACAGGTAGGACACACTGGTTGAAGACTTTTGTCTTCAAATTTTAGAAGAATTTATTTACTACTAAAGTCAGTAATAATACGTGTACCTGGCATACCTGCTGAGCTAAACTGATGGGTGAAAGACCAGATCTAAGTACTGTGAATGCACTTGGGAAAAATTCAAGAACCGAAACTTTTCAACCTCTTTTGTGCGCCATCTGTAAGTGTTAGTCTGTAATTAAGATGATATGGCACCCACGCGGCTTCTATAGATTTTGCCTTACATTTTCCGTGTCAGTTGCGTTTTGGGAGAAAACGTTTCTTCCATACTAAAATCCAATAATTTGTCGTTTTTTATTAACCACAGAATAAACTACGTATAAAGATCTTACTTTTTCTTAATTTAAAAATATTTTTCATATAAACAGTACACGAACTTGAGAGATATTTTACGAGTAAATTAAATACTCATTAACTCCAATTCTTTACAAATTATGTTAAAAATAAAAATCTATTAACGTAGTTTATTCTGTGATTAATCAAAAACTGCTAGAATTATTGGGTTTTTGTATGGTTTAGTATGGTAGAAACGTTTTTTCCCAAAACGCAAATTTCACGGAAATGTAAGGCAATATGTATGCCCTATCCTCTTAATTTATCTACGTACGGATAGGTCACCGTATGAAAATACGAAAATCTACCCGCAAAATAAAGTGTCCCATCAAAAGGCCAGGGCCGTATTTGCGCCCATTTGTAATTCGGCAGCGACGCGAACGAGTCCCAGGCGGGGCGCGCTTGTGTTTTATTGATATTTTGGCGGAGGAATGATTTCCGCGACTGTACGACTCTCGGGGGCGCCACCGTTCGTATTGATGGCCTGATGGTGACGGACTTGGGATCGAATGGGGAAATCGCTATCTATCATTAAATGATGCTCCACAAATAGTTATTTTTTTTCTGAAACTGATTTCTTTTACTGGTAGAACAAATAGTAGAACAGATGGATTAGTAGAACAACCGAGAATATTTTCTCCTACTTATTCTATTGATAGAACAAATAGTAGAACAGTAGTAGTAGTAGTAGTAGTAGTAGTAGTAGTAGTAGTAGTAGTAGTAGTAGTAGTAGTAGTAGTAGTAGTAGTAGTAGTAGTAGTAGTAGTAGTAGTAGTAGTAGTAGTAGTAGTAGTTGTAGTAGTAGTAGCAGTAGTAATAGTAGTAGTGGACCCATTTTTAACCGACTAACAAGAGGGAGAGTTCAATTTGAGGCGAATGCATTCTTGCATGTAAAATTATGTTAACCGAATACTCGGAGTTTCACGTACAATTTGCTTGGTTAATTTACAATTTGATTTTTAAGGTGGTCTTAAATAAAAAGAATCCATTTCATGACGACTAATAATTGAAAAAAATATGTCAATACTAACACGTTTCAAAACACTTTTGGCACACACACAACTGTCATAACTTGTTTCTAACATTTTCTTTAGATGTTTTTTGTATATTGTTTAAAGTGCCATAATTATTAACTATTACTTCTTGTACGAAAGCTTATACGAAATAAGCTTTACGAGGCAAGACACGTTCGCGAGCATTCTGCACTCCCCTTGAGTTGAGACCACAGGATTTGGTTGAAACTATAGTTGGAATAATCCAAATGCTATACGTGAGTAAATCCCGTTTTTTTCTTTAAAACGTATAAGCTTTCTTTGAATGACGACTTGAAAAGTTATACCTATATACATTCTGAGGCTATTTCCACTGTATTCATGGCTCTCAATCCAACCCTGCTAAAACTTATGGGACATATCAGTGATATAGGCCAACCTTTCCTCTAACGACACGATATTTCTCGTTGAAGTTGATGTTACCTGGGATTGAACAAGCTTTTAGGTTTTTTTATATGCTTGAGATATAAAACTAGTAGCGGTAAATGGCACTTTTGAATTCGACAAAACCGAAAAAACTAAACCGCGATAGAAATCACAGGCAACGGCTTATCCACACCATTATATACAAGTGAAACGTCGTCTGTTTGTTTGGGGAGCTTTCACGCGATAACGGCTGATACGATTTTGATGAAACTTTGTAAATAGGTATTGTACAATATAGATACCAACATAGGGTACTTTTCATCGCGGAAAATGGTGTTTCCCCAGGAAATCTGGAAAATGTCGATTACTCGCTGTAAGGAACGGTTGCCATGGAAACGAAATAAAAACAAGTCTGTCAAAAAGTATCAAGAGCGTTTGTGCTATACTTTTGCATTGGTTTTTAATATCCTAGAAGAACATAGGATCCTTTTTTAATTGACTTCACAAAAGGAGAGCTAATAGATTCAAAACAGTGATAGATGCACTGCTGTTGCTTGAGCCAAAGTAGTTAGTAGTTATTAGTAGTTGTTTTTACTAATAGCTTTTTTAGTAAATCCAGTTGATTTTGTGTTTATATTGCCTCAAATCTCTAAGATTTCTAAACCGATTTGGATGGTTGTTATTTTATTCAAAGGGGAAGACTTTCAGTGTAGTCCCATATAAACATCATCAAAATTGGTTCTGTAGTTTTTTTTTAGTTATTGTCTGTTTCAAGTAGATTTTTTGTAACATGGTATTTTCTACAGCACATGTTTCGCAATAAACAGTAGTCCGCGCGGACAAAGTCACGGGCGAAAGCTAGTATGGAATATTCGAATCGTTCGTCATGAAATTCATTGCGTCACTAATATTTGTCAGAACTATAACTGAGGACAATAACCTCTAGAAGTCCAGACACGCATAAACATCAAGCGACAAATAAAACAAAACGTCTGTCGCCGGACATCCAATCTCATAATAAATATCGTCGGGCGACAAATATTTCTGCGCACAATGTAAGGCAAAAGATAAAAAGCGAGCGCGACATGAGCTTCGACAGATATCGGCAGCGTCGTAAATCGAAATTCGATAACGCGCCCGGGAATATTGTCACCTTGTTGAGGAATTTTGCGTGAGCGTATCCACTCCACTACTTTGGGTTGTCGTACACTTATTACCCGACTACAGCAAAACAAGGGAAGGGTAATGAGTTTAACAGTTTATGTATGTGGATGTGGATGTTCCACTAGTGGATGTTCCACTATAGAGTCGCTCCAATTGGTTCGTTTTTTTACAAGCAAGTCAATCGATTTGTCTTCAGGTACAGAGTGTCATAGACTATTTTTTTATCGGTCTTCGGCGATGCAAAGGAAAAGTTATCTTTAAAAAACTAAGGACTTGGTCCGATTTTGACATGCAAGGTATCAATTGATTCGTCTTCATTGCAAGAGTGTCAGAGGCTATTTTTTACCTGACCGTAGTCGGGTTTTAGTCTTCTGAACTTTTGTTGGAAGTCGAAAGGATCTGCGAGATAATAGTCCCGTAATATCGTTTTGCCTTAAAACATTTTGGCTTCAAGCAATAGCAGTGCATCTATCACTGTTTTGAATCTCACGTTACCTCAGAATAATTTTTGAGTTTTTATTTATTCTGAGCACGTAGCAGAGCAAGTAACTACCTATAGACAACATTACAATTGTTTACTGTGAACTGTGACATTGTTTTAATCTACAATTCCTGTTAGTGACAATAAATAAAAAAGTTCCTGCCGTATTTAGAACATACAAAGCTCACTTTCTGCCTAAAGATTTCAACGAACAAATCCTGAAATGATACTTTCCGTCGCTTCTCTCGGAACATCTTTTAGCACTAGGTAAACACAAGTTATCTGTCCGATAACAATGAATCTCGCTATCGAGCGGTATTGTCGCCTGATAAACTCCCCTGTCCTTATATCTCGAGCTGAGTGGGCATCCTTGTACGCCTTCCTTGGACACTGGCGGCTGTGGTGTAATCCTGTGCGCAGTACCGAAGATTGAGTTTCAGCCGTGTGGTTTCAGCGTATGTTACTGTCTATTCTGCCTACGGGTGCTGTGAGTACCAGCTAAAGAAATTCAGGAAATGGAGAGTATTTTTCTAAGTAATTTGAGTAGTGCACTTCAGACATTCAACTTCCAAGCAGTAGTGTGCAATCAAACCTTTGAAGGACAATTACTTGACAGAAATACTGCCAACATTGCAAAAGATTACGCTGCTAGCATCTATAGAGTTGTTACGTACTGTGAGCTCCACTATAAAATGGCGGCGAGTGCTTTACCGCCGGCCGCTTGTCGATTTATGCGCCCGCGCACCCGTCCGCGTAGATTAGCCTGATCGATGTGGGATCTGGACGCTTTGTGCTGTTGCGACTCACCTTGTTCGGGTGGTGTTGACAAAAGAGCTCGTCTAGAGCATGGCATTAAGTCCTGCAGTCATAAAGGTTCTAAGTTTCTTAGGAATATCATTGAAAGAACAAACACGAGGATGCGGTCCATTCTTCACCATCATGATTTCAGCCCGTATCTATCCACTGTTGGGTATAAGCCTCCCTTCCTTCACACCCCTTGTTCCGGTCCTATGTGAGACGTATCCACTGCTTTCCAGCTACTTTATCAGGTCATTTGTGGTATCGCTGTCCATTCTCTGTAGTTGGAAAAATTAGCAAATTACAGCTTGGATTTGTTTCTATAAATCTGGAATAATGTAGCGCAGTTAGAGAGCTGCAAACTTCTTTCCTAAAGCTCTTTCCCCGCTGCGTGGGGTGCTTTGCATGTAGGAACAGCACCGTGACCGTCGGTGTCAATTATCATTAGTCAACTGGAGCTAGCATCACGACCGAAGTTGACGTCATCATCACCATCATCATCATCATCATCATCATCATATCATCATCAGTTGAAAGACATCCAACTGAACGCCACAGCAAGAGGTTAGCTGTTTACATCCAGCGTTTGCATAATTTGTTTGTATGTGTGTTCGCATGTCTCACATCATCGGGGCACTTCGTGGGGGGCGTCCTACAGTCTTTCGATCTGTGGTCGCCCTTTCTTCCTTCCTCTTTCTTCCTTGGTTTTTACATTTCTTCCTATGGATTACCTATTATCATTTCAATTTGCTTATTTTGAGAGATAGTCGGTAACTTCAGTTGTTGCGAAACAACGTGTCTATATTTATTTCGGACAGGGTGCTCACAAAACAAAGTGTCGTAATTAGTCAATAGGGGAGGTCGGGCCAAGTCGTAACAAGTTATTTGGCGCTGCCATTTCGCCGCCTGTTTATTAGCTCCACTGTCCCCAAGTAATTTATAGGGTCCTTAACGCCCTTTGCCCTGGATGGATCACCTAATTTAACATTAACGCCACCGTGAGGAGTTGCCGACGGACCGTCATAATTCTCGTTTTCTGAGACATTTGTTTGGACATCGGTGTTGTGGTGTACTTAGCTCGGAAGAAATCGTAAACAACAAGCATCACTGTTGGAGATAAGTTTTTCAGAAACAAGCTTTCTTTTAAACTTCTGTCGTCAAAGTATGAAAAACCATCCTTATCTATCTATCTATACTTATAATAAAGTAATAGAAACGAAAAAGTCTGTACAAAGAATATAATTAAAAAAGAAATGGTCTAGGGTACATAAAATAAGCTACTGAACAAGAATATAACATTTTAAAAATTTGTGTCTGTCTGTTTGTCTGTCTGTATGTTTGTTCGCGCATCACGTAAAATCTACTGGACCGATTGCGATGCGGTTTCCATTGTTGGATAGCTCAGGGTTTGAATCTCAGTCCAATGAGTAGAAGCCGAGCAATCGATAAAAATATTTTTGACGGCTGAAGGAATTTTGATCAAATGTTGGTATATTGGTATTTTAGGTCCTGGAAGAGCACAAATACTTTTAACCTACAGAAATGAAAACGCGTGCGAAGCCGCTGGCATCAGCTAATAATGAATAAAAATGATTAAAATATTGGGAAAATGAGCCTCTAACTGAGCAAGGGTGAAATAATACAGGTAATTTTGATGATAGTCTTAAATGAAGCAGAACTTTGGCAGAATAAAAGAAAGCATCAGCATTTGCAATTTTACAATCTAGAAATAAAAAAGAACTGTTTGCAGTAAATTCCAAAACCACCAAAATGAAAACGGTCATCTAAACAAGACAATAATTTTGTCGCGTCCCCAAATAAATATCGGTTTGTTTATCTCCGGGGTGTACAACCTCGTAGAGATCAGGCGACGAAAGCAAGCGATCGAGACTACCAAAGGTTTCATTATGTTTTTATGCTTTTTTATAGCAGTTAAAGCATGCTTAGCGTTAACATATATTCATTATGCACAACCATTTTCAACCAATTTTCCACTCTAATAATATAGAGGCAAAGTGATTTGTATGGTAGGTATGTATGTATAAGAGATAATCTCTGGAAGTCATCATCATCAGCCCGTGTCAGTCCACTGCTGGACATAGGCCTCTCCCAAAGCACACCACTGAGCTCGATCTTCGGCTCTTCTCTTCAAACTGCTGCCAGCCACTTTGCGTATATCGTCACTTCACCTAGCTGGAGGGCGCCCTACACTACGTATATCTAGTCGCGGTGTCCACTCAAGAACACGTATACCCCAACGGTTATGTGTCCATCGACAGATATGAACAGCCCACTGCCACTTCAGCTTACAAATCCTAAGGGCTATGTCGACAACTTTGGTTCTCTGTCGGATCACCTCATTCCGCATACGATCTTTCAGAGAAACTCCGAGCATCTCTGGAACTACTGAGCCAATTCTGAAAAGTCTTTCACTGATTGAATGTTACAGTATTCTAACATTCAATCAGTCTTTTTTTGATATTTTTTGTTTGATTGATGAGACGAGCATGTCGCTCGCCTGATGGCAAGCGTCACGCCACCCATAACAGTTGCAGTGCCAGCCAGAATGTTGGTTGTAAACTCTTGCGCATCACTGCAGTCTGAGATCTGCCAAGTAATTTCGCTTTAAGCATCTCGCTTTCATTTCGCTCGTTTAGTTACCGCTTGCTCTCGTCGCTTGGCCTGTAGGAAGGCCTAAGACAATGGTTGGTGATCGGTGTAATTACCTGGAAGGCCTGGGGACATTGGATTCCCTGTGGAGTGACAATCACGCGAGATCATAAGTACCTATGAGCTCCTAAGGTTAAGTATGTTCCTGGCTGATTGCTCATATGAGTACCTACATTACGTGAGGCTTACTCATTATTTAGTGGAGTGATCTGATTGGGTATTTGCAAAAGGTGGTTTAGTAATGATTTTCACATATGTTGTTTAAGTGTAGAGGAGCACAAGCCGCCATCTTGTAAAATGGGTTTAATCAAAATAATACACCGAGTCAAAAATGTCGTTAAAGACGATAAAATTTACATTTCTGTATGATTAATTTTTTGGTAAGTCCGTTAAATAACTAATTAGTTACAGCGGCGAAAAGATTTTACCAAAAAACCTCCTCACTTTCTATACTTATAATAAAACTGTAACGGGTCCAATTCCGTACATTGAACATACTTTGAATATTATTTTTGGACCTTACTCTTGATTCGATACTTAAGCCAAAACTGTATTTTTTTTTCATTTTTGTCTGTCTGTCTGTCTGTCTGGAAGTGTCACCTTGGACACTTCCAGACAGTGCATCACGCATCAGTGCATCACGCTGAAAATACTCAATGAATTCAAATGAAATTTGGTGTGATTTGAGTTCATACTTTGAGGTAGGACCTATCCCTTACCCTTTAATTTTTCGGGATGAAGAGTATGCTATCATACTTTTCATCCCGAAAAATTAAAGGGTTCCTGCAGGATAGGCGTTGAAAGTTATTTAAAAGAACACTTAGCACGCTGAAACTATTGGACGGATGTTGATGCAACTTGGCACAGACATAGTTTATAAGATAGTTGAAAATTATGGATACATTTTGTCCCGAAAAAATAAAGGGTTCCTGTGGGATATGGTTACAAATTGTGTACATTAAAGTTTTTTTTTTGGAAGTTACTCATACTATTATGAAGCCTAAACTGTATGTTTTTTCATTTTTGTCTGTATGTCTGTCAGTCTGTATCTTAGCCGCGCATCACGCCGCCGGAACTACTGGATGAATTCAAAATAAACTTGGTATGATTTGAGTTCGTACTACGAGGTAGGACATAGGATACTTTACATATCGAAAAATTTATTATTATTTAGGTGTTGAAACTTATTTAAAAGAACACGTACCACGCTGAAAGTAAAGGACGGGTTTTGATGCAACTTGGCACTGTCTTAAGTTATATGATGGGTTAAAATTGAGGACACGTTTTATCCCGAAAAAGAAAAGGGTTTCTGCGGGATGTGGGTCCAAAGTTATGTTAATATTAAAGTAATAAAAAAAATTTTTTGGGTGGTTCTCTATATTCGATACTGAAGCCAAACTGTTTAACTTTTTAATTTTGTCTGTCTGTTTGACCGCGCATCGCACCCAAACTACTAAATGAATTCAAATGAAAAAAAATGCTCTTGGGTGATTAAAAAATGTATTGAACAATATTTTTTTGTTAATCGTGTGTTTCTTTCTGTTTGTCTGTATGTTTGTTTGTTCACGCATCACGTAAAAATTACTGGACCGATTGCAATGCGGTTTTCATTGTTAGATAGCTTAGGGTTTGATTTAAATCTGGTTTAATTGGTATCTCAATCCGGTGAGTTAGAAGCCGAGCAATTGATAAAGTATTTTTGACGGCTGAAGAAATTTTGTTCAAATGTTGGTATATTGGTCCTGGAATAGCACATTATGGTACTTTGAACCTAAAGAAAACAACACGCGTGCGAAGCCGCGGGTACAGCTAGTACTAGATATTTTCTTCAAAATTACTCCCAAAGTGTTCCTACTTAATAAGTTTATAGTATCCGTTACCGTAGACAGGACACCAATTCTGAGGTTATTGTGTACCTGGAAGAGTAAGCAGACCCGACTCGAGAATAATCTCAGTGTAAGTTCTGTTCTACTATTTTAATAGCAACCATTTACAAGTCTTTATCTTATTTTTATTTCAATTTATTACCCTTTTATTTGTTACTTGTATATATTTTTACCCAAGTACGGTGAATCAAGAGAAGGGTAATCAAGTTAATAGCCTAAGTATTTAGTTATGTATATGTTCTACCATAGCCTCACCTCTATTGGTCCGAATTTTACAAGCGGTTATCAATCGATTCGTCTAATTGTTAGAGTGTCATAGGATATTATTTTACCCGACTCAGCGAAGCAAATGAAAGGTTATTCAAACCTAAAACTTAGTCCGATTTTGAGAAACGAGGTATCAATCGATTCGTCATCATCGCAAGATTTTCATGGGCTATTTTTACCCGACCGTAGTCGGGTTTTAGGTTTTGAACTTGTATCTTGTTGGAAATTAACTTATTCTTATTTTAAACCTAGGTTTTGAGCATATCTGACGCACTTCCTATAGAGTTTAAAGGTGGCAACACGCAATGGAGTACCTAACAGATTTACCTGATCAGATTACCCGTACAGGTAAACCGGAACGTGTATGTGTTAAAACTGTACAGTTATCCCTTCTTCGATATATCTGTAAAATAAATGTGCTCAGGTAAACCTTTCAGGTATATCGTTGCGTGAAATATGGTCACCATAGGCAGCGAGAGAGCGACTGCATGCGACTATTTCGACTCGACACAAAGCTAGTCGTAGCCGTTTCTAAGGTATCATAATATTATGTTAAAGTCATTCACAGTAAAAGCTGTGAACCTATGGAATGCACTTCCGCTGGATATCAGACGAGCTAAAACATTACCCATATTTAAAAGTATGTATTTAAACCTATTTAGTAATATAAATATGTATTAGTTTATTGTAATAACATGTATTAGTTTACCGTATAAATAGTTATTGATTTATTGTATTTTATAAAAGTATCTATGTAATACAATGTTATTTCAATGCACCGCCATCTACTCCTTGTTCTTCCATTACTGTCCATCCAAAGATTGTCCGGAAGAGATCGCACTTAGCGATAAGACCGCCCATTGTACTTATTTTAAAGTTTTTTTTTATGTGTAATAATGTATTTTTATGTGCAATAAAGTATTATCTATCTATCTATCTATCTATGTTACCTCCTCGACAAAAAATGCTATAAAGTGTTTCATGCTAAAACGTGTAAAAGTCGTAAGTAGCAGTATGACATGGAACCAGACTAGAATTCTGGTCAGTATTTTCGACCGCAACCAATGCAATTTCTTCGTGTGATGCTCCACAGCAGCGCCACCATAATTGATAGGGGTCAGTCATAGCGGAAAGTAATGTACATTACGCGTAAGACGAAATTTACTGTATGTATAACAGAAAACTATATAATGAACATTTCATCGTGGAGAGTTTACTCCTCAGCAGCGCCACTTAGAACTCGGCAATAATATTAGAAACTATTTACTAGGTAATGAAAATTAATGCACAATCGCTGCTTATAGTGTACATGCTGAAAGTATTTCGATTAGTAGTATTCCTTCAGTTTTTTAAGTGTAGTTAGTTACTTCATCAATTCAATTCTTTATTCGGCACGGAGCTGTCCCTTGCAAGACGCCCGTGGTCACTCCAAGGAGAAGTGGGGGGTGCCGAGGGGTTCTAACGACGTCCTAACATTAATTATCTCGGAGACCAACCGCACTGATTCCCAAGTTCGGAATCTTACTGTCTTGTTGTTTATTAGTTTGCGCACGGATGTTGGTGGAGTTACTTTGCTGTGAGTTTGTTCGTAGGAGTTAAAGTATACACAAATGTATTGTAGGTGTTTGGTTTAAATGGTAAATATTAATAAAATCATAGTGAATATTAAAAGCAGTGTGCAATAACCGGCTTCCAAAGGAGAAGGCTCAATGTTTGACTGTATCTTTATATTTTTTTATTAATATTGTATTTGAAAAGATATACCTTAATGGCGGTCCCTATAAATATCATGACAATTGATAGTTTAATATTTAAACGGGACTTAATCGCGCTGAAATCTAAATTTTTATTTTTTATTTACCTCGATTTTTTATCAAGTTGCATTGAACGTGGTCACGAGAAGACTTAAAAAGTTCAGTCCCATTTAAATATTTAACTATGTGTTCAAATCGCGCAAGTTTAAAAGTTCATGACAATTGAGTCAGTAATTTTTTAGTTGGTAAATACATAATAGATAGATAGATAACTCTTTATTGCATACCTACCACTTAAAAATAAATTGTACATTGTAAATAATATAACCTAATATATATAAATTGCAGTAACACAATCAGCGGTTTTATCGCTTACAGAAATCTCTTACAGACAACCTTTGGATGAGCTAAAAAGATTGAAAATGAGTTGACGGTGGTGACAACAAATTAAACAACATAAAAGAAATAATAATATTTAAAAAAAATACAAAAATATGAATATATAAATATTTATTAATAATAGATCATCATCAGCCTACATTTGTCCATTGCTGGGACAAAATTAAGAGAGGACGTAGGCCTCTCCTAATACACGCTACTGAGCTCGGTCTTCAGCTCTCTATATCCAGTTTATTCCAGCGGCTTTTCGCCGGTCGTCACTCCACCTGGGCCCCGATTCTGTAAGCTATTGAACCCCGATAACGCAAGTCGATCGCTTGAATTTTTTTGAGAAATTTTCTTATTTACCACTTAAAAGTGCTAGAAGTGTTTTTTTGAGAAATATTCAAAAAATAAAAAAAAGGAAAATAAAAAATAAAACAAAAAGCGAAAACTTTAGCATCTAGCACTTTTAAGTGCTAAATATGAAAATTTCTCAAAAAATTTCAAGCGATCGACTTGCTTTATCGCGGTTCAATAGCTTACAGAATCCGGGCCCAGGCCACAGGGCGTACACCACATTTGCCCGAGCGCGGTCTCCACTCGAGAACTCGTCTAACCCAACGGTTGTCGGTTCTTCGGGAAATGTGAACAGCCCACTGCCACTTCAGCTTGCTTATCCTTCGAGCCTTGTCGGTTACTTTGGTTCTCTGTCGGAGGTTTTTATGGTTCAAAGATTCATTAAATTCAACTATATTTAAGCAACTATCACATAAAATGAATGAGATTTGTATAAAACACGTTTAAAACATACCTAAGTTGAATAAACAGTGGCGGATTTGCTCTAAGGCCCAGTAGGCCCGGGCCTAGGGCGGCCAGATATTAAGGGCGGCCAATCGTGATAAAAATTCACTGATGACAACTAGAAATAACTCTAAGTACCTAAATATTCTAAAGGCTCGCCCACACTGTAAAGTACCTAAATATTCTAAAGGCTCGCGCACACTGTAAAGCATCGTACGAGTATAACAATAATCTTCCTAAATCACTTTCGTACATTTTACGTTTAATATATAGATATGTTACAAACTATGTATAATGTAATGAATAATAAAATATAATGTACAGTAATTATTTCGTACATATAAGTGATTTAGGAAGAATATTATTAGATGCGCGAGCCTTAAAATCACTCGCTCGTGCGTAGGTTGGCTATACCACAGAATAAATAATAGTACAAGCTATACGGACGTCCGTCGTCGCTGGCCGCAAGGGTCTCGCGCTCGTGCTTGGGAGTTTCGTGAAAGCTCAGACCAAATATTACTAAAGTATAGTGCCTATGGCCCCGCCGCCTTTGTACAAATCGTAGGCAAATGTGCTATAGCTAGGTACATCGATGTATAGATCACGAGTGGGGAAACCTGTTTAAATAAATAAAACCAAAACCATTTTAAATGTATTATTTAAATGTGCAATTGTCCCTGAAACCTTGTAAAATATTACGAACTAGCAGTTACTAAATTTCTGAATTGATTTCGATTAAAGTTGGCAATTAAGTAAATTCATTAAGTAGTCTATATGATGGGCGCTGAGAAAGGTGCAGCTGGTAACATGGCCTGGGGCCTAGGGCAGCCAAGACTGAAAATCCACCACTGTGAATAAATATTACATACTAGCTTTCGCCCGTGACATCGTCCGTGCGGACTTTAAATACCGCGGAAAAAATAATACTATGTTCTTCTAGGATATTAAAAACCAATGCAAAAGTATAGCATCATCGCTCTTGATGCTTTTTGACAGACTTGTTATTATTGCGTTTCCATGGCAACTGTTCCTTCGCGTGAAAGCTCCTCAAACAAACAAACAAACAAACAGATAACGTTTCACTTTTATATATTGGTGTGGATAGATAGACCTAAAATTAGATACTACGGTGATAGACAGAAGTTGACAAGTAGACATACGATCAAGAAAAACTACTGGTACCGTTTTAGCTTCTTAGCTGCGGAACCCAAACTACCAAATAATCTTTTTCTGTTGTAGTAAGATCTAAACCGCTTCCGAAAATAATAAAGGCACTTGCTTCATAAATATTTACGGCAGAATTCCATGTCGTGTCCCACTTTGGCCGGACCGACTCTAAAGAGCGGAAATTATACGAATTATCAGATTATGACGGTCATGACGGACATACAGAATCATCGTGATTTGGGATGTGATGATCGCGTAGTCAAGACAGTGTATAAGCTCGTGCGATATATTATTTTACACTGACAAAAACAAGGTCTATAAAGAAACCATGACAAGATTTAGGTAAGTACGTAATACGCGCCAACTTATACCAATGTTTTGAAAACTGTTCAAAACATTAGAAATTATATTTTATTCGTCTCACAGCTGCAAGAAGTATATAGAAAATAAATTAATAATTAATATAATAAGTGTGAAAAAAAAACAAATAACTCGACTGCGAACAAAGAGGCAAACAAGTTTTGCAGTCGGGTTTTTTATATTAAAATACCTTTCCCGCCCGCGGCTTCGTCCGCGCGGCCTACTGTTTATCGCGACAAAAAGCATCCTATGTTCTTCTAGGATATTACCAATAATAATAAATATATACCAATGCAAAAGTAGGTATAGCAAGTTGCTCTTGAAGTTTTTTGACAGACTTGTTATTTCGTTTCCATGGCAACCGTTTCTTACAGCGAGTAATCAACATTTTCTAGTTTTCCCGTGGAAACTTACAATTTTCCGGGATAAAAAGTATCCTATGTTTTAGTCCACTATGTTTTATACGCTATCTCCATTCCTCCATCCATTCTATATTTTATTCTAGGGTATAAGCTATCTCCATTCCAAATTTCATCAAAATCCGTCCAGCCGTTATCGCGTGAAAGCTCCCCAAACATACATACAAACAAACAGACAACGTTTCACTTTTATATATTGGTATGGATTATTTTTAATTGAAACTTTTTAGTTTATATTTATTTAAATGATATAATTTTGGAATGGTCTTTTAAAGCCCTTCAGTTTGATACCAAACTCGATAGGTTTTGGTATTTTTTTGTTAATAACCTAACCTAACCAACTTTAAATAGGTAATTAAATATCCCTATCATGGTCTTTCGAAATGAAAAAATAAAAGAGCCTCAGTATTTTATTAAAAAATAAGAAAATCTCGATTTTTGATGAAAAAACTAAGCCAGACCATCCATTTTCGAAAATTTTGAAAATTCCTGTTACACGTACCTAAAAGTTTATTTTATTTCGGGAGCTTAAATTCAAAATTTCGACTATCTAATGTCAACAGTGTCTTCAAAATAGAGGTATTTAGTTAAAACTGTTGCCCCCCTTTTTAAACACCTGAAAATGCGTTTTTTTTATTCATCTTTTCGTGTAGATACGTTGTTACCTCTTTATGAACACACTCTCCATATATAAAGTCTCTACAGTCAGCCGTTAAGAATATACGTTGTTCCGGCATTGGAGCATTTTTAGAAAATATATTAATTACGCTTATTGTAACTTTTTACCTATGAGACTAACAGAACAACTGTGAATGCAAAAAATGTTGCAAATATTGTCTTCTTTATACTTTTCCTAGACACTTTTGCCATAAAGCTAACTGTTAAAGTACTATTTAGAAAAAAAACTAAATTTGGACCCCTTCAATTGAAGATGGCGGCTAACGCTCCCAAGGTCGAAAACATTGTTTTTTCATCAGAGTCTAGACCTAAACAACATATGTGTAAATCATTACTACACCACCTTTTGCAAGGAAAAAATCTCTACTTGCTGACCTAAAAATACTTGTTTACCAAGTATTTTTATCCCGTTTCTAATTATTATATTTAGAGACAACTCATACGGGAAGTAGGTACAAATATGTTTGAGTGGATTTCGTCTACAGATTACAACATGGCCTTCAATCACTATGACCATTGTTACGATATCTTCGTGCAAGCGTTTCGCAATTGTCGTAATGGCGTCACACGTTTCTGCAAGGAATTACAAGTGGCATAGAGAGATCACGGCGAGATGTCACAGTATAAAAAACCCAGCTCTCCATTAAAAGGGATATATATGCCCCTTATATGAGTGTATGAGTAATAGTGATTGTTCATTACAGTGCGATGTCAGGTATCGTTTTGTCCGAGTTTATGCGGACGGTGTTCATCAATACAGCCCTGAGGCGGTGGCGGGCACGGTCGTGGGACATCCTCGTAATTATTCATCGGGGAGTAGGGTTGTCAAACTGGAAACAGGAAATAAGACTTACCGAATGGCGTTTTGTTATGATGTCTACTTTCTCAATGTATAGTTTCACAGAATCAGGTCAGGAACGCTCTCAACAGATACGAGTATCGCTGCGATGTTGATGTAATTGTTTAAATTTGTGATTGTTTTTTTTTTATGTTGCGCTTCTGTTTCTAATTTAATAACAAGCTTTTATTTCCTTCGAATAAGATGATAGTAAAATATTTTGACACTTAGCTTTTATTTCACTTGCTTTGTTATTACTAGTAGCTCTGTGAGCTGCAATTGTTTTTGCAAAAAATCTAGCGGTGCACAGTAGCGCCATCTAGTTACCTTATTGTAAAACTAACATTAATATCCAAGGTGATCCATCAATCCCTAAAAAAAGGGCTGATTCCACTGGTAGAAACCTAAAAGTGAGCTATTCTGCTCAACACGCCGAAGATCCTAATCAGATCTTCATCAATTTTTTGAGACCAATTTAAAGTTACTACCTTTCAAATAAAAAAAGAAACATCGAAATCTAATCTAACAAGGCGGAGATATTCAGAGCCCCCCTTTTTGGTGTTAGTACTCCCCCAATTAAAAATCCCGACGTCTAAAAATTCTAAAAAATCGTTTAGTCTGTATACCAAGTTTCGTCTAGATCGGTTGAGAAATGCAACCTGTTGAGGAGAACAGAGATCCAGACAACCGGTCTGGCGGACATCCGAACATACGAAAGCATTTTTGCCCAAGCTGAATCGGAGACGCTTCACTCGCGCTTCGCCCTTGCTCAGTCAATTATTGGATCGGTGGAAGAATGTACTTGTATGGACGTAGATACGTATGTTTAGGTCAAATCTTGTAATCAAAAATGGACGGCGTTATCTTTTACTATCAAGTGTAAACTGAAATGTTGGTTGTAGTTATGATCTGATAATGCAGTCAGAAGTAGCAATACATATAGAAAATGCTAGTATACGAGTACATTGTTTGGGCTCATTTTCCTTAGCTATAGGTGACTAATTTTTAGGTGACTTCTTTTAAACGGCTTTTAAAACCTTGCTTTTAAGAGAAAGTAGTTCGTGCTTGTAAGAAATACCTATTTAATGTAACTGTCTTATAGACAGTTACACGTGGAGTTACATATGGTTGGTTCTTATTTATTTATGTAGTATGGGAACTCCCTGAAAACTTTCACGTGCCAGCCCTGATACTTAACAGGCGGTGTCATGAGTGACCGTCCGTAAATTATTTGTTCAAATTTAGAATGGGATCGGTTAAACGTTTCGGGGCATCGATAATTAATGTACTGACCAGATTATCAAGGTCTGCCTTGCACCTCTCGCCGCATACAAGTTACGTATAAAGAAGGGTGCTATAGAGCACAGTGAAGGGTATTGTTAAGCTGGTGGTATGGTCGCAATTACTTGGACGGTCCGTCCAGTGACAAATGTTTATGAGTTTGTCACTTGAGCAGGACCAAAGGGGATAATAATGCAGTTGTTCTGAGTCCGGGTTCTGCCTCGGGGGTGGAGTGAGTGAAGTTTAATAATTGTAAGGTTAAATTGATGTTGAACAATTTCACTTGCTAAATTCTACTTTAAGATAAACAATTGAATGAAATTGACATAACGGCGAAAATATATGTGTAAACAAAGATGGTAGGAGAGCTGAAGACCGAGCAAAGTGGCGTGCATTAGGATAGGCCTTCGTCCAGCAGTGGACAAATATAGGCTGATGATGATGATGATGATGATGATGAAGGAGCGTTGCTTATAGTGGTATTTTGATTTAGGGTCAGATGGACTCCAGTCCATCATGCCAAGCATCGATATCTCTTTTTGGACAGCATCTTACTATAATGGGTAGTATATTCCTTGACTTATCTTACTAGTACCTAAATTTAAACCGTGACACAGAATAAAAATAGAACTACCTACGACACGAAATTGCAAAGAGACTGCAAACTTTGCAGTTTCTACTCAGCCCGCTGACTATTATTTATTCTGTGCTGTCAAGTCTATCTATCTATCTATCTATCTATCTATCTATCTGTCTATACATATAATAAAGAAATATGAATGAAAAAGTCTGTACAATGAAGATAATTAAGAAAAATATGGTTTAGGGTACTCAAAATAACTTCTTGTCCCCCTTAAAATTATTGTAATAATTTGTATCTATGCTGTTTTGTTCTTTTTATGTGCATTTTTTTTCTGTTTCGCTTCTATTTCTGTATTTTTTTGTGCTTGTGTAACATTTCAGTTCAAGCAATGGGGTATGCTGAAAACTAGCCCTGCGTAGACTAAACTTAGTCTGCACAGTACAGTGCTGAGCTTACCCCAATTGCCAAACATATAAAGTATGTACCACAATAAAGATAACATGACACGTGGCATTACATGCATCACACACACACAGTCCTATTGAGCACTAATAGATTTGATGTCGCGGTTCATGTGATTTTTGTATTCTTTAAGTTGTTTATGTTTGTTGGCAATAAATTATTTTTATTCTATTCTATTCTAAATTAAGCTAATGAACAAGAATAGAACATTTTTAAAATTCGTGTATGTCTGTTTGGTTGTATGTTTATTTGAGCATCACGTAAAAACAACTGAACCAATTGCAATGCAATGCCAATTGGTGCAACTATTGGATAGCTTAGGGTTTGACTTAAAAACTGGTGTACTTGATATCTCAATCTGATCAGTAGAAGCCGAGCAATCGATAAAAACTTTTTGACGGCTGAAGGAATTTTAATCAAATGTTGGTATATAGGTATTTTACGTCTTGGAATAGTACATAGAGAGAAATGACCACGCGTGTGAAGCCGCGGGTACAGCTAGTAAAGCAATAACAACTAAAAACTCTGTACAAAGAAGATAATTTAAAAAATAATCGTCTAGAGTACTCAAAATAAGCTACTGAACAAGAATATAACATTTTTAAAATTCATGACTTTCTGTTTGTCTGTTTGTCTGTCTGTAAGATTGATCGCGCATCACGTAAACACTACTGGACCGATTGCGATTCGGTTTTCACTATTCGATAGCTTAGGGTTTGAATTAAAAACTGGAGTACTTGGTATGATGATTAAATGCCGAGCAATTGATTTGACGGCTGAACCATGAAAATGATTACGCGGGCAAAGCCGCGGGCACAGCTAGTACGTATATAAGTATCCGTCTAATAAGAGTCATTTTTGATGATTTTACTAAAAGTTCCAACTGTAGAATCTGTACATAGCTATACATTATATTTTATTGTGGTTCCTTGAGATTGTATGGATGTAAATATTCATTGCAATCACACTAATATTATAAAGGCGAAAGTTTCTATGTATGTTTGTTATACCTTCAAGCTCAAACGGTTGAACCGATTTGGATGAAATTTGGTACCAGGATAGTTTATATCCTGGATTAACACAATGGATACTTTTCATCATCGTCATCATCGTTATCATTTACTCCTTCACGCTCAAACGGCTGAGCCGATTTGGATGAAATTTGGTACCAGGATAGCTTATATCCCGGATAAACTTCATCATCATCCACGCAGGTAAAACCGTGGGGCGCAGCTGGTTGATGATAAATGAAACATTTTCCTGCTTATTTTTTGATAAAATTGCCACAGTTTTTTTTGAATACTGTTCTTTTCCTGCCTCAGACACAAGACACTTCCTACCAAATAGCTACGCTTTTTGTATCAAACTTCTCTAAGTAAGTTGTAGAAATCTGGACAATACTTAAATCTTCCTCTCATAATTAAAAAGATAACACGTGAGAAAATATAAACCGGAAATACTTAAGTGTATAGGTACTAACCTACTGCTAGTAGTTTTGTGCAACTGCTGTTGTGTGTGTATGTGTAAAGTGGAGAGAATAGTTTGTGTGTGAACGGCGAAATGCCTCCATAAACAAGTTGTTGTGCCGCTGCTGAATGACATTACCGCGTGCGTGCTTAACTCAGGACGAGCCACCAAACTGGCGGAAATGTGTCTATTTATAATGGTAGCCTAACGGTTCTATAGTGCAACCTAGAATCCAACGATACTGGGTTCGATCCTAGGCTCCGCACTAATACTTTTTCTAAGTTATGTGCGGTTTTCCATCGCTCCGCGCTTCGGAGGGCAAATTAGGCTGTCGGTCCCGGCCGTTATTGATTACCAGCAGTCGTTAAGCTATGTCAGAGGCCCTCGGGCGGCCTGACAAACTCTGACACCAGAGGCCAGCACTACCTCATACAACAAACAAAAAACCGTCTTTAGAGTTCCGTGGGCGGTCGAACAAGGAACCCTTATAATTTCGACATGTCCGTCTGTCCGTCTAAAAAAACGAAGAAACTATTTATAACACACAACTTACAAACTTAAAACAGCTTAAAACAGCTAACAATATAAAGTAATAACAAGCACAAATTTAAATATAAAAAACCGCTTCAAAATCGGTCCATTGGTTTGGGAGCTACGATCCTCACCCCCATCCCCCCTTCCCTTCCCCCAATATTGCTAAGAACCATCTAAAAACATGAAAAGATTTTTATATTATATTTTATTATTTTATGTTTCTCAGCTTTTAAACATAAAAAACCGGATCTAAATCGGCACACACATACACACTGAGTGATACACACACACCCTAAACTTTTAAGTCTCTTTGTTTACAGAAACAAATCAGTTTCGCAACAGATGCATACGAGTATGGACGATGGAGATAGTGAGCGATGATGTTTTTTTTTAAATTAATAGAAATGTTTGAAACGAAGCGCATATCATGGGATTTCTCACTTAGCACGTCTTGTCTTCTTTTCAAAATAGTTTCTAATCCACCAAATTTTTCTTTTCGTTCGACTAGACATCGCAAATAAATGTACGAAGCACCCAACACTACCTCCTCGGGCGACGTATTGTAAACAACTACTGATATGGACGGCAGACTGAGAGTTTCCGATACATAGTTTCTGTAAATATCTACGTGATGTTTCAGAAACTGTGTACCCGAATCATTTTTTCTCAGTGAATACATGGCTTGATAGTACCACAGTAGTCTGATAGTACTATCTTATACTCAGCACAAATGCACAGTGCGTTAAACTCATAGACGCTGGTTTTCAGATAAAGCGTTTTTCTGAGTGCGGGCGTCTGGCTGTCTGGGCCACATGTTCATAGACATTTTATTCAGAGAATATTAAAATTACAAGGGTTGACACTATGTAAATTTACAAACGCTACATAGGTGTTTAATAAATATATATTTTTTATTTAACTTGTAGTCCTACTGCTGGACAAAGATCTCCCCCAATTTCTTTCAGTTATCTCTGTCTTCTGCAACTGCATCGAAAGTATGGACGGCCTAGACGCCTCCGTTGGTCATTTGTTGCCCAATGTGTGGCGATCTTTGCCCATCTTTCGGGATGCATCCTGCTCAAGTGACCCGCCCAAGCCACTTGAGCCTTGCAGTTTTTTAAACGGTTGTATTTAACTTGACATGTTTGTTTTTTGTTTGTTTGGGTCAAATCTAGTAAATGAAATTTTATCCCTTTCTTGTTGACCGATTGATTTGAAATTTGGTACACGCCTTTAGCTCTGCTAACAATACAATTATGTATATTCAGCATCATTGTAAATCCAAGATGGCTGCCGCCACAAAATGGCGGATTACATATGTTTATTCAAACCCCTCAATATGGTTATCAAATGAAAGGGCTTGACAAGTACACACAGTACATTTTTTAAAATAACTAAATAAAAAACTAAAACTTGAAAAAATATATGTAAGTATAAAAAATATTAAGGTAAACGGTTTTATATGTGCTAAAACTAACATAAAATATTAAGGTAAACGGTTTTATATGTGCTAAAACTAAAATAAAACATTAAGGTAAATGGTTTTATATGTGCTAAAACTAAAATAAATTATTAAGGTAAATGGTTTTATATGTGCTAAAACTAAAATAAAATATTAAGGTAAACGGTTTTATATGTGCTAAAACTAAAATAAAATATTAAGGTAAACGGTTTTTTATGTGCTAAAACTAAAATAAAATATTAAGGTAAATGGTTTTATATGTGCTAAAACTAAAATAAATATTAAGGTATACGGTTTTATATGTGCTAAAACTAAAATAAAATATTAAGGTAAACGGTTTTATATGTGCTAAAACTAAAATAAAATATTAAGGTAAACGGTTGGTTATGTGCTAAAACTAAAATAAAATATTAAGGTAAACGGTTTTATATGTGCTAAAACTAAAATAAAATATTAAGGTAAATGGTTTTATATGTGCTAAAACTAAAATAAAATATTAAGGTAAACGGTTTTATATGTGCTAAAACTAAAATAAAATATTAAGGTAAACGGTTGGTTATGTGCTAAACCTAAAATAAAATATTAAGGTAAACGGTTTTATATGTGCTAAAACTAAAATAAAATATTCAGGTAAACGGTTGGTTATGTGCTAAAACTAAAATAAAATCGTAGGGTTTTGTTTTATTTTTTAGTTATCCACACTAGGTAGTGGTACCGATTCTGTTGAGCAACTCACTAAACTAAACTTAGCTAAAGCTAAATTTAATTTATTTTAGTGATTCCTAATATTTTATCAGTTTAATTGCTAGTGTTGCCAACATTTCAATAATGAAGGAATGTAATCATTCGTTGTTTGTTATCTGTGTTTGTGAACCATTTGTATATAATTTTTCTTAAGCCGCTATGCGCATGCGCAATCGATTGTTTCGAACAGTGTGGGAGTTTTGAAATTAAACGTCTTTTAAATCACTCGGAATCATAGGGGTACCAGGTTTTAAATGTGGACCATCAAGAAAAGAGCTATATCGTCTTTTTTACCCTTTATAGTCAGCTCGAAAATAACAGCGAAATTGATGTTTTTGTGATTATTAATTCGGTATAACTCGCGATTTAGTAAGGGTAGCATATTGATTCCGGTGTTTTTGTAAAGATCTCGTTGAGTAAATTTGATTCAATATGAAAATGTTCGCAAAAAATCTACTTACGAGTAAGATAAACAAATAAAAAAAAAGGGTAATAATTACAAAAATGGCTGCAACGTCCGGAAAGTCCGTACTAAAATAAAGATTATACACTTTTTAAACTCCAGCACAGAGCTAACGAGAGGTTTTCAGGACCTGATCAAAATGTACGTGGCGTTGAAGTGTCACGACAAACAAATGGCCTTGCACCCCAACACAGCCCAATCCGGTTTTTCAAAGAAAGTAGTACATTTATGAAACAGAAATCTGGTTATGGTGCGACGGTCACGCATGCGCATAAGGGCTGTTGAAAAGGTATATTTTAATCTTCGGAGTGTGACATACATGAATATATGTTTACTTATAATGGTCACGCATGCGCATCTCGATCACAACACACACACACACACACACACACACACACACACACACACACACACACACACACACACACACACACACACACACACACACCCTAAACTTTAAACCCCCCAAAATCATGTCAATTTGTTTGTCTGTTCGCGCATCACTTAAAAACAAGGTTTTGAATTAAAAAAGGTTTTGATGTTATAGGTTTTATTTAACTTGGTATCTCAATCCGGTGAATAGAAGCCAAGCCAATTGATTTTGACGGATGAGTCAAATGTGGTATTTTATACTTTATATGTAGGTACTTTTGGTCCTAGAATAACACATAGGTTACTTTTAACCCAGAGAAATGATCACGCGGGCAAAGCCGCGGGTGTCTAGCTCATAATCAGCAAAATTTATGTTTTTTTGATCTTTTATTCAGTATTACTCGTGATTTGTACGTGGAGTAGACGTTTCACGACAAACAAACGGCCGTGCGCCCCGAAACAGACCACGCTTTTTGTCTATGGTTTTCATTTCTTGCTGAGAGTTTTCGGCACGAGTGATGTGTGGAGGTACCTTTATACGTAAACTGACGTACAACAGAATAGAAAAATACCACTAAACTAAACTGGGAAATTAAAATCAATTTTGGTGTGTCAAACTAAAATTTAGTTTATTGCATTGTTATCGGCTTGGAACAGGACTAAACTTAATTTTAGTGTAGTTTAGTCTAGTTCGTGCCAACCGAATTGGTACCAGTGTACACTATCACTAATATTATAAAGAGGAAAAATTTGTTTGTTTGTTTGTAATGGATAAACTCAAAAAATACGTTGCTATTTTGGTATTTTAGGTCCTGGAATAAATAGCACAATGAGTACTTTTAACCTAGAGAAATGACCGCGCGTACGAAGCCATGGGCATTACCTAGTTCATAATGAATACAGTTTTTTTATTGCTCTCGTAATTATTTAGCAGTGATGATGAAAAAAATTTTTTTTGTACAATATCGAGTGCGGCATACTTTCTCTCTTTAAGAGAAGGTTTGTGTCCTTGCATTGGGAATATAAAAGGCTGATGATGATGATGACGACGTGAGTCATTTCCCGCATTTCCGGTTTCCGGTGATTTCCCGCGTGTCCTCTGGCCCCGCGGCGTAAGTCCGAGAGTCGTTACAGCGCAGCAATCATTCTCTCGTGAGCTCTCCGACTATCGCACGTAATTAACCAATGTCCGCCGTCTCCTTGTTCAAAACAATATTGACACTAGAAGTGAAACTTTGTTTGTTAGAAAAGTAAATTTACAATGTACGCTCCGAAATTTCCGTGGTCACTTTTTTAAAGCCTTCTAAAAGTTTTAGAGCAAAAGGAGCTCAAGCTCGGCATGACGCGGAGTTCTATGTATAATTAATTCACTGAACGCATCGTCAGGTTATAAGTATAAAATATTCCATTGTCTCCATATGTGTATAACTTTAACCAGCTAAGTTAAAAGGAAGTCATCCATTATTAACTTGCAATATTTAAAGAAAATGGTAAGAAAATAAAATCTTGTAAAAATAATCAGCAAATCCCTACGAAATTTCCACATTTTATGAACAAGTGACTTTAGCGATCAAGAGATCCAAACTCAAACTCAAATCGTTTATAAAAATTATTTATATTTTTTTTAATAGGCTTTACTTAAATAGGCAACATAAGATAGATAATAGGTATATAGATAGATAGATAACACTTTATTGCACCAAATGAAACACAAACAAAAATAAACTTAAAAATATAGTACAATCGGCAGCCTTATCGCTAAGCAGCGATCTCTTCCAGGAAACCGTAGGCTATATTGAGACACATGACTATATAATAGAGACAGTTGTTGGTGTGCAAAGTTTCAGTATAATACCCAAAAAATAAAGAAAAGAAGATTATAAACAAATAAAACAAAAATGAATTTGAACCAAAATATAAATAGCAAGATAATACTAATAAATATGTAAATAGCAAATACTAGTAAATATATAAACATTATAATAAAGTAATAAATATTTTATGGTAGGTACATAAATAATATACATGAAGTATTAGTACATTACTGCCGCGGTCTGTAATGACTGCGTTGCTGGCAGCGATGATGATGGTCGAGAGCGTAGCTAAGCTAAGTTCGAGGCCATCACAGCGCGGTCAGCATTGCAGCCCTTGATGGCCAAGCTGGAATGAAGGCCGAGACCGAAGGTCGAGGCCTTTATAGCGCGGACAGCAAGGGCTGCAATGGTGGCCAAGCTTGAAGGCCGAGAACTTAACTAAGCAAAGCTTGAGGCCATCATAGCGTGGCCAGCAGGGCAGTCATTGTGGACCAAGGCTTGTATAGTGCTTTACTCAAACAATGCGAGGTATTTAAATAAAACTAGCAAACTGATGAAAAAATTATATAACCCACTAAAACAACAACAACAAAAACCTAAACAACACCAACAATAACGTCAAAAACAACAAGAACAATTAAAAAGAACAACAACAACAAGAACAACAAAAAGAACAACAACAATAAAAACAACAAGAACTACAAAAACAACAAAAACAACCAGAACAACAACAAAAACACCAATAACATTAAAAATAACATTAAAAACAACAAGGAAAACAACAAAAACAACAAAAACGACATAAACAACAAGACCAGCAAAAACAACAACAACAACAACAACAACAACAAGAAAAACAACAAGAACAACAACAAAAACTACAAGAACAACAAAAACAACAAGAACATCGAAAAAAACAAGAACAACTCAAACAACAAAAATACAACAACAAAAACTACAACAACAACATTAATAGCTAAGATCACATCAGCTTTCAAACAGAAAAAAAAATATCAATATCGGTCCATAGGTTTGGGAACTACGACGCCTCAATTTTCGCGTTCGGTGGTTAACAAAACCACAGAATAAATAATAGTACTCAAAAAACACGACAATAATGGATTTTCAAAGGAAATTGCTGGCCGCAAAACACGACAGTAATGAAATTCCATACAAATTTGCTGGCGCCTATTCAAGAAGCGCGGCAATGTCGACTTTGCCCAAAGAAGGTTGTCGAAATAATGACCACATTACAAGCTTGTTTGAGTAAAGATAGTTTCAGCCAAAAGTGAAAAATTACAATGATGACAAGTAAAAATAATTAATGTTTGAAACTTTGCATCGATTGCTTTTCTTACAGGAACCGGTAAAGAGTTCCACAGTCGTACTGCTTAAACGGTGAAAGACTTATCATAGTAAGAGCTTTTATGCAAAGGAAACTTTAGGAGGAGATTTTCTGATGACCGTAGGAAGCGGGGATTTGAGCAATGCAGAAATTCAATTCGTTCCTGAATATATCTTGGATAAGAGGGATTAAACAGTATATTGTAGAGAAGAGAAAGGATATGAGTATACTTATAGCGCTTTTTTAAATGATAATGTTAAATGTCTCTTGAACAAAAAGAAAATTTATAAAATTCTAAATATTGGTTGATTAGTTCAAAATACTACAAATAGATGGCGTTACCGTCCCCGGAAAACGGGTTCAGAAGGATTATTACCGAAATCCCCACCAGACCGTCCCCACCAGTGGGGAAGCTAAGCGGCAAAATTTTGGTGACGAACAAAAATTATCATTATTTGGGTGGTGTTTCACGGTAGCTGAATTGGATAGAGGCATGTGAGCGCAGAGGCATGGATGTATGCGGGTTCGAAATCCGTGATCAATTGACGCATAAATCATCAATATGGGTCCACGCGTTTGGCCTCTAGAGTGCCACGAAGGAACAGACATACATAACATACATAAATCGGCTTATAAACACATTACCCTCCGCTCAGTCGGGGAAAAATGTACCTATTTCTGTAAAAAAAACTCATGCACCATCCAGCGTCTACATCTCTACATCGCCAGTTGGTCACTCCCTGCCAATTCCTGGTTCATTAGCCATTTCGCCTAACGACCCAGCCGGGGACAAACTACGCCGCGTGTATTTTTGTTCTGTGATGGAATGGTGTCCAATCTTGCACAACAACAAATGAGGAAATGAACGGCTGGCCCGTTGTTTGGAAGTTCGGTTGTTAGTTTCATCGGGTTTGTTAGGTTCGATTTTTACTTATGTTTGTGTTTGAGTGTGTGGACGAACCTGGGCGCTTATTTACTATGCCACACGAATTTCCTTGCCAAAAACGTGTGACGTCATTACGACAGAGGAATTCCACGAAGATATCAAAAAGCGGCGCGTTACGTGCGTGAAAGGTCATAGAGAAAATTCAGATGAAGTTAAAAATATTCCAGGCTTATATCTTTCTAGCTTTCCCACCCGCGACTTCGTCCACGCGGTCTACTATTTATCGCGGAAAAAAGCATCATATGTTTTTCTAAAAAAACAATGCAAAAGTAGGTATAGCACCAATGCTCTTAAAGTTTTTTGACAGACTTGTTATTTCGTAACCATGGCAATAGTTTTCCCGTGAAAACTTACAATTGTCCGGGATAAAAAGTATCCTATGTACGCTATTATTTGTGTGTATATGTTTATACGCTATCTCCATTCCTCATCAAAATCAGTAGTGCCGTTATCGCGTGAAAGCTCCCCAAACACACAAACATACTAACAAACAAACAGACAACGTTTCACTTTTATATAATGGTATGGATTATTCATAGAGGCTGCAGTTAAGTTGTTGGTGATGTAGTAGTACAGGTTTAAAGACAGTCTTCTAAAATGTACAATACAAACTTTACAATGATTAAAGTAACTGTGCGTCATCATTTTCCAAGATAGTTCTTTAAATTTAGTTTAAAGACAGTCTTCTAAAATGTATAATACAAACTTTACAATGATTAAAGTAACTGTGCGTCATCATTTTCCAAGATAGTTCTTTAAATTTAGTTTAAAGACAGTCTTCTAAAATGTATAATACAAACTTTACAATGATTAAAGTAACTATTCGTCATCATTTTCCAAGATAGTTCTTTAAATTTAGTTTAAAGACAGTCTTCTAAAATGTACAATACAAACTTTACAATGATTAAAGTAACTGTGCGTCATAATTTTCCAAGATATTTCTTTAAATTTAGTGTAAAGACAGTCTTATAAAATGTAAAATACGAACTTTACAATGAAACTGTGCGTCATCATTTTCCAAAATAGTTCTTTAAATTTAGTTTAAAGACAGTCTTCTAAAATGTACAATACAAACTTTACAATGATTAAAGTAACTGTGCATCATCATTTTCCAAGATAGTTCTTTAAATTTAGTTTAAAGACAGTATTCTAAAATGTACAATACAAACTTTACAATGATTAAAGTAACTGTGCGTCATCATTTTCCAAGATAGTTCTTTAAATTTAGTTTAAAGACAGTCTTCTAAAATGTACAATACAAACTTTACAATGATTAAAGTAACTGTGCGTCATCATTTTCCAAGATAGTTCTTTAAATTTAGTTTAAAGACAGTCTTCTAAAATGTACAATACAAACTTTACAATGATTAAAGTAACTGTGCGTCATCATTTTCCAAGATAGTTCTTTAAATTTAGTTTAAAGACAGTCTTCTAAAATGTACAATACAAACTTTACAATGATTAAAGTAACTGTGCGTCATCATTTTCCAAGATAGTTCTTTAAATTTAGTTTAAAGACAGTCTTTTAAAATGCACAATATAAACTTTACAATGATTAAAAATACTGACTTGGATAATGATGACGCATATTTCTATGCAATAATACGCTTAATGATTCTCCCTTATGTTATTTTAGGGGCATACTCTTTAAGTAATTGTTGTTTAATATTATATATTTTTCTATGGTTTCCATTTCTTCTTCACTGTACCTAAGCATGATTGACTAATAGATAATTGGACCTAAAATGGTCAATAATGGTTAATAATGATTAATAAAAGACCTAATACTAACCCCGGCTCATACAGCCTACTAGATAGATAAGAATACAAAAACCAGCCCTTATGATGAGCTTTCATTCCTATCCTACCTACTGAGACAATACCCTATACAAAGTGCGCATGCAGTCGTCTTAGACAAATAAATGGAGCGGGAATTAGTCGCTCGATTTAACGTGCAATGTGAGACGCTCGCGGTTCGCATCCGGTCGCGGAAATGACGCGGTGACGCGAGGCGGAAATCGCGTCGCGACGGCATTGTACAGTCAGCGAGAAAACCCACTTTAATTTTACTCGCATGCAATTTGGTCAATTGAATTTTGCATAATAGTATAAGTACAACAACTACAATATTATTACTTGAGACATAATATAGTCATCATAATAAGTACAAATAAAAAAAGCCTTTATGTGTTTTTTTTTATTCATATTCACATATATTTTTTATTGCTTTGTCATCGATTTGTGAGCTATCCTGAAAGGTTCAGCCAGATAGCTAATCGGGAAGTTCTCGAAATTGCAATTTCAAGATTCCAGGACAGACAGAAATACATAGATACATTACATACAAGTGAAGTTAAATAAAAGCTTTTAAAAAAGCATTCAAGTAAACACTAAAACCGGGATATTTACCTGAAAAGAAGCCTGTCATAAGAGCCGCGGCCATTTGCCGACTTTACAACGCAAGAGAAATGCACAACTCGCTCAAAAAATAAGTGTTTTTATGAAAGAGTGCACTTTTTTATATATTTTTTATTTGGAATGAGTTCTCAATATTTCAGCACTATTACAAGGGTCATGATCACCGATGAACTGAAGTAACCAGTTGACCACACCTAGTTACTTAAGTTCCATGATCATAAAATGTATATATTTAAGTACCTACTTTAATTAATTTAAGGAATTCTTATTGAGTACTTACTTAATCTTATGCCTGAACAAAACAATACATAATGGTTAGAAGTATAAAGACAAATAAAAAGTTCGAGTACGAAATCACAATTGAATTCATAAAATGCGTCAATCTTTGTTTTATTAAAAAAGAAGGCGAAACATCCGCAATCAAAGCAATACAAAGATTCAGTAGAGACAAAGATTGTTAAAATAATTGATGCCCTCAAAGCCCTCCCTTTCAAAGAATTCCCACAAAACAAACAACAAAGACAGAAAGTTATTTCAACAGAATATTAGTAGCGGTGAAATATTACCTCTGAAAAGTTTATGCGGTGGGAATTTCGACGGTTTTTGAACCCGCGAGACATTTGTGGGATTCCAGGTGAACATTTGACAGAAGTCTTCACTTGTTTATTTATGATAAAGCAGTCGCACTTGACACCAGAAAGAAATATAACAAAAAAGATCAAGACAGAGAGAGAAAAGAACAACCTTTCTCAACGTGACAGTACACTTTTAAATTTTCGTTTTAGGGCAAGGTTTTGTAGATAGTTGCCGACCTGTATGTGGCGTATACATAAATGCAAATGCTCTAAATGTTTTTTAAATATTTTTCATGAACAAGGTTATATTCCAAAATCAAAACAAACAATTTGACGGTAAACAAAAATATAATAATTTGGTTGTTATTTTTATTGGAAGGCTTATTACATATTTTAATTGGCAATTGTGTTACTTCAACACTAATAATATTATAATGAGGAAATATTTGACGTTTTTGCAAATTTGTTTGTTTGTAATGGATAAACTCAAAAAATACTGAACTGATTTTAAAAAATATTTTACCTATATAAAGTTACATTATCAGTGAGTAACATGGGCTGCATTTTACTTTTCAAAAAATTACAGGTCCGACTAAAATTGCAATAATATTAACAATAATATTAACAAAGTTAACGTCAAGTCTGTCAAAAAGTATGATAGTAAAATAAAGCAGTTGTCTATGGTCAAAAAGTTACTGACAACGATTTCGAATTATTTTTTAAACATTTTTATTAGCTTGCCCTGTTTGTTGTTTATTTGTTTATTTGTTTGGGTCAAATCTAGTAATTGAAATTTTTCCCCTTTCATGTTGACCGATTGATCTGAAATTTGGTACACACCATTAGTTCTGATGACAATACAATTATGTATATTCAGTATCATTGTAAATCCAAGATGGCCACCATCACAAAATGGCGGATTACGTTGCATTTTTTTCAACCCTCTCAATATGGGTATCAAATGAAAGGGCTTAGCTAGTGCAACACAGTACACTTTAGAAATAACTAAATAAAAAACTTAAAACTTAAAAGATAAGAAGTTAAACGGATTCATAAGTACTAGAAGCTAAAAAGTAAAATAAAATTGTGGGGCGTAGCGTAATCTGAGTAATATAAATTTGACTAGCCCCACGATTTTATTTTATTTTGTAGCTTTTACTAAACAGTTAACCGTTTAACTTTTAACATTTTTTACTTCTTTTATTTCTTAGTTACGACGGGCATAAAAATGAAAAAATAAGAAAAATGCCACAGTGTGAGCGCTACTCATGCGAAGGGGGCCGAATCACGAGTTTTTAATACAAAGTCATAGTTACTTTTAATTAAGTGAAATGTAGCCAAATAGGTACAACGATTTATAAATGCAAGTTCATTTGGAATTTATAAAAACACATAAAATGTCCATAACGCGAACACCCAATGGGTACAAACATGGTAAGGTGTACATATATTCGATATATTAGTACCTACCTTACAACGTTTCTGCGGGAAGCCGCGGAATACACGGCCTCCTGTCGCGATGATGAATCCGTAGATCTACGTGATACACAACTGTGCTGTTTACCCTACTCGATTTACCGCCAAAACTTTGCCCCAAAAGAAAAAAAAAACATACAAATTTTAACCTTGACTTTAAAGCATACAGTCGAAAGTTAATTGATTAAGATTTGAGGGTGAAATTATTTTTCGGTCATTCATACTTCAGTATTTTTAATATAGAAGACACAAAGTCGGATTTATATCAATTTGTTGAGTTCATAAAACGCCATCGTCGCGTCGGAGTAATGAATTTATGGACGGTTTTTGTCAAATTAATGTCGGTTGGTACAATCTTTCGATGATATTAGATTGTTAACAATGTTTTATTATTGAAAAAATAAGGTAGGCAGGACAACAACAAATTATTGCCAGAAAAAATATATAAAAAATACTACGAGTTTTTTGTATGTACGAGAAGGTCACATCTGGGTCAGTAAGTACATACCTGACTTAAAATACTTGTAGTATTTATCGTATTATTTATTTCCAATTTAACTGCTTTTCACAGTTTGTACACAGTAAAAACAATCTTCTACCCTACCAAATTATTTGTCGCTCAAAAATTTTAGGGCCTATCAATCCACACACGACTTACGGTTGTCCAAGAGATCGGACAAGTATCTTGACCGGTGGTTAATCTACCGTGAGGACACGTCCCTCTGACGTGAAATTCAATTGGAAACCGGATTTTTCCGGTTCCGCTCGAGGGGAAATTCTTTAAGTGATGTTTTTAGGATGGTTTTTGGTAGATTAGGCACCGTGTTTACTTGTTATTGGGAAGTTGTGCTGAATTTAATAGAAAAAAGTTAGGTGTTGCTAGTAAAAAATATTAAAAGTGTGTCTAAATTTACATGTTGTTTTCTGATTGAAAGAGGTAGAAGGTTACTCAAAATAACTTGTTTTATGAGTATCTGTATTCACAATGGCTATTTTAGAAAGAGCCTATTCTAATAAAATGAATAGATTTGTGGAGGAGCCACTCGTATTTATGCTCTGTCTCCGTAACTTTTAGTGCTATCTACTGCAATGAGATTTCCATTATATATTTTCTTAATCGATAAGTGACAACTTTAAATTGTTAACTATCGATTGAAAAGGCATGAAAGTGGGGCAAGACAAGTTGCGTAATCCCAATAAACTACTTAATTTCGATTGAAATTGTAGGTTATAAGTTGCGGAATACGCATGATGTACTTTCAATATCAAAGATTTTGTTGTAAAAGCATTATGCTTCAAGAAAACTAAATCCACCTCAACTTTAAAAGTGGCATCAATTCCAAGTTCCCCACGAATTCTTATTTTGTAAGTGGCTCTTGTAAGTTCCCTAAGTAAACCTCCCCCAATAAAACTATTAGAATGTATGTCACGAGCCCCTGAGAGGCCACATTTCACCCCCAAACGAGGGGTCACGTCTCCAGTGGATTTTAAAGTATTCGATAGCTTTGACTTGTGCGAATTGCTTTTTGAATCAGATAGGTAAGCACCGATAAAAGTTTTTGAACGTGTGACTTGAATAATCTAAGAAAATGTTAGTACCTACATGCTAGGGGCAGTATATGAAATGATTGTTTAATGTTCCGCAATCTTGCAATAAATAGAGGAGTGTCAGGAAATAGTCTAATTTGCCTGCAAAACTAATCCAGACCAGTAATCCAGACCAGACCACTAATCCATAACTAAACAGAAAATATGTCCATGTTGTGTCAGTGGGTAAAGAAAAAAAATGCACAGACTCGACAGAATAGGCAATTTTGATCTCACAAAAAGGCAAAAACACTGCCCTCTCCAATTTCACAGAGAGCCCCTACAAAAGATCACTCACGTTAACTATGAATGGCCGAAAACAAGCTCGCCATGGACCCGAATGAAAATTAAAAAGAAAAACATTTCAAACACGGAACTGGAATAGGAATTCAATTTAAGTATATTTTAAATTCCATACCCCAGCTGGTATTTTGACTGGTCGAAATAATAGAATCGCCGTGTTCGAAATACGAATCCTTTTTGATGTTTTTCGCGTGTTGTATCCCCTTAACGACCGAGGCATTTGCGCGGCACGCAACTAATGGATTATTTTCTTCGTGTGTTCTTTTTTTGTGAAGCGATTTGGGTCTTTTTTGGTGGCACTGTTGATTCCTTTATGCGTAACGACCATTTTAGATAGATCCGCTTGTTTGTTGTGTGGAGTAGGATATTTTGTGGTTGACTGCGGTTAAGGGGTTCTTAGTTAAGTGGTGGGTTAAGCAAAAGAGGAAACAAAACGTTGACAAGGACGGGGTGTGATTGGATTAAGGAGGGTTGACTTTATAGTCGTCGGGCAATTTGGAAATTGACTTTTGGAATCTGTTTTTGCATTCTGCGGCCTCGTTCGCTTGTTTGCAGCGGTGGGTGTCAATTTATCAATTGTTATTGGATTTGAATACGGAGGCCAATTTTGTGGATTAGAAGGGTTCAGTCAATGTCGTAAAGTCGGAGTTTTATAGATTTAGGAAGTGGGTTATAATTTAATCAAATTATTATTTGATAAGGCGCAGTTGCTTGCGTAGGTAGGTTGCAGTTGATGTGAATTTTACACACTAATGACAGGGACAGGGATGCAGGTATTTTCGTGTACTTTTGCGTAAAATAGGCACAAAAACGGCATGACGTTTAATTTTTTTACAATGGCCAAATCCATAAGACGGGAATAATTTTTTGACATTGGAATCAAGCCAAAAAATAACCAAACAAAAAAAACTTACAAAAGCTACAAATCAAACCACCAATAGTATAGATAGGTGGTGATGTAAAATTAAGCAAAATTAGAGCACTAGCTCTCTTGATGTTTTTTGACAGAATTTTTATTATTTTGCTTCCATGGCAACTGTTCTTTACTAGTAATCATAATTTTTCAGTTTTCTATGGAAACTTTTCATTTTTTTGGGATTTAAAGTTTACATTTTTATATTGGTACTTACTCAAATGTTTTATTTCCAAAGACTATATTTTTTCACTATCGCTCTTCCGAACCAAACACATGTCACTGGCTCCTAACGAAGCGGAAGGCGCCTTAATTCTCGAATTTTCCCAAAATCGTTTTGCTATCGTCCCCTCTGTGACAGTCCATTCATCATTGCTCTCGCTACAGGGTGACGAGTGTTTGCGGAATATAGGCATATTATCTTGATATTCTAAAGGAATGAAGCGTTAAAGGAATGGAAAGGAATGAAGCCTTAAAAGAATGGAAAGGAATGAAACGATAAAGGTATGAAATGATAAAGGAACATGATGACGTTTTGGAAAAAAGAAAAAAACTTAATTTTCATTGCAGGAGAAGAAACACAAATTTTTGACGAAGTCACAACATCTTAAAATATTTGACTAAGTTCGAATGTCTTACGTGAAAAAACAAGCTGTGTCAACTGTACTTGACACGAACTTGGCAAGGTAATCAGGACGATGTATAATGAACCAAAGAAGTTTACATGGAATGAGATACGATCACAGCCAGATCATAGAGATAATGAGGCGAGATTTGCTGGTTAATTATATTATACTATACTTACGACGACAGAAGATCGAGGGAAGTGACGCGCAAAGGAGCAGGACGAAGAAAACTGCATGAAAATATAAAGAAATATGCATATTGTCGAAGCCGAGTAAAACGACGTCAGTTAGGTAGTGAAGCCAAAGAATAATACATAATAGTACGTCAAGCATAATAAAAACGTCACTCAAGGACAGGAACGTTAAGGGAAGGATCGTAATAGTTTAGGCAAACAATCTAGTCAAACCTAGAATTTAATCAATTGAACATATCGTTCAGTTTAACATAGAGACTAACTTATAAACCCGTAAACAACGTTGTTTTATCTTAATGATTTATGTATCCTAGTTACGCAAAACTCCGAACATAAATGTATCATCATTCGGCATCTCGTCACTCCCATGGGTGGGGAATGACGTGGGCACATTAAAAACTTTCCGCTGGCAACACTGGTCCTGCCAACATTAGCACAACAATACAACGGCGATCCGTCATCGTATGACTACTGATATACTTTAATGGAGATCTAGTTTTGTCGGGATTTGTTTAGTGCGGTAAGGATGGCGGGTTTGATGCTGTATTGAGTTTTTTGTTTTCTATGATGTCAGTGGATTGAAATTTGGGACGAAACCGCGAGAACGATGGGTGCCAGAGAATGTCAGAAGTACTTCTGACCCTGAATAAGATAGCGGAATGAATTTGACTCCTTCTCCAACTATTGGATCACAAAAGCTCTCAATTGCGAGGAAAAAGAAAGAGGTCTTTGTTCTACAGTGGGATGATCAGGGCTGAAAATAAAATTACAAAGTTTTTTTTGTGGTTTCGAATGTTAAGAGCAAATAAATAAAATTGACGTCAGATTCGCTAGATAGCGGGATATAGCTGGATTTTGGGCACATTGCTGGACATTGAAGATTATTTTTTTAAGTTTTAGCCATTATTTTAGTTTAGTGGACCTATTTTTGTAATTGCCCATAACAATAGTAAAATCACCAAGAACTTCGAAAAATATCTAAGTAGGTACTGAACCTTTTACTCTATTTACTAATGCTACTACTTAAAAGTCATCATAGTCGCTAGCTCCCGGGCTATTGGGTATTTGACTTGTCAAGACAATAGTTTCAAAATATAACTGAGGCAAAATTCAGCTTCCATCCTTAAAATAGTGAACAGTGAAATAAACGTAGACATATGTACTTACATAATTTATATCTAGGTACACAAAGCAATAGTATCAACAGGAGTTTATCCATAAGACGTGCCCTATCAATCACTTACGGAAACCTATCAGGGCGTATCCATTATGCAAGAGATAAGTTCGTACAATAACTTGTGGTACCTCGCTACCCTCGCTCAGGGCGTGTAACACAGATTACAATGTCCGTGGTAGACATCAACTACATATAACATCTAGGAGGTCATCATCAACATCAGTTTGACCACGATCTCACCTGAAGGGAAGCGATGATGTAGTCAAAGGTGTAGCACGCTTGTATTAGATACTTATTCACTCTTGACTTGAACACCTGGGTTATATTTTACCTGAAACACTGACGAGGGCAGGGCATTCTACTCCTTTGCAGTTTTTATCCACACCAATATAGGTATATAAGTGAAACGTTGTCTGTTTTTTTGTTTGTTTGGGGAGTTTTAACGTGATAACGGCTAGACGAATTTTGTTGAAACTTTGTAAATAGGTATTGTACAATATAGATACCAATATAGGATAAGGTAAACCGGGGCAATTACGTCACATTTTTACTCGCACAATTTGAACATCTTATTTCACATCATTTATGAAATTATTAGAAAATTCCTGAACACAAATGTATTGGTATTCGAAAACTATTTGTGTGCAAGACTCATTTATTGTTTTCTTCCACAAGTTATAATATGAACAGGGAATAATGTTTTTTTAAAAGAAAGAGTTTTAGACGCATTTTTCCGTGGTGGGGCAAATGTCATTTTATTGAATAAACTTGAAATTGTTTAGCTTGGAGAACTGAAATAAACATATTTTGGTTTAAATCAAATTTGAGTTATGAATCGTTTAGTAAATCTTAATAATAGTAAATAATCAGGCTATAAGAGTCGAATTTATAGAAATGGGGCAAATGCGTATCACTTTTTACAGACCCCTTGAAAAATCCAGATGTTCTGAACATTTTTTTGTGAGAGGAAAGTTAGTAAATTTACCAATGATAATTTCACAAAAATCTATGTCACTATGACCCAAGCACGAAATAAAAACAAGCGATTGCTTTAAAAGTTTGATCAAAATTTTATCAATAAATAATAAAAAGGACTAAGACTATAAAAAGATAAAACAGTTAAATTATACTTCAAATTAAACAAACTTCAGAATTTCTTCAATTTTTTTTTTATATTTTTTTTATTTTTAAGTGATCTTTTAATCTAGAAGAATGTTACAAAATACTTATAATAAAGCAATAAGAACGAAATAGTCTGTACAAAGAAGATAATTAAAAAAAAAAGGTCGAGGGTGCTTAAATTACACTAATGAACAAGAATATAACATTTTTAAAATTCGTGTCTGTCTGTTTGTCTGTCTGTGTGTTTGTTCGCGCACCACGAAAAAACTACTGGACTGATTGCAATGCGGTTGTCACTGTTGGATAGCTTAGGGTTTGAATTAAAAACTGGGATACTTGGTATCTCAATCCGATGAGTAGGTAGAAGCCGAGCAATCGATAAAAATAACTATGATGGCAGAATAAATTTTGATCAAATGTTGGTATATTGGTATTTTAGGTCCTGGAATAGCACATAATATAGTACTTTTAACCTAGATAAATAACCAAGCGTGCGAAGCCGCGGGCATCAGCTAGCAATTATATAAAAATAATGTTGTTCTGATTTTTATAAACCCTGGTTAACTCTAAGCTATACTAAGCTTGCATACTCGATAGTTAAATGATTATTGTATTGGGGGAAATTCGCCATACAGACGCAATATCCCCGAAACAGTAGACACACATTTACCACAAAAATCATAACCTAACTTCAAAATTATCAATGATCATTTCTCTGAAAGTAAAACAATTTTAATAAACATAACTATTTGTATCGACAAGCTACAAATAGTGTGTGGTAAACCAAGGAGCAATGCGGATTCAATATGATTATGATCACTCACCTCATGCAGCACCACTTGAAAGAAAGCACGTGATTTTCAAAATGTCTGACATTTCGATTGGATGACGTACAGCGCCTCTATCGGTAGCTCTATCGGTTCTTAATGTAATTAATTTAGTAAAAATAATTCTGAACAGATGGCAGACGTTGTTATATTTTGAATAATTTTTGAGCAATTTGAAAAAAAACGCAATAGCCCAACAGACGCCAATACCCCAGTTGACCTTACTTTTTATCCCGGAAAATGGAAAGTTTCCACGAAAACAGGAAAGATCGATTACTCGCTGTAAGGAATGGGTGCCATCGAAACGAAATAATAAAAAGTCTTTCGAAAAGTATCAAGAGCGTTGATGCTACACTTGTGCATTGGTTTATATCCTAGAAGAACATAGGATGTTTTTTTCGCGATTAACTGTAGTCCGCGCGGACGAAGTCGCGGGCGGAAGCATAAATAAAGAAGCGTATAGTGCTTCGTTCTAGTGCGTGGTATTTCTATAAGGGTGGCACTTTGTCGATCGTCTGGTCGTACAGTGATGGAAATGTTATTGTTTGTTTGTTTGTCGTATGAGGCAGCGCTGGCCTCTGGTGTCAGAGTTTGCCAGGCCACCCGAGGGCCTCTGAATAATAGCCGGGACCGACGGCTAAATGTGCCCTCCGATGCACGTAGCGATGGAAAACTGCACATAACTTAGAAAAGTAATTGGAGCGGAGCCTAGGGCTGGACCCGGTATCGTTGGATTCTAAGTTGCACGAGTATACCGCTAGGCTACCAACGCTCTATATACCATCATCTGGTGATGCTGGAATCAGCTTTTGCTTACTGTGCACACTCGCAACACAGGCCTCCCCCTCGGTTAATCTATACTTATAATAAAACTGTATCGGGTCCAATTCTGTACATTTAAGATATTTTGAAATTTTCTTGTGGAGGGTACATTATATTCGACACTGAAGGCAAAAATGTTTTTTTTTTTCATTTTTGTCTGTCTGTTTGTATCTTGGCTAGGCATCACGCCGAAACTACTGAATGAATTTAATTGAAACTTGGTATGATTTGAGTTCATACTACGAGGTAGGACATAAGATACTTTTAATCCTGAAAAATTAAAGGGTTCCCGCAGGATAGGCGTTGAAAGTTATTTTAAAGAACACGTATCACGCTGAAACTACTGGACGGATTTTGTTGCAATTTGGCGCAGTCATAGTTTATATAATGAGTAAAAATTGAGGATAATTTTTATCCCGAAAAAATAATGAGTTCCTGCGGGATAATGTTCCAAATTCTGTAAGTTGAAGATATGTTTGTCGTTCTATATTCAATACTAAAGCCAAAACTGTTATGTTTGTATTTTTTGGCTGTCTATCTGTCTGTCCGTCTGTCTGTCTGTACCTTGGCAGCGCATCACGCCGAAAATACTGAATTCAAATGAAATTTGGTATGATTTGAGTTCATACTTCAGGACATTGGATACTTTTCATCCCGAAAAATTAAAGAGTTCCTGCAGGATAGGCGTTGAAAGTTATTTAAAAGAACACGTATCACGCTGGCTGTCTGTCCATGGCAGCCCATCACGCCGAAAATACTAAATTCAAATGAAACTTGGTATGATTTGAGTTCATACTACGAGGTAGGACATAGCATACTTTACATCCCGAAAAATTAATGGGTTCTCGCAGGATCTGGGTTGAAAATTATTTAAAAGCATACGTATCATGCTGAAACTAATGGACGGATGTTGATGCAACTTGGCACAGATATCTTAACCTATACCTTTTATATCTTTATCTATATTTATAATAAAGCAATAGGTACGAAAAAGGCTGTAAAAAGAAGATAAATAAAAAAACATTCTTGGGTGCTTAAAAAGGGTATTGAACACGTTTTTTTTTAATCGTGCCGCTCTGTCTGTTTGTCTGTATGTTTGTTTGTTCACGCATCACGTAAAAACTACTGGACCGAGTACAATGCAGTTTTCATGTATTTTTGACGGCAAAAGAAATTTTGATCAAATGTTGGCATATTAGTCCTGGAATAGCACATTACTTAGCTGGTACTTTGAACCTAAAGAAACGACCACGCATGTGAAGCCGCGGGTACAGCTAGTATAGAATATCATTGGGCCTCTTTGCAAACTGGCACTTATTCATTTTAATCCTAGGTACACCTTTACTAAGCAATATAATTACAATATTATAAATGCAACTGCGTTACTTTTCTTTGTCTTTTTACTTTAAATGTTCTTGGTATTAAGATCCTTGCTTTCCTTTCATTATGATATGTAAAGAACTGTAAGCTAAGTTTTATTTTTATTCATTTAAGAATATAATTTTACATTTTAAATATAATAAATTATCAAAAAGCCTAAACCAACATAAACAATTAAACCTACACCTAAAACTAACAACTAAACTAATAATCTAAAAATATTTGTTGTTAATGTGGCATGGTGGCAAGGTGGCTGCATTTCCGCGTTGAATAGCAATAGCTATTCTCTGTGCGAGACATGAGCTAGCCCTCTTGTCTCCAGTGACGTCGACAAGGCGAGGAAAAAATTTTCTAAAAAAAAAGTTTCGAACTGGGACCCCATGCACCAAAAGTTTCAAAGCCAAGCCGCACAAATATATAGTCGCTTGAGAGCGATACATATTTGCGTCGCTTGGCTTCTTCTGCGGCCTCCACCGAGGCTCTGGCCCTCAAGACTGACTTGCTGAGACGAGAAGAGGCTAACGTTGTATACTCCGTACACTCGTCAAGTCTGATCCCTGATCACGGTTGACTCTCTAACATCACGTATGACACAGGATAAATAATAGATGATGATTTTGGGGGTTACCTCCCGATAGCGTCCAACCTTCCCTTATAGCCATCCCAAGCCTCGCAAGACTTGGTCTGCATCTGAAATTGATCTGTCCGAGTCTAATACCTTGACTGCTATGTTCCCAATATATACTATTTGATCCCTGATCAATCTCCATCTGCTTCTTCTCGCCAGCGGGCCATCGCATTTATCTCGTGGAATATCTTGTTCTTTAGGTTATCTTAATATTCTTTAATAAGGTTTCTTGGGTGAAGTGATGAGTAGACTTATTCTTTAATTTCTCTAGGCTAACAGGTGACATTCTCTGGTTTGATCTCTTTGGCCTCGTCTTTGAGCGATTGATCGATAAGTTTGCCCCTGGGTGTCAGGTCTATGGACCGTCCATTGGGACCCCGACTACCGCTAGTCACTCATGCTCGGGGCCATCCACTTGGCCCTGAATGAGATATGCTCACCCAGGACCAGGTCGCCCCAATCGTGCTCGGAGCCAGTTGAAGTAGCACAACTTAGTGGAACCGTCCACGTGGACTCTTTGGGCCGCGAAAACCATACGGATGGCACCCCGAGTTACCAGAACTCGGAGTCAACAAATCCACGATCTCTTAGCCCTCTGCTGCTTCTGTTATCTTTAACAGAATAATATTGTATGCCCCAGGCGCTAGCTTGGGGTGGTGCCACCGGGCATCTAAACTCTGAGTATCCGGTTCAATTCCTCGGTCTCATCATCACTTCACCGCGTCTACGGCAAACACCCAATAGTGATCACTATTATCTACATCTTAGCACTCATCATCTCACCCGATTTCTCGTTACAATCTATCACTCTCCTCGACGTCCCTCTGGTCGAATCTCATCGCAAGCTCGCCGCACCGAAGCACGTGGCACCAAAAACTCCTAGCCACACCGAAGTTTGGCCCCACAGAGCTCCTGGAGGCCGTAGTCTCCTTTCCATATTGTCCAATACTCGATCGCGCAGTCTGTGGTCAGCCGCGTTCGCGTTCCCGCCGAAGAGTTCCACAGGCTAGGTAGTGATACTAGTGATTTCACGTCAGTTCCTTATCAAGACGCGCGCTCACCGACACCCACAGACAATCTTACCAAAGTGATGTAATGTCGCGAAACTGACACGTCAAAATCGTGTGACAGTTGACAGCTGACACCTTCAGAATTCCAAGATATAACTCGCGCTGCGCGACACTCCCAACGGAAAAAGAAAGGTTTCCGTCATCAACATATACATCAATGGTTTCCTTCAACACCTTCATCAGAGTGGGCCGCTGATATTACTCTAGGGACTTCCTGCCACTTTCTCTATCTCGTTGCTTGATATGTCTCTTTTTAACTTCAACTACTTATAACCAGGCTCTCGTCTATGATTTTTACTGAAATCGTACTGCGAAATAATACTTAGCTACTTTGTACGCAAACTGAAGGAGATTCCACAACTCGTCCTAGTAATATACTCATATACTCGTCCTACGTAAAGAAGGCTCACTCCCTTAGAAAACGAGTTATTTCACTTAATTATCTCACATATACCTATAATCGTAAAATTTATTCAGTGCCAGATGAGTGCAAGACAATAAAATTTGTACCCTACGCGCATTGGAGGACGGTGATATTACACTGTGCCGCTCGTTTTCATAATATCACAAGGCTGGTGCGCTGGCACTGCTAGGGTTTACATGTCTTGGCAGCACGCGAGTTGACTCTATGTACTTGGATATAGATAGGTCTATAACCGAACCGTTTTTTGGTGCCTCTCTAGGTCTATAACCGAGTTGACCAAATTAGTTCATCCTATCTTATATTGTATACGAAAATCTTTCGCGTAACAAACCATAATTACATGTTTAACACGAAAGTAATTAGGTAAATATTATTAGTACTCATAAGCTTCGGCCATGGTGTCACTGAAATCTTTATCTATGTAACATTCAAAAATGAAAACATACAATCATTAAGCTCCATTATACCTATCTTCTCCCTTACGCTCACTATACATAGTTACAACTAGCTGTACCCGCGGCTTCGCACGTGTGGTCTTTTCTTTGTGTTCAAAGTACCATAATGTGCTATTCCAGGACAAAATTTCTTCAGCCATCAAAAATACTTTTATCAATTGCTCGGCTTCTAACTCACCGGATTGAGATACCAATTACACCAGATTTAAATCAAACCCTTAGCTATCTAACAATGAAAACCGCATTGCAATTGGTCCAGTAGTTTTTATGTGATGCGTGAACAAACAAACATACAGACAAACAAAAGGAAAGACACGATTAACAAAAAAATAATTATCCAATACCTTTCATAAGCACCCAAGAGCATTTTTTTCATTTGAATTCATATAGTAGTTTGGGTGCAATGCGCGGTCAAGATACGGACAAACAGACAGACAAAATTAAAAAGTAAAATAGTTTGGCTTCAGTATCGAATATAGAGAACCATTCAAAAATATTTTTCATTACTTAAATATTAACATAACTTTGGACCCATATCCTGCAGAAACCCTTTACTTTTTCGGGATAAAACGTGTCCTCAATTTTAACCCATCATATAACTTAAGACAGTGCCAAGTTGCATCAACATCCGTCTAATAGTTTCAGCGTTGTATGTGTTCATTTAAATAAGTTTCAACCCCTATCCTGCGAGAACCCATAAATTGTTCGATATGTAAAGTATCCTATGTCCTACCTCGTAGTATTAACTCAAATCATAACAAGTTTCATTTGAATTCATCCAGTATAGTACCGGCGGCGTGATGTGCGGCTAAGATACAGACTGACAGACATACAGACAAAAATGAAAAAACATACAGTTATCGAAAATAGAGTGACTTAAAAAAAACACTATCTTTAATGTACAGAATTTGGACCCATATCCCACAGAAACCTTTATTTTTTCGGGTCAAAATGTATCCATAATTTTTACCCGTCTTATAAACTATGTCTGTGCCAAGTTGCATCAACATCCGTCCAATAGTTTCAGCGTACTACGTGTTCTTTTAAATAAGTTTCCACCCCTATCCTGCAGGAACACTAAATTTTTTCGGGATGAAAGTATCCAATGTCCTACCTCGAAGTATGAACTCAAATCATACCAAATTTCATTTGAATTCATTGAGTATTTTCGGCGTGGTGCGTTGCCAAGGTACAACCAGACAGACGGACAGACAGACAGTCAGACAAAAATAAAAAAAATACAGTGTTGGCTTTAGTGTTGAAAATAGAACGCCACAAAAAAAAAAAACATAATTTGGGACATTATCCCACAGGAACTCTTTATTTTTTCGGGATAAAAAGTAAGTATTTTAACCCATATATAAACTATAACTGGGCCATATTGCATCAAAATCCGTCGAGTAGTTTCAGAGTGGTTAGTGTTTTTTGAAATAACTTTAAACCTCAATCCTGCGGGAACCCTTTCATTTTTCGGAATGAAAAGTAGCCTATGTCCTACCTCATAGTATGAACTCAAATCATACCAAGTTTCATAAAAAAACATGGAGTAGTTTCGGCGTGATGCTTAGCCAAGATACAGACGGACAGATAGACAGACAAAATTATGGCTTCAGTATCAAATCAAGAGTATGTTCCAAAAATAATAATTGTGCCGCTATTACCTAATTCAGGTTGCTATCGATTGCTATGAGACTTCACTATACATTCTCCCAATCAGCAAGTGGCAACTTTAAATTGCCAACTTAACTATCGATTGAAAGGCATGAAAGTGGGGCAAGACAAGTTGCGAAATCCCTTTTAACCAATTACTCTCAATAAACTTGCCAATTTTGACTGCAGTTGTAGGTCAAAAGTATGGTAATACGGACACTGACCTTAAGTTTATGCAAAGATGCCTGAACACTAACAATTAATTAATATTCACAGAGATGTATTTACCATTAAAATATCAAACCCCTTTACTCCGGAATACTTTAGTAGTATCTACATCAGTATAAACCCCAGTATAAAATAAATAACTTCCATTACTATGCCATTCTATTCATCAATAGGCAGCACAATTAAACTTCGTAAGCTTAGATATAGCTTGCTTTAAAAGTGACAGTGAGGAAATGGCTCTTCACACTACATCGTGATGCAATCGAGCTTTCACTGATCGTTCGGCAATGACACATAATTCTCTAACCAAAATTCGTACAACTTCTCCCAGACACGCATATTAAACTCTTCTCAATCTTCCTCACCACACAGCAGTACACTCTTTTACAATATCATAAACACGATTGTGGAATAGGTATGAAGAAATTTTTATATATGCCTATATATACCTAGTTCTGATAAGTTTTTTAAAACATGTCTCGTAAATATTTTTATTATGATAAACGGCTTCAACCTCCCGCGAGGAAGTGCGAGAGGGTTTCAGTTATCACTCCTTCTGCTTCGCTCCTCAATCGAATACTAACATCCAGCTACTAGTACAATTTTACAAATGTATGCTAGGTAGTTCCTTTACACGCTACCTCATTTGATAAATGCCAATAGCTGTACGGTAGATTCTCAATCTGTAGTAAGCTCTCATCTTACCTTGTTAGAATTAAGTCCCACAACAATATTTAACTCCTTCCTAAGATTCCTATGTCCCTAGGTACAACAACAATAAACAACAATACAACAATAAATAGACGAAGGAGAAAACACACAGCCTGCCTCCACGTATAGCTAAGAATAGCAAAGTTGTAAACTCCTGCATCAATAGCGAATGCATTACTCACCTTCGATTTGCTGACGATATAGTCATCATGGCAGAAACCCTGGAAGACCTAAGCACAATGCTCAGTGACCTCAATATTGTTTCCCAATAGGCTGGTCTTAAAATGAACAGGGGTAAGACGAACATCATGTCAAATGCCCATGTCGCACCCATGTCGGTCGATGTTGGGAACGATATTATCGAAGCTGTTGATCACTATGTCAACTTAGGTCAGACGATCAAACTGGGTAGATCCAACTTCGACAAAGAGGTCATCCGACGAATACAACTAGGGTGGTTAGCGTTCGGGAAATTACGCCGTATCTTCTCGTCAAAGATACTGCAGTGCCTCAAGTCGAAAGTTTATAATCAGTGTGTGTTGCCAGTGATGACATACGGTACTGAGACGTGGTCGCTAACTATTGGTTTCATACATAAACACAAAATCGCGCAGCGTGCAATGGAGAGAGCTATGCCACGGTAATGTTATCTATACAGTATTGTGACTCGGCTCTGTCCTTGAAATAACTACCTACAGCCGCGTGGTACGTAAACACGCGATAGGGCTGCCCGCCTGCAATGAAATGCCTGATGAAATTAAAATACTAAATAATTTCATCTACCAACATGAATTTATATCTAGTTTTGTGATTGTATATTTTAATATGTAAAAAAGAAATATATTCGTTGTGAATGAAATAGGAAGTGTTCAATAAAAATACATGTGTGTTTTTTTAACTAGTAGAAATAATAAAAAAATACACCCTTATAAATTTGATACAGAAAAATATTTGCGCCTCAAGTGAGACGTACGAAAAGCTTTATTGTTAAATTTAATAGTATAAAAATCCGCATTCGGATAAATAGTTTAATTAAAAATTCTTTTGAGAAACATGGACAAGGAGGACAAAAAAGAATATCTTTCACTTGGTTATAGATACCTGCAGCTACTTTATAATTAATATGTTTTGTTTTAAATGACGTTCGGAATATTTCCTCAATTTTTTCTACATAATCCACGAAATCATCACTGGGTACTATTAAAAAAGTTTGTTAATTACTCTTACTGTAGTCCCGATACCTTCGCCATTCGCGACTGGCCGTGTACCGAGTGGGTACCGACACGAGGCGCGTAGGTATAACTCACTTTCCGGCCGCTTGTATGAAGATAGAATACTGTATAGATAACATTACCGTGGCTATGCTCGGTGTTTCACTACGTGATAAGAGCCCTAACGAAGAAATCCGTAGAAGAACCAAGGCTATCGACATAGCTCTCAGAATTTGCAAGTTAAAGTGGCAATGGGCAGGCCATATAGTTCGCCGAGCTGACAACCACTGGGGAATAAAGGTTTTCAAATGGCTACCACGAACAAGCAAGCGAAGTGTAAGGATACCCCCCACACGTTGGACGGACGAAATTGTAACCATCGCAGGGAGTCGGTGAATGGAGGCGGCACAAGATCGTTCGTCGTGGCGCTCTTTTGGGGGAGGCCTATGTTCAGCAGTGGACTTCTAAAGGCTGAAATGATGATGATGATGAAACTCCTGCTCACCTTTGTATAGTCGTGATGTTCTTACTCTTCTGGACATCAGTCCAGGGAACTCCCCAATAGAAAAAAAAGGTCTCATACCTCAGAATGATGATTAGAACTCATTATGTATTCCTTCACACACATTACTGGCATAGAATTTTTTTATTTACTCTGAAGCTATAAAATTTTATGTTTATGGACTAATACTTGGAATTCAGATACACATTTGGTATATACTTATTGGAGGAACAAAAATAAATGAGACGAATGTAATATATTCACGTACATCCTAAAAGATTCGTTCTTTTAGGGGTTCCGCAGTCAAACAAGGAATCGTTACAGGTTTATCCTATGTCTGCACTTCCATTCTAATCAGATACTACACTACCTTACCGTAAGGTTCTATCTTCACCAGCACCACAAGATTACAATTCGTATATTTACAAATATTTACAAACGCTGCATGAGGATTTAGAAAAGTTATGTAATGAAATTACAACTCTAAAACAAACTGGGGGAATAAATCAAAGCGACCCTCTTACACGAGTCGCACGTCTCCTGTAGTCTATCTTTTGTTTCATCTAACACTTACAAATCTAAGATACTAATGAATAGCACGAATTCACCAAAAAAAAATTGTGCCAGGGTTAATTAAATTCACATTCTATGCCTACCAACCCAACGCGTAGTTCTGTTCACGTCAATAGTCAACAAATCCAGTGAGAGCCAGAGTCCAACCGAAAAAATAGCTTATCTTCTAGCGTATCACGTAAAGACTAAAAGACCGCATGCAATTCGGGTTATACTATTCGTTTGCTTCACTGCTGGTGCGGTGATGAGAAATTCAAGACTACGCATGTCCAGTACTCGCATGGTTGGCTTTTCTTCGTGTGATAAATTATGCTAAAGAAGCTTATTTTTTGTATATAAACATTTATAATCTTTTACTATTAGTAAACTCTCGAATGCATGAACGGAATTAACTTAATAGATAGCTAACACTTTATTGTATCAAAAGAAACGCTACTAAATAACTATAAATTGTCGGATAGATAGATAGATAAATAGATAGATAGATAACACTTTATTGCACCAAATGAAACACTTACAAACAAAAATAAATTTAAAAATATAGTACAATCAGCGGATTTATCGCTAAGCAGCGATCTCTTCCAGGCAACCGTAGGCTATATTGAAACACATGACTATATAATAGAGGCAGTTGTTGGTGTGCAAAGTTTGAGTATAATACCCAAAAAAGAAAGAAAACAAGATTACAAACAAATAAAACAAAAATGAATTTGAACAAAATATAAATAACAAGATAATACTAACAAATATATAAATAGCAAATACTAGTAAATATATAAACATTTTAATAAACTAATAAATATTTTATGGTAGGTACATAATTAATTTACATGATAGATATGGTTAGTGCAGTAACCTTGAATACTTGTGTTGAAAACTATACAATTTGAATCAAAATGATAATTTGAGACCGTCGTCCGTACATATTTTTACTTTTCATAGGTAATGAGCGAGTAGACGAGTCTTCTGTGGGACTGCTGTTCCTTTTCCTTCTATACTTCCAAACTCTTTTTACTCTTGTAAGAGTTAAATCCTTATTCATCTACGCATATGGTAAGAACATTAACAGCTTCGTCACACACACACACGCACGCACGCACGCACGCACGCACGCACGCACGCACACACACACACACACACACACACACACACACACAGTCATAGTCATAGTCATAGTCATAGTCATAGTCATAGTCATAGTCATAGTCATAGTCATAGTCATAGTCATAGTCATAGTAATTTATTCATAACAATATAAGTTACATGTCAAAAGGGCAAATATTACCAATAATAATATCAAATTAATGGAATACAATTTCGACTGACTAATAATAATAAATAGGTACATTTAAAGTACCTTACAATCATATCATTAATTGAACAATTATTGATTGTTAAAAGTAAATAAAAAATATTACACACACACACACACAAACACATGACACACACACTGACAGAAAGCTTGTTTCCCAGAAGTAGAAAAGAAGTGTGCTGGTGATGATTAATCAAATTTTGATAAACATTGGAAAAAGTGGATACAAGCTATTAGATCGGACACAATTGGAGCAGGTTCTTACTGACATGTGATCGTTGAGCTATTGGTCTCAGCTTGTTGATTATTAGCAGTTGTTAAGCCATGTCAGAGGCCCTCAGGCGGCCTGAAATACTCTGACATCAGAGACCAGCGCCAGAGGCCAACACTACCTCATACGAAAAGTTTTTTTGCTCAAGGTATTATAAGTACCTACCTATAAATTATTACAGTACCTTCCTGTAGATAGTATAGAACCTACGGATTGGTTTAGTGGCTAGAGACCCTAAGTACGAAATCAAACGGTCGCGGGTTCGAATCCTGCATTTGTATGATGAGCAGACGTTTGTTTCCGAGTCATAGATAATATTCTATGTGTAAGTATGTCTATCCGTAATCTAGTGCCCATAGTAGGTATAGGGTATCCTAGTTTGGGGCTAGGTAATAATTGGTGTGGAATTGTCCCGAATATATTTATTATTATTATTATTATCATCTTTATCATCTTTATCATCTTTATCATCTTTATCATCTTTATCATCTTTATCATCAAATGAAATATATCAAATCTTTATCTTTTACATCTCGGGTCTATGCCCGGACCTTTAATAGGCTTTAGTGCAGCCATAGCCAACACCAAGAGGCTCTTTTAACTTAAATAATATGCAAAATACGAGTTGGGGATACAAGGTTATGAGGAACTATTATTAAATTGCCAACATAAACTGGACTATGAGAGTGGTACTCCAGCACCTGCCAATTCCATCTCATTTAAAAATATGAAGGTAAGTGGTGACTTGCCATCCACTAAACGGGCCCCATATAAGGGCCGCCAGTATTGGCGACGTAAGGGGCAACGTTGGTGTGGATGGAGAGGTGTGCTGCAGTCTCACTTAGAGCTGCTCCCGGCTTATACCCTTTAACACTTCCACCCTTGGAGCTTAGTTTCTTAGCTTTTGCGTCTCCTCCCCCAGAAGACCAGTTTAGGCAAGCTGGGGGTCAGGGGTCTCATTTAGCCCCTACGATTTTATTATTATAATTATAGAAAGATAGAATATACTACCTTTGCCCGCGGCTTTGCACGCGTGTTCATTTCGCGAGGTTAAAATTCCAGGACTTAAAATACCAATATACGAGTACCAACATTTAATCAAAATTCCTTCAGCTGTCTAAAAGTTTTTTATCGATTGCTCGGCTTCCACACATTATTTTGAAATACCAAGTACACCAGTTTTTAAGTCAAACCGTAAGCTATCATACAATTAAAACCGCATCACAATCGGTGTAGTAGTTTTTACGTGATTACAAACAAACAGACGCAGATAAACAGGCAAACAGACTCACTCGATTTAAAAAATGTTATATGTAGGTATGATGCACTAAAAGTAAACCAAATTTATTAAATGGATGTTTACATTAGATTACTGTGCAATATTAGTAACAATTTACATTTCTTGAAAAATCAGATTTCTTTAATTTTTTTTTATGTCTAGATTCCACGGGAACTTTTGGTCTTACAAAGTTTCACTTGTACTTATATTAAAGTTAAATAACTGATCTTTAATTTTTACCCATGCTTTTCTTCGTGGAATAAGTATTTTAGCCGTTATGCTACTCGGAAGGCGGCTAAAACTACAATTTCGAACTTTTTAGGAAAAATGGCCAATGTTTGAAGTATCTCAGGTTTTTCAGAATATAACAGAGCTGCAATTGGACTCAAATTATAGAAAATTTAGTTTTCTTTATAAGTGTTGCAGATAACTTTTCCATGGGAAGCACCTTTTAGAAATTATAAGCCAAAATAAAAAATAAAAACGAAAATTTCGATGTTTTTCGATCACCATGACGTTAGCTCACGTCTTTCGAAGCTGCAAATTTAGTTTAACACTACAAGTATCTATCCTGACAACGTTGCAAAATACAGAACGGTACAGATTTTTGCGACCAAACCACAGAATAAGTCTAACGCGAGTTTTGTGTCAACAAAATGATCATCATCATCATCAGCTTATACCGGTCCTCTGTTGGACGTAGGCCTCTCCATCTTCATGTACATTTCGGATTTCAAGTTATTTGGACATAATACTAAGGGTTGAGATGTCTGTAATTTACATTACTAACTACAAACACGATAACCTTGAAATATTTACATGACAATATTAAAAGTAGGCACATCCTTTCTAACAAAAAAATAAATGAATGAAATCAGATTACGCCGTCATGAACTAAGTATACATTTTGAATTTCATGTCCGTCTCCCAAAGGAACCATGTCAAATATCGGGATGAAAAGTATCCAATGTCATACCGCGTAGTATGAACTCAAATAATACCAAGTTTAATTTGAATTCATTTAGTAGTTATGGCGTGATGCGCGGTCAAAATACAAACAGGCAGACAGACAGACAGACTGAAAGACAAAAATGAAAATAATAATGTTATGACGTCAGAATAGAATCTAGAGAAACATCCGAAAAAATATTACTTCATGCTAAACATAATTTTGGACCCATATCCCACAGGAACCTTTTATTTATTCGGGATAAAAGTATTCTCAATTTTATATACATCATATAAACTATGAATGTGCCAAGTTGCATCAAAATCTGTCCAGTAGTTTCAGAGTGGTAAGTGTTTTTTTAAATAACTTTCAACCCCTATCCTGCGGGAACCATTTAATTTTTCGGGCTGAAAAGTATCCCATGTTCTACCTCGTAGTATGAACTCAAATCATACCAAGTTTCATTTAAATTTATTCAGTAGTTTCGGCGTGATGCCTAGCCAAGATACAGACACACAGACAGACAGAGAGACAGATAGACAGACAAAAATTAAAAAGTTACAGTTTTGTATAGAATATAGAGAACCAACCACAAAAAATAAAACTTCAATGTACAGAATTGGACCCGTTACAGTTTTATTATAAGTATAGACAATTCAATCATATATCTACCTATTCTAATTATAATATATATTACCTTTCTGATATTATAACAGCTGGCTTTATGTAACGATGCGATAAGAAATGGTAAACAAGTTCAGCGCAGAATATGTAATAAATTACTATTATTAAAATGCATTTAAATGGACCTTTAGGAACGAATATTACAAAAATACACCTGTGGTAATAGTAGTAGTAGTAGTAGTAGTAGCATAAAAAACAATTTACTTCAGTTACTTATTCAGTAAACCATTATTTTTTTGTTTGTTTGTTTGTAAGATAGTTCTGGCCTCAGGTGGATTTTGACCTAACGATATCAGCCAATAACAGCCGGGAACGACAGCTTAACGTGCCCTCCAAATCACGTAGTGATTGAAACCCATACATAATCATCATCACCAACAGCCTATACTTGTCCGCTGATGGACGTAGGCCTCTCCTAATGCACACCACAGCTCTTCTCATCTAGTTTCTGCCAGCCGCTTTTCGCAGGTCGTCACTAAACCTGGCCACAGAGCGTCGTACACTACGTTTGCCTAAGCGCGGTCTCCACTCTAGAATTCGTCTACCTCAACGGTTGTCAGTTCTTTGGGAAATGTGACCAGCACACTGCCACTTCAGCTTGCTTTTCTTAGAAGCTATGTCGGCTACTCTTGTTCTCTGTCGGATATGTTCATTATCAATCTTGTCCTTCAGAGAAACTCCAAGCATAGCTCCCTCTATGGCTCGCTGAGCGACATTAAATTTGTGGACTAGTCTGACCATTAGTGTCCACGTTTCGGCTCTGTAGGAGGTAGGAAACATTGTTTGAAGACTTTTATTTTCAGGCACTGTGTTATGAACGACGAAAAGACCTGACGAAGCTTGTTGAATGCTGCCGAATCCTGCTGCATTCTTCTGTTGTTCCTTCTCAAAGTTGTTTTTACCTAATTGCAATAATTGCACCATATAAACATATTGTTGGACAACTTCGAAAGGTACAAATCACGTAGACTGCAATCGACGGCTCCGGGTCAATAAGATCGTTAAACATGATCTTGGTCTTATCTATGTTCATTCCGAGACCGTTGCGTCGAGAAGCATCAACTAGGTTGGTCAGCATACTTTGCAAGTCTTGCAGTGACTCCGCCATTAGGGGGATATCATCGGCAAATAGTATCACTGTGTGTATGTGGCCTATGGTGCCCATCCGACCAAAATAATTGATTATGTTCCAATATTTGCGAATTGATAATATTTTCATTGTATATTAGTACGTTGTGATATCCAGCCCCATCCAAATATATATATATAAATATATATATAAAAGTGAAACGTTGTCTATTTGTTAGTGTGGTGCGTTTTCATGCCAAAACGGCTGGACCGAGTTTGATGAAACATTGTATTAAATATAAAAAATATGGTAAATATGGTAAAGTTTTAAACATAGTTAGGTACTATACCTATTCTACGTACTGTGTAATACAGAAGTCAACTTAGGATACATTTATCCCGGAAAATTAGAATTTCACACGGGAAATCAGGTTTATTTTTGTAGATTGGTTTTACTCGTTTTCACATCAAAACAGGTAAACCGATAAATATGAAATTGTATACACAGTTTCAAAATAGAATACTTTTATCCCGGGCAGAATATAAATCCCGCTGGAAAATTCTTAGTCCGAAACGGCTTAACGTTATGTTGATGTAATTTTTACTGGATACAGGATATTTGTACTGTACGAACCATACACAGATATACATACAATGCATTCATCACGGATTATCTACATACGGAACGATACAAAGAATAGAAAACTTTGATGCCAAAAATAGAAAAATCCCGCTGGAAAATCGAATTACAAAACGGCTTAAAAGATGTCAAGGAAATTTTGAACATAAATACTGTACAATAAAGAGATAAACATAAAATACATTCACCCCGGAAAAGATAAATGAAAGCAAAAAGACAGGAAAATTGTGGTTGATTGGTTGTACTCGCAGCACATCAAAAGATATTGGAGTACCATATAGGATATCTTTAACCATTATATACGTGGGCAAAGCCACGGAGCATAGCTAGTGATATTAATATAGTACAATAGGAATGCATATCAAAACCACATGTTGGATTGTGATCTATATTTGTTTTTTGCAACTAGTCATATAACTGGTATTCATTTTATAGTTTAGGGTTGCTACGCAAGAGGAAATGGATCGTGTTACAAAATCGAAGTACCTAGTATGTTCTAACTTAATGTAATATAAAATATCTATCTATACTTATAATAAAGCAATTTTCAAGAAAGTATAAAGCAATAATAAAGCACTTGAAAATTTATTTGTAATGATTAGTTTAATTTATTTTTTTAGTTAAGTTGTGATTAAGTTTAATTTAGCAATTTGACATTTTGTATTATTTATTTAGACTATTATTATTATTTTTCTCTCGCTTAGTCGTACGATTAAATAATAAAGCAATGTGAACGAAAAAGTCTGTACAAAGAAGATATATAAAAAAATGGTCTAGGGTACTTAAAATAAGTTACTGAACAAGAATGTAACATTTTACAAATTAATGCCTGTCTGTTTGTTTGTATATTTGTTCGCGCATAACGTAAACACTACTGGACCGATTGCGATGTGGATAGATTACAATTTTATATTCACTGTTGGATAGATTAGGTTTTGCTTAAAAACTGGGGTACTTTGTATCTTAATCCGATAATTAGGTGCCAAGTAATCGATAAAAAGCTATTTTGTAGTCGAACCCTAAGCTATCCAACAGTGAAAACCGCATCACCATCGGTCGAATAGTTATTACGTGATGCACGTACAAACATACAGACACAATTTTACAAATGTTATATTCTTGTTCCGTAGCTTATTTTAAGTATCCTAGACCATTTTTTAAATAAAAATTCAAGTTTCTAATAAGAATCATAAGAAACCAGTACCAGTCCCTAAAAGCAGCATCCGTTCACGAGTATGACTTGTGTATGAGGCAACACCTCCGCAAATATTTTAGAGGGAAGGGAGTGACCCGGTACACGGATCTCTCAGATCCACACTATCCACATTCACACTAATATATAAAAGTGTAACGTTCTCTGTTTGTTAGCTTGTTTGGGGAGCTTTCCCGTCGAAACGGCTGTACCGGTTATGATGAAACTTTGTTAATAAAAACATATGTTGTGATTAATATTTGAATTAATGTTGTAGACATTGTAATATTGTTGCAAGTTTAGAAAATAAGTTAATTATGTGCACATGGACGTTTTCTTGTTGACGTAACCGCCATATGCGTGCCACTTTATTGGACGCAAAGTCAACCGGCTCGTTATACACATTTCACCTTCTTAAAGTGGTCTAAAGCGACAACCCTACCTACGACACATTTCTTTTCTATCGGCTAAATACACGCGGCCCCTCCTGTTGCCAAATCCCCGGAGCTCCGATACACGCGGCCCCTCCTGTTGCCAAAAATAAAAACTCTAAATGCACCTGGCTGCCGTGGCAGCCAGTTTTGTACAAGATTTCGATTAAAATGGATTCCCGCGTTCCTTATCCAATCTGAGTGTTTTATTCTTTTAAGGGATATTTTTCCTTTATGTTTAAACACTAAATAAGTACCTATAAACTTAGTATAATAAATAGAACACGTATAAAACTTGACCTAAAATTTAGACGAAATTTTTTGAAAAATTTCTGTTTTTCAAATTGATATTCTGGTCACTTTTTGTACTAAGCTGTGTTTGATATTTTAATGTTATTAGATAGCTACATTCGTGTAATATTTGAATAAAGCATAATAATAGGATGTCATCGATCTTATTTCCAAGATACAATATTTTTTCTGGAAAATCACCCCATTTTTGTCTTCATATTTTTTCCGAGGTTATATTTCCATAAATAATATTTTCTTATGTCTTTGGTTCGGTTTGTCAGTGGCAACATATATTCAGGCAACCACAGACCAAGTTTTGTGCGATTGCGTCAAACCATTGAGCAAGGAATGGAAAATGAGTTTTACGGGAACGCAGCGACGAGAATATTTTCGCGCCAAATTCGACGTAGTGACTATTACTTATCCTGTGCCTATGTATACACATACCGTGCTATAAGGTTCAAAGTGGATCTACCGGGAAACATACAATAATATAATCAATCACTTCTATTCTTTTCCAATTATAAATAGTGTTGATTTCCAGTTGTCAACTTTTGTCTACAGTGTTTGTATAACATTTGCATGACATTGTCGTTTTGATATAAATATGCTTCGCTCACCGGCCTAGCATCACTTGACTAGTCGTCCATTGTTACTACTTACAGAATCCTTGTCTTTTATTCCTGGACTGCTGGAAAAATTTATACATTTTGATTCCTTGTTTCATTTGTCTTCAATTTCAAAATGAAGGTCATTTTCATCGGTAAGTAAAATGTTTATTTACTTAATAAGTTTTCTAGCATTGTCACGAGGCGGTCCCAGGGTTTGGGTTTGTCCCACTAGCCCAGGACCTAAACCTCAGTGACACAAAGTTACAGGAAAGAGATGATCACAGACTTATTGTACTTCGACGATACGGATTAAAACCACTTATGTGGGTATTGTAGGTATTCTGATATATATTTAAAATGCTCATATATATTTGCAATAAACTTATTTATGTATTTATAATATTATTTCGTAAAATTACGGTTTTGCTAATGCAATCAGAGTCCGAATGACAGGTTATTTAAATTTAGAATTCAAAAAATATCAAACAAGCAAATGGAATGAAATGGATTATGAAAGAATTAGGAGATCAAATGAGTATTATTATGAAAGAGGTTTTGACCTCGTCACAATACCCCGCCTCCCCGGAGTTTTTTTTTGTTATTATATATAAAAAAAAATATTGTATGGTTTGCAAAAATTTTGTTGTTATTGGTATCCCAAAACATTAGGTTAATTTCAAAAAAAAGGAGAAAAAAAATGCTAAAGACAAAAGAAAAAAAGTAGTAGAAGTTAATAATAAAAATATATATAATAAGGGTAATAAGGTTAAAATAGTAAAACTAATTAATTAAAATAATGAAAATGCTGAGCTGAAAAGAATTTTTAAACTCTGGCCAATTTTCAAAGAAACTTGTACATTTTTGTTGTTGACCAATTTGGGTTATCGCCTTTAATTTTTAGGTGAACATGTTTATTTACAATGTCAATATACAATTGATTGGATTCCTAGATGCATTCAAATTCGTAAATCACACATTCATTCATCATCATTCATAGTCTTATTCCCATTACTTGAAAATAAAATGCATAAGAAAGAAGAACCTTATATAATATAAAGGTTACTCGTGGAACCAATAGAGTTAGGCTTATTTATACAGTCACTAGCCGCTGATTAGGGTGATTATGTGAGTGAATGTGTGTATGTGTATGTGTGGTGAGTGTGTGGTGTGATGTGTAAATGTATGTATGTATGTATGTATGTGTATATTTATATACAATTAGTTTGCCAAAATGGCTAAACATACCTTAGGGTACGACGTGCCTGTAGCACGTGTATGTACATAGTAAACGTTGTGTTAGAACGTTAAAATAACATAAGTAAGGTAGGTAGGTAATACTCGTAGTATATTAACTATAAGATAATACTGGTTTTGTGACCTAGGCTTGATTTATAGAGTAATCACATTTGCCGCTCTTTTCAGTGTTGGAAGTTTTGTGAGTAGGTGTAGTAAAAAATAATATATGGAACTGGTTTCGCTTTATACTGAACATTATGATTGTAAATAAAAAAAAAACATAGCTAACAATAAGGGTATTAGCTACTGTTAGTACCAAAGAATTAAAGTATGTAGTAAGTACAATAGCACTGAATAGCAATACGTAGGGACTTGATGTCAATATTCATAATGAATCTGAAAAGTTAATGAAGTAAATAAAAAAAAATAACCTAAAAATGTGGACATTATTCCGGAAAGGGAAATTATATTAAAATTACATTATTTACTACTTAAATACAAGGTTATTTGTAAGTAGGGAACATACAATGGTAATAATTAGGTATTTAAATATATGTTAAGGCACAGGAATATGAAAGCAATGTAACTTTCATAGTACATAATTATAATAAAGTATGTAAGTAGACAAGTGATGGTTAAGGTTAAGACGTACGTGGTATAGGTTTAAGGTATTTGACATGCCAACGGCCTAAAGGATTACCAGATAAATCACTGAGGTCGTAAATTAGTGGTGAAATTTTAGCTGCTATGATGCATTTTACAAATTTAGGAGCTAATTTAGCTGAAAAATACTTGCCTGCTGAACTTATGGGATAATTACGTTTCCATATAATGTCACCTTGGTTAAATTCAAGGTGTTGATGATGTTTATTATAATATTTTGCGTTAGTTTCATGAGCGCGGAATAAACGTCCTTGAAATTCAGCAAATAAAGGGCTTAACTGACCTATGTTGTCAGCATACTCATCGCGTGGAGCAAAAATCAATTCTTCAGTTAGATCCGAAGCATTATATACAGAACCACACGTTACAAGTTCGCGACCAAATACTAAGAAAGCTGGTGTAAATTTAGTAGTTTAATTAACAGCTGAATTTATGGCAAATTGGATTTGATTTAAATATAAATCCCAAGTACGATGGTCATTATCAACAAAAGAAGCAACTGCTGTTATAATTGTTTTGTTGTAACGTTCAACAGTATTGACTTGCGGACAGTAACGAGGGGTGTAATTAATTTTTGGTATGTTGTAATATTGAAATAAATCCTGGAGTTTGTGACTAATTAGTTGAGGGCCATTATCTAGGATTATGGTCTCTGGAATACCATAAACCATAAAAACTAAGTTCTCAAGTATATGTTTGATTACAGAAGAGGTAGTTCGCTTCATGGGGAATATAAGACAATATTTGGAAAAGCAACATGTGACTACAAAAATAAATCTATTAAGCTTACGTGTCACTGGAAGTGGACCAACAATATCAATAGATATGCATTGGAAAGGACGAGAACAGTTCTTGGGTTTACCCATCAGACCAATGGTATTTTGATTCTGATGCTTATAAGCGAGGCATGTTTCACATTTAGAAATATGGCTGGCAATGTCTTTGTACATTCCTGGCCAGAAGTATTTTTCTTTAATACGATAGTATGTTTAGAAAGTGCCAAAATGAGTTGCTGTTGGTAATGAATGGTTTTCGTCGATAATAGCTGTACGAAATTCAGATGGGATTACTTCTTTCCAACTCAATTCTGAGTTTATGAGGGTATTACAACGGGTGATTTGTGCTACACTTGGAGTATACAGAAGTGTACCACTAATCAGAAGTATGTATTGGATCATAATTTATCACATTAATTGGTTTAATACGAGATAATGTATCTGGGACCAAATGTTCCTTGCCACGTTTATATTTAATGTAAAAATTAAACATTGATAAGCGTTTGCTCCAACGGGCAAGTCTAACTGTAGGATTATCTAAGTGTAAGAACCATTGAAGTGCAGAATGATCGGTATAGATAGTAAACTTTTGTCATTGTCTAGGTAGCAACGCCAATACTCTAATGCTGTTATAACGCTTAAGAGTTCACGTTCAGTGATAGAATAGTTTCTTTGGGGACCTGTAAGTAATTTGCTCATGTAAGGTATGGCTTTTTCAACCCCATCGAAGTCTTGGATAAGCATTGCTCCAAGTCCAAAAGCGGATGCGTCGCAATGAACAGCAAAGGGTTTAGAAAAGTCAGGGCAAGTTAAAATAGGAGTTGATATTAAAGCTTGTTTGATTTTATTAAAAGCTTTATCAGCTTCAGAAGTCCACTTGAAAGCGGGAGCTTTCTTACTGGTAGACGTAAGTTTAGTGAGGGGAGCAGCTAATGTGCTAAGATTGGGTACGAAGCATCTATACCAACTAGCTGTACCGAGAAACGTTTTCACTTCGCGAGCAGACCTGGGTGCTGGTATTTCTAAGATTGCTTTGACTTTATCAGAGTCTGTGTGGAGACCTTGATCATCAATTACGTAGCCTAGGTATTTAAGTTCATTTCGGAAAAATGCACATTTTCGATAATTTACTGTTATACCTGCTTTTGAAAGTTTTTCGTGTAATTTGTTAAGTAAACGTACGTGTTCCTCGTAACTTTTTGTTGCTATTATTATATCATCCAAATAATAAAAAAGAGAGTCGTTATTATACTCATCAGAAAGAAGATTATCAATGAATCTTTGTTGCGTAGCTGGTGCGTTAGTAAGACCAAAAGGCATAACCTTATTTTGAAAATATCCACGACCTGGAACGTGAAAAGCAGTCTTAGGTCTGTCTTCTAAACGTAAAGGCACTTTCCAAAAAGCTTTAGCAATGTCAATTGAACTCAGATAATTAGAATCTTTAAGGTTATCTATAATGTCTGATATGAATGGTAATTTATAAGCATCTTTTCTAGTTATGTCATTAAGCTTACGACTGTCGACGCAGAATCTACAAGTACCATCTTTCTTAGGGGTAATAATTACAGAATTTAGCCATGGGCTTTCACAAGGCTCTACAACATCTAGTTCTAGCATTTTATCAACTTCTGTTCGAAGAGCTTTCTGTTTTTCAGGTGATAATGATAGCATCGTTGACGAATTGGTGGGTGGTCACCTGTATCAATACAGTGTTCAATAAGGTTTGTTCTTCCTAAAGGAAGTACGTCGGTAGAAATATTACGAAATTGTTCTACGACTGCATTAGCAAGAATCAATTGCATGTCTGTAAGTCTGTCATAAGACTGAAAATAAGTATCGTTATTATTGATGATAAACATGGGAGTAACTGTACTTTTGCGCATACTGACCGTATTAAGTAAGTCTGGAACCAGCTTAAAAGTTTTCCAGAAGTCAATACTTAATATGAAAGGTTGAGTAATTGCGGGTATTACATGGCCATTGATTATAGCAAACTTCTTTTTAAATAAAGTTGGAAGCTTAATAGTACCAATTGAATTGATTGTTTGACCATTAGCAACAGAACCTTTGATAATTTGGTCACGTTGTAGTTCTAAACCATGTTCAAGTAATAATTCATGTGAGTTATTACCTAACATTGTAATGGCACTGCCACTATCCAGCAAACCGTTAAGGATTAAATTTCCAAAATTTACTCTAAGGTATGGACGTTCAGTGTCCGATGTATTATTATTAAAGAGAAGCGTAGAAACGTTGTATGTTTTGAAAAATATTGAAATACTTTTAAGCCAATTGTTCCAATTATTTTGATCAAAGTTATTGTTAGTATTACAATTTTGTGTTTCTAGTTCCTCTCTAATTAGTTTTTTGAAGTTTGTGTACATATAGGGCAATTGGTAAAAATTACGTATTTTTTACCGCAACGAAAACAAACTTTATGTCTGTAGGGACATTGACATAAAGCATGGCTATCGTTTCGACAGCGAGGGCAACATATAGGTAGTGCAGGTTTCTTAGAATCTGCAGCAGTTTAATGTACAGGGTAAGCTTGAGGGTAAGAGTGTGTTTGCACAAGTGGTTGTTGCAAGGTATTATACGGGTAATGTGGTATATTAGGTGTAGCAGCGACTTTGTGTTGGGTATTAGAAGTCGAAAGCTTTGTTATGTCTTGTAGTGTAGAAGGAGTATCAAAATTGGACATTTCAATGCAACTTTCGTACCATTTGCAAGTTTTAAATAATGTTGCGACCGAGTCAAGATCGTTTGGTGATAACCTGTGACCGAATTCGGGTCGCAAATTACGCCTAAGAATATCAATCTTGGCTTTTTCTGAAATAGGCTCACGTAATTTTGCAAATAATGATTCTAATTCAGTAAAATAACAAATCACACGCTCATTTGTTTTTTGTTTGCATGCATCTATGATTTTCCACAGTTTATAGTCATAGTCTGTAATGTCAAATTCTTTTTGTAATGTAATTTTGAAAGATTCCCAATCCGGGATTGTTTGTTTGTGAGCTCGAAACCAATCCACAGGAGTTCCTTTAAGAATGTCGTATATGTGGTGTCGTATAGTTCAGTATGTGAAATATTTCGAGCAATTGCGAATTCCTCTACTTTTTCAATAAAATCTTTTGGGCAACTATCCCCCTTGTAAATAAACCGTTTAATTTCGTTACTTGATCTGTTGATCGAAATATTTTGTAGTTTTTGTGTCAATAGGTTAAAATATGTACTTCCTCTAGAAGAGCAGCTTGGATTGTCTAATGTTTCGAAACGTTTTTGTAAATCGAATAAACTTTTTGAAACATTTTTAAATGTTTCTAGTTGTACTGTCGTAAGTTCGGTGGTAATATCCATGTTATTTAATCTATATTTTTAACATGCAGAATATAGGACGCATTCTTCTCCTTTCGTACCGGGTATGCTATTAAACGTGCAGAAATCATGGTTATACATTTTTGAATTTCAGCTATATCCTGTTCAAAAGTATACGGGCTTTGAAAATCCTGTGTATTCGAGCTGTCAAGTAAGGTGGATAACCTTGAACGTACATTTTCTGCAGTATCTGTTGTATAAACCACGGCATTTCGACATTTTAATTCATAGATCAATTCTGGATTATTTAGTTATCCAGAATTGATCTATGCATATACATATTTAGCGCAGGGTCCATTTTTATTTATATGAGACCAGCAAATAAAATTAAGTATTTACGTTGTAAGTAACGTTACGGTAAGATAGTAACGCATTAAAAATATATAAAAAAAATAGCGTTAATGCAACTACGCGTTAATGCGTCACGCATAATAACGCGTCAAAGTTTAGCGTAATTCGGAACTAGGTAAGCCGATAGTGAAATTCGGAACAAAGTACGTATTAACGAAAATGTCTTACTTACATGAATGACTGGTTTGCAATTATAAAATACACTTTAGTATAAAAAACTGTTCTGGGTTTGCCAAATATTTCCAAAATTACATCAAGATGGCCTAGTACCTTTTAGAATTTTGTGGGACGACTTCAAAATTGAACACTGATTAACAAATTAATTTCACATTTTAAAGAAACTCGAACTCGCAGGTAGGTAGAGCTGGGCAGGGTAACGGGACGTTGAGGGCGCCAGTGTCACGAGGCGGTCCCAGGGTTTGGGTTTGTCCCACTAGCCCAGGACCCAAACCTCAGTGACACAAAATTACAGGAACAGGAGGAGATGATCACAGACTTTTTGTACTTCGACGATACGGATTAAAACCACTTACGTAGGTATTGTAGGTATTCTGATATATATTTAAAAGGCTCATATATATTTGCAATAAACTTATTTATGTATTTATAATATTATTTCGTAAAATTACGGTTTTGCTAATGCAATCAGAGTCCGAATGACAGGTTATTTAAATTTAGAAATCAAATAATGTCAAACTATCAAATGGAATGAAATGGATTATGAAAGAATTAGGAGATCAAATGAGTATTATTATGAAAGAGGTTTTGACCTCGTCACAGCATGCTTATTGAGCGAAATAAACTCGGACATATCGCGTTTGTATTTACAAATGTATGTTTGACTTATGTATATTTGTATGTATGTAAATTTACCCAAATAGGAAAGAAACCGACTGAGAATGGTTGCTTACCAACTTTAAATCCTTATAGATCATAAATGGTCATTCGAAAAGAAAAATGACGAGAGAAACCCAAAGATGTTTTAAAATACCTGTTTAACATAAGACATTTTTTTCTTCACAATATTGCATCCGGTTGTCGCAATATTGAATTTGGATATATTTCATGTGGTTATATATTTAAACGGGACTTAATCGCGCTAAATACTTAATATTTATTTACCTCGACGTTTCGATCAAGTTGCATTGATCGTGGTCACGAGAAGACTGAAGTAGCGGGTGTCAGCGTCGAGAAGGGCGAGCGTCTTCTCCAACTACCCTCATTTGTTTTTGTAAAAATTCAGAATTGTCAGAAGAAATCTGCCTGCCTGAATTAGTGTCGTGTGTCGTGACAAAACCAAATGAGGGTAGTTGGAGACAACGCTTGCCCTTCTCGACGCTGACACCCGCTACTTCAGTCTTCTCGTGACCACGATCAATGCAACTTCATCAAAACGTCGACGTAAATAAATATTAAGTTTTCAGCGCGATTAAGTCCCGTTTAAAATTATAACTATGTGTTAGAATCGAGAAAATTTAAAAGTTACAATATTTCATGTCACTAGCAAGATTAAAACAAATCGATTGACGTAATAATCGTTAAAAATCAGTCCACGCATTTAGTCTATATAGTGCCACAAAGGAACATACATACATACATACATAGGCTGATAAACCCCTTGATAACGAAACCTTACGCTCAGTCAGGTAAAAATGAATCAGTTACAAAAGTTAATCTTGGAGTCAGACGTATCGTTGTAAGCAATAGTCTATTCCAAAATAATGTAACTTTCACATTCACATTTTCTTTCCTCTATAATGTATAATAACTTTACTGCTATTTATTTGGAAAGATAATAGTTATCACCATTTGCAGCCTATACTTGTCCACTGCTGGACGTAGGCCTCTCCTAATGCACGCCCCTGAGCTCGGTCTTCAGCTCTCCGCATCCAGTTTCTGCCAGCCGCTTTTCACAGGCCACACAGGGCGTCCCACATACGTTTGCCTGATATTTCTTCGTCGTTTTCAACGGCGATTCTTGTCATGTTTACTCAAGTTGACGAATGGTCTTACTCATGACGTCGTAAACCGTCTTAATTTGTTTCGGACGATCAATTGTAGTTTAAATTAAACACGAAAGCTTAATGGCGTATTTCACGACCTATAAGTAATGTTTCAAGTAAGCTGATCGCCAGTTAAAGTCACATGTATGAATTTCACCATGCCTGAGCAATACTAACCAAACATTAAACTTGTAGTAGAAACCAATATGCCGCGGACGTAGTCGCGGGCAACCGCTAGTAGGTAAATAAGTATGTTTTTTCATGTTTCAGCTCTTACTATTGCCCTGGTCATTGCTTACGTCCTTGCTCAAGTTCCTATACCTGATCCCGCTGATGTGACTGCACTTATTGCAGGGTTAAGAAATTGTTCTAATGTATGTAATACAACATTTTGTGATAAATATACTGGTGATGATGACTGCTGGTAAGTACAGAATAAATAATAGTTGATCATATTTGGGGGGCTTAGCTAAAAACTGCGTCGTTTTTTGTTTTTTCGTGAGAATATGACAGAATTAACACGACCAAGGTCGGGTCAGCTAGTTCTAACTATATATGGAATCATTAAGTAATTTTTAAACACAACATTGTATGAAACTTTGAACATAGACCTGAACTAGGCATAAACCTGTATATACTAAGTATATTATTTTTAAGCTCTGATTTTTGCTTAACTATTTACTTACAGTATTTTAAAAAGCTTATAATATCAATACCTTTATGAAACAGTGTACCATGACATACCTACTGACTGACTGACTGATAGACAAACGGTGGACCTGAGATTTAAAATTTGGCGGGAATGTTCCTTGGGGTGCATCAAGTAGAGATTTTTTGAAATTCTATCCCTAACAGGGTGAGCGCGGGTTTCAAAGTTTGCACGCGGGTGAAACTACTGGACTCAGGTAGTATGAAATACAAAACGTACTTTTTACAAAATCGTTGAAACATCTGACATCTGAAAGAGGTATTAATATGTATCTCAGGTTCAATTCAATCTAGAATTGAAGATATGAGAAATTTTTGGGTTCATTTTATTGTAGTGTGATGAAGTTACAATTATTAACATGATTAATTCTCTTATTTCAGGTTCGATTGCGCGACGGATTTATTGTGCAAGAATGCAAGATTTTTAGCAATATTATCAAGATAGAGATAGATAGTAGATTCAGGAGACCTTGTTGATTTTATCACTGATTCTATAGTATATCTCTGATAAATCTACTTTATTTGCTTGAAACATTCTACACGTCGTATTTTAAAACTAATGATTATTTATTATCCCTATACAATATAGTCATATTGTAGCAAGTATGGTATTTTGTCTTTTATTTCAATAACCTTACTGATTTTGTGAAAATTGAGATGTTATCAGACTCCTTTCAGGAGGTAAGATTATATCGATGAATAAAACGTATTTCCTGTGAGTAGGCAAATCCTAACTTTTCAAGAGAGCCGAAAAACTTGCGGAAAACTTGGATAAATAATAATTACTCAAAAACAGGCCTCCTAGAAAGTTGATGTACAATATGGTTTTATCTGTGTCCACGAATCTAACTAAAGCTTGAAGTGCTAAAGTTACCTATCGGTAACATATTTTTCACTACTTATAACAAAGATGTCGTAAACAGTTCATAGATTTATAAGAAAGTAACCGAGTACTGTGAATTTCTTGATTCATAAAATGCTGTATTTGCGATATTTTAATCAAATTACAGGTAACATAAAAAAATGTGAGCATGACCAAGAAAAAATGCTAAAAATGGATGTATATAAAAACGCTGTTAATTTAATCAACCTCAATTTTAGTCAGTGTCTGGGCTTTGCCAAGTCCTCTTCCTCTGGGGCTGCTTTTTGAAGAATGAAATCATCAAAAGAACCCCACTTTTACAAAAAAGATTCCTGTTTCCATAGCCATGTAGACCTATTTTCGATTCGATGCAAGTCTTTAACATTGTAGTGCGCCTTTGTGTTGTTATTGGAGGTTTTTCCCATAAACGCCATGCTGGGCATGCGGGTTGGCAATCACGGGGCGTAGCTTCTCGCACCGTTGACGCTGCTGCTCGTCACCGGCCTGTGTCATTTGTCTACGATGATGATGAATGATGACAAGAAACTGGGCTGGACCAGTCCAACAAGCATGGTCAAGGCAGTTTCGACTGGAGGACATCAAAAGGGATCACAGAAAGACCATGTAGCGAGGTTCGCTGGTTTATTACATTCTACGACAACACAAGGTCGAGAGAAGTGAAGTGAAGAAGAAATAATGAAGAAAGCTAATATTAAGAAAAAACATTCAAAGTCAAGTAAGCTTCAGTTAGTGATAATGTTTTTACGGTAAAGCCATAGAAAGCACAAGACCTGCGGTCACTGATAGGAGCGTGGAGTGGAGGAAAGGATCTTAATAGTGTAGGCACACAATCTAGTCAAACCTAACTTAATCAGTTGAAACTAGGAAATGTATTTTATATCGTTAAGTTTTTGCATAGAGACTAACTGCCAAACCCGTAAACAACGTTGTCTTACCTTTCTTACTGATTAATGTATCCTAGTTACCCAAAACTCGGAACACAAATATATTAACATTCGGCATCTCGTCACTCCCAGGGGTGGAGAATGACGTGTGCACATTAAAAACATTCCGCGGGCAACACTGGTCCTGCCAAAATTAGCACAACAATACAACGGCGATCCGTCATCGTATGACTACTGATATACTTTAATGGAGATTTTGTTTTGTCGGGATTTGTATAGCGCGGTAAGGAACAGGTAACAAAAATCTCAATACAGGATCAAAACCTGGCGATTTTGATGCTGTATTGAAATTTTTGTTTTCTATGATTTCAATGGATTGAAACTTTGGCCAAAACAGCGAGAACGATGGGTGCCAGAGAATGTCAGAAGTACTCCTGGCCCTGATTAAGATAGCGGAATGAATTTGACTCCTTCTCCAACTATTAGATCGCAAAAGCTCTCAATTGCGAGGAATGGCAAAGGAAAGGGAGGTCTTTGCTCTACAGTGGGATGATCAGGGCTGAAAATAAAATTACAAAGTAATTTTTTGGTTTCGAATGTTTAGAGGAAATAAATAAAATGGTCGTCAAATATGCTATACAGCGGGATAACGCTGGATTTTGGGCACATTGTTGGACATTGAAGATCGTTTTTTTAAGTTTTAGTCATATTATTAATTGCCTATTTTTGTAATTGCCCTTATCAATAGTAAAATCACCAAAAACATAGATAAATATCTTAGTAGGTACTAAACTTTTTACTCTATTTACTACTGTTACTACTTAAAAGTCATCATAGCCGCTAGTTCCCGGGTTATTGGGTATTTGACTTGTCAAGAAAATAGTTTCAAAATATAACTGAGGCAAAATTCAGCGTCCATCCTTAAAATAGTGAACAGTGAAATAAACGTACTTACATAATTTATATCTAGGTACACAAAGCAATAGTATAAACAGGAGTTTATCCATAAGAATGTCCTATCAATCACTTACGGAAACCTATCAGGGCGTATCCATTATGCAAGAGATAAGTTCGTACAATAACTTGTGGTACCTCGCTACCATCGATCAGGGCGTGTAACACAGATTACAAGGTCCATGGTAGACATCGATTTTAAATAACATCTAAGAGGTCATCATCAGCATCAATTTCCACATCATCGCTTTCCATCAGGTGAGATCATGGTCAAACTTTTTTTGATTATTATGGATTAGGCAGTCGTTTCGGCAGGCAGACTAGTAGGTCGAAGGGCTTGAACACACCTGGGTTGTAATTTACCGGAAACACTGACGAGGGCGAAGCTCTTCCTTTGCAGTTCTTAGAATAAATGAAGAAGCGTATAACGCGTCGTTCCAGTGCAAGGTATTTCTGCCAAGGGTGGTGTTCAAAGGCGGATCGTCTGGTCGTACAGTGACGGAAAAGTTATTGTTTGTTTGTGTGTTTGTTTGTCGTATGAGGTAGGGCTGGCCTCTAATGTTAAGAGTTTGTCAGGCCTCCCGAGGACCTCTGACATGGCTTAACGACTGCTATTAATCAATAATAGCCGAGAACGAAAGTTTCAAGTGCCCTCCGAAGCTGGGAGCGATGGAAGACCGCACATAACTTAGGAAAGTAATTGGTGTGGAGCGTAGGACCAAACCCGGTATCGTTGGATTCTAAGTTGTACTATTGAACCGTTAGGCGACCATCACTCTATATACCATCATCTGAAAGATGATGTTGGAATCAGATTTTACAGATCTCGGGTACACTCACAATACAGGCCTCCCCCTAATATATAAACCCCCGGTAACATATAAGTCCCAATTAACATAGAATATCATTGGGCCTCGCCCATAAAACGCCACGAAGATCTGTTGGTCACTATTTACACCAATGCAAACTGGCACTATTCATGTTAATTCTAGGTACACCCTTTTTTCCAGCAAAATAATTACAATATTATAAATGCAATTGCGTTTCTTTGCTCTGTGTCTGTTTCTATCTATCTACTCAGCCCGCATCCACCCACTGCTGGGTATAGGTCTCCTCTCTTTCACGCCATTTCTTCCGGTCCTGTGCAAGTCTCATCCAGTCTATTACTGCGTGCTTAACGGCGTGTCGTCTGACCATCGGGCTGGTGGTCAGCCCCGTGAACGCTGCGCTCCTCTAGTCCACCAATCCGTTATCGCTTTGGTCTATCTTTTATCATCCCGTCTTGCCAAGAGTCCCGTCTATCTCCATTTAAGCTTTGCTATGTGTAAACCTACATCTTCGACGTTAGTACAACGTCGAATTTCGACGTTCGGTATACGGTCTAGCAGGCGGAATTTTAGCATGGCGCGCTCTATTGCTCTCTGAGCAACTCGTCTTCTATACATCTGCTCTTTTGTGAGTGGCCATGTTTCGGCACCGTATGTTATAATGGGGAGGACACATTGGTTAAATATCTTGGTTTTCAGGCATTGCGGGATGTTTGATTTGAGAACGTCATTAAGTTTTCCAAAGGTGGCCCATCCAAGTTGCAGGCGCCCAGAGATCTCCTGCATCTGAGAGCCCCCGTCGAAAGATAAACGTTGTCCAAGATAGATGTATTCATTGACTACCTCTATAGGGCAGTTATCAAATTAAAGTGTGTCTGTTTACCATAAATCAAAACTATTTATTAAGATATTGTCCTTGAGATGCACAATACACCCCAAGAATGCACAATACAGTTCAAGTGGGACTTCAGTACTGGCCTTGCCACCCCCATCTATACTTATAATAAAACTGTGACGGGTCCAATTCTGTACATTGGAGATATTTTGAAATTTTCTTTTGGAGGATACTATATATTCGATACTGAAGCCAAAACTGTTTTTTTTTTGTCTGTCTGTCTGTCTGTACCTTGGCATCACGCTGAAACTACTGAATGAATTTAAATGAAACTTATGTATGATTTGAGTTCATACTACGAGGTAGGTTATAGGATACTTTAATCCCGAAAAATGACAGGGTTCCCGCAGGATAGGTGTTGAAAGTTATTTAAAGAACACGTATCACGATGAAACTACTAAACGGATTTTGTTGCAAATTGGCACAGTCATAGTTTATATAATACGTAAAAATTAAGGATACTTTTTATCTCGAAAAAATAAAGAGTTCCTGCGGGATAATGTCCCAAATTTTGTAAATTGAAGATATTTTGTAATTTTTTTTGAAGGCCGTTCTATATTCAATACTAAAGCCAAATCAGTATTTTTTTAGTTTTTGTTTGTCTGTGTGTCTGTCCGTCTGTCTGTATGTCTGTCTGTCTGTACCTTTGCAACACATCACGCTGAAAATACTTACTGAATTCAAATGAAATTTGGGTTTGAGCTTATACTTCGAGGTAGGACACTGGATACTTTTCATCCCGACAAATTAAAGCGTTCCTGCCGGATAGGCGTTGAAAATTATTTAAAAGTACACGTATCACGTTGAAACTAATAGACGGGTTTTGATGTAACTTGGTACCGTCTTAATTTATATGATGGGTTAAAGTTGAGGACACGTTTTATCCCGAAAAATTGAAGGGTTTCCGCGGGATATGGGTCCAAAGTTATGGTGATATTTAAGTAATAAATAATATTTTTTGGATGGATCTCTATATTCGATACTGATGCCAAAACTGTTTTACTTTTTTTTTGTCTATCTTTCTGTTTGTCCGTATCTTGACCGCGCATCGCACAGGAACTACTGAATGAATTCAAATGAAACTTGCTATGATTTCAGTTCATACTACGAGGTAGGACATTGGGAACTTTTCATCCCGAAAAGTTAAAGGGTTTCCGCTATATAGGGGTTGAAATCTATTAAAAAGAACACTTATCACGCTGAAACTACTAGACGGATTTTTTGATGCAAATTGACACTGTCATATATCTATACTTAGAATAAAGCAATAGGTACGAAAAAGGCTGTAAAAAAATAAGATAAATAAAAAAATGCTCTTGGGTGCTTAAAAAGGGTATTAACACGTTTTTTTATCGTTTCTGTCTGTCTGTCTGTTTGTTTGTTTGTTCACGCATCACGTAAAAACTATTGGACCGATTGCAGTGTGCTTTCATTGTTAGATAGCTTAGGGTTTGATTTAAAAACTGGTGTAATTGGTATCGCAATCTGGTGAGTTAGAAGCCGAGCAATGGATAAAAGTATTTTTCACGGCTAAAGAAATATTGATCAAATGTTGGTATATTGGTCTTGGAATAGCACATTATGGTACTTTGAACCTAAAGAAAAGACCGCGCGGCCGAAGCTTCGGATACAGCTAGTCTCGAATAAGAATAAGATAGTCACCTTTATCATTACACGGAATTAGCATCCCGCGTCGTTCACCGGTCGCTGGTCGGCCTCTTTTACGCCCTGTTTTCCAGTTCGTGTTCGCCACTCGAGACCTGCTTTCCTTTCATTATGATTTGTGAAGAACTGTAAGCTTAGTTAGTTTATCTTAGCTCGCGTAGTCACGTGTTGTATGAGTTAAGCCAAACTGGCTATTGGTCTGCAACTTTCTAATACCATGTGATTTGCGACTTTTCGTTCCCTCACACTTACAATAATCTTAAAGTGTCGAGAAGGCATGATAACATCTGTTGTACATTCTTACAACCCTCAGTCAGTCTCGCAACCCCATCGCGCATTACCATAACCTTTATGGCGCGGAAAAAATAATGGGGCTTAGCTGAAATGGCCAGCTTGGGGTCAATACAAGTGCGTTTTGTCATCATTTTGGGAGATAGTGGCAACCCTTTGTGAAGACGGATAGAAATTACATCATCATCAGCCCGAGTAACAGATGGACGAAGCCTTCTCTCAAAGTACGCCACTGAGCTCAATCTTCAGATCGATTTCCTGGAATCATGCAATTCAAATTTCGAGCACTTCCCGATTATCTATCTGGCTGAAACTTTCAGGGTAGCTCACAAACCAATGACAAAGGAATAAAAAAATAAACGAATAAGAAACTCGATATGTAAATAAGAAAAAAAACTTAAATAGTGACAAAGCAGTAAAAAACAATAAAACAAAAAAAAAAAGTTTTGTTTTATTTAATTTTGTTATGTTATTCTTATTAAGTATAATATCGTCGATCCACCTAGCTGGAGGGCATCCCACACTACGTTTGCAGAGCCACGTTGTCTATCCCAACGGTTATCGGTCCTTCGACAAATGTGACCAGACCACTCAAACATCAGCTTGCTAATAATATGGGCTATGCTGATAACATTAGTTCTCTGCCAGATCACCTGGTTCCAGATACATCTTTCAGAGTAACTCTGAGCTTAGGCCCCTCCCCCCCCCCTCCTATAGCCCGCTAAACGACTTCAAATTGGTGGCCAGGTTGCATCTTGAGTGTTCACGTCTCGGCTCCGTATGTCATGCCCTTGATGTCATACAATAATATATTTTTTACATACAAACAAATAATCTATAGGAATTATTTCAACCTGACTTGACCTTTCGATAAAATCACTATCAAATACCGCAATAATAGAGGCCAATATTTCCCCTGGAAGCTTGCACTAGTTGTCCCCTCCGGTTCGCGTGATGAAATGCGACAATCCAAATGACGTGTGACACATACGTGGTGGAGGGTTAGTTGTGTGACTCACGGCTACTGAAATGAGAAAGTCAGACTGACAAGTTTTTTCGGATTTATATTCGGGACAATTCCACACCCAAACTAGGATACCCTGTACTATGGGCACTAGATAACGGATAAACAAACATACATAAATACGAATATCAACATCCATAACTCAGAAACAAACATTTCTGCTCATAACACAAATGATTGCCCCTTGGAGCATTCGAACCCGCGACCATTTGATTTCGTTCCTAGGGTTACTAGCCAGTAGACCAACCAGCCGTTTAATTATGTATTCAATTTATGTTATATCTATAGGTATTCTGCCACGTAAGCATTATAAGATAGTATAGACTCTCATGCCTACATCAATTTGGCTGTTATTTCTTGGTCCACTATCCATTATAAGCCAGTTTTTTTCTTGTCGTATGAAGTAGTGTTGGCTTCATGTGTCAGAGTAAAGGCACTTGACCGTTACGGCTAACATAATAATACGGGTAACATCACGATGGGATCAGTGCGAACTAACACAAAACAAGACAAGATCCGAAATGAACTGATCAGGCAAAGAACCAAATTTACCGACATAGCTCAAAGAATTAGCAAGCTGAAGTGAACTGAAGAACCAACAACCGTTGGGGTAGACGAGTTCTGGAGTGGAGACTGCGTTGAGGCAAACATTGTGAAGGACACCCGCCGGCCAGTTGGAGTGACGACTAGCGAAAAGCGGCTTGTAGGAACTGAATGAGCCGAAGATCGGGCTCAGTGGCGTTCACTAGGAGGCCTACGTCCAGCTGCGGACGAATATAGGCTGATGAGGATGATGATGATGAACACGAAAGGATTCCTTTCCGCTAAACTCAAAAGTGTTAGTTTATTAATTGTGGATGCAACACAATTTCATTACAAAAGATGGCTTTAGCTTTGATTTTTCTTGAGAACTTGACATATCTAATTAAAACAACTAACACGGGCGAGGTCTTGCTGCAATGTGGCAGCAAGACCTCGCCCGTTACACGCTTGAGATTTGTACGTACGAGTGAATCATATTTTGAGTGCTTGGGGGTAAGTTTTTTTTTTTAAATTCTCTTTCTCTCTGGACAAAGCGTGGTTTCCTTGCAGTGGGCACATAATAGGCTGAATGATGCTGATAATTGTTCTTAATGACGTAGTAGCTATTTCAAACACAGTTTATTTTTTTAGGTTATTTAATTGACTAGGTTATTTAATTGACCGTGTGTCCCTTAAAATAAGAAGGGTCTGTGATGCCCTCGAGCAGGGATCTCGGATGCGTCTGGGGATTTTGGGAATTCTCCGGACTCTGAGTTGAGCTAGTTTAGAACCAAGATTGGAATTGTGAGACATTCCTTAAGAATCCTGAGGGCAATTTTGGGTTCTAAAGACGAACATTCACTAAAGGTTTGCAAGTACTTGCAAGTTCATTATGTTTATTAGTGAATATTTAAATATACATTTGCCGCAAGGTGTGGAATTTGGAACATTTTTTTGGATGAGCTGGAGAAAGATAATTCAGTATTGAGATTGCGCTCGTTGTGCAATCTTTATGAGTATTTGTTCGTAGAACGGGTACAAAGTGGTACAAAACCTCCCACATAATATATATTTGACGGCCGGTTGGTCTAGTGGCTAGTGGCTAGTTTTTACGTGATGCGCGAACAAACCTACAGACAAACTTACAGACAAACAGACTCGGATTTAAAAAAAGAACTATTCTTGTTCAGTAGCTTATTTTAAGTACCCTCGATAATTTTGTTCTTAATTATCTTCATTGTACAGACTTTTTCGTTCTTATTGCTTTATTATAAGTAATGGGTAGGTAACTGTTATGCTTAACACTTCTTGATATGCAATAAATAAATATCTTTACAAAAATGAACGATCCTTATGTTTAGAGCCCTTATTAGGTTCAGCAGTAAAGGAACTAGGAAGGAAATGGACGAGTTTAGTCCACCCAAAGTTCCACCAGGCCCTGCTTCTGAAGCTATAAAACACAAAATCTGTATATACAGATAAATTTGAGGAACACAACCACAGAATAAATACAGAACGTAGGCGCTAAATTTAAAGCTTACTAAAAAAAACTAAATAAAAAAGATATTAAAGATACCGATAGAAGCTACCCGTTCATCCAAAATCGTGTCTTTTCACTTCTAGAAGCACATTGTATGAAACAAGAAAACCTTCAGAAACAAACATAAAATAAAACTTGCATCACCTTCATAAAAAGGATGTCTTACAAAATGTTATCTAAAATAAACTATTTATAAATAGGAACATAAGTATATCATTATAAACTTTAGATATGATACTTTAAACAAAAGTTTTTTTTTAAATAAAACCCATCTAGTTACAACCCTAGACCCAGGCAAATGTTTCTAATTTCAATTATCATGTTTCTAAAGCACTGCACAACATTGCCTACTAAGTATTTTTTTCATAAAATCATCTCCTTTTTATAAAAAACAAACGATATGGATAATGTACAGTATTTTCATACCCTGGGATGTTATAACTACACAAAAACACTTATTTTAAGGACGAGATTTTGAAAAGTTACAGCGCACTATAAAAAAACTCTCAACGCGTCGATTTGTCTCGCTCAACTGACAGCGCAACAATAGTGTTACAATTTAAAAAAATAAAATATGTGCTACCCTATGTAAAATTACTACCAAATGGTACAAAATAAGAATAATTAGTTTATTAGTCTACACACGCGAGATATCGTAATCGAAACGAAATAGGCAAATTTGGGCTTAGTTGGCAAAGTTGCAGCATTTTACGGTAGATACTTATTCAACTGTAAAGGTAAGAATAACGCTAGTTAGAAGAGTTACGCCGACTTTATTCTAGGTATAACTTATTCCGAGATTATTTGTTGACAGTTTGCTTATTCTTCGTTTATTCCCAGTATAACTTTTTAAATTAGGTTTATTTGTAAGGCCCTATTAGTTAAAACTTTAAAGAAAATAACGTCGTTACACAGAGCAGTTTTACACTGCAATTTAGAAATTCTCTTGCGCTATGTTTAACTTACCAATTAATACTTGCGTGCTGAGCGCGCTCTTTCTTCCACCTAATACATGCAAAACATGGTCTTTGTTCCCTAACGAAGGAAAGTGAGTATTGCACAAGTAGCTACAAAGGGATCACACACCTGCGAATTAGCATACGAAATTAGCATTTATATGCGTGTAATTAGAGACCAGATTGGTCTAAACCGCTAATTTTGTGTCGATATCCAGTGTTATTATTCTAAGTTGGATGTTCGATGCCATTAGTCTGATCTCTGTATAGGCATTCGGCACCGGATGTCCTATTAAAATAATGGCCGTATTTCAATAAACAATCATTATATCGGTTGCGGGCAAGTTGCGGGGATTATTTTGGATACTTGTCCAAATTCAAGATGATGGGTGTAATTTTGATACTTGAGAAAGCATAACATTTGAAACAGATTATAAAACCACTTTCCTCATTGTGTATATAACCACATACTTACAAGAATTTGTGTTTAGGTATTTACAGGTAGGTATTTTTCATTTGCTTAGATATCTGCAATTGTAAAAAAACTTTTATTTAACTTGTAATGTTGTTTAGGTCAAATCTTACAAACTCAATTAAAACCACTTCCTCTGGTTCTACGGAATTGAATTTTTACATATTGGTTCAGTTCCGATGACAATGCATTTATTATGGTAAGCACGACCTGTATCGTAATCCAAGATTAGCTCCAGATAAAGAAACTCTTCAATGGTTAACAGCCCAGATACGAAAAGTTGTGTACGCATTATGTTATGATAGCGGGTTTTAAACTTTACCATGACATGGTTGCTGCACTTAGGGTTGGGTCCTGACTAGGGAACTCCTTAACGGCTAACTAACAGTACAGACACGAAATGTTGGATACACATTTAATTGTGATAACCCGTTCTAAGTCTCCCCATGACATGGTTACTGCATAAAAGCTTCGTTTTTTAATTTACTAATTTTTAAGGTCAAGATAATAATAGTAAGCCAGACTATGTGCATAGTACAAATTAGTTATGCGCGTATCTTTCGATCATTTTAACTTTGTCTCCCAATAATACAATAATTTGATTTCCACCAATCCAAAATTGAATGTTTTTTTTATCAATTATGGATAGATAAATAGATAGGCAACTCTTTAAAAAATATAACTCATACAAAAATACATCACAATTGCACAGAATCTATCAATACTTATATATACTTATAATAAAACAATAGGAACGAAAAAGTCTGTACAAAGAAGATAATTAAAAAAGAAATGGTCTAGGGTACATAAAATAAGCTACTGAACAAGAATAAAACATTTAAAAAAATTGTGTCTGTGTTTTTGTCTGTCTGTACGTTTGTTCGCGCATCACGTAAAAACTACTGTACCGATTACGATGCGATTTTCACTATTGTATAGCTTATGTTTTGACTTAAAAGCTGGGGTACTTTATATCTCAATCCGCCGAGCAATCGATAAAAATATATTTTTCATATGTTGGTATATTGGTATTTTAGGTCCTGAAATATTACAAAGAGTACTTTTAACCTACAGAAATAAACACGCGTGCGAAGTCGCGGGCATCAGCTAGTAAATAATATTACTACCAATGGGCAGTCTAAACATAACATTAATGTACTTTTTATTTAACCATGCGCGTTTTTATTTCAAAGATTGTCAATATATTTTGACGTCGTAGTTTAGTACTATTTAATAGTTTTGAAATTGGAATACATTTTTAGGTAAACACTTATTTACAACTGTTCAAAATTTAGTTCCTACACTGCAGCCTGTTTGCTGCAGCCGATTCCCAAGTATACAAAAGTATCAAGCCTCCTTGCCCGCGGTATTCGCGACCTAATGAAATGATTGCTGGCTACCTGTTTTACGCCTGCAGGATATGTTTTATTCTGTCTGCCTCGCATCACTCGCATGCGAAACTGCACTAAGCCTGCGCTTTTGGGGAAATGCGCTTTTTTGGCTTTTTATTTGGCCTTGGGAAAGACATTTACATTGTTGTGGGGTTCGATTGTCCAAGGAGGAAAAGGTTGGGAAAATAGGAAGGTTATCACACTGATACAATGTTTCTGTACACAAGACTCGGAGAGTAACAGTGTTTTTAGACCACAAAAATAATGCCAGCAATATTACTTTTTCAATTGTAAAAATTAGTTGATTGCTTTTATAAATTAATATCTAAGGAAGCAGAGTCAAAAAAAAAAGACTCGTATGACTCAGTACATTTACGCGCTCATAAACCAGTTATTGTACTAAGATTTGGTGACCACAGATACCGCGCGTATTGAGCCTTTAGTAATATTCTATAAAAAGTATACACTTCCTGGCAAAAAAATATATATGTGTAAATTTGAGAAGTGTAAAATATAGGGAATGCGGTTGCACCACTCTTTTTATTATTTGTCGATAAAATTAAGTGTATACAGGTTGAATTTTTCAAGTGGGCGTGGTTGGCTAAATCAGAAACTATGAGGAATAGCGAAAAGTACTCAAAGGAGACTCGGGCCCGATTTTGAAGAAAACTAAAATTGCATCTTTGGATTTATGATAAAAAACAATATTCCTAGGAAGGAATCGAACACGTTGATTTTGGGGAAAAAGTACATACTGTATTATTACATCATTCGATAGTATCGCTAATAAGGATTGAATTCTGGGAAGAAATGACATACGGCAAACTTAAGAAAAGAGCTCATTTTTAACGAAAATAGTTAAACCATAACTGATTAATTGTTCAAAATGATGACCGTTGTTTTCAATACATAGCTGGATTCGACGTCTCAAGGATTGTACTGCATTCAGTATTAAAATATTATTGATTCCGCTTAGAATAATTTCCATAGTTCGTTTCAAGTCATCAATTGCATTTTACGTATCTTTTTAGATTTCGGTTTTTACATACCACCAGAGAAAATAATCTAAGGGGGTAAGATCCGGTGACCTCGCTGGCTACGGTACAGGACCATAAATTGCAATAAAATGTTCACCAAACTGCTGAATCAACATCTCTTTTACTATACGACTATTAATACGAAACAGTACGCAAACAGTTAGTAATAATCAACGAAACGTGGAACAAAATCTAAATTATTGGCGCCAATTTACTCTACGTTCTAATTTCAATTGCTTACATTTTTTCTTTTACTGAGGCCTTTAACCACGAAGATAAAATAAAAAAAAAAAATTAGAACATAATGTTGTGAAGATGACCGCGCTGCGGGTCTGTGTTTAGAAAAATATTGAGCATCATTTCGGAAAAGCTACAGGTAATGCAGGTATGAATTAAAACAGTACTTTAAAATATGAATCAGTTTATAAAAATACAACATTTTCTTTAAGTTTGCCGTATGTCATTTCTTCCCAGAATTGAATCCTTATTAGCGACACTATCGAATGATGTAATAATACAGTATGTGTTTTTTTTTCCAAAATCAACGTGTTCGATTCCTGCCTAGGAGTATTGTTTTTTTATAAAATCCAAAGATGCAGTTTTAGTTTTCATCAAAATCGGGCCCGAGTCTCCTTTGAGTACTTTTCGCTATTTCTCATAGTTTCTGATTTAGCCATCCACGCCCACTTGAAAAATTCACTCTGTATACAGTGTTAAAGTCTCCGAGTCTTGTTTCCAGACACATGCATATTTAGTTAACTGCAAAAAGTAACTCTGTATGTCTGTTTGTTACATATTCAAGATAATCACAATAAGAAAATATCTCGCTAACAAGAGCCAATAAACAACAGCGAAGCTATGGGTCAGCTATTTGCCTAATTGGAAAAACGGTACATCTATCCCGATATCACCCCTTCCTGAGAGGTCACCCCCTCCCTAGGGATGCTGTAGCAGGCCGGGGCCGTTGTAAACAACTCTTCGGTGTTGCTAGTTGTAAGCGAAATATTGCTGTATGGTTGACAGATTTTATACGATACACGCTCTAAGTTTGAATATATATAGTTTTTGATAATGCTTATAGATTAGGTACATAGTTAGGAGAAGAGACTTATATTAAATACGACCGCTTGGTCTAGTTGCTACTAAATCAAACGGTCGTGGGTTCGAATGCCGCAAGGTGCAATCATTTGTGTGATGAGCAGAAACGATTGTTTCCGAGTCATGTATTTAGGTATGTTTATCCGTTATCTAGCACCCATAAATACAGGGCATCCTAGTTTGGGGCTAGATAATTGGTGTGAATTGTCCCGAATATTATTTATTTATATAATAACTGCTGACGTTATCAGGGTATAATTGGCACCTCTTGGCAAATAATTGGTATGTCACCTAATACCCAATATTTAGACTTCGAAGCCGTATTTAGTAGATTTTAAGAAATAACTAGCTGAAAAGCTAACAATACATGCCTGCCATGCCAAAAAGAGCTTTTACCAATAAATTAAATACTGTTGGAATGTGGCCTTCAATTTGATACCCATCATGTAAATTTTGAAGAAAAAAAATTGTTTTACAGTTTGATAATGGTGCCATACTGCCACCATATTGAATGTATAAAAAAATTTATATAGCCTATGTGTCTCGGGGGATGTAAGGATACTAACGATACCCCATACGTCTAAATCTGTTCAGGCATTTAAAAGTTATGGTGGAATAAAGAAACTCAAATACATACATATGAATGCTAAAATCAATACACTCCTTTTTTGGGCAGTGGTACTATTATTTACTTTCATTTTCCACTCTTATGGCTTCAAAGTCTTATTAGGGGAGGGGGGGAAGGGGGGCGGCAACGTTAGTGCACCTACCCCTTTTAATGGTTGAGAAATAGACTAATGGACGCCACGTTAGATAAAACATAATTAGGTACTAGATAGAATATCAAAAAATTACCAAATATACCAAAAACTCCATAGAATTTTGTCGAACGAAAACTTTTATGATTAAAATAAATGGGTCAATGCGCCAGTAAGCGTAATAAGACAGATTATCAAAATAGCTAATGCGAGTAATTCAGGCGTTACATATTTAAAATGAACAATATAAAAATATGTAGTTTACTTCCGCCAAAACTGTAAGTCAGACAAATGATAAATGGTAAAATTAAAATATAACAAAAAATTATAACCCCATGCTAACCAAAATTATTTATATTTTACGATATAAATAATTTTGATAGATTGATAGAAAAATATAGATTGTTATATTTTTAGTTTTACCATTTATCATGACTTACAGTTTTGGCGGAAGTAAACTACATATTTTTATTTGTTCATTTATTAAAAAGTTACTATGTTTCCACCACCGATCATTACGCACCAAGAAAGGTATATGCGAACCCAATCTGCATAAAAACACAAAACAAAAACAGAGACACTCGCCCCATAGCAATCGTCTCCGAAGCAGTCTCGTCGCTTCAAATATTAAAATTTAATCGGGCGGTGTCGCGCGTCGAATTAGGCTTGCTACGGGGACTTAGTAGAGAGAACAAGGGTTCACCTTACAGAAGTGTCATTTTGGTCAGTTGTAGGTAGTTTGAAATGGGTGAAAGCATTTGTATAGTTGTTAATGGCATAGCACCCGCATTTTAAGTATTTTTTTTCAAATCATAGTTTGCACGTCCTTTTGCCAAATACGCGAATATGCTGGCACTTACGCCATGTTAAGTGACAGGTATGTTTTATCAAATTATAATAGTGCATATTTCCGAAGCACCATTAAAGTCAAAAGGGTCTTTTTCATGATCCGATGTATGTTTAGTCCATATGGTGCAATCTAATAATGGACGACTTCCTCCATGTAATACAAATTTAATATTTTGACACTTAGGTGACCTAATATTCTACTTCTTGTCATTAATATGCTTGTTTGTGTTCATTGTATTAGTTAGTTAGGCAACTAGTTAGGTATAGGAGGTTTTTTCAATGCTAAGAGCAAGCAAAAATGTTTTTTTATTATCTTATCTGTATGTACGTTGTGCTAAAGATTAAGGTATTTATTCTTGTTTCGGTATGCAATAAAGTTTTTGACACAATAGCCTACAAAGCTTTGTCACATAGCACAAAAGTTATTCGGCTACCACAACTCTAAAAGGGCGTTAATTCGCTATGCCACAGAAATTCCTTGCCGAAAACGTGTGATGTCATTACGACAGTTGCCGGTCATAGCGAATAAAGCCCCAACTCTACTCCGAACTCTCAGCGAATTGATATAGGCACTTACGTAAACATTATAAAGATAATGTCACATCTGTCCAATTTTCCTGCTCTTTGACCCACGGCAGTGATACGGACAACAGTGTAATTGCCGTCGAGACGAAGAAAAGTGATATTAATTCCGTTCGCGCTTCCATAACGCGATTCTGAATGATTTAGAAGACACCGTTCCGTGTCCCAGCAGGTATTAACTCCAATTTCAACTTAATATTTCATTTGTCTACTCTGGGGAGCCGGGAGCGAGGACAGTCTATTGTTTTTGTTGTCTCTGGTACATTTTTTTATTGGTTATGGTGCTTGTGCATTTACTTAATGCTGCGGAACTGAATTTGAAACATAACTTTACAGCTGCCTACATTTGCTGAAACCAATTACTATCCATACCAATATATAAAAGTGAAACGTTGTCTGTTTGTTTGTTTGTTTGGGGAGCTTTCACGCGATAACGGCTGGACGGATTTTGATGAAAAGAATGGAGGTAGCTTATACCCTGGAATAAAACATAGGATACTTTATATCCCGGAAAATTGTAAGTTTCTATGGGAAAACTAAAAAATTCTGTTTGCCAGAAAGGTCTGTGGTTGTCATGGAAACGAAATAACAAGTCTGTCAAAAAACATCAAGAGCATAAACGTAGTGATTATAAATTATTCTCTTTGATTGGTGCTATACCTACTTGTGCATTTGTTATTAATATCCTAGAAGAAAATAGGATGTTTTTTTTCGCGATAAACAGTAGTCCGCGCGGTCGAAGTAACGGGGCGGGAAAACTACAACTACATAAAAGAAAGCAAGCTTTTTAGCCTTCTTTTTATCCTTTTGGATAAGCCACTGCCACTATAGCTTGTGGCAGTGGGTCATATTTCTCGAAGCACAGATAACCGTTGGGGTGACGAGTTTGCGAGTGGAGACCACGTTTAGGCAAACGTAGTGTAGGACGCTCTGTGGGCAGGTGGAGTGACGTCTTCCGAAAAGCGGCCGGAAGAAAATGGATGAGGAGAGCTGAAAACCGAGTTTAGTGGCATTCAAGGAGAAGCCTACGTCCAGCAGTGGACAGAAACACACTGTAACTTCTTCACAGTGTAACGGCTGAACGGATTTTTCATGATATTTGGTATACATATGGACGCTTTATAAGTCCTGGAATAACTCATGGAATACTTTTCAACATCATCATGGTCCACGCCGGTAAAACCGCGGAATGAAGTCATTCGTGCATTAGTGTTGCATATACGACTAAATATCTAGGTACAAACAAGGCATATTTTTTCCTTGAATTAGAACGAGGTGACTTTCCCCACATACAACGATGCTATAGACCTTCAAATGGGTACAATTACCACGTCACTCCACTCGATAGAACGGATGCCGAGGACGTCAGAATTAATAGGAAATGCTTGTATATTTTTACTTCATTTCCAAGAACATTGCTTGAACCCTGACAGTAAGTTCCAAGTTATTTGTTTAAAGTGCAATCATGTCTCCGAGGTCCATGATTGTGTGAAAAAAAGACAAAAGTTCAAAAACTAAAATATAGCCTATGACACTCATGCGATGAAGACAAATCGATTGTACCTTGCTTGTCAAAATCGGACCAAGTTTTGAGTTTGAACACATAAACTTTGCTTTGCCTTGCCGTAAACGGGTAAAAAATAGCCTATGACACTCTAACATGAAGACGAATCGATTGATACCTTGTTGTTAATATCGGACCAAGTATTAAGTTTGAACACATAACCCATCCTATGCCTTGCTGTAGTCGGGTAAAAAAATATCGATTGATACCTCGCTTGTCAAAATCGAAACAATAGGGGCGGCGCTATGGTGGAACATCCACATACCCACAAACATAGATAGATACGTACATACAAATACTATAAAACTTATTAAAAAGGAATATCTAGTCTGCCAATGTACGACGACAATATACAATGTTCAAAAAAATATGTTTTTCACATAGGAACCAAGAGGGCATAATTAAAGTTACCTCACTCCACACGAAATCCACCAATGTCGCTAAACGATTTCATTGCTGATGAACTAAAGTGGTCACTCAAATCAAATCTCTAATCACTTATAACACTTTTACTATCGCATTTCTTCTGATGGATGTATATTTATCTTACAATATTGAGATATTTACCATGTTATTTTCAGAGCATAGGCTAAAGTGTCCTAATTTTCTAAACGAAAAATTTTAATCACGAATGGGGTTCGAACCCGCATCATTTCATTTTTTCTTATAGGCTTTCCTGTAATCTGTACTATAGAACTATTTTCTGTATTCAAATACAACATCACTCCACATTCCTGCAGAGCATACATCCACAGATAAAACAGATGACGTATAACGACACCCCCGTATCTTCACCCCCTGGGCGCAGGTCAAGGGGTGGTACCTACCGGCACTCCTTTCAATTTTTATTATTATTACTTTCAAATTATTTATTTTTTGTCCTGTGGTGTTGTGTGCCAATTTTTGTCGAAGGTGTCAAGCTCGTCCCGCCATCTTTTGCGTGGTCTGCCGCGTCGCCTTCTTTCTGTGCTGGGATTCCATTTAGTTACGTTGGCCCATAGCACCTCTGGAATCCGGCAGACGTGGCCGGCCCAGTTCCACTTCAGCTTGGCTGCTTTTAGAGCTACATCTGTAATACCGGTTTGGAAGCGCAGTTCGGTGTTTCGAACACGGTCTGTTAATTTAACACCTAGAATGCTGCGCTCCATTGCCCGCTGGCATACCTTGAGTTTGGCCTTTTGGATGTTGGTGAGAGACTAAGTTTTATAATAATGAAAAAAATTGAGACACTCGCAACAAGCCCTTTCATTTGATATGTTACATGTTACAGGTTATTAAATATATATATATATATATATATATATATATATTATAATAACCTGTAACTATTCTATGTCTATTAGTATTCAAAATTAATTTATTACGCAGCAAAGGGTAATGAGTTTAACAGTCTATGTGTTTTTTGTATGTATGTATATATGTATGTATGTATGTATGTATGTATGCATGTATGTATCTATGTATGTGGGTATGTGGATGTTCTACTATAGCGTCGCTCCTATTGGTTCGATTTTGACAAATGAGTTGTCAATTAATTCGTCTTCAGGTATAGTGTCATAGGCTAATTTGTTTACCCGACTACAAGGCAAAGGAAGCGTTATAACGCTTCCTTTGCATATATGTTCAAAATAAAACATATGTGTTCAAACTAAAAACTTAGTCCATTTTTGTCAAGCGATGTATCAATCGATTTGTCTTCATCGCAAGATTGTCATTGGCTATTTTATAACCGACTGTAGTCGGGTTTTAGCTTTTGAACTTACGCATCGTTTTAGTCACAATATATGTAACTTTAAATTTAATTGGTCCAGGTCCAGTAGATTCAGAGCAAATTCGCTGTGAAAGACAGACAAACACACGAGTGATCCTATAAGGGTTCCGTTTTTTCATTCGGACGTACGGAACCCTAAAAACGCAAACGAAGTTATCGACTGGCGTAATTATTATTAGTGTGAGATTTTTGCGATTGTGTACTTAAGCAATTGATAGTAGGTAGTACTAATATGTACTTGTATCGTGAATAGAGAGCTTAGGTTTATTTTCCATGCGATTTAAAAAAGTCACACAAAAATATGTTTACACTAGATTTTGTTTGTTTGTCGCATAATGTAGACCTCTGGTGTCAGAGATTTTCAGGCCGTCTGAGAGCCTCGGACATGTCTTAACGACTGCTATTAAGCAATAACAGCTGGTACCGACAGCTTAACACACACTCCCTGACAGTCACTCCCTGTTTTTAAACTTCAAGTAAAGAAGTTTTATCTCTCTAATTAATATCACTTCTTGCTATTTTGTTGTTATTCTGTTGTGGTTTCACTGTATATTATTTTTATTATGTTTGTATATATTTTGTAAATGTATATGTAGTAAATGTAATTTATTATAATTTATATACTATGTATATGGATATATATTTATATATGTATATATATATATATATATATACTGTACTATATATTTACATATTTATGTGTAGGTATATTGGAATATATGTGTATATATGTTTATTCATTGTATTCAGTTTTTATTATTTATTTGTTAGATTATAATGCACCACCGTCTTTGCCGTATATTAATTCCTTTCCATCCAAAGGTTGTCTGGAAGAGATCGCTTTTTAGCGATAAGACCGCCCATTGTCCCATTTATTTTGTATAAATGTTTTAGTTATTATTGTATTTTTTGTTCTATGTGGTGTACAATAAAGAGTTATCTATCTATCTATCTATCTATCTTAACGTGGCCACACTACTTAGAAAAGTCATTAGTGCGGAGCCTAGGACCGAACCCGGTGTCGTTGAATTCTGTTGTACTATTAAACCGTTAGGCTACCATCGCTCTCACATTAGATAAAAATAATAGTCGCTAAGTATATTGTAATTCTGCTAGTTCGTACCTAGCGTTTTAGTTCTCATTAATAGCGTGTACAGCTAAGGAGGGGAATTCCCTGCCTTCTTCTCTACTATATGGATATTTTCAAGACTAGAGTGAATAGGTATCTTCTGTTATATGCAAGCTTCAACAACTTCAACTTCAGAAACATCGTCACTTACCACCAGACAGATGATTGTCATACGTAGATCTATATAAAATCAAAAAATGGATGGTATATTTTAGTACAATCCGCTCTCAAAAACGCTCCTTCTATTACCAAGTCTACCGCCTTCCATGTGACCCGGCCATGTCGCCGGTCGCTACGATCGATACAGCCTCCTGCACTTGAGCTTTTTGCACCCCCTACTCCTACCCCTTGAGGGTGGGGGGACCTTTACCCGCCAGCCGTCCCTCCACGGTCTTGGGCGGAGATGTTATGTTGCCGTTTTTATGTTTATTTCGGTTTTATTCGCGAAAAACGTAAGTGAATTAGATGCTTTTGTTGTTATTACGGTACGGATGGATGTTAGAGTCAGGTCTTTGCTTTGAAGTCATTAATAGTATTGGAGTAAACATATGCTTTCGAATACGGAGAAAGGTTGAAAATACCTTGTTAGTATTTGTTAGACAGATGCGAAAGAACCTCTCAAGGCTGAAGGTCACCAATATTTAACTAACAGTAATTTAATAACGGTTAACCAGAAACATGTATAGGATACAATTAAATTTTTTAATCATTAATTAACCAACGATCATAGGTGAAGACCACCCTGATTAAAAGACTTTTTGCAATACAGTAAACCTTAGAAATGTTCTGTACGTACAGTTTCTGTTTTTCTAATGGAACTTCATTTCCAGAAATAATAAGGAGCTATTGTGCGTATCATCACATCATGTATATACGCCGCCCACCCAAGGCTTTTTACTGTACAGTGACAAAACCACGTCGTCTCACTCTGCCACGCCCTTTGGCGACAAAGCCTTACACCACGCCCATCGCGACACTTTCCACCAATGGGAGGCGGGCGGTTTTTTATAGCTTATATAATCTTGGTCCAGAATACTTTAATGTTTGCGCTACTTTGGGCGGGCTTTCTTTGAGAATGTGGGGAGTACCTAGATAGTTTGGTATGTGTGGGTGTTTATAGTTATAAGTATGTGAGGTTCTTTCAATTCTGTTAGGTATACATTCTATGGTTACCTACTATATTTTTAGGAATTTTATTTAGAGTTAGGTTTATCTTCTTCATAGTTTCTTGGTATTGGATTTCAAAACATACCGAAACTTATCTAGAATAATATACCGAAAACAATCATAGAGAGCACAAATATCAATATTTTAATTCGAAAGACATATTACAGTGTAAGGGACTATTTAGATGACAAGTCTGATATATAAATTATTAACATTTTATATATATTGGACTGTATCAATTTTTTATATTTTCCGACATTGTCCAATCAAAAGTTTTTATTTAAATTACACATTACCATTAATTTAATTATAATTTTTAGATGAATTTTTGCTTTAATTATTTACCGTGTGATTATTATTGTGTGTAAGACTAATTAAGAGATTTCATATACCATTAATGTAAATATTTTTATTTGAATTGTTATTGAAGTTTTTATGTTGTTTTTTTTATTCAATTTTATTTTTATTTTTAGATTTTATTTGTGATTATTGAAAACCTGAAAGGCCAAATGTAGTGAACTATATATTACAATTTATTTTGACCACCATTTGTTACACCTATTTTCTCAATGAACGATTTTGATTTGATTTGATTTGAAAACACAAAAATTAGATACTACAATTAATTGTATTATTGGCCGTGATTTCTGTAGATAGGTATGTAGGATTGGTGTGCTGGTGGTGTGTAAAAATCCTAAAATATAATATGAAAGAAAGAAAGAAAGAAACAACATTTACATTACAACAAAAAGCAGATCAGTATACAAAAAAAATTGGTGACACGTTGAAGCTGCGGCTGTACCAAATGTCCAGTGCTAGCCTCCGAAGACTTTATTAAAAGATTTATCAAATGTGACATTAAAAATATAAAAAAATAATTTAAAAGTGGAATTTAGAATAGGATTAAGAATAATAATAATAAAATGTATATTTTGTGTTGATATGTTGTTTATATGTTTATTTCCAAACGACAATTGCTGACATATTAAGTTTAACTAACTAAATTCTGCATAGTCATACTGACTTAGTTTTAACCTAGAGCAGAGATAGCGAACGTAGTATTTGTATACTCTTTGGTAGCGCACAGCAACTTTCAAATACAACATCACTCCATATTCCTGCAGAGCATACATCCACAGATAAAACAGATGACGTATAACGACACCCCCGTATCTTCACCCCCTGGGCGCAGGTCAGGGGGTGGTACCTTCCGGCACTCCTTTTATTCCTCCACAGAGCCTTTGTTCGTTGAAAAACGAAGTTCTACTTTTATGTTTTTATTCGTGGGAGTCATTGGGTCAGGTATTTTGAATCTTGTTAAGAGAATAAAAGTTTATTGCTGGTGGCTTACGTATCAAGACTTTAAGACTTCTAAATCAGGAAAAGAGTTGTGTTATTCATAGATCTAGGAAAAAAGGGGGTAGATACGACAGAAACAAATCTGGGGTTGTGTATAACAACTACAGTCAAACAAAGCTACATTTCCATTGTCGTGCTTCATCTATCTACCTATACTTAATAATGAAACAGTAAGTTTTACATCAAAAAGTCTCCAAATTAAAAAGAAAAAAATATCTAGGGGACTTAAAATTAGCTATGCATACAAATATAACTGTTTATGAAATCGTGCGAACAGACATAAAGATAAACAGGTCTGTTTGTCTCTATGTCTGTTCGCGCATCACGTAAAAACTACTGGGCTGGTTACGATGTAATTTTCACTGTTGGGTAGCTTAGGGTTTGACTTAAAAACTGGTGTAGTTGGTATCTTAATCCTATGATTAGAAACCGAGCAATTGATAAAAGTTATCCGATGTCTGAACGAAATTTGAAATTTTGTACATTATACTTTTGGTCCTGGAATAACAGATAGGTTACTTTTAACCCAGATAAATAAACACGCGGGCAAAGCCGCGGGCGGGCACAGCTATCGTACAATAAACATAGAGATGCAGACTGTAGCGCGAATGAGGTTATAATAATGATCATAGCGAACATGCGCTACACAAAAGCCACTCCGACTGCGACTAAGGCCAATTATGTGTGTTGCACCTAATTTATGCAGTCCACGTTCGAAGAGCTATTACCTCATCTTCCTACTTTTAATGACATCATTGGTGTTACTACATATGTTCCAACTCGACAGCCTGACGTCGCTATCGCTGACCACGTCATCCCTTAACCCTTACCGGCCGCTACCCAAAAAATTTATGATATTTTTAGACTTCTTTCACGTGAAATTAATAACCATAATTTGCAAGGATGACGCAAGGATCTCGTTACCCGCAGTTATTTATCAAGGTACATCTCAATTCAATAGCGATATTGTATACTTAACCCTACAGTACACGGGCTCATTTATATTCGCTTGGGGGCCATTCAGCCACCTACACTTAATTTGTATATTTTTTTACGTTATGTAAGAGGAGGGTAACCATAACTTTTAAAACATTGTATAAATCAGGCACTTACTAAACATTGTTTAAAGTTATATTTATTTACATAATTTCAACGACTAATACGATTATCACGATGAATGAACAAATTCCATACCCGCATCCGTTTCTACCGGTACAACTTCCGGTATATTGGAAACTAGGTGCGACCCACACCTTCACCTGCGTGAAAAAATAGCCACCCCCCCCCCCATAAAAGTCCCTCCTTATTGCACCCCTAGTGTTGCCGCCGGTCACTTTGACATCGAAGTGACAATTACCATACAAAAAACCTTTTTTTCCCAAATAAGTATAATTTGAAAATTATATTAAAAAAAAGCTTATACGGGTTCTTTTTTTTGTTGCTTTGTAACTTTTACGATTTTTGTTTGTTTTTTTAAAAAAACCTCTCCTCTTTTAACTTTTCTAAGTTTGTTTTTTACTTTATTTCTTTTTTTTTATTGCTGTCATGGTTTGTGAGCTACCCTGAAAGTTTCAGCCAGGTAGCTAATCGGGAAGTGCTCTAAATTTGAATTGCAAGATTCCAGGACAGACAAAATACATACATAGATACATACATATATAGATACATAGATATATACATAAATAGATTTAAGTAAAGTTAAATAAAAGCTTTTAAAAATACTTATACCTATATTTGCACCCATTTTTGTTGCAAATTAAATGTCCGGGAAAATTCTAAGAAGTGCCGTAACCCTACTAAGCCAGAGCTTCTTTTTTGATAAAAAGCTCTTTCACGAGCGATACATTTATTAAAATGTATACATGTCTTGAATAACGTCTGAGTGGGTCGTTCTGGGTCTCAATTAGTGTATACAGAGAAGGTAAAAATGTATATACAGACCAGGTAAAATGTATACAGTGGAGGCATTGCTTGGGTTCAAAAGGACCCTTTCACGGGATGAAGTTTTGTTACATTGGATGAAAGTATTTCGCTTTTTTTACGGAGGTCCTCTTGGCTTCGAATGAGTATAATTTTATAATATACCTACATATATTGTTGTGACAGTATGCTGAATTCAGATATACATCGCAAAGTGTATAGCCAATTACAGGAATATGCGCTATAAGGATGCACATTTTAAGATACTATAGGATGTACTAACGTGCTCTCCAAAAGATGGAGCGTTATCAAATGAGCACATAACTTGTTATAAAAATCATTGGTACACTTTACGAAGTCTTTGAAGGTGGTTGGTCACTTGCTGTGGATCAATTCCGCTGCAGTGCTAATCCACATAATATTAACACTAAGCTACCACTCTCACCAGTGATTTCTTATTAATGAGGTGACCTGAAGAGAAAATTACTAAATAATTACTAAATGTTACTCAAAGAATATATTCGCTTATTTTTAAAACTCAATAACACTATATTCAAAGTTTCTTGCTTACCTCAGCCAGGAATCGAACCGGCACAAATTCGAATTCGAAAGCTATAAAAATAACGTCCTGTATTTTTATACCACTTATCGATAGAATCAATCATAAAGATGAAAGATCACAAAATCTGACAATAACTTATAAATTAAATGGACCTTTGAGTAAAATTTGCCAGCTTACAAGGTACTTGTCCTCGAGGTCACTCCAACTTTCTACCTTGTATATTCGTAACCAATGTGTTGTGACAACAATGTAACAATAAAACGCATAACAATGTACGTACGTATTGTTACGTACGTAACAATGTACTTAATGTGTGTCTGAATAGTAATTATAGTATTTTGTCTGCAATCTCAACTTTAGTTCAGTAATTTGAAGGCTGATTTGTCAAACCACAGATCTTCAATTACGAGGCCATAGACTGATTTTGCACGGCTATAACACGTGAGACAATTGCCTTTAATGGACTAGAAGAGGCTAAGCATCATATAATAGTATATTATTTCGTCAAACCAGAAAATACCCATGCTTTGAACTTATTCTAATAGGTGGGACAAATCTACGTGACTTTGTTAAGTAGATAAAGAATGGGATTGTAAATGGTGCCGGTGTTGTGATATACGGTTAGCATAAAATAAAAAACAACAATATTTGTAGTAATATTTTTATGTACGAGTTTGTAGTAGTAAAGTAATAATCAAAATATAAATAAAATCTGCATTTTATATAGCATTTTATTGAAAAAAGCAAAAAATAAATAAAACAGACATACAATTCAACATATTTTGTAAATACAAAATAATAACCTGTTATGTGTCAAAAAACAAAGTGAGGAGAAGTGTTACCACTGACGAATTGCCTCGCGCGATTCAAATTCTCAATGATGATTTGTCGCGTCTTCTCACTTGGTCGATCAATTACGGTATTAAAGTAGTATTAAAGTGAATCCTGACAAGTGTCAATCAATCATAGCGGGCAGCTCGCGACGTCTCTGTAAAGTTAACCGTTCCAATCTACCCTCACTTTCTTTTAGCAGCATTAATATTCCTTTACATCTCTCATATTCGGTAAGTAGGTCCTTATTACCCCCAAATGGGGCTTGTAGGTGACCAATTAGCGCTCTAGGGTAATAATGTAGCTAGAAAAGCCCTAGGGCGGTAAGTAATTAAAAAAAAACTTCACTCTTTAAAAAAGTTCGCGTACATCTAACCATCATACTGGCAATAGACATCATGCATTCAGCCCAATGACAAAAGAGGTCGCTTCGCTATTCAGCCTTGTCTTCGTATGAGTATAATAGTCATCAATTTTAAATATCGAACGGCGAAGCTCAATTTCGTTTTTGAAAAAAATAATTTAAAAAAAGATGAAAAAAGGCGGGAATAGAAAACTTACTTTAAATGTTGTTTGTTTTTGTTTTTTTTTTATAATTATGTGCTAATTAGGAAAAAAACATGAGTTCTGCAAGTGATGAAGAGATAAGCTGCACTCCCGATTCAATGAAAATGGAAGCTTCAGCTGCAATTAACAATATTTTGCCTGAAAGTTCTAAAGAGAGATATTTGAAAACTTACGACGTACGATATTTGACGAGTTCATGAAGTGGCGAAAAGAAAAACGAGTAAAGTCTTTATCTGAGACTGTATTCTTAACATACTTTAGTGAGCTATCAAAAAAGCTGCAGCCATCTAGTTTGTGGTGCATTTATTCAATGTTAAAAGCAACTATGAGTGCTAAACACGACATCAATATCAAGAACTTTTTAAAATTATCATCTTTTCTAAAAAGACAATCAGCTGGGCACAAAAGCAAAAAGTCAAAGGTTTTTACAGCGCAAGACGTGAAAAAATTCATAAATGAAGCCCCTGATGACATATATTTAGCTGTTAAGGTACGTAAAATAACAAATCACATAATGGTAATACTTCATCATTGATCTCTTAAATTTTTACAATCCTATAAAACATACTTACTTATTTTTATATTTCGCTTGTTTTAGGTGGTTCTTATCTTCGGTATAACTGGCGCATGCCGAGGTATTGAATTGACAAATATAACAATAGAGAACATAGAACAACAGGGTCAGTTGTTAGTAATTAAACTACCGAACACAAAAACTAAAATTGACCGAACATTTGTAGTTCCTCAAGAATTCTCTGAATTCGTACAAAAATACAGAAATCTTCGTCCTGAAAATGTAAGCACCAACCGATTTTTTTGAAGTACCACCAAGGCAAATGCTACAAACAAGTTATTGGAAAAAATACCATTAGAAGTATGCCGAAGCAAATCGCAAGTTATTTAAAGTTAGATAACCCGGAATTGTACACAGGTCATTGCTTCCGGAGAACATCGGCTACACTTTTAGCCGATGCTGGGGCTAACTTAACCACTATAAAAAGGCACGGTGGGTGGAAATCCAGCAAGGTGGCTGAAGGTTACATCGAAGATTCCATACAAAATAAAAGTAAAATTACCAACCAAATAACGGAAACTATTCAGCTTTCAAAAAATGAAACATCTTTCTCAAGAGATGATCCGCAACCATCAACTTCTGCTGAAGAAAGATTCATCCCGTCAGATTTTGTCCATAACCAACAAATATTACAATCTCAAACTATTAACATACCCAAAAAACACCTGTCCCTAAAATTTTAAATTGTTCTCATTTCACTATAAATTTTAACTAATAAAATGTGTTATTCTTGTAATGCCGGTTTTTTTCTACTTACCTCACAATAGATAAAATAAAGCAGAGTAAAGACAATAAAGCAGAGTAGTTAGCTCGGGTGTAAGCATCAATTGCACCCTCGAACTATAGGCGCACGAGCGCAGCGAGGGCGCCTAAATATCTCGGGCTGCAATTGATGCCTTACAGCCCTTGGCTACTAATCTACTATTTTCTTTTACAGTTAAAGACTTAGGCGTCATAATTGACCCAAACCTTAGTTGGTCTCTATATGTTAATGAAATTTCTCGTAAGTTTTTTGCTTCATTTCATTCAATCATACGCCTTAAAAAAAAACCCCACTCATACCAAAATTACATTATTAAACTCGCTTCTCCTTCTCATTGTAGATTATGGCGATGTTTTTTCTTTAGACCTAACTGAAGACCTTCTTAACAAACTTGACCGCCTTCTTAATAACTGTATCCGTTTCATCTATAGCCTCAGAAAGTATGATCACGTGTATGAGTACAGATCCAATTTGAAATGGCTCTCTATCTGTGAGCGATGAAATATTAGAATTCTTTGTCTTTTGTTTTCCGTCCTAAATGACCGTAACTCACCTGTATACTTAAAATGTAAATTTAACTTCCTATCAAAAACTCATGACAAGCACATATTAGCCACTCCTATTCATACCACTTCTTTCCTTGATCACTCCTTCCTGGGCCATTATTCTCTATTGCCAATAAGACACGTTACGCGCCGCGTTAAGATATCTGCGTGGAATTGTACGGCAATTGCCGTACTGACGTCACACGTTTTCGGCTAGGAATTTCATGCGGCATAGTGAATAAGCGCTCAGGTTTCAAGATATTATATGATGTAATATTCATATTTATATATATATATATATATATATATATATATATATATATAATATATATACATATTTTACAAAGTTTTATATTTTAGTATTCATTTCAATTAATTTATCTTTATTTTCATCTTTCTTGCACAACCAGGATGACTGGCAGAAAATGCTGTCTTAGCATTAAATCCTCCTCATAAATAATAACCTTTGGATGGATAGAGTAAACGAAAATAGAGATGGTACTACCGTCTACTTTTGTTTGCGTTTATTCGATACTTTTGTTCGAAACAACTGAATTCATTACATAATTTTCCTATTAAAATATAAAACTGAAACGCTGTCTGTTTAGGTAGTTAGGTAGTTATATTAAATAGGGTAGTTACGTACTATAGGAACTTAAAAATACAGATATCAACCTAGTATACATATATCCCGGAAAATTGAAAGTTCACACGGGAAATCGCAAAGTGGCATTCGGCAAGCTTCGTTAAGTCTTCTCGGCGTCCATACCACAGTGCCTGAAGAGAAAAGACTTCAATCAGTGCGTCCTATCAATCATGACCTAAAGAGCCAAAATGTGAACACTCACGGTCAAAACTAGTCCACAAATGTAAGGTCGCTCAGCGAGCTATGGAAAGAGCTATGCTTTGAGTTTCTCTGAAGCACAAGATTCGTTATTAATATATCCGACGGAGAACCAAGGTAACCGACAAAGCTCAAAGGATAAGCAAGCTAAAATGGCAGTAGGCTGATCACTTTTCCCGAAGATTCGATAACCATTGGGGTAGACGAGTTCTCGAGTGTAGACCACGTTTAGGCAAACGTAGCGTAGGAAACCCTGTGGCCAGGTGAAGTGACGAACTGCGAAAGTGGCCGTAAGAAATTGGATGAAGACCGAGCTGTGTGGCTTACACTAGGAAAGGCCTTCGTCCAGCAGTGGACAGATAAAGGCTGATGATGATGATGATGATGATGATGATGGGAAATCGGGAAAATTTTGGTAGATTGGGTTTACTCGCTTTCACATTAATTTGATATTTTATACACAGTGTAATAACTGAAAACTTACTATTCCTGTCACTGGACACTCGACATTCAACTTACCAACCATCCATCCACCCATCCATCCAATCAACCATCCAACCATCCAACCATCCATCCATCAAACCAGACAAACATTTTTTCTGCGCACGGTCGCGCTGTGTGCGAGTATAGACGAAAATATAATCTGAGCGGGACAGAATGAGAGTGAACGCCATTTATATTACCATTCTATAAAACGCGAGTTATATCTATACGAGTAGTTACAACATCTTGGTTAATTCACTTGTTTTTTAAATGGTTTTATTTAGCTTGCATTGTTTGTGTTGTTCTAGTAATTGAAATTTTACCTCCTTCCTGTTGAGCGATTGATCTGAAATTTGATACAAACCTTTTAGTTCTGATGACAATACAATTATATATATTCAGTATCATTGTAAATTAAAGATGGCCGTTGCCACAAAATGGCGGTTTACATATTTTTTGTCAACCCCCTCATTATGGTATCAAATGTGTGGCTTGACAAGTAGAACATAGTAAGTACACTTTAGAAATAACTAAATGAAAAACTAAAAACTTGAAAATTAAAGAATTCAATATATTTTATTGTAAAGAATCTAAAGAATGATGCAGATAATGTACTAAGAGCTAAAACGTGGGTAGGAAGATCTATCTATCTATACTATTTCTATCTTCTATTCTTATAATAAAGTTTGTTTGTTTGTTTGTTGTATGAGGTAGAGCTGGCCTCTTGTGTCAGAGTTTGTCAGGCCGCCCGAGGACCTCTGACATAGTTTAACGACTGCTATTCATCAATAACAGCCGGGACCGACAGTTTAACGTGCCCTGCGGCCGGAACCATGGAAAACCGCACATAACTTAGAAAAGTCATAATAAAGTGGTAAGAAACTAAAAGACTGTATAATAAAGAAAATTTTAAAAAAGCTCTAGTTGACATAAGATAAACAATAAAATAACGTTTTTAAATGGTGTCTGTCTGTCCTCACATCACGTTAAAACTGGATCAATTGAAAAGCTGTTTTCGATGTTGGATCGCTTAAGATTTTATTTAAAATCTGTCGCACTTTTCAACTCAATCCGATGAGTTCAATATAAGCTAATCAATCGATAAAAAAACTATTTGATGGCTGAACGAACTTCGGTGAAATTTGGTATTAGGTACTTTTGGTCCTGGAACAACACACAGGAACTTTTCTCCCAGAGAAATATGTGGGCAAAACCGGTGGTCACAGGTTGTCATTAATACAATCTCATAGTACTGAAAATGCATGAAAAGGAAATTGTCCTTTCATGTGCTGATTTAGGGCAGAATCAGGCACATATTAATGAAGCACCTTTCTCTGTGTACCAGTGCTTGGAAATACGCCAAAATGGAGAGGATTTCACCAAGAAACTTCACGTCTATTTATTCCATCATCATCATCAGCCTATATTTGTTCACTGCTGGACGTAGTCCTCTCCTAATGCACGCCACTGAGCTCAGTCTTCAGCTCTCCTCATCCATTTTCTTCCAGCTGCTTTTAGCAGGTCGTCACTCCACCTGCCCACAGGGCGTTCTACGCTACGTTTGCCTAGACGTAAACTCTATTCGAGTACTCTTCTACTCCAACACCAATTCTGTTCTGTTTATTAACTACCAGTTAAAACTCAAGTTTTAAATTGAATGAAGACAATAAGTAAAATTAAATACAGAAACGAATGAAAATTCACAATTACTTCCAAGTTTCTCATAACAATATCAGCTAAATAACCCCTTCACTGCTTTTGACCCCAACTTTACGACATAAAGATGCAGATCAATAACGAAACATCCTCTTAACATCTCTCGCTAATTGCCTAAGAAAAATTAATTCCCCGAAAGGGTTCCGTATTTGAAATGATGCCCCGAGGACCATTATTAGGGTACCGTAGGAAAAGTGAGCCGTTACGCGCACTCAAATAATTGAACATTGTACACAAAAATATGCAAATGAGTTTTTGTTCCGTGAAAATTAACTTTTTCATCATGAATTATGTCCTTGACGGTGTCTTCGGCGTGTCTTCAGGGAGTTTTTCGAGATTTTACAGCTTTTAGTAGAAGAAGGGTAATTTTATAGGAAGGGATCGAAAAAATCCCGTCGTTTGTGAAGGGTTAAGTGTTTCCGAGTTCGGAACTTTCGGCTTTCAAGACAATTTTCGGCATGAATTATCGTTGGTTCTGATGGTGTTGAGTGTTTTCAATTGTTCAAAGATTTTATTTAGCTTCACTTGTATGTATGTATGTCCTGAAATTACGCAATCAATATTGCAATAATCAGCTATCGGGCTGAAATTACGAGCACACGTTTGGTTCTCGTGACATTACATGGCTAAGCATACAAGCTTATTTTTTAAAATAATAGAATACATTTATTTCAGTAAAAGGAGCCCTCAAAGTTGGTTCTGTTTGGTGTGGCCTGTGCCAGTGTAGGTAATCTCCAAATCTTTGATTTTAGTTCGAAAGGCCTTCAAACCTTTGTGGCATAGATAGCTACAAGTTAAAATCTCGAAAAGTGGAGGCCACTGATCAAACCTTAAAAATACTAAAGCGTCGGGTTTCCGTAATATTGGACCTCAAAGATAACGTATTAGTCAATAGCAGTGCCCCGCAAAGTAGCATAAGATAACGTATTAGATAGATATAAGCTATCCTGGTACCAAATTCATCCAAATCCGTTCAGACATTTCAGAGTAACAAACATACTCCCGCACACTTCTAAAGATAGATGGCGCTAATCGGTTTTTATGCATTTGATGTCGTTTTGTATGGACTGTCAGTTCTAATGTATGGAGATGGATACTTTAGGATACCAGTGTTCTAGCATTTTTTGTTTGCACTGAAGTGAAGATATATTAAAGTTTGATCAGTGGCCGCTTTTTTCTTTCATTTTACATGTAGCCAGTACACAGTAAAATGTAGAGACTCCTTTGGCTTTGTTAAGTAAAGAGTTGCAACAGCAGTTCAAGTTTTGGTTTATTGTTTGTAGGTACTTAGTATAAAACAAAGGAAGAACTCATTTAAAAAAAAACTGACTTACTGTATTTTGACCACGATCTCACCTGATGATGAAAAGCGATGATGTGGTCGAAGGTGTAGTACGCTTGCCTAGTAGATATCTATTCACTCTTGACTTGAACACACCTGGGTTAAAATTAATTTTGTCTGAACGTATAGTGAAAAAGTGGAACTACCGGAGACCAAGTAGTGGACCTTCAGTGAACTCGAGAATAAAATAAACAACCATCTAAACATTCACTTAAACTAGACTTAAATCTGCTAATGTATCAGAAATAATAATCATAACAACTCAAACAAAAAACTGCAACTGGAAGACCATACTCTGACTTCAATTGAAGTCAGAGTATGGTCTTCGAGTTGCAGTGGGTCAGGAGCATAGACAACTGTACATTACTCCGTGTCAGGAGTCAGGTATATGGCTAAAAATAACCAATAATAAATTAAAAAACACGACTACCCTGCCAAAAATGAACTTATGCAAATAAATTATATACTATTGGAATGTGGCCTTCAATTTTATACCAATATTGTAAAAGCAGAGCTAAGCTATTGTAAGCTCAGAGTTGCGCAGCGTGCAATGGAGAGAGCTATGCTAGGTGTTTCACTACGTGATAGAATCAGAAATGAGGAAATCCGTAGAAGAACGAAGGTTACCGACATAGCTCTCAGAGTTTGCAAGTTGAAGTGGCAATGGGCAGGCCATATAGTTCGCAGAACCGACAACCGCTGGGGAATAAAGGTTCTCGAATGGCGACCACGAACAAGCAAGTGAAGTGTGGGGAGACCCCCCACACGATGGACCGACGACATTGTAGCCATCGCAGGAAGTCGGTGGATGGAGGTGGCACAAGATCGCTCGTTATGGCGTTCTTTGGGGAAGGCATATGTTCAGCAGTGGACTTCTAAAGGCTGACATGATGATGATGATGATGATTGTAAAACGCGAAGTTTTTTTTTTTGCAATTTAATATGGAACACTGCCTACTTATTGAATATTATCTAAAAATCACACAATACAGTCTTTGTTACTGGGAGGAATGTAAGGATTCTAACGATGCCCCATACTTCTAAATCTGTTGAGGCATTTCAAAGTTATGGTGGAATAAAGAAACTCACATACAAACATACATCAATTCTAAAAAATTAGTACTCCTTTTTTTGGGCAGTCGTGTAAAAACTCAAAGTTTTCTTCGCATTTGAAAATGGAGTCATACAAAAATTATAGCCTATATTATTCGGAAGTGATGTAAGGTTTTAAAGGATACCCCATATGTCCAAATAAGTTAAGGAATTTAAAAGTTATGGTGGAATAAAGAAACTCACATACATACATAAACCCTGAAAACATTACACTCCTTTTATGGGCAGTCGCGCGTGTAAAAACAAGCTGCTAGTGGGTCAGAAATAATAAAAATAAATAACCCTAAAGTAAGGTCTTTGAGCTGTTAGTCTCCAAAATAAATAATGAAAAAATAATATAAAAAATAATCTTTATTTTATTATTTTTTATGTTAATCTCCATCAAACTCTTCATTTCGTTCTCACGCACACTTATGTGTGCCTTTGTTTCGCGTTACAATGTGTCGATGCTTATAATCATGGCACTTAATTATTATAATTAAGATAATATCATCTGAGCAATGTCTCAATCAACGTGTGGGCGGTTTGTTTACACTACATTGCCCTTTGAGTACCTGAGGTACCACTGCATTTGGTTTAGTTATTCTTAGTTTATAAACAGACTGAGTTTTTTTAAAAGGGACCTAAATGCTATTAATTTTAGAAATCCATCTAGAGGTTTTTAAACGTATTAAAATGTTATATAAGGTTTTTCTTTTTTAAATCGATTTTTCCTTTCTAAATTCAATTACACGTGTTTTTAAAAGGTTTTATTTAACTTCACTTGTATGTATGTATGTATCGATGTATCTAAGCATTTTGTCTCTTGCAATTCAAATTTGGAGCACTTCCCGATTAGCTATCCGGCCGAAACTTTCAAGAACCGATGACAAAGCAATAAAAAAAGGCATAGAAGAAAAAATATGTATAAATGTAAAAAGTGAAGAAAAGAAAACAGAATAAAAAAATTACATTAATTCAAAACAGGTCGTAAAAGCTTTTTTATTATTATTTTTATTATACATATATTTTTCTAGAGATGCTTACAACCTTATGATAATCAATAGGTATATGGATATTCATTATGTTGCAAAAAGTTTAGAAAAAAAAACATGCAGGTACGAACAATAAAACATACAAAATACAAAAACAACTCGAAAATATTAGCATCTCTTTAATCTAGCATTCTTTTTAAGGTAAGCATTGATCGTACGAGTATTCTCTTCAAACATAATTCCTCTAGACTATCATAATTACTGCAGATGCACTTATTCAAATATACAACCAACAAAGGTTCATCCCACTGAATGAACACATCTTCCAATAAAATAATCAACAATGGCGATAAAATGCCGATAATGCACCCACAACATTACCGACCTCTCACCAGCGAGTGCCAACGTCTTAATCGGTGCATTCATTCATTCACTCATGCATTCATTCGCTCATCCGTTCTCGTCATTAATGCGTTGAGATGATTTGTGTCTCGATCGGTTGTCCCAAGGTGCTAATTAATAACAGGGCGTTTATGCAAAGTACGAGACATGCATTTTACGATACTGTATGGATTATAGAAACATGCTCGTACGGGTATTATACCGCAGCTTTGCTCGTGGTATTTTCTCTGGATTAAAATTAATAAAAATGTGTTATTCCAGGACCAAATCTACATCTACATTAATATTATAAAAGGAAAGATTTGATTGTTTGTATATTTGTAATAATAGATAAACTCAAAAAATAAAGACACGATTTTAAAAGTTCTTTCACATAAATAAAGAAATCAAAGGTGAATCAAGGTACCTATCAAATTTTGCAAAAAAAACTCGATTACTTTGTATCACAAACCAAAGAGTATATAAATACTACGTAAGATCACAAACTAAGAAGGAGATACTGGTTTTTGTATATGGAACGTTGCCATGGAAACGAAATCACAGAACATCTAATAATCATTGACGTATAAGAAATGCTCTTTGCTAATAATACACGAAATAGTAACCGTAATTCAACCGTAACCGTAACAACGTAATTGGTTGGTTGGTCAGTTTGAAATACTACCAATAGATGGCGTTACCGTCCCCATAATACGGGTTCAAGAAGCTAGTGGAAAAATTTGAATGGCGATGCATAGGTCACGGTTGCCGAATTGGTAGTGGCAGGTGCCACGTGATCCAATTTTTTCCATTAGAAAATTATTATATTATCCTTAAATTTGTAGTGGAGATTTGTCGCCGCTCCGTGATTTGGAGGGCACGTTATGTCATCCGTTCCGGTCGCTAACAATTGTTAGTAGTTAAGCCAAGTCAGGTCCATTGGGTGGTCTGTCAAACTGACACCAGACGAGTGTCACCTCATTCCATTACCATACATTATATTAAGATTAATTTAAATATGTAAAATGAAAGCTTCTTCTCAAAATATAAAAGAATACAATTACTTTGAAATTGTAAGCACCTATTAATTATAGCAGGAGACAATCAGAAGTGCTAAAAAAAACGTCTGCGAACAAAACTAAAGTGAGGCAAAAATTTAAATGAGAATGGTTGCTAACCAACTTTATTAATACATTATCATTGGTCATCCGAAATGTAAAATGATACGAAAAACCTAAAGATGATTTTCAAATACCTATTACGTTAAATACGTTGTCGCCATATTAAATTTTGATTAATTTCACTCGCAAGATTATGACAAATTGATTGACGTAAGAATTATCAAAATTGGCCCACGCGTTCGGTTATCATAGTGCCACAAAGGAACAGACATACATACATAATAGAAGTAAATTAAATTTTAATGTTTGTTTATTGTCTGAACAGCTTTTAATTTGTTTAACTTTTGCCAAAACGCTTCAATACATGGGTACTTAAAACCACAGATTTATTCCAGTAACTGTAGGCTATGCACAATATATGAAGCTTTGTGGTTTCGTACACTAGGACCATTTGTTCACAACGAGGTCAACCTCGGGCCCTAATGTGAAAATGTGCCCAAACACACGCTTGAAAACTAGAACTTAGGAAAATACAAACTTAATTAGTAACAAGCAGCAAATGTAGCTTAAAAAACGAATCTTAAAACTGCGTTTTTAAAGTATCGAGTTGTGAGCTACCCTGAAAGTTTCAGCCGGATAGCTAATCGGGAAGTGTTCGAAATTTTGGTGCAAGTTTCCACCCGGAATGATACACAAACAAGAAAGTGACTAAGTAAAAACAAGGTAAAAAGAAAGAAGATAATTCAATTATGAAACCATACGATAAAACTAATTCCGTTTTTTGACAGAACGGGAAATGTGAGTTTGAAAATTGTATATTATTAGTCTTCTTCGAAGAGTTATTAGTGGATTACTATTGACTAAAAAGTAATACATATAGTAATAGTTAGTATAAAGTTAACACTGGTTATTTTAAAAAAAACAGTTCCGCGAGCGCTTGCTTTGAGCTTTGAAGGATACAGATACAAATTTGGTGTCACCTATGTCGTAATTATAAGAAAAAAACATAGTTGCTAATATGTACTTTTGTACTATTTAAAGTTATTTTTTTATTAGTTTTCATATCTCACTTTATAGTTTCGTTAAAGAAGGTCTGAGAAAATTAAGTACTTATTCCATTCGCTAAGAAGAAAGCCATACTAGGAACAGTTAATAGTCCATATCTCTGAAACTAATGAACGGATTTTGATAAAACTCAAACTTTTCCCAAAGTTGAAAGAAACTGAAACTATTACAAAAAAAACAAGTGGTCTTGTAGTTTCCGAAAAATACATGGATAAACATACATACATACATACATACATACATTTAGACAAACATGTATGAATGTGCGAAAAACGATATCACTGCTCCAAGCCAACCTTACCTGCACGCGGTCATCATGCTTGATAACGAACAAGGCTCTGGCTATCGATGGATGGAGGTATATCCATCCAAAAAACAAGCGTAGCCAAATGACCCAGGCCCGTGACGAACAGCAGCGTCACCGGTGCGAGAAGCTTCGCCCTGCGATCGCTAACTCACTGGCCCAGAGTGGCGATTATGGGCAAAACCTTCTCATGAACTGCACAAACAATAAATGGCCCTCAGTTCCCGGTCAGTCCTGACCAAGGTGGCGGTCATGAAAATAGCAGTGCAGGGGGTGCAAAGAATCCCCGGGCTACCGTAGGCCACCCAAAACAAGAACGAATGACCTTGGATGAACGATTATTTATTCTGGACGAACACATGGCGCAACTTGAGACGGAGCTCACAAAGATCAGGTGGCATATTCTAGGATTAAGTGTAGTCTGAAGAGAGGGGAAGGACACAGTGACCCTGGAATCAGGCCAGCTGTTCTACTTCCGGGAGAGGGTGATCAGCAGTCTCAGGGTAGCGTGGGGTTCCTCGTCAATAAAGTCTTCACTGATAATGTTGTAGAAATATCCACTGTGTTGACCAGGGTAGCGTACTTAAACTGACCGAAAGTCAAATAAAAGGTCGAAAGAAAGGTTGAAAGGTCGTATAGGACTACGCTCCGACCTCGGCACACTCAGATAATGAGGTAGAAGATATGTTTGATGGCATATCTTCAGCCATACATAGCACCATAAGGGCTCACTACACGTTATCATGGGAGACTTTAAAGCCAAAGTGCAAGACTTGCAGTGAATCGAAAATTGGTCCACATGGCTATGGAGACACATATACAGGGATCACAGGAATCAGAAATCACAAATAAAAATAGGGGATGAAACTTTTTTTAAGAACTACCGACCTATTTCGCTCTTGAGCCACGTCTATAAGTTGTTTTCGAGGGTCATCTCAAATCGTCTCACAAGAAGATTTGACAAATTTCAGCCTCCTGAACAGGCCGGGTTTCGCGGAGGATTTAGCACCATAGACCACACGCACACAGTAAGGCAGGTTATACAGAAGTCTGAAGAGTATAAACAGCCCCTGTGTCTTGCTTTTGTAGACTATGAGAAGGCCTTTGACTCCGTTGGCCTGGGCGGTACAAAACCAGCAGTCTAAACATCTAACTACGTAGGAAATTGAGACAGGAGGATATTATGTCCCTGAAACTGTTCACTAATGCTCTGGAAGATATGTTTAAGACGCTGGGTTGGAAAGGAATGGTCATTAATGGCTTATTCTCATCGCCGCGATTGATTGATATGTAGTAACAACAAACCGAAATGATGTACCTATCTGAACTTAAAATATAATGATTTTATATCATTTCATTTTAATTTGACTATTAAATTGTAATGTCACAAGTTATTCATAACTTTTACAAATTATTTTTAACTGTAGACTGATTCTACAGTGATCAAAAATAAAAATAAAACATGAATATAGCTTAATTCGCCGTAATATGAAGTTTTTCCTAATGAAGCAAGCATATGAGCCTTTAAAAACTTGTAAAACACCACCAGTCACTATATTTCTGAATAAAAAATATGCAATAAATCACTTTCGTGGCATAAAGTATCTTAAAGTATAAATCGCCATGAAGGTGATGCCACAAAGGTGACTAAAATATCCCTTTATTATGAATTGCTGCAATGCTTTGGTGTAACGTTTTAAATCAAATACTACATAAATATCTCGCATTTTTTGGGGGTTCGTTGAGCTAACTTTGATTTCAATTGCTAAAATATAATGCACAAAAATGTTGTCCACGCAAGTGACAGTGTTGACCTATGAATAAATATAAACTAACTAATAAAAAAAACTCACGGCATGATTAGCCGCACTTTTAATTTCTGACACGCACTTTTAACACGACTGATGTGCGACTAAATCGAAATCTGTATATGTAACATACAAATACACTGAAATTTGTTGAAGCTGTTTTACTGCAACGGGAAGTGTGACTCGAAGAGAATACTAAAAATGGCCTCGTTTTTGACCATTCATGTTAATTTTTGGTATTTATTTTGTAGCCTAATAAATGTTTAATCCTCCAATTTAAAAATTCTGTTTGTATCTTATACCGTTAAAGAAATATAACTGTGTGACCATCAAAATTGAGGTTCGATGAGAATTACCCTAATATCAATGTCGAGATATCTCACACTTACGATTTGCCGATGATATCGTCCTAATGGCGGAGTCGCTGCAAGACTTGCCAGGTATGATAACCAACCTAGATGATGCTTCTCGACGCATTGGTCTCAGAATGAAAATAGATAAGACCAAGATAATGTTTAACGATCTTATTGACCCGGAACCGATTACAGTTAATGGTGTACCTATTGAAATTTTCCAACAGTATGTTTACCTTGGACAAATATTGCAATTAGGTAAAAACAACTTTGAGAACTTTGTTAGACAGCCTAGCTGATTCGTCTCAACGCATCAACTTGAACGCATCTCCGGGTCAACTTGGACAAAACCAAGGTTATGTTCAAAGAAAATGTTATTCTGGAACCAATTGCAGAACTGATCTCGAAGTTGTTCAGGATTATGTTTATCTGGAGCAAACTAGGTGAAAACAACTTCGAGAGAGAGACTCTCAGAAGAATACAGCTGGGCTGGGCAGCATTTCCAAAACTTCATCGAGTCTTCTCGTCGCCAATACCACAAAGTATGAAGACAAAAGTCTTCAACCAGTGTGTCCTACCTGTTATAACATACAGAGCCGAGTCGTGGACACACAAGGTAAAACTATTCCACCAATTTAAGATCACTCAGCAAGCTTGGAGTTTCTCTGAAAGATCGTATCGGGAATAACGTGATCCGGCAGAGAACCAAAGTTTTAGACATAGCCCTTAGGATAAGGAAGCTAAAGTGGCAGTGGGCTGGTCACATTTCCAGAAGACCCAATAACCGTTGGGGTAGACAAGTTCTCGATTGGAGACCTTGTTTATGCAAACGTAGTGTAGGACACCCTATGCCCTGGTGGAGTGACGACCTGCGAAATGCGGCTGGAAGAGAATGGATGAGGGTAGCTGAAGACCGAGCTCAGTAGCGTGCATTAGGAGAGGCCTATAACCAGCCGTGGACAAATATAGGCTGATGATGATGATGATGATGATGAGTATGAATATTACAAATTCTTGACAATAATACATACATACATACATACATACATACATACATACATACATACACACATTACATTTGGTACATATGTTAAGATACCCACATAGACCAACATGATCAATATAACGTACATACACATCAACTTGAGGACCTACTTTTTTGAAGTCAGTTAATAAAAACATAGTTGCTACGGATATTCGTAGCTCCTGCTACGCCTCGTCGATAACTCTAGCTGTAGCCGAGTATGTGCTCACTCATTGGACATAATTACGTACATCTAACATGCAGGGGTTAAGAGCGCTACAATATGTATCTAAACATGAATGTATTGCTTCTGCTAGGATATGCACCGTTTATTATTGTGTTTGTTAAGAGTAGTGCTGAATTTTGCCATTTGTTTAAAAAAGTACAAGCTAGATCAAAACCAATCTATGTGCATTGATTGAGCTATTCTATATCCAGCAAAAAGCGTTTTAAATAAATTTGGTATAATTTACTCGCTCCAACTTTGTCATGATTTGCATAAGAAGACATAAGTTCAAGAACTAAAACCCGACTACAGGTTTTAGTGTTTGAACTTATGTCTTCTTAAAACTAGCCTGACTATTGCGATGAAGACAAATAAACCATGAAATGTAATTTTATAAAGTTTTTGAAAGAGGATGACATAGTCATCGTTTGGGATATGTGACCAGCCCACTGCCACTTTAGCATGCAAATACGTCAGATATCATGGTTCTCTGTTGGCTCTTTCATTGCGTTTCTTGTCCGAGAAACTAAGCATAGCTCTCTGCATAGCTCGCTCAAACAGACAACCACGACATTATAGACAGTAAAAATCACTTTTTTCTTCCTTATTTTAACATCTTCTTTCATAAGTGTTTACTAATTTAAATATTATTGTAGTTAACTAATTCACAAATAAGGTCCTTTTCACATAAACGTACTTAAAGGAAAAACACGTAATTACAAACAACAAGTCGTAATTACAACAACCTCGCACCATAACATACATTTCGCAACTAGCAACACTAAACAGTTGTTTAGCGTGCCTCTGAAATAAGAATACCGTCTATTTGGCGCTAATAAGAAAACTCAGTGTGGCCATTAAGCACGCAGTCCGCGGCCCTTAGGGAATGAATCACATGTTTTATTCAGGCGACTGGCACCGGTCCTCGGTGAGGAGGTTGGAGAGACCAAGCGGTCGAATATGGTGCAAGGTTTACATGGACAAAGATCAGAAATTACCAGTTGTGGAATTTTGACCAAAATATGGAATAATACGATTAAAAATTTCGCGTGTTGGCATAGCGAGCTTCTCGGGAAGTATCTCTTGTTGGAGGTCAACCCTGTGCTTCATCCTTATCCTATCATCTCTCTTCACCTTCAAAATCATCTAGTTCGTTCCATCTTGGTGTTTTATTTCGGTACTATTAAAAAAAAACACAAATAATATCTGGTATGCTGGCTAATCTTCGGTCGGCTAAAACGTAGTGAATTACATTTTTGGGTCGGCTACATAGCCAGCAAATAATAAGCACAATAAAGTATTAATTTTCTGTGGGCCAATAATTTTTTTCCCAATATGTATGATTATTATTTTTGTGAAATAGTTTTGTGATATAAAATCCACTTATTCCATAGACTCGTACTTTGTACTAATCCTTTTGCTTCTACATAGTTTATAATGCGAACACGCAAGAAATGGGACGCTTTACCAGCGTATTTAAATCCTGGCAAATACTAACTGAGTTTTTTCAAGTAGAGTGAACGTGGCTTCTAGGCAATGCATGCTCCATCTCTTCGGCCGCAATATCACCTACCATCAGATCAGGTGAGGTTGCGGTCAAATACTTAGCTGGAAAAAATTGCATAAATAAACTAAAACGGGTTACATACGAAGAGCAGAAGATGAGGAACCGGCAAGCGGATACTGTGAGTTTCGTTTGTCGAGATATGAATCGAGTTGGAAGTGATTGGTATTGGTAACATTGACCAAAACAAAAAATGATCACAAAAGAGGGTAGGCCGTTTTGTCTGCTCGTAGAAAAATAACACTCACCCGCAGTTACTTCACTTAATCCGTGATCGCTTGCAACAATGCTGAAATATCGGAAACTCAAATCAAAAGATATTATCGGTAAGTAAGCCGTTTCTAACGTTAACTTTAAATCTGATTAATTTTATATTTCAAAAGAAAAAAACCTTCAAAAAGTCACACCCAAATTTAGTGCATTTCCTTTAGTCCTGGATGGTCCTGGTCAAATTTTTGGCCGGTCATTTCGCACAGGGTGCTTATTAATTAAGCAGGCTTTTGAACTCGTTGTGATGTGTGTAATGGTAATGAAGAACGTGAAAAATAAATACATATAAATAATACTGATTTGCTCACATATGTAAACCTGATAGAAAGGTTTCAAGAAGTTTGCCATCTAGTTAAGAAGCGTTTTTCATTTTTTGACAGAAAAAGCAAAGATGATGATTTTAGGCGGTCTTATTCTAATTAGTAGAAAGATCTTTAGAAATTTATATTATGGAACTAGCTGTACCCACGGCTACGCACGCTTGGCCATTTCTCTAGGTTAAAAGAACTCTATTACTATTCCAATACCTAAAATACCAATATACCAACATTTAAACAAAATTCCTTCAGCCGTCAAAAGGTTTTTACCTATTGCTCGATTTCTAGTCGTTGGATTGAGATAATAAGCACACCAAGTTTTAAGTCAAGCCTTAAGCTATCTAACAAAGAAAACCACATTGCAATCGGTCTAGTAGTTTTTACGTGGTGCGTTAACAGACAGACACGAATTAAAAATAAGTTTTATTCATTTCTGTACCTTATTTTTAGTACCCTAGTTTTTTTTTTTAAATATCTTCCTTTTACAGATTTTTTGGTACTAAATTATTAATTATAAGTAAAGATGCCCTTCACTTTTGGGCAGAATAATAAAAATAAAGGTTTTATTACATTATTTTAATAATGCCAATAAAATAGTACCGTGACATACCTACTGACTGACTGACTGACTCACTGACTGACTGATAGACAACGCCCATCCTAAACCGGTGGACCTAGGTTTTTGAAATTTGGAGGAATATTCCTTGAGTATCCTAGAGGTGAACTGCGGAAGTAACTATACACCGTAAAACATGAACACCAACTCCAAATAAAATACCCCTATCCTGCGGGGACCCTTTAATTTACCGGTAAGCAAAGTATCCAATGTCCAATGTCCTCGTAGTATGAACTCAAATCATGCCATGTTTCATTTGAATTTATTCACTAGTTTTGGCGTGATGCGCGGCCAGGATACAGACAGACAGACAGAAAGACAAAAAAAATGGCTTCAATATTGAATATAAAACAGCCTCCAAAAAAAAAACTTAATGTTCTCAATGTACATAATTTGGACCCCTATTCTGCAGGAACCCTTAACATTTTTGGGATGAAAAGTATTCTCAATTTTCACCCCTCTTATAAAATATGTCTGTGCCAAGTTCAGCGTTATAAGTATTCGTTGAAAGTTATTTCAAGCCTTATCCTGCGGGAACCTTTTAGTTTTTTGGGATAAAAAAGTATCCTATGTCCTACCTCGTAGTATGAAATCAAATTATGCTAGGTTTCATTTGAATTCATTTAGTAGTTTCGGCATGATGCGCGTCCAAAATACAGACATACAGACAGGCATACAGACAGACATACAACAGAAAAAACCAGTTTCGGCTTCAGTATGAAAATAGAGCCTCCAAAAAAATTTACGAAATATCCTTAATGTCTAGAATTTGGACCCCTATCCCCTCATTTTGTCGGGATAAAAATTATCCTCAATTTTCACCCGTCTATGGCTGTGACTATGATTGTGCCAAGTTGCTTCAAAATCCGTCCAGTAGTTTCAACATGGTAAGTTTTCGTTGAAATAACTTTATAAAGAGTTCCTGCGTCCCTAATATAAAGAGTTGCCTAGCCAAAATACAGACAGATAGACAGACAGAAAAACAAAAATGAAAAAAAAAAAACAGTTTTGGCTTCAGTATAGAATAGAAAGCCAATAAAATTTACAATATATCTTAAATGTACAGAATTGGACCTGTTACAGTTTTATTATAAGTATAGATTACAAAGATCGGTATTTTGTATCCTAGATAGCGGCTTCAAATAATGGCAACACTCAAAATGCCAACTACCTATCTTCAAAAGTAATTTATCGTAAAACACTCGGACTGAAAATTGAGATCGTTTTACGCTAAATAACTAAGATAAAATTCACAATTTTAAAATTGTGTTTTACTTGTTATGTATTTTAATTGTATATAGCGGCTCTATTTTTCATATTTTTCATAAAATTACAGATAAATTACACTTTTTACACTCATTTTCTAACCAAAATCTTGCCTAATCTATGAAAACGTACTCCTAACTAAAATAAATTTTCTAAACTAGATAATATTCCATTAAAATTCAGATTTTTGCCATCATCATAAAGTTGAAATATAGGCAATAATAATAATATAATTTTCTAGCGCCCGCATATAGAGCTTAGTGCCGCGCGAACTTGAAATGTGAGATCAATAACTTACTAGTTTCGCCACGGCTAATGTTTGTGTGTCCAGTGAATTAATTCATCAACACGAAGAGAATACTAATTGATTTAAGGTTGGGTTTTTGGGCTGCCGTATAAACTCGCTTTTCATGGTGGATATCTTAAGACCTCTGATAGAACCTCTGATGGAAGCGGAACCACAAGTACAAAATGGTTGGATTTTGTTTAAACTGGAACTCAAATAATTGTATTACAAAACGTAGTATGCCCATTTTTCATAACACGTTTTTGTTAAACAACGCCTAACTCAAAAATTAACCGTAACTGTTGATTAACCATTGATTAAATTAGTACAATAAATACTAACTGACTAATCGCGATCTCTAACAGGTGGATATTTCTCTCAAAATCCGATCTTACCTCGCTGTTTAGCATTGGTTAATGACCCGAATGTTTACCGACTCCTTGTCAAAGCTCGGGTCATTGTTTGTCCAGCAAATGAAGACCCTCAGGCTACAGGAGCGGGCCCAATCGGTAACCGAAATATTAATCAACCGTTTATTTTGTTTCTGATTATTGTAAATATTGACCAAAATTTTAATGTAGATCTATTGAATGGTTTGGTGGATTCGCTGTGGCCATGTTTATGTCAGATTTTAATTACGATATACAGGTTTAGATTCATTGGTTGATTAATTAATCACATTTACTTAATAATTTATATTCTTCAGCAGACACTGACTGCTTAAATCAAATAATATACTAACTGAATTTGAATAATGAATTATTTCTTTTTTCTAAAAAAAAATATTGATAGGTGTTTACAATGAAGTTGCGCACTATTTTTAATCTAGATAAATGTTCAGTTCACATTATTTTTAATCGACTTTACAATAGTGTTTAGTAATATGTTACCTTATAGTGTTCATAGATTTATGAACACTATTTCAGTGGTATCCCACGTGAATTTTATCAAAATTGGTTCAGGCGTTTTTTTAGTCTATTAATTTGTTTTCACCATAAATCTGCGATTTTGAACCGATTACGATGGTTATTTTTTTGTTTGAAAGAATTGACCTCCAGTGTAGTCTCCATATAAATTTAATCAAAATTTATTTTGTCATTAGTTTTTATGTGAATCTTTCAGTCTATTTTTGATTTAAATAATAATTATTAGTTTTGCTTTCTGAACAATAATTATTATACCTAAGTGAAAAAAATAAATAAACAGATGATGTGGCAAAAAAATTGCGTTCTAAAATATTAGCAAAATTATTGACCTAATAGTTTTTTCATGCCCTAAAGGGTACAGGTTTGTAGGAGATCAGGGTAAAACTATAAAAACCCCACAAAAATAATTCATCACATAAGTTTCCAAGTAACAATCCTATCCTCGAAGTTATTCGCAAAAGACGTAGCATAAGTAACTGCCCCCCAGAGTGGCATACAATTCGCATGCATAATGCTCTTCACCTCTAGCCGACCGGCAGACCGCGGTGCTTGAGCTAGTGCGGAACCTAATGTCGAACTTTGTTACGAATCGATATAGCTAATTTGTAGCCAGTTAACCAACGACATTGATGTTTGGTTGTATGTCGTATGTAATAGTGCTAGCCTCTGGTGTCAGAGTTTATCAGGCCACCCTAGCTTCTGACATGACTTAACGACAGCTATTAAAACAGCCGGGACAGACAACTTAACGTGCCTTTCAAAGCACGGAGCGATGGAAAACCGCACATTACTTAGAAAAGTCATTGGTGCGGAGCCTAGGATCGAACCCAGTATTGTTGGATTCTAAGTTGCACTATTGAACCGTTAGGCTACCATTACAATATTAATGAAGTCGTGCGTTTTCAAATTTGATATTGTTTTGGTGGAAGTTTAAATTGAATACTATTCTATATTATTAAACGATATAATTATGAGTTCAAATACGTTTACATATGAGTACAACAAAAAAGGAGATTTCCAAGATAAAACGCAATATCTCGTAGGCAACTTAGTAAATAGTATCTTGTGAGCGATTCATTGATGAGGGCAACAATGGAGGACTTCCTGTTTTTCTCTCCTTTCATATAAAAACGGAACCGGTAAAAAATCATCTCCGGAATTTCTATTCAAAATACGTCAATATGAACCAGTAATCAAGGCCAACGTGAGCTCCATCACTAAATATATTCCGCTACTTTCCACAGCCAAATCGTTCGTGAATACATACGATTGTTTCCACTCGCTCCTAACTCCTAACATATAAATTATATGACCTGCCGCGATGCGCCATGAATATATGTATGAGAGGCAAATTGATATTACAAAAGCTCGTATGTTACACTTTGGCTTTTTACGCCACATTTTTTACGTCGAAATTGTTTTTTTATTCCATAAAAGGATAAATTGTGACCGAAATGTGTAGATTGGAATAGTAATGAGCACGGCAGAGACTAAATGGGGTTTGTCTTAGTTATTAGCTGATATTAATGTGTATTTGATAATCTGCGTACGTTTGGTTTATGGGTATTTGACAGCTGACAATTTTTGTCGATTTCGTTACAACACACTTCATTTGAAATTAAAATCTTCCTAACCGAATCATTTACAAATTATCTAAAAAAAAACATCCTTGCAAGAAAACTAAGCTAAAAGTACTGTATGTAAATGGTTGAAGTCCATACATTTAATTAAAGAAATGATGCGAACAAAAAATAAACAAAAGTAAACCAATAGACTATTCAAAGTATAGTTTCTTGATGTGCTTTAGAAATAAGTCTACAAACTTCTATTATGTCCTACTTCGTGTAGAAGAAACTATCAGAATGCTATAAATATATCACAAAGTAGGTAGGTATTGTGTTACCTCCATCAATAGTAGAATACAACGGCCAGGCCATCCCGGGAGAGCTTGCTAGTGCTAGCCATGCGTCTTGCCTTTACAGCCGACCGCGCCCCGGATGTTTCGTGTCGTGCTTATAGGGGCAAGGGATTTTGATACTTGTGAAAAAATCCTATGATCCTTGTTTATTTTTCATCTTTTTAATTAAAATCCTAATCAAGCATGTAAAACTTACGACAGTAATACGACATATTAGTATAGCAGAGGCAGACTAGCAACCTTGACCGCCCTATAGCCGTGTAGTACCAGCTCTAATACTGAGGTAAAATAATATAAATATACATGCTGTTGCCCGTAACTATGTATCCCATGCCTGATCGGCATCATAAATTGTCATGTACTTCTCCAACGCAGATATACTTAGTAATTTTTGACAGGACTTCATTTCTCTTGCCAAAATAAGCGTGGCAAAATATGTGGACAGGAACGTTCGCTCACTCATTAAATCTACAATTTTTGAACTACAACGTCTAAACATACACACAAAGAGAAGCTTTTTTTTTTGGTGTTTTGCCTCATAACTAATACTAGCCGCCCTTAGGCCCGGATCTCCTCGGCCTATTAGTAAATCTGCCCCTGATTAGGAGTCTTTATCTCTTATGGTTTATTTAGGTACTCTGTTCAGGAATAGTTAAACATAAAGTATTTTTTCGAACTTATCCGATGTTCTAAGTCAGGAGGCCACGCTGTGAGATCGCGACGCGTACTGTGCCTAATGTGTTGAACTCACGCAAACTTTAACATAAAGGCTAATGTCAATTTATTAACGTTAGATTTTGGTTTAACCATGGATTATTCTCATCATGTTAGAGTTCTTTAGGTAGCCTGACAAACTCTGACACAATATGCCTACAAAATCTCAGGCAATCATATAACATATAATTAAGACTATTAATATGTAACTTTTGTTCAAGTACCAAGACATTCCCAACCACCTACGCTGACGGTCAACCATTAGGGAAATCTGCACAGCAGCGAATGCTGTTTAATTTATACTCGTGAATATTCTTAAACTATCGGTTTGTGGTCACTGCGGCGATTCTGCCTTTATTTATGCCTTTGGAAGCGGCCTCGGCCGAATTAGTGGCAACCTCGCGCGAGCCGATGTTTTACGTTCATTTAGAGTGCCTTAGATGGTTTTCAGATAAAATGTTGTTTAGAAAACCAGAGCTTCTGGAAAGAATCCCTGTCTCATGAGGAATTACTATTGTCTTGACGATTGAATATTTTCGACATCTTCTTCTTTCGAGTAGATGTTTTGTTTTCATCGGTTTTTTAAATAATAGATTGTGTGCTTAGTTCAGAATTCAGCCACCTCTATAGCAACATCAATCCCTAACTATTAGGCAAAGGGCTGATTCCACTGGTAGAAACCTAGAAGTGAGAAATTTACTGCATTTTGAGGAGCTATTCTGCTCATCACGCCGAAGATCCTCATCAGATCTTCACCAAATTTAACAAAAAAAATATCCAATTATTTTTTTTAGACTAATTTAAAGTTACTACCTTTCAAATAAAAACAGAACCATTGAAATCGGATCTAATAAAGCAGAGATATTTAGTTCTACTTTTTGCTCCATTTTGGGGGAAGTACCCCCCAATCAAAAATCCCCGAAGGTTATTAAATTCTGAAAATTCGTTTAACTTGTATACCAAGTTTCGTCTAGATCGGTTGAGAAATGCGACCTATAGAGGAGAACAGAGATCCGGACTGACATCCGGACATACGAAAGCATATTTGCCTAAGCTGAAACGGAGACGCTAAGCTCGCGCTTCGCGCTCGCTCTGTCAATTATATGTATAAGATTAGATAAATGCAGCGATGGGCATAGCCCTTTTAACAAACACGTACATATAATAAGTCACAGACAGCCATTTATGCAGAGATGATGCATGGGGTCAGAAGAAACGGCCACGCATGAACTCATGGAGTGCGAAAGTTTGGCGCTACAAAAGGAACAAGTTCCTGGGAACAACTTCTACACAGGAGGCAGCCTGCGCCGGAATACGTGAGCTGCTAGCCTTCCTGGTCTAGTACACATATTAGTGGTCGAATCACGCAAAAGGGGCTGATGATCGTCCTAGTTGCGGAAAAAAGCCCCTACACCACATACCAAGTATTATTTGATTTTCACCAATGAGCGCCATTGCTTAGATAATACATTATACCTTATAGTTATTGGTTATGCGGACGCATTAGATAACTTTATGGAAGGCATGGATTAACTTTCAGGACTTAAAGTTCCTTTATACCAAAGTTCAACAAAATCCGTTTTGTTTCAGTGCTAAATGGTACAACATATTATACATACCTACGAACTTTTTCATTTATACATTATTTCGATTAGGATAGTAGAATTCTTATATCAAAATGTTCATTAGCACTGTAAATCACATTTCCAATCCTACAAGTCAATAAATCACGCAAAAACAATAAATGTCACACGCTCTAATTAATAAACGCGTTTAATACCCGAAAAATATTATTAAAACAACTAACCAACCCCCTAAAAGCAGTAACGGTCTGCACACCAAGTCTTTCCATTTACCAAATTGAGTGAAATATACGTCCCTAAACACCGCCAAAGACATTAAAAAACGCCTTCGAAACTTTTAATATTCTAATAAGACTTTGATTTAATTTCCCTTTATCATTATTTATGTAAGGATCTACGAAAAAAGGCGATAATTCCGTGTTATTATTTTTTCGTCGGAGCTTTTACGCTCCCCTCGGAAATGGGCCATGCAATCGAGGGGTTACTCGTATGTTGGTCACAGACTAAATTATTTCCTACGCAATTTCTTCTATTCTTAATATTCGTCTAAGCAATAAATTGAAAATACCTTTACCTTCACCAAATGTTATGTTACTAGTTATTACTCTATTATATGCTTTATTTTGACAATAATAAAATTCAAAATCTGGAAATTTACTGATGTGACAACCGGTAACAACTTGTTGAACTAACTGTTGACATTGTCCGGCTTTTGTTAACACGTCAGTTAACAATAGTGTTTTTTGTCGTGAATAAAAGGTTTTTGTCACAATAGGTTTAGTCGGAAAACATACGACAAATGGGGCAGGGTCTTTCGAAGTAATGTTTTTTCGACGTGTTAACAAAGTTTGAGCTTTGATACCTTTTGAAATAAAAGTAAATGTTGGAAAGGCCAAATAGATATGTCACGTTTTAAATTATCATGATATCTCTATGTTTTTTCTAGATTTAATATTTAAAAACTATATTTAAGTAAACAATGTATCTAAAGAATATCTTCGAAATAAGTAAAAAACTTAAAAAAAAAACATTTTAATCTGTGTTCCTTTAAACTGTTAACAAAATATTAGAAACGTTTTTTTACACAATACATTACGTTGGACATCCGACGCCTGAACTTAGGTATAAACCTGTATTTCAGGTACAATGCAATATTATTACCTCCTCACAATTTTGTTAGTGTACTTATTTACTTACAGTATTAAAATAACTATGAAATATATGTAGATCTAACTTTATACATAACGCAAAATCACATAGTTATATATTTAACGGGACTAAACGTGCTGAAAATGTAATTTTTATCTATCTCGACGTTTCCATAAAGTTGCATCGATTGTGGTCACGAGAAGGCTGAAGTCGCGGGTGTCGTCGCCGAGAAGGGCGGGCGTTGTTCCAACTACCCGCATTTGGTTTTGTAAAAAGTTTGCGTTCAAATCGCGAAAGTTTTTAATGCAAAATCGTTGAAACATATTTCACTTGAAGGTTAACCCGTAACCATAACGAAAACGTAGGTACAATAATTGTCTTGTTCAGTTCAATTATTGTAGAGTTAAATTGTCCCCAGACTCCTATAATCCGCGTTCGTCATGCTCGACATATTTTTCAAAGACATTTCGTCATAATTGCGAAGTATCTGGCGAACGCATTACGCATACTAATGGTTTATGAAGATAGTTTAAAAATGGATCTCAAGTTATAAGCTTCTAGTTTGTTAAGAAAAGTTTACAAAAAAAATATTACAATAATAATATAAAAATGGTAAAAATGTAAAGTAGCAGATAAAATAAAATCTCGATAGAAAACGTGTTCTCAAAGTTTTTTTTAATACTAATTATAAATTTGAATCTGATTTCGAATCATTTTATATTTAATAAGGCAATATTTTTTTGGGAAATTCGATTACAATGGCTGAAAAAACGAAAGTAATTAAAGAAAATGTAATTATTTTCACACACCTCCTTCCACCGAGGTGTGATGGAATAAAAAAACACTTATTAATATGTTTTCGATCTACCTTCTCACCATACCTTGTACCTTACACCACAAAACAAAATCTGATCGCCAAGAGGGCGAAGCCCTTAATGTGTTTGCATAATGTTAGTCATTAAAACATTTATTACGCACCGTTGGTTACTGCCCTTAAACGAAGACATTTTCTTACGAATATCGCCGTGGTAATGGTAAAATATTATGAAAGGTTCTGTGTTTTAAATAAGACTGCAATTTGAGAAAAAAAAACATGCGGTGTTTATTATTTTTTACCCAACTACAGCAAGGCAAGGGAAGGGAAGAGTTTAACAGTCTATGTTTGTATGTATGTATGTATTAATGTATGTGGTTATGTGGATGTTCCATCATAGCGTCGCCCCTATTGGTTCGATTCTGACAAACGAGTTGTCAATCGATTCGTCTTCAGAGTGTCATAGACAATTATACTTTTACCTGACTACATCAAGGCAAAGTAAGGGTTATGTGTTCAAACTAAAAACTTGGTCCGATTTGACAACCGAGGTATCAACCGATTCGTCTTCATCGCAAGAGTGTCATAGGCTATTTTTCATCCGATCGTAGTCAGGTTTTAGTCTTTGAACTTATGTCTTGTTAGTATTTGTTTATTATAGGTATATACGAGTATATACATTAGTGTTTTTGAAGTTACTTTATAGAACTCTACAAGTTACGCTAAGAACGATCTCTACCAGTCAATCGGGTACGGAGAAAAATATAATAACTTCAGTAAAAAGTTGTGTGGGATTATGCTTACGTATGTGTTTCTATAAAATAAGATGGTAATTATAATTTAGATACTATATACATTAAGATTCTGATTATTACATTTTTTAAATTTTATCTTTCATTTCCGTCGTCTATATTTTAATATTGTAAGTACTATGTTAAAAGAAAGAAAGAAATAAAGAATTAAAGAAAGAAAGAAATAAAGAATTAAAGAAAGAAAGAAAGAAAGAAAGAAACATTTATTGGCACAAATCACATTACAGCAAAAAAACAGATAAGTATACAAAAAAATAGGTGAAATGTTGTAGCTGCGGCTGTACCTAAGGGGCCTGCACTCAGCTAAAATTTCCAGTGCTAGCCTCCGGACGCTGATTTGCAGACAAACCTCGCGGGTGTGTTCAAAAGGTGCACGTTAATTTATAAATAGATGTGACATAGAAATATGACAATAATATTTAAAAAAAAAGTATATAACCATAGTCCCATAGTCTTAGATAGAAAAATCTAATCTTATAAATAATCATATTCAAAGCAAACAGCGAATAAAATGATTAATACTTATAATTATCAGCATTATAATTTTTTCACTTAAAAATATGATAATAATGTATGTAGGTACTTTCTTAGTGTAATTTGCGTAGGTTAATCTATACTTATAATAAAACTGTAACGGGTCCAACTCTGTACATTGAAGATATTTAGATATTTTTTTTGGAACTTGGTCTATATTCTATACTGAAGCCAAAACTGTATTTCTTTTCATTTTTGTCTGTCCCTCTGTCTGTCTGTCCCTCTGTCTGTCTGTCTGTCTGTCTGTCTGTCTGTCTGTCTGTCTGTCTGTCTGTCTGTCTGTCTGTCTGTCTGTATTTTGGCTAGGCATCACGCCGAAACTACTGAATGAATTTAAATGAAACTTGCTATGATTTGAGTTCATACTACGAGATAGGACATAGGCTACTTTTCATCCCGAAAAATGAAAGGGTTCCCGCAGGATTGGGGATGAAATTTATTTCAAAAAACACTTACCACTCTGAAACTACTAGACGGATTTTGATGCAACTTGGCACAGTCATAGTTTATATGATGGGTTAAAATTGAGGATACTTTTTATCCCGAAAAAAATAATAGTTCCTGCGGGATAATGTCCCAAATTCTGTAAATTAAAGATATTTTGTAATTTTTTTTTGGGGGCCGTTCTATATTCAATACTAAAGCCAAAACTGTATTTTTTTAATTTTTGTCTCTATGTCTGTCTGTCTGCACCTTGGAAGTGCATCACGCCGAAAATACCCAATAAATTCAAATGAAATTTGGTATGATTTAAGTTCATACTTTGAGGTAGAACATAGGATACTTTTCATCCCGGAAAATTAACATTTTCCTGCAGGATAGGCGTTGAAAGTTATTTAAAAGAACACGTATCACGCTGAAACTACTTGACGGATTTTGTTGAAATTTGGCTCAGTCATAATTTATATAATGGGTAAAAATAGAAGATAATTTTTATCCCGAAAAATAAAGTGTTCCTTCGGGATAATGTCCAAAATTCTGTGGATAGAAGATAGTATGTAAATTTTTTTGGAGGACGTTCTATGTTCAGTACTAAAGCCAACAATGTATATTTTTATTTTTGTCTGTCTGTCTGTCTGTCTGTCTGTCTGTCTGTCCGTCTGTCTGTACCTTGAAAGCGCACTACGCCGAAAATACTTAATGAATTCAAATGAAATTTGGTATGACTTGACACTTCGAGGTAGTACATTGAATACTTTTTATCCCGAAAAAATTAAGTGTTCCTGCAGGATAGGGTTGGAAAATTATTTAAAAGAACACTTAGCACGCTGAAACTATTGGACGGATGTTGATGCAACTTGGCATAGACATAGTTTATAAGATAGGTGAAAATTATGAATACATTTTGTCCCGAAAAAATAAAGGGTTCCTATGGGATATGGGTCCAAATTCTGTACGTTAAAGATGTAGTGGTTTTTTTATGTTACTCTACTGTTACTCTCTCTGTTTAGGATTTATAATAGAATACTATTATGAAGCCTAAACTGTATGATTTTTCATTTTTGTCTGTTTGTCTATCAGTCTGTATCTTAGCCGCGCATCACGCCGCCGGAACTATTGGATGAATTCAAAAGAAACTTGGTATGATTTGAGTTCGTACTACGAGGTAGGACATATGATATTTAACACATCGAAAAATTTTTGGGTTATTATTTAGGGCTTGAAACTTATTTAAAAGAACACGTACCAAGCTAAAAGTAATGGACGGGTTTTGATGCAACTTGGCACTGTTTTAAGTTATATGATGGGTTAAAATTGAGGACACGTTTTATCCCGAATAAGTAAAGGGTTTCTGCGGGATATGGGTCCAAAGTTATGTTAATATTTAAGTAATAAATATATTTTTTTGCATGGTTCTGTATATTCGATACTGAAGCCAAACTGTTTTACTTTTTAATTTTGTCCGTCTATTTGTCCGTATCTTGACCGCGCATCGTACCCAAACTACGAAATGAATACAAATGAAAAAAATGCTCTTGGGTGCTTAAAAAAGGTATTGAACAATATTTTTTTGTCAATCGTATCTTTCTTTCTGTTTGTCTATATGTTTGTTTGTTCACGCATCACGTAAAAACTACGCAATTCAGTTTTCATTGTTAGATAGCTTAGGGTTTGATTTAAATCTGGTGTAATTAATATCTCAATCCGGTGAGTTAGAAGCCAAATGTTTTGTTCAAATGTTGGTATATTGGTCCTGGAATAGCACATTATGGTACTTTGAACCTACAGAAAAGAACACACGTGCGAAGCCGCGGGTACAGCTAGTTCTACTATATGTGCATATTATTTATATATTAGACGTAATTATATCCCGTCCTACTTTGCATCTACCTACAGTATTTTTAAGAGGTATATAGTCTACTAGCTTTCGCGCGCGGCTTCTTCCGCTAGGACTGCAGTTTATGTTCTTGTAGGTGCGAGCGATTACAGCGAGTAATTGTAATTTTCTAGATTTCCCGTGGAAACTTATTATTTTCCGGGATAAAAAGTATCTTATGTTGATATATATACTGTACAGTAACTATTTACGAAGTTTCATCAGAATCTGATTAGCCGTTTTGGCGTTAAAACTCCCCAAACAAACAAACAGACAACGTTTCACTTTTATATATTGTCGAAAATCTATCTATTACTATAATAAAACTGTAACTGGGCTAAATATGTACATTCAATATTTTTTGAAAATTATAATTGAGATAAACTTCAAAATCGATATGGAGTGCAAAAAGGATATTTTTTTAATTTTTGTCTGTCTGTCTGTCTGTCTGTCTGTCTGTCTGTGTCTTTGAACACGCATCACGCTGAAACTACCATTTTGATGCAACTTGGCACAATCATAGCTTATGTTATGGATTAACATTTAGAATACTTTTTATCCCGAAAAAATCATGAGTTCCCGCAGGATAGGGGTTGAAAGTTATTTAAAAGAACACATATTAGCCTGAAACTACTGGATGGAGTTTGATGTAACTTGGCACAGTCAAAGTACATATTATGTATTAAAATTATTGATTCTTTTTATCCCCAAAAAATATAGGGTTCTTGCGGGATAGGTATTCAAAGTTATGGTAATTTAAATGTAATATAAATAAAACATTATAAGGGTATCATAACTTCGACCCTCTCACCACTATACTGTCTGGTTTAGCGGGACCGTTTCTGCCTGCCAACCCAGACGTGCGTGGATCGAAATCACGCTTTTCTTATAATGTTTTTATCCATATTTTTATGTATTTGCATATTTTATGCGTTATTTTTACAATTTCTTTGATTTTTTTTAATTGTTTTTTTTTCCTGAAGTAAACCGTCAAATCGTTACAACAAAATAGGTCACAATAATTCCAATTCAGATAATTTAGAAAAAACTAAAAAACAGAAAATAATTCTGTCAAGTTACTTTGTTTTTTTTTTTACTTTGTAAATTTGTTAGTTTTACCTGAAGTGCACGTTTAAAAAAGAAATAAATTATCATTTATAATTTACATTCCCTCATAAAAAAGCGCCCGCTTGCGGCTGTTTTAATTGGTAACCAAACTGCTTACTGTTTTACATTTTTAACCCCCGAACAAAGAGACGGGTGTTATAAGTTTATGGTGTGTATCACTGTATGTGTGTGTGTGTGTGTGTGTGTGTTTGTGTGTGTGTGTTTTCGTTATTTTTTTTTGGTTGAAAGCTAATGTGATTGAGATGGTCAACAACTCCAGCGCATTAACCAAACTAATCAAAGTTTTGCCTCCAATTTAACTAGATGGCGCTGATTGACCTTAAAACACGCAAGCATTTCATTCACTGCAACCAAGCGTACCGCTAAATTCGAATCTGTTAACTTTTCGAATTCGGCTCACATTACTTTGTTTATTTTGTGTGAGGGTGTGTGCGTGTGCGTGTGTGTGGTTGTGTGTGTGTGTGTGTATGTGTGTGTGTGTGTGTGTGTGTGTGTGTATTTGTGGCATCCTCATAAAAAAGCTCACAAACGAATGGACCGATTTTAATGCGGTTTTTTGTTTGAAAGCTAATGTGATCGAGATGGTTCTTAGCTATATGGGGTGGGGGCGGGGGGTTAGCTGCGAGTTTTTTTTATATTTGAAAGCTGAGGTAAACGTGATGGATGGTAGCTATAATGGGAGGAAGGAGGGGGGATGGGGATGGGGGTTAAGATCGTTGATCTCAAACAAATGGACCGATTTTGATGCGGTTTTTTATGTTTGAAACTGATGTGATCGGGATGGTTCTTAGCTATATGGGGCGAGAAAAGGGGGGTGAGAATCGTACCTTTCAAACGAATCGACCAATTTAGCTGCGGTTTTTTATGTTTCAAAGCTGAGGTAAACAAGATTTGTCTTAGCTATAATAGAGAGGGGGAGGGGGGGAATATGGTGAATTTCGTAGCTCCCAAATGAATGGACCAAATTTGATGCAGTTTTTTATGTTTTAAAACGGATGTGATCGAGATGGTTCATCATGTTTCTTTGCTATATGGGAGGTGGGGAGGAGTTGAAAAAAGGAGGGGTGAGAATCGTATCTTTCAAACCGAATGGACCAATTTAACTGCGGGTTTTTGTTTCAAAGCTGAGGCAAAGATGATTTGGCTGAGGTAAACAAGATGGTTCTTAGCTATAATGGGGCTACGCTTCGCTCGCGTCTTCGCCTTCTAACCTATCACGACCATGTCGGATCGCCACTGACGGTTGTTAACACAGGTAGGTAGGTACCTATATTGGTACTTTTGGTACAAAATAACTCAAAGGATCATTATATCCCAGAAAAACTACCACGCGAGCAACGCTGCGGGCACAGCTATAGTGTCGCGAGGCGGTCCCCGGGTTTGGGTTGCTCCCACTATTCCAGGACACAAACCTCAGTGACAGAGAATTACAGGAACTTCCTTCCGCTCGATTCTAGCACACGGCGGGAGCAGACTCGGCAGGCCAGAGTCTGATATCGTCCGGCTCTTGCCTAAAAGAGTTCCGCGCGAAGCCGTTCATCGAGTGCAACGCGATCGGGCGCTGCAACTCAACGATGTTCCTCAAACCAGAGCAGCAGACTTTCAGATTTTTTATATTAGTGTTAGCGAAGGAAGGACGAAAGATATATTTTGCAAATTAAATCAATGAAGACACTAAAGTGGAATGTTTTTTATTTTTACCAAAAATCAATGTGTCAATGACAGGATATTTGTATTTAGAATGAATAATGAACTATCAAAATGAAAAGAAATGGATTATGAAAGAATTAAGAGATCAAAAGAGTATTATTATGAAAAAGGTTTTGACCTCGTCACAATAGGCAATAATAACGTAATAGTCTGTACAAAGACGATAATTTTAAAAAATTGGACTGAGCCACTGAACAAGAATAAAACATTTTTAAAATTCGTGTCTTTCTGTTTGTTTGTTTGTCTGTATGTTTGTTCGCGCATCACGTAAAAACTATTGGACCGATTGCGATTAAGTTTTCAGTATTGGATAGCTTAGGATTTGACCAAGACCTGCTTCCCTGCTGTTCAAGGCTTGGTATCGTAATACAATGATTAGATGCCGAGCAATCGATAAAAAACTTTTAACGGCTGAAGGAATTTTGATCAAATGTTTATTTTAGGTCTTGGAATAGCACATACTGATGAGTACTTTTAACCTAGAGAAATGACCACGCGAGCGAAGCCGTGGGCACAGCTAGTACTATAATAAAACTGTGAATAAGCTAAAACTGTACATTAAATATTTTTTGAAAATTATAATTGAGATAAACTTCAAAATCGATATAGAGTGCAAAAAGGTTTTTATTTTTTATTTTTTGTCTGTCAGTCTGTCTGTCTGTCTATCTGTCTGTTTGTCTCTTTGAACACGCATCACGCTGAAAGTACCAGACGAATTTTGATGCAACTTGGCACAATCATAGCTTATGTTATGGATTAATATTTAGAATACTTTTTATCACGAAAAAATCACGAGTTCCCGTAGGATAGTGGTTGAAAGTTATTTAAAAGAACACATATTACGCTGAAACTACTGGACAGAGTTTGATGTAACTTGGCACAGTCAAAGTTCATTATTACGTATTAAAATTACGGATTCTTTTTATCCCCAAAAAATATAGGGTTCCTGCGGATAGGTATTCAAAGTTATGATAGTTTAAATGTAATAAAAATAAAACATTAAAACTGTATCATAATTTCGACCATCTTGGTACGATGTTGTGTGGCACAGCGGGAGTATGCCAGCCTGCCCAGACGTGCCTGGGTCAAAAACACGCGCTTCTTGAAATGTTTTGTTCCATATTTTTAAGCATTTACATATTTTATACATTTGCTATTTTTACATTTTCCTCGATCATCATCGTCATTTCCTGAAGTAAACCGTCAAATCGTTTCAACAAGTTCAGTGAGTGCGTGTCTGTCTGTGGCATCGCAGCTTCCAAACGAATGTACCGATGTTGATGCGTTTTTTTGGTTGAAAGCTAATGTGATTGAGATGGTTCTTTGCTATATGGGGAAGGGGAGGGGGGAGGTGAGAAAAAGGGGTGAGAATCGTAGCTTCCAAACGAATTATCCAATTTAGGTGCGGTTTTTTATGTTTGAAAGCTGAGGTAATCGAGATGGTATATTAGAGTACGAGTATAGATAGCACAATGGAGTATCCTACTTCCTTAACACGGGTATGTATTTTTATTGTAGGACCTCTACACTAGAGAGCGAAGTATCTGTACTTATAATAAAGCAATAAGAATAAAAAAGACTGTACAAAGAAGATAATTAATGTTGTAACACTACATAATTTACCAGCATCAACAACTCAAGCGAATACACCAAATGCATCAAAGTTTTCCCTCCGATTTAAATAGATGGCGCTGATTGACCTTAAAACACGCAATCATTTCGTTCACTGCAACCAAGGGACCCGCTAAATTCAAATTTGTAAATATTTCGGATTCGGCTCACACTAGCTTTAGCGCTTTGCTTCAGCTCAGCACGAGCTCCAGCTCTCAAGCCCTTGTGACTGGAAGTTGTCTGTTGAATTGCCTACTGTCCGGTTGATACACATTACACAAAGTACTTTGTACATGGTTGATATCAAATTACTCTGTGCATATCTATATGTATATATAGATCAACCTATTCTGAATATACGTAACTTATACGAACTACGTATTTTCGCTGCACGGTGCACGTCATTCGTTACCTTACCGCCCGTCGCACTACGACGCCTTACAAGGTTTGATTTAAAAACTGGGGTACTTGGTATCTTAGGCCTATAGACGCACTGCCTTGCAGTGGAACGCGGTGCGTTTATTCTAGCGTTTATTTCATATTGTATTATATGCGTTTATTTCATTGCAATACGTGCACTTCTATGAAGTGTCATAGAAGTGCAATTTTGTTATAACGCATATTCTGTGAAGTACGAAGTGCCGTACTTCACAGAATATGCTTTATAAAAACGCAAGGCAGTGCCTTATTCCGATGATTAGATGCTGAACAATCGATAAAAAACTATTTAGAGGCTGAACGAATTTTGAAGAAATGTAGTATAATACTGTATTTTGTAGGTACTTTTGGCACAGACTTTTGGTCCTGGAATAACACGTATGGGCTACTTTTAAATGAAACGCGGGCAAAGCCGCGGGCACAGCTAGTACCTAATAAAAATATTGTAGACAGAAAGAGTCTCCATGGGGATAGATAATCTAGATAGATAGATACAGACAGATAGATTATCATTAACGTTCGGAGTGAACAAAAAATCCCAACTCATTTTCAGACAAACGGTGAATAATAAATCTTGCTGATTCTTGGTGCATTTTCGCGAGTGACGATAATGATGCAGCTAAATGAGTGTGTCGCAGTCACTCGCAGTGACAGCCAAATGAAAAGTCACTGAGTGACTAATGGTGACGGTGACTCGAGCTTTTAACGGGGGCGCCTCTATGGGAGGGCTTTGGAAAATGTGAGCACTTTTAATTATCTTCATTGTGAAATGACTGTGTTAATTTGACGAAAACAAGTTTTTTTTTGTTTGCACCGCACATAGGTGCATTTGGCTAGTGTCAAGTAAAGAGATATTAAAAATTGTATGTTTTTATCTACAAATAGTCAAAATGTCGAGTCCTAGTCAGACAAGTAGTCTAAAGTCTAGTCTTGTCACGATTCAGTAAGGGGTAAGTGAAATTCCGGAGAGAACATGAAATGGCAGGGTTTTCCGCGTTTGTATAATTTGTCCACACTAGTGCACGTTAACGGAAACCTAATGGTGAGTATTCTACCAATATTACAAATTACCTAACACTCGAAGAAATATAAGTTTGAGAAAACTAGCTTAGAAGCTAAAAAGCACACATTTCCTGCCAAAAAACAAGTTATGCCAATAAATTATATACTGTTGGAATATGCTTATCAAGGCCTTGTGATACCCATTTTGTAAAATCCGAAGTTTTTTTTCGTATTTGAAAATGGAGCCATAAAGACGACATATAGACGATTTAAAAACCCTTTGTTACTCGGGGGGATGTAAGGTTTCTAAGGATATCGCATATGTCTAAATTTGTTCAGGCATTTAAAAGTAATGGTGGAATTAAGTAACTCACATACATACATACATACATGCATACATACATACATACATACATACATGCATACATACATACATACATACATACATACATAAATACATACATACATACATACATACATACATACATACATACATACATACATACATACATACATACATACATACATACATACATCCATACATACATACATACATACAAACAAACATACATGATCCTAAAAACATTGCACTCCTCTTTAGGGCAGTCGTGTGTTTTTTTGTTTGTTTGGGGAGTTTTATCGTGATAACGGCTGGACGAATTTTAATGAAATATGGAATGGAGATAGCTTTATATTGTATTTTTGTACCTAATGTGAATTTTTTATTATAGTTAATTTTTATTTTATGTGACATTTCTTTGCGTGACGTCACCTGCCGTTCCCAACGGAAGACCAGCGCTGGTTGTTATTAACCAGCATTATGCTGAGTTGGGGCCGGCTTATGGCAAAAAACATAACTATCTACTTAGGTACTAACTTATTTCTTTAATGTTTTTATTTTGTGTACTTGTTTTTTTGCCATAAATAAAGCTATGTCTATGTCTTATACCCTGGAATAAACATAGGATACTTTTTATCCCGGAAAATGATAATTTTCCACTGGAAAACTAGAAAATGTTGATTACTCGCTGTAAGGAACGGTTGCCATGGAAACGAAATAACAAGGCTGGTAAAAAACATCAAGAGCGTTGGTGCTATACCTACTTTTGCATTGGTTTTTAATATCCTAGAAGAACACAGGATGCTTTTTTCGCTATAAGCTGTAGTCCGAAAAGTCGCAGCCGGGAAAGTTAGTTTTTAATAACCTCGGACGTTTTGATCAAGTTGTTTCGAGACGACTGTCAGTTTTTCATTTTCTCTTATCACTTTTGCAATTTTTACTATGAACTGTTTTTTATCATCCCATCTTCATCATAAGCAACGGAATAGTCTTCTGATGAACATAGGCTTCCCGTAGGTACATAACGATACAAATTCTCCTCTTTACCTATCATCTGGGGGATTTAGCCATAATCACCGCGCTTGGCAGGCGTTTTGGTGATCGCAGTAGGTGGTGATAATACACGGCCATATCCTGAACACCCTTTGCTGCTTGTCACAGCAACCACGGGATGAGGTTTAGTCCTATTGTTATATCAGATATTGTGATGTCTGATATAACAATATCTATCGGGTTGTACGATATTTTTGTCTAGAAACTCATCGGTTTTCAAATATCTCGAGAGACAAACTACAATGTACAACCCGATGACGTAAGTTTATTTTTTACCCGAGTACGGCAAAGAAGGGGAAGGGTAATGGGGTAACAGTCAATGTATGTATGTAGATATTTGGATGTTCCACCTTAGTGTCGCTCATATTGGTCCGATTTTGACAAGCGAGGTATCAATCGATTTGTCTTCAGGCATAGGCTATTTTGTACCCGACTCATAGTTAGTTACAGTCGGGTTTTAATTTTTGAACTTATTTATGCCTTGTTACAGTGTTATAGAATGCATTATGCGTTGAGGTTCATTTATGCATTTAAATCAGTGAGCATAAGTAACTAAAAACCTCACTAGATACCTGACGCTGATGACTTAATTTTCATGTATCAGTAGGGATTGCATTCCAGGAAGGTTCAAGTTATTAAAATAACCAAAAATCCTATTTTTCCTACCGGAAACTGATGTTGAAATAGATGGCGCTGGCTCCGCGTTTAACGACACAAACCTCTTAAAACCCGGACCGGGCCTCGTAAATTTTCACGCTCCCGTCCACACGACACCGCACGCAATCATTTTCGAGCGTGATAATTTGTTGAAATAGTAGACTGTGGAAAATATTTTAAGGACAGTGTGGGGAAAACAGGTTATTTTGAAATGCGGGTCCAAATTTCAAAATTTTGGTACTTAGTTACAATAATTAAGTAGTAAGTACCTACGTAGTTTAAATAATGTAGTAAGTCTGAAACCACCGTTTTACACCACCACCGTTTTACGTTTCACCGGATATTTTGTTAGCAAATAGTTCTAGGGTGTGTGATGCGTTTTAGTCGGAGTAACTTGACAACTTAGGTACATAAATTACGTCTTATGCCCCTCGGATACGAGGCCAGTTTGCGAATCAGTGAGTCACTGGATGTTTAACCGACTTCAAAAAAAGAAGGCTGTCAAGTTGATGTGTATGTTTGTAGTATAGTTAGAAATACGTAATATTCCAGATAGTCTATCTGGGTATCGAAACACATGTACCAAATTTCGTGGATGTATACCTAATGCAATATTGTCAAAAATGCTCATTTATGTTAGACAATATAAGTACCTAGACAAATATACCTAATTTCACCACTGTATGTATGTTTGTCCGCGTATTTCTCGGAAACTACACGTCCAATTGCAATAATTATTTATGTAGTAGTTACAATTTCTTTCAAATTACGGAATAGTTCAAGTTTTATCAAAATCGGTTAAGTGGTTTGAAATATTTTGACTGTTAACTATGTCTAGTATGGCTTTTTTTACCGAACGGAATTAAGTACTTCGTTTTTAGTATGCCTACGAACTGAAAATGTATCGTACCTACCATCATCATCATCATCAACAGCCTGCATTAGACCACTGCTGGACATAGGCCTCTCCTAATGCGCGCCACTGAGCCCGATCTTCGGCTCTTCTCATGTGATTGCTGCCAGCTACTTTGCGTAAATCGTCACTCCATCTGGCCGGAGGGCATGTGACCGGCCCATTGCAACTTCAGTTTGCTAATTCTTTGAGCTATGTCGGTGACTTTCGTTCTCTGCCGAATCACCTCGTTTCGGATGTGATCCCTTAGAGAAACCACGAGCATAGCACGTTCCATAGCTCGCTGAGCGACTTGAAACTTGTGGACCAGTCTCACAGTCAGTGTCCACGTTTTGGCTCCGTATATCGTACCTACCAACTAAACATCATTTAGTGCCAGTGCACAATTTTATTCGCTTCTTACGAGCCATTTTTTTAGATCCGTGGTCATGGTTGAAATTATGAAGTTTCAAACATGATTTATTATTTATATTGACAGAACAACTACAATTCTCAATGTTGTTGTTCGTGCTGTATGAGTATAATCCACGCAGTAACCTCGGCAGAAGATCGCGTGCGGCGTTGGTTGCGCAAACGCATCGCCGCTTCAGTGAGCAAGCGGGCCGCCTGAATCACTTCCTCTGTGTACACACGTCCTCGCCTTGTAACATGTGTGATCAACTTGGCACTTCGAGCTATTTTGTTAACAGGCGACGCAAAATGAGGGGTGTTATAAGTTTGACTTGTGTCTCTGTGTGTCTGTCTGTCGCATCCCAGACGAATGGAAGTGTTTTTTTCTGTTTGAAAGCTGAGTAATCGAGATGTTTTTTAGCTATAATTTATGTGTATTTAACTTTTAAATTTATCTTGTGTGCCTAAATGATGAGGTTATACTGTAAAAAGTGTACCTCATTAACGCCTGCATTATTTCACTTCTGGAAATAGGCCTATCCTAATGTGACCAACGAGCCTGATCTCTGTCTCTTCTCATGTAATTGCTGTCAGCTAGTTATTTTTTTATTACTGACTACGAGACCTCGACACGATCTCACGAGTTTGCGTAGGTCGTCGCTCTATGTGTCTGGAGGGCGTCCTACACTACTTTTACCTATACGTGGCCTCCATTCAAGAACTTGCCTACCCCACCGATTATCTGTTCTTCAACTTAAGTTACCGGCCCATTGCCAGTTCAGTTTGCTAATTATTCTTTGAGCTACATCGGTGACTTCGTTCTCTGCCGGATTACCACGCTTCGGATGCAATCCCTCAGAGAAACCCCGAGCATACCCAGTTTCATTGCTCGCTGGGTGACTTTAGAGAATGATGGGCACTTTGGGACCGCCTATCCAATAGCAATAATTTATATGAAAAAAAAAATAGTTAATTTTATGTAGAGCAATATGCTATGACATCTTATTTCAATTCTTTGTATTTTCGAAGATAAACTGTCATGAATGGGGTTGCCAGATCAAATAGTCAAAACTATGGCAGCGAAGGGATTTGTTCAGCTAAGGCTACTGTCTCTCACAGTTATGTGTTTTAACCATGTAGTACTTAGTTATACATTAAGAGCTATAATATTTATTATTGCACGCTACAGTTTTTATACAGTTTTGTAGCCTTCATATATCAACAAATGCACTGACCATAAATGATTCTTGTGACTGAATACTCTTCTTACTTGCATTGCTACATGGAACCGCCAGTGTTCTTTTGATATCTTTAATAAAGTTAGTAGTTACCTCTCCTTTATCAATTTCTTGTTTACCTAGCACGATTGAAACGAACTCCTCGGGGTCTGAAAGCTAGTAGTAACGTAGCTGTAGACAAAAGAGTTTCACTGACGAAACATTTACAAAAAAACATGTTGCAAACTCTGTTTTCGGTTAATGTTCGATACATTAAGGTGCAACGTTTCGCTCAGCGCGCCAAATTCAAATTTTCTTGCGTGTTTTGTCAATTACAGCTTAATTACGCATCGTGGGTTCATGAAAACTTATTTAGCGGCAATAAATGGGTTGTATCATGAAAATTTGGCGCGCTGAGCAAAACGTTGCACCTAAACAGACTGTGTTTGCATTGTCATACAACTTCTTTATACGAAACTTGTTTGACATGGTCAGACCTAAACACGTTTCACAACAAGTTTCGTTATAAATATGTTTCTATACAAATCTTGCAACGTATTGAAAATTTTGTTTTGAGACATGTTTACCGACCCAATTTGATAACACAAAAACAAGATTTAGACAAGTTGCGAGACAGTGCGACCGTCAAACGTAACAAATCTCTAAAAAAAACATTTACAATGAATAAGTTTTTAGCATGAATTTGTGTTTTTAGTCAGTGCGAACGCAGCCAACAACAAATTTTGAAACTTGTCAGTGAATTTACACAGTTTTCTGCGGTGCGAACGAAAAGTCACAAAACAAGTTGTGAGATCTGTTTCATAAGACAAGTTTAGAAACTTGTATATGTTTTTTTTTATGAAAACACACAGTTAATCCAATGATTAGATGCCGAGCAATCGAAAAAAATAACTTTTTTGAAGGCTGAAGGAGTTTACTTTTTACGGTAGAGTTCTAAGCTGAGCGCACCAGTATCACGACGAAATCCGCGATGTATCATTGCTATTACTTGTAACGTCCGCAGGGCGTTCCGCGGACGCCTCGTGTCCGGACCTCTTATTAAATTGCTGTAGTGTAACAACAGAGTTGCCATTGCACTAGTTTGCCCTATAATAATAATTAATTACTGGTAGGACATGTCTGCAAGAAATACCACGAGTTTGCCTGAATTGTAATTATGTATGATATTTGAAGGGCAAACCAAAGAAATTAATGGGGCTTTGAAACTATACTAACAATAAAAACTTGTTCTTATTTTATTGTATCAATAAACCAAAAATAAAATACTATATACTTTATTTTATTTTATTTGAAAGCAAATTGATTTATTGAAAATAATAATATACAATTTAAGGAAAGAATCACCAGATTTATTCAGAAATCTCGGAGACATACACCAGTCACCGTAGACACAAAAATCGCGGTAGGTCGCAAAAAATTGTACTGTACTGTTTTTACACGACTGCCCAAAAAAGGAATGTAAAGGTTTTAGGATTCATGTATGCATGTATGTATGTATGTGATTTTCTTTATTCCACCATAACTTTTAAATGCCTAGACAGATTTAGACGTATGAGGTATCGTTAGAATCCTTGCATCACCCCGAGTTTTTTGTAAAGTCGTTATACCAATATATAATTCATTGGCATAATAATTTTTTGGCAAGGAAGGCATGTTTTTTTAGCTTTTAATTTTGGGATTTTGTTAAGATGGATATCAATAGTATAAAACCAAGTAGCAGCACATGTCTTTCAAAACTCAACTACGAAAAACAAGTGCTGCGTGGTGCGCGGCAAAAATTAGAAATTACGCTCGTTTTTAACAGCTTTTACTTAACTTCACTTGTATCCATCTATGTATGTATCTATGTATTTTGTCTGTCCTGGACTCTTGCAATTCAAATTTCGAGCACTTCTCCATTAGCCATCCAGTTGAAACTTTCAGGGTAGCTCACAAACCAATGACAATGCAACGAAAAAAGAACTTAAAATTGTTAAAAGAGAAAAGGAAAAATAAGAATATAAGAAAAAATAAAGAAAAAAATTGTTGAAGGAGAAAAAAAGGAAAAAATACTTAGAAACGTAAAAGTTACAAAGCATATTTTTTTATATTGTACTTATTCAGTTTACACTGTCTGGGTAAAGTTTGGGAATGGCAACCCTAATTACATTCCTGTCTTCAAACTATTTTGAATCTTATTTGGACCGTGTCAAAGTTCAGTTTGGCTTGTTTACTTGTGAATCGGTTGTATTGTGTCTTGTACATTTGGAGGACGGATGGCAGTGGATGCGATTTCATTTGTAACCAATTGTAATTATAAAGACTTCACAATACCTATACCTATATGAATGAACAGAAATAAAATGGATGCATTTATGATTTAATTAGTGTTTGTTTTATCCGCACCTAGTTTAGGCATTCGATTTCTAAAACGAGCTACTACTAAATAATACTAATCTTGTATTAGTCTTATAGAGTTACATTTGAACTGAACTATTACATGCATGGACGGACGTGATAAAATCCTATCAATAATTAGTTAATTAACAAAAAATAAGCAAAAATGTTTACTCACACAATAGACAACTAAAAATAACAGAAAACAGAGTTATTTGACTAAATTAGATTCCTCCAAACTTTGAAGAGAAATTTGTTCAGAAAAATATTACATTGGAAAATATGACCACGCACGTGTTAATTAAATTATTTTGACACTATAATTTTATTTTGATCGAATATACCTCATTCTCCGGGATTGCTAAAGGCTCAACGTGAGTGCTCGTGGAGAACCGTTTGTTTATAGTGTACCTAATGGTAACCAGAATTACCGCTCGTATTTAGCCTCTAAACAGATTGTAACATTCTTTATTTGTTTGAAAGGGACATTCAGGATGGTCTCTAATCTCATAATAATCATTGCAGCTTATTAAACCCATTCAAGTCAGTTTTTGTTTCATTAATCAATTTGCGAACTTATTTTTACACAGAAGTCGTTCTGTATATTTTCATTTCCATAAACAGGTGATGAACCTTCAAGATAATCTTTGTTCACAAAACTCTGTCAAGGCTGATGCACGTACAAGTTAACGCACTCAGAACACATCCTTGCATGATCACAATCGTGTTCAAGTAGTACTTAATTATTAATTAACAGACACGATAGAAACGCTCTGTTTACCATTCGCATAAAAATGCATTGGTTTTCGCATTAGTTGTAGATTTTTTGGAGTTATTTTGGTAATAGATATTAAAATGTTGTTCTGACATATACCTAACAATTACTTGCGTCTCATCCTCAACATTAAAAGTTTTACGCATTTTGTAGTATCGCCAACCGGCCCACCATTTTTTACCACGTTTTTCACTTCTTGTTTGTCGTTCCGGTGGAATCTTGCACCTCTTCCAGCATTTTCCGATTAGCTATCTGGCTGAAACTTTCAGGGTGGCTCCAACTCGATGACAATGAATATTGAAAAAAAAAACTTTGTGAGAAGACATGGTTTTTAGATTAGTTTTTTTAATCTGCGTTTGCTTCTTGTTATTCACAAGTTGAGAGAAATTTATGAAAAAGTCCACTTTTTTACATATTAAGAATCCGGCGGAGGATGAATTTTCCATACAAATGTAATACCAAAATTATTTGTAATTGGAGCATATTTCCACAGTGTTATGATATTATTTGGTTTCGGATAGTGCTTATCTAACTTCCCAACTGTTGTTGTTTTAAAAATACATACCTGAAACTAAATATTAGTGAATATTCCATTGTGCATATAAATAAGGAAAATGCAATGTTTGCTTATATTTCGTTTTAGGTAAGCATTTTGAAAACAAAATACAGTAAACATTACTCTAAATATATCCGAATCCGAATAATATCATAACAACGTGGAAATATGATCCAATTACAAATGATTTTGGTATTTCGTTTGTATGGAAAAATCATCCTCCGCCTACCCATTAACGCCAGTAAGCGTAATTCAAAATCTTCGATTAAAACCTTCCCATATTCTACTATTTCAAGTTATGTATAGAATACAAAAATGTCCTTCCAAGTTTCGGCGGGAAAACGAAATCGAGACGGTTATTGCTCTGTTTTTTTCTCAAACTTGTGTTAATGTGTAATAGAAGTATTGGTGGAATATTATCCATAATGTAACGGTAACGTGCATGAGTGAAGGCACATTGTACGAAATCCAATAACGTGCCATGTCGTACAGTCTCCAAAATTCCCTAGGAAGTTTCAGTAAATCTCCACCAATTTACTGAATCGTGACTATCCACGACAGAATAGAAATAAATGAATATTGATATACACTACCGTTTGACCCGAAATTATACCGAAGATATCCCGGACGTCAGCCTATACGAGATCAGAATGGCTCTCAAACAGCTTAAGAGCAACAAGGCATCAGGGGAGGACGGAATAACGACAGAGCTACTGAAAGCGGGTGGAACACCGGTACTTTAAGTCCTTCAGAAGCTGTTTAACTCCGTCATCCTCGAGGGTACTACGCCAGAGGCGTGGCACAGGAGCGTAGTGGTTTTGTTCTTTAAGAAAGGTGATAAAACCCTTTTGAAGAATTATAGGCCCATTTCGCTGCTGAACCACGTCTATAAGCTGTTTTCGAGAGTTGTTACAAACCGTCTCGCTCGTAGGTTTGACGACTTTCAGCCTCCCGAACAAGCTGGATTCCGGAAAAGCTTGAGCACCGTAGACCACATCCATACGCTCCGGCAGATTATACAGAAGACCGAAGAGTATAATCGGCCACTATGTCTAGCGTTTGTGGACTACGAGAAAGCTTTTGATTCAGTCGAGACCTAGGCCAGATTGATTACCGGTACAATGAAGTGTTTGTACAGCAAAGCCACCATGACAGTTCGTCTTCAGGATCAGAGCACGAATTCTATCCAGCTGCAAAAAGGGGTGAGACAGGGAGACGTTATTTCTCCGAAACTGTTCACCTCTGCACTGGAAGATATATTCAAGCTTCTGAACTGGAACGAATTTGGTGTTAACATCAATGGCGAATACATCACTCACCTTCGAAATGCTGATGATATAGTCATCATGGCTGAAACCCTGGAAGACCTAAGCATAATGCTCGGTGACCTCAATATTGTTTCCCAACAGGTGGGTCTTAAAATGAACATGGGCAAGACGAACATCATGTCAAATGCCCATGTCGTACCCATGCCGGTTTATGTAGGGAACGATATTATCGAAGCTGTTGATCATTGTCTACTTGGGTCAGACGATTGAACTGGGTAGATCGAACTTCGACAAATAGGTCAACCGACGAATCCAACTCGGATGGGCAGCGTTCGGGAAATTACGCCATATCTTCTCGTCGCAGATACCGCAGAGCCTCAAGACGAAAGTCTATAATCATTGCGTGTCTCAGTGATGACATACGGCACTGAGACGTGGTCGCTAACTATTGGTCTCATACAAAAGCTCAGAGTTGCGCAGCGTGCAATGGAGAGAGCTATGCTCGGTGTTTCACTACGTGATAGAATCAGAAATGAGGAAATCCGTAGAAGAACGAAGGTTACCGACATAGTTCTCAGAGTTTGCAAGTTGAAGTGGCAATGGGCAGGCCATATAGTTCGCAGAACCGACAACCACTGGGGAATAAAGGTTCTCGAATGGTGACCACGAACAAGCAAGCGAAGTGTGGGGAGACCCCCCACACGATGGACCGATGACATTGTAGTCATCGCAGGAAGTCGGTGGATGGAGGTGGCACAAGATCGCTCGTTATGGCGCTCTTTGGGGGAGGCCTATGTTCAGCAGTGGACTTCTAAAGGCTGACAGGATGATGATGATGATGATGATGATGATGATGATGATGATGATGATGATGATGATATACACTTCCATCTTCACAAATATCAAAGAGCGTGTACCAAACGATTACTTTCAATCAATACATAACACTTTCGATCGGCACGGCCGGTAGAACGTGCGTGCGCTGCGCCCGCGTATCCGGCGAACAACCGGAAGCCGAAATACCTTACCTGAAGCTGGAACACAGGTCTCTGAAGTACTAGCCTACCTTCGGGCATTACTTTTTTTATTCCTTGGGAGTTTGGGCTTATCGCTGTTCCTTGAGTCCCTAACACCTTTTTCTTTTCAGTCCCATGCGCTTTCTAGGGTTCGGTACCTCAAAAGGAAAAAAGGAACCCTTAGTGACCGTTCACACAGATCGGCACGAAGAGGAGAGCAATTTTTAAGCGCGTTTTTAAATGCAGTTTTGGATCACTGAAATAAGGTTTAATTTTACATTTCACTTCTTTTGTCATATGTGAATGCTTGAGAGCCGTCCAAAAGAAGTGAAATCTATACTAATTATAATAAAACTGAAGCAGGTCCCATTCTACACGTTGAAGTTTTTTTTTTATTCTCTTTTTAATTCGATACGGAAGCAAAATCTTTTTTATTTATATTTTAGTGTGTCAGTCTGTCTATATCATGGCCGAGCATCACACGGGAACAACACCGAAAAATGTAAGTGTTCCCGCAGGATAGGGGTTGAAAGTTATTTTAACGAACACTTATCACGCTGTAACTACTGGATGGATTTTGATGCAACTTGGCACAGTCATAGTTTATGTCATAAGAGGAAACTAAAGATAACTTTTATCCTGAAATTATGTATTTTTGCGGGGTAGGGGTCCAAATTCTGTACATTGAAGATATTTCGTAAATATTTTTTTGAGCTGTTCTTTATTTTATTCTGAAGTAAAACTGTTTTTTTTGTCTGTCTGTCTGTACCTTGAACGCGCATCACGCCTAAACTACTAAATTAATTCAACTGAAACTTGTTATGATTTGAGTTCATACTACGAGGTAGGATATTGGGTAATTTTCATCCCGAAACATTAAAGGGTTCCCGTAGGATATTGGTGGAAAATTATTTAAAAGAACACTTATCACGCTGAAACTAATAGACCGTCAAAATTTGTATGATGGGTTAATATTAAGCTTAAATTTTATCCCTAAAAATAAAGGATTCCAGCGGGATAAGGGTCCAAAGTTATGTAAGTTAATGTATTGTCTTTTAATTGTTAAAATGTACGTGCACTAGTGAGTGTCCAAAATCTCCACCTTTTTGGTCTCCTTATCTGAAATCAGCAGCTACTTCCATATAAAGTGATGCTCGGTCACGTCGTCATTCAGGTCAGGTGAGCAAGTGGCCAACCAACAGTTCTATTTTGGTCAATAAGCTGCGCACGAGTGCTCTCACAAACACGTGGCTATTTGTTTTACCCATAGCCATAGAGCAAAGCGGCCCCGTATCGTTCGCGCAACCCGTGTTTGCGCGTGCGACACGGGGCCGCGTTGCTCTATGGTTTTACCACAGTACATATACATATAGATATAGTACTATATATATGTACTGTGGTTTTACCAATAGCGTATCTTTTGAGAGTACACGTAACAGTTACTATGATAAAGAAAAAAATAAGTTAATATAATCGCACAGATTGAGCATTAGTTAATATGACACAAACAAAAAAACATCTCTATGCTATGGTGTGATGTACGTTTTACCAGTGTTCTTACAGTATGCCTACAGGAATACCTACTGTTCGTTATTCTGTAATATAACTCAGGAGACAGATTAATACGTAGTCTGTAGTAATGAAGACATAGGGCATGCAAAGAATGTATATAAATTCCATGAGGGCATGTTTGACCACATACATTATTCAGAAGTTCCTAGAAGAGTATACTCATAGTTTGAAGAAAACACACAGCTTCAAGCATAGTTAGTTAGCTTATCGCAGAATATGAAGTAGTCATTACAGGCCATGCTTTCTGTCTTCTTACAGTGTCGTGTGCAAGTATCCAAAAATATTTTTAATCCAAACATTACGCGGACGCTCTTCAATATAAATATGTCGGCCGCTGAATTAAGGAACTTATACATTATCATGGGCGATACTGTAATTGTCTATAATATTTTATGGTGTCGAATCTGGGGCAGATTCATTTGTTGTTTTAAGCCGAGGCGTTCGATACACTTGTAGAGCATCTCGTTGTTTTTGAGATGAAAATACTTTGTTCTTTGACATGATAATGTTTTGATTTAGGTTATATTATGAGTAGCTGTGCCCGCGGCTTTGCCCGCACGTGTCTTTTTTCTGGGAAATAAGGATCCTCCTATTTTGCTCGCGCGCAAAAAAGCTACCACGCGCACGACCACGCGCATACTGCGCGTGCGCACGCGTAGCAATGTAGTGGTACAAAACCAAAAGTGCCAATATACCAAATTTCATAAAACTTCATTCAGACGTCAAATAATTTTAATCAATTGCTCAGCTTCTATTTATCGGATTGATATAACAAATACACCAGTTTTTATAACAAACCCTCAGCTATTCATCAATGAAAACCACATCGCAATCGGTCTAGTAGTTTTTACGTGATGCGAGAACAAACAGATTTTGTAGTAAAATAATACAACGATGCTGAGTTGTAAAATGCAACATAGATTTTCTAACATTTATGTAACCCTTTTATTATAACCGTACCAATTAATATATATGTTTAGTTTGATAATAAATAAAAATATTTTCTTTCTTTGTTTCTTTCAGACGGCCATCAATTTTTGAAATGTAATATTCTTGTTCAGTAGCTTATTTTAAGTCCCCTACCAAGCTAAGACTATTTGATTTAAATTTTATTCATTGCACAGACTTTTTGCACTTACTTTTTACCTATAGATAGATGCTAACGTGAAAAATAGGACGGTAGCAGTTTATTCTGTGTCTATGGCAAAATTTAGTAGAGAAATGTTGAGATGTTGCTAGTAGTAATGCTATGTAAGTACCTAATTTGTCAAAAGACTTAGTGCCGAACCTGTTTTCAGAGTCTGAAACTAGATGTCAGCACTTCCTCACACGACGCACAGTTCATAGTTTGACTAGCCGCTCAAAGGCCCCTGGCGTGGCTTATAACGTTTGTAATAAATTGTCTACAACCGGGACTCACTTTATCCTCCAAAGCACGGCAAAATGCGCACAAAACTCGACACTGGGTCGAGGATCGATCCCAGTGTCATTGGACTGAAACCACTCAAATTACTTCTCGGCCACCATATCTCTAATTATAACTTGGTACACTAAGTTCCAAACGCAGCTTTGTCCAACTACCATGTTCAAATTCTTTGAATGTAACTGCGTTCGTGCTCATAGCGCCAACTTCTCATAACGCTTACTTCTCATAACGCCAACTTATCATAACGCCAATTTCTCATAATGCCAATTTCTATGACTTTAAAATGGGTTATCTGTAGGCAAAAAAATATAACACATGAGCTGATTAAACTTAAAAAAAAAACTGGCAAGTGTGGAGTATCCTCTAGTCTGATATAAAAATCAACGTTGACCAGAGCCAGATCACTTAGGACAAAAAGAGAGCATGTTTACGTTACGTACCGCGAAACTGAGAGTTTAATATGGGTGACTGGGACGGTTACAAGGTATAGGCTGAAAGCGGAGCATAGGGTCGGCAGATCTGGAAGATATGTGTATCATAGATACACAGATCTTCCAGATCTGCCGGCAAGTTAATAGTAACTTGCCCTCATTCTCAGAGGCAGACCAGCAGTCTTGGCTGCCCTAGGCCTTGTAGCACCAGCCGCCCCCGTTACCATGTCACCATGCTTAATATAATACGGATGCTAAATTATTATTGCTTCTCCAGACGTAGTAACATTAAGTAATTTGTGTCAGGAATACACAAAGATGCACTTTTTTTCTACCATAAGCCGCCCCTAGGCCTGCTGTAGACAATTCTGCTCTATTGCTCTAATACATATCTACAAGTGATATTTACTATGTACTTACAGCGTTTATTTTACTATGAATTGATACCATTCCACCCACCAGCTTCTTTCACGCCGATGGCGCATACTTTCTATTGTTTGTTTGTCGTAAGAGGTAGTACTGGCCTCTGATGTCAGAGTTTGTCAAGCCGCCCGAGGGCATCTGACATGGCTTAACGACTGCAATTAATCAATAACAGCCGGGACCGACAGCTTAACGTACCCTCCGAAGCACGAAGCGATGGAAAACCGCACATAACTCAGAAAAGTCACTGGTACGGAGCCTTAGTTTTGAACCCGGTATCGTTGGATTCTAAATTGCACTATAAAACCGTTAGGCCACCATCACTCTAGTTTTCCTTTCTATTTTAAAACACTCACATAATTCGTTATATAGTCAGAAAAAAGCGCTGAAGATACAGATATTTGTACACGACTGTCCTCCATTGCCTAAGGGGGATTCCAAGGAAATAAGAAGCGGCAATGTAAACACTCGCTTCCTTCGATGTTGCCACATATCTATTTAGAAAATATGTGGCAACATCGAAGGAAGCGAGTGTGAGTGATTATTTAATACTTATGTTGGTGAGTCTATATTCGGCTCTTCTGTTGGTCATTTTTAAAAGCTTTTATTGAGTTTTCTTTTAGTGTTGTAAGGGCCAAATCTTGCAAGCTGAATTAGAATAACTTCCTCTCATTCTAAGGAGTTGAATTTTTACATGTTGGTTAACTTCCAACAATGCATTTTTGTGGTAAGCATTACCTAAATCGACATCCAGGAATAGCATCCAGATAAAGGAGCTCTTCAACGGTCAACGGCACAAACACGAAATTTTGTGTACGCATTCTATTATGATAGCTGGTTGTAAGTTTTACTATAACATGGTTGCTGCACCCAATGTGGGTCCTGACTAGGGAACTCCACAACAATTAAAAGCACAGCAAGAAATGTTGTTTTATTCGAAACGCATTTAGTTGTGACCCCTCCAAGGTCACCATGACATGGCTATACAGCATAAAAGCTTTTTTCATAATAAAAAAACGCGTGTTTTCTCGCTTACCTTCTCAATCTTGCACCATACATTTTTAAGTCAAGTTGTTTACGCGTCGGTCGAGTAACGATACGCGGGTAATTGTAACCGTTTCCGAGATCGAAAATAATAGCGTTCGATTATTGCGTGCGATCCGACACCGAACAGACGGCTGCGTCCGCCTGACAGATACCGATTGGCGCGCCTATGCCAGGATTACTTGGCATGGTTTTCGGATTAAAAAACCTATAGCTACATACTTAGTAGCATAGAGGTAATCTAATCTAACTATCCTACTAACATTATTAACGCGAACGTGAGTTTGTTTGATAGTTACGCCTTCACGCCTTAATTTGCACACAAGTTGTCAGGGGTACAGAAAAGGACAAAGGGAAATAGTTTAATGTTCTCATCACGAAATAAAAAATTTAAAAAAAAGGTGTCAAAGTGACAGGTGTCAATGCGATAGTTAGTTTGAACCCAGGGGAAGAACAGCATCCAATGGATGCTTTTTTCGCGATAAACTGTATACCGCGCCCACGAAGTTAGTCTAAATATATAGCGGCCGAAAGCTAGTCTAAATGTATAAAACCGTCGTGTCGCTGACTGCCTGAATGACAAATAGACGTGAAATTTTCAGGGGTGCTTCCTTTGGTAAGGAAGCACTAAGAAAGGAACCAAGCGGGCAAAGCTGCAGGGCGCAGCCAGTTAGGTATAAACAAATAATTCATATACTATGAAATTGACTTCCAATGGATTTACTAAAAACTACTGAACCAATTTCAATGAAATTTGTATGTACAGAACCACACTGACGGTCTATATATACCTACTCTCACTGTAAGAATTAACCAAATCGTTTCGGAAATCCCAGAGTTGAATGAACATACCTACACACACAAAAGTACAGTTAATAAGAACCTCCTCCTGTAAGTCGATTAAAAATCCCTTCCAGTCATCCAAAGGTTGACTAAAAGAGATCGCTTTTAGCGATAAGTAACAAGGTATACGACCATAGTTACTTACTAGTAATCTTTAGTTTCTTTTTAAGATATTTCTTTGTTTTTTCTTGTGAACTTGTTAAGCATTTTCTATGTGAGACAATCAGCTCAAAAGTGGATGTCATGAAAGAACTTTGTTTCCGTATTTTAAAGTTTTTTTTGTTTAATAAAAATACATATTCAAAAGAAGATTCAATAACAGTTTGATATAGGTAGTTTTTTTATTGCACTTTTCATCATTTTCAGTGTTATCCCTCGCCGGTTTTTTTTACTAGTACTTTTGCCTTTTACTAATTGTATTCAAATAGTACCCAATGAGTCCCACCAGATCCTGTCACAGTGTGAGTCGTTGGGAATATTTGGAATAATCTTTATTATTAATTATCTTCCTAATTGGCTGAAGCTACTGCCAGTACAACTTAAACAGAAAAATCATGATGGATCATTATCTGATAGGTCAAATGTTTAAACGGTAGGCATGAGTAAAGAAAAACTAAATTTGATATTTTACTTTGGTTTTTGGTGAACTAGCTATGCCCTGTGGCTCCACTTACAAATTTTCCACAGAAACATTGCATTTTCATGGGATAAAGTAGGAACATAAAAAAATGCATAATTCGTTTTATCGTGACAGATACACAAAACAAACAACCAGAATACTTTTAACTAAATTAAAGTTGATTATTCTCAAATGTCTCGACGGTAGCTGATTGATGTACTACAATCCAATGATATCGGGTTCGGACCTCAGCTCCGCACCAATGACTTTTCTAAGATATGTGTGGTTTTCCATCGCTCCGTGTTTTGGACGGCACGTGAACCTGTCGGACCAGGCTGTTATTGATTAAAAGCTGGAGGCTCTCGGGTGGCCTGACAAACTCTGACACCAGAGGCCAGCACTACTCATACCATCAAGCAATCAAGCAAGCCTGCTTGTGGTCAGTGGTTTTGTTTATGTTGTGGTCTAGTGGTTTAATGCTAATTTATTTTATAATAGGCACATTTTAATTTATATTTTGTTTTTAGGTAATATTCAAATTTTAATAGCCTTCGTTATTAGTAAGTGTTTGTTCATCTTCATTTCAATGATTAATATTTTTTACGTTTCATATTGAATAATCCTATTATTATTTATATTAGTAAATATAACATCTACCTATCATATTTTCAAATGTTTTATTTAGTGATCAAGTATTTTAATGTACATTTTCTAATTTATGGCATAGATGGCGCTAGATGTACCTTTTTGAAACACAACACTATGTTATGTATCATAACATAGTTCATAATATTATTGTACCTTGAATCTTTAGTCCTTCGGGATATACAATGTTATAAAATACATAACTTTTATACCTTTCTTCCACTTATATATTAAAAAACACTAAGCACGATAATGTATTTACCTAAAACTAGAACCATAGTGGGGTACTCTACCAAAAACGTATCTCTCAGTAGAATCACTTCTACAGGTCAGTGATAATAAAAAAACATAAAAATAACAATATATATCTACAAAACAATTTTAACATACATATACCTACTATACTTTTATCGGTTTACCTACCAGTTTTTATCGGATTTGAGTGGTTATTTTTAAGTGCAATTTGTTGTAGAGTTATATTTTTGTCCCTTAACTTTCTAGAGCTTTTTGCACCCTTATATATGCATTAATTTATTGATACCTAATATTTATGTTCCTACCTTAAAGTTAGTTTAGGTATCTTATTATGTAACTTGATACATTTTTTCGGTAGAAATTGTAGATTTGTATCAGATAATGTGTTACCTATTAGATACCTTATCTTGTATATTTTGCATGTGTTTATAATTAGGTATCTTTAACAAAGCATTGCACGGAAAGTCAATAGGTTCAAAAAATTATATCCGATCGGCATTTGCTCAAAACAACGTCATTCTTAAAAATGAAAATAGGTGCAATTCTAAATAATTGTCCAGTGACCTTTCATCAGGTAGAGTTTGTTGTTTATTGTAACGAACGTGCGATTCCACCTACGGGGGTGGTTTGTTTAGTACAGCTGATAAACCAACACTTTAGAAACTGCTTCTCAGAAGACGTTACCGTATTTCACAGGTAGCTTCTCACAAATACATATTCAAGAGAAGTGGAAGCTAATTTTAGAGTGTTAGTTAATTTTCTAGCCGGGAACGCAGTCGTAAACTTTGTAAAACTTTTGAAGATAAACGTCGACTCTAAAATGTTTGCGTTATGATGGTGTGTGGCTACATTTAGATATGTAGGACAGAATAGAGCCGTCCTGATGTATCGCAGTCGAGTATGATGGTCGACTCATCGCCGAGGTGGCCAGTCACGGAGGAACGTGCAGTGGCCGGGCGGGTGCTCGTATGTGTTTAGTTACGTAAGGTAACGGCATGCGGTGCCTATTGTGGAGTGTTTACAGTGGTCGGTGCGAGCGCGGCAGTGTCGCCTGTCCCCACCGAGCATCGATCCGCTCCGCCCAGCGCTCGCTCCTCCCATCGCCCCCCTCCCGCGCCGCCCGCGCCCTGGTGTCGCGCGCCGCCCGCGCGCGGTCACCTGTGTCGCACGTCCTCAGTCGCAAAGCGGCCGCGTCGCGCGCCACCCGCTTCGCAATACGCGCGCCCTAACCTATTATGACAGTGACGTGATGGACGGCAAAGAGTTTGGTGCGATTCCCGGCCTACCGGCCGGTCTGGACTATTTCATGATGCCCCGTGTGTGCCAGCCCACACCCCAGTTCGACTTCAGAAAACTCGGTGCCAGCTTCAGCGGGCGCGACGATGAGAAGAGCGAGGAGCAACGGTCACCCGAGTACCCGCCGGACCGGCGCGACCCGCCGCCGGCGCCCTGGCCTCTCGGCCTCGGCGTCCAGTTCGTCAACCCCGCCACCGGCAAGAAGAGAGTTCAGTGCAACGTCTGCTTGAAGACATTCTGTGATAAGGGCGCCCTGAAAATCCACTTCTCGGCAGTGCACCTGCGCGAGATGCACAAATGTACGGTCGAGGGGTGCACGATGATGTTCAGCTCGCGGCGTTCCAGGAATCGACACAGTGCTAACCCCAACCCGAAGCTGCATTCGCCGCATGTGAGGCGCAAAATCTCCGCTCACGACGGTAGGTCGTCGCAGCCGTTCTCATTGTTGCCAGCGCTGGCACGGCTACCGCTGCCACCACCCGCGCTGCTGCCACCCGAGCTCGCCGCGCGCCTGCCACCACCGCTCACAGGACCGCCGGGACACACGCCGCTGCCACCGCGAGTGCCTCTCGATGACCTCCGCAACTTTAGTGAGATCGAAAAGATGTATAGAAAAATGCCTCCGCATGAGCCATCTCGAAGTGCACTGGACCTTGTGAAACCCCCCGTGATGCAAGAAGAAGAGTCTATTAACTGTAGCGAAAATTACGACGTTTCTGATGATAGCGAAATTAAGGAGCACAACGAAGTCAGGAGTGAGTCTTCGGTCGTGGAACGACTGAGTTATGACGATGAACCGGAGGATTTGAGTGTTAATAAGAATAGAGACGAAACCAAATCTGCCGCTGCGCAACCTGAGAATGCCAGCAGTCGCACTGACCCCACCGCCTCGGACGATAAATCGTCTTTAGTTCCAAATAAACGTAAGAGGAAGAGTGGCAACCCCACTCGGTGTTCCCAAAGCAACGAATACAATGTATCCGACGAGGAATATCATCCGGATTTATTTAGAAATCTTTCGACTCCTGGCTCGAGCCGCGCGGACGAAGAACCCTTATCACTCAAAAAACAGAAACCAGAAAAATGGGAGCCATTTCAGAACGGAGAGGAAGCGCCTGTGGACTCGGAATCGGTGACGCGAGTGAAGGCAGAGAGTGAATCGGACGACGAATCCAGTGCGCCCAGTGTTGTCCGGGAAGGATTGAGGCTGCGTTCAGATCTGTACACCCCAAGTGACAGCGGGAGTGACCTACACGCGTTGGAAGAGCGACTCGCGAGAGCGCGATCTCCTTCTGCAAGCAGTGACAGGACAGACGACAGAACTGATTTAAACGAACTCGAAATCCCCATTGACGACGAGAACCCTGACAGATGCACAGCTTGCGGTAAAGTTTTTCAAAATCACTTCACGTTGCGCATGCATTACAGAAATGACCATTTGAAGCTCTTGCACCCCTGTGACGTTAATGGTTGCGACGCCGCCTTTCCCTCGCGGCGCAGTCGAGACCGACACAGCTCCAATGTTGATCTGCACCGGCGACTCCTATCTACAAATTCACCTGATTCTCGAGAGCCTAGGCCGCCTTTGGAAGTGAACGCTGAGATTCTAAACAAATTGTACGCCGATATAAAAGGGCTAGCGACGACACTTGAGAGCTTGCGATATGGCAATGAAGATGCGACGCAGCTTCCGAACTACGTGACGGAAACTATGAAATTCTACAGCAGAAACATGAGCGCGTTGCAAGCGGGGTTGTTTCCGCAGTTCGGCGAGCGGGGGTTTTTTCCGACGCCGTTTTTGATGGGTAATGGAGTACCGCAGGTGGGAGGGCCTTATGGAGCACCAGGGGGGGCCCAGTCGGTGAGAGAATCGCTATCGCCATTGTCAGCGTCATCGCCGCCGGTCATATCCCCAGGAAGGCTGGACGCGGCCCACGCACGTCCCCGAGATGATGCCAAGCTGCTTTTTCGTGAGACCTCTGAATCCTTCAAGAAGATGACGTCCCTGTGCGAGCGCCAAGAACAACTCTACCAGCACCACGTTCCCGTCTCATGACGCAGTCGCTACCCTCGCTCGCACTGGTGATACCTCACTTCCCAAAACATTCGAGCGACAGACTCTTGTATATTCAATTGTTAATAATTTTAATTGTGTTAATTCTATTTCGTATTTCGTTTTGTATTTTCTTGTGATATTTAGACAAATATTATCGTAATAATCGATCCCACGAACTGTAAGTTATTAGGGATAGTGTACCGCTTGGGTATTGAGTTGGCGTTGGTGAAGCGAAGTGCAATACTGACTCGAATATTATAAATATTAATGGACTCGTGCGATATGGTATCGTGTAGATTCGTAATCGATGTTGAAAGTAAACGTTATAATGATCAGCTTCATTTACTGTTCTGGCGCAATAAACTCATTGAGGAAAATATCTACAATTGTTTTTATTTCCGTCTGCGAGGTCTGGTAAGTGGTATGCCGAATTAGTGAGCAGATAATCTGGTTACGGCTTATAAAATAACAATGTGAAGTCGAAGTTACGAGGTTTTGTGGGGAGTCATTCGACTGGAAACATAATAATCATCTGCCTACTCATTTTTTGCCGTTAACGCTGTTATTGCTTCACTCACCGAGCATTTAACTCGATATAATATTTATTAACCGTCTAAAATGCTATAATTTTCATTAACTTACAAGATGCTTCACGCAAAAGAACTGAATTGAGACGTCTTGTATCAAAAGGCCCGACTGAAATCAAGTTGGACATTAAAAGACATAATTTTGGCATTCAATTTAGGACTATGAATAATCAATAAACTAGTTTAGAGTACGGTGTATTTTAATTTACAGTAGCTATTTGAATACGATTATGAATTCATTAGTATTTTATTATCCAGGGAGAGCAATTATTAATTTCTAGTCACGTAGTTACATGAATATGGTGAGAAATGGGTCTTCCTCAAATGAATAGCTGCGTAAGAAGTAGATTTGAATATTTGTATAGTTTTGGGGATCCACGTTGTATATTTAGTCACATTAAATAAATAATATTCGGGACAAATCACACCAATTACCTAGTCCCAAACTAAGATACCCTGTACTATGGGCACTAGATAACGGATAAACATACATAGATACGAATATTACATCCATGACTCGGAAACAGACATTTCTGCTCATCACACAAATGATTGCACCTTGCGGGATTCGAACCCACGACCGTTTGATTTCGTAGTAGGGTCTCCAGTAGACCAACTAGTCGTCAATATTTGTATACTGTCCTATATGTCCTGTCCTGTCCTGTTTCTTAGATAAATAATGCTTTTGTTTCGCAATTAATGTAAAATCATTATTATTACTATTAGCCGGTACTATCCCATTGTTGGGCAAAGGCTTTTGCCCAAGATGTTGTCATGTTTGACGTCCAGACGTTGCGATCTTTTAAAATATTTGCCCAGTCGTTATTAAAGAGGTCAAGCTCGTCCCGCCATGGCTTCCGAGGTCTACTGCGACGTCGCCTCGCTGTATCAGGGGGTCTAGTAGGTACGAGTTTTATAGTTTTCGAGAATAAGATTAGTTCGATACATTTACTGGCAGCGCCTCTAGCGGATACTTGCCAGAACTGCAGTAATTGTATGGAAATAAACGAAACTACATTTCGAAAACTATAGAAACTCGTACTAGGGGTACAGGGCTCCACTTTGTGGCAACATTGGCCCGCGGCTCGTCCGGCATGCGGCAATGTAATATAATATGAAGGTTAATATAACTGTAGGTGTCATAATTATGTATTTACATTAATAAATATACCTGAAACTAATAGAAATTTAGTTGGAGATATTTGAGTCTCTGTATTTTACAATTCTATTGATTAGGATGGTGTTTACATCATTGAAATGATAATATATATATCTTTGTAATCTCTAATTTCAACAAATAGTCAAAGTAAGACCTTTACCTTTTTATTACCCGACTGCATGTAGGGTTATGTGTTTGGGTTGCATGTATGTTTGTTTGTACGTTTCTTAGGCGCGTCCTACAAACGCCTGATGTAAACGGCCTGATGGATTTTGATAAATGAGGTATCATTGGATTTATATTCATCACGAAAGTGCTATAGGATATATGAAGTGTCAAGAAAACTAGGATGGCGGCTTACAGCTGCCATATTTTATTTCCGATGGAATCAAAAATGACCAAAACCTATCGACTGAAGTACCTATAAAAATGAAGGTCTCGATAAGACCATTTCAAAAATATATAATTCTTATAACTAAACAGTAGCAATTGTCTATTAAGCTTCTTACAAAATATTCAATTTTAGATTATTTTAGTGCAATTTCAACTATTAAAGTAAAATATGAAAGTAAAAAATAAACATTAAATTTATATAAATACTAGCTGCACCCCGCGGTTTTAGTCGCGTCCCTCAGGAATTGTGCATATTCTGGGATAAAATTTAGCCTATGTGTTATTCCAGGATATAAGCTACCTCCATACCCAATTTCATCCAAATCCATGCAACCGTTTAAGCGTGAAGGAGTAACAAACATACACACACACACCCTCATATGTATACAAACTTTCGCCCTTATAATATTAGTGTGACAATTTTTGCAACCGGTCGCTCGTATTCAATAATTTTGTTCGCAGTCGGGTATTTTGTATTTTTTAAATCATTTGACTTGTTATGAACATGCTTCATGAAACCTTAAGAAAGCTGATCAAATCCAAAGAAATACATTAGGTACAATGACAACAAAATCAGAAAGAACTACGACTTGTACTTTAGTACAAGTCAATTGACTTGGACTTTGATAAGTGATGTATCTGTATATATATATATATATATATATATATATACACACCATAAAATTATAATCAAGCATGAAGATGTTGATTCAAGTAGAAATGTCAAGGGTACATTTAATTACAAAAACAACATGTTATTTTGACAAAATTAATATCATCAATTAAATACATAGCTACCTACCTACAATCTGACAAATAATTTCAGACATTAGCTTTTTGTTTTAGTCATAATCAGAGTGGCGTTTGTGTAGCATTTCTCATCTACCCTGCAGTCTGCGTATGTTTATCTATATTTGTTGTTGATTCATTGACATGGTTAACGTAGCTGAGTGGATGTGCCTATAGTTGTTTCTAGTCCAGCTGTTGTTAACCTGATATAAGGGTGTGCCATATCTTCTCCTTATATGGTCTTTTTACGCCCCCTTAATGAATGTTGGTGTACTCGGAGTACAGTACTCGGAGCCAATCTATATGTTTGTGAAGTTAGGCTCTGTGAATGATTGCGCAGGTAGTGGGGATAAAACAGCATAAAGTAAGAGCAAGATAGAATATTCGAAAAATGTAAGTGAGTGAGCGAGGTAGTTATACAATGCTGTCTTCACCTTTAACATTGGGATTTCGCCTGAAAAATAGCAGTTTGCGCAGCGACTAGCAGACAACTTCCGAGACACAAACTTCCGCTGAGACTATTGTATGTAAAATGCTATAGGTAGGTCGCGTCATGTAAAAATAACGCTGGAAGAAAGTGGAGGGGGTGTGTTTGCGCATGGGTACACTCGCGCACAAAAGTACTAGGCCTATTGCTTTAAATAATTGTTAATTAGCCTTTCGCTACCAAATGGACCACCAAATAGATATAATTAGCTACCAAATAGACCGATAAATCGTCTAATTCGCAGCTTAACCGCCAGCGTTCCTTTTACAGGACGCGACCTGTACACTACTTGCGGCAATAGATAACAATTTAGATAGTAAACAACCTATCAAAGTTCAAGTTGCTGTGTTAACTTACTGGAAGGGTCCGGGCCACTGCCGTATTCGCCACCGTTTGAAATATTAATTCAATCCCATGCAAATCTCATAACCAAACAAGGGGATAACCGCATAGTTTGTCAAACCCTAATTAATAATCTGCGACTCAGATATTAACTGCTATAGACACTGCAGCAACTATCTACTTGCAAGCTTTACCTATAGTATACAATTATACATACAATACAAATACACTTTATTGCATCGATCGATCTCTTCCAGACAACCTTAGTATGGAGAGAATCTGGGATTTAAAACCTTTTTTTCGGTGGCGCAATAATAAAGTAAACTAGCTGATGCCAGCGGCTTCGCACGAGTGGTCGTTTTAATATATAGCCTGTGACACTCACAAATAACGTGGCTTTCTATTGGTAAAACAATATTCATAATCGGTTCAGTAGATCCAGAGATTACCCACTTCAACTTCACATTAGTATAGATTAACATACATACAAACATATGTTATAAAATAATACATAACTTATAATAAAACAATACATAAATACAATTATATATATATCAACTATTTAAAGAATCAATTTAACACAAAAAAATAGTACTTACTACTACAAGGTTACTTGGACTATTGAAAAAATTTAGAGAGATATAACTTTTTTACATAATTTGATTACTTTTCGCATGAGGTAGTGCTGGCCTCTGGTGTCAGAGTGTGTAAGGCTGCCCAAGGGCCTCTGACATGGCTAAACGACTGTTATCAATCATAACAGCCGGACCGATAATCTGCCCGCACACGGAACTAATACACGGAACTGAAATCCGCACGTTAGAAAAGTCATTAACATTTTCGCATGAGGTAACGCTGGCCTCTGGTGTCATTATCAAGTATTTAGTCTCGTCCAAGAAATACGGAACTCAATAGCGACCAATAAAGAAGAAGAGCCAAGATGTTTGGACACCTTATATGACATGGAAACTTCATAAGAACCATCATACAGGGAAGGTAGAAAGGAAGACAGCTAGAAGGACATTTACAAATCAGATAAAGGATAAGACAAATGTCATGTCGTATAGGGAAGTCAAAGCTTTGGCCGCAGATAGAGAATGCTGGAAATCACTTCACCGATAAAAGCTAGCTAGACGAAGAAGAAAAGTCATTGGTGCCGGGTTCGAGGACCGAACCCGGTATAGTTGGATTCTAACTCGCCTAGCCTTGAATAGTTAACCCCTCGGCTGCCACCGCTCTTAGTTATATACTTTGTTATGATGTCATAAGTTTTTAACTGACTATAAAATGCGACTGGTTTTTGTAAAAGCTTTTATTTAACTTCACTGTTATGTATGTATGTATATATCCATTATTTCTGTCTGTCCTGAAATCTTGCAACTCAAATTTTAAGCACTTCCCGATTAGCTATCCGGCTGAAACTTTCAGAGTAGATCACAAACGATGATAATGCATTTTGAAAAAATAAGCAAATGATTGTGGTTGTCAGTTTTTTTAATCTACACTTTCACTTTGTTATATTGTCGTATTAATTCTGTCAAGTTCTCGCGAATAATCAACAACACTGTAGTCTTTTGTGATGAAATTATGTATCGACCACAAAACATCACAAATAATTAACTCACTACACAGCCACCATTTCCTATGATTCACTTGTTCGTTTGGTGTTGTAGACTGCGCCTCTTATTAAACGGCCTTGTTTTTATTTAACCAATCGACTAGTCTCGTTGCAGTTAGCTCACTTCGTAATTCTATAATTTTACGAATGACAAGATAGTTCAAATCTGAGTGCAAACAGGGTTAATTTGACATTGCGGTGGAACCACGCCGTTTGTCAAAGCTTAATTAATAAACTAACCGCCTGCGGGACGGAAACTAACTTAGCACGTGCCCCGCGGGTTTGTCTGGATACGATCGGGTCTGCAAACAGTAAGGGCACTGTACAATTTCAAATAAATTAAAAAACAACAGTTATTAAACGCTTCCTACTTTTTTTTCAAATGATTTTTCAGTATTAACAGTTATTTAGAGGGGACTTTCTGTTATGGTAAGTGTATGTATGTTCGTTATCTATCATTGTGCGCTGTAATGACTGAACGGATTTTCATTAATGGTACATAATTACTTTAGATCCTGGAATAACACATAACTATGAATTCATTCATCATCATCATCCATCATAATTATCCACACGGATAAAACCGCAGGGCGCAGTTAGTAAATATTGTAAATGCGGAAGTTTGTCTGTAGTATGTATGATGTTTGTTACCGCTATCGCTGAAATGGCTGTTCGTATTTTTAAGAAAATTATTTTGAAGATACCTTAGGTCCTGGAATACTACATGGGATACTATTCATCATCATCATCAACCAACATCAATTTATATGCGGGTGTAACCACGGGGCGCGGGTAGTACTTTATAAGTTAAAGAGGAATTATTGTGAAAACTAACGTAATTTTAAAAAGTTAAAAACGATATTAACTCCGTTAGTTTTTGACTTTTAAAATGTTTAAATACCACGTTAGTTTTCACACAACGGAGACGCCTCCCACTTCTCCTATACGTTTTAGTGTGAAAACTAACGTGGTATTTAAACATTTTAAATGACAAAAACGGGAGTTACTTATAGGAAAAGTGGGAGGCGTCTTATATACGTGAGTACCTCCCGCTTTTGTCTTCTAATAAACCACGTTAGTTTTCACAATAATACCTTCCTTTAGTTTATTAAGTACTTTTTTGTCTTTTAAAATGTAAAGGAAGCTACGAGTTTTTTTAAGGCCAGGCTCCAAGGTTACGTTTTCCCACTCCCGTGCCACCTTCCCTACACTCTGCAACCCGCTACCTGCAATAAGCACTGAAGTGCCTGCGTAACAAGGTTGAATATCGCGAGCGCTGTTTGAACACACAATGTAGCTCGGATCTAAATGACGTATGTCTCAAAAGTTATTTATTTTATTGGCAGGCTAATAATTTAGTAATGTAAATTTTGTCTAAGCATTAGATAATAAACTATATTTTCTTGCTGTGAGATTTATTTTAGAGATAAACCTTAAGCCATTGAGTAAAAAAAATAAAATATTACCGAAAGTAACGTAATTTTTTATAAGAAAATTTATGTAGTGAAATTCTGTTAATCATGTTTTTGTCCTAGTCTTAGAGATAAAGATCTTAAAAACATAAATGTTAAGTTTCACATTTAGGTATCAGGTTTGTGGTTCACCCAGCATATTTATGGAAAAATCCTTTAAAAAGCAGAGCCTGGTTTTAAACTGATGCACAAAAGGTGCAAGTTCACCATAGATTTGGCCTCTAGTCCATACTTCTCGTTGTTTATAGTGTGCCCTTAACCCTCTATTGCCCCACAAGGAATAATGTCTGCGTTACTATTTAGTGCAGAAGCTGAGTCAATGTTTGTGTAGTAATTGAAATAAGTTGAACTTAGTTTGTGATCGTAGCACCGTCAAGATTGTGTTATGAGGATGTGTAGTATATTCTGTATTGATCCCGTGGATGTCACTTTGAACTATGAGTATGATATTGGATGCAATGACCCAAATCTATCTATCTATCTTTACTTATATTAAAGCAATAAGAACGAAGGAGTCTGTACAATATAAATAATAAAAAAATGGTCTAGGGTACTTAAAATAAGCTACTGAACAAGAATATAACATTTATAAAAATCGTGTCTGTCTGTTTGTCTATTTGTTAGTTTGTCTGTATGTTTGTTCACGTATCACTAAAAAACTACTGGACCGATTGCGATGCGTGTTTTCATTGTAGGATAGCTTAGGGTTCGACTTAAAACTGGTGTACTTGGTATCTCAATCCGATCAGCAATCGAAAAATACTTGTTAAACGGCTGAAGGAATTTTGATCAAATGTTGGAATATTGGTATTTTAGGTCTTGGAATGGTACACAGATTGCTTTAAACTTAGAGAAATGACTACGCGTGCGAAGCCGCGGGTACAGCTAGTATTAAATAAATAATTAAATGAACACATTTACCTACTTAGATGATAAACTAGCTGTGCCCCGCGGTTTTAACCGCGTGGATTATGATGATGGATGATGATGATGATGAAAAGTATATGTTAATCCAGGATATAAGCTATCGTGCTACCAAACTTCATACAAATCTTTTCAGTCGTTTGAGCGTGTAGGAGTAACAAACATACTCAGACACACTTCTAAAGATAGATGGCGCTAATCGGTTTTTATCTCAGACTAAATATTACGTATAATAGAGAAGTAAGTACCAAAAAATCTATACAAAGAAGAAAATTAAAAAAAAAAGTCATTCTACTAATAATGTATGCGTATAATGTATTACATAAATCATTTTTTAAATCGTGTTTGGGTTTTAATATGTTTGTTCGCGCATCACGTATAAACTACTGAAACGATGCAATGCGGTTCACTGTTGGATAGCTGAGGGTATGACTTAAATACTGGGGTACTTGGTATCATAATCTGATGATTAGATGCTGAGCAATCGATAAAAAACTATTTGACGACTGAACGAATTTTGATGAAATGTAGTAAGGTATATTGTACTGTATATGTAGGGGAGGCCGAGGCTTCAATTAACAGAGGTAAGTATTAACAAGCGAATTTCTAAGAAACTATAACAGTCACTAGTGATTCCTAAAATTCGTCCCTGTGACAGCGGTCTACAGGTTGACACTCGTCAGTCCAGCTTAGTGCGCCGTGGGAGTTAGTTGTGTGATGTGCGTCTATTTTGCCCAGGTAACGAACTTTTTTCACTTTACGATTATTAGATTTACGTGTTAAATATTTAATTTCGCCGTAATAATTTTTTTTCGCAGTAGGTACCTTGTTTTATTCTTAATAATGTTACATAACTTTACTAATGATAATGTACACTATTTCGTAATTATATATTTATTTATTACAAAAGATACCCATGAGGGTAAAATTAACAAAACATACGGGGCTATTAACATGTTAATTTTACCCCTTTATATTATATTTTTGGTTCCGTACCCAAAGGGTGCCCAACAGGACTCTATTACTAAGCCTACGCTGCCCGTCCGTCAGTCCGTCCATCTATCCTAACTTCAAAGAGCTGTATATTCACCACGGTACTTAATAATTTATTTATTTATCTTAAACGTTACAGAATGAGGACTTATAAGCGGAAAACTACTCGAGGCATGACTTTGCTGGTGACCTACGAGTCAGCTGCTTTAGAAATAATGGACAAGAAAAGGAACTACAGAGGAGTAGCCACAAAATATCAAATTTGTCACGTTTCGCTTTTCAATTTTGTGAAAAAGAAGAAAGCAGGAGTTCCAGTAGAAATAGGCTGTAAAAAGACCGGTTAGTATTAACTTGTGAGCAGGAGAAAAAAATAGCAGATTATTTATTAAAGTGCTCCAATATTTATTTCAGGCTGCTTACCTGCGGAAGTAAAAAAAATAGACTACCAGTGTGCTGTTTTATACAAAATCCCGAACTTGCCAGAATCATGGAAGGCTAAGGAAAAGGCGGGTGATGACTAGTTTACGAATTTCATGAAAAGAAATACAATGTTGTCGATTAGAAGCCGAAAAAACAAGCACTAGAAGAGATAGAAAGTAACAGATATTCAAAAAGGAAAAAACCGCAGAATAAAGACGATGGAAAAAAAAGCAAGGGGAAACAAAAAGGAAACATCACAAGTGGAAAAGGCGAAGAAAAAAATATTGGAAGAAAGCAGCAACAGTGCAAAAGATGAATATTTCTGTATAATTTGTGGTGTCTCATACAATGAAGACACATCTGGTGCAGACTGGGTGTATCAGAGGCAACACTATTTGATACGTTTGCCGAAAATACTTACAATGTTAATTGTTGCCCCTTTAGTTAATACTTACCTCGGAACCGTTAATTGTAGCCCTGATCGCGGCGTAAGTATTAATTTCTGAGTTTTCAGAGTAAAATCGACATTTTTTAATAGGTACCAATTTCTTGTCAAATTAAAACCAACGATATGGTTATTTAATAGTTTGGACATCATGTGACACAAAAATCATTTTAAAATGTTTGGGCGTTTTGAAGCTAGAACCGAAAATATAAATTTTGTTAAGTCGCGCCCCGGTCTCCCATAAGTAGGTACTTTTGGTTCTTTGGAATAACACATTTAGGCTATTTTTAAATGAAATGACCACACGGGCGAAGCCGCGGGCACAGCTAGTATATAATGGCTAAACACACACACACACACACACACACACACACACACACACACACACACACACGCACGCACGCACACCCTCAAACACACAGTTGGTATTAAATAAATAAATAAATTAATGCACTTTTTGCCCGTAGTACGGGTTCAGTTGTCCGGTCAGCCGGACTATGAAAAAAATATGTTTTCCATTGTTATACAACCAAAAAATTATAGAACTAGTGTTACTGTTTGAAAAATAAATATTTTACATAGTCCAGTTGCATATTTTTTAAATGTTTGAATCTCAAAGGAGACTCAAAATTACAGTGCTAGGAATGAACACATTTACTAACTTATAAGATAAATATAGAAATGTACTTATAAACATACAACTATAATTTAAATGTATGTATAAACATACATTTAAATTATTTTTATCAGTTACAGTTTATGGTGCCTGATACGGAGCTGAAATATCGAGAACTCAAAACGAATAAATTACATGGCGAATTTCCTGTGTCTAATGCTTATTCTAATGTTTCAAATCGTTTTTAACCAAGTAAATGAAATCGTATAGGTCAAAAATTTTGCAATGCACAAAGTTTAGTATGCTCGTGTCTTTTCAGGATTAGTCCTTGACTGTTTTAATAATCAACTTAATCTGCTGCTTTTTATTATAATGAAAATGATTCATACAGATAATTAACAGTGTATGATTTTTGCACTCCCTTAACCAAAACCCCTAAGATTCTCTCGGGACACCCTAGCGCCTCGGGCGAACACCGTCTTTGTACATTTTGTCAAATCTTAATTAGGATAAGAACACTTTGTGTATCTGTATGTAAGCGTCTGAACCTTGTAAGCAGACGTGGATTATCTTTGAAGATGGTAAAGCAAATCTTTGGCCTTTTTGGAAAGGAGCTTTGGAGTTAATAATTCAGCTAACTTACGTATGTCATGCTTAGACACTTTGTTGTAAAGCCAAGGAATTTGATGATAATTTAAGCTAAGGAAACGAAATAAAAATATATTTTGAATGTTAGTTACCGGTGTATCCGAAAAATGAATGCCTGTTAACCTTACCATTCAACCTAAAATGAAATATTTAACAAGAAGAGTTTTTAAAAATATATAAAAAAATCGATAACGATCAGTCAGTGAGAGAAAGCTTTACCTATAGGACCACGAACATATTCAGAGCACATATGATATAATACTTATTATTAAACATAAATTTTTTGTTATATCTCAATTCAGAAATCTGACTACAAGACTAGTTATAAGAACAATGTATACTTACAACCTGTCAACAAAATAAATCCACTCTTGCTAATCGAAAACAGACTTTAACAACCAAAGACATCATTAGCAAGCCGCAAGCAAACTCAATCAATCACCGCAAGCAATTAAAAGTATCCAAAACAAATGACATCTTAAATCCTTCAAAGCGTTTTGTTAAACGTAACAACGTGTTATTAAGTGTCGGTTGAAAAAATGGCATCCCACCAAAACCAAGGTTTGAAACTTCGAAACCTTGATGAAACTTAAAGGTGAACGCGCACTATACTGCACTGTATGCAGTACATGCGTCTCACGCAACCTGGAGGCTTCACACAGTTTTGCATGCACTTTGCACGAAGCGTTTTGCCTAAGTACATTACATTCACGTATTTTAATTCCATATTACATTTGAACAATATGAAAATTCTTTCATCAGAACACGCTGAGCACACCAAACTATCGTATGTGATTACGTCATCAAGAATTGAAATAGTCGAAACTCGTCCTTAGAAATAAGGTGACCTTATTTCTGCATTAACTAAATAGGATAGTTGTCATTTTTTGAGAATGTGGTAAATATTTTTCCTTACGGTCTGTTTTATCCAAAACATAAATAATTCAACAAAAAACAAACATTTACACGATGTATTTTACATTTATGGAAACCCATTTATTTTCCCACCAAGACGCTCCAATCTGTCATGGCAGCTAATGTGACATCACGCTTTGCGAAACAAACAGCTTCTGGTTGAGAGCAAACAAGTGTTTTAAAAATTATTCAAATTTTAGGGTATTTGTCAAGTTTTACAACTACTGTGAAGTGCCTCAATGAGAAGGTACAATAATTGTTTGTTTGTCGTATGAGGTAGTGTTGGCCTCTGATGTCAGAGTTTATCAAGCCGCCCAAGGGCCTCTGACGTGGCTTAACGACTGCTATTAATCAATAACAGCCGGGACCAACAGCTTAACGTGCCCTCCGAAGCACGGAGCGATGGAAACCGCACATAACTTAGAAAAGTAATTGGTGCGGAGCCTAGGTTTTGAACCCGGTATCGTTGGATTCTAAATTGCACTAAAGAACCGTTAGGCCACCATTGCTCTTACAACAAATAAAACACGAAATAAATTGTTCATTTCATTCACGTACCTACCAAGCCACAAATACGGTACTTACGGAAAATGTGTTTAAATCTTGCAAGACGGGACCCAGATAAAGATTATGTTTGTCAAAAAAAACTATTTTTATAAAGACCATTTTGATGTAAGTTTTTATTCCATTGTATCATATTTAAGTTTATTTCAAACATAATGTGAATAAAATATAGTACAATCTACCTACCTTAGCACTAACTCAAAACCATCAGATCACTAACCTTTAACCAGAATCGCGTGTCCATTAAAAAGAGTTTCTTCTGAAATCTAACTTCAAAAACAATAATAAATCATTGTATATTATGGTTTATAGTATACCTGTTAATAATAATCAAAACCCGTTAATTTGATATTCCGGAATTCTGTTAAGCAGAAATCACTGTTGGATGTAAAAAACATAATAATGTTATATACTCGTAATAATAATATTCCAATATTTAATTTCCAGACTGAAGATACACGAAAACTGCCGAAGCGCATAGTTATATTCATAGATTCTATATCCGTAGCGTACTGTGCGTACAGTGCTGACCACAATATGTGCTGCAAGTGTGTGTCCACCTTTAATGGTGGTGATTTTTTACGCTGGCGACTTGGGAAAAATGGGTGCGTATTACCATTTTGCCCGTCGCCCTGTTATTAAATCATAACAGGTATTACACGACAATTAGCGACTGTTCTCACGGCACAGACTGGCGACTCGGAGTAATTACAGCCTTTGAAAATTGACTATACGAAGTTATTTTTTTGTTATGGAGGTCAATTCAAAATGACGTCATACTTCAAATTATTCGTTGGAAGTTAGTTGTTTTTGAAATGTAAAGTTCATTTAAAGCTGCTTTTCACCCGTATAACAATTTTGATTCCTAATATTTATAAAGGAATCAGAAACTTTTGTAGCTGCGCCCCGTGGTATACCTGCGTACCTGCGTGAAACAGATGAAAATTGATGACGATGATGAAAAGATATGTGTTAATCAAGAGTATAAAGTATCTGCGTTCCAAATTTTACTCAAATCAGTTTGAGCGTGAAGGAGTCACTAACATATACATATAAAAACTTTAGCCTTTAAAATATTAGTGTGATAATTCTTAACTTAACCTTAGTTACATAACTTATACCTAAATAACTAATAATAACTAATAAGTGATTTTAAATAACTATTAATAAATAACCAATAACTAATAATAACTCATAAATAAATCATAGTTTAATATGTAGGTATTTATTAAGTAGTATTTTATCCACGGTTTTGCCGTGAACAAAACGTATGGTCAACGTCAAAAGCTTAACTCAATACAGTGAAAAAAATATTTTTATTTGTGTCACTGTTTCTGTAAAACTTTCGTAATCTAATTATTATAGATACCTATCTATTCCCATATAATTTATTTCTGCTTAGAATACACTAAGAATATTCCAAGAAACAGTTGATTTCGCGAGTCAACGTAAAGCCCCGCCCTGAGGGCCTACTTTAATCTTCCTGTCCCTTACAAAATTGTTCAAACGGAGTCTCAAGTGAGAATACCTAATGATTTCAGTAATCTGTTTAAAAATTCTTAAAGGAGTTCAAACGCCACAGAAAATTATTAGCCCAAAGCTGTGCTACGAGCTTTTTTAATAAAGCAAATAACTGTTCTTAATTATTATTTTTTGCAGGAGCTAAGCGGTTTTGTTTTTGAATTTAGGACTTCATTGGAATATACTTTGGATGGAGTTGGCAGAGGAGGCTCATTTAAATAAGAATGAATTCCAAAATAAATAAAGATTAAACGATGAAATGAATTAATTTAGATGCTCTATATTTATACCAATAAACCATAGACTGTCATAATAGTGGTCAATACTTCACAACGACAACTTGGTTTGAATTTGCGTAGGGATTGAGATGGCAGGTGGCGATAGGGGAGTACCTGTTGCCGGTTTATGCTTGCCTAGTAATCTTGTGTACTGAAAACTGAAACTATACATCTTTTTATATATTTTTAGATCTAATTAAAAGTAGGAAGATACGGTACCGTAGATACGGTATAAGGGCACATAAATTAGGTGTAACTAACAATCGGCCTTCTTTCGCCTTAGTCACAATCAGAGTGGCGTTTGTGTCACGTGTTAGCAGTGACTATCATTAGCACTAAAGTCTGCATATGTCTCTTTATCTTTATTGTTGATGAACATGAAGTACGATGGTGGGAATGTAGCAAAAATGAACAAAATCAGAAAAAAACGTAACTAAATTTAAAATTTGTACCGGGCGATATTGCAATGTAAGGTCTGCAATATCAAAAGCCTGGCACGTTAAAAGCACAGTAAGACAAGATTAGAGATAGATAATATAAAACAATCAGTTCGGGAATGCAAACATACTATAATTTCCCACCAAAATATTAGGGCCTAGTGGCCAATAGATACAAGAAGCAGTTTAAAAGTTACACTATATACGAAACACTTCCCCAATATTGGGGGTTTTCACTACACAGTTTTTAATTATTTTGGTTTTAGAGTCAATTAGCTTTTTGTAGTTTTCGACAATTTAGAAACCGTTATCCAATGAACGAAGCCAAAAGAACTATGACTCATCACAACAGGCTAAATAGTCACCTCTTCGATGTTGTCTGTGATAGATGCGTTCAAAGAAGACCTGTGTGACGACCGCCCATCCTGTTTCAATCAGAAATAACAATCATTCAATGTGGTGCATTGGATTCGATATCGGCTAAATACACGTGGCAACGCACGTTGCCAACCGGTAAATCCTAAATTAATGAACGGTTTTCCAAGTGCCATTTTAGCATTATTTATCTCTATTTATTTGTAGTTTGGTATGACCAAGGAAGTTATATAAGTACATAGAACTTCCTTGGGTATGACCAAAAATTTTGAATTACGCTTACTGGCGGGTATGACGTTCCCTTGTTTATGGCAAGTTATGTGTCAGTTTTTTAACAAATTCATTACTTATAACAAATTCATTAGTATTTTCTACCTTCTTGATATTCTATATTATAAATTCCAGCTAATGAAATATACAGAGAAAATGGACCGTTTTATTTAGATTTAATCTATATGCTTTATATAAAGGGGTAATTAAAATCTCAATATGTTAAAACAGTCAATTTTAACATATTGAGTTTAAATTGACTGACATAAAAAATTATGTCATAATAAAAATTAACAAATAACAAATTTCACTACACAAACAACTTGTCGTTCGTTTGATTCGCTCGTGGTTTGTGTATTTTTACGGTAAAACGCAGTTTTTACCTGCTTTCGATTACTACGTTCAGTTGAGTAAATACCAAAAGTTACGCGAGCGCCATCTCTTGACGATGAAAGAACTAAACTGACAATGCCTAATGGAAAACTCCTCATTGTTTAAATTTTTTTCGTCCTTACCCAATCTGTTTTAATACTTTATGGGACTACTACTACTTTACTTTACTTTATACTTTTGTTTATTAATGAATGTTTATTTTATCGTGAAAGTGGACTTATTGTGTTGATATTACATGAAAACCCAACTAACGGATTGAAAACAAACGTGAGGTCAAGTGAGTCGTTACAACACCAATTATTTTTAGATTATTAGTTTAGGGGTAGGTCTATTTATTTATTTTGGTTTAGATTTTTTGTTATTTTATATTTCAATTGCAAAATTTTGTTTTTGTTGAATTAAAGTTACATAGATATGCATTTGATTTGTAAATATGTGTTTTCTTTGAGTATATTCGTTTTTTGAAGTGATTCGCGATGGCAAAACAGGAACAATCTCCATATGGTTAGAAAAACTGTAAATACTTTCCCGAAATCCCCATTGGTGGGGGATTTGGGTAACTAACTTGGGTCTACTTGGGTCCCTACCGACGATATCTGGTGGTGTCGTTGATGCAGGGACACTGCGACTCCCTTGCATACTGTGGGCGTATCACAAACGAAGTTGACGGGCCCTATGTTATACGTTATTGTTACCCGACTGCGGAGAGGGTAATGTGTTTAACAGCCTATGTAATGTAGGTATGTATGTTTGTTCCTTTGTGGCACTATATAAACCTAACTAATGGACCGATTTGTTATTGCGAGTGCTAATATAGAAGTGACAGTAATCAAAATTCAATACGGCGACAACCAGACGTCAAAATGTGAAAACGAAAAAAACTAAATTCGATGGTATTATTGAATAGGTATTGAACATCATCTATACGTTTCTCATATCATTTTTCATTTCGAATGACCATTTAAGATCTATAACGATTTAAATTTGGTTAGCAACCATTCTCACTTAAATCTTTGCCTCTTTTTAGTTTTGTTCACAGACGGGGTTTTTGGCACTTTCCATTATGTCTTAAGTTTATATGTCTGTCACTATTGAACATTTCATTTTATTGTAGAGTCGTAGAGTCATATCACAGTACATATATACTATGATCATATATGATATATACTGTGGTCAAATCCATCTCAAAATTGAGACAATTTGATAACAGAAGAAGGTACGGAGAAGGTGATCCTATGATGTAAATCCGATGTCAGGGTTGAGAAAAGTCATATGATGAATATAATATAAAACAGAGGTGACAAACCTTTGATGTATAGTGCATGAATGCGATCAAACATATATTATTACTGTAATATCTGTGCCCGCTGCTTTACCAGCATGGTCATTTCTATGAGTTAAAAGTAACCTATGACCTATGTATTATACCCGGACCTAAAGTACCTATAGAGCACATTATACTAGATTTCATCAAAATTCGTTTAGCCGCACAGTAGTTTTTATTTATTGTTTGCCTTTTACCTATCGGGTGAGTAGTGAAATCCCTATATTTGGAATGAAAAATGTAATAAGTACTTCTAATCACCTCACAACGCTAATATTTTATGTGTATATTAAAAGTATACAATGTCTTTTAACTAGATTTTCATCTGAGGAAAATACGATTACATTATGTTATCTCGATTAAATTTTACACTTTTTTCACTACATTTCGGGATAAAAAACTGAATACCGGGAATCTATTTGAGATGTCCTTGAAATCCCAGTGATGCACCATATGTATCATGCGCACGCGCATTGGCACGCGCGTGGACACTCGAAAGGTAAAACTGTATTTTTATGGGTGAAGTGAAAGGAATAGCAGGGCGGCCGAGAATTAGAGGCCATTTTTGTGTTATGTCGTTCATGGAGGTTGTGCCCATAGTCGCTACGCAGGGCATGCGGGTGGGCTACCGCAGGGCGTAGTTGTCGCACCGGTGACGCTGCTGCACGTCACCCGTGGGGTTTAACTACGTAATAGTTCTGATGGTTATACCACCATCTGTCAGTCGTCAGAGCCTCGTTTGTTATTCAGCAGGATGCACCACGGACATGTGAGGTTGACTTGGAACATTTAGATTGTAGTAGCCCCTTTACATCCCACGTGAAACGTAGCATAAATTAATTTGTGAAAACAGTGACTGTAGGTACCTAAACACATTGGATGTCGATGTCATAGCTGTTCTCATAACTGTCCCTTCTGTATGCCATTTTCCTACTCTACGACACACCGCAGGAGTGAGTGATGTGATGAATAATTCACGAATTTGTGATCAAAGACAATTGAGACGTCGAGCGAGATCCCGCCGACACGGTTTTTACAACGGCCTCGCCTCGCGAGATATGGAGTTTACATTTTTTGAAATTGTGGGTGTTTATTAGGTCAGGGATAGTATCTGTCTATTTTATTCATCTACTAGCTGTGCACGCGGCTTCGCCCGCATCGTAATTTTCCAGATTCCTGATATGATTCCAGAACCAAATCAAACGTCAAATCGTTTTTTATTGATTGTTCACCCAAATACAAAGTACACCAGATTTTATGTCTAAGACTAAGCTATCTTACAGTAAAAACCGTATTGCTATCGGACGAGTAGTTTCTACGTGATGCACGAACAAACAAACAGACAGAGAGACACAATTTAAAAAAAAAACATACATTTTTCTTCAATAGCTTATTTTATGTCCTCTTGAGCATTTTTATAAATATCTTCTTATACACATATTGATGACTTTTTGTTACATATTGATTTACAGTTTGCTAGGATTTTACGGTAGATTTTGGCATAAGAATTTTGGTAAACATCGGTGATGATTATCACTATTACTAGCAACGATGTCCGTAAGTAGTGTACTAGTTAAATAGTTTGGTGAGCGTATAGGGAATTCCTGCGAGACACAGCTTGCTTGCTTGACGTACGTTGCTGGCCTCTGGTGAAAGAGTTTGTCAGGCTGCCCGAGGGCCTCTGACATGGCTTAACGACTGCTATTAATCAATAACAGCCGGGACCGACATCTTGCGTGGCCTCCGAAGCACGGAGCAAAAGAAATCCGCACCTTGGAAATGTAATAGGTATGGAGCCCAGGACCGAACAAGGTATCTTGTATTTTTACTCTAAGCTACCATCAAGACATTTGAGAATAATCAATTAAAATTTAGTTGTAAGTTTTCTGGGTGTTTCTTTATCGATAAAACCAATCATGCGATTTTTATTTTACTACATCTGCGCCCCGCAGCTTCTTCCGTGTGCTAACTGCCATCACCCCTTTAAAAGAATGAAATTTCAAAAAACCCTCCTTATCCCTTGGGTTGGTGTAACTTTGACACCTGTCATTTTTAAATCAAATGGGCAAAAAGTTAACAATGTCGATATTTTCGTTTCGTTTTCTTCTTCCAAATTGTTCAGGTTTTACCAACGAAACAGTTTAGAAACCAAAGCTTCATCACAATCTCATCAATCGCTTAGGAACGCATAGAGGACAAACATACAATCATTCATTTTTATATGCATATTAATGCATACTTATACAATAGTCTTATGTCTGAGATGTTTTTTTTATGTCGTTGCCTGTTGCCTACCGTTTAAACATTTGACCTACCAGATAATGATCCATCATGATTTTTCTGTTTAACTTGTACTGACAGTAGCTTCAGCCGATTAGATGGTAATTAATAATGAGGTAGGTAAATTAAATACGTGTAAATGTCAAGGTGAATTACTCACTCATAAGTATCTTATTAAAAAGCTAATATTATTAGATACCGATTTGAACAATATTAGTATATAGCATATACGCCAAAAGTAGTATAAACAAACCGGCAAGGCACGACACCGAAAATTATGACCCGAGCAGTTAAAAAAACCGTGAGGTATCCGTGGTCAGATCGCTTGTTAGATTGATCTGACCACGGACACTGTAATTTAACCAGTCTGTATCAAAAATATTGTCCGTGGTCAAACCAATTTAACAAGCGAACTGACCACGCATATCTCCCGAAAAAAAACGACCTATATCAAACTAGTTATTCGACACGAACTACATAGCGATTAATCGATATACTACAAATTATACATTTTTGTGTTACTTGCATTAAAAAAAAAGTTTTGAAATACACAATCAAAGTTCTTTCTTGACAGCCACTTTTGAGCTGATTGTCCCACATTGAAGTTTTTAACTACCCCTTTTGGTATTTTACCAAAAGGGGTAGTTTTGACCCTAATAGTTTCATCCCCCGAATCTACTTAGCTCATAATGTTGTTTGTCGCACGAGTTAGTGCTGGCCTCTGGTGTCAGTTTTTGCCAGGTCTCTCGAGGGCCTCTGACATGGCTTAACGACTGCTATTAATCAGTAACAGCTAGGATCGACAGATTAATGTGCCCTCCGAAGTATCGAGGTATGGAAAACCACAAATAACTTAGAAAAGTCATTGGTGCGGAGCCTAGGAGCGAACCCCGTGTAGTTGGATTCAAAGTTGCGCTATTGAACCGTTATGCTATCATCGTTTATCATACAAACTAAAAAGTCCTATATTTAACACGAATATCTGATACGTAGGTACACACTTACGCCAATTTGCCCATGTTGACTAGAAAACCTCGCTTAGATCAATAATGTCGTGCTATACGAAGCCGCTACCATTGTACCCTCGACTAAATTGCTAGAAAGTGCGAACTCTAGTCGAAGTCATCTCGGCAGATAGGCCGCGATTGAAGACCTCTGCTATTAATAATCAGCAGCCTCGGAGCCGATAGCCGGTTATATCTGTCGATTTGCGAGCACTGATAATAAGTCTCGGCTCACACAGTGGAAGCATTAGCATATTTTCATTGTCTCGGGTGCACTTGTTCCTTGGTCTTATGACGTGACTGACCGCACTAGGCTGAACTGAATACAAATCCACTTGGCCCATCAATGGTTTTTTGAACTAACTCAACTTCAGTAGCGCGCTGACGATAGCGGCGCGACACGCTGATATAGTCAAATTATAGCCGTGGAGATATCTATCTATAATCCATACCAATATATAAAAGTAAAACGTTGTCTGTTTGTTTATTTGTTTGTTTGTTTGGGGAGCTTTCACGCGATAACGGTTGGACGGATTTTGATGAAATTTAGAATGAAAATAGCTTATACCTTGGAATAAAATATAAAATACTTTTATCCCAGAAAATTGTAAGATTCCACGGGAAAACTGGAAATGTTGATTACTTACAGTAAAAATCGGTTGCCATCACATAATGGTCTGTGGTTGCCATGGAAACGAAATAACAAGTCTGTCAAAAAACATCAAGAGTACCTATTGGTGCTATACCTACTTTTGCATTGGTTTTCCTAGAAGAAAATAGGATTGACTCATGATAAATCAGAACGTAACGAAAAGTATGTACAATGAAGATGATTAAAAAAATGCCCTAGGATACTTATACTATGCTACTGAACAATAATTTAACATTTAAAAAAAAAGTGCCTTTCTGTCTGTTCGCGCATCACGTAAAACAACTGGACCGATTGCGATGCGGTGTTTACTGTTGATAACTTTGGTTTTGACTTAAAAACTGGGGTACGTGGTATCTTGGTGTCGTGGTTGTCTGGAAGAGATCGCTTTTTAGCGATAAGACCGCCCATTGTACAATAATAATTAATAAATTTTAGTTTTAATTCATTTGTGTATCTAAATTTTTGGTTTACAATAAAGAGTTATCTATCTATCTACCTTAATCCGATGATTTGAAGCCGAACAATCGATGAAAAACTTTCTGACGGCTGAACGAAATTTGATATCTTTTACATTATAGGTGATACCTGTAATAACAATTATTACTTTTAAGGTTACTTTTAACCCAGAGAAATAACCACGCGAGAAAGGCCGCGGGCTCGGTTAGTACAATTTCAAATAATGAATCTTGAATGCTACGTATCTGTCACGCCATAATGTTTAGTGTGGTAAAAGCTTGAATGCTACGTATCTGTCACGCCATAATGTTTAGTGTGGTAAAAGCTTGAATGCTACGTATCTGTCACGCCATAATGTTTAGTGTGGTAAAAGCTTGAATGCTACGTATCTGTCACGCCATAATGTTTAGTGTGGTAAAAGCTTGAATGCTACGTATATGTCACGCCATAATGTTTAGTGTGGTAAAAGCTTGAATGCTACGTATCTGTCACGCCATAATGTTTAGTGTGGTAAAAGCTTGAATGCTACGTATGTGTCACGCCATAATGTTTAGTGTGGTAAAAGCTTGAATGCTACGTATCTGTCACGCCATAATGTTTAGTGTGGTAAAAGCTTGAATGCTACGTATCTGTCACGCCATAATGTTTAGTGTGGTAAAAGCTTGAATGCTACGTATATGTCACGCCATAATGTTTAGTGTGGTAAAAGCTTGAATGCTACGTATCTGTCACGCCATAATGTTTAGTGTGGTAAAAGCTTAAAATGCTCTACGCTATGCTCTGTCTATATATTTTTTAGGTTTCCGTATATACGTCCGAATAAAAATACACCGGATCTCTTATAGGATCACTCGTGTGTATGATTGTCTGTCTGTCCATCTATTACAGACAATTTTCTTAGAATCTACTGGACCGATTAAGTTGAAGTTTGGTACACATATTTGAATTTCTGTGACCCAGACACGGTCTTGTAATACAAATATACGAATTTCATATATAGAGGTCACTAAGAAAAAAATTAAAAAGAAAGAAAAAAATAAGACAAAAAAGAGGTGGCAAATAAGAAAATTAAAAAAAAGGTTTTCTAACTGTACCTTTTGACATTTCAAATGAAAGGGCTTGTTGTGAGGGGTCTCAAATATTTTATTTTATAATATAAAAATATATAAATGTATAATAGAAAAGCAATGAATTCATGTGCCACTGACCCTGACTGTTTACAAGTTATATAACAATAAGTATAATTTATAAAAATGATTTTACTTTTTTTTTTATACATAATGTTTTTTTTCCTTTTTTTTATTGCTTTGACATCGGTCTGTGAGCTACCCTGAAAGTTTCAGCCTGATAGCTAATCGGGAAGTGCTCGAAATTCGAATTGCAAGATTCCCGGACAAAATACATACATACATACAAGTGAAGCTTTTGAAATAGAACGAAATTTACCATCTTCCAACATATCTACGAAACTAATGAGACTGAAATTTTGAAAAAAATGTAGAAAAAGTTCTATACATATAGATTACAAGAAAAACTATAGGAAGTCTACGGTCTTAAAATAACAAGGTATATCTCTCAATATATATTTATAGCACGGGACCCTCTCCAGGCGAGTACCTACTAAGCGCAAGAGTTCGACCACGATTTCACTTGATGTAAAGCGACGATATGACCGGTGAAACACACCGGCCTAGTAGATACATAAAATTGCTCTTGACTTGGGTTGTATTTTAACGGAAAAGCATTCCAATACTTTGCAAATCTTATAATCTATGTGTATTGGGGCTGCTTTTGTAGCACAAACCGACTCCCAATTTACGTGTCTGTTTTTTTTTACCTATAGAAATATAATTATTATTGCTCAAAAATTATTGCTTAAATTTGTGCTCAAAAATAATGTAACCTACCCACAATTCGTAGAATTGGTTTGAGCTACTTTCATAATATTTCAACCTCAAACATCTAAAATAATCACGCCAGACCAGACTATGCCCAATAAAATGCAGATAACCATAAAACCCGTGCGTTCTGTAAGGGTGTCATCCCCTAGAGTGGTAGAGCGTTAGTAATGTTACGACTATGGTTAGGGGAAAGCATGTGATGTGTGTGGCTATGGTGTGGAGATTATGCTAAGTTGTGACTGATGTGTCTGAGGCCTTTTACATTTTTGTACCTCGTCTTATCTTATTTTATCTTATGTATAATTTTTTTAATTTTATTTTTATTATTATATATCTTTATCTTATCTTATCTTATGTGATAAGACGAGGTACAAAGTCTTATCAGTCTTATCACACCCTGTCTGTTTGTTACCCTTTCACGACTAAATGGCTGAATCGATCATGATGACATTTTACATGGAAATAGTGTGCATCATGAGGAAAGGAAATAGGGTACTTGTTTTTACCTTTTACCCCGGAAAAGACGAAGGGCGGCGCTAGTATGTCATAATAAGTACGAGAGAATACAAGGTCAAGTGTCTGCAAAACCACGAACGCAGGAATATAATTAGAAATTTTAAGTATTTTTTTATTTTATTAGAAGATTTTTTCTTTTTATACTAAAGTTTTTTCTTTTCCATTCAAAAGATACAATTCAGATGGAAAACTTTGTAGATATTAAGCTTATCTAAATAAATACATATCAATTTTTATTAGCACATTTTCGTTTTGGAATCCATCATAAAGAAGTCACAGCTGCTAAGTATTGAATAATAAACACTTTCTCTAATTACGTCAGTATGTTATAAACTTTATTTTTTTCATCTGTTTATTTGCCCAGGGTTTATTCTAAATAAATAAATAAATTCGGGACAATTCTAAATCTAGCCCCAAACTAGGATAAACTGTACTATGGGTAAACATACATAAATAAGCATATTACATCCATGACTCGGAAACAAATATTTCTGCTCGTCACACAAATAATTGCACCTTGCAGGATTAAAACCCGCGAACTTTCATTGACTTCGTAGTCTGGGTACTTAACCACTCGGCCAATCGGTCGACAAACCTGTACTATATGAATATGTCACCATTATAGCCAATTTAGACAAAAATAAACCCAATTAATCCTTCAAATCTAAGTTTAAGGGCTGTCGTATACGAGTACTAAACGAAACAGATTTAAAAATATTTTTAAATATCTGTATGCTCATCGGTCGAAGCCCATTCTTTTGTATACAAAAGGATTTATTTCTGAAATGTATATGGAGTCTAGGCCAGGTCTATTGTACCTAGTTAATACTAAAAAAAAAGTTTCGTAACACTTTAATTGTAGTTTATGAAACGGTTGAATAATTAGAGGCATTAAAACACGAGAGTGAGTTTTTTAATAGTATCACTCGAGTGTTTTAATAACTGTTATATGCCGTTTCTTACATTACTTTATATTTACTCATGCAATAGGAACTTACATTCAATGAAGAAAAAATATGTCGTAACATTTTCTTAATTTTCTGGTAAAAGCTCATTCGTCATGTTCATTGCTGTTTCCGTGATGTCAGGTGGAGTCAAATTCTCCTCACTGACACTGCTGTCGGGCATTTTTAATCAGGATAAAAGTTTTTATCTAGAAAAACACATTAAATTAGCTATAATTTACTTTTAATTAGGTATTAATGTAAAGTAAATTATAGCGCCAAAATCCAGTCCATAGCAAAAATTGGCGCGCATACGGTCTAACACGCACCGCCATAGATAATAAATGGCGCAAAACTCACGAGGTGCGGAGCCAACACGGTGCTGTAATGGGATAAAAATATATTATAACACTGTTTAGTTCAAAAAATAGTTCAATAATTTATTTATTTTTCTTATTAGAGACGTGCCGTGGGTAATGTATATCATTATGCCACCATTCTTGAGTTCATAATCCGGATTTTACGATATGAGTGTAGATAAAATGTTTTTTAATACACACAACAAACCACAAATCTTATAAAATAATGGAACTAGAACAATTTTCACTAAGCAAATTCTTACCCACTACACCGTGATAAAACACAAGCAAAGCATTCTAACCTTCATTTTGTAAACACGACTAGGGTTGTCACTTGTCACATTACCGCCCCCGCGTGAAGCATTCATATGCAAAATTCAACGGGCATTAGAGACAGCCCTGACGCGCGGAAGTGATATTTTTGACGTACGTACTGTATCTATTGCCTTTTGAATGGCGGGAATTTTATAGGTTTTAGGGTCTCAATAAAATAAAATATTTAAAAGGATTGAAGTAAGTAGGTACTTAAGTCTTTTTGGAGCACTTTTCGTAGCTATAACGTATTGAAAGTTTGAATCAGATTTGGCAGTTTTTTTAATCTACTACACTAAGATTATAAAGAGGATAGATTTGATTGTTGGTACGTTTATAATGGATTAACTCAAAAAATAATGAATCGATTTTAATAATTCTTTCATCTATAGTAAGCTACATTATCAGCGAGTAACATGGGCAGTATTTTGTTTTTCAAAAATTAGAGATTCTACAAACATTGCAATAGTGTAACCCAAGATATCAAAAATACAGGACGGAATGACATGTTGCCATGGAAACGAAATAATAACAGCTACTACAGAACGCAACTACTACATGCAATAAAACGATACAAGCTAAATAGTAACGCCCAAGTGTTTTAGCCAGTTGGCGCATGTTGCATATGCGTACCAGTTGGCAGCGTATGCAACATGCGGTGGCATTTGCATTAAACTATTTTCAATAATCTGTTACTGAGTAGGTGGTATGTGGAGCAGGTTGGCTTTATGACATGAAAGTTACAGATTCAATTTCAGCTACAGACAAACAACAGAAAACCTCTACATCTTTTTGTTGATGCTGGCTGGTCCTTAAAGATCTCCACTTCCAGCAATAATAAACCCTGATAACGGTCAAGAGGTAAGCCATTTTCTAAAGGTCTTTGAATCACCATCATCACCTTGGTAAAATGTTTTTTAGTAGTCAGAATCATTTCAATTTTACAACCGAATTGGCGTCGTCACACCCAACCGCGAGAAATGACGACCGACAGCCACATTTGCAAATTGCATTTCGATCGAGTGATCTTATATTTTATTTCGAGACGTCTTGGATGTCGTGTTAGAGTTTAGTAGATACTGTCAGGACAAATAACTGAAAAGACATGTTATTGACTGGTGTTTTAGGTCTCGGCAAGTTACGGTGCTTTCGAGGATGAATACAGGTTATCTCACTGGACTACGACACAAGCGTTTGGTGAAAAGTCGTTGTTTGATTTGGATCTTAACTCATCCAGCATAACAGTCAATCTCTTGAGGACGGCCGGATGAGGTGCAGACAAAACTTTTGAAAGCTCTCTTCCTTCTTATACCTAGCAGTGAGACAGCATAATTATAATATCAAAACTTACCAGACCTTTAATCAAATAGATCGTGGACAAAGTGACACGAGACTATTCAATTCACATAATCATCTATGCTGGTAATTCCCCTGCTTATCAAGTTCAAATACCTCCCTACTTCTTTGTCAAACACGTTTATATCAGACGATCTGTCACGCCCCGTCTCCGACACGACACGACCACGGCGACGGGGCAACTGGACCGAGTATGATAACATCTTTATTCAAATGCTGGATTGACTAAAGGTTGGTTCTATGTGTACACGTTTGCAATGGTCGTATTTGTTCAATTAGATTTTTGAAACTTGGAAAAATGTTGATGCCCAGACAGTACATGTTACTTAATGAGGGCTTCTTGTGTATGTATTGTGGTGTGATATGTAGTAAAATATGTAATGAATTAAAGCCTTAGATTAATGAATATAGCGATCGTAGCCTAACAGTTCAATAATGCAACTTAGAATGCAACGATACCGGGTTCAGCGCTAGACTCCGCACCAATGACTTTTCAAAGTTATGTGCGGTTTCTTATCGCTCCGTGCTTCGGGAGGCATGTCAAGCTCTCTGTCCCGGCTAGCACGCGTTAAGCCATGTCAGAAGCTTTCGGGCAACCTGACAAACTCTGACACCAGAGGCCAGCATTACCTCATACGACAAATAAACAAACAATGCCCGTAACAAAAATTGTTTGAATAGTTTTCCTTGCCTATTTACGGAAGGAAAAGAGTTGTAATTCGATTTCAAATGAACTTATCTTTTTAAGATTCAAAATCTCTTGGTTTTTTTATTTAGTCTATAATTTTAACAATGAAAATTGATAAACTTGGTGAGTTAAGATAAAATAAACATAAATCTATATTTATATCAATTTCCACACAACATAATCATTCTACAAGTTATCTGAGTAAATTAAAAAAGAAGCATAAGGTGTTCATTAATTTGTTTATAAAAACGGTAAAGATAAACCAGTGAATAAATATTTTCTTTGACAAAAGAATCACCTCACGCTACCGCTGACACATATCCGTTTTTCAGCAATGACCAATATTGAAATTGTTTTAAAGTGAGTGTCAACAGATTTATCGATGATCCACGACTTTATTATTTTCGTCCTCTATCGATCCACATTAAAGTTACGACGGCGCCTGACTGATGCCGCGGAATCTAAACATGTAAAAAAGTACACCGTCGTCGTCTGTATATCTGTCAGCAGTTACTTCGATTAGTACAAGGAGAATTTAATTTAGTTTTAAGATACTTTTATTGTTTATATTATTTATTTAAGGAGGATTTAGTTTATTTCACTGCTGTCTTCTATTAATGTTGGGATAAAAACTGCAATGTTACGTTTTACTTTCGTCACCTTTTTGTCTTCGATTTTCCGTGAACGAAAACTATAAAGTCCACCTAAAACATATTTCTGTTAAAATCTGATTAGCCCTAATAGATTTCTTGTCAAGAGATATGACGACTCCCGTAGAAGAAAACAGATAGAAATATTAGTAATTTTAGGTAGAGATAAAACATGACATCGATGAGCCTGATGATTGTAAATATAATAAATGTTGTGATTTTGTGTGTTGTGTAGAGTCTGCAGCCAGAAATGCATGTGAGACTGTATGAGGCGCTATTTAAGGACTTTTATATACGTTGACAGATATGCATTGTTGTGTTCCGTAGTTAAACAAGGAACTTTTATAGTTGTCGTCATGTCCGTCTGTCCGTCTGTATGTCACAGCCATTTTATTTTGATTATATTAACACTACAAAGTTGAAAATTGGCACATGTATATATATTTATAACCACTACATCTAAAATAAATAATAAAGCTGTCAGCAACAAAAAAGTCTGTAAAAAGAACATAATTAATAAGAAATGGCTAGGGTACTTAAAATAACTACCGAACAAGGATATAACATTTAAAAATCTCTCTCCGTGTTTGAGAGTCTCGTCTGTCTATTTGTGTGTTTAGTTTATCGCGCATCACGTAAAAAGTAGTCGACCAATTGCTATGTGGTTTTCACAAATGAATAGCTATAGATTTGTCTTAAATACCGGTTTACATTATATTGTACCTCTATCCGATGAGTAGAAGCCGAGCAATCGATAAAAATCTAGTTGACAACTGAACAAATTTTGGTATATTTTATTTTATAATTACTTTTGGTTCCAGAATAACATAATATACTTAAGATACTTTTACGATTTGCCGATGATATCGTCCTAATGGCGGAGTTGCTTCAAGACTTGCAAAGTATGCTGAACAATCTCTTTGATGCTTCTCGACGCATCGGTCCCGGAATGTACATAGATAATAACAGGATCATGTTTAACGATCGTGGTGACCCGGAACCGATTGCAGTCAATGGTGTACCTCTTGAAGTTGTCCAAAAATTTGTTTAACTTGGGCAAATATTGCAATTGGGTAAGAACAACTTTGAGAAGGAAGCCAACAGAAGAATTCAGATGGGTTGGGCAGCATTCAGCAAGCTTCGTCAAGTCTTCTCGACGTCCATACCACAGTGCCTGAAGACAAAAGTCTTCAATCAGTGCGTCCTACCAGTCATGACCTACGGAGCCAAAACGTGGACACTCACGGTCAAACTAGTTTACAAATTTATAAGTTTCTCAGCGAGCTATGCTTGGAGTTTATCTAAAGTACAAGATTCGTAATGAAGATATCCGACGGAAAACCAAGGTAACTGACACAGCTCAAAGGATAAGCAAGCTGAAGTGGCAGTGCGCTGGTCACATTTCCCGAAGAACCGATATCCGTTGGGGTAGACGAGTTATTGAGTGAAGACCACGTTTGGCAAACGTAGTGTAGGACAACCTGTGGCCTGGTGGAGTGATGACCTGAAAAAGTATCTGGAAGAAAATGGATCAAGAGAGCTGAAGTCCAAGCTCAGTGGCGTGCATAAGGAGAGGCCTACGTCCAGCAGGGAACAGATATAGGCTGGTGAAGGATACTTTTTTCCCTGAAAAATGACCATGGCGGCAAAGCCGTGGGCACTGCTAGTAGTTGTATAAAAACATATTGAAAAACAAATTTCTTTGGTTGGCAATACATGAATAGAGAAGACGAAGAAATAAAACTTTTATGTACGCTGTCGAGTGGGGACTCGTTGAAAACGTATTTTGAAATTATATTTACGTTTCTTTGACAGTTTTTTCTGTTTGCTTCCATTTACGAAAGATTTGGCTCTAAATTATCGTTTTTGCTTGAATTGCATGAACTATAAAGCACAGAAATAAAAAACAGTAGCGCATAATACGAGTACGAATTAACTAACAAAATTATCAAAGCTATCTAGGGTTTCTCGTTTACTTGTTATAGCCAACGAAGATAACGCATTTCACGCCCGCCTCAACTCTGAACAAATTCCATGTGAGACACATACACCGTACCGTACATACACAACCGTAAAACAACTTTGTTGGTGTTCAAAATACTGGACCGAAAGCAATACCTTACCTTACCATATTTTACCTTTTCTTTGTTTTCCTTTTCTATTGTTCCTACTTAATTTTTCTAATTATTTGTATGTTTTATTTTTGTATGTGTTGAATAAATGTATTTTCTTTCTTTCTTTCTTTCAATGCGGTTATCACAGTTAGGTAGTTAAGGGTCCTGGTTGCGGAGTCTATGTGTGTCCGACACACACTTGTCCGGTCATTTGGAATTATGTGTCATTTTATCGTGATTTATCTTCACGAGTGAAGCCACAGCAAAAACTAATACTGCAAACACTAGTGATGTGACGGAAATAGAAAACACACTTTCATATGGAACACTTAGTAATTTATTTGACCGCGATATGACGTCTTTTATACGATCGGCGATATTGAATCGTAAAAGTTTACACGATATTTTGATGAGGAGACGTCAGGAGAGTAATATTTTCCGTGTGGTCTGCATTGGGATTGTTTTCGATACTTTTTTAGGGGAATGTGTAGGATAACATATTTAGTTATATCTTGAGTGATAAAGTGTCGCTACATTAATAAAATAAGTATAATTAAAAAAAAAAAAAAAGAAAAAAAAAAAAAACTATTGCGGGTTGCTTTGTAACTTCTTTTTTTTTTCATTTTCACTTCTAACGTTTTTTTTCCTTTTATTCTTTCGTTTTAAATTTGTTAATTTCTAACTTTTTATGTTACTAAGTACTTTTTTATTTTTTGTCTTCGGTTTGTGTGCTACTCTGGAAGTTTCAGCCGAATAGCTAATCGGGAAGTGCTAGAAATTTGAATTGCAAAATTCGAGGACAGACAAAGTACATAGATACGTAGATACATCGATATATACATGGATGTGTGATACATACATTGTTACATGGATGTGTGATACATACATGGTTACATGGATGTGTGATACATACATGGTTACATGGATGTGACAAGTGAAATTAAATAAAAGCTTTTAATACAAATAATGGATGTACAATATTGAAAGATCACTGAAAAAAATACTGTTAAGAGGAGCCAAAAATCGGCTATTTTTCCTTAAAACTTTTTTTTACTTCTCATTTCATGTGCATAAATCATATTTTAGTTTTTTCTTGTTCTTATTTGACCTATTTTGTTTCCTAATTACAAAGTTTTAAATTTTGATACTAATAGGATTTGGGCAACGTAAAGCGATTTTCAAACAAATGACTGTCGTATCAAAAATAATGATATCTAGCAGTTTTCAAGCGTACAGAGATAAAAGAAGTAGATGACATGGGAGATTTATACAACATCGTCATTTTAGTGAACCCTTCATACACCATTCTAAAATAAAGACATACACACGTACTGTTTGGTACGCTTCCAAAATAATTCAATAATGCAACATCCTCGAAATCCCAGTATAAATCCCGCGTCCCGGGATCAACCGACAATTATCGTCAATCAAACGTGGAACAACAAGACACGGCGGACATATTTCTCAAACACTCGCCATCGATGCGTTCGGAGAAACATTTGTTTTCATTGGGTTTAAAATATTTTATAAATAAGTTATTGGCAACGCGCGCGTCCAAGAGCGTCTTTGTTAACGCGGAGGAACGCGTGTGGGAACATTGAAACATTCCAATTGGTTGATTGATACATATACATACCTTATTTTATTCCTTTGAGTGACGTTCGAGCAGGTCGCTCGAATGATGGTAAACATCACGCCTGCCCATAACACTTGCAGTGCCACCCAGAACTTTGTTTGCAAAATTTTGCGCGTCACTGCACAGCGCTCGTCACCCTGAAACATCTCAGAGTGACGGTTTATTAGTATAAGCTTGCACTTTGTTACTTGTAATACCATTTTTGTAGGTCTGTCCATGTGTTACACGATATTTTGTGAGCTGACAACAAATTCTTCCTAGAAATCGAGTGGGATATTTACTAATTATACGGGAATACTTCTATGGCGGGTATGTAGTACGGATATTTCGACAACGTTGCAAGTGTGATTAGCACGTATGAGATAAATAGAACATCTTGATGTGGGTAGTCTTTATAATTAGATTATGCTGTCTACCCTTGATCACACTCTTTTATTATGCACGATGCAATTTATTACGTCACAGGCAGATAGCTTAATCCGCCGTTTACTTGAAAGGCGCCGTTCAATTCACTGCCTGAATGATATTCAGCCCTAGAGTCCAATACAACATTTAATAAACTGGTTGGCTGATTGCTTAGGCCATTATGTGACAAAATATGACGGAATTTTATCAAACATAGTAGTTTGCAAACAGACGAATGTTTATAAATTTAATTAACGCCCGGTTTTAGCACTTTCGGCAATTTTCGTTCATTTTTGAACGTCTGTATCTTGTTTTATAATTAACCCAGAACTATGAAATTTATATCACATCAAAATTTAACATATTATCTAGTACTTTGTAAACACAGAAACATGATAAGTATCAATTCAGTCGGTAGAAAATAAAATCAAAGGTAACACTACTTTATGCTTAGAACATTGATTGGAAAGAGACCCCGTCACTAAATGATATCAAAGATATACCAAGAGAAAGAGCTTATTTTTTAGTTTTCCTACAAATAAATAAAAACCTTTAGTTTTTCTCCCGAGAGGTATCTTCTCTCCCGCTCTACTTGATCACGGATGAGAAGGACATAAAATTCACTGACACCCGGCCTTAATGGCTGAATATCATTCAGGCCTCTAGTTGAACGGTGCAAGTAAGGCAAGTAGTTAAAGGTTAAACATTATCGATCTAAGTCATTTGCCTAGCTGTTCGATTGAACGGCGTATTAAGCTATCTGCCTGCGACATAAATGAATAAATTATGCCTATTCATTTATTTCTTAATTTACCCATACATAATTTAGAGGAAATTGAATATTATAATTACTAGGCATCTCCAATCCGAGGTTACATAAAGTGTCATAACTTCCTCTCAAACATGTTTCTGGGTGATGAACGTTGGCACTTTGGCACTGGCGCGAGGCAAATATGACAAACTGTAATGTGCCAATATTTTGACAGTTGGCGTTAGAACGTTAATGAATCCGATAAATTTTAATCGCTGTGTATACAGACGACTTAAGATTCTTGACGAGTGAAAAACAGGTGCTTCGAAATAAAATATACGTTCACTTCATAGATCTAGTTAAAGAGGGAAAGATACAGCACGCTTAAGGAGGATAGGGCTTTTTATTTTAATCATAATTAATAAAGAATTTTAATTAATGAGTGTTTAAATACCGATATCATATTGTAACATATCTCTCAAGTTTGTGTACTGTTTAAACGAAAAATAATGATAAATTAAGAAAAATGAAAACCTATAAACGTACTTTATTCTGTAATTAATAAAAATGTTCCAGAATTATTTTATTTGGTTATGGTTTTGTATGGTAGAAACGATTTCTCCCAAAACACATTTCACGGAAAATGTAAGGCAAAACCTGTAGAAGCCGCGTGGGTCCTCTTAATATCACGTAAACAAAAACTGGACTACATACAACTACAGGCAAAAACATCCATACAGCTACATTCCCAAGGTCGTGCCTCATGTGCATCAACAACAAACATAGAGCGACATACGCAGACTGTAGCGCGAATGAGAGTCACTGCTAAAACGTGTTACACAAACCTGCTCAGAGTGTGACTAAGGCCAATTAAGGGCAATTGTGTGCGTTGCACCTAATTTATGCTGTCTCCGCCCGAGAAGTTGGTAGCTTGTCTTCCCAATTTTTATTTCGTACGAGTATGTATGGTATACTGCAATGAAATGACATTGAGTAAAATTTTTATGGTTTGTGTAACATTTATTGTTGATAGAAGATTTCATGGGTGTCACGATTGTAAAACACCTGCTGCTCTTCGAGAAATTATTTCTAAGAAGTTGGATTTGAAGCACAGAAATTGCACTACGTACCAAAACTTTGCGAGCCAAAACAAAACGAGCATATCAGCAATCTTTATCTTTAATTTTAATGTAATTATGTGTCACAGTAAAAGTTTAGAGTAACGTTGACTGTGTAATTTTTTGGTTAAAGTCACATTTCGTCAGCGTTCGCATTTTGTCGATCAGTGACGAAAAGGGATGTATTGTCTGTAAAAACATAACATTAGTTTAAAATCCCCTTCGTATCGTTTTGCATTGACACGTTGCGTATCTGTCTGTTTTGCGTATTTCCAAAAATGTTGTCTTGTATTGAATATTTGACAAGACGGGGAACATCGCTTCGATTATTGTGTTTTGACTCTAATATATCCTTATTCCGTTTTGTTAAATCTATTATCACATTATTAACACTCATATTATCACACTAATATTATAAATGAGAAAAGTATAACCACTGACGTAAACAGGCCATTCAGAGTTTAGAGTTTTAAAAATGAATTCTCTCTTATCGAGCGGAAAACTTCGTTTGCGCGATGCAGAATCCATACATTAGAACTGACAGTTCATACAAAACGTCATAAAATGCACAAAAACCGATTAGCGCAATCTTTCTTTAGAAATGTGTGTATGTTTGTTACTCCTTCACGCTCAAACAGCTAAACGGATTTGGGTGAAATTTGGTACCAGGATAGTTTACATTCTGGAGTAACACATAGTCATCATCATCCAATCATCATCCATCATATTCCATCATCCACACGGGGCGCGGCTAGTAATTCAATAAAACCCTTTCACATATTTTCCTCGTCTTTTCCATGTATCTCGCGTATGTCGAGTGGGCACATAAACGTCACGTATCGACACCGACGCGATACAGCACTTGGCTCACGCTCAAATTGATATTGAATTTATTTTCAATTTTAACGCGCCCTCCTTAGTTGTGCAGAGTAGGATGTGGATACAGAGGTAACTTGTATACACTTTTTTTGAGTCGTTGGCTTCATCATAATCATGTCTATGTTTCTGTCTAGGACTACTGTCATTCTTTGAGTTGCAGGTTTTTTACCATGACAATATTGTCAGTAGTTTACGAGTAATTTACGTAAAGTTTAGGTTTATAATATAAATTTGTTGAAATGAAATGATATTTATTGTCACAGAAATGTAGGTTTAAGGAAATTGGTAAATAGATATGTAAAGCCCCTTACAATCCCATTAGTCTCCATGTGTGCTACATTATATACAGCATGCGATATATACAAGTCCGTAATCTCTATCCAAATGTAAATATTCATATAATTAATTAATTTAATACAATTTTAATAGGCAATGTCAAACGGATACAAATGATATTTTATTAAATACAGTCAGTGTTAGATTTTATTTAATATTTCATTAACAGAAGAGTAATTTTTAGCCTGTAGCAACAATTTATTTTTAAATATTTTTACATCGGATGTTTTTTATATCTTTTAATAAAGCATTAACACTTTAATACATAGCATGTCATTGCTTATGGTAAAGGGATATACTTAGGATGTGTATCATAGACTAGAATTTCCGGATTTCTAGGTTCATCACGTGCCGTTTACGAAGTTTTTACGAAGGTTGCTATCGTCTACCAAACATCAATTCATCTTATTTTTAATACATGTCACCTTGATGTCTAGATACATATGTAATTATTGACTGAGCGAGCGCTAAGAAAGAGCAAAGCATCTCCGTTTCAGCTAGGCCAAAAATGCTTTCGTATGTCCTTCCGAATTCCATCTGAATGTCCGGGTCTCTGTTCTCCTCCACAGGTCGTATTTCCCAAACGATCTAGACGAAACTTGGTATACAGGTTAACCGAATTTTTATAATTTTTTAGTAGTCGGGGATTTTTGATTGCGGGGGTACTTCCCCTAAAAAAGGGTAAAAAGGGGGCTACTGAATATCTCCGCCTTATTAAATCCTATTTCGATGGTCTTTTTTTATTTGAAAGATACTTACTTTAAATTAGTCTCATAAAAAATAGTTGAAGATTTGATGAGGATCTTCGGCGTAAAGAGCAGAATTGCTCCTCAAAATGCAGTCAATTTTTCTCACTTTTAGGTTTCTACCAGTGGAACATCAATCCCTACTTAATAGGTAAAGGGCTGACCTTTACCTATTAAGTAGGGATTGATGGAGCACCTTGATTATTGATGTTAGTCTTACAATAAGGTAACTAGATGGCGGTACTGTGCATCCCTAAATTATTTGCAAAAAAGTTTGTACGCGCGAGTTTACAGCTCACAGAGCCACTAGTTCAGGGCTTGCATTCGCAACACTTTCCATTTGACTTGCTAAAAATGAATCATTCAACATCTACCCACGTCCGCTATTCTCTGTTTGGCGCGTGCTCTATACAGTTGACAGTGAACAGGCGCCACCGCGGATACAAACGTCAAGCGCTATTTCTGTGCGACTGCGGTGCGCCTGACTCGATTCACCGCTTCTTTCCCCTTAATATAGGAATGCCATGATGCTGACACTAAGGTAAGATTTCTGTACAGGGCCCTTTTCAAAAGCTTTTATTTAACTTGCGATGTTTGTTGTATGTTAAGTCAAATATTGAAAGCTGAATGAATTTTTACATGTTTGTTCAGTTTTGATAACAATGCATTTGGTAAGCATGAACTGATCCAGAATTAGCTCCAACGTAATTTTGTGTATGCATTTTACTATGATAGCCGGTTTTAAGTCTTACCATGGCATGGTTGCTGCACTCAGGATTGAGTCCTGACTAGGAAACTCCCCAACATTTAACAGCACAGACAGAATTAGCAGAATTAAATGCGTATACAACACGAAATGTTGTATACGCATTTATTTATAATAGCCCGTTCTAAGTTTTACCATGACATGGCTACAGCACAAAAGCTATTTTTCTTTTCTTTTTTTTACTTTATGGTACGCTGGACATTTTCGAATACTAGTCATTGTGAGACACTAGACATTGGTAGCGATTCGGAAATCCCCTGAACTAAACTTAATTTCTTCAAATGTAATTTAAACCTTGTTGGCTTCGTAGCAAGGTAATTTTTTCACCTGGCATCTAAACCTCACTCACTAAACTATCAATAACGCCTATCAGCGTAAAATCAACTTTATTTCCACGCTGCGAGAGTCCCGATTTGTCCAAATGCTGTCACATGACGTGTCCGAATTTATTTAAACTCTGTTAGACAGCGTGTTAAAAACCTGTTTTAATTACGTTTTTTAAGCGGTGCAGCTTAAATTGACGTAAGTTTAGAATAGATGCTAGGGGCAAAAAGACCTTGTTACAAAGTCGACAAGGTTTAAATTACATTTGAAGAAATTTAGTCTAGTTTAGTTTAAAGAGTAAAATGACCAAATTGCTGCCATTGTGGGACTGGACATAATAGGACACTGGACTTTTTAGCATACTAGACATTCTAGGACACTGGAGATTGTGAGCCTGAATGACTTATTTGCTAGGACCATTCGGCCATGTGATGCCGGTGTACTATTATTTATACTGTGGTAATGCGTCGCGTTAAGATATATTCGTGGAATTGTTCGTGAATTGTCGTAATTGCCGAATGGTTCCACGAAGATATCGTAACGCAACGTGTTACGCGTCTGCATGGTTATATCGAATATGGGCTCTTGTTGTCACAGACACGATAATATCCCAGACATGTTGACTATAAGGAATTGTTCATACTAAACGTATAGTCACGCATCAAGCCTAAGTCAACTAAACAGTTTTCCGATTTTCCATACATTTTCAATTTTGCGTTCACAATGAGTTTGTCACGCGTCAGTTTGCTCACATTCGGCAGTTGGCAGTAGTTCAGTGTGAACAATACCTTAACGTCAATTTGTCTGAGATAACTATAGGTTTAGATTTTTAGAAAATAGTTATTGATTTCTGTAGCGTTACAATCTGTGCATGGTATACCTACTCTAAAAAGTATAATTTAAAAAAATAAATTAAAACAAAACTTTTATCTATTTTTTTCATGAATGTATTTTTCTTCTTTTTTTTTTACTTTGCCACTTTTTTTGTTTCCTTTTCACTTTTTACATTTTTACGGTTTTTTTCTCGTTTGTTTTCTTTTTCTTTTATTGCTTTGTCATCGGTTTGTGAGCTACCCTGAAAGATTCAGCCGGATAGCTAATCAGGAAGTGTTCAAAATTTGAATTGCAAGATTCCAGGACAAAATACATAGATACATAGATACATCGATACATACTTAAATAAAAGCTTTTAAAATAAAATGAAAATACTATATTGTGTATATACCTATCCTATAATATTTAATGTGTAATACTTTTTGACCTTGCGTCTGAATACCTAACCACAAGAGTGATGCTATAAAGGAACCCTTATAGCATCACTCGTGCGTCTGTCTGTCCACATTTGTCCGGTTTTCTTCTAATTATTAATACATTTTCGCGTCGCACTCTCGCTGCACAAACTCCTGAGGATGGACATCTTTAACTTCCGAACACCAGGCGAATTGATCGTCGAATTTACTCGTGAGTGACAGTCGTAACATATCTTTAAGTAATGAATAGCGCGCACATTACTTTAAATAGCAATACAAGAAAGAAGTTACTAAAAATGTTTAAATACAAAAGCAAATTAGTTGGTCACCCTAGCCCCACCTCTTAGCCACGGATTGTCCTGTAAACAAGTGCGCCAGTGTTTGTGTAGATTTAAAAAGCTATTCTCGATTTAGGTTAGATTTACCTCATGGATCGATCGGTATTAGCAGATCGCCACCACATTGCCCAAATTGCTTCAGACATTTTATAAATAAAACAACCTCTTATAAATATGTAAATTCTTTAGTGATATTCAAACGCATTGATTGAGACTAACTTATCTAAAAGGAAACACAATTTAATGCCATAATAAGTAACATATACAGCATTTAAAGTCAAAGAAAATTTAAAAATATAATTTTCGGTATGTGTGAACTTCCAACGACTTCAATGACGTATTGTTTCACTTTGATGACGCTCAATTATCAATACGACACGATGACCTAAATACTGAATAAAAAAAAATTCCAAAAAAAAAAAAAAACAACTTTATAATAAAAATGTTATTTTGTAAACAACCACTAAAAATAATAAAATAATTACAATTGAGCCAGAACAGTATCACTTTTTCGAAATTACCAACGTAATCATAATGCATAAATACAACATAAGATAAGAAAGAGGTTTTTGAAGGCGGTGCCAAGCCGAGCCATAATTATTAATATGGTTGAGCTTATTCAAAAAGATAATGTCTTAAACGGCTTGACGTGCTATATAAAATAACAGGCTTTTAAAGTAATTATCTACAAAAACTTTATCATTTACTAGATTGCTGTATTCCTGTCAATCGGTTTGAAAACTGTGAAAGTCAAATTCTGCTCGTGTGAGTCTCTTGTTTTGTCTCTTCTGCTTTTCGTGTTTTGTATGAGGGTGCGTCATAGATAACTGCATATTACTTCGTACGTAGATAGTTATGTATTAATTTTGTAAAGTTGATAGATTTAAATGATGTCTTTCATATCTTATGTTGTATTTATGCATTATTATTACGTTGGTAATTTCGAAAAAGTGATACTGTTCTTATTCAATTGTAATTATTTTATTCTTTTTAGTGGTTGTTTACAAAATAACATTTTTGTTATACAGTCGTTTTTTTTTTTTTTTTAATATTTTATTTTTTGATTTTTAGTTGCCTAAGCAAACATCGGAAAGTTTATTTGCCAAAGATAATAGTAGACACTCACTCACTTTAGACTCAAAGCGTTGGTAAATTAAAACCAAGGATGAATAAAACCTACATATTGTAGCGTTGACAAAACGCTACTTAAATAAAAAAAACAATAAACCTATAAAAACAACAATTTGACAAGTAAAAGTAGGAATAAACAAGATAGCACATAAACAACTAATAGAAACGCATCTTTATAATAGTAAAACTAGAATTATAATTGCATATTGTTCAATATGCCAACATATTAGAATCTATAAGATGACGACATTGAAGTCGCACATAGTTGATTGAAACAGTACTATCGTTCGTATTTGGTGAATACCAGCGAAAGCAGACGATCGGATAAATAAAATAGATTATCGTACCTTGTTTACTTACATGATATAATCCTGTAAATCACAGTTCCAAAAGAATAATAGTCATGTTCATAGGTTATAAACACTTCGATAAATACAACACGTTCGTGCACTACTGATCACGACTTTATAACACTTATTAGGTCAATTGAATGAAATAAATACAAAAGGGAACAAGGAATAACTGGGAATTAAATAATAAATGGATGGTTAATAAAGTTCAATTGATAAACACGGAGACAGGTGGTGACATCTACCGGAAATTTTACTTATTTTTGCATCGATTAGCTGTCAAAGCAAAAGGGCGCATTCCGTTGTTCGGCACGGTCCCGCAATGTCAGCAAATAGAAAATAAAATTAAACAAACCACTTAAATGCAACAAATGTTAAATTTAGGAACGTAGATTTTTTCCAAAGCAAACCCATACAATATCATAATTTAATAGTTACGGTATATAGTTTTATGATGATATAACGGTGGCGGAGCAAAGAAACCGCGTTCCGTACCTTCCATCTGGAAGTGAACGGAACGTTTTATAGAATATAGTTTATAACAATTCTTGACGTTTGGCAGTTGTTTAGCTGTCAAAAGTAGTTAAAGAAACGATAAATAAACAAATGTGATTTCTAGGGTGAGAAATTTGAAAATAAAAATAAAACCATATTACTTGTCCAAAGCCCATGTGTAAGCTGATCGGTTTCCTGGTGAAACGAAATGTAATTCTGATAGATTTTGCTAAATAAAAAAAAACTAGATCCGGCTAGACAGAAAGAAACTGGCAATGGAGGCGAGAAGAGTAAATATTTTTTTCGTGCTGGAGAGCCTAGCAGGACTGACAAGTTTTTTCCCTGCATGTCATTATAAAACCCGTAAAAAAAGGTGAGAGCATTTGTCGGTGTTATTTTCGTATTGTCGGCAGTAATGATTGCGATTAAGAGATCACTTTTATCCATTTTTCGAGACGCCATTTTAGCGAACCGAAAGCGGTGGCGTTTGCGGAGTCTCGAATTCTAAAAAACGTTGTGTCTATTGATTCACAGCGGGTTTTCCCCCCCGAAATGAGACCCCACGACGGAGTTTTCCCCCCCGGACTAAAGAACACCCCACGAAGGAGGCTTCTTCCCCGGATTTAAGTAGAAAAGGCGCCGTGTCGCCATTGCAATATGTCACGCCACGCCGACATTATACCCAACGATTCCTGCCACATACTTGGGATGCGGTATCGTATTTGATCCATATATTTCGTTAACCGGAGTGTTGAACTTTGGTTCCCCACCGACCTGCCGGACACCTGCAACGCCTGAGGGGTCTAGCCTGGCTACCTCTCACGCGAATCGGACTTTTGCTGAAACGTCGGATGGAGAATTACCTTCACTAACATAACGGCTAAATCCTATAGAAAAAGGTAAATAAGTAGACTATACTGCCGGCCGGCAAATTCATCAATGTTCTGTTAGAGTAAATACTTAATTATGTCAATTCTATATCGACCCTAATTATAGCAGGGTAATCTTAGATCTTGGTATTTCTTGGCTGCTGAATTGGATCTGCAGGCTAGGATTCTTTGGACTTTAAGTAAGTAAGCAGAATTGAACCAAGGATAATAAATATTGTATTGGTGAATTTAAATTGCATGTTTTGTCTTCAACTTTACATGCTAGCTTGAATGGCCGTCCAACGTACGGCAGGGTTCTTTGGATTTTAAGTAAGTAAACAAAATTAAACCAAGGATAATAAATATTGTATTGGAGAATTTAAATTGCATGTTTTGTCTTCAACTTTACATGCTAGCTTGAATGGCCGTCCAACGTACCTACGGCACGGTTCCTTAGATTTTAAGTAAATAAGCAAGATTAAACCAACGATAATAAAGATTGTATTGGTGAATTTGAGTTGTATGTTTTATCTTCCACTTTAGTACCCACTAGCTAGTACATCACCGAACGGTCTTGATCCAATAGTTCTTGAAGCTCGTTCCGGTCTAAGTTTATTCAGGTAATTTTATTAATTTCAAAATAGTAACGAGTATTTTTAGTTTTGAGTGATTCCGAAGAAAGGTATAGCGTCCTCGCGTACAGAGCGACGAACGGGGCAAGAATCCCGACTCACCCCACTTTTGGTCTGACTTGCCCCAGTTTATTTTTTATTACCTTTACTTTCAGAAATCACTAGAACACAGTTTTATATCGTTACAATATGTTCTTCTCGTTACAATATATAACAACTGCATTAGTTTTGACCATTTTCCATCAATTTTTGTTGTTTTCCTGTGACTACCTTCCGGCTCCATCATCAGACCCTGAAAACTACGTAAAACCAGAGAACTCACCAAGACAAACCAATTGAGCCCAAACTCGAAGGGGTTCCATCATTTTATTGTTGAGTTCCTGTGACTACCTTCCGGCTCCATCATCAGACCCTTGATACTACATAAAACCAGAGAACTCACCAAGACAAACCAAATGAGCCCAAACTGGAAGGGGTTCCATCATTTGGTTGTTGAGTTCCTGTGACTACTTTCCGGCTCCATCATCAGACCCTTGATAACACATAAAATCAGACATGATCTCATCAAGACAAACCAAATGGGCCCAAACATCCGATTGTGTAGTTCCTTTGACTAGTACTACTACTACTGCTGCTGCTGCTGCTGCTGCTGCTGCTGCTGCTGCTGCTGCTGCTACTGCTGCTACTACTACTACTACTACTACTACTACTGCAGTTTTTACTGTCATCAAAACTACACCCATATGCAAAACTTCAGCATCTTTGAACGTCTTTGAATTGTTCAAAATTTACTTGCAATCCAGTCCTAAACATTATAACATAGTGAATTAAATTAAAGCTCGTTTAAAGCTACTAAATCAATTTTGATGAAATTTATACAGTACTAGAGGTCTTCTTACTCAAGTAAAAACAATCAGTTCAGAAATCCCAAGATATTAGAGAACATAAACTATAAAAAAACGAATTGATTTTCTAATAAAACTACTGAACCAATTTTAATTAAGTTTATATGGGACTAATCGGAAAGTTCAGCCTTTTGAATAAAAAACAATCATCTAAATCGGTTTAGAAATCTTAGAGATAAACACAAAATAAAGTCAATATAAACACAAAATCGAATGGATTTACTCTTTGATACAATTTATATGGGACCATTTGGAATGTATACCCTTTCAAATAAAAAATAATAATTTTAAAATCGATCCGCAATTGATCCGGGGTTATCGCCCGACATACATAGAAAGTATATTTTTCTAACATATTGATTATCGCAATGAAAACTTTTTAAAACATGAGACATTGAACCAAAAAGCTATATACGGATTTACTAAATAATGAAAACCAGCCAAATACTAGTCACCAAGGATTCCATACATGTATGGGGAGACCCCATGTATTATTTTGCTTTTTTACGTGATTAGATATCCCCATAGTTACACATATTCTATGGAAATTTCAGCTGGCTAATACGGTTCAAAAGATACGGCCCAAAAGCAAATGTAGTACGGACAAACTGACGGCGGGACACGCTACTACTTATATTACGGGTCAATTTGGACACGAAACCCTAAAAACGACTAAAGTATAAAATCTTTTTCAAATAAAAAAGCAACATAAAAATCGGTTCATAAGTATATGAAGTTAAAATAAACAAATAAAATAAATTATTATAAAAAAATCAAAATCCCGACTGCGAAAAAAACAAAAAGAGGCAAATAAGCGTTAGGTTCTTGATTTTTATATATAAGGTTCAGTCAGAGGCATGAGGAGTATCTCGCTAGGTTCTAGCTGATCCCGTCAAAGGAGAAATGAAATGCGTGATGCCTGCGACTGTACCTTATATTTCAAAATCATGAATCTAAAGCCTGTTTGCATCATATTAGTTTTGTTCGGAATCGTTTTATTTTTATTTTAGTCTTTTTTTTCTTGACTCTTATATAGTTTTGGAAAGGCCTTTTAAAGTCCTTCGTTTTGATACTTAATTTGATAGGTTTTGGTCGTTTTTGTTCCGTCGGCTATACAATATGCCAGGTGTAAGCCCCTATATTAGTTTCTTGACACTTCATATTCCTATGTCACTCTCGTGATTAAGACAAAGCCAATGATGCCTCATTTATCAAAATCCATCAAACCGTTTAGGCTGTAAGACACGCCAAAGGAACATACAAACGAACATACTGCCCGGAAACCTTCCGCAGTCAGTTAAAAAACATCCTCTTTATTAAAGTTGGTTTAAAAGTGGAGCATAAGTAGCACATTTCCATATTACGTCTCCCAAAGTACCAGGAGAGCAGAAACTCCTAAGAGCTTTTATCTAAAGGGGTTGCAGTATGCAAGATGAGATTGGTGCAAGATAAATATGCAGTGGTGGTCGGGTCCGTCTCTATACATAAATAATGCCGTCCGTCCGTCCGTCCGATGGTAATCACGACCTCTGGAGATTTAACACTTTTTGTTGCTGTCCGGTGATATGTCCGGCTTATACAGGGGCTAGAATTACTTTATGTCGTAGTTTTTAAGTCTTGTATTTGTATTATTTTATTGAGTAAGTATCTATGTACTCTCATATCTATAGATTTTCTAAACCGAAACCCAAATTCAAATTTAAGTAAAAATTGTAAGAGAAAACGCGTCGGTGTTCAATCCAAACGTGAACGTTTGGATTTGACGTTAATTACCCTAAAAACCCTAGGAACTAAATCAAACGGTCGTGGGTTCGAGTCCTGCAAGGTGCAATCATTTGTGTGATGAGCAGAAATGTTTGTTTCCGAGTCATGGATGTAACATTCGTATCTATGTATGTTTATCCGTTATCTAGTACCCATAGTACAGGGTATCCTAGTTTGGGGCTAGGTAATTGGTGTGGAATTGTCTCGAATATATTGTATATTATTAATTAATCAAATCGAATGAGGATACAAGTGCCCATAATAACTGTAGTGCTAGTAAAAACTTAGCTGCTCCAAAGAACTGCACAATTACAATTTATTTCAACAATTCTGTGGGTTTCTTCTTGGCGAACACAAATTTGTGGTATAGTAAGTACTTAACAAAAAATGCAAACTCCCATACACCCCATAACTTTTGATTTTGACCATGACTATTTGAAGTAGAAGTTTCTGAAATATAACACTTTTTTAATTTTAATTATGTCTTGGTCTGGATTACTTTATTGTTGTATATTCAAAACGTGTTTACGATAAATCCCTTTACAGTGACGAAAAAGAAGGTACTTATTTAAGAAACATGCATTACTTATCGAAACTTTTCCACTGACTGTCAGAATGTCATGCCACATTTTCAAACATGCTAGAAAATATTCAGCCCTAAACGAAATTCAAAAACATGACATTCTGATACATGCCACTTAACTTGAACAGCCTGTATAAGGAAGTAGGGGGACCTCGATGTATCGGCACAGCTTCGGGTATATTTCAGAGACAAGGTGTTTTATTCAGTATTGCCACAGAATAGGTAAGAGTAGGTACAGTTAGCTGAAAAATACAGGTAGCATAGATGCTATACTTCTGCAAAGACAGAAAATAAATTTATCTATAAATCTTTATTGTACACTAAAAACAACTGAGCACGAGGGCTGCCTTATCGCTTAGAGCAATTTCTTTCCATTCAACGGCAGCTATAAACTTGTAGACTCGTCCAAGTATAACTGAAATATATGACAGTCCAGTTTTTATTAAAAGTACTGATTACAGAGCACGTGGTATGGGAAGCGTGTGATCTTATCCGTAATCATGGCAGAAGCATCGTACATAACTCAAAAATTATTTGGATGGTAAATTATTTTCTATCTAATAAATTTTTAAAGGAAAGAATTGTATAACAGACGGGATTCGAACACACATCAGCCGTGCCTCTGCGTGGCTGATTTCCCGTCCCTGATCCACATTTTTCCTCTAGATAATTATTAGATATGTTCTCGCTAAGTAGGCGTTAATGCTTAGTCGTAAAAACATAAAATATCTTCTACGTACATCTGCAAAACTCATTTTTGCAGCTGACTCTACAACTAACGTCGTAGTGCCAAATGCAAGGAGTAGACGTGGATTTATATACTGCTATCTTGTCCTACCCCTTCGAGAAATATGGGCGTGAGTTTGCAATCACTTTGGTCTGACATGAAAGTTTGTGAAGAGGTTTAAAAGAGATATAGTTTTTTTACTTGTTGATTCTATGGATAGGCATTAGTAACTAAATACCCGCGGCTTTGCCCGCGTGGTTATTTCATTTAAAAGTAGCCCATACGTTTTATTGCCCAGGACCAAAAGTGCCTATAAAGTGCAATATACTACGAGTACTACATTTCTTCAAAATTCGTTCAACCGTCAATCCGTTTTTTATCGATTGCTCGCGGCCAAAGCGGCGGGCACAGCTAGTATGTGAATAAATGAAGGACACCTAGTCACCAATAGATGCCACAAAGTTTCATGACTCAGTAATTGTTAATAACTCGCGATAATCGTCACGTTTCTAAGATCTCTCGATTTGTACTCGAAACTTTAAGCGGGCACACCTGCGCGACCACTGCAGTTGCGTGATACGTAAATGCATGCTACGCGAATGCGTGCTACGTGAATTCGTAGACTTCAAGGTAGAGCATTTTTGGAATAACATACCTCCGCCAATAAGGAACCTGCAAAGCATACATAGTTTTATCCTGCAGCTGAAAAAAAACGCACATAAAAAAGCGAACGACTTTTAAAAACAGACACCAGTGTTCTATGGTCTGTTACTTACCCATATTTATTTTTTGGTTTAACATTGTTATGTTTTTGTATTGCAAATATCTCAAAACTCAAATTTATGTTTTTTCTTGAAATTTGTTTTATATAAATTAACCTAACGCAAAATAGATTTAAAATGGAGTTGGATGGTTTCACGATGGTTTGTCGAGGAGAATTGGTATAAACACTATGGCAACACTATCCTAAAACAACGCAAATGAGGCAATCATTTGCGTTGTTTTAGGATAGTGTTGCCACTACCAATAATAATGTTATTAAAATTTGTAGTGTTGCTAGCATTTAATTACTGAGTTCCTATCAGTGATTTGTGTAATGTCGTCTCATAATGTTTGTGCATAGTTGAACAACGGTGTATTTTCGTCACCTGCCGTTCCCAACAGAAGACCAGCGCTGGTTGTTTTGCAACTAGCATTATGCTGAGTTGGGACCGGCTTGTGGCAAAATAATGATAAATATACTATTGTTTAGTCCTAATAGTCCTAATAGTTTAGTGTTAAAGTTTTCGTGAACCTGATACATAATTTTAAATATCACTACCGGCTAAGACGCCGCGAGATCCCGACGCGCACTCATCGCATGCATGTGTGCGTCGGGATCTGGCGGCGTGAACTCCTGAAGAAGAGCGTCGGATGCGCTCGAAACCTAGGTCGATGTTTTCGACTATATACACGTGAGTCTTAGCCGGTAGTGATATTTAAAATTAGTCCTAATTTATTATTTGGTTAACCTGTTTTTTTGCCACAATAAACATATGTCAATGGAAAACCAGTACGGAGTTTGAGCGTGCGAGCGTAGCGGTAGAAGATGTGTTTTGAGGAAAGCGAGCGACTAGGGACCAAGCAACGAAATTATTTAGAAGTTAAAAATTCTATCGCAGGTTTTATGCTTTGTAAGTAAATAGTCAAAACAGCTGCGCAAAAAAATATTTGTAAAGTTAAAAAAGAAAAATCGACTAATACATATAAGCAATTACAGCAACAGCACTCTGGTAAGAGCCATAAGTAGTAGTGAATGCAGAGTCCAACAAACAGTTGCAAATTCTGACAACCCAAATTTTTTTTTTTTTTTATAGTAAACTTTGCTCAATTATCAGTTTGTTTGTTTGTAGTATGAGGTAGTGCTGACCTCTGGTGTCAGAGTTTGTCAGGACTCCCGAGGGCTTGTGACACTTAACGACTGTTGTTAATCAATAAAACGTGCCATCCGAAACACGGAGCGATGAATAACCGCACATAACTTATAAAAATCATTGGTGCGGAGCCTAGGACCGAACCCGGTATCGTAGGTTTCTAAATTGCACTATTGAACCGTTAGGCTACCATCAATTCTCATTCACATGGGGGTTTTATTTCTAAGTCACTTTCCTGTCACTTTCCAACCCACAAACTGTAATTTATCCACAGGCTAAACACCGATAAATTATAATAAAATTGTACTCGTTTTCATTACAAAATGACGGCGCCACATCCATCGTTCAGGTATACCAGGCGCTTTAATATAAGTTTTATTACATGTTACCTCTGTCTAATTGTTTCCTGTTACCGATACACTTTAATTAGTCGAGATTGACCGATTTCTTTGATTACCCGTGAACTTGGGAAACTTTTTAATTGACGACAGTGACAGTGTATAGTTTTAGATATCTTGTAATTGGGGTGTATTAATTTGTTATAGGTTGTAAAGGTTACGCAACTTTTAAAAGGTTGGCTATATATATGTAGCTTGTCTATTTTGTATGTTGGTAGTATGTTTTATAGTTATGCTAGCTGTGCCCGCGGCTTCGCACGCTTGGTCTTTTCTCTAGGTTAAAATTACTCTATGTGGAATTATTCCAAGACCTTTCAGTCGTCAAATTTATTTTTTGTGGGTTTTACTCATCGGATTGAGATACCAAGTACCCCAGTTTTTAAGTCAAACCCTAAGCTATCCAACAGTGAAAACCACATCGCAATCGGTATTGACGTGATGCGCGTACAATCATACAGACAAACAGACAGATATTATTATTTTAAATGTTATACTCTTCTTCAGTACCATATTTTATGTACCCTAGGACCATTTGGTCCTAGGGTACATAAAATATACTTACTACTTATATACTTATTGTTTTATTATAATTAAGTTAGGAGCAAAAATAAACCAAAAAAATTGTCACAATTAAATAATATTTGACCTAATGATGGTATTCTACTGTCTATGTCAATTTGAATCATTTGCCGTCTCTCTTTTTGAGCAATAAATAATAGCTCCGTAGTAAAAATGTTCTCATAGGTACCGATTGGGTGCAAACAAAGTTTTGTCCTTTATTTGTACAGATCGTATTTTGACCGTTCAACCAATCACACACATTTTCGAGCGCCATCTTATCTGTGGAACTATTATGTTTTGCAAGTCAATTGACCGATAAATGACAGCAGATTTGGAGCGAAAAATATTGTTTATGTCTACCGTTGTTTTTGCTACTTTATTTATTAGATAATTTCTGGAAAAATGAATGAAGTTGATGAGGAAAATGTAAAAGTTCAGACATTGAATATCCGGTACAAAACCGGTGAATGCACGCGCGCGCATCTTGAGCACTTACCATAAATTGTTAAATGACATTTAGAGGAAAAGTACATCTATTTAACATACTTTCTAAGTTCAAATGAAAAGAAGAAATTAAATGTTAAGATAAGTGCCCTTTTGATACCAAATCTCACTGATAATTGTTGCTGTAACTAAATGGTTTGCCAGAAGTGACATCTCCGAGTCGCAGATAGGATTGTAGTTTATAAATACTATACATATATATGAATAGGTATCACTACCGGTACATAGATCTCACGCTCCTCAATACCTAACCTTTCATTCAACACGATTTTTACCTGCTGCCACTGCACGTCTATTTTTAACTACTGACAATAAAACATTTATATGGGAACTGCGATTTGTTAGTCATTTGCTTCGTGATGCTGAGGTGGGTCGATGACGTCACCAGGTCCCGAAGCTGGGGTAATTGCTGGGAAGTCGTGAACTCCTGATAGTGTTTTGTGCAAACACCTGATTGTGAATGTGACTAATCGTAGGTGCCTGTTTCCGTTGCACACTTTCAGATTTGGTATGGCCTACGGCATCCTTTGGCTATCTTTTACTTGTGGCTGTTTTTGTATATAATCGTCTTTCTTTTTTTACTTGCTTGCTAGTCGTGTGAAGTAGTGCTGGCCTCTGGTGTCAGAGTTTGTCAGGCTGCCCGAGGGCCTCTGAAACGGCATAACTCTGCTATTAATCAATAACAGCCATAACTTAAAGTCATTGATGCGGAACCCACGACCGAACCCGGTATTGTTGGATTCTAACCCGCACTAGTATACCGCTAGGCTACCATCACTAGGCTACGATTGTCTCTAGGTATAATAGCGATCAGAAGATGTGAAACGTCTCTGATTATGAAAATATTCTTCTAATTAATTAAGACTTTAGAGAAAACAAAAACTCATTTTTAGAAGCAGGATATGATGTCCAACAATCGCACACTTTGTATTTAAGAAATAATTAACTGAAGAGAAATAATCACACAAACTTTAATATACAGAAAAAACAATGAAATAAATAAAAATAAACCTAAAAAAACAAAACCAACGTTCTCAAAATGCTGCACTGTCACGTTGTACAGCATAGTTAGTTTTTGGGCAAAATAACTTTGGTCACGTGTTGTTTCGGTAGTTGAGTTCTTGAGTGGAGACTACGTATAGGAAAACGTAGCATAGGACGCCCTTAGGCCAAATGGAGTGACGATTTACGCAAAGTAGCTGGCAGCAATTACACGAGAAGAGCCGAAGATTGGTCTCAGTGGCTCGCATTAGCAAAGGCCTATGTCCAGCAGTAGGCTAATGCAGGCTTTGGATGAAGATGTTGCTTTGAACAGACTCCCCGAAGTCTTTATCGTAGAATAATAAAGTTTTAATAAAAGCTAAATAACTAGGTTAAACAAAAGCCGTGACGTCGAAAAACGCGCACGCACCTTCCTCCGTGCACGTCTTATGCACAAACGAGGACGTTCGCACGTCGAGACGCCGGTCATACCTATCACAAGATTTGCATATCTAATACATTATTACATGTCATGTTCACTTTGTCGAATATTTAATACGCAAACATTTATACATGCTTGGATTGATTGCATATTTGGGATTTACCTTGATTTTGTTATTTAAGAAAAAGAGGAGTTAGTTCTTAAAGTCTGTCTGCGGCATTGTATCTCCCAAGCGGATGGCCCAATTTCAATTGAGTTTTTTTTATTTGAAAGTTTGAGTTGTCGAGATGGTTCTAAGCTTATTTCAGAAGAAATGGTGCAGGTGTATGGTGATGATAAGAATATCTTGGATATTAAACTCTGATCACTGTGTGATCAATACTGCCCGACAGGCACTATTGGAGCTGGAAATTTTGAGATTGTGCTCAAATATTCTGTTCTGTTTGTATTCTTTGTACCTGCATATATTAAGAGGGTATGTTGATGAATAACATGAAGACATGAATCGAATGGATCAGCGTCCAGTGTTGCACTGGTAATGTTTGTTGTGCAAACTGAACAAACGATAACCATTGGGGTAGACGAGTTCTCGAGTGGAGACCACGTTTAGGCAAACGTAGTGAAGGATGCCCTGTGGCTCGGTAAAGTGACGACCTGCAAAAGGCGGCCGGAAGAAAATGAATGACGGGAGCTGTAGACCAAGCTCAGTGGCGTACATTGGGAGAGGTCTACGTCCAGCAGTGGACAGATATAGGCTGATGATGAGGATGACTGGGCATTTTTGTACACTTACATTTCATGTAATTGTCTATTTATCTAGGTAGTCTATTTTGTATTGTTAATTTTATATTGTATTTGTTGTGCCAATTAACAAATTTTCTTCTTCTTCTTCTATATATGACATCAACTCACGAATGTAAACTATGTTTAGTCGAGGTTTTTTTAAATTTTGACCAAAATGCTATTCCAATTTATTTTTAATGTTGGTCCCCATCTTGAATACTGTTCACTGTTGACCGTTGTTTATGTTTTCCCACATTTTCTTCCAACTGCACATCATTCTTTCTATTTTGTTCCCTAACTCGTTTCTTATCTGATGCTTCCTTAATAACATCTACAATTCTACATACACAGGTCAACATACTCTTGAGAAAACCTTTCCACGTTTTACATATCACGATTGATCATCTTGTCCGTCCATCCGTTGATTAACCGACGACGAATCACCCTTTGACCCTATGTATGACAAATGACCAACAAATTGTACCATTCAACAACTTTGGTAAACGAAAAAGAACTTTAAAGCTGAGAAGATAAGCGTTTTAACAATGGTTAACAGCTTGTTAGGAAAGATTAAAGTTCTGTTTTTAAAGAATCGAATGGTAATTTTATAGTGCGGTCTCGTAAAAGATCTAATTCTGATTTTTCGAGCTTTCAATCGACCGTTGATTATGTTTTATTAAGTGTTCTTGTGGTATGAACATTTCACAAGCTCTTCAAATGTATTTAGTATGTTTGTCGGAATCGGGAAAATCCTTGGAAAAGCCAATGTGTATTTTATTATTAAACTGCCATAAAAATTCCAATATGACAAGGAAAAATAACATAACCTGCCATGAGCAATGATATAGCACGTTTCGATGATTTTAAAGTCAACGCTGATTCTTACAAAAATAACTTATGATATAGCTATAATTATATTTGAAACAGATTAAACATTTCTATTCAACATTTCTACAAAAAAATACGAACTATTCTACTTCATACTTGAATGAATCTGAAAACAAAAACAGTGGTAGATATAAATAGCCGTGACAAACAAATGGACAACCAGACATTAAGTTGGAGTTGGGAAAGCTCGATGAAAGTGGTAGATGACAGATAACCATGAAGCAGCTTTTGTTAATTTAGATCCTCGCCAGTAAATCAATGACAATTCAAACATAAAAGAGAGAAATACATTTGTCCATGAGAGTTTTAAGGTTCATCCCTAAAATATGAGTTTTATAAGAACCTACTTTTTAAGCCTAGCCAATGTCTTGCTTAGATCTCCTTCTTAAAGATCACATAATTATGTACATACTCGCAATTAACAGCATCATGTACAGCCTCAAGAATCCGGTCACCTCGTCATGTTTCAATCTACGCGAGATAAAAATCCAATTATGTACCAGAAGACAATTCTCCAAAGGTCCCGTGGTAAAAAAGCTCGTCATCTGAAGACTCGAGATAAAGCGCTCGGTATCGTCTATCAATCTCGTGGTTAGCAGCGGGGGTCGGCATTAAATTCGGTTTCCCACTTGGACAGCGACATTGTGTTGTGTTTTTTTTTTGTATAGCTATGTGACGAGACTCACAGATCGTTGTATTAATAGTAAGCGCTACGCCTAACAATTATAGTGCCATTAAGTTTGAATGGCAAAGTTTTGGGTAGCATTGTGCTGCGCTCGTCACACAGAGACAGTGTACCTACAGTAGTAGATAGTAATAGTTTGATTTTAAGTCTTATATGCGGTGATGTCAGTATCAAAAGTAGAGGTTGGATGATGTGTTCTATGCTAAAAGATACTTATTTGGAACAAAAATTTATTTACTGAAAACTATTAAGTACAACGAACTATTAAGTACTTAAACATTTTTTTAACCGAACTATAAAGTAAAAATAAATTTCAGAAAATTAATGTCATTGTAAAAAGAACTTATTACCTTTTAAATCTATACTTAATATATTTTTTAATTTTTGTATTGTTTTCGGCCCCTGATAAGTCTGCAAAATTTTGAAATAATCTGAACATTTAAGTGGGTAAAAATCAAATTCAAAGATTATGTTACATACACATAGGTGAAGCAAATAAAAGTGTGTGAAAAAAACCATTATGAATGACTATTTAAAATGGTCTGTATACTGTATAATCCATATCTACAAACAATTTGCTTGACTAAATAAATCGTAGACGGGAGTATGTACTTCTACGAACTAAATAGTGGTGGCTTTGACGAATCTCAAGCAAGTTGTAGCGGGTTATAGATGACACTGCGATTGCTTAGACAACTCACGAGTTGTCTGTACGGTTTCTCGACGACCTGTTTTTGTCCTAAAATTATTAGTTACCAAAATTAATGGCAATATTCCAGACCTCTATTAAAAATATAACGGCCACCTTTGGCGGCGACTTCAAAATTGCTATTGCTATAAGTTTCAATAAATTATCACCAACTAGCTTCTAGTTAAAGGATGTACCCAATTTCCTGATTCGATACCTCATTCGAGTACGTTATCGACATCATCTCGATCGTCGATCGCCGAGTCATTAAACAATTCCGAATCGAAATCGAGTCACGTATCAAATTCGAGTTGGAACTTCTTTCTAATCAACTATTTATTGTCAAACGTCCTTCAAAGATTTAAGATAGGAGCGATAGCGATCAAATAGTAATAATAGATTCATGATTGTTATCATCTTCATCAGCCTAAATTTATCCACTGCTGGACGTAGGCCTCTCCTAATGCACGCCACTCAGCTCAGTCATCAGCTCTCCTCATCCGTTTTCTTCCAGACGCTCTTCACAGGTCGTTACTCCACCTGGCCACAGGGCGTCCTGCACTACGTTTGCCTAAACATGGTGTCCACTCGCAAAATCGTCTACCCCAACGGTATTTGATTCTTCGAGAAATGTGACCAGCCTACTGCCACTTCAGGTTGTTTATACTTAGAGCTAAGTCGGTTACCTTGGTTCTCTGTCGGATATCCTCATTACCAATCTCGTCCTTCTGAGAAACTCCAAGCTTAACTCTCTCCATTGCTCACTTAAATAGTTTGACTGTTGATCATGACTGCTAGAACGCACTGATAGAAGACTTTTGTCTTCAGGCACTATGGTATGGACTACGAGAAGACCTGCGAAGTTTGCCGAATGCTGCCCAACCCAGCTGAATTCTTCTGTCGGCTTCCTTCTCAAAGTTGTTCTTACCTAATTGACTGCATTCGGTTCCGGGTCAATAAGATCGTTAGACATTATTTTGGTCTTATATATGTTCATTCTGAGACCGATGCGTCAAGAAGCATCATCTTGGTTGGTCAGCATACTTTGCATGTCATGCAGTATAGACCTAGAATCAGAATGGACGGAGGGAAAGGTAAAGTAGCGTGTCCATTTTACGCTGATGAAAATTTTAAATCCTAAGTCAATTATCACCACGAGTTTATTTTTTGTCGTTAATAATGTGTATTCTTAATGTGAAATACATTTTTGCTTTGAAACTTTGATATTTAAGATAATAATAGCAAGTAAAAACATAGCTGTGAAATGATAATTCCGGATCTTTTACTCCACCTTTTGCTTTTCTTGATGGACAAAACACAGCACAACAAAACATAGTTTCACTATTTTGCTAGATTTTCTAGTCTTAGCAAAGATACTTTAGTAGAATTTCACATTATATGTACACGGGCTGCAATGTTGTGGCGTCCTAGAAGGTCAAAAATGGACATGAAGCGAATGAATGGCTGGCGGAGCTATAGCTCTATCCATCTGATTCTACATCCATGTCATGCAGCGACTCCGCCATTAGGATTATGTCATCGTAAGTGTGAGATGTTCTAGCCATTGAAATTAACGTTCATTCCTTTACAATCCACCGTCTTAAACATATATTCTAAGGATTTAGTGAACAGATTCATGATTCATTATTGTAATGTGTTTAATGTTTTTGAAAATTTATAAAGAGGAATCAATTTTTAAGAAAAACAGCAGGAATTTTATGAATCTAGAAACTGATCTATCTTGGTCTCATCTCTGGAGTAACTAAAAAAAGGGGTAAGCTGGATAAACCACATAGCTCATTAAGAAATATAAGTTCTCATCGTTTAAGACTTACACCACACACATTTGACATCAGCCGGCGCCTCCGCCGTGTCACAAAAAGGCGGTTCGACCCAGTTCCCACAGAAGCCAACATATTGGATCTCGCGTTGTAAACGATTTTTTATAGGTCAGTGAAAATAAAAGAGTTTTTGTGACATTATTAAACCTTTGAGGTTAAAAATGTTATATATATGTCAGTGAAAAATAATGGTAACTTTGTGACATTATAAACCTTTGATGTTAAAAATTTGTTAGTAAACAGTTTTTTTACCGTTTTTAATAACTGGGTAAAAGAGTTGATAATTTGCAGATAAAAGAAAAATAAAGAATAAGATTTTAGGAATAGATTCAAAAGATTTTTATCTCAATATATCTCTTTCGATCATAAACGAAGTGATCCAGTAGATAATGAATGATACTGATATGCGGAGACCACACCGACAAACAAACGATTGAAGCATAGGAAATGGCGACTGCGTATGTGTGCGTGAGTGTATAATTTGTGGTGTTTTGTGGTTGATACATAATTTTATCACAATAGACTGTATTTTCGTGAAAACTTAACATAGTCAAAACGACTAATAAGATTGAGATATTTCTGCGATGTGCCGGCCGATTGGCATAACATTGTGTAAGTGTGTGCGTGAGTCTTGTGCGTCAGAGCGGATTGGCATATCTTGGGTGCTTCACTTTCGATTTGGCGGTGTGGTCTCCGTGTTTACCTATTTTAAACCTTCGTGCCAACGACATAGCTCAGTTAGTAAGCAGGCTGAAGTAGCAATGGGCCAGCCACATAATATGACAAAGAACCCGATAACTGATGGAGTAGACAAGTTCAGGCAAATGTAGTATAGGATGCCCACCAGCCAGATGGAGATGGAGTGACCTTCGTAAAGTAGTAAGAGCCGAAGATCTGGCTCAGTCTCTCAAGAGAACCAGCAGTGGATTAATAAAAAATGTTTATCATTATGATATATCATGTAGTGAAACTCTAATCCAAACAGCTAATCAGCTGTTTGGATCATGATCGAAACCTGCTATTGTTGGCAGCACTTTCGGGATGACATTATAGGAACCTATTTGTTTATATTATTAATTTTATAAGTATACAAATATTTTATACATAAATATAAATCTTATCTGGCTCTTATTTAAAAATAGCATTTAAGCATTGATTTAGTTTTTACTGATGGTCGCTAATGCAAACAAACATTTTACACGATGAAGATTAATTATTCAAATAGACACTGCAATAAAAATAAATGTATTTATTACATTAAGATCCTGATGTGAATAATAATTATATCACATTATAATTTTGGTATAGGTAAATATCCGGGACCAACAATGGTGTCACCTAAATTAAAAACATTAATAAATAAACATAGATGGTCAATTAAAAATAAAATTAACGTAATTAACCGAATTAAATATGGAAATTTATATGACATAATTGACAAGTTGATGTATATATGGCGGGTGATTAAAAAGCCATCAGATATGTAATTTTCACACCAAAATGTCGCTTTAATTAGTCTGTCAACGCAATTATTTTTTAATTATTTTAATCAGAGGGATTGGTTAGATGAATGTGGGAAATGATGAATAGATTAGTTTTTTCTCAAAGTTGGAAAGCAACATGGAAAATGAATATAACTTACGATTTTCAAACTAAGACAGCCAAGAAGTTATAATAATAAAAAAGTTAATACATACAAGTAGTGGCAGGAAAAATATGTGACAAAAATGTAATTTTAGAGAACTTAAATGTTTAAGTTTTTATGTTGTTGTTAAAACTAGTAGGTATTCTGCGTTCATGCATCGTTGACATTTAAAAAACCGGATTTGATATGGCTACTGATTTGATATTCCATGAAATTGCTTAGAAGTAAAGTGTGTATATCGTTGGTTATAGTATAAATAATATATAAAATGTCATTTTATGGCCGCCATGCCCTTTGTCATTGAGTTTCAAAATATTACGGTAGTCTGCTTAAGGTATATAGAGGCCATTTAACGTATGTGCAACATTCATAAATACGCGTACAATGACAAATAAACATATTGTAAAGGCCATTCCAATTAAACTAATCGAGATTTGCATAGAAAATGCGCGTGTCCACTCAGCTTTATGTTCGAGATGATGGTTTTCCGTGGAACAAGTTATTGGAACGAGCGTTTCTATATATATATATAAGTTAAGTGAATAATCAGTAAACTAAGTATAAGTACAATTAAAATCGCTATTCAATCAAAGCTTTAATGACGTGTTTAACCATCTTAAATATACCATTATTAACTGTTTTTTATTGTTAATTTGGTACAGAAGCAAATAACTAATTTGAAATCATGAAAATAAACCTAATAAAAAGTGAGAGGTAAAATTTTGAGTTTGCCAAAACAGTTTTATATACAGTGCAAAACTTAGAACTTTTAACAAACATTGTGACAACTTTCACAATTTTAAAATTTCTGATGTCTTTGTGGCCGGCTTCGAAAGAGGTGTATTCGCATTTCAATCTGATTTGCCCCAAGTAGTTGAAGCTAGGAATGTGTGGAAAGAAATGGGGGAGACCTTAACCTGCAGTGGGACATATCAGGTAGAAAAAAAAACTTGCGAAAGGATCTAAAATATGTTCAATTAAAAAAAATTGTTTATGAACTGGACTCGAACTCGCATCATCCCGTGATGTGGTGGTTACAGTGGCTGAACTAGCATAACATTGCAGAGGCACGGATGGCTCGGGTTCAAGTTCCGTCCAAATTACTTCTTCTTGTTATATTATAAATTTTGGATCTTTTAAAATTATGAGTATTTTACAAATAGTATTTTTTTATTATTATGAGTAACATTGTCATTTGAAAATGAAATACTAAATAGGTAGTAAGGATTTTCAAAATGTATGTCGAATAGTTGGCTTTGCTGGCCATTGCCATTGTTTTTGTCGTTAGTGCTGGCCTCTGGTATCAGAGTTTGTCAGACTGCCCAAGGGAATTAATAACAAATATATACAGAGCGATATGCAATAATAATAATGTCGATTTTTCTAATTTGACATCAGTTCAGAAATCTGGCGGAAAGCCAAACCTTATAACAGCTGTAATAACAGCTTGTGGTGGCAATTAAAAATACTAAAATGTGTGAAAATTGCGCATATGATAACGTAACATATTTTCCGTGAAATATTGTCATTTTTACTTAACCTACTTTTATTCAAAATGATTTTCAGAAACTTGAACTTTTATGACTTATGCACTATAAAATTGTCTATAATAAAGCCTTTATTTCACAAAGCTAGTTTCAATATTTTGGAATTTATTCAGGTTTTTGTTTCCGGCCCGCTTTCTTTGCGGCCCAGTGTAAAATGTGGAATTTGTCTACTTCTAATACCTTGTATATATTTATATATAATATTTTTAACTATTAACTGCTTGACTATTATTAGGATATAATTGTAATTTGCGTGGTCCTGGATTATTCTTGCTCGTGAGCAAGTAAAAGCATTTTACTAAACTTATGTAAAGAAGAGTTACCACCATCACGCCAATTTTACTACACTTATGTATTGAAGCAAGAGATATCACCATCAGGCCAATTTTACTAAACTTATGTATTGATGCAAAGACCAATTTTACTAAACTTATGTACCTATTGATGCAAGAAATATGACCATCAGGCCAATTTTACTAAACTTATGTATTGATGCAAGAGATATCACCATCAGGCCAATTATTAAATAGATTGAAACAATTCCATACAACCATTTTAATAAAAGACAATTTTATTCTTAATCGCGAAAGCGTGTCCCCTTTACCGTGTACGAATCAGTGGTAGGCAATCCATCGGCTGATTAGCTGGCTCACGACGTCGTCGGTTTTCCACTAAAATTAAACAATCCACGATGATGTTGTTTGTCAACTCGTGACTGGGCCCAAGGCCGCGATCATCAGGTGTCAACAGGGCTGCCATCGGAATACCGATCTATTATTAAGGTTTGCATTTGTAAAAGAGAAGGATGGCCTTTGTTTTACGTTGAAAGTGATAGCTTATAATCCCTCCCTTAATCATTCCTCCCTTGCTCGTTTTGGCTTTCTATGGGGGAGGCCGATGTTCAGCAGTGGACCTATAAAGGCTGATGGTGTGATGTGATGGTTACAGCACCAAAATCACTTGCATGCTGTCTAGAGTTATAAGAACTTCAAGTATAAGTGAAAATACTAAAATTTCTCTAAATACTTATTATGCAGTCGCTCCAACAAAAGCAGAAGGTATAAGACGTCCTGCTTTTGTTTTCTTTATCTTTATTTTATTTAGCATATATACCGCACACCCCACTGCTTCTCTCATGCATATATACCGCACACCCCACTGCTTCTCTCATGCATATATACCGCACACCCCACTGCTTCTCTCATGCATATATACCGCACACCCCACTGCTTCTCTCATACATAATCTGACTCCTGAGTGCTTCACTCATGTTTTATACTACTGCATTAAATGATTTATGATTTCCTACTTAACTTTGATTTCTTTGAAGCATCTAAAGCCTTTTATGTAATAGTTAATCAAATTAGAAAAGAAGTAATTATGTATTAACCTTTGCCACTAAGTAAACCAACTACTTTGGTTTAGTCCTGTCCTGTCAATCTCCAGAACAGGAACAGTGTGGCTCTATGATATCAGTCTAGCCGCTCTTAAAGTTTCGCCAACCCTATATCCCGATGACAATTACAAGTAATCATGCTGGATGACGTCACGTGCAGCGATGCAACCTTCACGCCTCGTCTTGCGACATTTTGAGCCAAATTGCGGCGGCGACATTGCGGTCACATTAGTTCTGTTCTGTTATGTGATGGTAAAAAATAATGGAATGGCGAAGGACAATAATCTAATTCGGTCGTCAAAGTGTGTCATTAAGTTTTGATGTAATGTCAAGAACTTTAGTAATAACTTTTTTTTTATGGTCAGCCAGACTTGTTTTCCTGGCTTACGACCGGTTTCACAAACGGTAATATACGTGGTATGTGTCGTGGCAATATTGAGTAGGTAAACTGCTTTTTCGCGTACGCGCTAGAACTTTCGTGGCGTATTATACGCCGTTATGGTACGAGTCGTACCGTAACGGCGTTTTATGCCAAGGTAAGGTATCCTTGGCATATAACGCCGTTTTAGATTTAATAAGTTTTCGTCAACTGAACTAAAACCGTAATTACAAGAAAAAGCGAGACCAAGTCCGCGGATTAAGGAATATACGGAATTTCTGGAGACTTACATTATGTGTTAAGGTGGGGTCAGCCCCGAAATCAGCAAAAAGTCGAATAGCAAAACGTCGAGGACGACGTAATAAAAAAACTTTATGCAAACCAAAATATACATTGGATAGAAAATAATACTACCTAAACAAATAACCGAACAGAATTTATCAGAAATGGCTTGGTATCCTTGGAAAAAAAACACGATCTACCGCATGAAAATAATTTGTTGCATCGCTGTTCTCGTTATTTTCAGCGACAGCAACTTTTTTTTTAAATTAGGTTTCTATCCTATTAAACTGAACAAATAACCAAACAGTTTTTTAATTGAGATTTATATATCGAGATATTGCACAAAATGTACCTAAAATCGACTCTCGAGCTACATCACCTCTCCCGCTCACATTGCACCTGGAAGAGCAGGACAAACATTCGAGAGCCTACCCTGCCTTAATACGAGTTTATACAACATCCTTTGTGTATACGCAAAAAAGCGGTGTATATAGACGATCCTACGTCAACACAATATAGATAACTGTTCAATAAGTAGGTACAAATATTAACAAAAACTGTCACCGTAATCGTATAAAGAATTCCAAGGTCGACGGTAAAATATGAGAATAGTAATTTATATATGATGTTTGGGAAATATTGGCATTCTCAAATGTGATGTTTGCGGAAATACCCTCTTTGACAAAGTTTAATGGGTTTTCCGTAATCTAATAATCTCTAGAAGAATGACATGACAGCAATTTTAGGTGTAATATATTATTCGTCCCACAATGACCTAGGAATAACCCAGATAGATGAGGCAGTTATTATTTATTATTTTTGTGTTATAAACTAGCTGTACTCCGCTGTTTCACCTGTCTTCTTCTTCTTTGTCTTATCCCAGTACTTGGGGTCGGCTCTTCTCGATCTGCAGGATGATTTGTCCTGGGTTGTCTACTCTGTAAGTTGGGCTTGTTCCAAGTTACTGTAGACCACCACGTGGCTTGAAGTCTTCCTCATTGAAGGTTTCATCCGCGGTGACAATAATCGTGGACGTTTTGTTAACTAGTTGAAAATGTATCTACCCCAGACCAAAGTATCTACATTTGACAATATGTAATAGCGGTGAGCGATGGCAGACTAGTGGTGCACTAGTGCAAGTAAGAATCCAATGATACCGTTCGGTCCACTGCTCCGCACCAATGACATTTCTGAGTTATGTGCGTTTCCATCGCCCCGTGCTTCGGAGGGCACGGCTGCAATTGATTAATAGCAGTCGTTAAGCCATGTCAGAGGCCTTCGGGTGGGCACTACTTCATACGACTAGCAAGCAGGTTTGTTATAGGTACCATAAAACGGCATTTTTCTTCACACAGCACTGCAGATCTAGTTCATCGTTCACATTCAATTATCAGCAACGTATCTAACCAGCTTGCCAACAACAGAAACTTACGAAAAACGAAAATAAACACACTAGTGATGTTCTGAACAGCACAGCACTTCATGTGATATGTAGAGATATAAAACCAAGAAATTTATGAATTAACGTAGCAAAGGTTTAAAATCAAACCTTAAAAGCATGAGTTAGAGAGGGCAAGTTACTATTAATAAAATAATAAACACATTCTTTAGCATTGAAAGAACAAACTTAGATTATTAATAGGTACTGTTGAATTGGTCGAACTGTAGAGCGAGTCACTACTCTAGTTTGATTAAGTTCTGTGATTATAAGTACATTCAGCAGCAGAAACAAAATATGGAGCACCCAACTTTTAAGTATCTGTAAAACAAGACACTATGGTTCCTGTAGAGATATTGATGGACGCGATACATTTGAATCAGAGCATTATTAGCATTATTATCTATTCTGATGTTTTTCTGAAGACAAAAGTCATGACCTACGGAGCCGAAACGTGGACACTCACGGTCACACTAGTCCACAAATTTAAGGATACTCAGCGAGTTAAGGAGAGAGCTGTGCTTGGAGTTCCTCTGGAGGACAAGATTCGTAATGAACATATCCGACGGAGAACTAAGGTAACCGAAATAGCTCAAAGGATAAGCAAGCTAAAGTGGCAATGAGCTGGTCACATTTCCCTAAAAACCGATAACCATTAGGGTAGGCGAGTTCTCGAGTAGATACCACGTTTAGGCAAACGTAGTGTAGGACGCCATGTGGCCATGGGTAGTGATGAACTGCGAAAAACGGCTGGTAGGAAATGGATGAGGAGAGCTGAAGACCGAGCTCAGTGGCGTGCATTTTGAGAGGCCTACGTCCAGCAGTGGACAGATAAAGGCTGATGAAGATGATGATAATGATGATGATGTTTTTTTAATTTATTTTATATTATGATGAAAATATTATCTGGCTTTTTTGTTCTAACTTTTATATTTTTGTCATAATGTTCCGTTTATCAATCGTAATATTTATCTCTACCATTTTGTAATCAATTTCCAAAAGACTAGATACGTGATAGATAGTAGTTTCGCACGATGACCTCTACTTTCAATTGTTCATCACTAGCGCCAAACAAACATAAGCTAGACAATGAGCGCGCAATGAATCATACCTCTTTGGTAATAGCCACTAATGACTGAGTACCACTTTTGAAACTGCACCGAACGAATATAAAAATGGACGCCATCGATCAAACGTTACCATTTTGCACTACTAATTTTGAAACGTCGTAAGTTCCACACGAATGTATGAATGATACGTCGTTTTTACTAACAGCGCGTTTTGTTGCCGTTACGTAAACTATGTCTCCGATTGTCTATTGTTTATTTTTAGTAAGCGGTTTCACTCAAGGCGATTTGCATTCGGTCGAAAATGGGAGAAGGTAAGTGATTATGGGACGAGATAACGGTTGCGTAAAGTTGCATTATTGTAATGTGGCTTGGTGTAATGGCTAACATTATAGCAAACCGCATTAATGGTTAACCTATTTTACTGAATTAATTAAGGATAGAGATAAAATAGTCCGAAATTTTGGTGGCATTGGTTTGACGATAGAATATTGTTATTATTAAGGTTATAACTATTATTATCTACTACGGAGCTATAGATATAAAACAAGAAAGTGCGTATGGTTATGTTTTTGGGCTGTATGTACGTCGGTATGTATGTATGTATGTATGTATGTGTGTATTTTATTTTGCCACGTCCTACAGCTAGAGCTGCTACCCCTCCGGGTTTGACCTGGAGACTGAATGGGTTTGAATGGTGCATATCCGGGCTACGGGTTTAACATCGATATCTCAAGGCCAGACCGGGCGGTGACAGCGAAGCTATAGACGACCATCACGGACGGCTGTAGCTAAAAAATGTGGACGAAGATAGACTTTATGACAAGACCAATAAATTGAACCAAGTATTTCAGTTCGCAAAAATCTATGTTTTTTTTCGATGGGTTCAGTTATTCAAAGTCACCTAAATCTTCACCGAACTATCGAAAATTATTGAAATTTGTTTTATAAACAAAGCTTTCGTAGAACGCGTTTTTTATAAGAGAAATTTATGGACAGACGAGCGTAACTGCTAGTCAGTGGACATGGTGAAGGCAGAGTTACTTATAATTTTTGATGTTTATGAAAAAACCTTCAGTTAGGTTATTTTAATGTAAAAAATACATTGCAATTACTTAAAAATATAATTCATACATTAAAACAAAAATGATTTATTTTCATCAAAAAAGCAAGTTTAATTCTCCGTGCTTCCTTTTTTTGAAAGTTGACAGCTGAAACGGCTTGATGGATTTAAATAAATGAGGAATCATTAGATTCGTCTTATGCCGGGTCCACACCAAAGGCGAAGGCAAGCGAGTAAGATTCGCCGATTATTACCGCACGCTCGCTCGGTTTCGTCGTAGTGTTCACACTAAGTGAACGCGTGTGAACCCGGCGACAATAATAATCGGCGAATTAGGGTGTCCAGATCTGGGGATTTTTTCCCCATTTTAGGGAAAATTGATATGTTTGGGTAATCTTTGGGAAAACAAAAAGACAAAATCACTTTGACATAGATCTAGGTAAAGGGCATACGGCACGTTTTAAACCCAAATAAACAAAAACTGGACTTGATACTACTATAGGCACACAGCTACTTTGCCACTGTTGTGCATCAGATATAGACATAAGCAGACTGTAGCGTGAATGAGATAACAATACTTAACCCTACTGACATTTTCTACACTAACGCCACTCCGACTGTGTCTTTTTCGCATCGCACCTAATTCATCATTTTAAAATGATGTAGTGTTGCTCTTTGTTGCTAGGGTGATAAGGTGTTTTATTTCAATGTAAATGTTAATAAATAGATCGTTAAATGGTTCATTATCAAAAATTTATTAATCAAAATAACATAAAAGCTGTGGTGTGTTTGGGCACTGGACATCCTTAAAAATGAGAAAACTAATTATTATAATACAGATGTGACATCTCGACTACGGATCTGACCATTACTTACACAAACCAAACCCAAAAGTATTAAAAATGTCACAACCGTAGTCACAGTGAAATTACGGATGTGACAACTATGGACGTGACATTTTTACATTGTTACCGCCATTTTATAACTAAAAATAAACACCATGCGATTAATATAATTTAAGAATAAACTCTTCTACATTACGTAACTCATGTTATCAGTAATTTAAGTTAGAGGTTTACATACCCTTGCCAGAATATTCACAGTTGTGACACGTTATGCTTATTTTGTAAACAAAATACTTTAATAGCGTTCGAAAACTGGGCTGAGACAAGATGACTGCCTAAAACTATGTTTTTTAGTGAAATTACAGTACAGCTAAAGATTCGTTTCTTTATTTAATTGTACTTTTTGTTAGAAAACGATAATGTCACATTACACAGACCGTGACATTTAAAATATTTTAATTTATTTTCAATTCAATTACCGTTATATTTATGCCTAATACAATTAAGATATAAGAGGCGCACCAAAAAAAAAACAAACAAAATTTTTAACTATTTTTTATTTATTTACAAATCCCACTTTAATTACCTATATGATAATTACCCAAATAAGAAATATGTATTTTCAAAATATTTGGGAAAAATTGCTGAAATAGTATCTTTTTGGGGAAGTTTTTGCTCCGTATGGGGAAATTACAAAAACTTCGTGAAGCTGCTCCTGATAAGTATTTATTATTGCTGTTATATTTTGAATCCCACAGCCGAGGGTAAGGAATTTTCATTCGACCATTCCTTACGTCAAGAATGAAATTTCTTATAAATGTATGAGCGAGACGTCCGTTCCGTGCAACGGTCGCTGCAGAATAAGCATTCGCCCGTTCGTACACACCGCGTGCGCTCGCTCGCTATAATCCTTTTGTTGTACCGACACGCGGCGGAGCACGGCCAAATGCGAACGAAGGCCTTCGCTGGCTCTCGCTCGCTTTCGTTAAGTCGTCCACATTGATTTGTTCGCTTTCGCACGGTAGCTTTCGTTCGCACTCGTTCTCTTGGTTTGGTTCCGGCAATCGAGAGTGACAGGAATATATTGAAGTGTCAAGAAAACAAATCTGGCGGCTTACAGCTGCCATATTGTATTTCAGACGGATCAAAAAATGACTAAACCCTATCGAGTGAGGTATCAAAATGAAGTTCTTCAAAATACCATTCCAAAAATATATATTCTAAAACATCCTATCCTATTTTATACTTTGAATTTTTACTTTTTTAAGTTTCTTTTATTATTTATATTTACCTAAACGCAATAGCAACTGTTTTAAGATTCTTATAAAATTTTCAAATTTAGATTATTTAGTTATGTATAGTCCAGTGTTAAAATTGCAACATAAAGTAAAATGTGTAAGTAAATAAGAAACATTAAATTTATATTACTACTAGTGTTCCCGCCCGCGACTTCGTACGCGCGGACTAGTTTATCCCGATAAAATGCATCCTATTTTCTTCTAGGATATTAATAACTAATGCAAAAACATAAATACCTTAATGTGCAAAAGTAGGTATAGCACAATTCTCATGATGTTTTTTGACAGATTCGTTTTTTCGTTTTCATGGCAACCGTTCCTTACAGTGAGTTAAACATATTCCAGTTTTCCCGTGGAAACTTTGCCGGGATAAAAAGTATCCTAAGCTATCTCCATTCCGAATTTCATCAAAATCCGTCTAGCAGTTATCGCGTGAAAGCTCCCAAAAACAAACAAACAAACAGACAACGTTTCACTTTTATGTATTGGTATGGATTATTTTTGCGGGCGTTCTGCTCGCACGGCGCGTGCGTCCGCTATCGCGGTTGAAAAGCAAAAACCCAAGCGTATGTTTACGTCGTGCGTCCCGTGCCTCCTCGTCCCACACCCGTATCGTCTGCGAGTCTAAATATATAAGAATAATTAAAAAAAAGAAGCTTTTTAAAGTTTTTTTTAAAGAATGACACTTTTCATGTTTTTCTTCTTTAATTTGTCCTTTGAATTTTTACTTTTTTAAGTTTTTTTTTATTTTATTTTTTCACTTTTTACTTTTCTAAGTTTTTTTACTGCTTTTTCACAGGTTTGTGAGCTACCCAGAAAGTTTCAGCCAGATAGCTAATCGAGAAATGTGCGAAATTTGCATTGCATGATTCCAAGACAGACAAAATACATACATATAGCTGGTCCCGTCTAAGGAGAAATGAAATGCATGGATGCCCCCTACTGCAACTTATATTTATAAAAATACCGGAGAATATAAAAATTGGGAGGCCTGAGGAGTAGATCACCAGGTTCTGACTGATCCCGTTAAAGGAGAAATAAAATGTACGATGCCTTCGACTGCATCTTTTATTTTAAAACCTAGAATCTCAAGTTTGTTTGATTCTATTTAGTTTTGATGGAGGCTTATGTTCAGCAGTGGACTTCTAAAGGCTGACATGATGATGATGATGATGATGATGATTTAGTTTTGTTCCAGTCGGATTTATAATTTACTTATGTTTAAATTTTGTATCTTCCCCGCAAGCGAATTCGGCCAAAGAGTTTTCGTCCTGAGGTCAGTCTACAACTTTTTTAGGGTCAAGGAAGCTAATAGCTAGCCCGGAAAGTGTTTTCACTAAGCTTAGGGCAACCTTTTGAGTATTTTTATAGATATATTCAACTGAAATATGCGCACTTTTACAAGTTCTAAGCTTAAGTAGATTCGCAGAGTCATGCAGTTGTAGGGCGCACTAGGCACGACGTAAACATACGGTCGTGTTTTTGTTTTTCAACCGCGACAGCGCACACACGTCGCTCATCGCTCAATAATATTACCATAGAGATGTACGTAAATGTTTTTATTTTTGTATATTTTGTTTACCTAATGTCTTTACTGATCACAAAAGAGATTTGACGAGATAATGTAGTAACTGATGTAGTTGAAATATAGTTAAATAGGGATGTCTAAAAGAAAGTATTAAAATTCAGATAGCACGTATTCTGACGTAAAAAATATATTCTGTAGTTTTGTTAATGGCCCACTAAAAACAGTTTTCAATGTCACAGAAGCAGTTAAACAATTTATGATTTACTTAACAATGGCTTGAGTCATAATAATCTCAAATAATAATTATTTTTTATCGAATGAGGAAAAGCTTGACTTTTTTTATTTGAGAATGTCAAACTGCGATGATGTCGTCATGCATCGTGATCTTGTGGATGTAATCATTTTTTTTTGTAATAAATATTTTATTGGTCATGATACTCGTAATTATTACTGATCACTTAGAGATAAGCACCATAATAATTTGAGAGGTAAATAAACGAATGAACAATGACCTTGTAGAGCTTCACACCTTCCGGTTCAGGCACGCCACTGAAGTGGCATAAGATAATTTATTTATTACTAGCTGCGTCCCGCTGTTTTGCTCACGTGGATAATCGCCTGGCACTATTTTCTTGACAAATTTCATTAAGATTTAGTTGTCAAGAGGTAACAAACAGACAGAGTTACTTTCACATCTATCTTCTATTACTTATAATAAACGTAGGTAAAAAAGTCTGTATAATGAAAATAATAAAAAAATATTAAGAGACAATAAGCTATTATAGCTTTTAAACTTTCATGGTTTAAACACATAGTTGTATATTTAAACGGGACTTAATCGCACTGAAAACTTAATTTTTATTTATCTAATAAGCTATTAAACAAGAATATAGCATTTTTAGTTTCTGTCTGTTTGTCTGTTCGCGGCGCGCATCATGCAGAAACTACTGAACCGATTGCGATGCGGTTTTCACTGCTTGATAGCTAAGTCTTTGACTTAAAATATGGGTTTTTGGTATCTTAATCCGATGATTAGAAGCCAAGAGCAATCGATAAAAACTATCTGACGGCTGAACAAAATTTGGCATTTTGTACTTTAATAGGTCTTGGAATAAATTATTCCAAAAAAGCATTGACAAGATATCCATACCAATATATAAAAGTGAAACGTTGTCTGTTTGTTTGTCTGTATGGTTTGTTTGTTTGGGGAGCTTTCACGCGATAACGGCTAGACGGATTTTGATGAAATTTGAAATGGAGATAGCTTATACCCTAGAATAAAACAGGATACTTTTTATCCCGGAAAATTTTAAGTTTCGACGGGAAAACTGGAAAATGTTGATTACTCGCTGTAAGGAACGGTTGCCATGGAAACGAAATAACAGGTCTGTTAAAAACTTCAAGTGCATTGGTGCTATACCTACTTTTGCATTGGTTTCTAATATCCTAGAAGAACATAGGATGCTTTTCTTGCGATAATCAGTAGTCCGCGCGGACGAAGTCGCGGGCGGGAAAGGTAGTTTAGATAAATATAGTAAAAACCTGATCTGGACAACAACCGTAAGTCAAAGTAAGGGTGTCGTGTCGGTCACCATTGTCTGACATGGCGACCAACGTGTTAATAATATCCAACAAGATATATGGTAAAAAACTAAAACCCGACTACGGTCGGGTAAAATAGCCTATGACACCTTTGCGATGAAGAAGAATTAATTGATACCTCGCTTGTCACAATTGGACCAAGTTTTAGTTTGAACACATAACCCTCCCTTTGCTTCGACGTGATCGGGTAAAAAAATAGCCTATGACACTATAAATGAAGATGAATCGATTGATAAAATCAATAGGGGCGACGCTATGTTTGAACATCCATATACATACATACAAACATAGACTGTTAAACTCATTACCCTTCTCTTGCTTCGCCGTAGTTGGGTAAAACGAGAAAGTATGATCAACGATGTTTTCACACACAAAATATTATGTATCTTAATTAAATATTATATTCTTTTATATTTTACAAAATAATTGATTGTCATAAATATAATTATATTTTTCGTACAACCAGTAATTCTCAAGATATTTATGTAAATATTAAGTTCAATAAGACGGCTGACTTCACCAAAGAGCCATTTCAGTTTTCAAAAATAATAGCGTATTATTAAGTTCTGTGATGTCCTTGACGTGCGTTTTTCTTATTTGAAAGCTGGATTATTCCTGGTGGCTAAGAGCCACCCAGAATTCGTATGTTTGTATGCATAACTTGGTAGAAAAATGCATATATTTTGTATTCTCAGGAGCAGTAACTTAATTAATCTATATGGATCACAAAATTGATGTTGGAATTAATGTATTTTGTACCGAATTGAGGCTATCAATATCCCTTCAAACTAAACGTGGTCATAATTAATAAGTATAATTTAAAAAAAAAAGCTTTTGCGTTTTTTCTTACTGAATGTTACTTTTTTGCTTTGTATCTTTCTGTTTCCTTTTTATTAATTTTTTATTCCTTCGTCATCGGTTTGTGAGTTACCCTGAAAGTTTCAGCCGGATAGCTAAATGGGAAGTGCTCGGAATTTGAATTGCAAAATTCCAGGACAGACAGAAATACATACAGATACATACAGGTGAAGTAATATAAAAGCTTTTTAAAAAAAAGGCTTACTCATTCGCAATGTCAAAGTCGAAGCCTCGTTTGCACAACCGACTGCTGACTCAGCGAATGTGGGCCCGGTGTTGTAATGTGGCACTTGACTCGTGTCAACGCGCCTACGCGCCGTGAACTCACGACACTAAGGAAATTTTAGACATTGGGTATTAATATTTGAAGCTTTAATTATAAGCCACGAGTAATTGTGTCAGGTGAAATCAACAAATCTGTGATGGACATCTCGATAGTTGAATCGATAACTAGGCTTATAACATAATGAGGATGTTAATTTTTGACACAGCGAGCGCGAAGCGCGAGCGAAGCATCTCTGTTTCAGCTTCGGCAAAAAATCTTCCGTGTGTCTGAATGTCTGCCCGGATGTCTGTCCAGATTTCCGGCTGTTCTCCTCTACAGGTCGCATTTCTCAACCGATCAAGATGAAACTTGGTAGGTATACAGGTTAAGCGAATTTTTAGAATTTTTTAGTCGTCGGTGATTTTTGATTTGGGAGTAAAAAAGGGTAAAAAGATGGCTACTGAATATCTCCGCCATATCAAATTCAATTTCGATGGGTTTTTTTTTCATAAGAAAGGTAGTAGCTTTAAGTTAACCTCTTAAAAATTTGGTGAAGATCTGATGAGGATCTTCGGCGTGATGAGCAGAATATCTCCACAAAATACAGTAAATTTCTCACTTTTAGGTTTCTACCAGTGGAATCAGCCCATAACCTACTATGTAGGGATTGATGGAGCACCTTGGTTATTAATGTTAGTGTTACAATAAGGTAACTAGATGGCGCTACTGTGCACCACTAGATTGTTTGCAAAAAAGTTAGTACGCGCGAGGTCTGCAGCTCAAGAGCCACAAGTTTAATAGGTGTAAAAAAATTACCCGTGCTCAAAACTTATAGGTATTAATGAAGAGAACTTACTTTTTATCCGACTACGGTGAAGTAAGGGAAGGGTAATGAAGTAAACAGTCTATGTATGTATATAAATATATATGACGGCGCGTTTTTTCATGTTTTTTCTCGTTTTTTTTCTGTTATTCTTGTCATTTTTTTATATTTTGCCCATATTATCCTATGATTTTTCAGATATATTTCTGATATTTGTCTCATATATTTCTGATATTTGTCTTATATTTTTCTGATATTTGTCTCATATTTTTCTGATATTTGCCCATATTTTTCTTATAGTTATCTGATATTTTTCTATTATTTTCCTGATATTTTTCGGATATTTTGTGGATATTTTTCCCATTTCTTTTCGTATTTACTAATATTTTTCTGATATTTTCTCCAACAATTAACCATATTTTTCTCTTATTTTTCTGATATTTTGCTCATATTGTTTTCATGTTTTCTTTATATTTATCTCATTTTTCTTTAAAAAAAAACTGATATATTTCTCATATTTATATAATTTTAACCTAGGACTAAATAAAGGACTGTCACGAAAATGGTTATAACGTCTCGCTTTTATCACTGTGTAACTATAAGCTGAAGAGATCTAATTTTGGTGTCATTTTATAGCACGATAATAAAATATTATTTAATGTCTAAAGGACGTAAAGGACGCACGCACAGAGCAAAATCAGCAAAACTGATGTTTTTGTTATCTTTAATTCGGTATAACTCGCGATAAAGATAGGGTAGCACATAGATTTGGGTGTTGTTGTAAAGATCTTATCGAGAACATTCGATTTAATCTAAAAAAGTATACAATAAAATTATAGCCAAACTTTTGATAAGCCCTTGACCAAATCTTTTCAGAGGATCTCCTCATTGTAAGTTAACTCCAACACCTTCGTAGACTTACTAACTGATCCTTCATTAAATTTTGTACAACGACTGCAGCTCCTTCAATGGCGGCATCATATTAAAGCTTCTTATTAAATAAATGCGTTTAGATAAAGTTGGCAGTAGTTAGGACTTAGTACACACTAACCTCAATATTTACTACTTTTTAAACTAAGACATGGCGACGTACTGCATTTTATCGTATTTTGGATAATGAATCAAAAACTACGAATTCTAAAATAAAGTTATAATAGTTGCTTGGAGCTCCACAAACAAACACACCTCAACTTTCAATTTAACACCAAATAAATACAATACCTAGACAAATTGGACGGAACCGAGATTTTAATAAAATAAACAACAAATTAAATTTGAAGTTAATTTTATTGGTCTTACTTTTGACCGTACAATTCAAGCGAAGATAAAATAATGACAATTTCTATTTAATTACTTCCTTATATAACTTTTATAAATGCTTAGGCGATTTCTAGTACATTCTTCATTTGCAATAAAAACTAAGTAGTTACATTTCTCATACAATATTGAGAAAAACATCTAAGTACATAAATGCTTATTCAGCTATGTGCAATTAAATAAAATCAACATGTAGAGTACCTCTACTGCGCATTATTCATTGAAAAACAACATAAGTACAAAAAGTGCTTAATTGGTACTTTCTCGATCGAAGGAAGTACCTACTTGTATGATTAAATATGTCGCAATTGGACTTCGGTAAACAACGGTGGGTTTGTGGTACATATAACTTCTCCACCCTGAGATTGAAAATTATCTGAAAGTTCATTTTCCTGAAGTCAGATTATTTTCAATTTTACATAGTTTCAAAATCTTATTTTTATATTTTATAATAAAGTATACAATAGTAAAAATCATTATAATATAAAGTATTAATGTCCATAAACTAACACTTTTTATTTGCACTTTATTGACCATTTCACTCATTTCACTATATTCACTGTTTTTACTTTTCTTCAAAATATAATTCAGCATTTGTAGATTTTCCATATTTACTCCATCTAAGTTAACAGGTTTTCTTTTGAAATTATTTGTAACTGGAACACTTGGTAAATTTATCAATGGTAGTTTAGGAATATGTAAGTTCATTCCTCTGAACAGTTTCTTCCGTAGAGTAATATCTTCAACTTATATTTTACAACTATCATCCAAAGTTAAAATATAAGTATCAAGAATTTTCGAGTAATCTCATTTTCACAGGTTTTTGTCAAGAACGTTTGGTAACTTGCAAAAATTATCCATATGTTAATTTCAATTTGTTGAACTTTTATCTCTGAAGTTTCGATTAAAATTGGAGAACACGACGTAATATTCAACGTAAATTTCATTAAATCAGTTATACATTGATCTTGTTCCGATACGACTGCACAACTTTCTTTACAAAGAAATAATTTCTCTTCAATCTCGTCGCATGGCTCCATGCAATGTGATAGAGTTCAAATCCTTCACGAGGATAAAAGGATATTTAGGAAATATCAAGGATGTAATATTATTAAAAGTATCAAGGATAGGTAAGGGGAATAACTGGTAATATTTGTAAGTGTTTTTGCATACAATTGAATTGCCAGTACAAATGTAATTTGCCTACCCTTAATATAAGCTTTTATCTCTATATTTTGCTCTATATTAACTAAATTTTCAATACAAATGCCAGTACAAATGTAATTTGCCTACCCTTAATATAAGCTTTTATCTCTATATTTTGCTCTATATTAACTAAATTTTCATAATTAACAGGGAAAATTATATATTAAATTATATTCACATATCTGTTCTCTCAATATTATTTAACAATTCAAATAATTCATTAGTATCAATTATTGATCTGTGTAATATCTTATTTTTACTTAATGCGATTGCTGTATCAATCTCATCTAACTTAGAAATAATTATTTGAAAATTATGAGTTATCAAACTATAAGCATGAGATACTTTATTTTCAAAATAATTTATTTTACTTCTATTCAATGCTTTCTCTATATCAATTAAATTATTCTCAAATTGTATAAAATTATAATAAGAAGTATTAGTAAAATTTACAAAACCATCAACCGTTTCTGCAACCAAAGTAACTTTCTTTGAAATAGCATCTTGCTTAGTTTTAATTTGATTAATTAATTCATCATATTTGATTGCTTAAATTAAAAATTGCATATCTATTTATTTTTTCTTCATTCGTATGATTTAATCACAGTTTAAGTAGATTTTCAGATATTATATCATTTAATTTACGTCTGTTTCCATTTTTCAATTATATTATTAACATGAACATAAAAAAAAACAATGGTAGCCATATCGTAACATCCCTACAATAATTTAGTAGTGAGGCTGCTCAGCCTACAATTCTACTTAAAATTACACAAAATAAATATAATCATTGTGCTGCTGTATCGTCGCTTCCACTTAAGCTACGTACATATTCACATATTGAAAAATAAATTTTATATTTTTAATTCCCATCAAATTTAGGAATCCATTTCACAATTTCATTTGTTATAATCTTCATAGGTTCAATTTTAAATTATTATTTTAAATAAATTCAAATTATCAAAATTGAGTTTGCGTTTGTACAATATAACACATAAAACACACAAAAAATCAAAATATAATTAAAGAAAAGCACATAAAAGTTCAATAAAAACACTTCAAAAATCAATAAAAGCACATAAAACTCAATAAATTCACATAAAACTCAATAAATTCACATAAACATTCAATAAAGACATAAAAATCAATAAATTCACACAAAATTCAATAAAAACGCATAAAAAAAGAAATCACATACAATTCAATAAAAACGCATAAAACGTCAATACATTCACAATAAAATCAATAAAGACACATAAAATCAATAAATTCACATAAAAACAATTATGACGCATAAAAAAACAATAAATTCCCATTAAAATCATAAATTCGCATACAATAAATCAAAAATAACAAGTGTATTGGCAATGTTTGTCCAAAAACACTAAGGGTCAAATAGCAGGGCAAGAATACGGAAAGTGAATGATTTTTGACTCATTTAAAACCGCTCATTCCATTGGTGATTATTCCACTCGCTGAATTGTTTCTCAACTCCTTTTTCCAATACAGTCGTATTTGTTTGGTTCGAGTATTTTTTCCGTGGATTTGTCAGGAACACACTGAAGTTATTCAGGACAGCTGCACCAAATATGTAAGGTGCCTGTTGCGCCAGACAAATTATATTTCACAATTTTTGAATTATACGCCGGACAAATTAAACTTCCACAACTTTAAAAAAAAACCTACCGGCTGCGCCAGACAAATTGGACGGAGCCGAGATTTTAATAAAATAAACAACAAATTAAATTTGAAGTTAATTTTATTGGTCTTACTTTTGACCGTACAATTCAAGCGAAGATACAATAATGTCAATTTATATTTAATTACTTCCTTATATAAGTTTTATAAATGCGTAGGCGATTTCTAGTACATTCTTCATTTGCAATAACAACTAAGTAGTTACATTTCTCATAAAATATCGAGAAAAACATCAATGTACATAAATGCTTCAATCGAGAAAAATATCGAGAAATACATCAATGAATATTCAGCTATGCGCAATTAAATCAAATCAACATTTAGAGTACCTCTACTGCGTATTATTCGTAGAAAAACAACATAAGTACAAAAAGTGCTTATTTGGTACTTTCTCAATCGAAGGAAGTACCAACTTGTATGATTAAATATGTCGCAATTGGACTTCGGTAAACAACGGTGGGTTTGTGGTACATATAACTACCTACATAACAAGCTGATAAACATTCACTTTATTTACAACTAAAGTTGAATGCATTCGACAAGCGTTGGTGTTGAATCATGGTGATAATAACCTGTCGATGCCGCTCATTAAGCTTTTCCAGATGTAGATTGAAGTTAAATTTAAAGTTTGTTGCAGATATTGGGCTTTATGTCCCCGTGGGATTAGATTATTGCCATGTATACGTTGGCTCGTGGATACATCAATTTTATGATGGAATAGCTTTAAATAGCAATATTTAATTCATCCATTTAGAGATGCAGACAAAATAAATGTGGTTATAGCGGGGAGATCAATCCTTGTGCAGACAGAAATTCCTGTTATCAACACACAAGTATACACGTTTTAATTCTTTGAAACTAGTTATTACTGAAGCACTTAGTTAAAACTAGTGTTAACTGTTACAGCAAAAAAAAATCAATTTTAGATAGAAGCTTCTTTAGTTCATATCTATTTGCACACAAAAAACAGCACTCCATTTATTTTTGAATAATTCTAGTTTTAACTAAAGCCTTCAGTAAAAACTAGTTTTGACGAGTTAAAACGTTCGCGTACGATCGTCATCGTTAGCACGCGTTCTAACTGAAAACGGCTTCTTACCGTAACATATACGTTGAAAGAATATCATAAGATGAACTGTGTGATGCACTGCTTTTATCATTATGCGTCATATGGTCTGCTCTAGTTTCAAAAATGTTGACATCGTTGCACGCGAATCCCACACATTTCAACTTGGACATAAATTACACACGAAAATTACTCCCAAAAAGATTAAGCCAGTCTGTCCGTAAGTCACATGGGACCGAGGGGCACAATCATTTGTAATTGTCTTTTCTGAATCTACGAAACGCCGCGAGATATTATTAGCATTGCAAGGGTAAAACGGCGAATCTACACTTGATAGTATTGAAGCGCGATTTTTGGAGTTCGTGGAGAACTTTGCATGATCTTTTGTTGAAGTGATTTAAGAATCTAAAATTTAAAGATCTCGAGTATATACCTCCAAAAAGTCAGATTTTCATAGACGCGTACTTTAATTTCCATTGAATAATCAAAGTCAGTAAAATTTAAATCAAAGCTTGTAGAAACTGGCAACGTGAGTTGATGTTTAAAACCTTTTTTTTTGTTACAAATAATCAATCAGATTTTATTTAAGTTTCCAGTACTAAACTAAAACTTGCTTGCTCTAATTTGTAATAATTATATGTTGACAAGAATGAAAAAAAAACCTTTTTTTTCATCTGATTTGTATTTTTTTGAGTGGAAACAAAATTACGTTTATAATCATAAAGTTGCTATAGAAAACTTTATGTTTCATGCTTGTGTCTCACAATATAGTAATAAAAAATAATAAAAATAAAATTGTTTCCTATTACAAAAAGCTTTGCAACAACCGCAGTATTTCTTCAACCATTGTAAACGGTCTCTAAAGCCTTGAACTATGACAGGGACCGCCAAATAAGTCGCGGTCACGGCATTAGCACTAATGTGGGCTCGGCATGAAATACTGATCTATTGTGTCTATGTCCTAGGAAGCGCTTTTTACACGACTGGCCAAAAAAGGAGTGTAATGCTTTTTGTTATATCTGAAGCCATGTATATGAGTGCCTTTATAATGACGGAAATTAAGTAAAATAATATATGAAATTTACATTGACGGATAATTTTTAAATTACCTATCTAAGTTGCAAATGAACATGGGTAAGAGGAAAATCATGTCAAATGCTCATCTCGCACCCATGCCGGTCTATGATGGGAACGATATTATCGAAGCTGTTGATCATTATGTCTACTTAGGTCAGACGACCCAACTTCGACAAGGAGGAATACAACTCGGATGGGCAGCGTACGGGAAATTACGCCATATCTCCTCGTCACAGATACCGCAGTGCCTCAAGATGAAAGTTTATAATCAGTGCGTGTTGCCAGTAATGACATACGGCACTGAGACGTGATCGCTAACTATTGGTCTTATACACAAGCTCAAAGTCGCGCAGCGTGCAATAAAGAGAGCTATGCTCGGAGTTTCACTACGTGATAAGATCCGTAACGAGGAAATCCGTAGATCAAGGTTATCGACATAGCTCTCAGAATTTACAAGTTGAAATGGCATTGGACAGGCAATATAGTTCGCAGAGCCAATAACCACTGGGGAATGAAGGTTCTCGAATGGTGGCCACGAACAAGCAAGCAAAGTGTAGGGAGACCCCCACACGTTGGACGGATGAAATTGTAGCCATCGCAAGGAGTCGGTGGATGGTGGCGGCACAAGAGCTTTCATCGTGGCACTCTTTGGGGGAGACCTATGTTCAGCAGTGGACTTCTAAAGGCTGAAATGATGATGATGATAATGATGATGATGATGATGATGATGATGATGATGATGATGATGATGATCTAATATGCCAAGAATGAATCGTTGTCGTTGTCCCCTTAGAACTTGTTCAGGAATATGTTTACCTAGGGCAGACTATGCAATTAGGTAGAAAAAACTTCGACAGGGAAGCCGATAGGAGGATTCAGTTGGGATGGGCAGCATTTGGTAAACTACGTCAGGTCTTCTCGTCGTACATACCACAGTGCCTAAAGACGAAAGTCTTAACGCGTGCGTTCTACCAGTTATGGCCTACGGAGTCGAAACGTGGACACAGTGAGGCTGGTCCACAAATTTAAAGTCACTCAGCGAGCTTTAAGATAGCTATGCTCGGAGTTTCTCTTAAGGATAGAATCTGAAATGAGGAGATCCGCCGGAGGACAAAGACAACCGACATAGCTCAAAGAATTAGCTAGTTGAAGTTGCAATAGGCCCGTCACACAAATCGAAGAATCGACAAGCGTTTGGATAAATTAGTTCTAAAGTGGAGATCGAGTTTACCTAAACGTAGTGTAGGGCCCCCGCCAGCGAGACGGAGTAACGACTTGTTCAAGGCGGCTGGTAGCGACTGAATGAGGAGAGCCAAAGAGATAAAATGATGAAAAATAATCGAATAGAAAAAGTAGCTTACTTTCGCCAACCTACACGTAGATCTATAGGTTATTTGATTGTAAGTTAAGTTAAACCCGGGATCAATCAACTGGTCCTTAATCAAAATGTAAAGGTAGAGCAAAGAAAGGAAATAAATATACAAATTAAAAAAAAAACAGAAATAAATCAGAATTATCTTTTTAGTTTTTCTCTCAGAATTTAAATTTCCCGGAGGAATGGGTCCTTTACTAAGAAATTACAGTTTGTTTAATGTCGCATAGTTTGTTACTTTGTCACTAACTACCACAAAATTATACCATGTTGGACAGGTGATAATATGAAATTGTTTTTTTAATAATCTGCTGGTTAAGTTACAATGTGTTTTTTGAATGAAATCAGCTTTTTTGTTGAAGAAACTTACACATATCATCAAACTTGGTTAGTTTTAGACCCCTGATTCAAAAACGTTTGCAGATTATTCTTATTTTATTACACACAATACTTCGTTACTGTTTTCGAAACTTAAAAACAATAAAAATGTTTGATTTTGTGCAAATGTTTTTATTATTAATTTTTATAGTTGCCTATCCGTCAATTAACAAAAAATAATGAAATAAATAATATCTTGTTTTTTTTTTCTGTTGCATTATTGTGTTATTTGATAGTTGACAGCATGTCCTAACACCCTGCCTCGGTATCGTGACCAATAAACAATAATCCTTTATGTATGTATGTAGGTACCTATGTGGATGTTCCACCATAGCGTCGTCCCTATTGATCCAATTATGACAAACAAGGTGTCAAACAATTCGTCTTCAGGTATAGAGTGACCTAAGCTATTTTTATTACCCGACTACTGCGAAGCAAAGGAATGATTTTGTGTTCAAACTAAAAAACTTGGTCCGATTTTAACAAGCGAGGTATCAATCGATTCGTCTTCATCACAAGAGTGTCATAGAGTATTTTGTACAAGAGTTTTAGTTTTTGAACTTGTCTTGTTTGCACCTCTAGTTATAGCACTGACCTGTATTAAACTCACGTACATAATAGCTCAGTGAGTTATGGTATTTGTATACTCTTTGGTTATTGCGACATCCAATTGTCAAATACTATAGAGTTTAATCATAAAGTTCTGACAATCGTAAAATCTAAGCACTGCGCCCACGTGTACTTTAATGTGAACTAAGAACACTCAATTTATATTCAAATCGATATTTCGTGTGAATAGACCTTTATATTAATTACACGACTATGATAAAGGAACAGAATATATCTCTTGTTTGTTCAGTTGATTAAATTATAAAGCCCATATTACATTTATGCAATTACTTTCACGAAAGTATTTCGTCGTTTTAATAACAAAACACTTTCACAAAAGTACGCTCATGAAAATACTTCCGAATTAAAAACGTGAAGAGAATGATTTTAAAATCCACGAAGAAAGTGTATAAAATACAACACGTGGAAAACTTAACAAAGTAATAAAAAACTGCGGTGATTTAATTATCATTACTTCTTTACATTTACGTCATGAATTCTTCTAATAACTTGTTTTGTTTGGAATTTCCTTCTACGCTTAAAATACTGCATAAAAAGCAAATCAAATCTTTTTCTAAAAGACGCAAACAAAATGGCTTTCCCTTATCACTTTATTGTCTAGGACATCCGCCATTTGAGAGTTTAATAAATATAAGTATAATAAAAAAGGGTATTTTTTCAATGAATGTTACTTATTATGTATGTAAGATATTTTTATGGTGTTTCCACTTATTACCTTTTTAGTTTTTTTAAATTTTTGTCATTGGTTTGTGAGCTACCCTGAAAGTTTCAGCCAGATAGCTAATACAATACATAGATACATAGATACATACAAAATAAGTTAAATAAAAGATATTAAAATAGCGGCACCCCACGGTTTCAACCGCGTGAACAATGTTGAAAATTGATGATGATGAAAATTTGTGATGATGAAAAGTAGCCTATGTGTTAATCAAGGGTATATTTCATCTCCATTCCAAATTTCATCAAAATCCGTTGAGCGTGAATGGTATGGTTTGTGTGTGTGATACCACACACAAACAGACACAAACTTTCGTCTTTATAACATTAGTGTGATAAACCATCATTCTGAAAATTGAGGTAAAGGAACAACAGGTAACGAATAGTATTCGATTATTAGGTGGGATTGATTATGACTCAACTCATGAGAACATAGCTAAAATAATTCACATAAATCTCAACACCTCCCATTTCTAGAATACTAGTTTAGTTAACACGATGTTACTACTCTGTGGTGTCGTAGCTTAGTAAACTCGTACAATGTCGCGAATAACAAAATAGTGACGTGGCCTATTAACTTATCGATTTATGGCAGTTAAAATTTATCGTAAATGAATATTTATCGCTGTATAATTGTTTCGCGGTTTGTTTATGTGCAAATTTATGTTTGCCGACAAACTGTTAGATCGTGGTATTAAGTAGAATAAAAATAAAATATTATGGTCAGGTGTTTGACCTCTAAACTTTTTTAGTAAAGACAGAAATAAACCTAGATCTAATATGGAACTTTTTTCAGAAAATTGTATTGCTGAAGTCATATTACATTTTAATCAGTTAATAAACATAACGATGTATAAATGTTTATTTTTATTTATGTCTAGCTAGGCAGCACAGGAGGAAAAGTGGAAGGAAAGAGACCCAGGAGTTGAAATCTGATACGACGGTCTGACCAGGTGTCGAAACAACTAGACGTAGTATCTAATAGTGGATTGCCACTGTGCCCGAGACCGTCACAGATGGCGATGGATCGTTAATGAAAAAGTTGATCGGATGCATCACGATAGACATCACATCTCGTTTTCACACTGCTGACAGTGAGCAAACGACTGAAGGATGAGCTAGGCAATCGTTTGACCACGATCTCACTGGATGGAAAGCGATGATGAGGTCGAAAGTGTAGCACGCTTGCCTAGTTACCTATTCACTCTAGACTTGATTTACTCGAGTCATAATTTACCGGAAACACTGACGACGATAGAGCACTCCACTCCTTTGCAGTAAAGCCTCGTTCATGTGTGTGGTATTCCTACTATAAGAGGGTGGCGCTTTGTCGATCGTCTGGTCGTATGGTCGAGGGTAGAAAGATGATGCAGGAATCATTATTTCATCATCACCATGAACCATATCTGTCCACTGCTGGACGTAGAGCTCTCGTAATACATGCCACTGAGCAAAAAAACCACCCACATCGGAAAATATTAGGAGGTAGAAAAAAGGTTTGTGTGAACAAGGATGCGGTAAATATCCACCTCTTAATCCACCATGCTGGCCAGTGTGGGTTGATTTCAGTATTTTCCTTTCGATGCCAAACTAGTTCCCACCTCCACCCACCTATTGCTAACCTCGTCACAAAACTTAAAGCGACAAATTCGTAATGCACAGCCACACGAAACGTCGTGAGAAATTCGTCTTTGGCCTCTAACGGTTATTGCCAACATTAATTTTGTCGATTTGACACGAACGCGTCGACTGCCGTCCAACGATTATCGCTTGTTATTATAGATTGTTCGATGCAATCAGTGGGCACAAGTTAAAAGCTGCTATCAACAGCAAAAATAATAATAATAAAAAATAAGTTATTTTTAATTTTTTTATTCAAATGAATTGTCGCGCTCTCACTATTTTGCACAATTTGTGCGAGCGCGACGGCAACACACATTTTTATGCGAGCGATAGATATAATTAGTGAGACATCATTGTACGAATTTCTTCCTTTATCGCGGTTAAGCTTTAGCTGATTGGTGATGGACTGTGTTCTTATTCAATATGACCATCCGGCAACGTAACGCGCTGCGTCAAGATACTCGTATCTGCATGGTTGTTCGTGTATGTTCGAGAATTGTCGTAATTTGCCGAACGTTTACAACGCGGCACGACGTGTGTGAATGGTCATAAGGGCCCTGGTGTCTTGTCTGAGAACCACCGAAGATCTTAATAGCTATTATCGAAGCTAGCTAAAGCACGGCCGCAATACAGAGATAAATCCGTACAGTGACCCCTCACTACTTATCTCTATCGCTTACACATAAATGTGTATTGCCGTCTCTTTCGCACATATGTGCGAGTGATAGAGATATGTAGTGAAGGGTAATTGTTGTTCTTGGTCATTGGATGTTTCTTTTATATAACATTAGTCTAGTATAATTTTTATCAAAATTAGTTCAGGTTATTTTTTTAGAAAACCAATTGATGTCGATGTTTTGGTTCAATTAATTATTATCTTGCAATCTAATAATTTTGTTAATTCCTATTCCTATTATCCTGATTAGGTTTTACGCAAACCCACTTTGTAATCGACTTCACAAAAAGAGGAAATTCTTTGTTCGACTGCTTTTTTAATGTTTTTTGTTTGTATTTTTTCCGATTTTTCCGTTAATTGCAGACCAATTTTGGAAATAATTCTTCTTATTTTTAATTGTAGTTCTCCAGGTTAGTCCCATAGAAATTGTATCAAAGTTGGATGAATGGTTCATTTTTAGTTATTAGTTAATCTATTTGAAGTCCATTTTTTGTACCATGGAGTTTTGTACAGCACTTGTACCATTTGCACTTCATCACAGGGTCTACAGAAACTAGTTTCTGTAAAATTATTGACTAGCCTGAAAATTAGATTGACTAGCGCCAATCAAATAGAGGGTGAAAAAAATATGTGAAAAGTTTTAGTACGTCTCTGGAAAACTTTTTACATTTTATTTACTCCGGTGCAGGCCAGTTTTCACCACTATCTCACCTGATGGAAAGCGATGACGTGTCTGAAGATAGCACACTTGCCCAGAAATTTAATCGCTGATTCCTTCTTTCTACACCACCGAGAAAAAAGTGGTCTCCCACGGCTATTACGACAAGTGCTTTATCCGAGTGCTAATTGTGCACGTTTGATTTTTTGTCCAATTTGCGACTTCTACCACACTAGGAAATCGATTTAACTCAATGCGATCGATTTGCCATTTGTTTTTATGGTTCCGTAGGCTGACCTTATCCATCTAACCGTCTGTCATCAACAACCAATATTAGTTCAACCATAATATACCTCTCCCAAGGCGCGCCACTGAGCCCAATCACGGCTCTTCTTTTCCAATGACTGCCACCAGATCCAATGACTGCCTGCAGATCGTCGCTCCATCTAGCCGGAGGTCATCCTACACTACGTTTACTGATTCGCGGTCTCCACTCTAGAACTCGTTTACCCCAACGGTTATCGGTTCTACGACAAATGTGTTCAGCCCATTGCCACTTCAGCTTGCTTATTCCATGAGCTATGTCGGTTACATTAGTTCTCTACCGAATTACCCCATTTCGAATTCGATCTTTCAGAGAAACTCCAAGCGCAGCTCATTCAATACCTTGCCGAGCGTCTTTGATAGCCTGTGGACCAGTCTCACCGTCAGTGTCCACGTTTCGGCTCCATATGTCATTACGGGTAGGACGCACTGGTTGAAGAATTTTGTCTTCAGGCATTATGGAATGGGCGAAAAGAAGACTTGACTAAGTTTTTAAAAGCTGCCCAGCCCAGCTCAATCTTCCTACTGGATTTCATAATCCTCCTTCTCAAAATTGTTTGTACCTACTTTAATAATTTGTCTAAGGTAAATGTACTCTTATACCATTTCGAGAGGCATTATGCCACTGACTACAATTTTTTTCCGGTTCAATATTGTCATTGATCATGATTTTTGTTTTGTCTATGTTCATGCGGAGACCAATAACCGACTAACCATCTGAACCGTATCAAAATTTCTCTCCTTCTAAATGGATCATTGAAGGGGACGCTTTATAGCGATAAGATCACCTTCAAAAAGTCTAAGTTATTTATACGTTTTCCTTTGCTTTATTTTAGAGTACAATAACAAGTAGAGACCTACTCTGTGTCAAAATCTTCCTTTATAGAGTTTCCGTGACAGTATTTGTCAGTATGTCTGTTTTAATTATAAGTTATATTCTTAGCCTAGTTGTGCCCGGCTTTGACTGCGTAATCATTTCGCTGGGTTGAAAGTAATCTGTGTGTTATTCTAGGACCAAAAGCACCTACAAAGTGCAATGTACTACATATCCTCAAAATTTGTTCAACCGTTTTAAATAGTTTTTTATCGATTGCTCGGCTTTTACTGATAGAGATACCAAGTACTTACATCAAATTTTAAATCAAACACTGAGCTATCCAACAGTGAAAACTGCATCGCAATCGGTCTAGTACTTTTTACGTGATGCTTGAATAGACAAACAAACAGACGAACAAACAGAAGGACACCATTTATTAAAATGTTATATTCTTGTTCAATAGCTTATTTTAAGTACACTAGACATTTTTTTGGTGCTTACTGCTTTAGTATAAGTATAGATAGATATAGAAGATAAGATAAGATAAGAATATACACCGGACGTTCTACGTTTTTTTCCTTTTTATTGAAATTCGTACTGTTATGTTTTTGCTGTAATAATTTTATTGGAAATTGTGACTTGAAGTACCTAGATTAACAGCACTTATAGGTGCTGTTAATACTTGTGTGCTTTTAATAATATTTTTAAAGCAGTTATAGTAACTGTGAGGAAAAAGTGTATAAATCTTTACAACAAAAATAATAGACAAGTATTCAAACTAAAAATAAACCGTACACAAATAAAATAAATGAAGATGACCTACAGAACCCTAACATATACGTGCCAGCCTCGCATTTGTTTGGTTATTTTATTCAAATGTTAGTTAAAAACGCGAGCTGAACTAGGAAACGAAACAAAGGTCAGGTACATCATGACTTAAAGTTTACTGTTAAATATTGTAATGACCGTAATTGACAATAAGCCTTGCTTGATGCATTAATGAATTACTGCATCGTGCTTGTTTTTTTAATGGATTTAGTTATTCACTTATTATAAGTTAATATTTCGTTACCTTCCATTTTTGCGAATCATTGTAGAAAAACAATGAAATTATTTTATTCAAACTTAAATTGTGCACATTTCTGAGACAAATTTAATTATATTATTAAAACAAAAAAGAAAAAAAATATATCAAAAAGAATGGCAAAATAATGAAAATAGTAAAAATCAACGCAGTGAGAAAAATATATCAAAATGAACAGAATATATAAAAGAACATTCTTTCCCAAGTAACGAAACAACCCTTGCCTTCACAAACAAGGTAAAACCTCAATCCCGAACAAATATTTCTACAAAAGATGTTTTAACTGCTTTTCCCTTTTTGTTGTGTCAAAGCATACTTGATCCATTGGACAAATCCGCGGTAGACGCTATAGTTGGTCTTTAGGGTGGAAAACGGACAAATCCATGGGAAAAGCCACCAAAGCAAATATTTGAAAAGTTCGAGCGAGCACCTGCGGTCACCACGTACTGTCCACTTGATTGTAGATTTGTAGAGCTGGTAAAACCATTAGGTTTTTTTCGACAGTTAACCCTTTCTGTTCCACGGAGTCACTATCGTCACATTTTACATTGTTTTTCTATGGTTATAAAAATGCGTGGTTAATTAAATAAGTTATGAAAGTTCTAACCGTTGATCTAGTTATCTAGTTTACTTAATTATTATTATGAGGTTACAGTAATGGTATGCTCCATAGTAATATAAATTCATATACTAGATTTTCAGAAGGAGCTTCCCTAGTCAACTCTGTTTTGTATTTTTATTTGACATGATTCATTTTGTACTTTGAATGATCAATTTTTTAAATCAATGCGAAATGTAGAAGTATCGATCAATCGATAAAAAACTATTTCTCAGCTGAACGAATTTGAGAAATTAGGTAAATTCTAAAATCATTTATATATACCCATATACCATACATTTACATATATATACCATACATTTACCCATAGTACAGGTTGTCCTAGTTTGGGGCTATATAATTGGCGTGAATTGTCCTGTTTTTATGAATATATCGTAATAATCGATTCAGAATATAACAAAACATTGTGAATCGCAATTATTTAAAAAAAAAACCTTCATTTGTAGAATTGTCTTTCAATGACCAAACAATGGACCCCATTGTTCAAAAAAGTAAAAGGTTTTTTTGTTGCCATTTATCTCAAAAACCAAGCAACTTTCATAAAGGTCGAGTTGTACTCATCAGATTGGATCTGACCAGGGCCATATTTCATAAAGCGACAAATCATAATAAAACTACAAATATCAGTCGAATACGCAAAACCTGCGTTTCATATATTGAACAATCACGACATTTCGGTAGTTTGACTGACATTTGTCTATTCGATTGACATTTGTCAGTGTACTATATTTTTATGAAATAGCCTGGCGGATCAGCTCTAATCGTTTGGTCTTTGGCTTTTGATACACCTTGTTTAAATAGATACTTTAGATCACACACATGCTTTTCATACACATCATACATTTTTGAGTTATGTGTCATTTATTATTGTACTCACAGCTCTGTACAGATGTCACATACGAAAAATTTCCGCACTCTTTCCCCTTATTTTATTTCTCGACTCAATACGCTCTCTATTTTGGTCCTCCGCCTCAAGTGTTTGCCCTTTTCCCTTTGTGAGGAGTCCAAAGGGTCCGCGAGAAGAATACCAAGTGAGCCCTTTAACTTGGCCCTTCACTTGTTCCTTCAAGTGTCGAATGACCGTTTCCTTTGCTATTTTATTGCTTGTCCTTCGTACACCGTAATTGTATTAGGTGCGCGTGAAATACCAAGGGTTGGGGGTGCAAGATTGTTTATGTAGGTTGTAAAAATGATGGTTAATACTGGTTGTGGCTGTAAGAAGGAAACACGAAATAATTAGGTGGGCTACGGACTCTGCGTGATACTCTAATTGACTGGTTGTTTTTATAGAGTGATTCGATCGCAATATTTATTATTAGTTTTCCCGCACACGACTTCATCCGCGCGGACTACTGTTTATTGCGAAAAAAGCATCCTATGTTCTTCTAGGATATTAATTAACATTTTTCCAGTTTTCCCGTGACTTACAGTATACCCAGATAAAAATCCTATGTTTCATTCTAGCGTATATGCTATCTCCATTCCAAATATCATCAAAAACAGTCCAGCCGTTATCGCGTGAAAGCTCCCCAAACATATAAACAAACAAACAGACAACGTTTCACTTTTACATATTGGTATGGATATTAGCACTCGCCTGTCCTCGGGCCACTTTATGAATGAATCATTAAAAAACAATGGAAAAGCGTAAAAAAACAAACGCGATGTACATATATAGTCCTACGGAACTATGTACTGGAGTATAGCTGCTGAACAGCATTTACTTTTCGGTTCAACGGTAGGTATATTTTTTCAGTACAAAATTGTTATACAGATCCAACCAGTGAACTGACTGAAATTATGAGTAGATAGATAGGTTACACTATTTTAGGTCAAAATTTTCCATTATGATAATAATTACAAAGTAATCAATATGCAAGTAGGTACTTACTAAATATCGTAGTCAAGACGCAATCTTTATGTTTTATATTGTACTAGCTGGGCCCGCGGATTTGCCCGCGTGGTATTTTTTCTGGGATATAAGGATCCTGAGATATTCCAAACCCAAAGTAACAAAATCATCAAACATCGTTCAGACGTCAATTGGTTGTTTATCGATTGCTCGAATTCTACTTATCAGATTAAGATACCAATTACAGCAGTTTTTAAGTCAAACCACTTAGTGTTGCGGTTTTCACTGTTGGATAGCTTACTATCCAACAGTGAAAACCGCATCGCAATCGGTCTAGTAGAGTTTACGTGATGCGCGAACAAACAGACTAACACAGCCAACAGAAAAACACGAATTAAAAAAGAACTTGTTCAGTAGCTTATTTTAAGTACGGTACCTAAAATAGAACTCTTTTTTAAATCTTCTTTGTACAGACATTTTGGTAGTTACTACTCTATTCTAAGTAAGTCAAGAAGATAGATAGTAGATTTCCTTTTCTCTACCTACCTCAAAAGGATCACGGCACTGTAATTATTAATATCAAACAATAAAAATAACAAGCACAAATTAAAAATGTATGTAACCCCAACACCCCCCGTTCTCCCCCCCCCCCCCCCCCCCCTCCATATCTAAGAACCATTTCGATCACACCAGCTTTCAAACATTAAAAAACCCATCAAAATCGGTTCATTAGTTTGGGAGCTACGATGCCATAGACAGACACACACACCCTAAACTTATAACACCCTCTCTTAAAGTTCGGGAATTAAAAATAAGCTATTATTAATAAACTTGACGTTGTTTTTTTTTAATCAACTGTTCCTTTTACATACCAAAGTTGTCTAAACTTGTCATAACTACGATGAAACATGAATAATAATTATTATTGTTATCTCCGTAAAGCGATCGTACTTGGAGACTGTTGTGACCCGCCTCAGGCGGTGTTTCCCCTACCCTATGCCTAGATGTGGCAAAGACTATGACGATGAAGGGGATATTCACATCTGAACCTACATAATTTTACCTATTTTTCTGTTTAGCGTGTCACGAGGCGGTCCAGGGCTTTGTGTTTGTTCCACTAGCCCCGGGACCAAGCCTCAGTGGACAACATAAAAGGTCAGGAACTATTGGAGCATTTGGTGATTTCCATAAACAGCGGCTTCAAACAAAACGAACACTAACGACGGAATTATTATATATATTTACAAGTTGTAATAAACTTATTTATGTATTTTATAATATTCTTTCGTAAAATTACGGTTTTGCTAATGCAATCAATGTCCGAATGACAGGTTATTTGAATTTTGAATTAATAATGACAAACTATCAAATGGAATGAAATGGATTATGAAAGAATTAAGAGATCAAATGAGTATTATTACGAAATAGGTTTGACCTCGTTACAAGTGTGATTAGTGCTTTTGGGAAAATTATTTATATATTTCATGGTGCGACATTGTCAATCACAACAATTAATACATTACTATACATTTGCGAAGTTATTAACTATTATCAAGCCGGGATGGATTGATGGGAGGAGAACAATTTCTACAAGCTTTTATTTAACTTGCAATGCTTGTGTGTTAGTTTGTTTAGGTCAACTCTTTCAAGCTGAATTAGAATGACTTCCTCTTTGAATTTTTGCATGTTGGTTCAGTTCCGATGACAATGCATTTTATGGTAAGCATGACCTGAATCGACATCCAAGAACAGCTCCAGATGAAGAAACCCTTCAACGGTTAAAAGCACAGACACGAAATTTTGTGTACGCATTTTATTATCATAGCCATTATAAAAGCTAGTTATAAAAATTTCATTTTACTATTATTTTAATGGACTTTGGAATAAGTAATTCGATTGTTTGTTTTTTTTTTGTGTGTTCACTCAATCTTCGTGATTTTTAAACAGATCTGGATGTTTTATTTTTATTTGTATGGATTGGCTTTCAGTGTGGTACTGTACTTTTACTTTTCATAAAAAATATTTTTAATAATTATTTTGAAATGAATTGTTATTCGTTTTTAAATATATTTATGTACTTTTGTTTCGAAGAATTATGGTAATACGAGTATAAGTGACCGCACAGAGTTACGTGAAAAGTGTAACAATGTGCCGCGCGCGCTCATTGGTCAACTGTTTCACTATAATTACTATTATTTCTTCTAGGCCTGGGGTTTATCATATTTTTAACGGTTTTTTAGGAGTTGAGCTCTACTTTCGACAATTTCCTCTCCTATGTTGAAAGAATTTGAGTAAAAGTCTATTTGGTTATTTGATTTTGTTCAACATTATTTTTCTAGCAGATTACAAAATCGCTTCATCTTCTGACTCGTATTTTCATCAAATAATTCTTGTCTAAACGACACAACACAAATTCTTCACTGCGACTACACCCTATTAGGCAAAATCTCTATCCTCCCAAATCATTGACACACCTACGCTCAGCACAGCTCAGGGCATGATCTCCACAACCCATGTCTAATGTTAAAGACAATGGCAGCATTTAGATATTGTTAAGTACCATAATGTGGCGTACTTTGGATAAATAATACGGCACGCTTGGGGATGGACGTGCTAATGTTGTTAAGAGTTACCAGCAGGACCTAGTGTTGAATAGCAGTAAGAATAGCAATTATTAAACATACTTACGGTTTCGGTATTGATCTCATTTCGTATGTTTTTATGAAAAAACCTGTATCTCTTGCAAATTAAAAAACAAGCAATTATTATTATTAAACAAGCCTAGAAAGGCGAACATTGTTATTCTACGTCAACAACTAACTGCCGTACTCATAATTAATTAACGCTAATCAAGTACTAAATCTCTTGTTTTGTATCGATTTTGACAACGTTAATTGTGGATTATAAGAGTGGCAGTTAAGCATGTTTGGTGTTCTAGGATTACTAACCTCGGTCAGCGACTCCCGCTTTTGCTATAGCTCTGCATCATCATTAGCCTATATCTGTCCAATGCTGGACGCAGGCCTCTCCTAATGCACGCCATTGAACTCAGTCTTCAGCTCTCTTCATCCATTTTCTGCCAGCCGCTTTTCGCAGGTTGTCACTCCATGTGGCCACAGGTATCCTACACTACTTTTGCCTAAACGTGGTCTCCTCTCGAAAACTCGTCTACCCCAACGGTCATCGGTTCTTCGGGAAATATGACCAGCCCACTGCCACTTTAGCTTGTTTATCCTTAGAGCTATGTCGGTTATCTTGGTTCAATGTCGAATAACTTCATTACGAATCTGATCCTTCAGAGACACTCCAAGCATACCTCTTCATAGCTCGTTGAGCGACCTTATATTTCTAGTGTGCTACTCTACTATAGCACTACTGTTAAAATATTAGTGGGGCTGAACTAAAGTAAATTTGTTTCAGTCCCACAAATATTTTTGTTACTCAAAACCCGGAAGACAATGACGTACTTCCTATCCATAAGTCGTCTACAGTTTTGTTATTCTACCGCAGTCAACAATCTTCATGTACATGCAGTATACATTTTTCTTTGTTGGCACACAGCTTAATTTTTTAAGCTAGGATTGGACGAAATATTAGTTGACTAGTTTTATGGCTTCGCACGCTTGGTCATTCCTGTAGTAAAAAAATAAAATAAAAAAATAATAATGAAAGTACTTTAAAGTAATTCAAAGATATAAAATACCAATGTACCAACATTTGATCAAAATTCCTGCAGCCGTCTAAAGTTTTATTGGCTGCTCGGCTTCTACTCATCGGATTGAGATACCACGTACCCCGTAGTTTTTAAGTCAAACCTTAAGCTACCCAACAGCTACCCAACAAACGATCGCAATCAGTCCAGTAGTTTTTACGTGATGCGCGAACAAACATACAGACAAACAAACAGACAGAAACGAATTTAAAAAAATAAATTATTCTTGTTCAGTAGCTTATTTTAAGTACCTAACCTAGTTATTTTTATTTTATTATCTTCTTTGTACAGACTTTTTCGTTCTTATTGCTTTATTATAAGTATAAATTGGAAAACAAGGCAGCTTAGGTTATTTCATTTTTATTTGAAGATTTGAGAAGATTGAAGTTAGGTACTTGGAAATTGAGACGTTTTACGTGCAAGTATATTTATCAAACTAGGATGACTTCATAGACTTTATTACACCATTCATCTCACGACTACCTCCTTACAAGCCAGTACGAATTGCACAGCCTTGGAGGACTCCCTTCATGCTAATACCATCCCTGAGAAAGATCTCGCCGATTACGAACGCTTAATAACAGTAGGCGTGCTTATATTGTTATTTAAAAGCTGGGCTATTAACTTGTTAAATCGCCGGGAATCGTCACGAGCTGTGCTTAAATGTTACCAAGTTACTGTACCATTGTTACTAAACTGACGGAGCTTTTAGTGTATCTGTGAGTACATTATTGTTTATGATGTTGCGAAGTGATGTAGTGATGAATTGTGTTGCTAATGGCAGAGGTTGCTGTGGAGTAATGCTGATTGCTTACTTAAGGCCCAGTTCTAGCACTTTTAGCAATTTTAGATCATTTTTGAACATCTGTATCTTGTTTTATAATTAACCCAGAACTATGAAATTGGTATCACATCAAATTTTTACTATTATCTCGTACGTGGTAAACACATAAACATGATTAGTATGAATTCACTCGATAAAAAATAATATCAAAGGTAACACTACTTTATGCTTAGAACATTGATTGGAAAGAGACCCCGTCTCGAAGATATCGTCACTAAATGATATCAAAGATATACCAAGAGAAAGAACTTATTATGATTGAGAAAATGGCTAGACACTTTTTAATTCAAAGCTTTAGTTTTCCTACAAATAAATAAAAAACTTAAATTTGCCTCCCGAGATGCAACATATTACTGGCACCCAGCCTTAACAGCCTCTTACACGGGTCGGTTTGTAGTTTGGTACGAATCCTTTTCAAACGAATTGTGTTATAATGCCTTTGTATTAGCAGGGATCGCATCACCACATTTGCATTTTTATGCTGTTTAGTTTAAGTACTGAGTTATAACTATGTTGCTTGTGTCCGTCAACAGCAGAACCGATGGAACTAGATTCAACCGCTGGCTTAGCCGCAAGCCGCAAATCTTTAGACATTCTCTCAAGCAATTCTACATGTTAATATAGCAAGACACCAGAGGTGACGTCGTGAAACGTTGCTAGTACACTTATATATGCATCCACAGTTCCATAACCTTCTTCAGATGTATCTTCCACGGAGGATGTATTCACTCCACTTTAATCACCTTTCGGTTATCGCTAAAAGGCCGCTGGAGTGAAACGTAGAGAATAGCGGCCCGCGGCCGTCGCGCCCACATGCAGATGGGCTTATACGTCTCCTGTCCGCTTGTGAACGGGACGGGGTAAGACCTAGTGCAGACATGCTAGGATATTTGAATACAAGTAAAAAACTCTATTGTTTTATTTCCATTGGTTTGGCAAAGTACTGGAAGAGTGATGGAAAACAGTTGATGTAGGAAAGGATAGTTGGGCATAAAACAACCATAGATGACCCCAGATGGACTTATGCGTCTTCAGCCCGCTTGTGGGTGAAACTTGTGACGTGCAGGATATTAGAGGCATGAAATAAATGTTCTCATATGATTTCATGATAATTTAAAAAATAACTTATTGTTGTAGAGAGAAGAAGAACTTAATGATATTTCAATACTCGTTTGGCCATATCATTAAATATCATTAATGTAGGGTTTTCATGATATCAAACGTGCTCAACGAGATAGGTTTTTAATGCTGAAAAAATACCACGAAGACGAAGGCGGGAGCTTCCTGCCTTTGCCTTCTAACCATACCATGACCAAGTCGAACTTCCGCCCTCGCCTTCTATTGTACGATATGATCACTAGAAATAATGTTTGACCATGTCATGAAGTAGCCGTGCGTTTAGTGCGTTTAGCTGTTCTTATCATCAATAACTGATTATTCATTCATTAGGCCAAAAAAAAACTTGATGTGACTGAATTTCATAAATAATTTCATAAAATATAACTTTTTCATGATGTAGCAAACCATTTCATGAAATGATTAAATCGCCACGACATATAGATCAGTGGATAGGAAACTTGATTTCCAACAGCAGAAACGTAATAGCTAATCATGAAGTTACATGTATGCTGTCTGTGCACACCCTTAGCCCCGCAAGCGTAGACCTTACGCGGATGCAGTCCAACCTAATAATTTCTTAATGTCATGCGCTCAGAGGGGAATTATTGTTTTGTATTACAATAATACAGTACTTAGGTCTTCAAGTATAGATCGGTCGAGGTACTGATGATTGCATTGTGGTCGCAACTGGGTCGCCTCTATAACAAAATATTGGAGGATTAGGTAGGTATAGATTGAATTCGTTTTGCGTTGGACATAACTAGGTGACTTCTCTTTGTATTGAGACAAATACCCTGGCTCCCGTATCACTAAACAAATACCCTGGCTCCCGTATCACTAAACAAATACCTTGGCTCCCGTATCACTAAACAAATACCCTGGCTCCCGTATCACTAAACAAAACGCAAGATGCGTGTTTTAAATTAAACCAAGTGACAATAGGATAAAACAGCCGAGTTTTTTTTAAATTCACGGATATCATTTCTTACTAGACGCGGCTTTGCCCGCGTGTTAATTTATCTTGATTAAAAGTATCATATGTGTTATTCCTGGATCTAAACTACCAATATACCAAATTAGATGGAAATTCGCTCAGTGGTAGAATAGTTTTTCTTATCAATTTCTCGACTTTTCTCGTCGAATTGAGCTGCTAGATTTTAAGTCAGATCATAAGCTATCCCACAGAGGAAACCGGAATAAAATAGGTCCAGTAGATTTTACGTGATGCGCGAACATACAAACAGACAGACAGACGGACTTATTTTTAAAATGTTTTTATCTTGATCAGCAGCTTATTTTACTTCCCTTTGACAAATTTTTATTTAATTATCTTCATTGCACAGACTTTTTGTTACTTACAGCTTTAGAAGTAAGTATAGAATTATAGATTTAACGAAAGAGTATTTATCACCAATCATAAGCAATATTCATGTATTTACTAAACTGCACATGAATAGCGCAAGAGTGGTGGTAGATTATATACCAATATTACAAATTTAAAAGTTTAAGGGTCGGGAAGGCTTAATTTGAAGTTGTAGATCCCTCAACACCATTGTTTACGAGTCTCATTGTTTATAACAATAAATTGTGCATTATCTCACATACACACTGAACTCAAAAACTTAGATTTAAAAGATGATGAAAGAAAAAATAAACTTTAAGACAATTTTTCGACATGTCATGTTTGTGAAACAGAGGGTCTATTAAGTACAACCATTGGGATGTACTCTTTGAGTAAACGAAATCACGAATAGTATAATTATTTCGCAGAGGATTACCTGCAGTAGCAAATGGACGCCATTATATTTTTGAAGCTTGCCATATTTTGCTGCGACGTGATAGTGCAAGATGGGCTAGAATTTCTGTTGTCACGTAAAGAGGTCACTGGGAAGGGCCAGTTAGGAAATACTGCTATTTGACCGGTTAACGGACGAAGTCCGGACTTTATTATCATTCTTCTCTAGTGACATAACAAGTTTGCAAAAACAAACGTGCAAATTAATATTTGTCATCGATATAAAGTAAAGAGTATATGAAAAGCAAACAAAAATGTTCAAAGCCACCAATGGTCTAACGTGGTAATACTTAAACAATACAATGGGCAAAAAACCGCGCAAACAATTCTAGCAATAATTGGTCGGCCTCTTCTGATGGAGTCGCCTAGGGAAGTTCTTTTGCCAGATATTTAATCACCAAGAACAAAAACAAACAAAAAAAAACATTAAAAAAACAGAATCAAAAATCATAATCTGTTTAATCAAACATTATTGCGATGCGCATTGTTTCCAGCAAAATTACTGGGCACATGCTTTGACGAGCGCAGAGCAGTGCCGCGCAAGATTTTGCAATGCAAAGTTCTAGGTGGCACTGCAACTGTTAGGGCAGGACGAAGATCAGACGAATATCCCGCGACCCCCTCCCTACTATTATAGCTAAGAACCATCTCGATGACAACAACTTTCAAACACAGAAAACCGCATCAAATTTGGCCCATTAGTTTGGGAGCTACGATGCCGCAGACAGACAACACACATACACACCCTAAACTTATAATACTTTACTTTTGTTACTTTATAATCTTTTCGCGTTCGGAGTATAAAGGATACGTGATGATGATAACATCCAGCAGTAGATAATTATAGGTCAGAATTTAGGTTAAGAATTTCGTGAACCGATCTAATCAGAAAACTGACATTGAATACCAGTACTTACTATTAAATAACAATCTTACCAAATGAACTAAGACAAGAAAAGTGCAAGTCGTACACAGCTATATCTATAAACAACAGAAAGGGTCGGTCTGTCTGTCACAGGCGAGTTGTAATTACCTTTCTCGGGCGCAGCCGGCGAATTCTCTATGTCACGCCATATGTCTCTGAAGTGGGGACGGACTTAAGGATTAATTTAGATTACTGTTAAATTTTCGACAAGATAATATGCTATTTTTATGGTAATTTTTTAACTGACTTCTTTGTGCAGTCTCATTCCGCCTACAATTTTTAATATGATAGTAGTGGGTACGAAGGCAAAAGTAAATTAATAGATAAATAACTCTTTTATTGAACTACACAAATAAACATATTACAACTAAAAAACAAACTTAATAATAGGTGTCACAACGGGCAGTGTTATCGCTCAGAACAATCTCTTCCAGACAACCATGAAAGAAAAATGGGACAAAACGAAGAAAAAAAACAATGAAATTTAAGATGAATGATGATGTGATTAATAAAAGATCTGAAACCATAATAAGATACAGCTAAAAGCATAAAGACGAGGGTAGATGAGTTCTCAAGTGGAGACCACGTTTAGGCAAACGTAGTGTAGATTGCCCTGTGGCCAGGTAGAGTGAAGAACTGAAAAAAGCGGGTGGAAGAGAATGGATGAAGGGAGCTGAAGATTGAGCTTAGTGGCGTGCATTAGGAGAGGCTTACGTCCAGCAATAGACAGATATAGGCTGATGATGATGAAAAGCATACATCCCAAGGCTTGGGCATGTTTTTAAGGTTTATTTTATATTAGGAAGCCTAAAAAGCATTTTGAGGCTTAGAAAATTTCAGCAGTGCTTAATAAATGTTATAACAAACTTTCTGTAAGAATATAACTCTCGATGCCTAATTCTATTAATGTATCTAGAGTCTGTTAACTCTATTTTAAAATCACCTGTTTGTCACTTTTATCTATTACTAGATTTCCCGCCCGCGACTTAGTCCGCGCGGACTATATTTTATCGCGAATAAAACATCCTATGTTCTTCTAGGACATAAAAAAACCAATGCAAAAGTAGGTATAGCACTAACGCTCTTGAAGTTTTTTTGACAGTTTTGTTATTTCGTTTCCATGGCAACCGTACCTTACAGCCAGTAATCATTTTTTTTTCCCGTGGAAACTTCTAATTTTCGGGATATAAATTATGTTTTATTCCAGGGTTTAATATATATCCATTACAAATTTCATCAAAATCCGTTTAGCCGTTGTCGCGTGAAAGCTCCACAAACAAACAAACAGACAGACGTTTAACTTTTATATATTAGTATGTATATTTGTAATTTATATATGTTCTATTATAATTTCTGCCATTTGAAAACATTATAAATATTTTACAAATATGGAAAAAAAATGATAATAGTTTCTTGGTGCTCTCTTGCCAACGTGCGTATTACCAAAGCACTGGTAGAGTCAGATTGGTATTTCCTTTTCCAGTGTGAGATTTAACTCGGTCGGCACATGAAAGGGAAATTTCCTTTTCAAACTCAAAGCATACTTAGTTTACCTAATTTTATTTATTTGATCTATGTATTATATTTTATGTTTTTCTCCTTGTTCATGAGATGTTAATATTGATTTTAAAAGTGCTATTATTTTGCCTATTTACAATAAAATATAGACCTTGACTTTAAATGACAGAAAATTTGGGACTACGGCAGTAGCATTTGAAACTATACAAATAACATCACAACAAACATCAACCCCCAACAAATGAGCTCATAACCTGACAACAACTTACGCACCACCTGAGCCGGAAAACAACTGGATTGTTGCCGTTTGTCATCATGCAGTCACGTAGAGGCAACAAATACGCGTGATTTATAAAGTGATATGTCAGAGTCCGGCCCTGCGCTGTCGCCCCGTAATGCTTGAAGGCCGTCTTGAGTTTCTTTTGGAGTGTGGACTTGGTGAGGACAGGAAGCGATTTAAGCTAAGGCTTTTCTTTTTGATGAACTTTTTCTTCTTTTATTATCTAGAAGTTTCAGTGCATCTTCTTCGTTGAGTCTGAAATAGAAAATATGGACCAATACTTGGCAACCTTTAAAATAATAGAAACAAATGCACGTGTTTAAAATAAGACGGAAAGCATTAAGGATTGATCTCTTTGGCATCAAACAATTAATTTAATTTATTTTGTCGTAGACTTTGCGAGGAATGTTTGTTCAGCAGAGCAAATAAAAAAAAAGCCATTTTACTTTGAATCCCTATATAATTAATATATAATAATATAGTTTAAACAACTTCGCATATTTCAGTGTGAAATACTTATTTACGAGAATACATTGAAAATAAACCATGATGGTCAAAATTTAAACAAAGCTGGACTAGATTTAAGTCTTCTAGCGCTTTCAGAAATAAGTGGGCGGATAGGAGAATGCTAATGAAAATAGACAAAGTTTCTAGCTGAAATCCTTTACGAGCAGTATTCAGAGCTGCATGTCTTGGAAATGGATTCAATGATTTCTTCCAAACAAAGCTAAAAAAAATTGTACAAATAAAAAAACTTAATTGAAACTGGACTATCCGTTTTGAAGCTATGATGCCACAGTGAGGCACTTATATACTTGTTATACTTAATATTTATGTAAATTACTGCTGGTATGTTCTATTGGACCCACAGTGTTGTTCATTAATTATTATTGTTGTTTATTTTGGGTGCATCTTAGTCAAATCCATTGTCGAAATTGAATTTTAAGGCTTTTTTTTAATGTTATATGTCACAATTATATTAAACGATATTCTATTCTATTCTGAAGATGCAAGGCTTGAAAGTTATAACACCCTTCTTTTTGCGTCAACAGTTAAAGTAATAATTTTCCCTGTTCAAAGCGCTCTAAACCTGCCCCCTAAACCATACACCGAAACTTACCTATTTCCTTCGCGACGGCAACGGCAAATGGTGAGGCTGCCTCCACCGCTGGACATATCGTGTTGTGGTGAATTGTGTGGAAGTGCCCTCGATTGCTGTGCTCAATTTGTTGGAGATCATTTTCTTTTTGGGGTATTAAGCTGGCCTTTGCCGTTTCTCTGTCACTTTCCAAATGTGCAAACAAGGAAAGGATAAAAATACAATGAGTTTTGATGAATCAACATTTGCAACTTTTATTCTATATTAATTTTATGAACAGAATAGATTAGTTTTTTTTTTAGTATATATATATATATATATATATACTTACAAACCAAACTATATATATATATAGTTTGGTTTGTAAGAAATCAGACCTTATGAAATTGGTGGATTGAGTGAGCACAATTAATTATTTGTAAATTTTTATTGAGGCACTAGGTGACTTGTAACTAAAGAGCATAACTCTACGCAGGTTTTACTTAAACTAGTACACAAGGTTTCTATGTAAACTTAATACTTTTGCATATCTCGCCGGCCCTCTATGAGAACTGAGTGAGCCCACATTCAATTATTTATGATATATTTTATCTTTTTACAAGAGATATATTGGTTTTACAATTATTTCAGAGCTTTAACTAAATAACTTATAACATTTTTTTCAGAAGGTGCTCACACAATGCACACATCTGTTTTTACTGGTATAACGGGAAAACTACGGGCGGAGCTGTTGGGCAGAGCGGCTATTATTTCACTGATAGAAAGCTACAATTTTCCAGATGGGCACAAGCGACACTTAGCATATTTCATTTTCCGCTGGAAAATGTAAAGTGGGATAAAGGGAAAACTACAGGTAGTGCCGTCGGGCAGAGTAACTAGTATTTTATACGTGTAAGGCAAACATTTGACCTCGATTGGTAAATGACAAACGTCCAAAGGTGGAGTATGCTTGCCTAATAAAACTTGATGACCCCTGGTTGTACATGTTGAGATATCGCATAATTTGACATTATATACGAGTATCTAACACTCAATATAATGACAGTTTAAATATTCAATATGAACATACGTCATTTAAAATAACACCCCCGACTACCCTCGCTACACTCTATTATGGCTAAAAACCATTTCGATCACATCAGCTTCCAAACAGAAAAAGTCGCATAACGGTCCACTGGTTCGGTAGCTACAATCCCGACCCCCCCCCCCCCCCCCCCCCCGCCCGTCGCCCCGTCGCCCCATTATAGCTAAGAACCATCTCGATCACATCAACTTTCAAACAGAAATAACCACATCAAAATCGGTTCATTCGTTTGGGGGCTACCATTACAGCTAAGAACCATTCCGATCAAATAAGATTTAAAACAGAAAAAAACGCAAATATACGGTATTTTCGTTTGGGAGCTACGATGCCATAGCCAGACACACACATGCACACCCTAAACATATAAAACTCCTCTCTTTTCGTGTTCGGGTTGAACATCATACAATTAACTATAAATTACCGACCTAACTAAATACTCTATAGAAAACAGTACAGCTCGGCGTTGACAAGGAGGAGAACTCTTCTTGACCTACTCTTCTTGTCAACAGCCATGGATAAAACGAGATTGTATAGAACAATATTCTGAAGCTTGTATCGACACTACGGCCTTCGGAATGTGTCTGGAATGCATTCTGAGAATTCCTGGAGCGCACTAAACTTCGCAGGACTCCCGCTGGATTCTTGTCATATTGAAGCTACACCTCGTACTACTGGGAAGCATGATTGGGTAATAGTAATTAAAAGTTTTCAGGTAAATTATAATTATTAGAATATATTTTTTTTGTTTAACTAGGTACATAACTTCAACTAATTGCCTATCTTCTACAAACGTTTTTGATTATTGTTATCGGCGGACGTAAGCCTTATCTGCAGCAGCCCACCTGGGAAACTAGATATTCAGATGCTAAGCAGTAGTGTGCATACAATTTTATATTATTAAAAAAAAAAAACTTTTTTATTTATTTATAACTACATTATATATATATATATATATATATATATTAATATATTAAAATCCTATATAGATAATACATAAAATTATCTGTATAGGATTTTGAAATATGCTACAACATAATAAGTATCATGTCAATAGAAGAATTAGCTCTACCCACTGTGACTGTTTTTAAAACAAATTCGTGTATATTTTTTTCCCTTCATTCTGGTGCAATAAAGTGTTTATTATTATTATTTATTACATTACTGTGTTCTGGTTTGAAGGTTGATGGTTTCTGTGAAATTACTTGACATTACATATGAAATTTAAAAAACAATGACGAGAAAGAATTTTTTGTGAAGTCATCACAAGATTCTGTCATCCAAAGTTCTACATTTATTACTAACATAAAACTGATTTCTCACCAATACTGAATTAGCGAAAAGATCCATCGAACTTTAGGCAGAAACAAAAACAATAAATAGGCAAAAATACCAATAACTGAACGCACGTACAAATAACATCGTTTGGCCTCTGGCAGTCGGCTTGTCCTTTATTGATTGGAATCTCGGGCTTAGGGCACGTTCTCACTTAACTATGGAGGCATAATTAGATGAGAGTAATTACACTATTGAGGCAAAACATAATAGTTATTCTATGTTTCAATTAAAAGTTGTCATGCTTAGGCTAGCTCAACAAGAAAATTTACGTACAAAGAAAAAACCCGACTGAGAATGGTTGCTAACCAACTTTAAATCGTTATAGATCCTAATTGGTAATTCCAAATTAAAAATGATAAGAGATACCTAAAGATGATTTTTAAATACCTATTCAATGATATCGCTTTTATATAGACTGTAGTTTTTTTCTTTTTCACAATTTTGCATCTGGTTGTCGTCATATTGGTATTTGATTAATGTCATGTCTTTATGCAAGATATTCAAGATTAAAACAAATCAATTGACATTTTTCTATATATGGCCACAAAAGAACAGACGTACAGTAAGCGCAGCGGAAGTATGTGTATCGGAAGTTATATGCTAGTCGCTGCGCAAACTGTAATTTTTCAGGCGCAATTCCAATGTTGAAGGTGAAGACAGCATTGTATAACTGCCTCGCGCACTCGGTTACGGTTTTAGCATATTCTATCTCGCTCTTACTTTATGCTGTTTTATCCCCACAACAGTACCTGCGCAATCGTTCACAGAGCCTTATTTCAAAAACATATAGATTGGCTGCGATACTGTATATACATAGGCTGATAAACACTATATCCTCCGCGCAGTCGTGTAAAAAAGCTATTCCATCGCAAGATTAAAGAAAAAGAAGGAAGAAAAAAAATGAAAGAATATTTTACATTGTTATACGATCAGAGCAACGGTAAGTAAACGACTTGATCTCACCTGTAATCGATGCAAATAAAAAAATATGAAAAATCTGTACCGTCTCTTACCATCATGTTACATTCAAACACACCCTTACAAGACGTGCTAAGTGCGTTATCAGGAGGGAAGACGACTATCAGGGAGGAAGAAGGGAAGTGGGAAAGCAGGGAGCTGGGAGCTGGGAGGCATTAGCGGCGCTTCATTGGAACGCAATTAAAAGACCCACTGCGGGAACTGATACGGAGTTCCGGCGACCGGACTTAGCGAGTTTTGCTTTGAGGAAAAACTGCTAACTGTTATTGTTGTCACCAAGTGAAGGAAGTTATGTACCTTTTTTGGGGGAAAGAAATGGTGAAAGAATATCCAAATAAACGATGTCTAATTACATATTCTGTGTTACAAGCTGAATTATGATTTGTTTAGGTGCAAAAGATGAAAACTTTTTGTGCTGTAGAAAAACGAGTTAAAAATAATTAACCACTTGTTTTTGCTGTTGCCTAAACGTATTCATTCCTAAGTGATGCATTTAAGATTTAAACGGGTGAATTCGATCTTTCACAATATGACAATATCATTTTGACTAGCTCCAACGTTTCGAATTTCATCTCATATTAGACAGATGTCACGCACGGAACACGAAAGTGAGGGAAAAAAAACCAAACACAAAATTGAATAGCTACTACAAATTTGAGTACGTAACCTGTCACGTAATTTTTCAAACATAAAAATGTTATTTCAATATGTGTACAAACATGCAAATAAGTTCCTGCTGAAAAGGAATCGCTTTGAGGACAATTTAAATTTCTCTCCACGCTAAGTTGTTTGCAGTTATTCTAGTTACTTGTTCAGCCTCCAGCAATGCGACACTAGAACACGAACCACCAACGTACTCCTAATAACATATTCAAACAACATAATCCAGTGGAGAGGCGTAATGATAGCAATCTGATGGCAATAAATCCTTAATAGCCTATCGGTTGTCCACCGCACTTGTGGGTGATGCAGTACTAGAAGCCTATTCTGGTTTCCGATTTGAAGACGTTTTTATAAACGACGTTGCGTCCGCGGTTTTAGTTGGGACGATGAATGACGATGATGAAAATTATTCTTTGTGTTATTCCAGGATCTAAAGTATCATATACCAAATTTCATAAATATCCTTTGAGCTGTGAAGAAATTACAAATAAACACACACTCTCAATCTTTCGCGCTTATAATATTATTATTGATTTTGCCAGAGTGGAATGACGATGGAAAAACATACTTGTCTAGGTGGTATTTTTTTTACTTTGCAGTTGAAAGAAAATATTGAAGTATCTCCAAGCTGTTCATAAGATCATGAAGATAAACCAAAGTGAATATTTCTACTTTTATGAATTGGTATGCAGCATTGGTAGTTGTAAGCACTGGAATTTTTCACTACTACTTTTCTTTAACTACCTAGTGCAAGGCGAAAAAACATTTATTTAAGTAACAATTATATTACCACATTTCCAATTAATTTGTAAACTAGTAATAATAAAATCAAATCCCATTGATCAAACGTAACATCAAGGAAACATCGTTACCAAATCGGTTCTCAGAATATTCCCAGACTGCGTAGGCTGTAGCCCCAAGGCTCAGACGACGATACGCGAGTGAACTTTCACCATGTGTCTACGGCTTTAGATACCTTAGGATTTATTTTGTGCCCGCCTTTATAGTTGCAAAGGTTAGTTTCTGATAAACTTGTCACCTGTTTGGAGTTTCTAACAAGTTTCGCTTGATAAGAAGTTAAAGTTTTGAAGTTTACCTGCAGGGTAACTCTGTTGGCACATGTAAGGGAGATTTCCTTTTCAAACTCAAAGCATACTTAGTTTACCTAAATTTTAATGATTTGATCTATTTAAAATATTTTATGTATTTCTTCTTGTTCGCGAGAAGTTAATTTTGACTTGTAAAAGTGCTATTAATTTGCCTATTTAAAATAAAATACTTTGACTTTTTCGCTATAGGGATCCACTCGCATAATAATTGAACACATAATTGAATAGTTGTAAATTGACTTTACTAAATAAATTATTATTATGATGAATGGCTGGAAACAAAATACCTAAATATTGAGATGGCCCATTTTCGAAATTCCAACAATCATTTGTAGTGCGTTTTTACTCTACCGAAGCCATAAAAAGAAGATGGTCGCCAAATCAATAACTAAATTTGTCGATGATGTCTGACTTTGTAAAGTAAATTATTATGCCACCTGAAAAATATTTAAAATACTCAAATTATTCTGAAGCAAGTGCATTGCAACTATTGCAAGTTTATTAAGCCAAAAAAAGAGTTCATATTACTTGTGGTGTTTCATAACACCAAGATAATTAATCTGATAAGTTCTCGCTGATGGTATAAACCACAAGTGTCTATAATAATTGCAGTGTCCAGAACTTTGTCATCCGTGGCACTGCACTTTTCTTCTCAGCTAGAACGTTGTATAGCACTCTCCCCACCCTGGTCTATTGGAGCTTGCAACTCCCCGTATTTCGCAGTGACAGCCCCGCCGCTGGCGCTGGCCACAATGGCGATTGTTCTCCAACGATTACTGATACCAGACTCCTCCTCACTGTTATTTATGCGTACAATTGCCCATTACCGTCGATGGTTAATGTGTTTAATGGGAGCTCATGTTGTAATTCAATGAGCTGCTTGGTGGAATATCAATAGTACAAGGGCAGTCAAGGCATAAATACCGTTATAAGCATCACATCGACTCGGTTCTCTCATGAAATGTTGGTTTATTATGTGAAGAGTAAGCTTTTATAGAAATAGAAATAAATAGAAATAGAAAAAACTTTATTTGTGACAAACAACACAAAAGAAAAAAAGAAAATAAAAACAAGACTCGAAAATTACAAGTTCATCAGCCGAAGAGCTGACCATGGAAGTCAAAAACTGTAAATTTTTAAAAATCTATCTGTACGAGTTCACGAAGCAAAAGAAATGTAGTTAATATGAGAAGAGCTATTATATGTATATTGAAATGTTACCTCATAAAGCTTCACCGTTAAGAACAAAATTACTTTCGTTATCATGATCATCCTTGACCATAATAACACCATAGAAGATGATCAAGTATGGACTATTGGACCAGGATGCTGACATTATACCTTTTTATCTAGTTACGTAGTATTATTGATTACAGCCAGACAAGGCGTAATCACATATAATTTGATGTCAATCGAACGTACGACGCTCTCTGACATTGAATCAAAAATCCATTGATAAAACGTACAAAAAATATTACAAAATAATTTGACAAAAAAACGCGTCACGACGAAAAACCATTCGTTGTTCTGTGATTACGACTGATTACTGGTCTTCGATAATGGTCTTCGTTGACAAATTAATCTAGGACTTCCTTGCCGCTCTCATAAGGTTTAAATATTGGTGCTGGAGGGGTAAGTGACAGGTCTATCGGAGATGGTTTTACAATGATGTATGGAAAGGTTACCGGGCAAAACACTCGTCTGACAGCAAATGACGATAGTACAAAAGACTACCTTGTAAGTCAGAGGCGTCACGAGAAATCACGTTCAGTGTTGATTGTCCGTAATTAGAGGCGCAAATTAAATGAATTAAAAGATTTTTGGTAGCGTCGGTGAGTCCAAAGCTGGAATGTCAATGTCGAGATTGTCATGTAGTATGTGATTATGATTATGTACTTCGGTACATGGATGTTTGATTTGAAATATTAATAGGTAGGTACATGTTTTTGTATGTCTACGACTTGTGCTTAAGAGTTGGTATAAGTATTTGTATAATTTGAGCAGTTAACCTGCTTAACGTAAACATATATGATAATTTTATCATGGAAAAACTCGCAGACCTCTGTGCGCCATATGCCTCTAACCAATTCGGCTACCGTGACCGTGTATCGTCACCCAAATTTTTCCACTTAGCTTCTGGACCCGTTTCATGGGGACGGTAACGCCATCTATTGGTAGTATTTTGAACTGACCAACCAAACTGTTAATGGTGATTAACTTCGTGTCTGAAAGATAACGCCTACCAATTCGATTTTTATGATTTTAGCAGATTTTAATTTGGGTGACAATGGTCACGGTTGCCGAATTAGTTAGAGACATGTGCCGCACAGAGGCATGATAAATAAACATAGTAGTATTTGGAGGCATGGATGTTCGCGAGTTCGAATCTCGTCAGTGATCCAAATTTTCCCATTAAAATATTATAATATAAGTATTGCCTGCTGTTTTCTGGTTTTCCTGATAGAATATTAAATTTTCAAAAACAAATGAATTTATAATATACGTTATGATATAATGTCAAAGTAATCAGTAATCGTTTATTCGGTTCTTAAATATCTAGATGTCGTAAAAGCTTATGATATTTGTTGACGGATGCGAGTGGCATTGATGTTCTATTTAAAGGATATTATATCATTCGATTGCAAAATTGACGTGGGGGCATGTCACAACACTAAAAATGTCGTTAAATTTAATTAAGAAATAGATGTTACCACAGCCTAAGCCAAGGTAACCAACATAGCCCAAAGTATAAGCAAGCTGAAGTGACAATGGGCTGGTCACATCTCTCGCAGAACCGACAACCATTGGGGAAAACGAGTGGAGACCACGTTTAGGTAGTGTGGGACGCCCGCCGGCAAGGTGGAGAGATGACTTGTGAAAGACAGCTGCTAGCGACTGGATGAGAAGAGTCGAAGATCGGGCTCAGTAGCGTTCATTGGGAGAGACCTACGTCTAGGCTGATGACGATGACAGCCTAAACTGGTGAAGGAACACGATATGTGAGAACCAGCTTGTCTGAAACAAAATTCGAGGGCATGTGAAAAGCTAAAGTACCAGCAGTGGGAACATAAAATATGTTGACGAATATGATCGTTAATTTAAAACATTTACGCATTGGCACCAACACACGCAACAAAAACAACATGATACATAAACACTCATAATAGACAACCAAAATACCTTTGTAGTAGTGCCTACCTACTAAGTTATTACTTTTGTAGTAGTTAGTAATATTTACAGTCCTACGAAAGTCCTAGAACCAAATGAATTAATTAAAATAGATTAGAAGACGCTGACTTCCAAAAACAATAACAATCGGCAGGCATTACTCGATGAACATCATAATCGATGTACAGGAATTGACATAGTCGTCTCGATCAAAGGCGGTGCTTCAATAAAACAGATTGACTAATAATGAACACGATTTGATAATCGGTGCGATCTGTCGTGAGAACTTCTGACCGTTAAGTTTTACAACTTTGAGAATGAGGCGTTGGAACAGGCGTGTGATTGGACAGAACGGAAAGCGGAGTTTATATCTAGTATTCCAAAAGCAAATTTGACGTGTTATACTTGAAGTAAGACAGGAGCCTCCCTGCTGCGCACCGGACACGAGGCCAGTTTGCAAATACTTGCTCACTTCAAATTGTACACGAGGCCAGTGATAGGCCAGTAACTGAACTGACTCGCAAACTTGCCTCGTTTCCGGAGCACATGAGTTGTGTTTAAATTAAAGCCTTCCCTATTTCCGATGTCCGACGCAACCTGGGCACTTCTGGCTGCGTCACGCGGTCAATGTGGTTACTTATGTCACCACGAAGTTTTAATAAAACTGCCCATACAAAGGCACAATGATTGAAACTTCAACATAAAGAAGAAGAAGCAGAAGCATGATCTATCTTAACTAAGAAGAGTATTGATGGTTTTCACTGAAAGATAAAAGAGAACTCGAATCATCAACATCAGTTAGTATTTCCAGATTTATATAATACTAGCGACCCGCCCTAGCTTCGCACGGGTAGCTAAGGGTCTCCCTTTATTTTTTCAAAACCTTACATTGACCACAAACGCCCGCGGCCTGCACGCACCCACGCGCCGCCTCTGCACCACAGAATAAACTAATAGTAAGTAGGAAGAATTGGTCGCGCAGAATTCGCTTATCAAATATATCGTCATAACACTCAACTACTCGTCAAAAAAGTATGGTGTAATATGCAAAACGTATCTACATGAAATGAAAAAGATTACAGTGATATTGAATTTGATTAGGATTAGCACAAAGTTTAGCACAAAGAGCTCTAGAAAATAACGTTTCAAGTAATGCAATTTTTAATGATACTTTTGATAAAATAAATTGTTACTGTAAGTCAACCGTAACAGATAGAGATATATCTCTATGCTATTGCGGAGTTTTCTTTAGAATTTTAGAAGAACTACAATTCTCTAGTACTTCATTTTAATGTATCTCTTAAGGTCCTACGTACACCATGTAAATTTATTTTACGGCAAAATATTGTTTTTTTTTTTCTATTCACATAAAAACTTAATAAGGTTTTATTACATAAATATATAAATCTTTCGAGAAAAAATATCCGGTTGATGGTGAAAACTGCATCAAAATCCGATGCTTGGTTTAAGAGGAGTTAGCTAGTACACAGACAGACGCAGAAAGCGACTTTGTTTTTGAGATGAGATAGAGAAGAGAAGGGATAGAGATTATTTTGAGAGTTATTCATCCCTTAGTAGTACTTTTCTATAAGGCCAGGCTCCAAGGTTACATTTTCCCACTCCCCACTTCACTGCTACCTCCCCTACACTCTGCCACCTACTACCCGCAATAACCACTGAAGTGCCTGCGTAACAAGGTTGAATATCGCGAGCGCTGTTTGAACATACAATTTAGCTCGGAAGTAAATGACATATATCTCAAAAGTTATTTATTTTATTGGCAGGCTAATAATTTAGTAACGTAAATTTTGTCTAAACAGTAGTTAACAATCTATATTTTCTTGCTGTGAGATTTATTTTAGAGGTAAAACTTAAGCTGAAAAAATGAAAGAAAAATGTAGAAAAATGAAAATATTACTGAAAATAACGTAATTTTTGATAAGAAAATGTATCGAATAAAATTCTGTTATACATGTTTTTGTCTTAAACGTAAAAAAAAAAAAAAAAACTTAAAAACATATATGTTAAGTTTCACATCTATCAGGTTTGTGGTTGACCCAGCATATTTATGGAAAAACCCTTAAAAAGTAGAGCCTTGTCTTTTGGTTTGACAATTTTATTTCCCAATGCGTGGGCTCCACAACCATCGCACTTCGTGGCCGCGCACCAAACGCTTAACTCAAAAGAAATCCACCTATTTCGGATTAGTCACGCAATTCGTCAATCAATTCACAGTCAACGAAGAGCGTCGGAGTCTATTTTATGACAATTTGTTACATAAAAAAGTAACATAAAAAATGCGCCTTTGCGCTCGCCGCCCGAATATTAATTCCTATAAAATTAATTGCGATGACAAATCCATTAATTGTAATTGCTCTCGACTCGACTGGTTTGGTCATTGAATGCGAGTGTTGCGTTTGGTGCGCATTTGCTGAGGTTTGGTGTTCACCTTTGGCGGTATTTGGTGTTCTGTACCTTTTTGAAATCACTGAAGTAGGCTGAGTAAATATTTGTAGTGCTCGAAGTAGATAGATTATTTATTGCTTACCACTAAAAAGTAAAATGTACATTGTACATAATATAATCTAAAATAATGAAATTTCAGTACCACAATCAGGGGTCTTATCGCTTAAAGCAATCTCTTACAGACAATCTTTGGATGAACTAAAAAAGATTGAATATGTGACAACAAATTAAACAACTTGTGTGTAATAATAATATCAGAAAAATATGTAAAAATATTGATGGTAAAATAATACTTTACTTACATATTATAGAAAAATATTAATAAATATATATTTATAAATTTTACTTAAATATATAAATAAACGTATATAATATATATACGAATATATTCAATATACGCAGTATTCAATGATATAAGTCAAACAATGTAACAGTTCTAAGTCAGAGAGGACAGATAATGGACCTTTATGTGCCTATTCTTTAACGAGCATTTACTACAGAAGAACGTTTGAAGACTTATCCATATATATCTTTCAATCTGCATGATATTAAGTTATTCTATAATTAGATGTACTTACAAGTCCTTAAATACCTACCTATATTAAACTAAAATTAATTACATGGTTATAACATGAGAGTTATCATCTGTTCATAATATTATTATGTTCAATAAAGATGTTCAGTAGATTAAATAGACCATTGTTATTGCAGTCTTCCGAGCAACTTTACTACATGTTTGTTACAGTTACATTGAAAAATAATAGGATAGTATGAAAATATTTTCTTGAGAAACAGACTACTTTGCAGTTTGGCAGAATATTGTTTCATATATTTGCTATGTATATCGAAGAATAAGTTTAAAAAAAATGAAGATTTATGAATTGTATTGTACTGATATTTGAGAGCTAATAAAAAAATACTTTTAGTAGTTTATTATTTTGATTCTAACATGAAATATTTTGAACGTATGCAATCGTGCCCGTCGATAACTTTTAGGACAGTGACCTTAACAGTAGGTATTTTCTATTTGACAACACCTGCTTATATACACAGATTTTTGGTTTTTAGGTTGAGAAAAGAAAGTAAATACTGAAAATAATTATTAGGCATAGGCACTTCTGGAACATCTTTGCCTGTGGAAAATATAATGTTTGGAATATCTAAGAGCCTAAATCATGGATCTGTTTGGTAACTTTGGGAACCTAGTGAAAACTGAAGCTACTTGTGACTGCATTCACTTAACTAAGTTTCGAACGTAAATTTGAGGTGACTTCTAGACTACTTAATTACCAAAAAAAAGTTTAAAATAGGGCTTTTCATTATTTTTTTATCTAAACTGTTATTAAAAATTGATCCTAACTTCATAGAGCGATTCCTAGTAGGTACAGAACGTTTTAGAAATGTTCAATAAAGATGTTCGGTAGGTTAAATAGACCATTGTTATTGCATTCTTACGACATGTTTATCACAGTTACATTGAAAAATAATGGGATAGTACGAAAATATTTTCTTGAGAAACATATATCCTACAATATTTTAAATAATCACATTTCTGCGATCATAAAGTCTTCATTGTTTTCAAATACTACAAATATTTCCAATCTTTATGTTGACCTCGATACCGAATTGCAGAGAAGTATGCCAGTATATCCAAAAATCGGTTATTTGTTAAAATAAAATTCAATGTCTTCAAAAATGATTCGATTAAACCCATCCGAATATGGTTAACTATTTGAAACGATTCAAATGTCTCGATGAACGACAAAAACTTTTTATCGAATCGGAGCGAGCGCAATTAAGTAGCATTTAATCGATACCTATCAACGATTACTATCGGTATAATAGTGCGTAACTAAAGCTTTTTATTAGTGACCATCGTTAATATTGATGTCGATGCCGATTTTTATATTTTGGTAATTAAATATTGGAGAAACTGTTAAAAGCTTTATCTTATTTTATTTTACTGTAAAACTTTTTGGTATAAGCAGGGGTTGAGGCACAGGTGGAGGCTCAGTGGGCATGGCCATCCATTTTACGATTCGAAAAATAATAATTCGAAACTATATTTGTTGTTATCATAGCAAAATACTCTAGTCTAATTAACACGTAATACTTTTGTAGAAAGGTATTTTTACTATTTTAATACGCTTTTATTATTTTAAAATAAACCTTTGTCTTATGTTTTATGAAGATACCTTTATATTGAAATACACAGTATTATTTACAAATATAACTTACAATAAAATATTTTGATAATGCATACCTAGTTATATGTACCACAAACCCACCGTTGTTTACCGAAGTCCAATTGCGACATATTTAATCATACAAGTAGGTACTTCCTTCGATTGAGAAAGTACCAATTAAGCACTTTTTGTACTTATGTTGTTTTTCTATGAATAATGCGCAGTAGAGGTACTCTACATGTTGATTTGATTTAATTGCGCATAGCTGAATAAGCATTTATGTACTTAGATGTTTTTCTCGCTAAAGTATGAGAAATGTAACTACTTAGTTGTTATTACAAATGAAGAATGTACTAGAAATCGCCTACGCATTTATAAAAGTTATATAAGGAAGTTACTAAGTACAAATTTTCATTATTTTATCTTCGCTTGAATTGTATGGTCAAAAGTAAGACCAATAAAATTAACTTCAAATTTAATTTGTTGTTTATTTTATTAAAATCTCGGCTCCGTCCAATTTGTCTACCTACTGAATATGTTTTTGGTATGTGCCAGTATTTATTTTCAATATTTCTCAGTATTTTTTGAATAATTCATTTATTTATATTTTAAAACTTTTACCTAACTTCTATTTTACGTCCGTGCGTCATCCAATGGTTTGAGCTGAAAATCAGCGCTGTGGATTTATTCACAGCTTTTTGCTGAGCTTAGAAACCTTTCTGACAGTACTGTACCCAATCTTTGCAAACAGCCGCTTAGTTTTTAGTTTCACGCTAAACAAACCGTTCGTTATCCAGCAGGATGACCGCGTGCAGGTGAGGTTGGCCTGGAGTAGCGAGATCATTTTCACTTTCACACACTCCAGAATGTATTGTAAATGATTAATTAAAAATGAATAATTTAAAAAGTTCAATATTATAAAATAGGAATAATATATGTATATACATTTAGCTAAAAAAAACTGACCAGTGAAGCGACACGAGTACATATTGATGTCAGTAGGTATTTTAATAAATTGTCTAGACATAATGGTCCCACAGTCACACTCCGTAACAGATGTTTTTGCACAAAGCATTTCCACGGTTTTAATTTGTAGAAACCGTATAGTTGTGCAATCCAAATACATGTCATAGGAAGACACGCCAATAAAGCCAAGAATTAGCTGTTTGCCAATTAGTAGAAAGTAAATATCTTGACAAACAAGCCAATTGCGATTTAACCAGGTAATTTTTTATTCGACATAGTCAAATTATTAGCCAATCAACCCATAAAAAATTCCCATTCGAAATATGAATTCAACAAATATGGCGCGCAACGATCGTTTCTTCAGATGCTATCGTTCTTTTGTCTTTTAAATTATTTAAATGGAGAACAATGCTCAGATCTTCTTTTGTTTACCTTTAGACGTCTATTGTTGCAGTCACTTACCGGAAAATTACACTGAACATTATTTACTATCTGCGTGCGTCCTACCTGGTGTGCTATTGTCCTGAGATTGCCGCGAGCTGATTGGTCGAGCCTCAATTACAAGCGACAAATTCATAAAGCGAAACGTCCTATGTACCAAATACATGATACTTACAGGTTGTATGTAGCGTAGCGTTTTCACATCTGCAATTATCTTTGTCTTTAATGCTCTGTGGTGCGGACAGCATTGGCCACTAAAGTCGACGTCAAAATTCAAAATGGCCACTATTCCAAATGACATTAGATCGAGTTAGATTTCCGAATGGGGTAAACGCAAGATTGTTCGCCGGTGACTGTCAGCCGTCACGGTTGGTAGCGACTTGCTTCACCGTTGTCCGAAGTTGCAAAAGCTGTCGTAGATAATGCTGTGTGTGATGATTACACTGATATGTGTAACGGAGTCTCTTAACGTGACGCATTGAACATCTTTTATATTTATTTCTTTACAGTCTGCCGACCAGTTACTGTGTGTGAATTAATGCGTTGTATGTTGGTTGGATGTGCTTCCTGTTGGTTATGTAAGAGTTTAATTAATAGGTATTTCTGCAGCGGAAATTGTTTGTTTGAATTTTTATTTGGCTGTCGTGTTTGTTCGCAATACGTAAGCACGAAATTAAAGGCGAGCGGAATTAATAGATGCAAAATATTAAGTTACTTATTGTTAACACCTATAAACACATAGTTATTTGAATTTATTGTCTTGCAAAGACCCTACTCCCTGGCCTTGACCAACCTTGGCTAGTGTAGAAAGCTTTCAACCAGCTTGGGCCGTTGAAGGAGGAATCTCGAGATCAACTAAAAGAAAAGAAAAAATAATAAAAAAAGATGACGTAAATTAAAAAAAAAAAAGAAATAGCTATATGCAACTGTAGTGCTCCCGAACAAACCATGGAATATCTTCTTTGCAGTACTTCTTGCACAGTTGTACTCAACTGGGCTTAGCACAAGACGCCACAAATGCAGTCGACGTGCCATCTTTCTAAGCTGGATTCTTAATATAAAATGTAGACATACAAACTAAATCTATACGAAAGAAGAAGAAAAACACATACTTAGTTCAACTATATACCACATTTATGGTTGATATAAGGATGTAGTTACGTAAGTATATAGTTACATTTGTAAAAAACGAACAAGCAATACATTTTTACTAAAATGGTAAGAATGTCTTTAACGAAATAGCATGACAGTCCGAAGGCTTAAATAAAAAAAATAGCAAATTTCAAGTTAGAAAAAAATACAAGAACTTACCACAAAAAAACCTAAACTAAATTCTAAAAATTCAACATAAGAATGTGTCGAAAAGTGGCGCGCTCACCCCGGGGCGGGCTCTGTATGTTATTAACTTACGAGTATTATGCAAATGTATGGTCATAGCCGACGGAGAAAGGAGTCAGAAGGATGAGTTACATGCGCGGGGACAGTCAATAAATTGAATTTTTCTCTAAGAAACCCATAAGAAATTATTGAAATGTTTTGAAAAAGTCTGAATTTAACTAAGTTGACTTTTACTGTAAGTTTTTAAACAGGGCTATTGCCTATATTCTGTACAAATGACAAATAACTACTTAAATATTACACTAGCTATTTAATTCATGGCAACAGTTACTTACAACAGTTGGACAAACCATGCACATGCGCTAGTCCACATAACTTATATGTAAATATAGTTGATAGATTCAGGCATTACTTTGCGGAAATCTATATTTAAAAATAGTTTTCCCGCCCGCGACTTTGTACGCGCGGACTACAGTTTATCGCGATAACAAGCATATTTTTTTTTATTACGGACTAGGCAATCGTTTGACCACGATCTCACCTGATGGAAAGCGATGATGTGGTCGAAGGTGTAGCACGCTTGCCTAGTAGATACCTATTCACTCTTGACTTGAACACACCGGGGTTATAATTTACCGGAAACACTGACGAGGGCAGGGCATTCCACTCCTTTGCAGTTCCTATAATAAATGAAGAAGCGTAACGCTTCGTCCTTGTGCGAGGTATTTCAACCATGAAAGGGTGGTGCTTTGCTGATCATCTAGTCGTACGGTGATGGAAAGGTGATGGGGGAATCAGGTTGTGCAATTCTTGTGCACAATCTCCATAGTGCAATCTGTAGAATACCGCCAGGCTTGCTACCTCACGTCGATGCGCCAGACATTGAAGCTTACTCTTTACCAGAGTGTCATCCCCAATGAGCATGATAGCACGTCTCTCAATTGAATCCAAAGACTTGAGCTCATACTTGGCAGAACCGTCCCAAAGGTGGCAGCAGTACTCCATACAAGATCGGACCTGTGCTTGATAAAGATTCAAAAGCTGTCCCGGTGTGAAGTACCGCCTAACCTTAGACAAAATACCAAGTTTTTTTGCAGTTGGCTTTGGATTCAATTTAAGACCCAAAATACAGGTTTGATGTGAGTTCGACACCCAAAAGCTTCAAATGGTCGCCTATTGGTATTGTTACACTTTGGAAAGACGGAGATCGGTTTAGAGGACTCTTTTAGCAGAAAACAAACACGCCTGCGTTTTAGTAGCATTAAACTTAACCAGGTTAGCAACGCCACAATCGGACACGGCTTCTAAGGCTAAATTTAAACGGTCTACCATAGCCTCTCTCTGAAACTGGACAGCGTCACAGCTGGCTTGAGCATTAGAAGTGTATCTCTCAACTACAGTACTGTCATCAGCATACCAAAGGTACTGGGCTTCAGAAGGTCATTAATGTGCAGTAAAAACTGTGTAGCCGAGAGAACCGATCCCTGAGGTACACCGGCATTGATAGCCATTTGATCAGACGAGCAGCCCTCTAAGACTACTCGAATAGATCGTTCCCTCAAGAAATCAACTATCCAATTGCATAAGCCAACTGGTAAACCATATGAGCTTGTTTAAAAGGCCATGGTGCCAGACCTGATCAAATGCCTTCGATGGGAGACGGCAAGTGGCTCACCATGCATCTCTATGGCTTTGCTCAGTACGTGAGTGGCATACGCGATAAGATCCCCAGTAGACCGGTTTCGGCGAAATCCGTATTGCCGGTCACTAAGAAGATCATTGTCTTCAAGGTATGCCAAGAGCCTAATGTTTATGACACGCTCCATACACTTACAGAGTAAGGAGGTTATCGAGATGGGACGATAATTGGCCGGATCAGCATGACTACCCTTTTTTTGGTACTGGTTGTACATTGGCAAGCTTACAGCTCTTCGGAACTATACCTGAGTGAAGAGAGAGGCGGTACAAACGCGTTAAGATGGGAGACAATTCAGGCGCACAGTTTTTCAACACAATCGCTGGAATACCATCAGAATATCCTATTGAATATCCTATTTTCTTCTAGGATATGTCCAATGCAAAAGAAGGTATAGCACCAATGCGGTTGATATTTTTGACAAAGAGAATAGAAAGTTTTTTAACAGGATTGTTATTTGGTTTCTATGGCAACCACAGACCATTCTGACAACTCAATAATATATATATATATATATATTTTTTTTCTCTTCATTGATGACAACTGTTCTTTACAGTGAGTAATCAACATTTTTCAGTTTTCCCGTGTAAACTTTCAATTTTCTGAAATAATAAGTATCCTATGTTTTATTCCAGGGTATAAGCTATCTCCATTCTAAATTTCATCAAAATCCGTTCAGCCGTTATCGCGTGAAAGCTCCCCCAAACAAACAAACAAACAGACAACGTTTCACTTTTATATATTGGTATGGATGGATGAACGAAATAAAAATATGTAGCTTACTTCCGCCAAACTGTATGTCAGAGACAAATGATAAAAGGAAAAAAATATATACAATAAAATATACATATACATTATATATATGTATTTCATTTAAAAAAAAACCGTTTGGTCTTGTCTTTTTATTATACGATAGTTTCATTTTTGGTAAGGGTTGGTTAGAGGTGTTTTTATATATTATATTTTTATTTGGTCCATATATTATTTATCTGATAAACAGTTTGGCGGAAGTGAGCTACATATGTTTGTTTAGTATGAAAATGTTAATGCTAGCTATGTTAAAGCTTTTGTAAGTAAATATTAATGTTAGCATAGATATGTTACTACTCGTAGATAGAAAATTTGGTAAAAGACTACCTACTTTTACTCCCGGAAAACAATTCATGTGGGCAAAGCTGAGGGGCGCATCCAGTTTCATAAAAGTAATTAATCTAAAATACAGTTTCTAAGAAATGGATAAAGCGCGTTTCAAATTGCACAGTTTTCATATTAAGACGAGTACATTTTTGAGTTTCAGTCAATATCCGTCGATTATAGAAGTTTGCTTATTTGAAATTTGAGTTCTCGAGTGGAGACCACGCTTAGTTAGGCGAACTTAGTGTAGGTCGCCCTGTGGCCAGGTGCAGTGACTACCTGAGAAAAGTGTCTGGAAGAAAATGGATGAGGAGAGCTGAAGGCTGAGCTCAGTGGCGTGTAATTAGCCTAGCCTTGGAGAGGCCTACGTCCAAATATAGGCTGATAATGATAATGATGGTGAGTGCTATAAAACTTGGTTTAATTATTATTGTTTTACGTGTCAAAGACCCTTTTTCAAATTGTCTTATAATATATACAAATATTTTTCTGACATGTAGCATCGCCAAGAGATCGCCCTCTAAATGGCGACGACGGAATGTCAAAAATTTGCCTCCAAAATGTGACTAGCAGTCAAAGTCGTGGGACAACCGCCCGAGGACAAAACGTCGTAAACACGCGCTGAGAATTTTTGAATAATGGTAGAGATGAATCATGAATCATTCTCATATTTTGTTAAATTTTTGTATCATTCGCGTGTTTTGTTAATTTTTCTTTGAATTCATTGTTGGATACGGCTTAGTTTGTAAATTATTAAGGATAGCAATGCTTGTACAGTTAGGAATCAGTTCCAGAACAATACTTTTATAATTGTTGGGGAAAAAGATCGGCTTTTCAACACAATTTCGGCTGTTGTTTGAACATTGCAGCTGGAAAATTCACAAGACACCTAAAAATATCTTTGAATCGTAAAGTAAGTTATTTGGGGATATGCGCACAGAACTTGGTTTCGATTGTAGCTCAATAGGGATGTTAATTAGTAATTTATGGATTCATATTGACATGCAGTGTATAATGAAGCTAATAATGAATCTTGTAACTCGTGGTTTGTAGTTTGGTTTAAATAAGTATTACCTTAAATGATTTAAAAAAAAAAGGTGTACCTATTGTGGTTCAACTTATAATTTGAATAATAAAACCTCTTTTTTAAAATCTATTTATATACGAAATATAAAATAATATTCCGAATATTATATTTAAAATAAAAACAGCACTCTATTATTATGGGTAGGAGTAATTCCCACCAACAAGCTAAACTAGTACCGCCACATAAAAAAAACTAACAGAATCGCCATGCCAAGTTTTTAAAGTATTTCTGTTATTTTTTTTATAATGGCTGTTCCCATATCTTGCCTTGCTCTGTACATTATTTCCCTTGTATTACCCAGAAACCATGACATTATATTATTTTTCTAACAATTCGTCCATCTATGCACTGAGACTGAATAGTACAGGTGGTGTCAGAGCTTTTTACTGCGCTTATAGATTTAATTACAATTGGCACGTAAAAGTAGACGCTTTCTAAGTTGAGCAGAAGGGACATTGTGTTGGACGCTCTCAGGAAATGCGGGTTTTATGTACATATGTGAGTGATACTATTTTTTAAACGGTTCCATTTAGCTTGCCCCGTTTGTAGTTTTTTTTTTGTTTAGGACAAATGTAGTAATTGTTTTTTGTTGTCCGATAGGATAGTCACTACTGCAAGGGCTTCTGGCTAATCATAGATAATAAAGATGCACTGACATAATATTTTTTTATGAAAAATGGTGTAAATATGAAGGTACATATAAATAATTCAATAACAAAAAATTTTTTTTTGATAATATGGAGGAAGTACGCTTTTTCCCTCTAGTTTTTCGTTGAGCTTATATTTGTTGATTTTGAGGCATTCCTAGAATAAAATTCAATATCAATAAAAAATATGTATCTACGTAATCCTAGATTCCTTAAATTGTCATTATAATCTATAACCTGTATTCTTCCATTGCTGGACGGCAACTCCCAATGATCGCCACATAGCCCGGTCTTCGGTTCCTCTCATCAAGTTGTCGCCTTTTACAAGTTCCTACTCCTCCTGGCTGGTGGTAATCTTAAACTAGAATTCTATGTCCTTAAACCTTGTGTTATTGTACTTTTTGTATGTCAAATGTTTTTTTTGTTTTTTTTTTCTTCTATTTAGAGGACGTAACCTTCTATTGCAACATCAAATGTACCTATTTTCTTGTGAATCGTCTCATCTGCCCCTTACTCTTCATTCTCGTTACAGGTAGATATGAATTATTCAGTTGTTTACCATGTGGAACGGTCACAGCACACTGCGAACAGCGGTCACCACCGTCCACCGTCGCTGTACATCGAATTATAACGTTTATTACCTGAGATACTACGATAAGACGGAATCTCTTCAAGAGACGGTTGTTTTTATGGAAGTAACTATGGTAGCATCTGTGCCGTAAAAATCTAATTAAGATTGTCATAATATAGCGGTTCGTTGTTCTTATATTTAATTTCCATTCTATGTGTAATTCCACGTACAAATAAAAATTTCATCACAGTTTGTTCAGCCGTCAAATAGTTATTTATCGTTTGATCGGCTTCTGCTCGTCGGATTGAGATATAATGTACACCAGATTTTAAATTAAAATCTAAGCTATCTGACAAGGAAAAGCGCATTTAAATGGGTCTAGTAGATTTTACGCGATGCGCGAACATACAAACAGTAAGACACGATTTACAAAAAAACTATATTCTTTATCAGATCGCTGCTTAGTGATAAAGCCGCCGATTGTATTAAAATAGTACAATCGGCGGCTTTATCACTAAGCAGCGATCTGATAAAGAAGGTCATTGTAAATGTGCCATAATTTAAGTTTCTTTAGTGCAATAAAGAGTTATCTATCTATCTTGTTTTGAGTCCACTAGAGCATTTGTTTAAATTATCTTCTTTGTACATACTTTCTGTTAAATACTGCTTTATTATAAGTACTAGATGTGCCCGCGGCTTTACCCACTTGGTCATTTCTTAGGGTAAAAGTATCCGGTGTGATATTCCAGGACCTAAAGTACCTATAAAGTACATTATTCTTAATTTCGTTTTGCAGTCAACAAGTTTTTTATCGATTGCTCCGCTTCTACTTTTCTGATTATGATACAAAGTACACCGTATTTCAAGTCACAATCTAAACTAATTATAATGGAAACCGCATCGCAATCGATACAGCAGTTTTTATATGATACGCGAACTTACAAACAGACACGCATACAAACATACAGACGTCTTTTAAGTCCCATAGACCATTTTTTTATAATCTCTTTTGTGCATACTTTTTGTTACAGCTTTATTATAAGACTAGCTGTGCCCACAGCGTTGCCTTGTAATATATTTTCTGGGATATATGGATATGAGTTATTCCAGAGCCAAAAGTATCAATATACCAAATTTCTTCAAACTTCGTTCAGATATATAGAGTATAGATAAATAGAAGATATTGCTAGATATTATATAGATAGGCGTATGTGTTGACGATTAGGTCATACTGAATATTGTAAGCGTTTTTCGGACAAGGATAATTAGGCAATTGATTCTGACATATTGTATCAAGTACAAAAGAGCACAAAGAATATAGGATAGCGGTACAATCATAGGTACATATAGAATATTCTCATCTAAACAAAATTCTCTTGCATTTGTACTTATACATAGACATAATTGATTCTAACATTGTGTAAGATTCATAATGGTACACAATATGAGTACGTTACTGGCTATAATATGAACTACCGTTCCATGGAAGCCTGGGGCATTTTAAAACTTAAATCTTGACATCCTTGTAATAGAAGACGTAGATAATATATTATTGCATTGAATTCAAGATGCTCTCAATTTTGGGCCATTGCTAACATTCTTGACAAACGGCAGGTCTAATTGGACAATTACAAGTTTTGGCTTTCCGAAAAAGTTACCAAATTGTTCACCTAAATCACTGTTCTAATTAATACCTACATTTAAAGTTAGGAACACTAATAATTACATTTGATCCGTGGATTACGATCCAGCCTGTAATCTTTCGCAATTTTCTCTTAATCGCTCAAGTTTTAACTTAACCAGTGTAACAGGGCCCTCATCAATTGACGAGCTTCGGGAGAGTAGAGTGGATTATGTGGTTTATGGAGGTCTACGAGGGTTGGTTGATGGTTAAACGGTACCTCGAGACATTTGGACTTATGTGATAATGCTAGGGCGAAGAAGAAATTTGATAATTCGCGGTTAGAAACGATGGTTTTAATCATAAGTTGGGTCGTATTGTTAGTGGATCATTTACGGAATTGAGATGAGATGGAGACGCTAATGAAATAAGTTTTACATAAAAATCTTTTTTGTATTGTTTGTCATGTATTTATGGAGTTATATTTCTTTACTGGTATCTTTAAAATTTTAATAAAGCATTATATTACAAAAAGTCCGTACAATGAAAATAGTTACAACAACAATGATCTAGGGTACTTAAAATAAGCTACTGAACAAGAATATGACTTTTTTTTATTATGTGGAATTGTTTGTTTGTCTGTATGTTTGTCTGTTTATCCGAGCATCACGTTAAAACTACCGGACCGATTCCGATGCGGTTGTCACTATTAAGAAGCTAAAGGAAGCTGGTTTACTTAATATTTCAATCCGAAGAGTAGACGTCTAGCAATTGGTAAAAAAACATCTGAAGTACGAAGTTTGACTATATTGAAACACAGTAATGATCACGCGGGCAAAGCCGCGGGCACAGCTAGTATTTAGTAAAAGCTTTGATATTATTATCAATATATACCACCGTCCGATTTTCAAGTTTTTTGAATTAAGTAAAGAAAATAGCAAGTTTGTTAAAAAACGATAACAATACAAACTATGTATTGTTAAAAAAAAAAGTTGATTTAAAGTTTTGGTAGCTACGTAAATAATGTAAGGTAATATAATTCAAATTGTAGCAATCACATTAAACTTTTACCTCAACGTCAAGTGGTCGACTCCACAGCTTTCCTGTGGTTAAAGCACAACGACCATTTATCACAGACCCGTCAAAATCTAATTGTCCCGCCTCGCTAACCACTGCATTGTGACCGTAATTATGCCCTTATTTTTTACAGCGAACTAAATCGATTTATTAAACTTTTTTACCCGAATAGACAATCGAGAGACGCAATTTACGACGAATATTTCAAATATTTTTATGCTATTTTTAAATTGACAGACCGCATTTGGCTGATTTTGAATTGTAAAGAAAAAATGCAGCCATTATGGTTCATAATGTTGATGTCACCTGTTTCAGCGAGATGTGAACGATAAAATTAAAACCGTTCAATATTCTTGATAAAAAAAAAACTGAATTCGATTATTCTATGATACAGAGTTGAGATATTCACAGGTTTATTCAAGTTTATAAATCACAATTAATATTAATACCATAATCGAATTTAACTTACAATTAAAATGTTTAAGAATCCATCGAATAGCTCAAACAAACTTAAACCATACCTAATCTAAATAGTATTCGTTCGACTCCATTACATATGTACTTTTGTTTATTGGTGTAAATAAAGAGTTTATTAGATCTAATTATTTAAAAATGAAGCAGTAATGTATTCTTTATTAATATATATTATATTTCATATGTACACTAGCTTTCTGGCCCACGATTTCGTCCGCCCGGACTACTGCTTATCACGAAAAAAGCATCTTATGTTCTTCTAGGATATTAAAAACCAATGCAAAAGTAGGTATAGCACCAATGCTCTTGAACTTTTATGACAGACTTGTTATTTCATTTTCATTGTAACCGTTCCTCATAGTAAGTAATAAACATTTTCCAGTTTTCCTGTGTGAAATTTACAATTTTCCAGGATAAAAAGTATCCTGTGTTTTATTCTAGGGTATACGCTATCTCCTTTCCAAATTTCATCAATATCCGTCCAGCCGTTATCGCGTGAAAGCTCCCCAAACAAACAAATAGACAACGTTTCACTTCTATATATTAATATCTAATATTAATATATAAAAGTGAAGTTCTTTAGGCTCGGAGGATCGACGATCGTGGACTGACGACCTGCGAAAAGCGGCTGGAAGAAAATTGATGAGGAGAACTGAAGACCGAGCTCAGTGGCGTACATTAGGAGAGGCCTATGTCCAGCAGTGTACAGATATAGGCTGATGATGATGATGATGAGGCTCGGAGAAAAAAAGATCCATGTCTCTCAATTAATGCTATGAAGTATTTACTTTATTTTGTAAAACCATTATTTCTAAGCTCTAGAGACTTTTAATGGATAGGTACAGTAAAGACTTACCTTGAAATATAAAGATGAGTAAAAGTTAAGACGATGCTACGCTACACACAACGCAGTAGGCAGGTCCGATACACGATTTCGTAGATAAATTGCTACCAATTTAATAAAATTACATGGTTTTAATGGCATCCCGAGCAACAATAGGCGTTCCTAATAGTCTCTATTCTTATTTGGGGGTTGAACCAGCAGCCGAAGTCGGGGGTAGCTATTAGTTTACGTTAAGTAAGCGAGTTTCTCATTTTCTTGTTTGTAAAAAATATGGTGGTCGATTTGGAGGCAATTTTGTGAACTATTTTGAACTGTCAAATATTTAATTAAAATCAAATACATTTAGAGTTTGTTTCAAAATTTCCAACTATTTATCCAGAAAGTTTATAACTATTTTTTTTTAATAAATGCTGTGCTTTTGTTTTGCAATCGCCAAAAAACGACCATTGCAACTTGCAATGATAAACGGCAGATGAAGTGATTGACTTCGCATGACTTTTAGCTTTTAGCCAGCGTCAAGTCAATATATTTTAAAAGTAGTATGTTTTTTCACTGAATACTTGAAATGTAGAGACCTAGTCAGTCAGAAAGTTAAAAGTCTACTCAAGTCACAGTCAAAGTCACGATTCAGTAAAGTGGTGGAGCTTTACTGAAACTTCTTAGGGAGTGACATTTTAAAATGATACACCTTCAAATGTTGTATTCTTTCTTGTACCAAGAAAGAACAATGGCGAACTCCCATACATACTTTTATGTCAGTCAAATTCACGGCGTCTTTAGACAAAAAATATCTCTAGTAATTCAGCATCATTTCCTGAGATTAATAGTCTAAAATATTTTTTTGGGGAGGCCAGGAATAATTGTTATTAGGTTTCAAAGTTTTGTAGGTTATGTTACTGTTAATGACCTTTGAAACAAGTCTTAGAGATTTTAATTATTTTATCTGCATAAAGGCAAGTAAGTACTTATGCTTGATAAATATAATGTTTCAAGATATTGTAGGTACCTACCTATTCAATTACTTATCTAGTGTAACAGGCTAGGCTTTTTGAATAAGAATTATTTTTAATCTGTTACTGCCTGGCGAGATTACAAAACAATATGTTTAGATATGTTGCTGCTGTTTCACTGTGCAGGGAAACAGTTGTCCCATATTAGCACAAATATTTTGCGACAATTCCTTACACTAAATATTTTATTTACACAAAACTTTGTTTCTTTCGTATTTATTGTTCAATACTATAAATAACACGCCCTATGTACTATTATTTATTTCAGGACCTGGATGAATGGTGGTTAATGCTGTTTAGCATTAAGTTCTTCCTTGTACCTACACTATTTTTGTGCAAAACAATTAAATAAATTAACATGATAACAACAATTCTTTACACTTCCTCCTTAAACTATAATGCATTGTATTCCTTTTGCTACTTTGTATAGAGGTTTTATATTGACGTACCATTTTGTCTATAGCACAGTCTATATTATTCATGAATCTGTAATACTTTGTAAACTTATTATTCTGTTTATCGCAAGGAGGTTAAATTATGCTTACTGAAAATTTACCGCCAGTAAGCTTAATTCAACCTCCGTTGATTTAAAAAACCGGGTGGGAATAAAGCGTAATTCAACCTCCTTTGGTTTAAAAAATCTGGGTGGGAAGTATACTGTGTTGACAATTTTGACGTCCAAACCGGAAACGTCATTGTATTATACATATTTTTTCACCATTTGGGCAGGCAACAAGGCCGGTTAAACATTGTAGGAAATGAAGTTACAATTTCATGATTTTTTAAATTGATTTGTTAACCTGGGTTTTTCTAGCTTACAGGCTATTTTGAAAAAACGTAGAAAAATAATTACTTAAGTTGTCTAGAAATGATATGTCAAGACACTGCAAATTTATCGCAAAAAAAACCGCCTATGTTCTTTATATACTAATAAATTCCTTGAACTATGCCATAGACATTACTCTATTTTAACATCTTTGACCTTATAAATCTTCTCATCATTATTCTCAACCTCAATCCGCGGGTTAAGTTGTATTGAATTCACTTTGCCCGCAGATGCTGTGGGAAACAGCTAAGGATTCAGGAAATTGGCAGTAGCATGCACCTGTATTCAAATTTTATTCAATAAGTTTTTAATCAGTGAGTCCTACCAGTTATGACCTACGGAGCCGAAACGTAGACACGCGCGGTCAAACTGGTCCACGAATCACTTAGCTAGCTTTGGAGAGAGCTATGCTTGCAGTTTCTCTGAAAGACAAGATTCTTAATGAAGATATCCGATGGAGAACCAAGGTAACCGACTTAACTCTAACGATAAGCAAGCTAAAGGGGCATTGGGCTGGTCACATTTCCTGAAGAACCGATAGCCGTTGGGGTAGACGAGTTAACGAATGGAGACCACGTTTAGGAAAATGTAGTGTAGGACGCCCTGTGGCCAGGTGGAGTGACGACCTGTGAAACGCGGCCTGAAGAAAATGGATAAGGAGAGCCGAAGAACGTCTAAGGCCTAAGTCCAACAGTGGACAACTATAAGCTAATGATGATGATGATGATAATTTCCAGTTTATTATCACCAACTACTAAACCTTTCCCCTTATGATAGGCAAACATAGAGCAATCGCTCGCTCGTTGTTGTTTTCAACGTGGAGACCGATGTACAACACTGGACTTGTTTTCCTTTTTTAGGGTTCCGCACTTCCAAATGAAAAAAATGGAACCCTTACAGGGTCACTCGTGTGTCTGTATGCTGTCCGTCTGACACAGCCAATTTGCTCCGACTCTACGGGATCGATTTTGTTGAAATTTGGTAAACATGTGAATTTCTATGACCTCAAGCAAGGACATATAACGTAAATAAAGTAGTTTATAGTACGAGGTCACTTTTCGGGAGCAAATTAGAAAATTAACAAAGTAAGTTTTGCAAAGTGTACCATGTGAAATATCAAATGAAGGGCTTGCTGGGAGGGTATTTTTTTAATGAATTTGAAACATAATAGTTTCTACAAAAGTTGTACATAAAAAGCTGTATTAACTGGTATCCCAGTAGTAGCTACGTTACTTCTGTGTAGTTTTATGCGCAGTTGGTTAAGAAAATAGAAGAATATGAACCTGAATGAAATTTAAAAAAAAAATACAGAATAGTTCTTTACATATCGATTACCGGAAAATCTATAAGAAGTCTCTGGTCTTAAAATAACATGGCAAATCTCTCAATGTTATGAGATAATATATTCATCGTACGGAACCCTCTCCACGCAAGTTCAACTCGCACTTGATCTGTTTTAAAAGCTTTTATTTATTTTCACTTGTATGCATGTATGTATCGATGTATTTAAATATGTATCTATGTATTTTGTCCTGGAATCTTGTAATTCAAATTTCGGGCACTTCCTAAAAAAACTTAAATAAGTAAAAAAAGTGAAAAAAAAAATGCATATGTTTTTTTTCTTTATTTTTTTTGTTTTTTTTTCTGTTTGTGAGCTACCCTGAAAGATTCAGACGCCAATCGGTTGGGATATAAAAAAAAAATTTTTTGTCCCTCTTTTTTACTTTATTGGCTGATGATGAAATAATAAAGAAGGCAATGAAATTGCGGCTACTCTTTACATACTTGATACTCGTACAAGTACGAGTACATCGTACACCGAAACCATTAGCAGACCTTTCTCAGCTATGACCGACGATGCTTGCCTAGAAGATTTATCTCCCTCTTTCTACTAATTTACATAGCATAATTATTAAATACACAAGTAATTGCCATGGTTACAGTTCTCTGTACTACTACACCAAATTACGTTGTTAGAAAACGCTTACATTAGAGAGATATTTCCGTAAATTCAAACATGTAGGGCAAATTGTTGAGTGATATTGTTTTGTCAACAATTTCTCATTTTGTTCATAGTTACATTAGGTATTACTTTAGTTAATTACGTACTAATGAGTAATTAGTTTTTATCTGAGTTGTTTAAGCGTTTAGAAACAATAATTTTGAACCATAGTTTAACTGACATCAAAACTTCAAAAATCATGTTTTTTCAGCAGAGGGATAAGTCTTTTACCATTATTTTAAGGCCTTGCTTTTTATGATGGTGTCGCTAAATTTAAAATGATTTACTATTTTTTACCGTAGGCTAGCTGCGCCACGTGGTTCCACCCGCGTAGCTGATGATGATGATGATGATGATGTTACTCTCTGCTCCTTAATGTATGCCTTGCAAAAACTCACGTCAATCCGTTACTAAATTGATGCGGATTAGAGGAACAAACAAACAACACTATTTCGCACTTAAAACGTTAGTTTGGATTTGGACATAAGATGCTATCTCCTGATGTTAATCGAGGATGCGGTCGATGATGGAGCACGTTTGCCTAGTAGACACTCGTCTTGAAGACTCCTAGATATTTTTTTTCAGGAACTCCTTGGCCGTTCGGGCGATGAAGAGTCATCCGGACCGGCATTCGGGATCATTCAGCTATATAATAACATTAATAAAAATAACAATTTATAAATTAAATAAAAAAAAAAACTTTGGCGACCTTTTTTTTAATGAATGTCACATTTTCACTTTTTACTATTATTAGTTTCAGTTTCACTTATTACGTGTTTAAGTTTTTTATTTTCTTATTTTCCTTTTTTCCTATATTTTTTAAATTGCTTTGTCATCGGTTTGTGAGCTACCCTAAAAGTTTCAGCCGGATAGCTAATCGGGAAGTGCTCGAAATTTGAATTGCAAGATTCCTGGACAAAATACATAGATATATAGATACATAGATACATCGATACAAACATACATACAAGTGAAGTTAAATAAAAGCTTTTAATATCTTATATTTTATATCTAAGTCATAGACTGAGGGTAGTCAGGGCCTTCTACGTATTTTGTAGACTACGGCTAGTGATCTACATAGCCAACACGGAAGCAACAAGCTCGTCCACACCTTGTGCAAAAGTGTGTTGCAAATTTTATTGCGATAGAAAAATGAATTATTGTCACCATTATTCTAAGTATACATGTAACCTATGGTCCTAGACAGCCAAACAAAATAGCTTCTAGGTGCTATCCATTTTTTCCCTGCTCTTGGACCTGCTCATCTCTCACGTACATCTTACAAGACATTGCGACGAACACAAGTCCAACAAAACAAAACCTATAAAAACTGATTAGATTCTCGTTTGACGCACAGAATTGTGTTCCAGAAACTATCAATCACCTTGTGGGACTCTAATTATAGGGATTAAGGGTGGGTATGGTCCCAGGTAATGGGTTCCAAGCCGGCTCTTTTAATAGCACCGAAAACGGTATGCGCTGCTCCATGGTTCCAAATTAAACAGTATTTAATCGGAGCTATGTATACTCGCTGGAAATAGTCATTAATGTATATAGTGTTTTTTGGTGTAAATCTATACTTATGATAAAGCAGTAAGTACCAAAACGTCTGTACAATGAAGATGATAAAAAAAATGCTCTAGGGAACTTAAAAATAAGCTACAGAACAAGTTTTTTTAAATCCTGTCTATCTGTTTGTTTGTATGTATGGCTGTCTGTTTGCTCGCGCATCAGGAAAAAATGACTGGACAAATTGCGATGCGTTGGATGTTCACTGTTGGATAGCTTAGAGCTTGTCTTAAACGCTGGTGTACTTGGTATCTCAATCTGATGAGTAGAAGCCGAGCAATCGATAAAAACGATTTGACGTCTGAACGATTTTGGTGAATTGGTACTTTTTGTTCTGGAATAACTCATAGGATCCTTATATCTCAGAAAAAAACACACGGGCAACGTCGCGCGCACAGCTAGTAGTTAATACATGTTTTGATTTCATTTCATCACATACTTTTTTTTTTTACAATTTCAGTATTTTTTCTCCTTTGATTATATATTTCCATAGATAAAAATGTACATGGAATAACAATCCGTAAAACTAAGCACAAAATTGTGAAAGAGAGATAGAAATAGTGAGAGAAAGAGACACATTTTTTTGTTTGTGGAATCCCTGTTTCATAGGGTTTTCCTTCGCCATTGATTGAAGCATGTAGGTATAGACATACCTATCAACAAGAAATTTAGTATTTGATTGTATATTTTTATTAGTACTTTTCGCGTAAGGTAATGCTGGCTTCTGGTGTCAGAGGTTGCCAGGCCACCTGAGGGCCTCTGACATGGCTTAACGACTGCTATTCAATCAATAACAGCCGGGACCGACAGCTTAACGTGCCCTCCGAAGTGCGGTGTGATGAAACACCGCATTTTGAACCCAAATAAAAAAATGAAAATAAACATGTTGAAGACAGTTCAATATTTGTTATTTTTACCCGACTATAGCAAAGCAAGAGATGGGAAATGAGTTTAACAGTCTATTTATATTGTATATATATGTATGTATCTATGTATGTGGTTTTGCGGATGTTCCAACATAGAGCGTCGCCCCTATTGGTTTGATTTTGACAAACGAGGTGTCTTCAGGTATAGAGTGTAAAGCTATACTTTTTTACCTTACTACGGCAAAGTACAGGTAGGATTATATGTTCAAACTAAAAACTTGGCCCGATTTTGACAAGCGAGGTATCAATCGATTCGTCTTCATTGCAAGAGTGTTAAAGGCTAATTTTTAGTTTAGTTTAGTTTTAGTTAATGAAATTATGACTTGTTCAAAAAATAGTTTACAATAAACTTGTACACTACTATCTTAATCACACGTGTCCAGTTGTATTTTAGTAACCAGTGTTTCTCAACAGCCTACGATAGCCTGAAAGAGATTAATGCTTAATGATAAGACTGCCGATTGTTATCGTATAAGATATTTTTATGTTGTCTTAACTAGCCTACCTTGCATAGAATCACAGATACTTGCCTTAAGTTCTCAAAAAAACGCAAACGAAAATATAGCCCTGCTAAAGAGCACTGCTTAAGAGCACCTCTCAAGTAGCGTCAGTTCTTCGCCACGGTACAGCTCGTAAACTACTTGCCGCATTAACCATAACGTATAAAGGCACTAAAAGCACGTCTGACCGTCCCTTGAGGCCGTTTCGGCTGTCAATGCGAAAATTTAAGTCCGCGCCACACCCATGCACTCTGAAGGGTCGACCTTTATGCCCTTTGTCTCGATTGCTCCCTTTTTCCCCGACTCGTTTTTGTCTGGAATCCGTCATGTGTTTAGCGGAATGTTGGATTGTGATTAAGGACTCTTTGCTTTTCGTGTTTTATTAAAGCCAGCCAGTTTAATGTAGATGAAGGGTCTTGAATGAATACAAGTTTCATTTTCAACCATCATTATCATCAGCCTATATCTGTCCACTGATGGACGTAGGCCTCTTCTAATGCATGACACTAAGCTAGGTCTTCAGCTCTCTTCATCCATTCTCTTCCGGCCGCTTTTCACAGGTTGCCACTTCACCTGGCTACAGGGCATCTTACACTACATTTGCCTACACGTGATCTCCACTCGAGAACTCGTCTACCCCACCCCAATGGTTATGGGTTCTTAGAGAAATGTGACCAGCCCACAGTCACTTTAGCATGCTTATTCTTTGAGCATTTTCAACCGAATTATCAATTTTGTCTGGTCGTAGAAGAAGGAATTTAAACCTGCATAAAGTTCTCAACTTTTCGGTGATATCGTGATTTCACTGTTCGTACATAAAGGTACGAGCTTACTAACCAGCCAAGGTATCAAAGCATTCGGTCAGTAAAGCGCCCTGTAAACGATTAAATATTGTATCAAATTTTCATATTTGTTAAACGTTTGGACTGAGCACAATCAAAAATCAGCAAACACGCTCGTAGAACTTCAAAACATTTGACAAATACTTTACTAAATATTTGATCGTTTACTAGACGCTTTAAATGAAAGAAAAATAAACCTTTCACAAAAACCTTTCAATCAATCAAATGTATTTACTACAACATTAAAGATCATCGAAATCATCGAGACGACGGAAAATATAAACATAAATAAGGAACAGGCGAATTAAGAACGCATAGAAAAGAAAATAAATTTTGAAGCAGTGCAGTGCCCAGAAATAAATTTCAGATTTTAAACACCATCATAATCACGAGCGTAACTAATTACTTACACTTTGTAACCTACCGAACGCACCTTCATCTAAACCCCATTCAATTCAACAACAAAACGTAATTTCTTACTAACACATGTTTACAAAACATCCATACTAATCTCTTTGAAACGGAATGTGTTACCGTCGCGCGGCTATTCATCTTATATTAACGACAATGTCTTGATATATTTTATCACATTTAGCTGTGGTAGAAATATTTACTACCTTCAGCCACAATTGACTGATCTACCCCACCCTTCTTTCTTTATGCCGACTTAGTTAACTAAGGAGGGACTGGTAAAGAATCTAGAGGTCTTATTATTTGGGTCCGGACGGTTGCCTTAGTCGCAGTGTTAACGGTCTTATTTGTCATCTGTCAATTTGCTCTATTTTGGGGGTGATATGAAAGCTTCGTTTTAACAGGGCTTGTCGCCCGTGTTTTATCATCGTTATTTTGGGTTCATAATGAGTATTGACAGCTATTGGTGCTGTTGTTTTAGTTTTACTGTCGTGTCGTTTTTGATGGCGTTTGTTTTTAAACAAGGGAGTAAGGTATAACAGATTTACTTTTTGATCAGTTATACTTCATCTTCTTTATTATTTTTTCTCTATCGGTTGACAGTAGTTTCATTGGGTTTTTTCAATCATGCCAGGTATTCCGGGCTCCATACAAAATGTTTAGATGGTCTTTCATCTAAATCCGAATTCATAACAATTAATGCTTCTTCTTTATAAGCTTTGCCAACCCCATTCACTATTAAGAGATGAATTAAGAGATGAATTAAGAGATGAATTTTCAAAAATAATAAAATACTTTTCAAGAGTTTACAAAGTGTCTTCATAGGTACTTAAAATAACCTGATTGAATGTATCTTCAAACTTTATCATCCCGTTCACCCGTTAAGGATAGAATTAAAAAAAAAACAATATCAACGCAAAAAAAATATCTCCTTTCTAATCTCTATCGTAGTATTTGTATACTCTTTGATCTCTATGTCCACTGGTTTAGGCTGTGCATTGTCTGTCAGTCAATCAGTCAGTCAACGGTATCACGGTACAGTATTAAGAATAATTTTCAAACCCATATGTCTCGGAAAGTGTGTCACTTAAGCTTACACTTAAGTGATTGGCTTATACAACACTTATTTTTTATTATAATTTTCTTATACATTTTCTTCTTCAGCTATACTTTCCTACATAATCATACCTATCTAAACTAATATGACAATAATATAATGTTTAATCCAAATCACAACACCTGTAACTAATATGTAATAGGTACTGTTACGAACATCAATATACATTATACATACCTACATTGTGTATCAACAAGTTGATAAAAACTTGTTTGTTGTTTTTGTCATTGATCAGATGAAGGGGTTATAATCCTGATTTATATCACCTAATTTATAAAATTAGCATAACAATAGAATATCAAATATTCGTTCATATCTTAGCATCAATTCTCATCACTTGACTGTACGAATACAATCTCGATTTATCTAAATATCAACATATTTACACATCAAATGGTTTGTAATACACACCCTTCTATGTTATTTAGATTAATATCGGCTTCGTTTAGATGACAATAAAAAACAAATTCTGTTTAACAAAATGTAGTTTATTTGCGTAAAACATTAATATGTCAATGATACCAGATTTTAGACTGTTTTTGTGCCGAAGTACTCGTAACCTAATTTACCTGAGCACACCTCAAGATTTTAGATTTAATATAGATTTTGTAGATAATTATTATAATACTATCTGTGACCGTGGCTTTTCCCTCGTGGTCATTTCTGTTAAAAGTTACCTAGTGTTACTGTACCCCTGATTTTTATAACCTTCATTTTTTTGTATTCCCAAAAAGACGTAGGTCCAAATCAAAACATATAGAAAAAGTGGCGAAAGCACTGGTCTCTCATAAACAATAATACATGTGAATGTCAATGTCAGTGCTCATTCTGACTGTGCTCTGACATAAAAATTCTCGTTCATGTTGCCAGCATTGTCTGTGACCGAAACGAGTCGGGAACTAGCAAAGCTACCCAGGACCAAAAGTACCTAAGTCTTGATGGAAAATAAAAATATAAGTTCTAAAGCTAAAACCCGACTATGGTCTTAGTGAAACAGTCACAAACAAGAATAAACAAACGTTTTAGAAATTTAAAACTGTAGGGCCTTATAATACGTAGTGCGATATAAATTTGACAGTATTTATTTAACCAAGTAGGTATAGCGCACTCTCCCGGCTCTAAAGTTTTAAATTTCTAAAACGTTTGAATATCTGTTTGTGACTTTATAGTTCACTAATACAATAGTCGGGCTTGAGCCTTTGAACTTACATTTTATTTTCGATCAAGACTTAGGTAGTACTAGTTTCTGAAGCGCTGTAGATAAACTAAGAAAGAATTTCTGAAATATTTAGCTTTTCCGGGAAAACAACGAAAGGAATGGCACGCCCGGCTCATCGCTGTTGCTTGACACATTTGTGATCATTAACATAAATCTAATTCAAAGTGGGATGATTAGGTACCAGCTCCTCGGGCGTGTACCGCATAAATTAGGTGCAACGCATACAACTGGCCTTCTTTGGCCTAAATCACAATCGGAGCGGCGTTTGTATAGCACGAGTTAGCAGTGATTTTCGTTCACGCTACAGTCTGCGTAACAACGTGACAACACACCCAAACAGCTACATTTTCACGTTATTTTCACGTTGTGCTGAAGCACAACGTGAAAATGTAGCTGTTTGGGTGTGTTTTCCTGTAGATGTATCTAGTACACTTTTAGTTTATGTCATATTAAAGAGTGCCGTATCTTCATCCCCTTAACTAGATCTATGGTAAATCTTATAAATGTTATAAATGCGAAAATGAGTTTGTTTCTTTGTTACGCTTTCACGCCTTAACTAAACAACTAGTCATTATGAAATTTAAATTAGTAGAAGTAACAGGTGGCAATTTTGCAGGTGTCAAAGTGGCAGGTGTCAAAGTGACAGGTGTCAAAGTGGCAGGTGTCAAAGTGACAGGTGTCAAAGTGGCAGGTGTCAAAGTGACAGGTCCAAAGTGACAGGTGTCAAAGTGGCAGGTGTCAAAGTGACAGTTGTCAAAGTGACAGGTGATAAAGTGACTGGAGTCAAAGTGACAGGTGTCAACATGGTTAACTGTAGTCCACGCGGACAAAGTCGCAGGCAAAAAAGGCTACTAAGCTATATTTTGGTATAGAACACTCCTAAAAATCTACTCTACATACCCGTAGCTCTATTATCTCTTTGACACGTCAACTGTTCAAGAAATGAGATTGTCTATCAATCAAGTGTTGTACAAGAATTAGCAGTATTGTTCCTTTGGCGCTCCCTTATAAATGAGGTCCCTTTCGACTCCGTTGGATATTTTGACAGCCGGATTTTGGTTTACGGGTCACTTGGAGCTTATTGTTTGGAGTCTAAAAGAGATTTGTTAATACAAGGTGTGTTTGTGAAGACAGATTTTCTAAATCAGTATGTATGGAAGTTTTGATTAAAGTCACAAACAGCTACAAACAAAACAGTGTTACAGCTAAAAAAACTCATATATTGTTCTAGCGTTACACATTTGTATATCTCTTACTTTGTCGTGGGTGGCATGGACACACACATCCAAAACCCAGAACAAACGTTTATGCTCGCCACACTAAATAATTATGTTCTCCCCGCCCAGGATTCAAACCTGGGATACTAAACTTAGAAGGCAGTTGCACTAACTGCGCTAGAGTATCGTCAAAATTGTATGTGACTGTAAGTAAGGCACTTTTTATCGAATCAGTTACCTATCAATTTATTGAGAATCATTCAATAGAGTTCAGACTGACTAACATATCACCGCTTCTACTACTAACATATAACTTCAACCACTGCTGGTTCTGCAAATATGTTTTTATTTAGTATGTTATAAATAATAAATAACAAAGAAATTATTTATTTTACTGAAACATTGCTATATTAAGATATAATTTTTCGAACAATAAATGGAAATTAATATATGGATTTTAACAAAAAATTACTATTCAACCAATATAAACGTCATTTTGTAGGACCCATTACTGAAGGCTTTTTTTTCTATTTCCTTGATATATACAAAAAAAAAAGTTCTTATGCAAGTCTATTAAACAAGACGAGTTCAAGAACTAAAACCCGACTAATTCTAGGTAAAATTTGCCTATGACAGTCTTGCGATGAAGAAGAATCGATTGTAAAAATCGGACCAAGTTTTAAGATTGAACATATAACCCTTCCATCGCTTTGCCGTAGCCGGGTAAAAAAAAGCTTGAATCTCTATAAATGAAGACGAATCGATTGATACCTCGCTAGTCAAAATCAGATCCAATAGGGGCGAACGCTATGGTGGAACATCCACATACATACATACATACATAGCCTGTTAAACTCTTTACCTTTCCCTTGTTTCACCGAACTCGGGTAAAAAGTAATTTGTTTTACAATGACTCATTATCATCACCACTATTCGTCCATATATAGCTGTTCATAGGCCTCTTCTAATGCTACACTCTTCTAAAATCAACTTTTTTTTCTCCTTTTTTTTTATACATTTTACCTTTTTTCCGCCCCTTCTGGGCTTTAGCTAAAAACGCTCGCCTTCGGTAAACAGCATAATACTTACCAATATACAAAATTAAACGTTTTCTTTTTGTTTATTTGTTTGTTTGTTTTGGGCGAGCTTTCAAGCGATAACGGCTGGACCGATTTTGTGAAATTTGGAATGGAGATAGCTTATACCCTGGAATAAAACATTGGATAATATTTATCTCGGAAAAAAAATAGTTTCCTCAGGTAAACTGGAAAAACTGGAAAAATCTTGTTTACTCGCTGTATGAAATGGTTGCCATGGAAACAAAATAACAAGTATGTCAAAAAAACATTAAGAGCATTGGTGGTTTACCTACTTTTGCATTGGTTTTTAATATCCTAGAAGAACATATGATGCTATTTTTCTCGATAAACAGTAGTCCGCGCGGATGAAGTCGCGGGCGGGAAAGCTAATACTGAGATAAAGCTCATCCAGCGCCACTTGTATTATTTACGATTTATATTTCCTTTGTTATATTCCTTTTCTTTTGTACGGAATTCCTCCATAATTGTAATTATTTATATTTTATTTTTAGGTGTGTTGAATAAATTTTTTTTTTTCTTCTTTCTTCTCTTCTAATTTCTGCCGGCCGCCTACAATCAGCCGGTCGTCACTTCACCAATACAATAACTTGTGCAAGCTTTTTGTATAGTTTTCCTTTTGGAGTTCACCAAAATCAGCATTGCTTTCATTTAAGTAGAATAGTAGTTTATAAAACGGTTGCATAATAAGGGGCATTAAAATACGAGAGTGAGTTTTTTAATAGTATCACTCGAGTGTTTTAATAACTAGTTATGTGCCGTTTCGTACACTACTTTATCTACTCATGCAATAAGAACTTACATTTAATGAAGAAAAAAATATGTCGTAACATTTTCTTGATTTTTCTGGTAAAAGCTCATTCGTCATGTTCGTTTCTGTCCCCGTGATGTCAGGTGGAGTCAAATTGACCTCTAGTGAGGACAATTGCTGCTGTCGGACATTTTTAATCAAGATGAAACTATTTATCAATAAAAACACATTAAATTAGTTAGGTACTAATGTGAAGTAAATTATGACGCCAAATCCTTTCCATAGCGAATTGACGTGAATACGGTCTAACACGCGCCACCACAAATGGCGAAAACTCTCGTTGTGCGGAGCCAACGCGTTGCTTTAATTTCAACGCGTTGAAAAAATATATATCATAAACACTGTTTTAAAAAAAATAAAAATATAATGTATTTATGTTTCTTATTCGAGACGGGCTGTGCCGTGCGTAATGTATTGTATATCATTATGCCACCATTTTTGAGTTATAATCCGGAATTTACGATATGAGTGTAGATAAAAATACTTATCAAACCTAACAGACTATTCATTACTTTTCCCAAAAATCGCCACTAACATCACAATGGTGGCATTACCTTGTCGTGTGCTAAGCAATATTGACGGGGTCATTAGTCGCATTGTCTTTGGGGAGAGGGGAGTTAATAACGATAGTGGCTCGGTATCGATGTGGAGGATAATGGGAAAATACAGGAAGTGACACTACACACCTTTATCTATGAAGAAAATTGTAGAAAAATTCAAATGAGTTTATATTTTACTTCCATCGGAGCCTTTTAAATTAAAAGCATTTATTTAACAAACAAAATACATACATATATCGATACATACAAATCGATGTATCTATGTATTTTGTCTGTCCTGGAATCTTGCAATTCAAATTTCGAGCACTTCCCGATTAGCTATCTGGCTGAAACTTTCAGGGTAGCTCACAAACCATGACAAAGCAATAAAAAAATACAAAAGTTTTTTTTTTTTTTATTAAATTATTATTTATTAAAGATTTTTAAATTTTATTTGTAAGTAGTGAAAATGCAATAAAAAAGTAAAGAAAACACTTTACAACGTATATAATGAAAAAGCAATTTCTTTTTTTTTGGAAAAGTATTGGAAAAAGTAGAACAAAAAGTGACATTCATTAAAAAAAAGGTCGTAAAAGCTTAATTTTTAATAAAAAAAAAATATATATTAATAATAATATCCGGGACAGTTTACACCAATTACCTAGCCCTAAACTAGGATACCCTGTACTATGGGCACTAAATAACGGATAAACATACATAGATAAGAATATTACATCCATGACTCTGAAACAATCATTTCTGCTCATCACACAAATGATTGCACCTTGCGGGATTCGAACCCACGACCGTTTGATTTCGTAGTAGGGTCTCTAGCCACTAGACCAACCGGTCCTCAACTAAAGACACAACAACTAACGGTCGTCAATATGTATAGTACTTGTTCGACCGTATGTAATTTTTTCGTGTGTGTCCACTTTTTTAGATTCAAAATTCTTTTTTCGATTGAATACTCTCGAAGTAGTCCCATATCCACTTGCATGCATCAAAATTGGATCAGTTTTTTTTTTAGTTACTCGTTTGAATCCATTTGTATTCGATTTCTTTGTACCATGCTATTTTGTACAGCACTTTTTGTGTTTACTTTCGCTTATATCTCCGGGCTTTCTGAACTGTTTTGGATGATTCATTTGTTGTCCCATATAAATTTCATCAACATTGATTTAGTAGTATTTTTTAGTAAAATTATCAAATCACGAGCGATTATTACTTATGTGTCAACTAGCTATCCGAGTGGTTTACTTATGTGATTTACATTCCAACGATACTGGGTTTGGTCCTCGGCTCCGCTCAATTATGTGCAGTTTTTCTTTCGTTCAGTGCTGTCGGTACTGGCTGCTATTGATTAATTGTAGTTAAACCAAGTCACAAATCCATTTAAAGTAGATATTTTGATTCAAAGAATTTATGTTGTATTCGGATGCAAATGTTCTTAAAACATGATATGTCAATATTTTTGTTATTAATTGTATTCCCACCAATAAACTCTCTAGTTTAGTACAAACGCGGAGAAGGGCAAATAATATTGGGTTATATTTAATTGCACATCAGAAAACCATATCAATTTATAATTCATCAATTTCAATAACTTTTAAATGAAAATATGATTTTTATTTTAAAAATACTGACTGCACATCAAATTTACTTTCATTTACGTACATAAAATATGATCTTCATCTTAAAAATACTTTCATTTTCATTTACAATGTTCGATTTGCGCCTAAAAACTAGGTAGGTTGAACATGATAATTTTAGGTTAACATGACGATTTGATAAGCTTTCAGAAAAAAAGCTTCACGAACTTTAACCGTTGCATAAATTAATTGCATAATGTATTGAAGTATGTATGTATGTGATGTGCAATTAGTATTTTGAAGGGAAATGAGCAGTTTTTAGTAAACAAAATGTAGTAAAATACTACCTAATAAATATTTATAATAAACCAATTTATTTCCCACGTGTTTTAATTGCGTATGTACTCTTAGGCTTTACAATTAATTCTATTCTATTCAAAATATCTCGACGCAAACCCTAATAAAGACGAAGACTCAAATCTACTCCATCTCATCATACCATATCTCAGTTCGTCCTATGATTTACCGGTCCAATTTAGCCCCCGAGCGGTGCCCAAACTAGTGGACACTCCTTATCCGATCAAACATGTCGTAAATAATACTCGGCCTGTATTTATCATGGCGCAAATATAAGTAATAGAACGATTTATGGCCAAGAAAAATGTGGCTGCAGGCTGTCTCGATGAGGTATTGTTTGGTTTTCGGTTCTTACAACTTTTATAGTGTCATTCATGTTCATGAAGCTATATAAATAATACCGGTCGATCAACTAAAGCTACCACGTACTACATTTTATTACTACTATGTGCTTTGTGTTTGTGTTTCACCAAGGCACCAATCAGCATAAGTTCACATTGAAGCCGCATTATGAAATACTTGGTACCCAAATTACCCAATTGTACCTAATCCCGTAAAAGAGGTAAAAATTAAATTAGTCAATGCTCTTCAGTTAGTAAAACACTAAACATGAAGAGAATATGAACACTGAAAATAATAATTAAAAATCGAATAAGTGCGTGTTGAACTTCTGTGGAGAGGGTCCCGTACGTCGAATATTTATCTTGCCCGTAAAAATTGGTTGAGACGAGCCGAAGATCGAACTCTGTGGCGTTCTTTGGGAGAAATCTAGATGTCTTGCAGTTGACGATGATGGCGCAATACTTTTTTTTAAAATTCTAATTTGCCCAGAAAAGTGATATTCAAAATTCATTTATTTATGTTACGTCCGTGTTTGGGTCACAGAAATTCTAAAGTGTACCAAATGTGATCTTAATAAGTGTACCGCTTTTTTCATTCGGACTTACGGAACCATAAAAAAATATGGCAAAATTCTCCTAAAAGAAATGAGTATGACACGGTATATTCGGTCTTTAATTACGATTACTTTTGTCTCTCTTGACTGCATCATTAAGTCTACTAACAAAATGTTGCATTGTCATTGCAAATTCAAATTCATAGATCAATAGAAGTCGTCATCATTATTAGCATGAAGGTTACCTAACATACAAGTTGATTTAAAAAAAGCTTGAAACAAGAAAAGCACAAATAAAAAAACCTCTGACTTCTCCCATTATAGCTAAGAACTATTTAATTCACATCAGCTTTCAAACAGAAAAAAAACTGCATCAAAATTGGTCCATTCGTTTGGGATCTACAATGTCAGTCAGACACCGGATACATACACGCCCTAAGCTACTTATAACACTGCTCTTTCTTCGGGGGTTAAAAAGTGCAAACTCAACCAAGTTGCACAGAAGACCAAGTTACACTTGACACGAAGTTATATTAGATATCAACGTGTCATTTACATGTGTACTCATAATCAAATGACATGACAACCTATCGTAAACGACTGCACTACGCCTAGAGCGTTTCACACGGCAGCCGACCTCTGACCCTCACCCACCACCCACAAGGTTAAAGAGTATAGATACCGCAAAGTAAAATTCGACCACGAAGCAGGACATAAACAAAAAAGCTTTCGATAACGACGTGGGGCAGTTTAGAGATGGGAAAATCAGCTAACCACATAACATTTTTACTGTTTTTTATAATTATTACTAACCTCGAGTCTTGAAAAACACAACAGCATCTGAACAAAAATACTTGTTGGATAGTTAGGAAATGTTTGACTTTATCGTAACCCAACCCAAACCCAATTTTCAATCTCCAAAACCGAAGAGAAAACCAGTTTTAAGTAATTGATCATATTTACGGCAATGTTAGCATGGGTAATTTGTGTTACTCTGTCTTTTGCTTATAGTAGTAAAACAGGGTTTAAAAAGCTATCTACTCATAACAGTCTAATACATTTTTACAATCAAACTTAATATTACTTTTACAATATTTTAATCTGTAATTCCTCTATCGATACCACGGCTCAATTAATTTGAGCACTTATATAAAAAACTGAAATAACTGTGTCACAAATAGGAAAATTATGTTGTTTCTACTTAGCCCCGATTTCGGGCACGCATTGACTGTCAACTTGCGGCATCCATTCCCTATAAATCTGTGCACGCACCAAACTGCGTGATTAAGTGACCACATTACCACTGGGCCCTAGGCGTGCTTGATGTGACATTCGTTGAGAAACTCATTTAGTTGCATTTTAATGATTATTCTAATGATATGGAATCATTACGGATCGTGAGAAGTGATTTTGTTAGAGGGTTTTGCAATGAGTAGGTGGTTGATTTATTTGACAGTCTTAAAGAGGCTGAGTTGATAGTGATTTGTTAATGATCTTAGTGTTAACAGATAAACATTATTTATTGATTGAAAATGTATTTATTGATTGTATTTGTAACCAGCTCTAATAAAACCTATAACTTTAAACGCACTAAATTTGTCCCGTCGATTTTTGGCATGTTTTTGGTCATAATTTATTCAACAAAAAATTACACCAAAAATTAAAACTCAAAGTAAGGTGTTAATTGCAGTGTAGTATATGGTAATACAATGCTACGCGGCAGTGCCACGCAAGATTTTGGAAATGGCAATGTGGAGTTCTGGGTGGTATTGCAATTGTTTTGGGTAGGGCATTCATGGCACTTACCATCAAGGGAAAGATCTGGGCCCCAATTCTACTAAAACAATTGAAAAACAATTTTCGCAAAATTTTCGCTATTTTTCAATTAAAAGTTGTAAAAGCGTAAACTTTGCGAAAAATTGTTTTATAATTTTCATTACAATTATTTAAGTAGACTTGGAGCCCTGTGTTGTTTAAAATACATAATAAATAGCACAAAACTAGAACCCCGGAAGCCGGCTCATCTAGAAACGGTCGTGCTGATACGAGTATTTTTCCACTGATCTATATATAGATTTCCTTTGCCGTACTTTCGTTTGTTCTGATTCAAAGCACCTCCACCGAGCGTCCATGTAACTAAAATTAATATGGTTTCATCTCTTGACGTTAGTCACAGAATAAATAATAGTACAAGTAGATACGTTAGTCCTGTGGACGCTCACTACTGCCAAACTACTGCTATCAGCACCAAAATGGCGATAATCAAAATGATCTCATTGCGACGTACGTCAAAAGCCTGTCTAAAGTTCGGAGTAATATGCAGTTGTCTATGTATTTTTCGTATATCTTACCGGAAGCCGATTCTTATTAAGTTTTAATCAAAGTGGTTTTATTTCGCTAACTGACGCCAGAAAGCGTAATCAAACCTCTTTGAATTTAATTCGAAATTGTAAATAAAATAATGTCGAAATAGTGCACTAGTTATAAAAACTTATAGTTTCGTCGAGACAAAATAATATTCTCGCATGAATATTCAACACTTCCAACCTGCATAGCCAAGTGAAACGACGCAACAAAAAGTCTAACTTAACCGGGGTTTAACCTGCGAAGGACAGGAAAGACGATCCGTCCACTGATCACATTAGCATTAAAACGGTCACACAATTACCCCGTGATTAGTGTGTCGCAGCGCACTGAATTCATTAGTTCAGCTCACCTGATTTTATTTAATTAAAATGTACGTCAGTTGCGTGGTAAAATATATTTGTTGAATGAGGTTTTGATAGTTAGCCGCTGCTAAACGATGGTTAATTACTGAAAATGTACCACAGAAATCTTGCTTGAAAATAAAATAGCTATAGTTGATAGATTCAGGCATTAGTTTGCGGTAATCCGTATATAAAATGAACGAAGTAAATATATGTTGCTTACTTCCGCCAAACTGTTTGTCACACAAATGATAAATGGAAAAATAAGAATATAATATGTAAAAACCCCTACTAACCAACCCTTATCAAAAATGAAAATATATTAAAATGAAAGTTTTTTTTTCTTTTGGTTTTTTCTTTTTTGTTTAAGGTATTTTCAATTTTGGTAAGAGTTGGTTAGTAGGGGTTGATATATATATTTTTTTTCCATTTATCATTTGTCTGACAAACAGTTTGGTGGAAGTAAGCTACATATTTTTAATTCCTTAATTTTAATGAAATAGCTTGTAAACAAATAATGTGAATATCAAAAATACTTAACGTGAAATCAGATGTTTATAAAGATACTCCTTTAATTAGCCCCCGAACGCGAAACGCAATGTTATAAGTTTAGGGTTTGTATCTGTGCATGTGTCTGTCTGTGACCGATTATGATGCGTTTTTTTTCTGTTTGAAAGCTAATGTGTTCGAAATGGTTCTTAGCCTTAGCCGCTTGTTTTTATGTTACAGTCTCTTTTGGTTTGTTTTCGGATTAAAATCAATATCTATATTGTGTTACCGGCCGTGATACAGTATAATATATAGTATATTATTAATTGACAGTTAAAACAGTGCAACCGGCCTCCTGTAGTAAAAAAATCCCAATGAAATGTCTCGTAAGGCAGCGAAGCGACACGTTGTGAACCCCCTTGTCACCGGTCAACGACGACTTATGCTAATTTATGGATAATTGTTCCTTTTTACATTAAAATTTCATTATAGTGATGTGCTTAAAGGTGGAACGTGGAACGGAGTCAAGTGAAGGTGGCGCGATATAAAATGATTAATAGTGTTGTTATCAGGTTTTTGTCTAATAGAATATGATCGCTGCGCTTGCAAAATCAGCCATGTACTTTTTTAAAATTGCTCTTTGATCCAGTTTATACAACTTCCAGAAGCGTCTGCCTGAAAACCGTTTGGAATATCTTTGTTTGTTTGGTTCTTAATTTCAAGCACACAGTGATGGAAAACCGCACATAACTTAGACAAGTCATTAGTGTGTACCCCAGAACCGAACCCGGTTTTGCTTGCATGGTTCTTACTCGCACTACCAGGTGAATGGTAGAACTCTTTTATTGTACTTATTTATGCATGCTTTGGTTCTATATATATTGGTTTGGTTATTGACTTCACATGTCTTTTCAAAATTTTACATTCGTTGATGGACTCGCCTTCTCTTCTTTCTGTCATAAGTTTCAACATTAGACCTAGATCACGTCATCCCCATTTAAACATATTTTAATTAATGGTTTATAAAAATAATACATCGTTCTACAATCCCGTTGTACGGATGTGTCGCCAATACAATGATCTTCTAGTCAACACACAACAATGAAGTATCTTGAATTCTTTATAAATTTAAGAAACAGATTTTGGCAATCCTTTCTTCTCAGAAGATGCCAAATCATGCCTTAGTGTGATTTGGCATCCTCTCCGAATACAATGATATTGTTAGTTCAACCATATTCTCGCTGCAATGCTTTATTTTCAAGTATATTATTTATTATTAGTTATCATTAGATTTAAGGTAACTGCTTGTTAACAAACATTTTTTCATGCTGAGTGCACATTTTTAAGGATACTGTCTAGTCCAAAACTATTAAGTACTTAGTACCTATCTATCATGTTTATATTGAGAGTGTTCTGTTTTGTGTGCCTATAAATAAATAAACAAAATAAATAAATTAATTAATTAATAAATACATAAATAAATAAATTAAGTTTTGTTTCTGTATGTGTGACACGTGGTTTTACTTGCATATAGAATAGAGAAAATAATAATTTGTACTGCTAGTGGTTTTTCAATGCATCTCTATTAAAGATACACCATGTGTGGATACACATGGTGTATCTTTAATAGAGATGCATTGATCATAAACTCATATTTTTTCAGGCCAGCTAGAACAGATTAGACTTTTACTCTCATTTTCTCTCTTGGAGTCCCGTATGGCTCATCTGTTGAACGAAATAAACGAAAAATAATGGAATGAGGTCGTAGAAGCAGATATACGCGAGCTTCAAGTTGCAGAAACAGTGCAGGATCGAGACCACGGCATCTTTGTACCTATCTAGTGTTGAAAGCCAATCCAGTTCCAGTCGTGGCTACATAAGCTGTAAGTAGGTAATGTTACCGGCGTTCATCGAGTCACCGTGAAGAGGACTCGGAAGAAATCTAGCGATGAAGTATGATTAACGAAATTTGAAGGCTGTTGTTTTGGCTCCAAGAAACGCGAAATTTTGCCGGTCTGATATTGGTTTTACCCTGAATATAGTCCACATATTCCAAACGCTGCGCTAAGGTCGTTTCGCAACGAGGAAGGGCGTAGATCGCCGATAGCCGTAACAGCGGTGCATTAGCGGAAGGAAACCGAGGAAGTTACCTAACCGCTGGTCGGTTGGTCACGCCACGAGGGTTACGAGTCGATTTCTTCTGGCATACTGTATGGCGATGTATGACTTCTTTGATGTAAGGTCTTGTTGTTAGAAATGTTCTAGATACAAAACCTTATCTATGTAAATGTTTTGCACCAAAATAGTGTACAAGGAAGGACTTAATGGTAAACAGCATTATTTATCAGTCATCCAGGTCGTGAAAGAAATAATAGTAGGGCGTGTTGCTCAAAATATTGAACAAGAAATACAAAAGTTGCAAACTAAATAATATACATAGAAATAAGTAATATTAAATGAAGATATTAATGGTTATACATAAATCACTAAATACTGTACTAAACACAATAAATACCTACCATAATATAGTTGATAGATTCAGGCGTTACTTTGCGGAAATCCATATTTAAAATGAACACAAAATAAAAATATGTAGCTTACATCCGCCAAAACTGTAAGTCTGACAAATGATAAATGGTAAAATTAACAAAAGTAAAACCCCACGCTAAACAAACCCTACAATAATTGAACAATTGTAAAAAAAAATAAAAAAATGGACTAAGAGTCCAGCACTCGACGAGTCAACATCATCCGAAGATGCCTCGTGCAGAGGCGAAACATGTGTCGTATTGATGTCAAACGTTTGGTATTTGGATCGAGGTATATGTTTTTTATTGTGTATTTATAGTATATGTATATAAATATATAAGTGTTACGATACTTGTATTTGGGTAGGGTTTTTAGCGTGGGGTTTTATATTGTATATACTGTGTATTTTTTATTTATTTTTTGCCTTAGCTTTCATTTCATTTATATTTTACAATAGTTCAATTTAGGTAGGGTTTATTTAGCGTGGTTTGTTGTAGTTTGTTTAAATCTGTGAATGCATTTCAGAATAGTTCAAAAGTTATGGAAGGTTTCCTATGAACGTTTTCCTTTTACTATAACGGTTAACTACCTGCCCTTACTGTCCCGTCTCAAAAATCCAGCCTGTATATAGAACAAGCAGTAAGTAAAAAAAACTTTAACACCGACCCGAAAAAAACCGGAAAATACTGCATCGAAGTCGGTCCAATAATTTGGGAGCTACGATCCTCCCCCTACCAATTATAGCTAAGAATCATCTCAATCACAGCAGAATTCAAATATAAAAAAACAAAACTTTTAAAAATAGGTCCATTCGTTTGGGAGCTACGATCCCAGAAAATTGTAAGTTTTCACGGGAAAACTGGAATATGTTGATAACTCGCTGTAAAGAACGGTCGACATGGAAACGAAATAACAAGTCTGTCAAAAAAAAACAATAGCATTGGTGCTATACCTACTTTTGTATTAGTTTTTAATATCGTAGAAAAACAAAGGATGTTTTTTTTTCGCGATAAACTGTAGCCCGCGCGGACGAAGTCGCGGGCGGGAAAGCTAATTTTCAATAAAACCAAAAAGTTTCGAGCGATGGATATTCGTACTTTTCATAATCATCGTCCAAACATTCTTACTTATGACAATTAAGTCGTGTATAGGCTAGAACTAATCGACTGCAAAATACAAGTAAAAATTAACAAATTATCTAGCTATAAATCCCAACGGATCCGCGCGGCCATTTCTCAATCAATCAAATCAAACATGTTAATTTTTATCGGCTCCTATTGAATTTAGTAGGTTTTGTATACGGTGAAGTGAAATTCGTTGATAATACCGTATAATGGTTTTATTGATTTTGTAATGGATTTCTTCATTATGGATATTAACCTTCTTTGTTTATATATTTTTACAGTGATTATGCAAAATGCGTATTAGCTATAAGCAGAACATTTTTACGTATTAGCTGTTTTGTAGACCTTTCCATGCTAGGATCATCGACCTGGGATATGTTGTCTTGGATTCATACAAGATAATAAATTAATCTGTATGAATTCATTAATCAACCTCCTTGTAAAATGAAGTTCAATATTTTAGTATACAATGTATAAAGAACCGAGAGCTAGGTCGCGTAGTAAAATAGTTAAGAGGCGCTAAAGATGGGCATTTAGATGGCGCTAAATGACAGATATAGGATTAATATACACAAGATTTTTTCATAAAAACTTTTTCCAAGGACCTAAAATGAGTTTCTATACGGGTAAAAAAACCTATAATGTTGGGTTTCCGCCCGCATAAAGTTGCTGGTATCCTTGTGATGAAGAAAAACATCGCTATGAAGCCGACATCGCCATGTCCGTTGCCAACATCGTACGAAATAAGGAAAATGGGTCCATTTGTTGCACTGGCACGACCCTACAGAGGCACGGCACAGGAGGCGACGGCACGACAGAATGAAAATCCGTGCCAAACATTAGAAAACGTTTTTCTTGTGTGTTGACTGCCAAGCTGATGGAAAAACGCCCATTCTCTTTACAAACATCTGCGAAGTTTGTTTGCCGTATGCGGTGGTGCTGGCCTCTGGTGGCAGAGTTTATCAGGCCGCCCGAGGGCTTCTGATGTGGCTTAATGCTATTAATTAATAGCAGCCGGGACTGACAGCTTAACGTGCCCTCCGAAGCAGGAAGCGATGAAAAAGCGCTCATAACTTAGAAAATACATAAGTGCGGAGCCTAGGACCGAACCTGGTAACGTTGGATTCAAAGTTGCATTATTGAACCATTAGGGTACCAACGCTCTGCAAAGTAAGTAGTTAAGAGAGGGCTAAATCGAGGAAACTAAGTGCCCATACTGCTTAAGTAAGTGTTAAATACTGCGTGGACTGCAAAAAATATACCCTCTTTTTACTTTCGCCGTATTCTGGTAAAAAATATAGATCATTATGTCACCTGTATCAGCTTAACTCCTTTTTTCTATTAAAAGAAGTATATTCTTATGTGACCTATTTAAGTGTACCTCCTTTTTACTTTCGCCATATTCTGGTAAAAAAAGTAGATCATTATGTCTCCTGGATAAGTTTTACTCCTAATTACTTTAAAAAGAAGTATACTATTTAAGTTTACCTCCTTTTTACTGTCGCCGTATTCTTGTAAAAATACTTATATGTCAACTGCTTAAGTTTACTCAATAACTTATTCCGCTAACTACCTATCAAGTCATTAATTTTCATCAGTGAGCGCCCTCTATATAAACCCAATCGTAAATCGACCGAGAGTCATACATTGTAGAGATATTAGAGGCACTGTAGAGACATGTAGACGCTATATAGAGCTATGTAGAGTTCTGTACATTGTAGAGATATTAGAGGCACTGTAGAGACATGTAGACGCTATGTTGAGTTATGTAGAGTTCTGTACATTGTAGAGCCTTTGCTCTCACCGCTTTAATACAACACCAGTAATGAACTCGGGAACTAATTATCGGGATGCCATTAAAATAATTTTTGAAGTTTGTAAATATTAAAACGTGGATGTGAATTTTTGTGATGAATATTTTCACATAAATCTGATGTACTTTGTATCTAAATCTGATGAGTAGAAGCTGAGCCATAGATAAAAAACTATTTGATGGCTGAACAGATTTGAATCTAGTTTGGTATATTGGTATTTTAGGCTCTGGGATAAATAGCACATAGGATATTTTTAACCGAGAGAAATGGGCAAACGGGCAAAGTCGTGGACAAAACAAGTCGTTAGTATAAATTAATGCCTCCAAAAACTACGTTCCGACGCCATTTGTTCTTCATCATCAATATCAGTACATAGTAAAAAACAAAGCCGCTTCCCGCCGTCTGTCCATCTGTACGCTTAGATTTGTTTAACTACGCAACGGTTTTTAATTCGGTTTTTACCATCAGTTAGATAATTTTTCACGGAAGGTTTATATGTATCTATAATACAAGCATAACGAGACGTGAACTTAGTGAGTCAAGCGGAGTGAAGAACTTCACATTTTTCACCTCTTTTTTTCTAAATTAGACAACAATATAATTTTAGGTCAATAGCTTATTTTACGTACCTACCCTTGACCATTTTATTATTACCTTCACTGTACAGACTTTTTGGTACTTTTTGTTTTTATTATAAGTATATATAACGAAACGGTGATGAATGTATGGAACTTTAAAAGAGCACAAAAGTAGACAGTGGTAGCGATTCGGACATTCCCTGAACTAAACTTAATTTCTTCATATATAATTTAGACCTTGTTGGCTTCGTAACAAGGTATTTTTCCCCTGGCAACTAATCCTCTCTCACTAAACTATCACTAAAGCCTGTCAGCGTAAAATCAACTTTGGTTCCACGCAGCGAGAAACCCGATTTGTCCAACCGCTGTCTCAGAACGTGTCCGAATTTATCCAAACGCTGTTAGACAGCGTGTTAAAAACCTGTTTTTATTACGTTATTTTAAGCGGTGCAGCTTAAATTGATGTAAGTTAAGAACAGATGCCAGGGGCAAAAATACCTTGTTACAAGGTCGACAAAGTTTAGCCTGTGGACGAATGCGTTTTTGGAAATCTTGGGCTATTTTTTAAAATAAAGAATGATTAAACGATTCTAACATAGTATTACACAAAATTTGTATTTGAGCAAGGCAAATAAACAAAAACCAGAAAATAATAATTATTTTTACTTAGTTTTACTTTTTTAATTTTATGCAAAATTGCAAAAATAACCTCATATATCCCGTACGGGATACCGATAGCCGACAGGTTAAATTACATTTGAAGAAATTTAGTCTAGTTTAGTTTAAAGAGTAAAATGACCAAATTGCTGCCACTGTGACGAAACGGCTATAACCCGTGGAAATTACAACACTGTCACCACGTTTTTAAACAAAACAGCCTATCTAGGGCAACAACGGTTAAACCATCACTACGTAAAAGAACATCATCTTAAACAGCCATTGCTGGACTTAAAGCCATAGCACGCTATTGAGGCTGATCTTCGGCTCTTCTCTTTCCAACTGCTATCAATCATCTTGCATATAATAGTCGCTCCACATAGACTCACCCTTCTAGTATACCATGGATTTAGTAATATTTACAAGTTGATACTCGTAGTTAATAGTTGATAGTCGTATGAGGTAGTGCTGGCCTCTAGTGTCAGAGTTTGTCAAGCCGCCCGAGGGCCTCTGATATGGCTTAACGACTGCTATTAATCAATAACAGCCGGGACCGACAGCTTAACGTGCCCTCCAAAGCACGGAGCGATGGAAAACCGCACATAACTCAGAAAAATCATTGGTGCTGAGCCAAGTTTGTTTTTACCCGGTATCGTTGGATTCTAAATTGCACAATAGAACCGTTAGGCCACCATCACTCCTTCTTTATTTTAGTCGTTCATTCCATACTAAAAAATACGTCAGTAGGTAACAAAAAAGCAGTCTTCGAAGCGAAACCCGCATATTAGTCAAACTTTTTAGTTAACCATGAAGTTTATAGTGATACTAACGATGCATTAACTAATACCCGTCTAATGAACCATAGCAAACTAAACACAATGTTGCAGCAATCGCCAATGATAAAAACAGAGCGCCAGAAGTATGACGTCGTAAAGGCTTCCACACACGGCCCGACTTGCTGAATCGCTTTATACGTGTCGGTGTGTTTGTTGAGGTCGAGTGAGTGCGGTGAGCCGCGTATCACTTTTTCTATTACCTGTGGTGTTTATGAGTTGTATGGAAGAACTGGAGTAGATGCGATAGGTCAGTTATAGAACTTTTTAGAGTAGTTTGTTGCAGAAGGATTAATATATTTTAATACTCTGCTTGTCATTTTGCCTAAAAATATTTGCGATATGTTATGTTAAAAAGTTTAATTAAACTATCACTAAATAATAAAAAAAAGCAAAATGAGAGACGGACTCGCGCTCCAAGGGTTACGTACAAACTTGTAGGTATGTAAATAATTCATCCATCACGGAAATCAAAACTCAAAGTTTTTTACAGAATTGTTTCTTTGATACATCGCAAAAAATAAAATTATTTACGGTTATCAGATTTTTTCATTTACTTGTGCTATATTTCTTCTTGCTAATTTAATGAATCTTGGTCAACGGGAAGAACCCTATATTTAGGTTTTAATTCCCTTGTGAGTGCTAGCAATCGCTAGCAATCGATTCTGAAGGCGTTCTGTGGGAGGCTTATGTTCAGCTATGGACTTCTTCCGGCTGATGATGAACAACAAGAAACCTCTTCTTAGTTTTGAAGTTATATATACAGAAGTTCTAGTTTTCTGAGTTTTAATAAACAGGAATAAACCGAAAATAACAGTAACCTCTTCTAACTTTTGATGATGTGTGATGAACAAGAAGAAATCTTTCCTTAGTTTAGATGATGAGTGATGATCTACAAGAAACCTCTTTTCAGTTTTGAAATTATAATTACATATGTTCTAGTTTTCATCTTTGTATGACACTTCCGCCGTGTGGTGCCCGTCATGCTGTCTGCCATCCCGTGGGTGCTGTATGATCCAGCTAAGGGAATTCAAATGACTGGGCCATAAGGAAGTGATCTAAAGCAGTGGTCATAACAGTGGCGTCAAAGCAAGATTGACGACAAGAGCGCTTAGTAGAGAACTGTCAACTGACTGGAGAAAAACAAGGGTGGCATTCCAAAAACATTAATAGTATGGACACCGCTAATACACCAACCCTTCCTCGTGCCTTAATGGCCAAAAAAAGAAAACACACACACACACACACACACACACACACACACACACAAACATACACAGTCTAATAAGAAAAGTTTGACCCCAAGCTCTCGGCAGAGAACCCACAACTGTACTGAACTGTATAGTAGCCATTGGGTCAATGGAGCCTCGGGATGACAGTGGAGATCAAGAACAGGTGGCAGAAGACCCGTCCAAAGGCAAGATGGTCCGTTCACATAAAGGTATTCTGCTTACAGTGGGTTCGATTGACCACCAGCAAATGGAAGGAAATGGAAAACGAAATGGAAGGAGTTACCCCTAACTTCTTCTATTTCGTTCTGCTGGCGGTCAATATTTGACATATGCTTCCCTATCCCTGACATAATCCATACCAATATATAAAAGTGAAACGTTGTCGGTTTGTTTGTTTGTTTGTTTGTTTGGGGAGCTTTCACGCGATAACAACTGGATGGATTTTGATGAAATTTAGAAAAGAGACAGCTTTTTACCCTATAATAAAACATAGGATACTTTTATCCCGGAAAATTGAATGATTCCGCCGGAAAACTGGAAAATGTTGATTATTCACTGTAAGGAACGGTTGCGATCACAGAATAGTCCTTGGTTGCCATGGAAACGAAATAACAAGTCTGTCAAAAAAAGTCAAGAGCATTGGTACAATACCTACTTTTGCATTGGTTTTTAATATCCTAGAAGAAAATAGGATGCTTTTTTTCACGATAAACAGTACTCTGCGCGTACAAAGTCGCGGGCGGGAAAACTAGTATGTTCAATATTCGACAAATAGATGCTGATTGTGGTGATGAAACTTTCATTATTTTAAAAGCTCTTTGATCAAATTTGATATTATTATCAAATGACACACCATTTACAGTTGACACACATCGTAAGCACAAAAAGTAAAATATAAAACTCCAAGTCCACACCTTTCGCTGTTCTCAGGGGCTATCCACATGAAGATTGTGCAAGCGTTCTCTGTGACCACAGACCGAGACATATACATATTTATGAGGTGACTTTAATATACAATTTCTATGTATTATCTGTCCGTGTAATGCAGGAAGTGGCAGCACTTGATGATTGTCTTAACGGTCACCTGGTCCGGCCGTTGATTTGGTGATACAAGCGTAATTGGTGTCTTGGAACTTTGCTGTGAATTTGTTTGGGTTAAAGTACTTCGTTTCAATTAAACAACTGTGGCAGAACCAGCTGGTCGGTTGCTTGTTGGAAGCTTCTTGATTTATAGTAAAAAATGCAGTGTTACTCAGAATTTGGGATTGCAAAACTGACCTCTGCGCTGCGGTCGTCGCAATGAGACAATGATAGCCGATTTAAAAAAAAATGTAATTATTTTGTTATCTCCCATTTCCAGAATTTTCGAATCGATTTTAAGGAGTAAATCTCCAGAGTAGTTCCTTATCAACTACTGAAAATATGTATTAAGTAATATAATTCAACAGTTTTTTTTAGAAAAATTGATTCAATATCTAAATACAAGTGGCTTCTTTTACAGTCTGAAAAAAAATAATGGACCAACAGGAAAAAAACACATCGTCCGATCGATCGGACTAAGTTGTTGGACCACATGTTCAGCCTGGTTTCTTATTTGGCATTATATTTTTATTATTTTATCCCAGTTTTTGATTGAGGGACAACTCATTGGCAAATATAAATTTGAACTGTAAATAACAAAAAAGTATTGTCAAAAAATGACGTAGAGTTTCTTGGTGCTCTATTCTCGAGCGAGCATATTTCGAAAGTACCGTTAGAGTCAGAAGGTTATTTCCTTTTCTTGTCCGCGATCCAACTCCTTAACTTTAGTTGAGAGTTGCCACATGAAAAGGAAATTTCCTTTTCAAACTCATCGTATGGTTGACTTAATTTATGGATTTAGTCTATTTATAATATAAAAAAACTCCTTATTTATATGTATTTAAGATATTGACATGTAAAAATGCGGAATTGCTTGTTTACAATAAAACATTAAGCTAGAGGCAAAATTCCTAATTCAAATTTTTACTCTAAATGGAAAAATATTCTTCGCTTTGAATTACATACCTATTTTCTTTTAATTTTAGCGCTCATTTTCTTTTGGTTTAATTGTCAACCAATATTTTTAAATCTTATCACTCTACTAAAACTTTTTATTGTAATGTTACAGTGTTCACAGCTCCTCAACATAAAAAAACTAAGTAATAGACACATCAAAGTTTGACACACCATTAAATCCATTTGATATTTCAAAGAATCATCGTCTATTACTGTTTTAAGATCAGCAAATGCCGACAAAGTGTTTGATTTGACAGCTATACGCGTACCCTCTGAAGCTAATTAATAAGCAGATACAACCACTTAAGATAAGTAAAAATATTTTCATCCCGAAACTGCACCGGATATAGATTGTATCGGCATGACAAAGCGTGGCGCCAGGAAAGTTTCAACATCACACAGACAAAAATCAACCTTGACTTCTTCGACTTTAGCTTCGTATTTGTGATCATCGTCATCTATTTTCATTACACCGTCAGATGTCGTATTTAAATGAACTTTGTCGTTTATCCCTTAAGGTTTGTTATCGTTTGCAAAGGTTCAATTTTCTTGACGCTATAGGATTTGTCAGCAACATTGTCCTTGCCTTCCAATTGGAACTCAATACCTGCTCTTACAGAGTATATATTTGTTTGACTGTTGAAACCTGAAGTGGCACAATCAGAATCTATTGATGCTCCTCTAAAAGCTCCATCCACAATCTCGAGTGCAGGTGGTATGACTCCTGTGTCTCCTAAAATAAATGAAATGGTCATTGTGAGATAAGATTTCTGGGTACTCAAAGGATCTTACTGCTAAGGCTTCCAAATGTATCGGCTTTTAGTCATGGAAATACCGCAGGATGGCACGTGGCGTGGCAAAGTACCTCTTGTGACTGTACAAGTGGATATTTTATGTCCGAGATTTGTTGAAACCAATATCTATCTATCTACCTACTTATTAATAGTTTCATGTCAAAGTTTGTCAGACCACCAGGGCTTCTTTCGTGGCCTAAAGACTACTATAAATTGTCAGCAACCGGAATCAACGGCTTAAAGTGCAGCGATGATAAATCCGCACATAACATACTAAGTCACAGTGCCGAAGATCGAACCCGTTTTATTCATATAAAATGTCCATAATATAACTTGGTTTTGTATAATATACGAGTAATAATGATTGTGACTGATGTTGAAAATAATCATTGGGATGTAAGTGTTAAATTTAATAGATTCTAGGTACATAATAGATTTATGTGAACTTTACTTTCGCATAGAAGATCGAACCCGTTTTATTCATATAAAATGTCCATAATATAACTTGGTTTTGTATAATATACGAGTAATAATGATTGTGACTGATGTTGAAAATAATCATTGGGATGTAAGTGTTAAATTTAATAGATTCTAGGTACATAATAGATTTATGTGAACTTTACTTTCGCATAGAAGATCGAACCCGTTTTATTCATATAAAATGTCCATAATATAACTTGGTTTTGTATAATATACGAGTAATAATGATTGTGACTGATGTTGAAAATAATCATTGGGATGTAAGTGTTAAATTTAATAGATTCTAGGTACATAATAGATTTATGTGAACTTTACTTTCGCATAGTACGTAAAGATAATAATTAAATTATTAATTATTTTCCAACCAAAAAACTACTTCATACAGATTTACTTCAAAAACTACTAACACATTCACTTCACTTTTTTATATATTCATTCATAGTGAACAAATTAACATTGAACTTAAATGTTCTGGAAGTCTTTTAAAATTTTGTCTAACTTTACAAATTATTAAAAAAAAATGCTAATCTGTTTAAAATCCTGGAGATATGAGGTCATAAATAGTAAAAAAAGTCCATTTGAAAATATCTATACTTTTAGAAATCATAAAAAAAAACTGATACATAAAAGGCAGCCAAGTGACCTACTTAGATTAGATTAGAAAAAAAAACATACCAAACCTAATAAAAACAGTAACAATAAAGGCCCGCCACACACTAATTACCTCTTGGCCCCTGTTATTGACCCCGGCCAATATCAAGGTGGCTGTAATCCCGGCTCATGCGGGAGAGCTTATACGTGTACTGCAAGATAATGGCACTGCCAATCAATGTTGTTGCTCTTCTATTTTGGGGTTTTGGACAATAAAAACGGAGGTTATTTATTCTATCAGTATAAAGTTTTAGTAGTTTATGGAAAGGTTGCTTATTGAAGAGAATTAAAATAGGCGAGATTTTAATAGTATCACTCAAGTGTTATAATACCTAGTTAATGTGCCGTTTCATAAACTACTTTATCTACACTCATTCAATAGGAACTTACTTTTAATGAAAAAAATGAAGTCGTAATCTTTTCTTGATTTTGCCGGTAAAAGCACTTCCTTTTTTTTATTGTTACTGTCTAGATCTCACCTGATGGAACCCTCATGTTCGTTGCTGTTCCGTGATGTCAGGTGGAGTCAAATTCTCCCCACAAACACTGTTTTCACATGTTTAACACAACTTTGTCATATTTTTAATCAGGATAAAACATTTGATCAACATAATCAATCACAAAACATTGGTTAGATACTAATTTAAAGTAAATTATGGCGGCAAAATCCAGTCCACAGTCAAACACGCGCTGCCATAGACAATAAATGACGAAAACGCTCATAGGTGCGGAGCGTTAATGGTGCTCTAATGGTAAAAAAAAAATATTATAACATCGTTTAGTTCAAATACAGTTTTCTATTTTTTTATTATTCTTATTCGAGACGTGCCGTGCGTAATGTAAATCATGATGCCAACATTTTTGAGTTCATAATCAGGATTTTACGATATGAGTGTAGATAAAAATATTTATTTGATATATTTTAGTTTCATGCGCATATGTAGCTACAACTGTAGCCGAAAACCTAGTTTTTCAGAACAATAAAAATATTTTTTCGTTAGTGAGGTTAAAGCAATTTAAAGATTAATCTTTGAACCTTTCTTTATGAAAAACAACTTAAAAACTTATTTTTCAAATATTGTAGTATATCAGTATAAATCCATACCAATATATAAAAGTGAAACGTTGTCTGTTTGTTTATTTGTTTGTTTGTTTGGGGAGCTTTCATACGATAACGGCTGGACGGATTTTGATGAAATTTGTAATGGAGATAGCTCTTACCATAAAATAAAACATAGAATACTTTTTATCCCGGAAAATTGTAAGTTTCCATGGGAAAACTGTTAAATTTTGATTACTCGCTGTAAGGAACGGTTGCCAAAGAAACGAAATAACAAGTCTGTCAAAAAACTTCAAGAGCATTGGTGCTATACCTACTTTTGCACTGGTTTTTAATATCTTAGAAGAACATATGATTTTTTTTCGCGATAAACAGTAGTCCGCGCGGACGAAGTCACAGGCCGGAAAGCTATATACAATCAGCTGCAGTAGGAAACATTCCTAATTTTATATCATCATTCATTATACCATTATCCAATAAATAATTGTATAATTGTATCATTATTATGCAGGATGTTTGGCGCATATACCGACAGGTTTTTAGGGAATAGGGAGAGGGGGGGGGGGATTATGTGCTAGCTTTCTCCGATAAAATACACATACGGTACGTGGTATAAATATACGGTACTTTAGATATGTAGGTACGTTATTATATTTTAGGTTCTTTTGAAAATCACCCTTAATTTTTCTTAATTCGTCATAACTTTATTTGTGGTTGTTATACGAATAAATAACTTGTGCTGTATTTTTGCAAAGTATTTTTATTCAAAATAAATATAATAAACATGATACAATTCATATTAAAAAACTTCTGAGCTTTTAAAGTCGTAAATCTGTGTATTTGTTATGAAATGAAAACTTCTAAATTCATTGCAAAAAAAACTAACTACCATTTTGAATGTACCTTTCTTTTAAAAAGTTCTTTAGTTATTACCCTTTCCAACGATATGCTTCAGTACAGAAATCATACATCAGGGGTCGACATAAGAGATACTTGTTTGCTAGTGTCAAGATTAAGAAATTTTTTTTTTTACGATAACACATTTACTCAATTTAGCCACCTTATGCATGCACGACATATTTTCTGTCTTGCATTCATTCTGATTTCTGTGATTGTTGTTAGAAGCCACCTTTCATCTTTCATTTTTATAATGCAGCGTTGATTCGTTCCATTAAAATTCTTTTGCACGTCCACAGAAGTAATAAAAACAAATTTCTAAAATTAAGACTTCATATTAAAAATGTTATTTTGTAAACAACCACTAAAACGAACGAAATAATTACAATTGAGCCAGAACAATATCACTTTTTCGAAATTACCAAAGTACTCGTATTAATAATGCAAAAATACGACATATGATGTGAAAGAGTTTTTTTTAAGGCGGTGCCAAACCGAGCCATAATTATTAATATGGTTAAGCTTATTCAAAAAGATACTGTCTTAAACGGCTTGACGTGCTATATAAAATAATAAGCTATTAAATGTACAAAAAAAAATCATTTACTAGATTGCTGTATTCGTGTCAATCGGTTTGTGAACGTGTGTAAGTCAAAATCTGCTCATGTGAGTCTCTTGTTTTGTCTTTTCTGCGTTTCGTGTTTTGTATGTGGGTGCGTCATAGACAACTGCATATTACTTCGTACGTAGATAGGTATGTATTAATTATGTAAAGATATTAGATTTAAATAATGCCTAGGTTTGGCACCGCCTTCAAAAACTCATTCTTATCGTATGTTGCATTTTTGCATTATTATTACGTTGTTAATTTCGAAAATGGGATATTGTTCTGGATCGTTTGTGATTATTTTATTCTTTTTATTGGCAGTTTACAAAATATCATTTATAATATGAAGGCGTATTTTTTTGTTGTTGGAAATATATTTGTATTCCTTGATTTTGAGTGGCCTAAGCAAACATCAGAAAAAATATATGCCAAAGAAAATAGTTAAACTCACCACCTGGAGAGTATACCCTTCGAAACAAAAAAAAATATTTTGAAAATCATTCCGAAATTGACGGACAAATCGACCGATATACTCAGAAAAAAATACATACATACAATAGAACATTGTATAACCGTCTCCTGTTATGAAGTCGCTTAAAAAACCACGGGTGTCAGATCTGGGGACCGTGGGAGCTAAGGAATAGGGCCAGCTGTATGAAATAAAACATATCTAAACTAACGTGACACTTAGGAAATAGGGTCTATCAGGAAAAACTAGCGCATGAAACCCCTCCTCCTTCCCCCCCCCCCCTCCCTTTCCTACCCTCCCCCGAAAAAATCCTGTCAGTCCATGCGCCAGACAACCTGTATAAAACAGTACGGTAAATTATAACCCAGGTGTGTTCAAGTCAAGAGTGAATAGGTATCTACTAGGCAAGCGTGCTACACCTTCGACCACATCATCGCTTTCCATCAGGTGAGATCGTGGTCAAACGATTGCCTATTAAGTAATAAAAAAAAAACCTTGATACTACTGGCTGACTGACTGACAGACAACGTACAGCCTTGACCTAAACATTTGAAATTTGCAGGAAATATTTCTTGAGTATCCTAGAAGAAGCAAAGGTGTTGCAAAGTTTGCACGCAATCAAAGCTGCGGGGTGAAGATAGTTCCTAATGTATCACGGGTTTGTGCCCGGGCCTTTTAAAAGGCGTCAGTGGAGCCGTAGCCAAAACAAAGAGGCTTATTTGATTAAAAATAAAACAAATTTTATGTTTCGGGTGGGTATACAAGAATAAGGGCCGGTTCCTATATCTTAAAACGAACCATTTCACCGTTTCGCAATCGACCCGTTCCGTTTATATTCGGGCCGGTTCCTATTTCTTAAAACCACAGACCGAAATCTATGCTTATAACGAGCCGTTTTGCTTACTGTCCGTCAGCTTTTGACACAAGCTCCAAACAAAGTACGTCAAAAAGTAACGAAACGTTGGAAAAACGACACGTTTCATTTTTGTTGGTAATAAGGGAATTATTGTAAAAGTTGCTACCTGATATGGAAATGTTTTTTGGTTAATTTTAACTGGCGTAGTGTGGAACTTACCTACTCCAGCACCTGCCAATTCTGCCTCATATAAAATAATAACATCATTATTATTATAGACATATTTCCTAGGATTTTCTGTAGCTTTTGGTTCCAGCATAATAATTGATTCCCATATTCAAGAAAATCAGCCAAAATATAGCAGCCACTTCTCAGACACGAGCTTTGGACCGCAATCAATGTCCAAATGAGTGACGGGACACGAGCCCTCACATCCAGCTAATTACACGTAGTGCCGTGTGACGTGACAGACGGACACAGGGGAGCGCTTGTTGTTTGATATCGTCTTGAGGCTGTGGTTAATGACGGAGATACTGTAAGCTTCAAGAGAAATGTCTTGGAAATGTTCTTCACATTAAGGTTGATGATAATAATAATATACAAGCGATTTTAATGCGGTGCCGAAACGTTGACTAACGGTGAGATTGGTTCTTAAGTTTAAGATCGCTCAGCTAGCTATGGAGAGAGCTATGCACAGAAGTTATCTTAAGGACAAGGTCCAAAATGAGGTGATCCGGCAGAGAAACAAAATTAACAACATAGCTCAAAGAAATTAGCAAGCTGAAATGGCAATGGGCTGGTCACAACTCTCAAAGAACCTTTGGTGTAGACGAGTTATGGAGTGGAGACCGCGTTTAGGCAAACGTAGTGTAGGAGGTCCACCGGCCAGGTGGATTGACGACTTGCGCGAACCGGCTGGCAGGAATTTTCGAATCTATTAGCATATATTTTGCAATTCGGTATGAGACAGATCCAACAAATCAAAGATCATTAAAATCGGTTCAGCCGTTCTTGTTATGTGGGTTGATTTGGTTGACTTTGTTTTATATATATATTAAGACTTGCGGTGCCCGCGGCTTCGCTCGCGTGGTCATTTCTCTAGGTAAAAGTACTTTATGTGCTATACCAAGACCTTAAATACTAATATACCAACATTTGATCAAAATTCCTTCAGCCGACAAAAAGTTTTTTATCGATTGCTTGGCTTCTACTCATCGGATTGAGACCAGTACCCTAGATTTTAATTCAAACCCTTAAGCTATCAGTGAAAACCACATCGCAATCGGTACAGTAATTTTTACATGATGCGCGAACAAACATACAGAAAAACAAACTAACAAACAAACATACAAACAGACAGACACGATTTAAAAAAAAAAATGTTCATTAGTTTATTTCAAGTACACTAGAGCATTTCTTCTTATTATCTTCTCTGTAGAGACTATTTCGTTGCCATTGCTTTATTATTATGACGACCGGTTGGTCTCGTGGCTAGTGATCCTAGGTACGTAATCAGACGGTCGCGGGTTCGAATCCTGCAAGGTGCAATCATTTGTGTGATGAGCAGAAATGTTTGTTTCCGAGTCATGGTTGTTATAATATTCATATATATGTATGTTTATCCGTTATCTAGTACCCATAGTACAGGGTATCCTAGTTTGGGGCTAGTTAATTGGTGTGGAATTGTCCCGAATATATGTATTTATTTATTATAAGTATGGATATTAAGATAACTCGTGCGACAAACGCTTGCATTTTTTAAGGATCGCCAACGCCATCTAGTTTCAGTTCGGGATACTAAAAGCCAAAGCCGTAGATACGGAAAAAAGAAAATCTTATTAATATTCTTTATTTACAGTGTTAATAGGTATTTATGTATTTACTTATTACTTTACTACGTTGTTAGTAAGTATCTACATATTCATTATTCTGTGGCGCAACCAAATATAAAAATGTAACTCCTTTTTGGATGAACCGATTTTGATAAAACAAAGATAAAAACTTCCGCAAGACTAAGGAATACAGTACAGCAAACGGAACCAATCCATCCCATGGTTTTTGTGTGATGAAGTCACACAAAAACAGACAGACAGACAGATAAAAATTCGAATAACGATATTTTTGGAGTGTAGGTCGTACTACTTTCATATACCTACTCAAATAACTATTATTATTTACTGACATAGTGAGCCGAGACGTAGACACGATAGGACTAGGCCACTAATTTAAAACGCGCAGGCAAAAACTATCCTCAGAGTTTACCTAAAAGATCTAATCCGAAACTAGGTGTCAGAAAGTGAAGCGACGATTACCAAGCTGAAGTGGCAGCGGACTGGTCACATTTTTCTAAGGACCAATAACCAAATACGTGATCTTACTTGAGTGGAGAACGCGACTCGGCAAACGTAGTGTATGGCGACCACCGGATAGGAGGAGCGACGACATTATACGCTAAAGTATTTGGAAAAGAAGAGCTTAAGATGGCGTGCTTTGCGAAAGGCCTAAGTCCAGCTGACACGGACTGATGATGATGGTGAACCTACATTCACATTGGATTCACCGAAAAATTATCAAAAAAATAATTACGGTACGGCGGTAGTGGTACGGAATCAGCGACAGACATAATCGTTCATCGATATTTACGTAGGAAGTGCAAAATATTTCAATGCCGCTATTTCTCCATATCAATAACAAGTCGGGAAATTTCACTAAATATTACGAGTCATTCGCGATAATGTCGCGAAAGCTCATCAACTAGCTTATCGCTATAATAATACTCAAGTAGTCATATCACTAGTTGTCACTATCACCTAATATCACTGTAATCACTTTGCACTTCAGTTCGCATCACGCGGGGTTCCCACGTTATTGAATGATAGGATTTTTCTATTAGGCTGAAATCTGCAATGTTGATTATTTTTGCGTGATTTTTGTTAGGTACTTTTTCACGTGATAGTGTCGCATGGAGCTTAACCACAGTACACATATTGTCGTCAATACAATATGTGTACTGTGGCTAAACGCTCAGCGTTTACTTACAGACACTCACTAATATATTAAAAAAAACTTCACAAAAGTATTCTCAATACAAATAAGTTTAATTTAATAGAAATATATATAAAAATGCTTTTATACAGTAGCCATGTAATTTCACGAGATTCAAACGTGTGTGCCCAATTTCAGCCCGATAGCTGGGTGAAAAATTGATTGCAAAATTCCAGGACATACATACAAGTGAAGTTAAATAAAAGCTTTTAAAATAAAGTCTTTATTCTTGGATTATTTTATACATAGAAATTTTTCAAGGTTTTTTTAGGTAATGTCATATATAAGATTATTATGGTTCCGTAGATCAACAAAATAGTCTTTATTTATAAGATAGTCCAGTCTGTGCGTCCGCCAGTCCGTCCGTCCTAGTCTATCACAGCTTCATAACTTCTTGAGTTTTGAAAGGAATTGCATGAAATTAAATACAAAGATATCCAGGACACAATTTTAAAACTAAAACGTCCTTAAATGTATTCATTATGGTAAGTACTTATAATTTTTGACGACCGGTTGGTCTAGTGGCTAGAGATCCTAGGTATGAAATCGATCGGTCGCGGGTTCGAATCCTGCAAGGTGCAATCATTTGTGTGATGAGCAGAAATGTTTGTTTCCGAGTCATGGATGTAACATTCTTATCTATGTATGTTTATCCGTTATCTAGTGCCCATAGTACAGGGTGTGACGAGGTCGAAACCTCTTTCATAATAATACTCTTTTGATATCTTAATTCTTTCATAATCCATTTTTTTTTCATTTTCATAGTTCATTATTGATTCCAAATACAAATAACCTGTCATTCCAATATATGGATTTTTAGCAAACCCGAAATTGTTATAAAATACCAATAATAAGATTATTACAACTGGACTCTTTAAAATACATAAAATAATACCTTCGTAAGTGGTCGTTTTCATCCATATTGTAGCACCACGAAAAAGTCTATGCACCTGCTGTTCCTGTAATTCTGTTGTCCACTGAGGCTTGGTCCCTGGGCTGGTGGAGCAAGCCCAAACCCTGGGACCGCCTTGTGACAAGGGTATCCTAGTTTGGGGCTAGGTAATTGGTGTGGAAATGTCCTGAATATATTTATTTTTTATATTTTAACTCTCCATCTCCACATATGTAAAAACGTGAGTATGAAACTTTTTTGAGCACTTTTACGTTATACTTATAATAAATTTTCAATGTTGAATAGCTTAGGTTTTTGAATTATAAACTGGGGTACTTGGTATCTCATTCCGATGAGTAGAAGCCGAGCAATCGATAAAAAACTATTTGACGGCTGAACGAAATTTGGTATATTGTACTCTTTATTGGTATTTATTTTATTTGGTATATTGTTGTTGCGTATTCTATAGGTATACTTATAGTCCTAGCTTAACACATAAGTTAGGTACTTTTAACCCAGAGAAATTACCACGCGGGCGAAGCTAGTTTCAGAAGAAATTATCCAGTTCTTCGTGGGAAAATTTAGTGATCGCGTTGCGTTTTTTTGCGATTTATTACCCCACCAAAGCCTCTAACAATGTAACGAACTAAATTTCAAAAGAAACTCCAAGGAAGTATTCTTCCTTTGACCTAGAAACGTGTTAGTGACTATATCACTTATACTATGGAACATGTTGTAAACTTACAAAACAACAAACTAATATTATTTCTGAACTGGAATGGATATGGTATTAACATCAATGGCGAATGCATCACTAACCATCGATTTGCTTATGATATAGTCATCATTGCAGAAACCATGGAAGACCTAAGCACAATGCTCAGTGACCTCAATATTGTTTCCCAACATGTAGGTCTAAAAATGAAGCCATGCCAGTTTATGTTGGGAACGATATTAACAAATCTGTTAATCACTATATCTACTTGGGTCAGACGATCCAACTGGGAAGATCCAACTTCGACAAAGAGGTCAACCGACGAATCGAACTCGGATGGACAGCGTTCGAGAAATTGCACCATATCTTCTCTTCGCAGATACTGCAGAGCCTCAAGACGAAAGTTTATAATCAGTGCGTGTTGCCAGTGATGACATACGGCACTGAGACGTGGTCGCTAGCTATTAGTCTCATACATAAACTCAAAGTCACGCAGCGTGCAATGGAAAGAGCTATGCTCGGAGTTTCACTACGTGATAAGATCCGGAACTAGGCAATCCGTAGAAGAACCAAGATTATCGACATAGCTCTCAGAGTTTGCAAGTTGAATTGGCAATGGGCAGGCCATACAGTTCGCAGGACCGACAGCCGCTGGGGAATAAAGTTTCTCGAATGGCGACCACGAACAAGCAAGCAAAGTGTAGAGAGACCCCCCATACGATGGACCGACGAGATTGTAGCCATCGTACGAAGTCGATGGATGGAGGTGGCACAAGATTGCTCGTCATGGCGCTCTTTGGGGGAGGCCTATGTTCAGCAGTGGACTTCTAAAGGCTGACATTATGATGATGATGATGATGATGATTATGATGATGATGAAGAATATTATTTCGCGTATGTACCGGTAGACATAAATTTCTAATAATGAATGAAAAACTGATCCATCGGATTTATTGGCCATTTATTATTTCTAGGTAATTACGGAACAATGACTGTTTCTTGCATTTTCCGGAATTGATTTACTTTTGGTACAAACAGAACTGAATTAATGGCGGGCACTCGCGCCTTTGTGTGCTGGCGTTCTACAGTTAGTAAAGGTAACAATAAGTAATCTGTGGTACAGGTCGATTCGAACTTGAATGAATGAACGAAGTTCGAATGAACATGAAGTACTGTTTTTTTTATTGTTGTTTGGCTCTGCACGGCTATCGCATTTAGCCAGTGTTAAGTAAAGAAATCTTACAAGTTGTATGTTTTTTTCCACAAATAGTCAGAATGTCATGTCACAGTCAGTCAGGTAGTCAAATGTATAATTAAGTTACGATTCAGTAAAGTGGTGGAGCTTTACTGAAACTTCTTACGGAGTTCCGGAGAGAACACGAAATGGTACGTTTTCCGCGTTTTTATCATTTTCCCACACTTGTGCATATTAACGAACACGGATATACATTAATACTCGAAGAAACACAAGTTTGGGAGAAAAAAACGAAGCTTAACATCCGTCTCGATTTCGTTTCCCGCTGAAAGATCTGAACTATTGTTATCGATGGTACCGCTCCAGCCTGTTTGTACCTTCAATCTTATGTCGGAAAACAAAAGAAAACTCCAAATACTTCCGTTAATAACTTAAGGGCGTATGATTGATCAGCCGTTCGCAGTGGTAGACGACAGTTAATAATCGCGCCCCCGGCTCTGCTCGCAACTAATATGTTTAAGTTTTAAGAGGTAGCGGAAAGTATTTCATTTAAAAATTAAGACAAAATTTGATTGTGATGTTGAACTGTTTGCATTAGTAATAAAATTTAAACGTAAATAAATGCTAGCTCCTGGTTTATGCTAACTGATTAATAACAGAACGAGCGCGATGTCTCCGTTTCAGCTTCTGTTGAAATGCTCTAAAGGTCGCAATTCTCCACCGAGTCTACTGAAATTTTGTCAGCAGGTTAGAAATTTATACATATTATTTTGTCGATTCAGTTTTTCGAAATTTTTCATAATAGCTAATTTATTCCAGCCATTTCGAAAAATGTTCAAAAATTACACTAGATCGCATAAAAATTCAAGGGGTCTGGAAAAAAGGGTGGAAAATAATGAAAAAAAACATTAATCGATTGAAGAAGCATTTGGCCATAACGGCGGTAGTAACAAATGTTTCTCAGCTTGTTATTTTATGGTGCGCGGTGAACATTTCTTTAGTTTTAAGCTATGCAAAGACAGACTCGCGAGGTCTACAGCTCACAGAGCCACTAGTTTAATACGCTGATTGATGCCTTGGAAGATTAGATAGATAACTCTTTATTGCACAAGAAATTGTTTGTCATTTTAATACAATAAACAAGTCTTTATTTAGAAAAATTGGCGGCCGTATCACTAAGGAGCGATCTCTTCCAGACAACCTGATTACACATAGGCTTGTATATTGATGAGGTCTTCTGCGGGTAGCAACCACCACGTCGCGCGCTTTACAGGTTTATGATTCTTACAACTCAAAATATTTATCGCTTAGTTTTCTTATGACTTACGCCAACCAAAAATTACACCGTCTTGAAAGTGTTGACTGTCGGTTGACACGCGAAATTAATATTGTGTTCTGTCGAAATGAAATGAGGGAAAATTGGAGATGGCATTCCAGAGCAGAGAGCAATCATTTTTGAAAGTATTTCTTTAATACAATCTTTTATTTGAGGTAGGTATATTTGTTTAGATTCAGCAGGTCGACCGCGGATGAGCGATCGTTATGGTTTTATTTACGTTTACGTTTACCATTGACGATTACTATCGAATAAAAATTGGTACCGCGATGAGTAATCGTATTATAATGGTTTATTGAACGAATGAATAGTTTTCAATCGTCTGCAGGGCGACCACCGATACGCAAAGTAAACGTAAACGTTATCAATTTGTCATTTTAAAACCATAAACCTCTATATTAGTACTGACTTTCGGCGGGAAACGAAATCGAAACGGGTGTTTTGCTTTGTTTTATTTCTCAAACTGCAGGGCGACAGGCGACAGCGGATACGCAAAGTAAACGTAAACGTTTTCAATTTGTCATTTTAAAACCACAAATTAATAAACGATTATACCATTAGCAAGGCCATAACCAAGAAAGTTTATAACATTAAGTAGTACCTACTTTCGGCGGGAAACGAAATCGAAACGTGTGTTTAACTTTTTATTATTTTCTCAACTTGTGTATCTTCGAGTGTTAATGTGTAATATTGGTGGAATATTAACCGTAAGGTATTCGGTAACGTGCACTAGTGTAGGTAAATGATACAAGCGTGCCATTTCGTGTTCTTTCTGGAACTCCCTAGGAAGTTTTAGTAAAGCTCCACCACTTTACTGAATCGTGACATGACTAGACTTTTGACTATCTAACTGACTGAGACTAGAAAATCTGTTGAAAAAAACATACAATTTGCTATATCTCTTTACCTGGCACTGGCTAAATGCACTGGTCGTGCAGAACCAAATAATAAATATACAATAATAATTTAGTACCGCCAAACTGTCGCCGGTAGCAGTTGGGGAATTATTTTCTCGAACAACCATTGAAATAAACCCTTGCTCAGTCTGTAATAGGCCCTATAATGTTCTTTCGGCAGTCACAATGGGTTGTTGAGATCACGTTAGACATACACTCCTCTTTCTATGAGCTGCCTTCTGACGCTCCTCCTCTGCAGCCCCAAGCAAATAGGTTCTTGCCGCCACTTACGTAGGTAGATGAACTAAAATTGATTTATAGATCACTTTTCATTTAGGTAGTAGATACTAATACTACTAGGTACTTTATTTAATAACTGGGTCTATGTTTAGACTTAACATACCTAATCTAAAACCAATAACATAATCTAAAATGAAAACATTGACTTCGAATATAAATCACAATCAATGTGTATATTCAAAGTATTAACTTGATAGTATGTAACATAAAAGGTTGCTCATTAGTCACCGTTTTCAACAATCACCATTACGATCGTTTTCAAAGCCGCAACGGTGAAACCTTCGTTTCAGAGACATGCAGGTTTCACAGCACAATTCTGGCCTCTGATGTCAGAGTTTGTCAAGCCGCCCGAGGGCCTCTGACATGGCTTAACGACTGCTGTTAATCAATAACAGCCGGGACCGACAGCTTAACGTGCCCTCCGAAGCACAGAGCGATGGAAAACAGCACACAACTCAGAAAAGTCATTGGTGCGGAGCCTAGGTTTTGAACCCGGTATCGTTGGATTCTAAGTTGCACTATAGAACAGTTAGGCCACCATCGCTGTATTCAGACGTCTTTCGATTGAGAGACGTCCTATTAAAAAAACGGACAAGAGCAAGTTGAAAGTGGAGAGGGTTCCGTACGATGAATATATAATACAGACCGAAGAACATTAAAAAAAATATAAAAATGGTGCCACTGGTTGGTCATGTCCTAGGTACCTGTCCCGAATATATATATATATATATATAAGTAAATAGTACAGGGTATCCTAGTTTGGGGTTAGGTAATTGGTGTGGAATTGTTGTGTAAATAATCTAGACTTGACTACGACGAATTTTTTAAAGTTATGTGCGGTTTTCCATCGCTCCCTGCTTCGGAGGGCACTTTAAACTGTCGGTTCCCTCTGTTATTATTAATATCAGTCGTTAAGACATGTAACCTCGGGCATCTAACAAAATCTGACACCAGAGGCCAGAATTGTGCTGTCAAACCTGACACGCAGGTTTCACCGTTGCAAGCAATAGTCTTTTTACACAATGGAAATCAGGGTTATGATAGTAACCGACTAGGAATCACGCTTTAGGATCGACATTTATTGTGAATCCTTATCCTCCTCCGTTGGTTTCTATCATAGTTAATAAACTCACGTGTCAAACTCACAAAATCTTTAATCTATATATATATATATATATATATATATATATAGATTAAAGGTTCAGTCCTTTTGAAAACAAAAAATTAGGTACGTATATATATATATATATATACGTACCTATATATATAGGTACGACAAAGTCTGTACAAAGAAGATAATTAGAAAAAAACGCCTAGGGTACTTAAAATAAGCTACTGAACAAAATATAACATTTTTAAAAATCGTGTCTCTCTGTATTTTTGTTCGCGCATCACGTAAAAACTACTAGAACGATTGCGATGCATTTTTCATTGATAGCTTAGGGTTTGACTTAAAAACTAGGGTACTTGGTACTCAATTCGATTGAGCAAAAACCGAACAATCGATTCAAAACTTTTTGACGGCTGAAGGAATTCGATCAAGTTTTGGTAAATGTTCATCAAAATGGTTACCCATGTGGGGCCAGATTAATCTTCCTCCTTTCTCCGAAATAGCACGTAGAGTACTTTTAATGACCAAAAACGTGCGAAGCCACAAGCACAGAATACAAAATATAAATATATTGTAATTGTTGTTATTTCCTAACAAGTAACCTTTACATTTCTACGTTTATTTCTTAACTTCAAAAACTGCCTTCAGTATTAGAAAATAACTTACATTACTCTACAACCGCAAATGAAGTATGACCGTCAAATAACACAGGACTTTGTCGTGCCGCCGCCGCAAGATTGCCTGAGACAATGTCTTAGGAACATTGAATAGGAATAAGAGAGGTGAAATATTTCCGCAAGATTCAACGATGGAAGTAGCCGTAGGTATTCTTTCAATAACTTTAAAATTTGACCTAGATGTCATTTGTACTTTGAAGACCACGTTCAACCAAACCTCTTGTTGTTTCATTCAATGGAGTAAGTAAGTGGGCCTATGTTCAGCAGAGGACGTCTTCCATCTGATGATGATGATGATGATGATGATGATGATGATAATGACAAAACAAAGCAAACGTCGAAAACCTTATTCAAATCCGTCGATTAGTTTTGAAGTCTTGAAGTAATGAAGACACTTAATGTACAAACAGGTCAGTAACTCTACGAAACATTGACATTCGTTCCATGATTATAAAATAATCGCTCGTACTTAACTTTTCATAACACAGTCCTTTTGAAAACAATAAATTAGGATAGAAACTATTGTTTAAACTATGAAATTAAGAAATTAATCAGAGAAAACAAAAAGAAAAATAAAAGAAAAACAAATAACCATGCTAACTTAATGAAGCTAGCTAAAAATAAAATTATAACATAAAATCCATACCCATATATAAAAGTGAAACGTTGTCTGTTTGTTTGTTTGTTTGTTTGGAGAGCTTTCACGCAATAATGGCTGGACGGATTTTGATAAAATTTGGTAAGAAGATAACTTATACCCTGGAATAAAACATAGAATACTGTTTATCCCGGAAAATTGAAAATTTCCACGAGAAAACTGGAAAAACTTCAAAAATATTGATTACTCGCTGTAAGAAACGATTGCTATGGAAACGAAATAACGAATATGTCAAAAAACATCAAGAGAATTTGTGCTATACATACTTTTGCATTAGTTTTTAATATCCTAGAAGAACATAGGAAGCTTTTTTCGCGATAAACAGTAGTCCGCGCGGAAAAAGTCGCGGGCGGGGAAACTAGTAAATAAAAAACATAACTTACCGATAAAAAAAAGTGACGTTCAGAAATAGAGCACTGTACGTTATAAAGGTAATTGCACACAATCCGTACCGTATGAACTGTCGTAACATACCAATTGGAGAGGTCGCGTGATGCGCACAGTAAAAGTAATGCATTACGCAACGCATGTCATAACTGTCATGCTATTACAAAAAGCTTGCCTAAAGCGAGACAATTTTTGAAATTGCCGATGGATCTTAATTGGAACAAAGTGAGGTATCGCTTGGCGTACCGCGAGTAAAAAACTTATAACAATAACCAAATTACTTATAATTTGGACTGTGAGTTAGGGATGTGAAAACTGCATAAAATTAAATCTAAATAGGAATATCGAAAATAAGCTAGAGAAACAATAAACATTTATTTTTTTATTACGTGCTAGGCAATCGTTTGACCACGATCTCACCTGATGGAAAGCGATGATGTGGTCGAAGGTGTAGCACGCTTGCCTAGTAGATACCTATTCACTCTTGACTTAAACACACCGGGGTTATAATTTACCGGAAACACTGACGAGGGCAGGGCATTCCACTCCTTTGCAGTTCTTATAATAAATAAAGAAGCGTAACGCTTCGTTCTTGTGCGAGGTATTTCACCATAAAAGGGTGGCGCTTTGCTGATCGTCTAGTCGTACGGTGATGGAAAGGTGATTGGGGGAATCAGTCAAATTATGCATTAGCAATGCATGATTGTCATAACTATATTTTTTTCAATGGATCTTATTTGGAATAATGTGTGGTATCGTTGGCATACCGCATTTGATACTAGTAGAAAAAACGTAAGTCAAAAACGAACTCACCGTTTATTGAACGAGTTGTTGTTTGGGAAGTGAAAACTTCATAAAATTAAATTAATAGAGGAATATAAAATAAGCTCGAGAATTAATAAACAAAACTAGTCAAAAAATTTGCTCGGCATTGCAATTTAGCGGGGATTTGCTGGCGAACATTTGGGACGCTCTTCTTACTGTTAGAGTACTTTGCTGTCAGTCGAAAATTGATCACTATTAGGTAAGTACTACAGGGTGGATAAGAACATAGTAAAGTTGTATGAAGATACAGTTGGTAGTGTCCCTGCCTGCTTAGCTTATTGTCTTAGGTTCAAATACAGGCAGGACACACATATTTAACGATGCAGCGCAAATGTATATACTCTCTTGTATGATTGTGGTGTGTTGATGTGTGTGCCCACCGACCAAGTCACTGTGACACAGATTCCTGTGGATTCCCTAGGGCGGGGATATGAGCGTGTAAATTAGTTCTAGTCTAAATAATTGTATAAACTTTCTAAAGGAAATAATAATAACAATACGAATTTTAGCTTGATAGTAAAAATTGACTCAAGAATTCGCTGAAATGTTACTCCATTCTGTGCTCTAAATAAAAATCTTTTATTTAACTTAACTATCTATGTATCTAGTATTCCAGTCCATAAAAAAAATACAATGCAATGCATTTATTTACTTATTTTCTTTTTTAGTCTAATTTCAATGGAACCCGTAGTTAAAACAACAACTGTCATCCCACCTTTTTCTTTTGCAATGTAACGGCAGGCAGTTTCGCACGGCCATTATTGCGACAGTCCAGATTTCGTTGATGTCGACCCACGAAGATAAGGAAGGGCCTTTTAGTATTTTTAAATGTAGCATTGTTTTAACTTGTGAATATTTCGATATGCAGATTTGGTAATGAAGCTATTTGTCTACTTGTTTGGATACTTTTTTTGTGGAAGTGGGGGGAAATTCAATTGCACTTTTTTCTTCTGTATCATTGTACTAGCTGATGCTCATGGCTTCGCACGCGTGGTCACTTCTCTAGGTTATAAGTACTCTATGTACTATTCCAAGACCAAAATACCAATATATCAACATTTGATCAATATTTCTGCAGACGTCAAAAAGTTTTTATCGATTGCTCGGCTTCTCCTGATCGGATTGAGATACCAAGTACAACAGTTTGTAAGACAAACCCTAAGCTATACAACAGTGAAAACCGCATTGCAATCGGTTCATTAGTTTTTACGTGATGAGCTAACAAACATACAGACAAACTAACATACAGAAAGACGCGATTTAAAAAAATGTTATATTCTTATTCTGTATCCTAATTTAAGTACTCTAGACATATTTTTTTAAATCATCGTCTTTGTACAGATTTTTTCGTTTTTATTGCTTTATTATAAGTATAGATCATGACTATTATCAACGCCATACCGTTCATCAAATTATCTTTGCCTACAAAATTCTACTATTCCAAAGAAGATTAAATTATAGAAGTAACAGTAGCAACGCTAGACTATATTAGAATATAAATTCTAATATCACAGACTAAGGAACAACAGTGACATTGTCAGATGGTATCATGAAGAAGGATAGCTTGAACTGAGGGTCAACTGTCATGTATTTGCTACATCAATCTTTAGTTTCGGTATATGTGATGGCAGCGGTAATGGATCGATTGTTACGAAACGTTTGCGCAAATTGAAAGAAATTTTGACTTCAAGTGTTATGTATACCTTATGTGTACAACGGTACATAGTCGTCTTTATTGTTGTGCAAACACCAATACTCTAGGTTATAACTATCGGGAAACAGAGTCCGGCAAGTGGTTCCAAGTCTATGATTTGTCAGATTTGATTCTGTATTAAAATATTACACTCGTAGATTTAGTTAAAGACGAGAAGATACGGCACGCTTTAATATCACGGTAACAAAAACAGGTCTAGATACAACTACAAGAAAACACATCCACACAGCTACATTTCCACCGTCGTGCTTCATAATAAAAAAAAAAAACAAGATTACGGTATAAAAGCACTTTTTTTTATAATACCTGGCCTCCCACCCCCATTATAGAAGAAAGAAGAAGTAAGAAAAGAAGAAGCAAGCTAAGAAGTATCTCGATCACATCACTTTCCAATTTCCAGTAGTCTCCCCCCCCCCCCCGCTCATAGGTATAGCTAAGAGCAATCTCCTTTACCTCAGCTTTCAAACATAAAAAACTGCAGCTAAATCGGTTCGGTTGGAAGCAACTATTATTCCCCCCCCCCCTAGTTTACTGGGAGGAAGGTTATATGATCTGGAAGCAAATTTAGCATTCAGTGCAAATAAATATATCACAAACAAAATAGATATATCGGTATCTACTTTCACGCCATATTTATCAAACTAAAACCAGACAAATATATCTACAAAGTGAGTCAAATGAAGTAGACAGTATTAATTACTATAATACGTAATGTCATCAATATCGCCCACCATCTAACGCCTCGGGCTAAGACAGTCCAACAGAAACTATGTCAAGACCAACATTCACCACCTATACCAAACACTATGAAAGTAAATCCTACGGGATTGATAACTTTATTTCAAAGCAATAAGGTTCATTCAAGTAATTTTGGATTGTAAAGAGATATAATTTTAGCAGATGAGTAAGCTTTTTGAAGGTACACCTATTATGGAATTGTCACGATCGGCTTTAGATGTTACTTCATAAGAAGCCAATGTCACTTACCGTCGCTTAATGGATTACCTAATGAAGTGTTTGACTTTTGACTTTTAATTAATAAAAGACATGCAGACATTTAAATTATAGGTTTTAAAGAGCACATGTTCTCAAAGAGGATGCAAAATAAAGATATTTGGGTTGTGGACCTTGGAGTCTGATTGGATAATTATTCATCAGGAATTGACATTAGAAAATTAATCATTTTATTTAGTTTAGGTAGGGAAATAAAAATTGGCCTATTTAATCTATAGGTAGAAAATAAAGCAAGAAGTAACAAAAAGTCTGTACAAAGATAATTTAAAAAAAATGGTCAAGGTGACTAAAACTAAGCTACTGATCAATATTTTCTACTTTTTAGTTTTTTTTTTCGAATTATTGCATTGCCATCGGTCTTTGACAGGTGTGCAAAATTTGAATGAAATCTGACCGTTTAGAGTGGGTCAAAATAGCGTCCAAAGGAGTCGGTTACAAACATACAAGTGAAGCTAATATAAAGCGTATAAAAACGATTTCATGTGTGAACGATGTTTCATTAATTGGTACTTTTGGTTCTGGAATAACTCATCGGATTTTTTATCCCAGAAAAATTACCACGTGGGGAAAGCGACAGGAACAGCTAGTTACTAATATTTTCACAAAATTATCACATTATTATTAGGTATTCAATAAAACTTTTTACCTTTGCTTAAAAGATTTAAAAAAACAGAAACGGTATATATGAATATCTAATGAAGTAGTAAGCTTAAACTTAAACAAATCGTCAAACATAAATTATTCAAAGTAAATGCTGCTGGTTTGAACCCGGTGTTGTAAAAATAAAAGGTAATAAACACAAAATGAAATGGGTTTACAAAAAAAAAACACGTAGTCTACTGAACCAATTTTGATACAATTTATATGGGATTACCTGGAGAGCACCCTTTCATACAAAAAATAATTTTCAAAATCAGTCAATTGACGGAGAAATCGACCGACATACATAAAAAAAAACATACACACAGTTGAACATAATATAACCGTCTCCTTTTGTGAAGTCGCTTAAAAAGGACTGAAATAAAAACTAAACAGGTATTTTTTAATTTTTCTAAAATTATTTATATATTTTACAAGATTACATGTCGCCAATTTATACTAGAAATGTTATGGGACGACAAGAAATTCATCTATTCCATATCATCTCGACATACGAAATTGATGGGTGCCTTACTAGCCTAATATTTGAAAATGCCACTCTTCATCATTCGACTATGATATTTCATAATCATAACCCAGAAATTCTTCGCACAAATCACAACCAAAACATTTCGAAAGCAGACTAATCACAAAGATATATGATCTAAATATCCAAACAAATTGAACGGATGGGGCGTCGAAACGGCGCAACTGTGTCAAATGTAATTGAAGAACATGTTCCACTGTGACCCCGTCAGAGAAGAATTTTCGTCAAGATTCTATCTCCAGACATGACATCTTGAATCAAACGACAAGTATTGTCTAAAAGATTTTTACCGCTTCTCCGGGCAAACCTAATCCACTCATGAGTCTTGAGAATTTGGACTCTATGACTGAAGAATTATGTGACATTTTTGATGGGAGAGTTAAGATGAATGTTTGTGAAATCGGCGTCAGAATAGTAGCTATTATCAGAGAGAACACACATTCGGAAACTATAAAAAAGTCGGAATATGATTAATAGGGCGGCGGGATGAGACTTAGACTCGTGTGATTCTTTCGTTTGACAGATTGTCTCGACTCTCTAACCCAAGCACCCCGTTGAGTCTCTAATGATGTTGTCACTGCACTCGCTTTTATCGACATCGATACAATTTGTTATCGTAACCAACAATGCCTAAAGATTTCCAGTTGTATTGATCTGCAAACAAAACAAAATATTGCAAACTGTCATAACACCTACAATGTTCATAATATTCATTTTAACAAATAATATTTGTTTTTTTTTGTGAACTGAATTTTATTTTTTAGCTGTAAAAATAGAACTTTATACTTTTATGCTTTTTTTAAACTTTTTGTTTAATTTGCAATGTTTGTATGTATGTATGTATGTATGTATATATGTATGTATGTATATATGTATGTATGTATGTAGGTATGTATGTCTGTTTGTTTAGGTTAAATCTTGTTGTGTCTTGTTGCAAAGTATTTAGTTCTAATTCAGCTTAGAACCACTTCCTTTTATCCTACGGAGTTAAACTTTTACATGTTGGTTCAGTTCCGATGACAATTCATTTATCAGGTAAGTATGACCTGAATTGAAATCTAGAATTAGCTCCATGTAAAGGATCTTTTCAACGGTTAACAGCACAGATATGAAGTTTTGTGTACGCTTTTTATTTATGATAGCCGGTTTAAAGTTTTACCACGATATGGTTCTCTTGATTTAAAACGTTTTTTTAATTTACATATTTTTTCATTTATTTTGTTTTCATAAGGAAAACGGTCATAGACTTCTTCGTGTGAATGAAAAAGTTTATGACCATTTTCATAAACTTCTTCTTTCACATGAAAAACTCAAACAAAAAAACGAAATATTGGTAAAATATAACTTTATATTATCTTTAAAACCATTACACAAACACGAGTAACTTAGATTGATATTATATATCGATAAATTTGCATTTCCACCTGTTCACATCGCCTCACTAGAAGCGGGGTCGCCTGAGATTACTCTCAGCACGATACTGTCCCGTCCACGCTCGTTCGCGACGCTTTGACATCCCGACACACCAACAACTTTAACTAAACATATTTAATAAATCTTAAAATGAACACAATAGAGTTTAAAATAAAGATTTAGGAATGAAAAACATATTTCTTAGTACGTCATACGCTGATAGACGGCCCAAACGTACCAGTGTGAGAGCACATTTTTTTACTTCAATTTTTAAATATGCAATATGAAGATATTGAACGATTATTACTCACGGTTTCGAACACATATTTTAGTGTTTGACGTCTGGTCGTCGGGTCACAAGAAAGTGTTATAACGAACTGTCAAATGATAAATGAATTATCAATAAAATGTTTAATGCACAGAAGTCTAAAATAATATTCGAATAGCATTAATAAATATTTCATTGAGTGTTTTAATGGTAACAGTCAAGAGTTTATCGATAAATGAGTGTCTTTTCACTATTTGCAAAAGATTATTGTTATGTGTAGGTAATTTTAATTGATAGTTAATTCAAACTTGAAATCCTTATTTGATAATAATAACTGGTAACTATGTGTCGTTAGTGTAAATTTGTTTATCGCCTGAGCTCATCCGGTTTCATCAAACACAGTGAGAAATTAGTTTTTTTTAAATTGATGTTCATTATCATTTGATTTTAGGTCAATCTTCAATTTAGTGGAGAATAGACTCCTAAGGGTTTTTCTAAGGTCCTTTTCCTGTGCGTGGTTCAACTCTGAGACAGAAAATTTAATTTTCAAACTCATTTATTTATTTGGTCTATCCATCCATACCAATATACGAGTATAAAAGTGAAACGTGACTGTTTGTTTGTTTGGGGAGTTCTAACGCGATAACGGCCGTACGGATTTTGATGAAATTTGAAATGGAGATAGCTTATACCATGGAATAATACATAGGATACTTTTTATTCTAAAATACACAAAGATTTGAAAAATTGACAATGTTGATTTCTCGCTGTAAGGAACGGTTGCCATGGAAACGAAATAATAACAAGTCAGTCAAAAAACATCAAGAGCATTAGTGCTATACTTTTGCATTGGTTTTTAATGTCCTAGAAGAACATAGGATGCTTTTTTCGCGATAAACTGTAGTCCGCGCGGACGAAGACGCGGGTGAAAGCTAGTTTACAATAAATTTAAGATTTTGACTTTTTAAGTATGATAATCATATTTTACCTATTTACAATAAAAAAGAGTTCTAAATCATTTGCAATGGATACATATTAAGGAAGGGTTAGGTACCAATGTATTTGCGTAACACGGTTAGGTATATCGAAATGTTGCTCAAAATCTAGAGGCTTTTAAACTTCCTGGCTGTCAAAGAACGCCATGAGATCATTTCACTCGCAATTTCAGTGACATCAAGCAACAAAATTATTCAAATAAGTTTTTATAGGGCCATGAAACACGTCGTTAAGCAGTAAAAAGCTAAATGTTTATAAAATTTCTACATTCGGAACACATGTCTGGATGACAAATCTAGTTTTATTAGTTTTCTTACTCAATATACGAATACAGCGCGTCATTTGATAAAAATAATTAATTACATACTATAGACCAGTTTCAGTTTATTACCTATCTTCAAAGATTTTATAGTACACTAGATTTTGCACGTGTCTTTGCAGGTGGACTACAGTTTATCGCAATAAAAAGTATCCCGTGTCCGTCCCTAGGTTTCAAACTATGTCCAAACCAAATTTCATCAATATCGGTTTAGCCGTTTAGTCGTCATAAGGTAACAAATAGACAGACAGACAGAAATACATAGTTATGTTAGCTTTTTAGGGTTCCGTAGTCATGCAAGGAACCCTATTAGTTACGTAATGTCCATCTGTCCGTCAGTCCGTCCGTCTGTATGTCACAGCCATTTTATGCTACGCTGGAGGTCTATGTATCCTATCAAATAAGAAAAAAGCTTCCAAATCAGTTCTGATATCCACACCAATATATAAAAGTGAAACGTCGTCTGTTTGTTTGTTTGTTTGTTTGTTTGGGGAGCTTTCACGCCTAAACGGCTGGACGGGTTTTGATGAAATTTGGAATAGAGATAGCTAATACCCTGGAATAAAATATAGAATACTTTATATCCCAGAAAATGTTAATTTTCCACGGGAAATCTGGAAAATGTTGATTACTCGCTGTAAGCAACGGATGCCATCGAAATGAAATAATAACAAGTCTGTCAAAAAAAAAACAACAGCGTTGGTGCTATACTTTGCATTAGTTTTTAATAACCTAGAAGAACAAAGGATGCTTTTTTTGCGATGAACTGTAGCTAGGGCATGCAATATTCGCCCGATTTCATTATTTGAGTTTTTCGAATACTTACAGTTTTTTTAAGAAAAGTAAACAAGCGTCATTCTTTTCAGGCTTATTCCTAAAAATCAAATTAGAACACCAAGATCAACAATTTCCTGAAACATAAGCCAACTGCAGCATGTAAACATACTCTTGAACAACTTCAAGAGGAGATTCATGAACAGCAATTGTTTCCGAAAAGACATGTTCATTGAATATAATCTTGTTTTTATCCAAATTCATCCGGAGACCGATGCGTTGAGATGAATCAGCTAGGCCATTCAGCATCTGATGTAAGGCCTGCAACGTTTCTGCCATAATGAAGATGTCACCCGCAAATCTCAAGTGTGAGATGTACTCGCCGTTGATGTTAATGCCACGTTCCAGTCCAGCGTCTTAAACATATCCTGCAAAGCATTTGTGAACAATTTCGGGGAAATATCCTCGTCTTGTCCTACTCTACGATGCAGGGGGATTTGCTTAGTATGCTTAGTCTGCTGGCTGATTCTGGACGGTCATTGTTGCGGTGTCATACAGGTGATATCATCTCAACTCTTGAATATATCGCCAGTTAATTTGGCATCGCTGCTGGGACTCCAGGACAGACCAGGTCTCAATGGAGTCAAATGTATTTTTTTAGTCCACAAACGCTAAGCACAAGAGTCAGGAGCTGATTATACTCTTCGGTTTCCGCTATAATTTGCCGCACTGTTTGTATATGAATTTTGCTTTAGCTGTTCTTTAATGCTCTTTCCAACTTGTTCTGTGTTTTGGTTTTGACGCGTACCTCAGTCATAGGTAACAACGCTACATCATCTTCTTCCGAGTAATATATTTTGTACAAGTAGGATACAAAAATTGTCTCAAAAACAACAACGTTTGATGCACAAGAAAAAACAAGCGATTCGTATGTTTCGGTTTCTTTATAAATTCTGGTAGATTTATGCAGATATTTCAGGGTGCTCACCAAGTCCATGTTTCGAAGCTGATCAATTCTTCGAGACAGTTCTTGGACCAGTTGCTTGCTGATAGAGTCATTGTGTTTATTCAGTTCCTCAACCATGAATTTCAGAGCCGTTCTGCAATGATGAGACTTGGATTTTTGCTCACTGAGCTGTTCAACTTTTGCCTCAAAACACTTAAATTGCGTTCGGATCACTGGTAATTTAGGAATTAATTCGGAAAACTCGAATACTTAAGCTAGAAGTATTCGAATAGTAAACAGAGGCGAATAATCGAATAAAACGAATACTAGAATTGCATGCCCTAACTGTGTGCCCACGTGGTCGAATTTGCGGGCGAATGCTAGTATGGAGATATAAGTGAACAAAACTCGGGCAAATTTAAAATCAGATTAAAATTAGGGTTACCACCATTAACATTTTATTTTATACAAAATTTCCTTTCAAACTAAGCCACGCTGCAGCTGCCTAAATATAAATATTTTAAGATCCCCTATTTATTTATAAATGAAAAAAGGAAAAGAAAAAATATATTATTATATGAACACGCACGCCGGCATTTTGTCTGCGTCGCGGTAGACGTTGGATTGCCTCACGCTGAATGCAGAAACAAGTTAAGATGACTTTTCAGTACATTAGTAATTACCCACAATGACTGTTGAAGACATAACCACAGTAGAATTTGAGTAATGCCGTGTTTGCAGCAAAACTCCTACGATATAATGATTGTAGATTATAACGTAGCCAACGCATGACGTAGTACTGTGCTACGTGTTCCACTTCTTCTATAAAAAGCTTCTAAACTCCAGAAGCCTATAAATCGTACCGGAAGCCGCAACCAGTCCACGATAACGATATTAAACCTTTATAAAGTCACCAGCTCTCCACATAATTACCATCACATTTGACACAATCCGTCCGATAGAAGGAGACGTGAATAAAGCTTAATTCCGACCATTATACATCAATCTCCCACTTAAGAGGGGACACCGAGCATCAGAATGTGTCTCACGTAGACCTGCGAGTGGCTAATGAAGTGTACTGGTTGATATGCGACCCGTGGATGGCTTCGCTTTAATGATGCGATTGACAGTACAGTGGAGGCTGGGTTATTGTTTCTGGACTGAGGATTTGGAGCTAGAGAATGAGCGGATTGAGCGAACTTTTAATTCAAGAGCTGTTTTTGTTTGGCCATTGCCTACTCAGATGAAGTTAAGTAATGATACAGTCATCTCGCTCTGACCTGATCAGCTGTACTCTGTATAACTCTTTTCAAATATAAAGCACCCCTTAATATTGTAGCGAAGCCGAAAGACATCAGATGGTAGCAGGATGAAAATCAGACTGTGATGAGCTCTTTCGCAATGTCGAGCAGTATGAATTATGGTTTAATAAAATTGCTGTACCTTTATCGATGTTCTAATACTACTTCTTCTTTTATTGTGTCAATGTTTTTACTAGACTGCATCGAAGTTCCTAGAGTGCGCCTGGATTTAAAATCTGGATTCATTTGATAACGCAATTTTTGGGGTTACTTGTTTTTTTGTGTGACGAGTCGGGCATGTCCCTCACGTGATGGTAAGCATCCCGTCTGCCTATAACAGTTGCAGTGCCACCCAAATCTTGCGCGTCCCTATGCACTTTGGTTATTAAGAGCGGCCAACCCGTCATACTTTTCATACAAACGCTCGTACGTGATTATGGCTTTGTAACACATCTTTCTTTGAATTGGAAAGTAATAAATATCTTGTGCAACAAATTAAGTACAAGCATCAAAAAATCTGCTTTTTCGTTCGAATTTTACCTGGCCGTTCATAATATACTCATAAATTGTAAAAGTAAAAAAAACATCTTCGTAGAAACCTCGCACATGTAATGGAGATTCTAAATGAAAAACATTTATATCTCAAACTTATAAGGATTACTCAAAAATACGTATTTCCTGGAACAAGTTTTATGAAATTTTCGCACACTATTTTTCGTTCACTGTTGTTATTATTGTTATAATGCGGAAGTTACCAAATGTCAACCGAGTGTTCGGGCACTATCTTTCTTTTTTTTTAAAGATTGAGCTGAGAATGAGCCTGCTTATTAGCCATTGATGATAGACGGACCGGGAAGGGCCCTTTTAAGTCATATTTCCCAGTAATTTCGCTGGAAACATTGCCTTTCAAACTGAAACACATAAATTTTTAATATCTGAATACTGAATACTGTATACTGTACCAGCTTGCATTCAGTTATTCTAATAAAATCTGCAAAAACGAACCGCATTTATAGCATGTTATGATTGTCAAATTAAGCATTTAGGTCTGGCTGGTCTATATTTTTGTCCTGGTTATAGTTGTATATCTTCCAATGAAGCAACTCGTATTTTAGACTATCCTGGAATTGTTAATAAAAGTTTTTTTATTTTGAGTGTTTATATTGCGTGTAACTTTTAAAGTTCGCGTTTCGAACACATAGTCATAACTATATATTGCGTGTGTTTAGAGTATCGCTTCTGTACGCCCGTTTTACGGCCCAGAATAGCATGGATGCCAGAAAAACGTATTTAAATCTCATTGACGTCTTGTTCAGAATACTTCAAATATAATGGCGTCTATTGGAAGCTGTCTTGAATAAAACCATTTTTATTCCTTTACATTTTGCTCTTCTAAATCAACAATTGAGGCTTTACTTTCGTAGGAAAAATCTATGAAACCATTATTTTTCATTTTATTATTCAAATGAATATCTAAACAAGCAAGTCAATCACCTGATGGTAAGCGTCACGCCTGGCCATAACAACTGTTGTGCTATCCAGAACTTTTGGGTACAAAATCTTACGTGTCACTAAAATGTCAAAATCTCACTCATTGCACACCTGCACTCGACTCTCTTCGTCTCTATCTAATGTTTATAGTTTATTTTTACCTTAGTAATGTTTTTTCTTTCCATCCAAAGGTTGACTGGAAGTGATCGCTTATAGCGATAAGTTCGCCCGTTGTACTTTAGTTATAAGATTGTTCCTATTTTCAGTATATATTTGTAAACTGGTGTACATTAAAGTATTATATATCTATCTATTTATAGATTATTGCAAGAGATATGAAGTTCCAGTATCACTTAACAAGAGCGCGTTCATAAAAACGTCATTACATTACTCATCGACATAACCAAAACGGTAAAATAATTCAATCAAAACGCCAATAAACGCATTAAACGATTTAATAAGAAATAACCGCAACACCGCAACCTACTATTTGGGAACGACCAAATGAATTTCAGCTTACCCATTTAAAAACCATAATATAACGACCAAATAAATTGACCGGCCGTTCGCAGTAATTTGTCAAATCCAATCACGAGAGATTCCAAATAAAAATATCTGTTAGGACATAATAACGGTGGTGTCCGCGGGACTTTGTGTTTTTTGTCGGCGTCCAATTTGGAAACTAATTATGGGTCCCGATGACTAGGCCCGTAAAGGAGCACCCATGCCACTGCCTTCGTCATGACCGGGTGACAAAAAACCGTGATTGATGGTCACAACTGTGGTCATCACAAAAGAACTGTCAGTCAGTGAATGTCCGTCTTTATTCTGCTATTTTCGCCGCGGTAAGCTTATTACGAATGTGTCAGTCATATTAAATTGACTCATTTTAGATGACACTAAAATTTGATGTTTTTGCTTGCGCAGGTTTGGTTTCCGTTGGAATTTAAAATCCATTTGAGTTTTATAAATATAATATACTCGTACCTATGTTTAAAAAGTTACAGTTCCATCAGTCTGTTTATCCAACATACCTACATGAGCGATGGTAGCCAAGGAGTAAACTAGTTCGCGTTAGAATCCAACGATACCGAGTTGAATCGGCACCCACACCTTGTAATTTTGTGTGGACTTCCATCGCTCCGTACTTTGGAGGACACGTTAAGCTGTCGGTCTCCGATTTTATTGATTGAAAGTTATGTCAGAGGCCCGCGGGCGGCCTGACAAACTCTGACACCAGAGGCCAGCACTACCTCTTATGAAAAGCACCTACGAGAGCAAGAGGTGCAAGTCAAGATCCACCAGGGGTGGCGTTTCCCTATGATTAAAACCGTTCTGCGCACTCTGTGAAATTTTATAAACAACACGAGGTCGTTCAGTAAACAAGTATGTTAAGGCCGAGATATATGTGAATTGGGCTCAATTTGGGGACATTAAAACCATTTTTCTCCGTAATCTTTATAGAAAAAACTTCAAATAAAATTTATGTTAATTTACATCATACAGAGCATCTCTTCTTTAGCTTAAAAAAAATGAAAATACAATTTTAAATATCAATAATAAATACGCAAAGTACCCTCTGTTTTTGTAGTTATTACCGTTTTTCTTCTAAACTAACAATCACATATTTTTTTAATTTGCTTTACCATATTCAATAATGAAACGCTGAGGGAACCTTGGAATTAGTTTTGCAAATATCTTTCCTAATTATTTTTAACAATTTTTTTACGTAATCTATACTCGCTAATCGCATGGGCAACCCCTCTGTCGCCCAATAAATCAGTGCGGGACGAGACGTTGTGCTGAACGGACCTACGACACTTCTCCGCAAAAGGCACCTATTATTAATCTGTGGCTTGTCTTGCGCATAACCAATTTGGAAATCATATATTATGTCGATTTTTAGTTGTAGGCGGAATTATTTGAGTGCGTAAATATAATAATAATGTTTTTTTTTAGTTTTTTGTAATAAGGCTGTACATAATAAATAGTACGAGTATAGTCTTTTATTATAGTTATTAATTTACCTATTCGTATTATAGTCATGATGATTATGATGATATTATAGTAATTATTATAGTCAATTACAGTCATGTTCTGTATGATATGGTAACAATTCTATTGTCCCAATCAGGGCTTGATATCGGTACGAATAATACTAGTATCATAGCGGTAAATACCGGTATTTTCCATTTCGGTACTTGAATACCTAAGAACCGGTATTTTCCCCTCAAGGTACCGGTAGATAATTCAGGTTCTTATGCTACAATACTAGAATGCCACCAAAAACTCGTGCTAACGCAGCGGATGTCTACAGATTGCGACGTTGTGCCTTTACACGAACTATATGAGTCACACAGTGTTCTATCACAGTGATAAAACTAATAATAAATTATTATTCACGGGATTTCAGCCTCAAATTTGACAATCACCACCACAAGCACTTTTTGTTTTGAATGATGAGACGAAAATACAAATCATATGTATGATAATGATCAGGGAGTAGGGACTTTGTATTATTCATCTGAAACATAATTGTTCATTATCAGTGCTAAAATTCTAAAGTTAACCGTAGGTACTGTTTTTTTTAATACTTGACTCATCTTTCTTAAGATCTAAAATTTAGTCGATATTTTGCTTTCAAATCAGTTAAGATTCTAAATTGTTTTGAAACCCAAATATTGTAGGTAGGTATTCCAATGTTTGGTGTGTTTCACGGTCGGATAATAATAATAATAATTCATATTTTTTTAAATTAGGTTCCTTGTCAACTCCAGACTTTTGAAACATCAGAGATTGTATTTTATTGTATTTTGATAAAACATTATTTACTAAAAAACGCTCACTAATAGAGTAAATCGGAGACATGTATTTTTTATTGGAAACATAATTATGATAGGATTCAAGACAAATGATTATTTATATTTTCCGGTTTTCTCACACTTCGTATAATGCATGTGCGTAACAGATTATTACAAACTCATTGACCGAAGGCAAGTCAGCTTGTGCTTACCAACGATTATTAATATTTTATTCACCCCGATGCAATAATCATCATCAATATTATCAGCTTATATCTGTGCCTATAGCTAGACCTAGGCCTCTTCAAATGCACTTTTTCAATTTACTTTTTCATATTTACTGGAAATGCAAAAAGAAAATTTCGTGGACTTAAAGGCTCGCTAAAAATAGCGTGTTACATGAGGCGAGACACTTGCGCTGTGCGCCTCTCTACTGGAATCATTCGCCTACTGTACTCTTTCGCTCACACTTATGAAAAGTAGGTACTACTGGAACCGGTTTTAGAACCTATATAAGATACCACTTTATAAAGTAATACCTATATGTTAGTTAAAATACCAACACAGTACCGGTACCGTCCCAAAGTAGTGGAAAGGATTTAAAAAAAATAGCGGTATTTCAAACCCTGATTCCAAGTTGACTAAAATAATTTATATCCAAGTCCATAAGTCTCAGGAATAGTGGTATGTAATAGTAGTAGATATAGTAAAAACTTATTGAGTCAATTACAATGCCAGTAATGTAAGAGAATGCGTGTTTTATGTGTTTAGGCATAGGTATGTACGAAAGCATGATTCATATGTGTAAAAGAAATACCACAAAACGCTATATATCGTAAACATAATAATTAGTTAGGTACTATTCGATAGAGTATGCTATCTACAAAAGCTGTGGTAGAGAGCGTGCGGCTGGCGTAACTTTTGACAGGGGGTGCGGGGCTTGCGCATTTTCATCGGTAACGCCCAATCGAGCAAGGTCAACGGGGTATATCCCCGCCTTAAGAGGTTTTTAGGTATTCTTGTTTAAGATAACGTTTGTATTTCTTGAGATAAGTATTAATTACTTTCATTGTTATATACTTATACAAGGCAACTGAACAGCAATGTAGGTACGTAATAGTAGTTTATGAAACAGTTGCATAAAGAGGGTTATTACAACACAAGAGTGAGCTTAAAGAAGGAGCCATAGGCAAGCTTTTTGATAGCATCACTCGTGTGTTTTAATACCTAGTTATGTGCCGTTTCATACACTAACTTTATCTACACTCATGCAAAGGGAATTTAATTTGAATGACAAATAAATTGTCGTCATATTTTCTTCATTTTGCTGGTAAAAGTTCGTACGTCATGTTCGTTGCTGTTTCCGTGACGTCAGGTGGAGTCAAATTCTCCTCACTAACACTGCTGTCGGACATTTTTAATCAGGATACAACTTTTGATATTCGAAAACAAATAGGTAACACATTAAATTGGTTAAGTCAATACCACTGTAAAGTAAATTATGGCGTACAAAATCCAGTTCATAGCAAATTCAGGTGCATACGGTCTTACACGCGCCACCATAGATAATAAAAGGCAAAAACTCTCGTAGTGCGGAGCCGAACCGGTGCTTTTATGGGAAAAAAATATATTAGAACATTGTTTAGTTCCAAAAACAGTGTCATAATGTTTTTTTTTTTAATATAGAGACGAGCCGTGCGTTAAGAAAATCATTATGCCACCATTTTTGCGTTCATAATTCTGGTTCTACGATATGAGTGTAGATAAATTACTTTAATTGAATAATAGAATCCCGCAGTCCGACAAATGTGGACAATACCAAAAAGCTCTATTACGAATAGCCCTGACCTTTATCGATCGTGATCAAAATCGTCGATCGATCGTGACATCTAAATAATTGATGCTGAGGTCGCTTGCAATCAATGACGGAAGCAACTCTATATCGATATGACGGAAGGTATCGATTTTGACGATGTGTTTGACACGATAAGGGTGTCGAAGGTTATCGATTATATTACAGATGGTACCGCTTTAGAGATGAGTAGAAATAGGTATTCAGTAACAATAGATAATAATTGTTATGTTCGAATTTTGGGTATGGTTTATCGAATGCTTAGGTACCTACTTAATTTAAGTCATTAGAAAAGCAATAAGTATGAACCAAAGAGAAAATAAAATAAAACGTCAAACATTTCATTATAATAATACAGTTGTGAAGCGTTTACTAAGAGCTGTGTTAATCAGTAAAAAATTGGCCAAGTGCAAGCAGAACTTGCGTACCGGGGGTTCCGTACAGAAAATATATGAATGATATATTTTAAACTTTTTTTTATATATTTTTACTTCATATATACTTATTTCGGATTTTTACCTTTACTCTAAGACATTGTTCTTGGCAAATTTCATGATTCTAGGTCAACAGGAAGTACCCTATAGGTCCTGATTCCCTGGCGAGTGTCAAATTATGCGGCACAAACGGCCGTATCCTTTGACTGCGTTGACTTAAAAGTTTTTTTTATTCATAGTTTCATGGAATTGCAGGAATTGTATTTGTTATTATGTTCAACTTGATACCTTCACGCGTTCCTGAGAAAAAGTGTCTTGACAGACAGACAGACAGACACACGGACAACAAAGTGATCCTTTAAGAGTCCTTTTTTCCTTTTGAAGTACAGAACCCTAACTAATACCTATAGGTAAAGTTCATGACCATGTTAATAAAAATGATAAAAGGTAAACCACATGTAGGCAAAAAACTTAGGACTTCCTCCGGCTTTCGAAGAAGGCAGCAATAGTAGCAGACATTGGGACGCCCAATGAATAATGAGTTAGCTGGTGATGGTTTGCGAGTCTCGGTCATTTAATACATCGAATCATGCATGCATTACATTGAATACTGTGTATTAGTATATTGTATATATTTAGTATTTTGGTTATTATTGTTTATGTGTATGTATTTAAGTAAAGTTAATAAATATTTATGTATTCATGTTTTTGTTAAGTATATTATTATTATTATAAATTTACTTCTAAGTTGTTTAATTTGTTGGAACCACCGTCTACTCATTTTTTCATTTTTAGTATGAAAGGTAAGAGATTGCTGTAAATGATAACAACACCGATTGTGTTACCGCAATTTCTATTTTTTTTAGGTTATACGATGTACAATGTACGGTTTACTTTTAAGTGGTATGCAATAAAGAGTTATCTATCTATCTATCATGCAAGGATAGTAGCTAAAAAGCGTACATAGATATATGAGTTGACAGCTGTATGCACGATTATGTCTGTGGTAGAAGGAATGGTAGCACCACAGTTTCCTAGTATCGTGTAATTGAACCTAAAAGTAGATTTTCCTACTAAGCTGGCTCTCGAAAAGCCTACACTGCCTTATCGTAGCTTTGCATTCTCCGGTATGACGCCACGTTTATTTATTCTGTGGCCACGTCACGACTATTCCCGAGCAGTATAATCAGAGCTGCGCAGTGACAGTCTCGATGAATTATAATAGCCTATGACTAGTTTACCTATATTTACAATGCAGTAAATGAACCGTACCAATGTATTTTAAATCAACTGCTCCATTTTTCGAATCAGTGGTCAATTTGTGGCTACAGGAGATTCATGAACGCCACCGATCTGTCACGCGACGTTGCCTTTGTTTGACTCGCAAAACATCAGAGAGTATTTAATAAAGATTTAAATAATCATAAAATAAGTATAAATTAAAATTAAATTAAAAAAAATAACCTTTTACGGTTTTTTTAATTAATGTCACTTATATTTTTTTGTTCCTTTGCAACTTTCTACGTTTTTAAGATTTTTTCTTATTTTTTTTTGCCTGTTTTCTTCCAACGGTTTTTTATCTTTTTTTCTTTTGTCTTCAGTTTGATAAATACAGACACTGTTAAAACTGAGTGGGTGAAAGCATTTTTGGACTTCCATAAATACTCTACTAAAGGATTTGTGTTCATACATATTATTGTGTATGTGTGCGTTCTGTATAAACCGGCCAAATTTTTAAAAAATGTACTTGATGCACGGTCATATAAATTGAAAAACAACTGACAGCAGTAAATTTTTAGACTTTTGAGTTCTTTGAACTACTAAACTACCATATTTTCCACAAACATAACATCAATTTTTATTACCGTATTTAATAGCTTTTATTTAACTTCACTTGTATGTATGTATGTATGTATGTATGTATCTATGTATTTCTGTCTATCCTGGAATCTTTCAATTCAAATTTCGAGCACTTCCCGAATAGCTATCTGGCTGAAACTTTCAGGGTAACTCACAAACCGACGACAAAGCAAAAAAAGGGCAAAAACATTAATAACATAAAAAGTGAAACAGAAAAAAATCGAACAAAAAATGTAACATTCATTCAAAAAAAAACTCGTAAAAGCTTTTTTAAATTTAATTTTTAAATTATACTTATTTATTGTTTTTTTCTGTACTAAGTTGCAATACTGGTAAAGTATTCTAAGCTCACTGAATTATAGCGTATGACAAGATCGTGTGGATGATTTTGCCGTGACCGCCATTTATCGCTGGATTGACGCGGAAGCGGCTGTCTTAGTAATGGGAGATGATGATTTTGCCCTTGGATAGCTTTTAAATAGTAGCTTGGGACTTCTGCAACTTCTTGTCTATGATATAAGATTTAATGAAGACTTGGACCACAGCCAAGCACAAAAGATTTACTAGCGTGGAGCGTTGGACGTAGATTTCATGCATAGCTCAACGTTTACACTTTGCATAGCTTTTTGACTGGTGCGTTGTAAGCGTTAAAGTATCTTCTTTAGCAATCCGCATTTACGATTTTACACCCAAAGACCTTAAAAATGGTATTAACAGTATCACCACGCGTATTTCGGACGGCTTTCACAATGAAGTACCTACGGGATTCCAGACACTCAGCAGTTCAATTCAAACTCATCCTCACAATTGAATAATTCATCCTCACGACTGAATATCGAGCATATAAATAGTATCCATGGTAAATTAACCCGTTTCTTTTTTTCATAGTTTTAGTGATTGCGACCATTCTAGATTTAAACTACAACTAAACTGATTTTTTATAACCACACGCTTGAAATTTAATAAATGTGGACAACAAAATAATGTGAACTGATGAAAAAACTTTTCAGCAACACACATTTCAGAAGGTGAACTCCATAACGATAGATAAACCAATAGCTGATTGGATTCATTGGTTAACATTATATGTTAGTATACTCTGCACTTGGTTTCTATCTACTTTTACAATATTAAAAGACAAGTAATCGATCGCGACCATATGATTGCGTGTCACACCTAAAAACAAGAACAAGTCATAGGTCACAACAAGAACAAGTCATAGGTACTAAACATATCAGCCACCAGCGACATAGCTAAATAAAGCAAACAGCTGATCAACCATAATCTTCCCATATGATATAGGTATCAATAGCTATTCATAGCGATATTGTCATCGCAGCCTCTTACGGTAAAATAAGTGTCACGATGTCACGATGTGAATTTTCCGGACAGCATGATGACATCATATGAGTCAAGTGCGTCACATTCTTATGTACGAGTTCGCGGAATGGCAAGGAAAGAAAATGAAATTAAACCAAAAATGATTTTTCCTATATAATATACTCTCTTTTAACCCTAATACATTTCTCCGATCTGTCAAATAATTTGTTTAAACCATTGAAAAAAAATGTATTGTCAAGATCTTCAAAATAGGCCGAAATCGCCGATTTCACTTCTTCATCGTTAGTAAACTTTTTCTTCGATGTTCTTTTTTCATTTTCAGGAACAAATAATAATCCGACGGGGCCAAATCTGGACTCTAAGGTAGGGGGTTTAAAGTTCCGAAGCCACACTTATGTAGGGCAGCCATCGCAACGTGGCTCTTGTGAACTGGCGCATTGTCGTGCAAAAGCAACACACCTCGAGTCCATTTTCCCCTTCTTTTTTCCCATGATGGCATTTTTTAGTTCCGGTGATGATGACGCCTTTTTATTTTAGTCGATCAACAAAATACCCTCAGAAGCCCAAAAAATCGTGGCCATGATCTTTCCTGCCGGTCATCGTCTTCAATTGACTCTCTGCCTTGCTTGAATAGGCCATGCCATTTGTGAATCATGGTTTTCCCAGGGCTAGAGTAAGCAGATGACATCTCTTCTATGATGATCTGCGGCGTTTTTCCCACCTTGGTTAGGAACTTTATGACAGCGGGAAACTCAATTTTCTGTATGGTTGACATTTTCTTCTCGATTGACCTGTTGACTTGACGATAACTCGAACATGAGTGTCTAGATTTAGCCAAAACTTGGTATTTATGGTGAAGCTGAGTCATCAATTAGTCCTAGGTATACAAAAATAAACCTGTCTTTCGAACCCTTTCATTCCGCGAACTTTTTGACCACCCCTCGTATGTATGTTCATTATTATCATTCATTTACTACCTCATTCGACGCATTTATAAACCTGTTCATTATTTTATCATTATCATTATCTTAGCAACCTGTTTCAATAAAAAAAGTAGATTGTTTAAATAGATAGGTGACAAATAGGTAGTTTATTTTTCTCTTTAAATTTGTTTTATTTTAATTAATTTAAATGCTAATGAACTCTGTCGTGTTCTGAATGTCACATTCAATTGTTTTGACTGATATCTTCATCTTATGCTGTTTTAAAGACAGAATTAAAAATGAAACGCGTAGGTATTCTCGTTTAAGTAGGTAGATTCATACTTAAAAGTTTTTAAAATTAGATAATCTTAATTTGTTTGAAATGTTTCTTTTGCTGCCTTAGCAATAAAATATGTTGTTCCGAAGCACGGAGCGATGGAAAACCGCACATAACTTAGAAAAGTCATTGGTGCGTAGCCTAGGTTTTGAACCCGGTATCGTTGGATTCTAAATTGCAGGCCACCATCGCTATCCGTTAGGCCACCATCGCTATATTGGATTGACTCAGTTGTTACTTAGCGGAAATTTATAATAGGAAAGGCTGCAATTTTTTTATTTATTTGTTTTATTCGTTTGCACAAAAATAGCACATGAAAGACTTACTGCTTTAGCATTTTCTACCATATCCTAGTCGTGCAGGAAAAATGGTAGGATATGCAACCAGACTTACATATTTTTTTATGTACTTTTGGTTCACAGATGACCTTTGCCATTTTTCTAACCAGTTCCTGAGATGTAATCTGATCAATCATCATTGTTCAACGACGATGTGTCTTCAGATAGATCGTGGATGGACGTGGTTGTAATGACTTATAATCTGCAATGACCATCTTTGCTGCATCATTACGAGTGTTCGAGGGTTTGACATTATTAGCCCGGTAAGTTTGTCATTATAAGCCCGGTAACTTTGTCACTATTAGCCTGGTAACTTTGACATTATTAGCGCAGTAAGTTTGGCATCATTGGTAGCAAGGTAAGTTTGGCATTATTGGCCCGGCAAGTTTGAAATTATTAGCCTGGTAAGTTTGATATTACTTGCCCGGTAAGTTTGCCATTATTAGCCCGGTAACTTTGACAGTCTTAACCCGGTAAGTTTGAAATTATTGGCCCGGTAAGTTTGGAATTATTAGCCCGGTAAGTTTGACATTATAAGCCCATTAAATTTACTGTCATACTCTAAAAAATCAGGTGCCGTCTTTAGGTTGAAGTTTAGAGGTCAACTCCTTTAGTGTCGTCGTTTCAACCATGCGATGCTCTGAGATGGGCTTTGAGCTACTTCCCATCTGGTAAACATAACATTTTGTAGGCTTTCAATATACGTACCTAAAAGTTGCATTTCGTAATCAATTTGATATTTAGGACATTTAGTCCCATTTGGATTTAACATTTTTTGGATTTTTATTTTTACTGTCAGTGGTTGAACTAGCGTGGTAACAGGAATACCCAGTAAGACTGCTAGCAGTCTGCCCAGGGTATGTGGACGTTTATAATATCTTAGGGACCGATTAATTAAAAACTCTGGGAGCCTTTGGTCTTGCATATGAGGTAAGGAGGCCAAATTGCACAGGTATTGCATTCTAGGTAAAAGGGAAGTAAGAATATATTCTTTCATTTTTGGTGATAGGGCATTAGTTCTCTTGGAGAGCTCCCTCGAGCAGAAAATCAGTCAACAAGCCCTTTGAGGTGATCCGGAGCTGTCTTTGAGATCCAGTCCCTTTCTAGTCTTTGGATTTAAAATATCCCTTCGGCCATATTTATATCGCTTAACTTCAAAACCATTTGACTGCATATATATACCATGTGGAATTAACTGAGTTTGAAGTTAAGTGACTTAATATTATCATAATTAACATTAGATGATATATGAAATTCTACCCTATTACCAACAAAAAACGTTTATCATCATCATCAGCCTATATCTGTCCACTGCTGGACGTAAGCCTCTCCTAATGCACGCCACTGAGCTCGGTCTTCAGCTCTCCGTATCCACTATCTTCTAGATGACTTTTGCAGGCCGTCACTCCACCTGGCCACAGGCCGTCCTACACTAAGTTTGCCTAAACGTGGTCTACACTCGAGAACTCGTCTGCCCCAATGGTTATCGGTTCTTCGGGAAACCGTTTAATTATATTCAATATTAATAATGCCATTCGTTATTTATCAGTCCGAAAGTGGAGCTTGCCAGGTTGTTAAATCTAAATAAAATCTCTACTCTTTCTTAACTGTCTCAAGCCTCTAGCTGTCTTTTAATTTTCTTCTGCTGATATATTTTCAAAAAACATTTTACCTGTAATGAATACATAATTAAATATTTAAACGGGACTTAATCGCGCTGAAAATCAAGATGAAGATGTCATTCCTTTTCAAACTCCTGGCGTATATAAAATAGATTGCAGCTGCGGTAGTTCCTACATTGGACAAACCAAGCGTACTTTAGCGGAAAGGGTCAAAGAACACATTGCAGCTGTAAAGAACCGCCAGATAAATAAATCTGCAATTGCTGGGCATTTGCTCGAATCGGGCCCTAATCACTGGATTGAACTCCATGACCCGAAGATCCTCTCCACGGAACGTCACTACTACTCCAGGATTAAACGTGAAGCGGTTGAAATTAAAAAGTATCCCAATTTCAACCGAGAGGATGGTTTCAAGTTGGCTGCGTCCTGGAATCCCGTGATAAGCAAGTGTTCGCGTCGCGGTTTATTTCAGAAGATATCTGCAGATGTCGTTAGTGTGTCTTTAGTGTCGTGACAATTCTGAATTTAAAAAAAAACAAATGCGGGTAATTGGAGACAACGCTCGCCCTTCTCGACGCTGACACCCGCTACTTCAGTCTTCTCGTGACCACGATCAATACAACTTGATCGAAACGTCGAGGTAAATAAATATTAAGTTTTCAGCGCGATTAAATCCCGTTTAAATATTTAACTATGTGTTCGAATCGCGAAAGTTTAAAAGTTACAACTGTAATGAATATTTACTTTAAAATTTCACCTGAAATAAACATTTCACCTGGCCTAAATAGTCTTAACTCCCAAAAAGCCATAACTTCAATCTTATATCTTCACAAGCTATGTAAGTATATTTTTTGTGTGATGGATGATAAGATCGGCGCGGGCGCAGGGCGGTCGCCGGTCGCACAATAGCGGCGTAATTGACAAACCATGACTGGATAAAGTCAAGGCTGGTGCCGGCAGTGTCTCCCCGCGAGCTGTGGATTAGATAGAAGATTAGTGGATATGGAAATTTTGGATAAATAATAATGACAACAACAAATAGAGCGGTGGTAGCCTAACGGTTCAATAGTGCAACTTAGAATCCAACGATATTGGGTTCGTTCCTAGGCTCCGCACCAATGACTTTTGTAAATTATGTGCGGTTTTCCATCACTCCGTACTTCGGAGGGCACGTTAAGCTGTTAGCCCCGGCTGTTATTGATTAATAGCAGTCATTAAGCCACGTGAGTAGCACCACCGATCTCGCAAAAAGAGCCGACATCCGACTTAATTGCAGAAAAGAAACCGCGCACCAAGTACCAAGTAGTAAGCCATGTCAGAGACCCTCAGCTGCCTGCCAAACTCTGACTCCAGAGCCAGCACTACCTCATACGACAAACAAACAAAAAACATGAATTTAAAACGTTTTTGCCCATGGAACCTGTAAAGAAGTTACGCAAAAACATCAAAATAAAAACAGTCCGTATTTACCTCGATATCTATCGCATTTGGACCTCTTTAAATTCAGTTCAGTGTGTGGCAAATCTATTGATCATATCCGACAAAACCCAAAGAACAGTCTCTTTCAGTGTTGCCTCAGGTTAACGTAATTTAATTACGGTAATTATTATTGCAATTAGTTTCCAAAACTGTCATAAATTCAATCATAAAAATAATCAGACCGTATCGGCTTCAAAAACTTAACCGACGTTTGCCAACAATTTTGAAGAATAAAACAGTAAATTCGTCGACAAAGGTCATCCACGGTACAGCCCTAGTGGGCGGGTGGTACTCCGGTGTACGGACGTGTCGCCAATTACCTTCCAGAGTATTGACTCAGCCGAAACTAAGCTCTCATCATTTACATAATAACACCTTGTGCGGCCAATGTGTGGCCCAAGTGATGAGGGAATTGATAGGCGAGCTTGTGGGACTTTATAATAGATGTTTCCTTTGCAGCTGCGGAGGGCACCACTTTTGTATGTCAAATATTTCGCTCCATAGCTACTGAATTACTATTTAAACTCAAAGGGGTACAAAATAAATAAAAACTAGAGAAAAATAAAATGAATCATTCATGGAGTAGAACAAAAGGAGAAAACCTGTGGAACACGCGATGGTCCAAAGGGGCAAAAAGAAAAAACAATATTTTGAAACAAGAAAGAAATAAGCTTTGTATAATAAATTTTGATAATTGAATGATTGATTCTCAATCATCAATTTAAAAAATAAGCAGTATCAACTTATTGATACTCCATATTTTTTACCTGTCTGATTAAATTCTAAATGGCAACGAATCACTGCGATCCGTTAACACTCCAAACGGATCGCGCGATCGGTTGGTACAAACCCCTGATACAATTTAGCTATTATATGACGTGAGTGACAGAATAAATAATAGTACCACCTTAAGATTAGTGCACTTCGCAGCTTTTTTACCCGACTACGGCGCGCAAGGAAAGGGCAATTAGTTTAACAGCCTATGTATGTATGTTTGTATGTATTTATGTATGGATGTATGTATCTATGTATGTATATATGTATGTATATGTGGGAATGTGGGAATTTGGATGTTCCACGTCGCCCCTATTGGTCCAATTTGACAAACGAGGTGTCAATCGTTTTTTCTGAAGACAATCAGATAAGTCGATTGACACCTCGTTTGTATATAGAGTAGTAGGCATATATTTTTTACCTGACTACGGCGTAGCAAAGGAACGGTCATGTGTTCAAACTCAAAACTTGGTCCGATTTTGACAAACCAGTCATCAATCGATTCGTCTTCATCGCAAGAGTGTCATATGCTATGTTTTTACACGACCGTAGTCTGGTTTTAGTTTTTGAACTTATGTATTGTTACAAAAAATATAAAAAAATGCAACTCAACGTTGTGCCGAATAAAAAAAACTGGGTAATAATATCAAAGTGGCTGCCGCTTTGTAACCAGTTTAGTTGTAGGTATAGGTTTGCGCTTGGCCACTAGCATTACATTTTACACTGTAGAATATTGTAGATTCTATAGTATTCTAGAGTGTAGAATCTAGAATACTACGTTTTTGCTAAAGGAATCCGTACAAAAATTTCAATAACAAAAACATTCTGTTTTTACCTCGACATCTGCATGTTAACCTCTTTAAATACAGTTCAGCCCCATTACTCTCGAACACCATTCCGATTCAATCACGATCCCAACAGTGCGATTCAGCTAGAAAGCCTAACCTGCACTGCAACGTGATCGTTACCTTTCGGAGTAGTAACATGTCCGCCATCTTGGTTTAAATAAATTACATCCTTCCCTACTTCCCCACATTTCTCCCACTTCCCCTCTCCCTTCTCTATTTCTTCCTACCCTTCCCTTATTTCCCCCTAACTTCCTCCACTTCCCCTTACTCTTTCCCCTCTGACCCCACCCCTTTTCACTTTCCCCCTTTATCCCACTCTGCCCCCACCCTTCCTTTCAGTCTTCCCCCACTTCGCACCACCTGCCCCACTTCCTGCACCCTTCCCCGACATCCCCCAGCATTCGTCTACTTCCCCCTACCCTCTCCTCACTTTCCCCCACCTTCCCTCACTTCCACAAACCTTCCCCCACACCCCCCTATGTTGCAGTGCAGTTAGGTTTTCTAGCTGAATCGCACTGAATTACGGTAATTATTATTGCAATTAGTTTCTAAAATAGAATTAATTTCGAATATTGTAGAATGTACTCGAAGATGATGTTTCATGCTTACCTAGAAGAAACAAAGAGAAACAAAGGAACCTATTCAACAGCGATTTGAAGAAATTCAGTTTATGAAGTGAGCTGGTAACTCGCTTAAATATTATCGCTACCTTCCTATACTTACACCCTAACCTTGAATATCTAATTTGGACTATAGTTTCCCTATAAAACGTTCACCCGAAATGCTACACGTTAGAAACATAGATTTGTACCCGATAGAGGTCAGTACGGGGCATTGTTTCGTTTTCCTGTATTATTACATGCCTTGGTATTCTCTGTGGCGTCGTTTTTTTATGATTATTATGATTATGAGTACATTTGCATGTGGTTCTTTTATTTGTCTTGGATATACTCGCAAGTGTCAGAGGGTCACGTTCGATTGCCTTGTGTAAAACATTTCAAGTACTTATACCACTTTGTTCCTAACGAAGATGTTGTACTGTGAAGATAAACGCTTCGTATTATACGTATTCGATCGAATTGTATTGGTTTTTTATATTCTAGAAGAACATAGGATGCTTTTTCGCGATAAACAGTAGTCCGCGCGGACAAAGTCGCGGGCGGGAATGCTAGTTTACCATATAATTAATAAGTTTAATATAAAAATTTGGTAAATATATATAAATATATATATATATATAAAAATGACACTTTTTTTTTCATTTGTTGATTTATTTTGTTTTTTAATTGCATTGTCACTGATTTGTGAGCTACCCTGAAAGTTTCAGCCTGAAAGCTAATCGGGAAGTGCTCGAAATTTGAACTGCAAGACTCCAGGGCGGACAGAAATACATAGATACATACAAGTGATGTAAAAAGAAAGCAACAAAAAATTACGTCAACGGATGTCGTTTCTATTGCATCCATGGAAATAGAAAAACCAAAATAGAGACAGGCCCATAGATCCAATTAAAAGTGGAAAGATTAGGTACTAGTATCTCGGTCTTGGACCGCAAAAATTAGGTGCAAAGCACAAAATTGGCCTTAGTCACAATCGGAGTGGCATTTGTGTAGCACGTGCTAGCAGTGACTCTCGTTACAGTCGCGCTACAATCAGCTTATGTCTCTCTATCTTTGTTGTTGATGCATATGAAACACGACGGTATGTGAGTGTGTTGCTTGTAATTGTATCTAGTCCAGTTTTTGTTTACGTGATATTAAAGCGTGTCGTATTGTGTCCCCCCGCCCTCCCCTCTCCCCCCTTTTACTAGATCAATGGACATGCCCCTTAATTCGTAATAGCTTACCAATCTAATAAGTACTTACTCATTCCGCGCTGTCATTAGGCACCTCAGCACGAAAAATCATTCGTAACGCCATCAGCCATTGTGTACATTGTATTACCAGTAATGTGTTGTATAGAAACAGTAACAAAACTAATTCGTTACTGATGGCGTCGGCTTCGGATCGGGAGACATGCGCGGGAGACGAACTTATCTGTACCAGTTTAATTACGTCTTTTAGACGCTACGATTCGATATTTTTTCTAGTGTGAAGCTTGGAGGGAGTCTTGAAAACTCGTAAAATCTGGTTAGAGGATATAGTTTGTCAAAACCATGGCCGTAGTACTATTATTCATTCTGTGCCATGGCCAAATACTAACAAACTTTATTGTCTTTTCAAAGACATACCATTGTTATAGGATGTTCACAGATAATTTATAATAATAAATACCGAATACTAATCAACAGATAAATAATGAATTAACAATAATTAATTATTATTGCACCGCACCAAATTTGATTTTCAAGGAACCACAAATCTTTATCTATTCTCATATTGGATGTCGGATGGGCAAGACCATTGACTGCACGTTGGTTTGTCATCAGCCAGGGGGCAATTTTTCCATTGTGCGACATAGTACTTCTGCAGACATTTGTTTATATATTTAAAAAAATGTTTTCATGAAAATGAACTAAATTTCTGTATCAGATGTGATACATACAAAACATAACACTGTTACGATGTTACAATCAACATGTCATGTAAAAGTTCCATTCTCTTCGAGAATGCTTTGCCTACTCCCTCCATTCAAATCTATAGTTAGAGTGTGCTAAAAACATAAACACATACATAATAGAAGTATTTATCTATGCCTATACCAATCAAAATGGCAACGACAGGTCAACAAGCAATCAAAGTATACTTCATTTGCCAGAACACGGCTACGGATTCTGGCTGTCCTGGCTACGGATATTTACCCGACAGCGGCAAAGCGAGGGAAGGATAATGAGTTTAACAGTCTATGTGTGTATGTATGTTTTTACACGACTATGGCAAAGCAAATTAAGAGTTAGTTATGTGTTCAAACTAAAAACATAGTCCGATTTTGAGAGGTATCAATCGATTCGTCTTCATCGCAAGAGTGTCTTTGTTTTTTACCCGAACGTAGTCGAGTTTTAGTTTTTGAACTTATGTCTTGTTTGATATTCGAATCGTTCCATATAAAAGTTCCATTTTGTCCGTGACAGATACGAATGTACTCCATTCAGAGTCCAGTTATAGACCGCTACGATCGTGTACTGGACACCGGGTAACAGAGCGGCAAGATTTAATGACCGCGACTGTCCGATGTTACACATGAGGTATGGGTTTCGTCATTGTCGGACACAGGCCGGTCCAATAAGTCTTTGAAGAAAAGTTTTTTGGAGCAAAACTATTAAACCTAATTATTGCTTCTACCGTCGCGAAGTAAAGGTTATAATCATTAAAAAAATACTCTAAACCTATTGAGAGTCGTTCGTACTTTCAATAACAAATTCTGAACGGTTATGGTATGGTCCATTATATGGACACTTTCTGACGTTACTATTTAGAATGTCCATACCTAATTTCCCGTCAAACCATGGCTATATAAACTGTAAGCACTGTTGCATGCCTGCGAAATATCTGGCAGAGTTATCAGTACTTATAGGAGAGTTAGGTTGTTTCTTACCGCCGACTAAGTCGTATAACTTCGAGATTCCCTAATAAATAAAATCTTAACGATTACATTTATTCATTTTTTAAATAATTCCTGAAGAACATACAGCATCTCATTTGGTAAGCCTAACTAGTGGATAGTAAGCATAATATATATTTTTTGTTTTCTTACTGCATTGACACTTTTTTTCCCCTTGTTTTTCAATTGCATTAACATCGATTTGTGAGCTACCCTGAAAGTTTCAGCCAGATAACCAATCGGGAAGTGCTCGAAATTAATAATAGACTACTGTTTATTTAAAGGGCACTGTTTCCAGGAAAATGTCTGGGTATAGGGAACTTAAAAATCAATATTAGGGTATCAGTGCAGTGCCGTGGAAGATTTTGTAATCTAAAGTTCTTGGTCGCACTGCAATTGCAAACCAGAGCGTGCATGTTGGGCGTATGTTGTGCTTTCCATAAAGCAATCGACCTGTTTCTCTCGTCACTCATACCTAGTTCTTTGGTCGTATGAGTAAGTGCTGGCCTCTGATGTCAGAGCTTTTCAAGCCAACCAAGTGCCTCTGACATGGCTTAACGACTGCTATTAATCAATAACAGCTGGGACCGACAGCTTAACGTGCCCTCGGAAGCACGGAGCAATGAAAAACCGCACATAACTCAGAAAAGTAATTGTTGCGGAGCCTAGGTTTTGAACCCGGTATCGTTGGGTTCTAAATTGCACTATAGAACCTTTAGGCCACCATCGCTCGTACTCATACCTAGTATGTCCAACTAAAAAATAAGTTTGTTAATTAATCAAAAAATTAAGAACAGTTCAAAGCCGCCGATGTATTAAAAGTTTCAAAACAACCAATAAAGTTAATAGTTCGCTTCATCACGACACAAAATGTAGCTATAGATTTAAGTACTATATACGTCGTTATCTGTAAAAATTTGTTATGGACATTAATGTATACATCGGACACCGATTAAACCTAGTTTCCACTATGGACTGCTACGTGTTGAATGAAGCGCAAGTCAAAAGATCCTAGAAGTCAAAAGATTTGATATTTTTCTTGATTCAAAGAGTAGATACTGTGTCGCCAATGATAAATTAACAAAGATTCAAAATTCCATGTTAATATAAATTGTAAAAATTCTGGCGCACGTGAGAATTTTACAAAAGTAAACATACGAAAAATCGTCTATAAGTAATCAAAACTTAGATGAACTTGAGTTTTGGTAAAACAATATTAAATTAATTATGGCAGGATATTAAAAGATTGCATCTTGGGGTTTGTGTACTTATGCCATGATTCAAAATCTTTTTATCGATCTTCGATCTTTTAGAGCTTCTCACTAATTTTAGAGGCTAATTAAATCGTGGTGATATCAAACTGTTTTACTAATAACAATGAAGAAATGACGCTACAAGTATATTTACACAGTTTTTGCAGACACTTTGTGATATTTGACACAGTTTTTGCAGACACTTTGTGACATAAGGTCATCGCTCTACGCTCCTCCCTTTCACCCGACAAAAAATCGAATAAGCTACGGTCATTCCGACTTGTCCGATCGCTGCGTTATTCCGATATCAATAACGAATTAAAGACTGGATAACCGTTAATTGATCGACCGTGGTGACATTTCACCGCGGACGTCTCACACGCGCGGCGCTTTTGATGTCTATCCGCCATCTTGTTTCACAGCGTTCACAAAGGACGCCGACGCATGGCCGACACGATTAAATTCGTACGTACAGCAATGTGACAGTTGTCTAGTTTCTGGCGGCAGTTGCGACTTTTTTTACAAAAGTCGGTGAGTTTTGGTATTCATTAAGGAATTTAGTAATAATCGGTTAGGTGGCATTGTGAGATGTTTGTTTCTGTTTAACTGCTAACAACACACTTGTTAGTGAAATACTTGAATGTTTGAAATGTATCGGCAGCTTTGATGAATGATGGGTAAATGAAAGATGTATCGTCTTAAAAGTTTAAGAAGTTGGTTACTGGTGAAGACCAACCAACCAACGAAGTTTTGTATTCATTTAATAACCAGAAGTCCTATCAAAATGAAGTTTTTTTGTCATAATGATTTATGTTTTCATAACGAAGCCTTAAATATTGTTTAAGTATTGAAAACTTATAAATTAAGTTTGAGTTAGTTATAGTTTTCAGTTGATACTAAACTCAAATAACTTGTACCTTTTTTTTTCTAATGAACTGCGTCAAAACAAAATTGAGTTTGGTTTTCATTTTCTACTGCACCGCTACTTTTCTTGCACGTTCAGATTGACTGGTAGAAAATACTAATTAGCATTAAGTCCTCCTTGCACACAGTATTTGTGTGCTAAAGGATAAATAAATAAATAAATTGGCGATTAAAAGTACTGCAGTAAGTTACTTTAAAAAAAGTTTAATTTTGGGATCCTTACGCTACCCCATTTTTTTTGAAACATTTGATCATGTAATCTACAAAATTTGTTTTCAATTAAGTAGGTAACTTTGTTTCACTATCAAATCGCTACAAGATTATAATAAAACCAAACATATCAAACGTTTATACGATAGTTTATTATTATCATTTGGACCAATTACACGATGCCTTTACAATTTCTTAACTTTACTCGTACCAAGGACTAAACCACAGCTGAAACTATCTCTGATCAATGTTCCCAAACCTTAATTGCAGAATATCACTCCCACAGTTTAAAACCAATTATTCATCAAAATAAAATCACGACTTTAGACTTACGTAAAACGATCTTCTAAAAATCACGACACGACAAATAATAGCCTCACAAAATAGAAGACCCGATAATTCATATACCCAGAATTTGTTGAACTACTTCACCCCTCGAATATCCAAGCGAAAATGGTGATGCCAGGGAAGTGAAAGGTGAAGTCAAGGGTCTTAAAACATTGGTACTTTGAGACACTAAAAGATATGGTCCGTGAAAAATGTAAGATATGAAATAATGTCGACCGCCACGCAAGGGTGACGAAACTTGAGTCTTAGATGGGGCATAATTACTCTGATTTCGCAATCGAGTAAAGGTTCTTTACAATGTATTGTAAGAAGTCCATTATGATAAAAGAATGGCATCGGTAAGAATGAAGATTGTAATCTAAACACGTATCTAAAGAGATGTAGTACAGATCTCTTTGAGTGATCGAGTGATTATTTTAACGAAGTTGCATCGCATTTCAACATTACCTTTGCTAAGTACAATTCTAAATTGATGAGTACAATCGACATTCATAATATTTCAGTAGACGCTGGAACAATTTTAGAATTTTGCAAACAATTAAGATGATGAGATTATTTTGACAGAACAAAAGAGTGGCTTGAAGAATGTGATGTCATGGTTATGATGGGAAAATATATAAAGACCAAAATGACAGTGTGTTGACCTCAGGCTAGCAATTTAGACATGTGTAATTAAATGATAATTTGAGTAATTAAATCTGTCACTCAAGTTACTGAAGCGTGTTATAAACAAGATCAAATTTAATTCATGACATCATGGAAAACTTGTATATTGATAATCATCACTGTTTGGGATTAGCTGTGAATGTAATAGTAATTGAGCTTGTTTAGGAAATTGTGGATGGGAAGTTTGGAATAAATTAATGGTACTTTAAATTGATAGTAAGTGATTCAAAGAGATCAGAGTTATTGTCATGACGCACCTTTTTGGTCATCATTTAATGGAAACTGATACGGAATTTTGAGGAAGGATGAGATCACTATTATTCCTACTGTGCCTACAGCATGCGCATAAGCATGCACGACCTGTCACTAATGTTTCCTTTTTAGATATTGATCTGTTAATCATTTTGTTTGCGTACTAATGACTGCGAAGTATGTCGAACTTGAGTAGGTATTATAAATTCAAACAGGTCACATAAAAAATAGAAGTTCGCAGTACTGCCTGGCAGAAAATCAAGGTCTTTTTTTTTAATAAATAATATTACGACATAATTGTTAAGAGACGGCATCAAGTGTCACACAATAACAATTTGAAAAACACAAAAATATTGTTCTCTTTCAACATTTTTTTATGAAAATGCCCAAATTACTCTTAATAAGTATACCTACCTACAAAAGCTCAAAGCAATAGAAATAATAAAACGTGTGAAGAGCTTTATCTAACCAGCTCTACGGGCGTGGATCGCTTAAATTAGCAACGCTAAGAAAGTTTCACCTAATTTAAGTTGGCTTTAGTCACAATCGTAGTGGCGTTTGTGTAGCACGTGTTAGCAGTGACTCTCATTCGCACTAAAGTCTGCGTAATATGTCCTTCTATATTTGTTGTCACGACGGTGGGAATGTAGCTGTGTGGGTGTTTGCCTGTAATTGTATTTGGTCCAGTTTACGTGATTTTAGAGTGTGCCGTATTTTAACTAGATCTACGTTTAAGACGCCTGACTTAAACCCTCTGTAAATGACAGAAAATGGTCACCATTTCATTAATATTTAACGGCAGCAAGTGAAACAGTCCGTGACAGCACACCATTCTATGGACACTGAATTACCGCACTTGTTACGAAGCGGGCCAATTATGGAGATTACGATCTAGATTCGTTGGACATCCCCACCGTGACGGAGAAAAAAACTCAATTACAGTGATGTGGCACTTGGACAGGTGGAGTGACGACTGTTTTCTATATTTTGTTGGTTGGGTGCCTCTTTGTACAGGAAAATTGTTGAATGTGGTCACAAAAAGTTATGCAAACTGTATTCAGACTATAAATGTAAACAGATTTCTAATTGTGGAGAATCCTGACATCGAACCCAGTGACAACATTCTCAGTAAACTCATTCCGAGACACGACCGGTAAGGGCGTGGCGTCGTTCCGGTGAATTTCACGAATTCCCAATGAAGCTGAGGGCATTCGCATTAAACTGAGCGAATGTCCCGTTTAAGTAGCCGCGTGTGGCCGCCGGATGTCGATGAATGGGACATTGTCGAATGTTATGACACCGATGGGTAAGGACATGCAGTATGTCCACACTAACTGTGCGTTGAGTTCAATTATGTGCTATTCAACACTGAACCTTGCAGTACGATACGTAATGTATATTTCTAGAAACGGAATGGAATAATATTGTCTCAATATACATCACATCACATCATCATCATCAAACTGAACAATCTACTGCCTCCCCCATAAAAGGGGGATTTTTCATAATCACCACACGTGGCTTGGTGATCGCAGTAGTTTGTGATAATTCAAAATGCTGCATCGCGTGAATCTCATAATTTCATCCACAGGCGGAAAATATGCTTTCATTCAGGGTGTACTGGGAACAGTTCTTGAACTTTTTGATAGGCTAGCCAGTTCGATTCTTGATAGCTAGTTAAATTCTTGATAGCCGATTAACTTTTTGAGAGACAATTATCTTCTTGTTGGCCAGTTAACTTCTAGAGGGACAGTTCACTTCTTGAGAGACAGTTAACTTCTTGATGGCCAGTAACTTCTTGAGAGAATTTAACTTCTTCATAGTCAGTTAACTTCTTGATAGCCAGTTAACTTCTTGATAGCCAGCTAACTTCTTGATAGCCAGTTACATTCTTGATAGCCAGTTAACTTTTTGATAACCAGTTAACTTTTTGAGAGACATTTAACTTTTTGATAGCCAGTTAACTTCTTGATATGCAGTTAACTTCTTTATAGCCAGCTAACTTCTTCATAGCCAGTTACATTCATGATTAAGTGTGTTCATCCTCCACCACATTGTTACAACACTAGAGGACCTAGAAAATGTAACATAGCTTCGTAGAGTTTCGTTATTCACAGTGAAGTCCACAGTCGCCATGGAGTAATTTTTTTGGTTGGTGTTTTAGCATACATGGCAAATGTAACCTAACCTATGTCTAAGTACATGCGTGCGCACATAAACCGATTTTGGTAGTTTTGGTAACCACAGGTACCGCGCGTATTGAGTAGGGTGGAAACACCGCGCGCTATCTTGTCATCGATCTTGATCTCAAAGTCAGGTTGCTTTACTTAAGTAAAGGTCAATGACCTCAAGGTCGTCATGGCTCTAGACGACGGTGCCTTCGATGACACATTGACCTCGAGGTCAAGGTTAATGACACGTCTCCCAGGACGACTCCGGTGGTTCCCCAGATCCCGTTTGCTCCACTCCAACCGAAACATTAACTACATACAAAAAATTTGCGAAGGGATTACGGGGGCCATGCAACTCAGATAAAGGAACACTTTTGAATCAAATATTTCGTAAACGAACCAAATAGAAAAAAGGTTCCAATGAAACCTCATTTTAATTTTAAAAGACCTATTCGACAAGACTCCACGCTATACGGGTACAAAGAGATAAGTTTCTTCAAGTTTATTAGGAGCATATTTTTCATACACCTATGTAGAAGTTATAAATACCTATGTATTTGCAAAATTACTACTTTTTATTGTTTATAGTGTCTGAATACAATGGCTGTGACATATACATTACAGACGGACTGACGGACTGACTGACCGACAGACAGACTGATGGATGGACAGATGGACATAACGAAACTATAAGGGTGATTTACTACGGAACCAATAACGACAAATCATTATTGAAAAAAACCGTTGTTTTAAAAATCAATCAAATGGACATAATTTAATAAATATTCTTTTACCTAAGAGATCACAAAGAAGAGAGATTTAGATTATTTTAAAACAGTTTGCATTATACGCCTGTTCTTCCTATCTCATCGAATATTTGGCACACACCTAACACCACTCGAATCTAAACATAACCATCGACAGCGAAGGAAAAATCACTCAATTCTCCGTGTAAAGAGATCTTACACCGCCAACGTCAATGACCCCACGTGGTAAGGTTAAAACAAATCTATAATTAGTGTACAAGCTCTTGCTCTGGTTTCTGTCGTGGTCGCTGTAAAAATTAATGTAAACAAATACTTGCTCTCACGCAGGGGTGGGCTGACATCCGAGCAGTTTGGAACTACCATTTTGTGGTAACATTTTTGGAGGATTGTTGCATATTCCATTTGGTCAGTTTACGAGATCGTTCATTGTTATTTTGGATGAGCTTTGTCATTCAATTGTTTGACAAGGAAGCATACAGTCGTATTTTTTGTTCATCTTTCATTTTCATCATTATTTTCTTGCATTTTAATGAATAGGTTTGCATCCATGTGTTCAAATAATAACCGGTATTTGCGTTCTATTATTTGAAACGTCGTAACTTGTTGGTCTGCATGTGGAGCTGTCAAAATTCTCACCAGATCATGTGACTTGTATTCCTGATGAGCTCTACAGTTAATGTGACTTTCAACATACGCAACAATGTTAAATTAAAGTATTTTTAGTTGCAACTGCACTAACGTAGCTTTTATATGACTTACAAGCTTTCGCCCGCGAAATCATTTGCGTGGAAAAGAGCATCCTATGTACATCTAGGATGTTAAAAACCAATGCAAAAGTATAGCACCAACGCTCTTGATGCTTTCATTTCTGTCATTTTTCTGTTTTCTCGTGGCAACTTACCATTTTCTGGGATTAAAACTATCCTGTACAGTGCCTATTTACAAAGTTTCATCAAAATCGGATCTTCCGTTTTGGTGTGAAAGATCCCCAAACAAACAAACAAAGAACGTTTCACTTTTGAGATGTGGATAACTAATTATAGTTTTTCTAGAGTGAGAGTTTGGATTACGGACGGGACTCGAATCCGCACCATCCGTGTCCTGGAAAGCCAGAGTTACAAGATGTACTTCGATAGAGCAATATTAACAGACAAAACAGTTCATAACAATAGACCAGATATAACCGTTATAGATAAAATAAATAAGCAGACATACTTAATTGATATTGCTGTTCCCAACACCCATAATCTACAAAAGACAATTACCGAAAAAATACACAAATACACCGAATTAAAGGAAGAAATTATTAGAATCTGGAAAATGAATAAAGTTTATATCGTGCCTCTGGTGCTTTCCAGTACTGGAGTCATACCCAAACATCTCACTCACTACTTACAACAGATTGACTTGCCTAGTCATTTATTTATGACTATGCAAAAAGCTGTCATCCTTAACACTTGCCGAGTCGTACGGAAATTTTTGCAGGAAGATTTGTCAAATGAAACTAATTCCCAAAATGAACTTCACTTGGCAATATGAGCGTAAGTACCCAAGCCATTGAGCAATTGAGGAACGCTTTGGAGGACGCGATTTTACAGTATCGGTCCACACCCAACTCTAGGCCACGACTACCACGTATGCCCACCCATAGACGTAATCTAGCGTTAATGGGAGCTCTGGACGCTTTGCTGGCTCCGTACTTACGGACTAGTGAAGACTTAATTGATACCCACTCGATCCTGTATTGCGGGGCTATTGCGGCATGACGCGTGGCTCGAGTCAAGTTTCCGGACGCTGACCGAGCACCGCGAACTGCCGGATTTGTCCCTGCATGGCAAGTACGGATCGAGCGGCGTATTAATACGTCTAGGACTCTCATTGCAAAGCTGGTCTGTTTCAGCCGGGGTAACAATCGTCCCCGAGTCATGCGTTTCGTGAACCAAGCCTTTGCTGGGACTGGTATCAGGCCTCAGCATTATATGGCTTGTGTAACGGAACGTATAGACTTCCTGAAGCAGAAAGTCTATGCGTGGGCAAACCGTATTCGTCGCTACAGAGAGCGTGTGGATAGATATTACCAGAATCGCCTTTTCCAAAGTGATCAAAGGAAGGTGTATCGAAACTGGGAGGGAACTGACCAACGTGTGGATGATGGGCAGCTGCCGGATGCTACTGCCATGATTAACTTCTGGCGTGGTATTTGGTCGGTGCCCGTTGAACATACGGAGGGTGACTGGATGAGTGTTGTCGAACATGCATGTGAGTCAATCGAAACCATGGGATCTGTGTCTATTACCCCATAGACGTTAGTTGTGCAATTCGTACGGCTCCGAACTGGAAAAGTCCTGGACCGGATGGATTGCACAACTTCTGGATAAAGTGGATTCGATGCTCACATCCATGTTTGGCAATACAATTTCAGGAAGCCCTTCAGCTTGGTTCTCTTCCCAGTTTCATGACAACTGGCTTCACCTCATTGCTCCATAAGTCCGGTAGTACCACGGAAGCTAAAAATTATAGACCCATTACATGCTTGCCCACTATGTACAAGCTCCTTACATCCATTCTGAGAACAAAAATGTATTCGCATATTGTTACGAACAATATTTTGGCCCTCGCTCAGAATGGATGTAGGGTTGGGTCCCGTGGTACTAAAGAGCTCCTCCTCATAGACACTACCATTTGCCAACAAGTCCGGCGGAACAGAGGGATCCTTTCTACTGCCTGGATTGACTACAAGAAGGCCTATGATTCAGTGCCTCATTCATGGCTAGAGAGGATCTTAGAGTTGTATAAAATCGATGCAACTCTGAGATCTTTCTTAGGTGCGTGTATGAGGCAGTGGACCACAGTTCTTCGTCAACCAGGTGGTGGAGACAGCCTTTATGGTTCGCAGGACTTTATAAGGATAGAGCGAGGCATATTTCAGGGTGACAGTTTGAGTCCTTTGTGGTTTTGCCTAGCACTGAATCCTCTCAGCACTTTGTTGAAGGATTCAGGGTTAGGCTATCGGCTACGGAGAGAGGGCGAGATCATTTCTCATCTGCTGTACATGGATGACCTCAAGTTGTTTGCACTGAAACATCCAGACTTGATGGAGTTACTGAAAATCACAGAAGTTTTCAGTAAAGCCATCAACATGGAGTTCGGTGTGGACAAATGTGCGGTCATGCATGTGCAGCGGGGGAAAGTTGTAAATTCTATGAATTTGCAGCTTTCTGAGACAACGACACTCAAATCTCTCTCTGAGACCGAGACCTACAAATACCTTGGTATGTCACAATCGTTGGGTATCATGGACAGGGAGATTAAGCAGTCGGTGAAGGAGCGCTTCTTCTGCCGCCTGACCAAAGTACTTAACAGTCTTTTGTCAGGTGGCAATAAGGCACGTGCCTTCAACGGTTGGGTGATGCCCTTGCTCATATACTCTTTTGGCATACTAAAGTGGACTCAAACTGAGCTTGACGCCTTGGATAAGAGAGTCCGTCAACTGCTTACGTCACATCGTATGTTACACCCGCGCTCGTCTGTTATGAGATTGTACATACCACGGAAGTGGGGGGGTCGTGGCTTTTTAAATGCCAAGAACCTCCACAACCGTGAAGTGTGCAGTCTCAGGGAGTACACCGAGTGTGGGTTGCATCGTGATGCGGTGGCAGTTGATAAGACTCTCACACCGCTCTCCTTGGCAAACGAGAATTGGCGCAAACCATCGGTGTTGAGTACCGATGACCGCAAGGACGTATGGAAGGGCAAGGAGCTGCACGGGCGGTTCTATCGGGCCTTAACAGGGCCTGATGTGAACTTGCTCGCGTCGGTGAACTGGCTACGCTTTGGTGACCTCTTTGGGGAAACTGAGGGTTTTGTCTGTGCAATTGCGGACGAAGTTATCAAGACGAATAACTACCGGAAATATATTATGAAGGACGGTACGGTCGACATTGTCGGGCATGCCGCCGTCCCGGGGAGTCCCTCAGGCATATAATTTCCGGCTGTTCTCATCTTGCTAACGGAGAGTACTTGCACAGACACAACCAAGTAGCCAGGATCATCCATCAGCAAATTGCCCTTCGGTATGACCTTGTCGAATCTGAGGTGCCGTACTATAAGTACGTACCGGCGCCAGTTCTCGAAAATGGTCGTGCATTGCTCTATTGGGACCGCTCTAACATCACGGACAGGACTATTGTTGCCAATAAGCCTGACATTGTGCTGGTAGACCGGTCCCAACGCCGGGCAGTGCTCGTCGACATCACCATTCCATACGATGAGAACCTCGTGAAGGCCGAAAAGGACAAGCTCAGCAAGTACCTTGACTTGGCTCATCAGGTGACCGCCATGTGGAATGTTGACTCGACGATCATTGTCCCGATAGTTGTTTCGGCGAACGGCCTTATAGCGAAGAGCCTCGACTAACATCTTAAGAGGCTCTCGCTAGATGGTTGGATTAAGGGTCAGATGCAGAAGGCAGTACTCCTTGACACGGCGCGTATAGTCAGGAGGTTCCTCACTCTAGCCACCGGTAGTTTGGGCCCTGCTCCGCTACCGTTGGTACCCTCGGTTTAGGTTTTTTATAATATATTTATTAGCTTTTATTTAAAGAAATATGGTAAAAAATTTAAATTTAAGATATAAAGATAAATAAAGTGAATAATAATAATAATAATAATAATAATAATAGGGCCTCCCCTTCTTGTTTCGCGGGTACCATGAGAACCATCAATCCTGTGTGTAAGTGCCAACTGCCAAGTGTGTGGTGATTATGGAACCCCTATAGGGGTGGCCCATGTCCTATAGTGGACGACTACTTCAGGCTGATGGTGTGATGTATGATGTGAACCACATACTTGATGAGCTTGCTTGCTTTTCTTCTCCGCATGTCGGCCCTTTTTGCGTGGTGTGTGCTTGTCAGTGCAGCCACCCTAAAATGAATGAAATAATGTAAAAAAAATATATTGCTTACACTTGCTACCACTAAATCCTACTCCAAATTTCTCCTTCAGTTTCTTTATCCACCTTAAAGGGACGGTAGCGCCATCTATTTCCATCTATGCTGAAGAAAACAAACATCACTATAGTAATAAAATTTTCAACCACCGTGGACAGACCTATTTTATTGTGATTCACGTGTAGTCCAGTAGTCGTTTATACTAGACCACAGAGATCAGCATTCCAGCAAATAAACAAAACAGATTTAATATAATTCACATCTAAACCTGTTCCCGTATAACCTTTAATTTCAATTCCAATTAGTAGTTTACACAGGGAGCTCGAAGCGCGAGCGATGCGTCATTGTTTCAGCTTCGGCAAAAATTCTTTCGTATGTCCGGAGTCTGTCCGGATGTTTGTACAGATTTCCGGGTGTTCTCCTCTACAGGTCGCACTTCTCAACCGATTTGGATGAAGTTTGGTATGAAAGTTAAGCAAATTCTTAGAACTTTTTAGTCGTCGGGGATTTTTGATTACTCCCCCCAAAAAAAGGGTAAAAAGGGGGGTCCTGAATATCTCCGCCATATTTAATTTCGAATTCAATGGTAATTTTTTCATTTAAAAGGGTTTTTTAAAATAAACCTTTCAAATTAAAAAACAACCATTAGAACCAGTTAGTGACAAAAAAATTGGGTAAGATCTGATGAGGATCTTCGGCGTGATGAGTAGAATAGCTCCACAACATGCAATAAATTTCTCACTTTTAGGTTTCTACCAGTGGAATCAGCCCTTTACCTACTAGGTAGGGCTTGATGGAGCACCTTGGTTATTAATGTTAGTTGTTCAATAAGGTAACTAGATGGCGCTACTGTGCACCGCTAGATTGTTTGCAAAAAAAATTGTACGCGCGAGGTCTACAGCTCACAGCTTCATTAGTTTATTAGGATTACTTTTGTTTATATTGAGATTACAAAACTTGTCTTGCCTTACTTTTATGCCTTTTCAATCGATAGTTTTTAAAGCGATCACTTACTGACTAAAAATATATATCATGTAAATCTCGTTACAACTGGTTGCCTAACCTTCTGTAATCGGGTCGCTCTACACAAATACTAGAAACAATTCTTCGGATCCTTTTTATTATTATTGTCTCTTCATTATGGCTTATTTTTTGCCTTCAAAGCTACAATAACAACAAGAGTTAATGTTCTTCACTACCATTATGCAAATGTGTCTAACAACCGCCCTCCATCACGTATATTGACAACTCACGTCCGTCCGTGCAAGCGGAAGTTTTTGCGCAACACCACGCCAAGCAGAACAATTAATGTAACCAAGTGTATGGATATCGTTCACGCATCGCGACTGTTAAAGAAAGTGAGCTTATTACGACACAGCGTGCGTGTTCTTTTGCACCGATGTTTGCGTTTGTCTTTCTTGGGCGGTTGTTGAACGGGCGGGGATGTTTGTCAAAGAGTGTCGATTCCTCTATTCCTTGGGGGAATTTCGCCAATATTTTATCGTGGCAACATCAAGCGCGGATCCACCGTTGTGGGCAAGGTGGGCATGCCCACAACCCTAATAGACTTGATTTCACACTTTCACGGTGTAATGCGAAATCGGCAGAAGAGTACTTTCGGAAATCAATTTACATGCCTCTATTAGATTCCGTTATTAATTATTTGGGGCAGAGATTGTCTCCGGAGGTACTCGACCTATTTCAGTTGGGAGTTTTTCTACCTAAACTTAATGTTAGTGTGTGTCTAAATGTTAGGGACTGGGATATCGATATCGAGACAGTGAAAAAAGTGGTCCAGATGTACCAGAGAATCAACTGTAATAAATGAATACCGACTCTGGATGACTAAGTGGAAAAAGAGAAAGTGAAAACAATTCCGCCATACAGAGTCGGTACCTAGCTCATTTCATTAAAGCATGCGACCAACATTTGTATCCTAACATAAACAAAGTTTTAAAAAACTGGCAACTCTCCTGGTCAGCTTAGCTACCGCAGAGATATCGTTTTCTACTCTTCGCAGAGTAAACACTTGGTTGCGTGCCTCAATGGCACAGAAAAGATTGGCACAAGCTCTCCTAAATATTGTCGTTGGCGAGCGAGAACTCATTAGATAAATGCAAAAAGTTAGTTCATATATAATCGCGTTTTAAAGTTTTTATGTTCTTATAATCGGCATAACTGATCAATGCTTATGGTTACAAAAATGGTTTCTATGAACAAAATATTGATATTTTTACCCTGTAGCCTAATAATAAATAAATTATTAAAATATTTGTATCTATATCTATACTTATAATAAAACTGCAAAGGGTCCAATTCTGTACAATGAAGATATTTTGAATAATTTTTTTGGAACGTACTCTTGATTCGATACTGAAGCCAAAACTGTTTTTTTTTTCATTTTTGTCTGTCTGTCTGTCTGTCTGTATCTTGGCTAGGCATCACGCCAAACGTACTGAATGAATTTATATGAAACTTGGTATGATTTGAGTTCATACTACGAGGTAGGCTACTTTTCATCCCGAAAAATGAAAGGGTTCCCGCAGGATTGAGGTTTAAAGTCATTTCAAAAAATACTTACCACTCTGAAACTACAGGACGGATTTTGATGCAATTTGGCACAGTTATAGTTTATATGATGGGATAAAATTCAGGACACTTTTTATCCTGAAAAAATAAAGAGTTCCCAAATTCTGTTTTTTTTAATTTCGTTCTGTTTTCAATACTAAATCCAAAACTATATTTTTTTAAGTTTTGATTTTCTGTCTGTCTGTCCGTCTGTCTGTCTGTACCTTGGAAGTGCATCACGCCGAAAATACTCAATGAATTCAAATGAAATTTGGTATGATTTGAGTTCATACTTCGAGGTAGGACATTGGATACTTTTCATCCCGAAAAATTAAAGGGTTCCTGCAGGACAGGCGTTGAAAGTTATTTAAAATAACACGTATCACGCTGAAACTACTAGACGGTTTTTTTTAAACTTGGCACATTCATCTATACTTATAATAAAACTGTAACAGGTCCAATTCTGTACATTGAAGATATTTTGTAAATTTTTTTTGGAGGCTGTTCTGTATTTGATACTGAAGCCATAACTTTAAAAAAAATTTTTTGTCTGTCTGTATCTTAGCTAGGAATCACGCCGAAACTACTGAATGAATTCAAATGAAACTTGACATAACTTGAGTTTATACTACGAGGTAGGCTTTCATCCCGAAAAATTAATGGATTCTCGCAGGGTGGGGGTTAAAAGTTATTGAAAAGAACAAGTACCACGCTTAAACTACTGGACGGATTTTGATGCACAGTCATAGAATAGTTGATGGATTATGTAATGTTAATTTTGAAGTTATAAATGATACATTTTTGGAGGGTACTCTATATTCGATAGTGAAGCCATAACTGTTTTTTTTTCTTTTTGTCTGTCTGTTTGTCTGCATCTTGACCGCGCATCGCGCTGAAAATACTGAATGAATTCAAATGAAATTCGGTATGATTAGAGTTCTTACTACGAGGTAGGACATTGGATACTTTCATTCCGAAAAACTAAAGTGTTCCCGCAGGATAGGGGTTGAAAGTTATTTAAAAGAACACGTATCACGCTGTAACTACTGTACGGATTTTGATGCAACTTAGCACAAGCTACAGAACTTAGCCTAAAACAAGCTACAGAACTTTTTTTTTGTTTTTGTCTTTCTGTCTGTTTGTCTGTATTTTTGTGCATCACGTTAAAACAACTGGACCGATTGATATGCGGTTTTCAATGTAGGATAGCTTAGGGTTTGACTTAAAAACTGGTGTAATTGGTATCTCAATTTGGCGATTAGAAGCCGAGCAATTGATAAAAATATTGTTGACGGCTGAACAAATTTTGATCAAATGTTGGTATATTGGTATTTTAGATCCTGGAATAGTACATTATGGTACTTTAAATCTAAACAAATGACCACGCGTGCGAAGCCGCGGGTACAGCTAGTATAAAATAAAAAGTACGGCAGTTAAAACTAGCATTTTCATAAAACAAATACTTGAGTTGGTTTTGCTTTAATTAATAAACTTTAGTTCGATTTCGGAGAACGTAAAGACCGAAAAACGTGCGGTTACCTTCATATACGTAAATTACTTAACATTTGTTGGTGACTTTTACTGAAACACAGAATTGCATTTTATTCAAAGTTTTTCTCTGCCAGAAATAATTAAGAGCCATTAATAGCGCAGTGTTGCCCAGTATTTGATTAAACGTTAGTAAGCTGACTGTCATAATTTACTCTTGTACCGTTAGTTAATTTTGATCAAACAGTAAGAAATGATCTATGATTTTGATGGATTGATTTTTTGCTTGACAAGTAGTTATGTACTTCTGACATTGTTGTATTATCGGAAATACTAAAAAACAGCTCTTATTATCATTCCATAAGGTAGATAATGGGTTTAAAAACACTTTGACATCATTAACTCATTTTGCCTAAAAATGTCACGTGAATTCTCGCTCGCCAGCGACGATGGAAACAAAGATGTTAACCTGGATATCGATAAAATTATCACCTTATTCGCGAAAAATAAACGTAAGCTCGAATTTGTTATTTATGTAAGCACCTTAATAAAACTATTTAATGTAAAATGTATACTAGTGTTTAATTTAATTACATATCCTTTGAAATTATATAAATTTCATCAAAATCGGTTTAGTACTTTAAAGTCTAAATGTGACACTGTGATGTGCAAACAAACACACATTTACTTTTGATAATTTCATGAGCGAACAAACTAACATTTTACGGGTTTATTAACTTACTAGTGTTCGCCCCACGGCTTTGCCCACGTGGCTGTACAAAACGTTGGTTAGGGCGTTATATATTTTAGAAACATCCCCTTTGTAGGAATGCAATGTATCTACTATATCGACCAAGAGCGCGTTCATACTCCGACTCGTACTTGGCCAATTTTCGGATGGCTGTGACCACAACCTTTTATGAGGGCTGTATCCGCGCCTCGGCAACATTGTGCATGACTCCCAGTTTCCGCCAGTCTAAGGTATCTAAAGCTCGATTCAAAGGGAAAAATTCTTATTACAAGCTTTTATTTAACTTGTTTCTTGTTTTTATTATCAAATCTTGCAAGCTGAATTAGAACCACTTCCTCTTATCCTACGGAGTTGAATTTTTACATGTTGGTTCAGTTCCGTAATTTATCGTATGTATCGTAAGCATGACCTGAATTGGCATCAAGGATTAGCTTCTGATTAAGGAAGCCAAACCCAAGTTTTTCTTTCTTCTAATATCAATCCTGTTATCAATGCACGAAACAAAAATCTTTAAAATGCCAAAGATTCTTCTAGTATTTTAGTGTCAATTTAACGCAACAGCCACCGTAGCGTAGATGTGATGACCATTTAAACCGACTGTGAAGCTTGAGGTAGCGGGTTCGATTCCTGTGGGCTTCAGGTATTAGTCTGGGTGTTTGTGGGACCATGGTGCTTACCTGATCCCCCAAAAACAAAAAATCCTAGTTAGGAATTTGTAAAAATACTCAAATATTAATAACCGCTAGTATTATACAACTCTCTAATTAATTAAGCCAAAAATTACCAATCCACGAATAATTAAGCCAAAAATGACCAATCCACGAAGTTCAACGTCACACGTTTTATTTCAACAAAACAACACCATTTGTCAAACCTATACACAGCCTACACTACACGCGCTACACACATCATTAACTTTAAACAAGAACTCTGAGATTAAATTAAAACGCGTTATTATGCCTTAGCATTCAAACTGACATTTATTATGCTTGAAACAAACAATTAAAACACCTAATAAGTTAAAATAAATGTCTTGAAATTATTTCATATAACAAGTAATGTTTGAAAAAAATATTTAAAAAAATAACATTAAACCCAACTGCGAACAAAACTAAAATGAGGCAAACAAGCTTCAATCATGCTTAAAAAAACACATTTTTTTTTCATTTCTCTTTTGACGGGATCAGTTAGAACCTGGCGAGCTACTCCTCATGCCTCCGACTGCATCTTATATTTCAAAATCAAGAATCAATAGCTTATTTGCCTCTTTTGAGTTGTGATCCCAGTCGGGTTTTTCTTTTTTTATATTAACTTATTTTTATTTCTAACTTTTTAGTTTATATAATTTTAGAATGGTACTTTAAAGGCCTTCATTTTGATACCTCACTTTGATACAGTTTTTTTTTGTAAATATCCTAACCTAACCAACTTTAAATCGCTATAGATCCTAAATGGACATTCGAAATGAAAAATGATAACAGAAACCTAACGAATAAAAATGATTTTCAAATACCTATTCAATGATAGCAAAATAACATAGTTCGTCTTTTTTTTTCTTTTTGACTATTTTATGGCGTTTGGTTGTCGCCATATTGAATTTTGATTACTGTCTTTAGTGACAATCGCAAGATTAAGATAAATCGATACTTTACCTTCCTTTGCATCGCGCAGTCGGGAAAAAAACCCCCTATTATAACTTTTATACGAAACATAAAATTGGCCAGCCCCTTTTCACCCTTTAGAGGTGGAATACAGTTCATAGGATGAAATGTCGGTGAATAATACTAAATATTAATAACGGGTTTTGTATGATTTTTCTACGTTAAAAGCAAACATAGTGATGAAATTATTTACGACTACATAAAAACGACACACAGTAAGTTGAATAACACATCTCACCTAATAGCATTCAAAGTGACGTTTATTATTTTTAAAACAACCGTTTAACACGCCATCACATTATTTCACAGTCAAACGCACTAAAGAGGCGCTAATTGATTCCAATCACAGTATGTGACAAACAGGAATGGGTAGTCGTAGAATTATACTAAAAAGTGAAAAATGACGACATGCTTCCGGTTTTAAAGCAACATGCTAATTGAAGCTCTGAATATGAGGAAATAGAGTCGAGAATGGCTGTGAATGAATTGATGGCATTAGAAAATTAAATAAATTGAACTGTTAATTTGTATATATGCTTTGTTCCTTTCTTCAGTGCTTAATCTAGAACAAAAAGTGCTTTTAAAGACAGTTTATTTTTAGAAGGTTTTATTCAAGTTCTGCAGTCAGGAGTAAACATGGTGATTTCTCGTTATTATAGATAGAAAAACACTTTTTTGCACACCAAAAAAAAATATTTACAAAAGAAAAAAAAAAAACACTACGCTAGACGCTTTATAGTGCTAGTACAGAGATGTGACTTATCTCTTATCTAAAAGGCAGATACAAAATACAAAAATAGTTTTTCCGTCTTATATATAAAATACTTTTTTAAATGCATTTTGTATCTAGTATTTAGATACAATTCGTTTGGTATCTTGTATTTCGTAAACACTATGTTTGCTATAATACGTTTAATAATACTTACCTATGAGTTGCCTATGCAAATGCAAAGAGCCATTTATTGCCATTAGATGAAACTTTAGTCTGGGGCCGATTTGATAGAAGGCGAGAGTCGCCATTTATAAAATTGCCCCCTTGACTAAAGTTTCATAATTCATATGATAAGCTTATACTCCATAAAATTGAGTTTTCTTTCAAAAAGTTTAACCATTCCATAAGGTATCTTGTATTTGGTATCTGAAATACTTATTTTAACAGTATCTTGTATTTTGTATTCCAGATACTTTGTATAGATAGGGTATCTTGTAGTAAGTATACCATGTTTGTGCTCATGTTGCTCAGGTGCCTACTTTTTATGTAGATTTTAAATGCACTAATTCACTACTTGTCATTATTAACTGGCCAAACAAAGCCAATAAAAAAAAAACAGAACAAATACAAATTTTAATATAAAACAATTTTAATAAATACAGACCGCGAAATTAAAATGCGACTCATTACTGTTTCCCGTACCACCGACTTCTCATCTGCTCCAAACGTTGTCATTAATCCGTGAAACAATGTCATTAATCCGAAATAGAACGCTGTAAACGGCGTGAATTTATTGTGATGTTTTTACAACGGGACACATGTTTCACTGTCTGTCGCCGCGGCCGTTACCCGGCGTGAGGTGTTGCATGTGGGACAGGCGCCTGGAGGGTGGACCAGGGAACTGATAATTAAAAAGTACATTGCATAACAAACTGTACATACAAATATATACATACATCAGGCAGCAGGCCTCAGACTTCTGTTACAGTGTTTTTTTTACTTTGTTGCATTAAGGTAAGGCTGTAGACGAAAGACACATTTAATATTCAATAACGTCATAATGCGCTCGTCGTAATGGGAAATAATCGAAAGTGCTAAAGAAACAGACTGCACAAAACTAAAAATATACAAAAATTTAAGTGAGAATGGTTGCTAACCAACTTGAAATCGTTATGGACCCTAAATGGTCATTCGAAATAAAAAATGATCTGACAAACCTAAAGAATAAGATGATATATGTGTCGTGGCGATATCGTAAAATTGATCACTTCATGAAATGGTTGGCCACATCATGTTTTTTTTATGCCATGAAATCATCGGTGACATCGTGAAATGGTTTGGCCAGATGAATGAATGATTAGCGTTTGACGATATGAACAGCTAAACGCACGGCTGCTTCATGATATGGTCAAGCATAGTCATTTTATAGTGATCATATCGTAAAATAGTTACATTATCCACCGCTAGAGGCGCTAAACGGAAACCCGACATGGGCGTAATAGGTTAGAAGGCGAAGGCAGGAGCGAAGCGTAGCGAGCTCACGCCCTCGTCTTCGTGATTTCTTTTTAGCCTTGAAATCCTATCTTTTTGAACACCTTTTGTATAATGAAAACCCTACATTATTGATATTTAATTATATGGCCAAAGGTGGATTGAATTATCATTTTTTTTTAATTTAACGATATGGACAGTATTAGCTGGTGAATTGAATGGTGAAATTATCAATTCTACAATATCGCTTCGACATATATGCCACAGAGGAAGAGACATACTGATGAACACAATACCCGTCTTTTGCGTTGCGCAGTAATGCGCAGTCTGGTAATAAGTTTTTAACTTTCATAAACTAACATTTTGCTTTTTGGACACATCATCTTGAACAGATTCAAGGGTTCTAAATGCTTAATTTGCTTTGTCGGTAAATAAAACACTGATGTCGGTTATCAGCATCATCATCATCACCAGCCTAAGTTGAGCCAATGCTGGGTTTAAGCGTCTCCCAAAGAACGCCATTTGATCCATCTAGATGCCGGGCGTTCTAATTTACGTTTGCCAATTTGCGATCGTCCCATGCGTGCACTTTGCTAAATGCACATCCTACTACATATTATTAACAACCCTAATGATACTCAAACAGCGCCTGAATATTATATCTTACTTCATTCTTGTTCTATAATTTCATTAAAATTTCCTGAATACTGTGCCAATAAAACACTCCCAATGAACTCTACATATCTTCCAATTCACATCTCTAATCGTTGTCACGACAGCTCAACATCACTATAAATCCGAGCCTCTACCACCGGCGTCGTTGTCACGCTGCCAACTCGATCTGTCACTCGGCTCATTTGTTTACATTGTTCACTAATCGCAGCAGCTTTAATGGATTTTGTCATTCGTTCCTCTGCCCCGTTAGAGACCGTTTGATGTGGCTCGCTGTTTACATTTGGAGAGACAAATTGGTGAGCTTAGTGGTACGGATGTTATGCTTTACGTGGTAGGAAGGAAATCACGAGTGAAATATTGTTGGGAAATCAGTTTTAAGGAAACGACTCCCACGCTGTCAGTGGTTTGTATTCTCATTCATTTTTGAGAAAGAAATAAGTGAAAAACAAAATTGAATGGAGTCCAAACCGTACGGTATTTCCCTGCACCACGTGCATCACGACTTCGCAGCTAGCAACTGATTCCTCTATAATCAGAGCTTGTATTCATAAATGAGCCAATTAGGTCTAACCTACATCAAATTTTAGGTGCTTTATGATTGCAATATTTCGTCGATTCAAGTGTCAAAAACATTCTCCATGTCTTCATATACCCCAAACACGTCGCTGTATCTCACCTGAAGTTTGAATCACGGACGTCTATTTTCATTCACCACGTCGCCAGCTCTCATCCGTATGACATCTGCTCGTCCACGAAACATAAACAGAAATGCCCCGGTTCGCTTTCTGGGAAATTTTAACGCAGTTTTAAACATTAATACTTTTTTCCCGGAGACACTTTTGTACGCACTCGTTTTGTTGTATCTATTTTAGGTGTTTTAAAAGCTTTCGCGGGTGTTACTCGGTTTGGTGTTCTGCGAATGATGTAGAGAATCATAATATTTTACGGGAGTTTAAAACTAGGATAAATAAATCTAACGATTAGAGCATTTAATGGGGCAAAATAGGATATAATACGATTCTACAATATTGAAACAAATGTAATTTTAGCACATCTGTAAGGTTTGTTTGTACAGAAAAAATAGGTACATAAAAACCTCATAAGAATACAAAAAAAGGGATGGATATCATCATCAGCACATATTAGTCCGCTGCTGGACGTAGGCTATTGAACGCCACTGAGTTCAATTTTCGGCTCTCCTCATCCAATCGCTGCAAGCTGCCTTTCGCTAGTCCTCACTCCAGCTGGCTGGCGGGCGCCCCAAACTACGTTTGCCTATACGTGATATCCACTCTAGAACTCGTTTTCCCCAACGGTGTTCGACTAGCCTGCCATAATTAAAATCGCATTTAGCTATTGATTCTTCTCCTCCAGAAATCGAGACAAAACATCCATTAGCATTCCCATCTCCCCGAAATCGTCAATTAAAACCTAATGCACGTAATCAAATAACCAAAAACCTGAGCGAATCCATCTATAAATCAGGCACACGTATTTATTTCCACACCGCGTTCCATGGATATAATTAGAGGTACAAGTGTTAAGCATCCTTCCTCGATACGCTTCGCCGCTGTTTGTATGAGCAGTGGCGTCCTGACGACATCGCCGGCGCCGCCTGTCCGATTTACACATCACCCCCTGCTAAAAAGACCCAACGACCCTCATACTCCAAACAAAATGAGACTGTAAGATGTGAGAATTGAGATTCAAATGGCGAAATTAGTGGTAACGCAGTTAGATATTGATAAATCTAAGGGAAAATCAAAGACAAGACCAGGAAATTAGACTTTGTTTACGCTAATGCAGAAGACAAAATCCTTTGTTTCCCCCAACTTTTAACAGATGAACGATGGCAAATGGAGCATGGACGCCTTCTGTGTTTACAATAGACGTTGACACGAGTAAATTCGTGAGCGGAAGAAACCACACACGGGACGAGGACATAAATCCACAATGAGTGACAAGTAAAAGTTTATAGGTCTATAAATTAGAAGACACAAATAAGAGCTGATACCTTGTTGTGAAGTGTGCTGAGCTGTCGCACGCGGTGACTTTATGATCTTCTTGAAGTACAATCGTTTGTTCGAGATACTGCTGCTTCCTATTCATGAGAGCTATGAATAGATTTTTATTTACAAATGATTTGAAATGAATTGGATAACTCGTACAATAAACAATTTGAAAATTGTGATTCAACAATTGTTCACGCAAATCTCAGTAGATAGTCAAAGGATGCCAAATTTATACTTTGAATCAAAATACTTAGAAAAGATTTACTACAAAACACTAAACCAATTTCAATGAAATTTATATGTATAGGTCCACCTATACCAAGGTTGAAAAATAAAAACCAGATTAGTGCGAGTTGAACATGAGTATATTTATTAGCTCACAATACCAAGGACTTACAATGATATTTTAAGATCATATATTGCTTATAGGCTTTCCTGTAACCTAATTTTTATAGTACGTACACGCGCGCGCCTGTAAACCGCTTTTTGTACTGCAATTGGCTGCCGTAGCAGCCACGGGCAATGAGCCTATAACTGTAAAAATGATTATTATAAATAATTTAAAAAAAAAGTCCTCACAACAAGCTTTCAAGTGATATGTCACACGGAACAGCTTGCAATTATTATCTATTAATTTTCTACGTTACACGTCCGAGTTTGTTCACAGAAATTTATGTGTACCAAATTTCTAGTTAATCGGTCCAGTAGATTCGGAGCCAGATTTCCTACAAGTGATCCGTTATAAGGGTTCCGTTTTTTATATACAGAACCCTAAAAACGTTCGTACAAATCCGTTCAGAAGTCTCAATTAATAAGCAAACAAATAAAAAAAAATGCATTAAGATAGTACGAAACCCCTTTCTTCTGGAAATAGATTAATTAGAACCTTCTTTATTCGTCATATAGACAAGCCTTATTATAAGCTTAAAAACGACACGCAAGCTCAAATCAACTCAATGGCAACGGGCTGCCCCAAGCACCTATAAAATAATTGCAAAAGTTGTACCAGTACAAACCACTGCTGCTGCTGACACTTTACAAATTGTACCTCAAATCCATCGCCTACAAGATCTGTCGCCCCAATCCATCGTCATGCAAGTCATACATGCCATTTGGTAGATTGCCAGTTCAATTTGAACACTGTTTATGCGTACCGCCCCAGGACAATGCTCGTGCATGATGGGGATTCTAATTTCGTGTCATCGTAAACATGACGGTGTTTCATGTTTTTTTTCTGGGTTCTGCTTGTGAGACGAAAGGGTTTTTGAAAATGATTGGAAGAGTCATTTATAAGGCTTAATTGGCTGAAAAGTATCGCTGTCATAGATTTACTTAAAGAGGGGAGATGCGGCACGCATTAATGGCACGTGAACTTAAACTGGACTAGATATAACAGGAAAACACACCCACACAGCTACATTCCCACCTTCATGCACCATATGTATCAACAATAACGATAAGGCGCAAAAGCAGACTGCAACACGTGCTAAACAAACGCCACTCCGATTGCGAATAAGGCCAATTATGTGCGAAGCACCTAATTTATGCGGACCACGCCCGAGAAGCTGGTACCTAACCTTCCCACTTTTAATTAGATCTGTCTGCTGCAATGAAAATATTTTTGGTTACTAGTTTTTTTGTTAAGTTTCTTATTTATTGTAATTAATTTGCGAGGGTCTATTAACCCGCACTGGACCAGCGTGGTTGATTATGGCACTCCCTCTCTCTAAGAGAAGACCTGGATCACAGCAGTGGGCACGTAATTGGTTGATTATGATTTTCCTTCATATATTATTCTTTGTTTTTTTTTAAATGGGTTTGAATTAATGAATTCACACCATTATATATAAAATAAAACGTTGTCCGTTTGTTTGTTTGATTGGGGAGATTTAATGCCAAAACGGTTGATCCGATCTTTGTAAATAGGTACTGTACAATATAGAGACCAGCATAAGTTACTTTTTATCCACGGGAAAACTGGAAAATGTGGATTATTCGCTGTAAGAAACGGTTGCCATGGAAACGAAATAATAACAAGTTTGTAAAAAGCATCAATAGCATTGATGCTATAGTTTTGCATTGGTTTTTAATATCCTAGAAGAACATAGAATGCTTTTTTCGCGATAAACTGTAGTCTGCGCGAACGAAGTCGCGGGCTAAAGCTAGTTAATTATTATCTAAATTCACAACACTATTAATTAATAAGAAATATTGTTTTATTATTATCCCATGGTAAGTAATTTCCATGGCTCCGTGCTTCGGAAGATATAATTACTCGTAGCTGTCGGTCCTGGCTGTTATTGTAAAATATTAATGCCAGGTGTCAGTGAATTTTATGTCCCTCTCATCCGTGATCAAGTAGAGCAGGAAAGATGATACATCTCGGGAGTAAAATTTAAGGTTTTTATTTATTTGTAGGAAAACTAAAGCTTTGAATTAAAAAGTGTCTAGCCATTTTCTCAATCATAATAAGCTCTTTCTCTTGGTATATCTTTGATATCATTTAGTGACGTGATCTCTTTCCAATCAATGTTCTAAGCATAAAGTAGTGTTACCTTTGATTTTATTTTCTATCGAGTGAATTCATACTAATCATGTTTCTGTGTTTACAAAGTACGAGATAATATGTAAAATTTTGATGTGATACCAATTTTATAGTTCTGGGTTAATTATAAAACAAGATGATAAAACAACAACTGGGTTAATTATACAACAAAAATGATCGAAAACTGCTAAAAGTGCTAGAACCGGGCCTTAAGCATTGTCAGAGTCCCTCGGGCGGCCTGACAAATTCTGAAACCAGAGGCCAGCGCTACCTCTATGCCAAGCAAGACATTAAACAAGCATGGTTGACAAACATTTTGCACTCTCGTTTTTTGAACAGGCATCGAACATAGATGTACCTACTCAAGAAATACTTAAGTAACATTGAGACACTTTCACATCATAAGAAGAATTAATTAGCTTTTACCTATACCAATATATAAAAGTGAAAATATAGTCCAGTTACATAATTTAAAAAAATATGGAATGCGTCAGACAGTAGCAAAAGACAACAAAAAATTGACGGAACACTGGAAGTTATGACTCTGTTACAGTTTTATTATTGTTTAGTTACACTGTGACAAGACGCTCGTATATTTTTTTTTATTACGGTTATTAACTTTTTGTCAAAGCGTGAGCCAAGCTTTGTTTGACGCGTACCAAACTATAACGTTTCTTCTCACTCTGAAATCACCTTTATCTTTATTTTACCTTTATCTCCAGTGATACATACATGAACTGGGCGCTTATTCATTATGCCACACGAAACTCCTTGCAGAACTCCTTGTGACGTCATTTACGACAACTCGTGTACAATTCCACGAAGATATTGGAATGCAACTCATTAAGAAATTGTAACCAGGGCTAAATACTAGGTAAGTACATACTCTTACAGGATACGACTTTGTCATCGGCTTAGATAAAATATGACCTGAATATAATATCAGCTTCATAAAATTTGTCTCGCATGGTCAGAATACTAATTGAAGTATATATTTTATGAAAAGTTGGTATGTATAAATCACTTTTTGATTATGAACCTGAAAATTTCACAAAATGATTCAAACTCACCAAAAACAGTTAAATAGATAATGATAATGCAAGTATGCATAGGATTTTAAACATGTACAATGTAGAAGGGTGAGTAGACTAGCGGTCGAAGACACGGGTAAAAGCTAGTAGTCGCCGCGGAAGTATGTGTCTCGGAAGTTGTCTGCAAGTCGCTGCGCAAACCGCTATTTTTCAGGCGCAATCCCAAAGTTGAAGCTGAAGACAGCATTGTATAACTGCCTCGCTCACTCGCTTACGTTTTTCGCATATTCTCTCTCGCTCCTACTTTATGCTGTTTTATCCCCACAGCAGTACCTGCGCAATCGTTCACAGAGCCTAACTTCACAAACATATAGATTGGCTGCGACTACATGTAAAGTAACAAAAAGTCTATAAGTATAGTCAAATGGCATGTGACTCATTTAGTATTGAACGAGAATGTAACAATGAAAAACATATGGTCAGTTTGTATATTTTGGCATCAAGTTGTTCGATTGAAGTGCGGTTTTCACTGTTGGATAACGTAGAATTTCACTTAAAGTTTAATGTAGTTTGCATCTCAATGCGATGTGTAGAAATATGTCCAAACGATAAAAGCCACGAGGAGCAGCTAGTATAATAATTTATGTCTCATATATCATATCATTCAGATCTATAAATGTACTTGTCCTCATATTTTTTATATGATACAATTTGCCCCGAGTAATGTCATAACGCATTTCCAATGTTTACTTGCCAACAGTAACACATGCTACTATTAAAAAAAGTGTGAAAACATATAAAAGCATCGTAAAAAATATGTCTACTACTAAAAGTCACATTTAATGAAAACAAAGAATATGTTCGCTTTGGATCTGTTTTAATTTGTATATTGCCGTTTTTATGTTACAATAAAATTTATTATTGTTCTGGTATTTATTGTAAGATTGATAGGCTGTCGTCGGATGTCTCTGTGAGGTCGTAATGTATACAGACGGACAGACGGACGGACCGAAATATTTCAAAGATACACTGTTTGTTGATGCAGTCGCAGTGAAACGGGACATTATACAAGTGACAAAATTAGACGGTTTTGTTCTCAGACACATATAGATTTTTTTGTTTACGTGTCACGTCGAGAAGACAAATCTGTAATTTCAGTTTTTCGAAATGATGGTTTCGTGATTCATCTAAGTGAACTTACGTAGGCTCGTTCCAATTTTACCACGTTTTTACACTTTAGTCACTTTCTTGTTTTTCTGTCTGTTGTCTTCCGGGTGGAATCTTGCAACTCAAATTTCGAGTATTTCCCGATTAGCTAGCCAGCTAAAATTTTCAGGGTAGTTCACAACACGATGACACAGCATTCTAAAAAAAACATTTAAAAAACCCAAAAACACGTGGTTTTCCAGCCAGCAAAAAGTAATCAGCTGTATATCAGTGATACGAGCAGTCGTATATCCATGATAGATACGTGTCTATCACTGGAAAGTGGCGCCAGTTTTACAGCTATTTGATGATAAATTGTGTGTATATTAGCACCACCTATAACTTTATTGATACATATCCGTGATATTTTAGTGTTCTTTGAATCTGTTTGGTGTTATATCAACGATATCCTGATCTATATCACCTAATGATGATATAATAGCTACCGTGACGCTGACATTAAGCTATTTGTTGTTATTTTGGTAATTAGGATTCTGGTTTATCACATTTCCTCAGTGCTCAGCTATACTTTATGAGTATTGTGATTTTGAAGGTTTTACAAAATAGGTTTATTACTTATTTCTACCTTTTTAAGAAATATCGTAACATTAGGAAATAAATAAGGTGTTCATATTTTTATCTCGCTGTATCAAACTGAGATGTGCGTAATATGACGTATATATTTAGTGCGCTTGAAATTATATTGTTGAAATAATACTGCATTATAAGTGTTTTTTTCATGCCCCCCTTAGATTATTAATATTTAATCAAATAAACATTATTAAAATTATCAAATTAATTTGAAGTCACCGCAATATGGCCAATGCGTGTTTGAGCTACTGATATATCGCTAATTTACAGCTTCTTGCCGCCATGAAAAAAATGTTGGGTTCTTTAAGAAATCAGAAGTATAACCCTAGTTCAACCATTTTTTCTATTTCTGACAAAAAATGTTTATATGTTACTGGCGATATATGGATTTTGCAAAAGTATATTTGCAACTTCTTAGTGTTATTGTAGACAAACAAACAACAAACTAAGTGAAAATTTTCAGTTAGTTTGTAATCTACATCTGCTGTTTGTTTGTTCAAACGCTTTTTTATTTTTCGGCAGTATGACCAGATTAAACTTTCTAAGGTGTAATTTTATTTTTGTGTCTATTCTTAAACCTACTTACATCATTACTATCAGTCTATACTTGGTCACGCTACTAAGCTTGGTCTTCAGCATCCAGTTTCTGTCAGCCGCTGTTCGCAATTCGTCATTCTACCTGCTACAGGCTACAAGCTCCTACGCTGTTTTTACGTGGTCTCCACTCGTGAACTTGTCTACCCCGGTTAGATAATAATTTGGTTTAATTGTAGTGTGAGATGGGACGATAAGTATTTTTAACATCTTCAAAAATGATAAGTTTCTATTACTGTTATTCCCAGGATATAAATTCAGAAGATATTATTTTTATACGCTTTATATTATAAGAAAGTTCGCATATTTCATGAAAGTTCGTTCGATAGTATTTTTAAATAAATCCTTTAAAAGACAGTGTTTTTCAATTCAAAGAATATACTTAGGTACAGATATATTTGGGTAATGAATCACAAAAATACTTAAAAGTACTTTGAAAGCCGTAGTTTTGGTAGATTCGGTTTGTGTTTGTTGAGGTGGTTTGCTTAGATGTAGTAACCGCTACAATTGAATGCGAGTAACAATACTACTTAACGGATCATAAAGTGTTTGAAACCGCATCAAAAATACCAGAAATGTTAGATCGGACCACACAAGACGAGTCACGTTGCTTAACAGTTTCAGAAATAAAGTATGAGTAATGTAGGTACAATAATTTAATTATATACTTGTAATAAACAGTACGTGGACACTCACGGTGGGAATAGTCCACAAGTAGTTTAAGGTCGCTCAGCGAGCTATGGAGAGAGCTATGCTTGTAGTTTCTCTGAAGAATAAGATCCGGACCGAGGAAATCCGACGGAGAACCAAAGTTACCGAGATAGCTTCGAGGATTAGCGGCTGAACTGGCAGTGGGCTGGCCACATTTGTCGAATAACGAACAACCGCTGGGGTAAACGGGTTCTTGAGTGGAGACCACGACTTGGCAAATACGTTTATACAGTACGGTGTAGGACGCCATCAGGCCAGGTGGAGTGACGACCTGCGGAAGGCGGCCGGTAAAAAATGTATGAGAAGACCCGAAGACCGAGCTCTGTAACGTTCATTGCGAGAAGCCTATGCCAGCAGTGGATGGATACAGGCTGATGATGATGATGATGATGAATAAACAGTAAACAACAACAAATTCTCAAAATAGAGATAAAAAAATGGTTATTAGATGTTGGCACTTACACAAGGAAATGCGTATCCCTATGTTTCGCATAACTTTTTTAATACTAATTTACTTTGGCATAATGAGTTAGGCATAACTTTTAATTACATAATATTAATTTTACTTAATATTAATTTTACATAAGGTAGGCGTGATGATCTTTTGGGCTATATTATTTTGGACTACTATGGAGCCGTATAAAATATAATCTAGATACTATTCTGTGAAAGTAGTTAAGGAGCGGCGCAAGCGTATGCCGCAAATATGTTTGTTTTACGCAGAAAAAAATATAATTAAAATAATTTAATTTATGGTTATTTTACTCACGGTAAAAAATGTTATTTTTATGCTACGTAAATTATATGCTTGTTTATCGTTATGCTAACTTTAGATATGGTAGACATGCCATTATGCCTTAACATTTATGCGTAATTATTAATATGCTTGCACATTATCAGGATAAGTAAAATTATGCCACGCTAAATTATGATAATATAGTTTATGCGATAGCTTAGGTTTTGACTTAAAAACTTGTATACTTGGTATCTCAATCCGATAAGAAGGAACCAAGCAAATAAATAAAAATACTATTATTTTAAAAGTTTGGTACTAATTCACGTTAAAACTACTGGACCAATTAAGATGCAACTTTCACTGTTGGATAGCTTAGGTTTTGACTTAAAAACTTGTATACTTGCTATATACTTGGTATTTCAATCCGATAAGAAGAACCAAGCAAATAAATAAAAATACTATTATTTTAAAAGTTTGGTACTAATTCACGTTAAAACTACTGGACCAATTAAGATGCAATTTTCACTGTTGGATAGCTTAGGTTTTGACTTAAAAACTTGTATACTTGGTATTTCAATCCGATAAGAAGGACCAAGCAAATAAATAAAAATACTATTATTTTAAAAGTTTGGTACTAATTCACGTTAAAACTACTGGACCAATTAAGATGCGATTTTCACTGTTGGGTAGCTTAGGTTTTGACTTAAAACTCGGAGTAGTCAATATCTCAATTCAATGAACAGGACCTAGGCAAATTAAATAAGGCTTACAGCACACTGTGTTGCTATGTACTGTGCTTACAGTCTGATTATTAGAGTAGATTCCGTTTATTGCCAGTTATATAGACTCGGTAGCTAACAGTTATTACTGATAGGCAGTAGGTAACTTCTGGCCATGACTCGTACAATCCACGCGTTAACCTACAAGTGAAACCGACCTCCAAACATCAAGTTATTAAAGCGTTCATAAAGCTATATTTACACGACGACTGTCCCAGACTTCGCCTGTGTTTTACGATAGACCACCCGCGCTTCAATTGATGCGATCGTTAATATGAAGCGTTGAGAATAGTGGTTTTCGGGAATATTAACTAACACTCGGTGTGTGTTAGTTTGTGTTGTGGGAGACAAGTTTTAGGGTGAAGGGATCGATTGGTGTGAAGAAGTCTGTAAAGTACATTACTCAGTACCATGTTATCTTACAGCTACGAGTAAGACAAGACAACATGATAACAGCTCTTGCACTGCAAGAAATACAAGTGAAATACTAATTAAGTATACGGGTCAAATTTTGGATTCAGGGTGATTGGTTACATAGGAAATATTTTATTTTCTTAGATATACTTATCTTTATACTTTTTAATATTTATTTTACAGATACTCATTATAATAACATTAACCACTCCGATTGCGAATAAGGCCAATTATGTGCGAAGCACCTAATTTATGCGGACCACGCCCGAGAAGCTGGTACCTAACCTTCCCACTTTTAATTAGATCTATGTCTGCTGCAATGAAAATATTTTTGGTTACTAGTTTTTTTGTTAAGTTTCTTATTTATTGTAATTAATTTGCGAGGGTCTATTAACCCGCACTGGACCAGCGTGGTTGATTATGGCACTCCCTCTCTCTAAGAGAAGACCTGGATCACAGCAGTGGGCACGTAATTGGTTGATTTTGATTTTCCTTCATATATTATTCTTTGTTTTTTTTTTAATGGGTTTGAATTAATGAATTCACACCATTATATATAAAATAAAACGTTGTCCGTTTGTTTGTTTGATTGGGGAGTTTTAATGCCAAAACGGTTGATCCGATCTTTGTAAATAGGTACTGTACAATATAGAGACCAGCATAAGTTACTTTTTATCCACGGGAAAACTGGAAAATGTGGATTACTCGCTGTAAGAAACGGTTGCCATGGAAACGAAATAATAACAAGTTTGTAAAAAGCATCAATAGCATTGATGCTATAGTTTTGCATTGGTTTTTAATATCCTAAAAGAACATAGAATGCTTTTTTCGCGATAAACTGTAGTCTGCGCGAACGAAGTCGCGGGCTAAAGCTAGTTAATTATTATCTAAATTCACAACACTATTAATTAATGAGAAATATTGTTTTATTATTATCCCATGGTAAGTGATTTCCATGGCTCCGTGCTTCGGAAGATATATTTACTCGTAGCTGTCGGTCCTGGCTGTTATTGTAAAATATTAAGGCCAGGCGTCAGTGAATTTTATGTCCCTCTCATCCGTGATCAAGTAGAGCGGGAAAGATGATACATCTCGGGAGTCAAATTTAAGGTTTTTATTTATTTGTAGGAAAACTAAAGCTTTGAATTGAAAAGTGTCTAGCCATTTTCTCAATCATAATAAGCTCTTTCTCTTGGTATATCTTTGATATCATTTAGTGACGGGGTCTCTTTCCAATCAATGTTCTAAGCATAAAGTAGTGTTATCTTTGATTATATTTTCTATCGAGTGAATTCATACTAATCATGTTTCTGTGTTTACAAAGTACGAGATAATATGTAAAATTTTGATGTGATACCAATTTTATAGTTCTGGGTTAATTATAAAACAAGATGATAAAACAACAACTGGGTTAATTATACAACAAAAATGATCGAAAACTGCTAAAAGTGCTAGAACCGGGCCTTAAGCATTGTCAGAGTCCCTCGGGCGGCCTGACAAATTCTGAAACCAGAGGCCAGCGCTACCTCTATGCCAAGCAAGACATTAAACAAGCATGGTTGACAAACATTTTGCACTCTCGTTTTTTGAACAGGCATCGAACATAGATGTACTCAAGAAATACTTAAGTAACATTGAGACACTTTCACATCATAAGAAGAATTAATTAGCTTTTATCTATACCAATATATAAAAGTGAAAATATAGTCCAGTTACATAATTTAAAAAAATATGGAATGCGTTAGACAGTAGCAAAAGACAACAAAAAATGGACGGAACACTGGAAGTTATGACTCTGTTACAGTTTTATTATTGTTTAGTTACACTGTGACAAGACGCTCGTATATTTTTTTTATTACGGTTATTAACTTTTTGTCAAAGCGTGAGCCAAGCTTTGTTTGACGCGTACCAAACTATAACGTTTCTTCTCACTCTGAAATCACCTTTATCTTTATTTTACCTTTATCTCCAGTGATACATACATGAACTGGGCGCTTATTCATTATGCCACACGAAACTCCTTGCAGAAAACGTGTAACGTCATTTACGACAATTCGTGTACAATTCCACGAAGATATTGGAATGCAACTCATTAAGAAATTGTAACCAGGGCTAAATACTAGGTAAGTACACACTCTTACAGGATACGACTTTGTCATCGGCTTAGATAAAATATGACCTGAATATAATATCAGCTTCATAAAATTTGTCTCGCATGGTCAGAATACTAATTGAAGTATATATTTTATGAAAAGTTGGTATGTATAAATCTCTTTTTGATTATGAACCTGAAAATTTCACAAAATGATTCAAACTCACCAAAAACAGTTAAATAGATAATGATAATGCAAGTATGCATAGGATTTTAAACATGCACAATGTAGAAGGGTGAGTAGACTAGCGGTCGAAGACACGGGTAAAAGCTAGTAGTCGCCGCGGAAGTATGTGTCTCGGAAGTTGTCTGCAAGTCGCTGCGCAAACCGCTATTTTTCAGGCGCAATCCCAATGTTGAAGCTGAAGACAGCATTGTATAACTGCCTCGCTCACTCGCTTACGTTTTTCGCATATTCTCTCTCGCTCCTACTTTATGCTGTTTTATCCCCACAGCAGTACCTGCGCAATCGTTCACAGAGCCTACCTTCACAAACATATAGATTGGCTGCGACTACATGTAAAGTAACAAAAAGTCTATAAGTCTATATATAGTCAAATGTCTTGTGACTCATTTAGTATTGAACAAGAATGTAACAATGAAAAAAAAATGGTCAGTTTGTATGTTTTCGCATCAAGTTGTTCGATTGAAGTGCGGTTTTCACTGTTGGATAACGTAGAATTTCACTTAAAGTTTAATGTAGTTTGCATCTCAATGCGATGTGTAGAAATATGTCCAAACGATAAAAGCCACGAGGAGCAGCTAGTATAATAATTTATGTCTCATATATCATATCATTCAGATCTATAAATGTACTTGTCCTCATATTTTTTATATGATACAATTTGCCCCGAGTAATGTCATAACGCATTTCCAATGTTTACTTGCCAACAGTAACACATGCTACTATTAAAAAAAGTGTGAAAACATATAAAAGCATCGTAAAAAATATGTCTACTACTAAAAGTCACATTTAATGAAAACAAAGAATATGTTCGCTTTGGATCTGTTTTAATTTGTATATTGCCGTTTTTATGTTACAATAAAATTTATTATTGTTCTGGTATTTATTGTAAGATTGATAGGCTGTCGTCGGATGTCTCTGCGAGGTCGTAATGTATACAGACGGACAGACGGACGGACCGAAATATTTCAAAGATACACTGTTTGTTGATGCAGTCGCAGTGAAACGGGACATTATACAAGTGACAAAATTAGACGGTTTTGTTCTCAGACACATATAGATTTTTTTGTTTACGTGTCACGCAAATCTGTAATTTCAGTTTTTTGAAATGATGGTTTCGTGATTCATCTAAGTGAACTTACGTAGGCTCGTTCCAATTTTACCACGTTTTTACACTTTAGTCACTTTCTTGTTTTTCTGTCTGTTGTCTTCCGGGTGGAATCTTGCAACTCAAATTTCGAGTATTTCCCGATTAGCTAGCCAGCTAAAATTTTCAGGGTAGTTCACAACACGATGACACAGCATTCTAAAAAAAACATTTAAAAAACCCAAAAACACGTGGTTTTCCAGCCAGCAAAAAGTAATCAGCTGTATATCAGTGATACGAGCAGTCGTATATCCATGATAGATACGTGTCTATCACTGGAAAGTGGCGCCAGTTTTACAGCTATTTGATGATAAATTGTGTGTATATTAGCACCACCTATAACTTTATTGATACATATCCGTGATATTTTAGTGTTCTTTGAATCTGTTTGGTGTTATATCAACGATATCCTGATCTATATCACCTAATGATGATATAATAGCTACCGTGACGCTGACATTAAGCTATTTGTTGTTATTTTGGTAATTAGGATTCTGGTTTATCACATTTCCTCAGTGCTCAGCTATACTTTATGAGTATTGTGATTTTGAAGGTTTTACAAAATAGGTTTATTACTTATTTCTACCTTTTTAAGAAATATCGTAACATTAGGAAATAAATAAGGTGTTCATATTTTTATCTCGCTGTATCAAACTGAGATGTGCGTAATATGACGTATATATTTAGTGCGCTTGAAATTATATTGTTGAAATAATACTGCATTATAAGTGTTTTTTTCATGCCCCCCTTAGATTATTAATATTTAATCAAATAAACATTATTAAAATTATCAAATTAATTTGAAGTCACCGCAATATGGCCAATGCGTGTTTGAGCTACTGATATATCGCTAATTTACAGCTTCTTGCCGCCATGAAAAAAATGTTGGGTTCTTTAAGAAATCAGAAGTATAACCCTAGTTCAACCATTTTTTCTATTTCTGACAAAAAATGTTTATATGTTACTGGCGATATATGGATTTTGCAAAAGTATATTTGCAACTTCTTAGTGTTATTGTAGACAAACAAACAACAAACTAAGTGAAAATTTTCAGTTAGTTTGTAATCTACATCTGCTGTTTGTTTGTTCAAACGCTTTTTTATTTTTCGGCAGTATGACCAGATTAAACTTTCTAAGGTGTAATTTTATTTTTGTGTCTATTCTTAAACCTACTTACATCATTACTATCAGTCTATACTTGGTCACGCTACTAAGCTTGGTCTTCAGCATCCAGTTTCTGTCAGCCGCTGTTCGCAATTCGTCATTCTACCTGCTACAGGCTACAAGCTCCTACGCTGTTTTTACGTGGTCTCCACTCGTGAACTTGTCTACCCCGGTTAGATAATAATTTGGTTTAATTGTAGTGTGAGATGGGACGATAAGTATTTTTAACATCTTCAAAAATGATAAGTTTCTATTACTGTTATTCCCAGGATATAAATTCAGAAGATATTATTTTTATACGCTTTATATTATAAGAAAGTTCGCATATTTCATGAAAGTTCGTTCGATAGTATTTTTAAATAAATCCTTTAAAAGACAGTGTTTTTCAATTCAAAGAATATACTTAGGTACAGATATATTTGGGTAATGAATCACAAAAATACTTAAAAGTACTTTGAAAGCCGTAGTTTTGGTAGATTCGGTTTGTGTTTGTTGAGGTGGTTTGCTTAGATGTAGTAACCGCTACAATTGAATGCGAGTAACAATACTACTTAACGGATCATAAAGTGTTTGAAACCGCATCAAAAATACCAGAAATGTTAGATCGGACCACACAAGACGAGTCACGTTGCTTAACAGTTTCAGAAATAAAGTATGAGTAATGTAGGTACAATAATTTAATTATATACTTGTAATAAACAGTACGTGGACACTCACGGTGGGAATAGTCCACAAGTAGTTTAAGGTCGCTCAGCGAGCTATGGAGAGAGCTATGCTTGTAGTTTCTCTGAAGAATAAGATCCGGACCGAGGAAATCCGACGGAGAACCAAAGTTACCGAGATAGCTTCGAGGATTAGCGGCTGAACTGGCAGTGGGCTGGCCACATTTGTCGAATAACGAACAACCGCTGGGGTAAACGGGTTCTTGAGTGGAGACCACGACTTGGCAAATACGTTTATACAGTACGGTGTAGGACGCCATCAGGCCAGGTGGAGTGACGACCTGCGGAAGGCGGCCGGTAAAAAATGTATGAGAAGACCCGAAGACCGAGCTCTGTAACGTTCATTGCGAGAAGCCTATGCCAGCAGTGGATGGATACAGGCTGATGATGATGATGATGATGAATAAACAGTAAACAACAACAAATTCTCAAAATAGAGATAAAAAAATGGTTATTAGATGTTGGCACTTACACAAGGAAATGCGTATCCCTATGTTTCGCATAACTTTTTTAATACTAATTTACTTTGGCATAATGAGTTAGGCATAACTTTTAATTACATAATATTAATTTTACTTAATATTAATTTTACATAAGGTAGGCGTGATGATCTTTTGGGCTATATTATTTTGGACTACTATGGAGCCGTATAAAATATAATCTAGATACTATTCTGTGAAAGTAGTTAAGGAGCGGCGCAAGCGTATGCCGCAAATATGTTTGTTTTACGCAGAAAAAAATATAATTAAAATAATTTAATTTATGGTTATTTTACTCACGGTAAAAAATGTTATTTTTATGCTACGTAAATTATATGCTTGTTTATCGTTATGCTAACTTTAGATATGGTAGACATGCCATTATGCCTTAACATTTATGCGTAATTATTAATATGCTTGCACATTATCAGGATAAGTAAAATTATGCCACGCTAAATTATGATAATATAGTTTATGCGATAGCTTAGGTTTTGACTTAAAAACTTGTATACTTGGTATCTCAATCCGATAAGAAGGAACCAAGCAAATAAATAAAAATACTATTATTTTAAAAGTTTGGTACTAATTCACGTTAAAACTACTGGACCAATTAAGATGCAACTTTCACTGTTGGATAGCTTAGGTTTTGACTTAAAAACTTGTATACTTGCTATATACTTGGTATTTCAATCCGATAAGAAGAACCAAGCAAATAAATAAAAATACTATTATTTTAAAAGTTTGGTACTAATTCACGTTAAAACTACTGGACCAATTAAGATGCAATTTTCACTGTTGGATAGCTTAGGTTTTGACTTAAAAACTTGTATACTTGGTATTTCAATCCGATAAGAAGGACCAAGCAAATAAATAAAAATACTATTATTTTAAAAGTTTGGTACTAATTCACGTTAAAACTACTGGACCAATTAAGATGCGATTTTCACTGTTGGGTAGCTTAGGTTTTGACTTAAAACTCGGAGTAGTCAATATCTCAATTCAATGAACAGGACCTAGGCAAATTAAATAAGGCTTACAGCACACTGTGTTGCTATGTACTGTGCTTACAGTCTGATTATTAGAGTAGATTCCGTTTATTGCCAGTTATATAGACTCGGTAGCTAACAGTTATTACTGATAGGCAGTAGGTAACTTCTGGCCATGACTCGTACAATCCACGCGTTAACCTACAAGTGAAACCGACCTCCAAACATCAAGTTATTAAAGCGTTCATAAAGCTATATTTACACGACGACTGTCCCAGACTTCGCCTGTGTTTTACGATAGACCACCCGCGCTTCAATTGATGCGATCGTTAATATGAAGCGTTGAGAATAGTGGTTTTCGGGAATATTAACTAACACTCGGTGTGTGTTAGTTTGTGTTGTGGGAGACAAGTTTTAGGGTGAAGGGATCGATTGGTGTGAAGAAGTCTGTAAAGTACATTACTCAGTACCATGTTATCTTACAGCTACGAGTAAGACAAGACAACATGATAACAGCTCTTGCACTGCAAGAAATACAAGTGAAATACTAATTAAGTATACGGGTCAAATTTTGGATTCAGGGTGATTGGTTACATAGGTAATATTTTATTTTCTTAGATATACTTATCTTTATACTTTTTAATATTTATTTTACAGATACTCATTATAATAACATTTTGAACTAGCTGTACCCGCGGCTTTGCTTGCGAGGTCTTTTCTCTAGGTTAAAAGTAACCTATATGTTTTTCCTGGGCCAGAAGTAGTTATTCGTGGGTTTTTTATCGATTGCTTGGCTTCTAATTATTTCATTAAGATACCATGTACAGCAGTTTTAAGTCAAACCTTAAGGTATCTAAGAGTAAAAATTGCATCGGCATTGGTCCAGTAGTTTTCTATGCGAATCGGGAACAGACGAACAGACAAACACGATTTATAAAAAAAAAATTGTTTAGTGGCTTGTTTTAATTTCCCACAGACAATTTTTTTTAAATTAAGTGTTTTCTTAGTAAACATTTAGGTATCTACTTTTTGCTGATAGATATATAGAAGTATAAATAGAAAAGTTATTTTTCAAAAAAAAAACCTTACTAGTATAAAACAAATGAAATTAAGGAAAGTTAAAAATAATAGAATGCGTAATTGCTGTTTTATGATGCGGTATTTAGCATTGGGACAGGTCCGGAGTAACATTTAATACAGCATTACGCTAAGGAAGTAGGGACATAGAAATGTGTATGGTATTAAACCTAAGGGGTCTCTGAAGAAAGGTAGATCTTGAATAATATGACGGAAATATTAAAAACTTTTTAATTTTAATGTATTTATTGTACTTACAAGAAACACTTTAAAATCAGTAATCTACAAATCTATAAAATAATCAGTAATTTTATATACATCATATCAATATTAACTTTTAGTTTGCAATGGAAATTGCCTTTTCATGTACCTATTACTATTTTAAGTATTATAAGTATTATATGTATTTATAAAAATATATATTGTAATTGTATTTATTTATAGTATGTAATTATTGTAAATTATTTAGTTTTTTTATGCCTATTTATAGACCAAATTTCAATTTCAGACAATATATTTCTATATTGCTACACCACCGTTCTTGTTATTCAATCATTTCTGTCCATCCAAAGGTTGTCGGGAATAGATCGCTTTTAGCGATAAGACCGGCCATTGTACCTATAATCTAATTGTTTTCCTATGTCTGTATCGTTATATTATCTTGGTGTCAATAAAGAGTTAATCTATCTATCTATTCAGAGCTGAATCTCGCACAGTGAAGGAAAATCAAGGAGGTACCTTTCTGACTCTACCAGTGCTTCGAAAACAATACTGGAGAAAAAACTACCAATAAACTCGGAAAATCTTTTTCATTTTTTGAAATGCCATTATAATTTATACTCGTAATAATGTGCTAATAAGATGTCAATGTAATATATGAAGATTTATTTGTGTTCTTTATAAATAAGAATTATTATCCTCTAATCGACCTGATTGTTATTTTTTGCGTCTTGTTCATTAATAGAAATACATTCCATATCCTCATAAATCACATCACATCCCGAAGACTTCCAGCCAGTAATCGTAATCCAAAATAACCTAATACTTACAGCATTACGGTAAGGAAGTGCACCGAAATTAGCTCGGTCATTGACCCGTACACCACAGTTTAATTAGCAGTATCGCACTGTTAACCACGCACGTGTATACCATTGCTTTTTGTCGTCAACTGTTTTTTTAAGAACGTTGATTTGTTTGATGGGTGCTGTGCTGTGATAGTGATGACCTCGTTATACTAGAGATGATTTTTGTCCTTTTACCGACTGCAAAAGTACAGATTCTCAATTCGAATATTTGAGTTTGTGTGTTAGGGTGTGTTTGTGGGGGGAGTGTGTATGAGAGAGAAAGAGGGTTTATATCTCCGGGATTTCTCCAAAGATGCTGCACGAAAATTTTAAGGATTCGTTTCAAAACTACATTAACTTAAACATATATTGAATATTTTCTTCTTATTTCAGATTTTCAACTATATTGAAATTAAAACTATGGTAGTACAATGAGTGATACATCAACGCCATTAAACATTAATAAAATCGAATTTTATTAAAATCAGCCCAGGATTTCCGTTACTACTAAAAGGATTGAAGTTACCTCCATAGCAAGCCGAATTAACACAATTTTTGATATGTTACTTATTTAGCTTTTACGATGCAAGAGCGTTAATTTCGTTATTTTTATCGAGAACATATTATAGCAAATACACAAAACTTAGTACTTAGCACACTTTTTAAATTAAAAGCTTTTTTATTAAATTGCTTGACTCCTACTCTTTGGATTGAGATACCAAGTAAACTAGTAAGCTATCCAACCGTGAAAATCACATCGCAATCGGTCCAGTAGTTTTAGTAGCGCGAATAGACAGACATTAAAAATAAGTATTGAAGGTCAGTGTAGTGTACACATAAAGGATAAAAAAGTTAATTTAAAAGAAAAACTTTTATGCAGTAGCCATATCATAAAGGAGCTATCACAATTAAATGCATATACAACATTTCGTGTCTGTGCTATTATGTTAACCATTGAGGAGTTCCCTAGTCAGGACCCAACCCTGAGTGCAGCAGTAAGTACAATGATGCTGAGTGGTAAGTTTTACCATGACATGGTTATGTCATGGTAAAACTCAATACCAGCTATTATAATAAAATGCGTACACAAAATTTCGTGCCTGTACTGTTAACCGTTGAAGAGTTCTTTTATCTGGATAAAATTCTGGATGTCGATTCAAGTCATGCTTACCGTAAAAATGTATCGTCATGAAAACTGAACCAACGTGTAAAAATTCAATTCCGTATGATAAGAGGAAGTTATTCTAAATTAAAAATGAATATAGGTATCATTTAATTAAAAAAAACATAAATTTTCTCTAATTATATATGATATTTTTATATTTGAATTAAATATATAATGTTTTTTTTTATTGAATTAGTTCAGCTTTCAAGATTTAACCTAAAGAAACAAACATACATACATAAATACATACAAACATTTCAAGTAAAACAAAGCTTTTAAAAAAATGTATACACATTTTTTTAGATCTTTACTGATTTTGCAGAAATGCAACAATCCGTATCTTGGACCAGATACATTATTTTGAACTTAGAACTTTAGACCGTCTTCACTGTCCCTCACACTCCCAATATGTTTTCCAAGTCCAGTGTAGACAAATTTTCGCAGATTGCGACTCATATTGCACCTATAAAACAAACGATTTCAAAAGGTTTGCCATACGCAATTCGTGCAACATAACAAAAATCTGCCAACACACAGAAATGGCGACATTTAATGTTCGGATCAGGAACTGTGTGGTCTGTTGCTCTAATACAACGCCGCACAAAACTAATCTAGCAGTTTTTGGTACATTTTTAAAGTGCGATTGATAGTGTGTTGTGAAAGTTCAACACAGCGCCGTAAATGGTTAGCATTTTGTGCTCAACGACTGTAGATCTTCTCACACATTTCAATTTTTCGTATCATTCAATGAAAACGTCAACTTTCCAATAAATTCAGACTTCACTTTTCATTTATAAAAGAAGATACCTTAGACCATCTGAGCACGCTTTTCATTCCCTAATATTAGATCCATGCAATTCTTTATTAGAATATTTTGAATCATTTTTCTTCCTGTGCCTACACAACAACGTAGGTAAACAACATTTTAATTTTCATTCTACAAAAACTTCATCGGCGAAGGATCGAATTAAAAAAGCGCTCCCCCTGTTTACGCTTCGTATCAAAGAGCTGCGTCTTACAATTAACATTCTTTGTCCCTCGTTATGTCATACATTCACCCATACCGCAATATTCAGACAGTAAGGATATACATCATCATAATCATCATCAGCCTATACTGGTCCACCGCTGGACGTAGGCCTAATGAACGCCACTGAGCCCGATCTTTGGCTCTCCTAATCCAGTCGCTAATCAGTCGCATCGCAAGTTGTCTCTCCACCTGGCCGGGTTCTCCCACACTAAGTTTGCCTAAACATGGTCTCCACTTTAGAACTCGTCTACCCCAACGGTTATCGGTTCTTCGGGAAATGTGACCAGCCCACTGCCACTTTAGCTTGCTTATCCTTAGAGCTATGTCGGTTACCTTGGTTCTCCGCCGGAATATTCATTATGCATGTTTTTCTCTAGAGAAACTCCAAGCATAGCTCTCGCCATAGCTCGCTGAGCGACTTTTAATTTTTGGACTAGTTTGACCATGAGTGTCCACTTTTCGGCTTCGTAGGTCATGACTCTGGCCAGGTGGAGTGACTACCTGCGAAAAGCGGCCGGAAGAAAATTGATGAGAAGAGCTGAAGACCAAGCTCAGTGGCGTGCATTAGGAGAGGCCTACGTCCAGCAGTGGACAGATATAAGCCGATGATGATATGATGATATCTATCTATACACAAGCAACAAAAAATCCGCACGAAGATAATGTAATAAACAAATATCGGAGACTTAAAATTAGCTAACGAACGGGTTTTTTTAATTATATCTGTCTAAATGTTTGTTCTCGCTACACGTACAAACAACAGGGCCGATTGAAATGCGGTTTTCACTGTTGGATAGCTTTTACGATTAAAATCTGGTGTATCTTGCTTCTAATGGCCGGTTCCTATATCTTAAAACGAACCGTTTTCGAATACTTTCCGTCAGCTTTTGACATAAAAGCCATACAAAAAACGTCAGAAAGTAACGAGACGTTGGAAAAACGACTCGTTTCAATTTGATAGGATAGGGGGGTAAAGCGATTAGTATAGAAGCCGAGCAGTCGATAAAAAACAATTTCACAGCGGAGGAGTTTTAATGAATTTTGACAGATTGCACTTGTATTTATAGCTGAGGACTTTTGGTCCTAAAATAACACATAGGATACTTTTATATAAAAAAATTGACACGGGTAAACCCGTGGGGCTCAGCATGTTTAAAATAATGCAACATGGTAATACGCGTCAGAATCTAAAACATGTTTAACCTGTGGACTGAAAGAATTTTTAAAATCGGGTCAGTAAATCCAGAGATTACTTCCTACAACCTCACAAACTCACAAACTTGACCTCTTCATAATATTATAGTATAGATAAAGATTATAATTATCTATACTTATAATAAAGCACTAACAACGAAAAAGTCTGTACAATGAAGATAATGAAGAAAAATGGTCTAGGGTACTTAAATTAAGCTACTGAACAAGAAAACAACATTTTTCAAATTCGTGTCTGTCTGTTTGATTGTTTGTTAGTTTGTCTGTATGTTTGTTCGCGCATCAGATAAAAACTACCGATTGCAATGCGGTTTTCACATTTGGATAGCTTAGGATTCGACTTAACAACTGGGGTAGATACTTGGTATCTCTGTACGATGAGTAAAAGCCAAGCAATCGATAAAAATATTTTAACGGCTGAACAAATTTTGATTAAATGTTGGTATATTGGTATTTTAGGTCCTGAAACACATTATATTATTATATTTAGCACATAGAGTACTTTTAACCTAGATATATAACCACGCGTGATGACCACGCGTGCGAAGCCGCGGGCATCAGCTAGTATTATATATAGTATAGAAGTATAGATTAAAAGGTTTGCCATACCTACACAAAAGTGGATGAGTGCGTTTTTGGAGTACTTGGCTATTTTTTAAATATAGAATGATTTAAAGATTGCCATATACGAAATCTGTATTTGAGGAAGGTAAATGAACCAAAAAATTGAAATAATATTTTATTTGTTTACTTTTACTTTTTATCCTTATTGCAAAATTTTCAAAAGTAGTCTCATATATCCGTTACGGGATATCGATAGCCGACAGGTTAAATAGATGTATGTATAAGTGTGTAAGTTCCCTTACTGAATATACTTACCCAAACGTCATAAACAAGTACAAAGGGCTTTGAAGTAACTTTCTAGCGAATCGAGCACTAAAAAGTTCAAAAAGTGTTTTGTAATCCAGGGTTGATGTCCACGATGCTTTTGATGGCGTTACAGGAATGTCTCTTAATAACTTTCGGTACTTATGGTTTAACGTAAACATTACTTTCTGTGAAATTTATTTTAAGTAGAACCGACCAGTTATTTTAAGAGGGGTTGAATCATTCTGGTTATGAATTTTTCAAGACATCAGAACGCTCAGTTTGACGAATGTCGTATAATTTCATTTTATTGTTTTTTCAGGACCATAAGTAAAATCAATTTAACAGAAGACAATTTAACAAATAAATGTACAGTCTTATCTTTCAATGCAATCTTTTCTAACCATAAAATGGAGAGCAATAACGCCGTTTGGACGGTGAATAAAAAGCTTATTTACTATTATTAAAAAAAGTACATATAATCATACAAATAAAACGAAAGGAAAGATACAAAAGATTAAAAATAATAAACATACATGAATATCTAAATAAATTATATATATTAAATGCTTGTATGTTTGATAACAGACACTTTTTTAATAATTATGCTGGTCGGGGCGCTTATTCGCTATGCCACATAATTCCTTGTAGAAAACGTGTGACGTCATTACTATATTGCCGAACGATTCCACGAACATATCATAACGCGACGCGCTACGTGTCGGCATGGTCATAGCGAATATGAGCCCAGTAGGTTATTAATTTTAAGTCCCCTAGAATCATATCTTAATTCTACAGACTTTTTATTACTTACTGCTTGATTATAAGTACGTTAAAATAGATAGAATTGAAATTAAATTCAAACTGACAAAAACCCACTCGTTAAAAATTATAATCTTAAATATATCTAACAACATTACCTGATCTGATCCGAAGACCTTGACAAAACTCATCGAAGGATGAACTTAGCGCGCGGTAGGTACAATTAGTTTTTTGACAGTCTATTAAAAGAAAAAGAAAAAATCGGCAAAACATAAACGGAGGCGACCGCAGAAGTTGACATTTGACAAACCGACACGGTATCTTCTCGAAATCATCGAAATTGTGAAATCTACCGTTTTGCGGACCCTACTGCGAACTGTCAAAGCCTTTTACCGAAAAAAAAGACACATTTTCATTTCAATAAATATGTGCTACCTAATTCAGAACTTTAGCACATTGTAACAACGTTCATGTTACAAAAATTGAGTAGCGAATAATATTTGCCGAATTTTATATCACCAGAGTTGAATTTACTGAGTTATAAAATATTTTTTGTCGTTTTTTACGACTTGTGAACGTTCTTTAACGTTGACTGGACACTGTTCGGCTTGTAAACATTTCGGTGAAAATGGTCAGTCTTGCACGAATATTTTGGAAATTGTAGAGACACAGTCAGCAGTGGGATACGGGCTCACGGGATAGAGAGACATTGATAAAAAATCTCTCTTTATTGGGTTGAACATTAGTTTGAATATTATTTGATTTCCCATTACGTGACTTATGCACTGCCAAATCGAAAGTCAAGCACCCAAGATATGCTGATCCACTCGTACGCATAAGCCTCACGCACACACACCACGTTATGCCAATCGGCCGCCACACCGCAGTATTGGCATTATGCTGAGGCATGACCCTTTCAACACTTAGATTTATATGTTTAATTTATATGCTAATTTACTAGTATTTTTTTTTATAAGTGTTGAATAATCGATTTTTCTTTATTTTCTTCTTTTTTTTCAGTAAGATCTCGACCTTGTTAGTCATGTTAATTCTGTCAAGTTCCCACGGAAAAATCCAAAACTATGGATTCTTTTCTGATGAAATTGTGTATCAACGTCAAAACTCTCCAAAATTATCCACCCAAGCACACATACGCTGTCAGCATTTGCAACTTGGAACTGCTGCCAAGATTTTGGGAACGTTGCATACTGGTAGCGTGTTTAGAACTTTAGATTCAAATTAAGTTAACATCGTACCTAATTGATTGTTTTTTTCATTTGATTGTTTGTTTTCATGTTTTTTTGCTTTAATTATTGAAATTAATTAGACAATATACATCTAAAGCCAAGAAAGTTTTAAAAAGGTGGAGCAATACCGCCAAACAAACGTGTAAAGCATAGACACTGGCGGCTACGTATGTGTGCGTTGATTTGGTGTGTTTTGAGGTTGATACACAATTTCATCACAAAAGACTTCATTGTTAGTTTATTTAGGTCGACATATTGCCGCGATGTTGCGGCCGATCAGCGTAACTTGGTGTAAGTGTGTTAGTGAGGCTTGTGCGTATGAGGGGGTTGGCATATATTGCGTGCTTCACTTTCGGTTTGGCGGTGTATACTGCGTCTTTTTTAAACCTTATTGGCTACAGCAAAGTTTTATCATGACCTGCAATCTTAGTCTACAATATTACACTCTTTTTTAAGTATGTTTGGGTCTTAGACCACTAAGAGTAATAGAATAAGCCTTAAGTTACTGATTACGTCCAGTACATATTGTAGACTAGGGTTATAAAAAAACTTGAAAAATCATAAGTGCGTTTATAACGTTATTTATTCATGAGACAACTCTACCATGGCGGTCACACCATGTAGCGTCAAGAAAAATATCGCACAGTCCGGCATTTAATGTAGCAAGATAGTAATAATGACAGTTAATGAGAAAAAATACACGAGCACCTGTGCGTACGTATATTAACAAACGATTTGATTTAATTAAAAACCCAAATTAAACACATCAATTTCTTATTCCTCAGATAGTGCATTTCAAAATCACAGCACAGAGTACAGCTGTCACTAAAGAAGTAAAGAAAATCGAAATAAATGAAATAAAGCGGTCGGCAATGATCTAGGGTAGTCTAGATTATACTCATAATAAGAGCAATGTCATTACTAGACGCATTTTCATGTTTGAAAGTCTTCCTACGACGGCCATTATTTAGGTATGCGATGCATGCCTCGCTTTACGAATGAAGGCTGACTAACATGCCGGAGGCCAGATCTAGCTGGCCTCTTATTTAAAAGTATTTAAAAGTTAAAGTTGTAAGCCACACCCTCGTTTACCACCGGGGTGGAAAACGTCACTAAATAGTTTCACTTGCCACAGAGGTGGCCAACGACACTAATCTGTTTTCCTGTATGCCACCCCCTAATTTTCCACCAGGGTGGCCAACGCCATTGCCACAGTATACCGATCAGCTACCATCACTCATTTATGCAATGAGAAGACCTTATTAGGTCAAGAGTTATGAGACCTTACATATTATACTCGTATTGGCGTACGTCTTACATATAGAGACGTACAGAAAAATATTGAAATGGACAACGAGCCGTAGGTCTTGTAATACCATGGCGGATGCCCTCGCCTAAATACAAAGAGACAGATAGGCTACGATGAAATGGGGCTATGCAAACCATCTGCAATTAAGGTGTGTCCTCAGTTACACTAAAAGACAAAACCTTTGTCATAGGATGCAGGAGTGCAAATAGTCCAGGACTGTGTTTCCGTTCCTTATCAAAGATCTTGCATTATGAAAAAATACGAACGATAATTCTTCTCCCGTTCCATGTCAATTAGAGTCAGCCCTCCTAATTTTATCACACCGTCCTGGGTTACGTCATATCAAGATGCAGTTCCATCATTATCAAGTCCTTTTACTGTTCCCTTGTGGTCTACCGCGACCTCTTTCAGGCTCTTCCATCTTCATTACAGTGATCTTTTCCATGGCACATAACGTGACCGGTCTTAAATGTAGACCGCGTAAAGGCAAAAGTAGTGCACAACGCCCTCTGGCTGGATGGAACGACTACCTACGCAAAGTAGCTGGCAGGAATTACATGAGAAGAGCCGAAGATTGGGCTCAGTGGCGCGCATTAGGAGAGGCCTATGTCCAGCAGTGGACTAATGCAGGCTGTTGATGATGACGATGATGATAACGTCACCATTACAACTCAGGCAGTTTCCCGTTAGTTTATTTTTGCTACTTTATTTATGCTGGCGATAATTAGAGTATCCATACCAATACATAAAAGTGAAAGGTTGTCTGTTTGTTTGTTTGTTTATTTGTTTGGGGAGCTTTCACGCGATAACGGCTAGACGGATTTTGATGAAATTTAGAATCGAGACAGCTTATACCCTTGAATAAAACATTGGATACTTTTTATCCCGTAAAACTGAAAGTTTCCGCGGGATAACTGTAAAATGTTGATTACTCACTATAAGAAACGGTTGCCATCAAAGAATGGTCTATGGTTGCCATGGTTTTTAATACCCTAGAAGAAAATAGGGTGCTTTTTTCGCGATAAACATTAGTCTGCGCGTACGAAGTTGCGGGCGGGAAAACTAGTTAGCTATGAAACTTATTTTCCCTCCAGTATGCTCCCTTGTTAGATATTTATTTACCAGCTGGTGTATTTATATCTAAGGCAGGTTGATAATCATAACCCACAGTCCTGTGTGGTCAGTCACAAGAGCAATGCATTATTAATGGTATATTCATGAGCGCAGCCGACCGGCACGGTCACACCGAGGGTGTTGCATTCTACGACGCAATGTCTTTCTTAGAACACTCGGTATGCTAAAGTTTATGTTAGCTATATTAGGTATGAAGTAGTCCATAACGAAATAGGCGCGCCCCGCGGCTTCTCCCGTGCTTAAAAATATTTAATATAGGTAAGTACAGCGTTTACTGGTTAAGTATTTTGTACTTAAAATAACATTTAGAAACATAGATAGATAGACAGAAAATTCTTTATAACACACAAAAGATAGATACACTGGTGAACTTAATGCTAGCAAGCATTATCTTCCAGTCAACTTCGGTATATTGTGATGATTTTAATGCGGAATAGTGCAATAGTCCAATTTTAATTTGGAGAGTCAACAGGTTCCTAACAATAATATCAATACTATTACAATACTTACATATACAAATGTGTACATAATGTAAATACTAAATAATAATATAACTTCTAGATAATAATATAATTACATGTATACATACCAGCGGATTCTCCACTGGTATCCCAGGTATGGAGCGCGTGCTAGAGGGCGGCCAAGAAGAAAATGGTAGCGATGACGTCGTCGAAGTGGCAGGCCCAGCCTGGACTCGTCTTGCACACGATCGGAGAATGTGGCAATGCATGGGGGAGGCTTTTGCCCGATTTTTCCAAATTCCATCGTTTCGTGCTTCGGAGGGCACGTTAAGCTGTCGGTCCCGGCTGTTATTGATTAATAGCTGTCGTTAAGCCATGTCAGAGGCCTTCGGGCGGCTTGACAAACTCTGACATCAGAGGCCAATACTACCTCATACGACAAACAAATAAACATAGGAATTAAAAGTTTTTTATATACTTAGGTACATACCTCATTAAAAAAAACTTCAACATCGTCATTTTCATTCAAGATTTCGTAAAAAAAAACGATGATTCCTGCCAGGAAACATATTTCCTTTAAAACATATTTCTATAAATAACTGTGAAAAATTGCTGGTTTTTTGAATTACTTACAAGTACAAAAAATTCTGTTGGTAGGACAAAATATTACAAAAAATTGACCTTTTTAGAGACTAGTTTGGAGTCGGTACAAGTTCATGTCCCTGCTAGGATGTATTTCACTAAGCCTTGGTGGTCCAAATAGCGTTTTTCTGCATTTATAGCTATAAAGTACCTGAAGTTCAAATCCACCTACCGCACATTGATAACCCACCTTGAAAACATGCAAGTGACGCACAGGCGATCACAGCATCGAGGATTTTCCCGTCAACTGCCATGAGCCGTGACAAATCCAACATAAAAGTAGGTATGCATCGTCGCGCACCCTCTCCTTAACTGCTTAACTGAATAATAATGTGACCTTATGATATCCTATTTATTCGGTTACGAATACAAATAAAATCAATAAAGATCTACAGAAGACATTTACACATTTTTTATGTTTTTTATTATATATTCATTTGACTTGACGCTTGATTAGCGAAGTTACATGTAGGTAAACTCTTTAATGTACACACCTCAAATAAATAAAAAATAAGTAAGGAACAATAATTCTTACATCTCATTAAAAGTGGAACGATTAGGTACTAGCTCCTCGAACGTAGAGCGTATAAATTAGGTTTAACACACATAATTTGCCTTAGTCACAATCGGAGTGACATTTGTGTAGCACGTGTTAGCAGTGAAAATTAATGTTATCAAACTTGCGCTACTGTCTGCGTACCTATGTCTCTGTCTTTGTGTTGATACCCATGAAGCACGACATTGTAAATGTAGCTGTGTGGGTGTGTTTGTCTCTACTTATATCTTGTCCAGTTTTTGTTTAAGTGATTTAAGAGCGTGCCGTATCTTCCCCCCTTTAACTAGATTTATAGAGCAATTAGAAGTTTAGAACAAGTGTAACAGTGGGTGACTTTATCGCTATAAACCATCTCGTCCAGGCAACCTTTGAATGGAGTGGATTTACTTAAATGGTTGCGCATTATTTTGTTTGTTATTCGGTGGTTTAGGTTTCACACTGCTATAAGCACGTCCTACGATTTCCCTAGACTTATATTGGATATCTTTAAACATAAAATATATATTGAACACATTAATATATAACACGTTTTAAGATTTATAGGCAAAAGCTTCAAAGGCTAAAATCTAAATATCTTAGGCATTTTGGTAAAAAATCTTTAAATGCTTCAAAAGCTTCAATTCATTCTCGAGATGTCATCAATAAACCCGTTCCATACAAAAAGTACGAAAAAAAAAAACACCTAGGGTACTTTAAAACCTATTTTCATACCTACCAAATATACATACAAAATTTCATAAAAATCGGTCGAGCCGTTTTGGAGGAGTGCGACCACATATTTGTACTATTATTTATTCTGTGCCACAATCTCCTTGTCACGAGATTTATATATATATATATATATATATATATATATATATAAGATAATGAGTCTTCTACCGTAAAAAGTAAGATCAGAGTAGAAACATCATACGTACAGCGCCATCTAGCGTTTAGGCGAGTAAATAAACATTATACAAGTTTAGTCCAATTTTATTCGATGGCTTTTAAGTGTTTTTATAAATTTGTGCAACAAAATATCAGCAAATGCAAACACTTAAGTAGGTACTCAACATTAATTACTCAGACTGAAAATATACTGCAAATGCATTGCATTACATACAATCAGAATAGAACGAAAGCGTGTGTCAATATGATTTGTTATTTTATTAGGCATATCAGTCAGTAGGACAATGTGGCATCGCATGATCGCGTGACATCAAACTTGGCTACGCAATGTGTCGTGGTGAACACACGAGCTAGGGCTGCCTATCTAACGTTATGAACATCAAAGTATATATTTTATAGTAGTTAATGAAATAGTTGCATAATGAGGGGAATTAAAAGATGAGAGTGAGTTTAATAAACGAGCCGTAGGTGAGCTTTTTAATAGTATGACTCAAGTGTTTTAATAACTAGTTATGTGCCGTTTCGTACACTACTTTATCTACACTCATGCAATAGGAACTTACAGAAATAATAACGTAATATTTTCTTGTATTTGCTGGTAAATGCTCGTTGGTCATATTCTTTGCTGATCCGTAATGTCAAGTGGAGTCAAATTCTCCTCACGAACACTGTTTTCACATGTTTAACACATCTTAGGCATATTTGTAATCAGGATAAAACATTTGATCATCCAAAAAACACATTAAATTGGTTAGGTACTAATGTAAAGTAAATTATGGTGCCAAAATCCAGTCCACAGCGAATTCGCGCGCATACAGTCTAACACGCGCCACCATAGATAATAAATGGCGAAAACCCTCTTAGTGTGGAGCAAAACCGGAAGTTTTATGGGGAAAAATATATATTATAACATTGTTTACAGTTCAAAACACGGGTTATAAAGTTTTTATTCTTATAAAAGATGTGCCGTGCGTAATGAACGTCATTATTCCACCATTTTTGAGTTCATAATCTGGATTTTACGATATAATTATATTATTATATTTGCTCTTTTATAAATTTTGGCTTTCAAAACTTAGATATTTTTTTATTTTTTTTTATTTAATTTATTGGCTCCTACTCGTCTTGCGATACCATGTACACCAGTTTTTAAGTCCTTTTTAAACCTAAGCTATCCAACAGTGAAAATTGCATCGCAATCGGTGCAGAAATTAAAAGTGTGGCACTAAGGAAGGCCAGTGTAGTTAGAATAACAGTGATCCGACGAACATTCAAATAATCTTGGTAACATATTAGAGATTACTTTGGGATAATTATTCTGTTTTCCAAATCAAAGTGTTCGCAATGTTTTGAGTAAAAAATAAGCACAAATAAAAAAAACTGGAGTCTGTTCTAAACCCACAGTCTTTTAGAATATTGGCCCACATTAAAATCGCTTGATTTAATTAAATCTGTACAAAATTATATTATTTAATCCCAGATTTCATACACATTTTGCTATCAATATATCATTTGACCTTTTAAATGAACCGTATATAACCTATTCGTGTGGTTATTGTGCTATGCGCCAACCCTAGGCTTAGTAGCAGTAGGTATTGTAAATGTAGCACTTCCTTTCAGCTAAGTTATGTGCTGGTATGTTAATGTTACCTGTCGCGGAAAGTAGGTGAGCAGGAAGATGATGCGATGTTACGATTTTGTCATTTTTGGGAAAGTAAATTTTATAAATACCATTATAACTCTTCATGGGTAAACATTTCATTGGTCATGTTCTCTGTAGGTATACCAGAAAACCGCACATAACTAAGAAAAGTCATTGGTTTGGAGCCTAGGATCAAACTCGGTATCGTTGGATTGTAAGTTGCACTAATTGAACCGTAAGGCTACCATCGCTCATATAGTAACAAACCTATTACTACCTATCCTATTTACTTTATATTGTATTTTTGTACCTAATGTGTAATTTTTATTATTGTTAATTTTTTTATTTTATGTGACATTTCCGTGCGTGACGTCACCTGCCGTTCCCAACGGAAGACCAGCTCTGGTTGTTATTAACCAGCATTATGCTGAGTTGGGGCCGGCTTATGGCAAAAAACTTAACTATCTACTTAGGTACTAACTTATTTCTTCAATGTTTTTATTTTGTGTACTTGTTTTTTTGCCATAAATAAAGATATGTCTATGTCTATGTCTATGTCTATGTCTATATAATATTTAGCGAACAGGATCCCATAATAATAGCGCATTTTAAGATTTAACTTCGCTCTGTGGTCTTAAATCTTTTTATTTCTTTCATCATCATCCCGAAAATGCCCACTGCTGAACGTAGGCCTCCCTGTTAGTAGGGAGTCATCACGCTTGGCAAGCTTGGTAAAAGCAGCAGTTTTTTTTTCTAAATTCTTCATTTTTTCGTGTCGGTAGTAAAGCTTTTCATATGGTTCTGAAAATGATAGTTATGCTCGTTCTTTTTTGAGCATAGTACCTGTGTGTTTTTTTTACGGGTTGTTTCCGATCCAGTAGTAATGCCATATATTTTCCAAGAGTGTATCCTCATAATTAAACATACGAATTTTAGTTCCGTTCTAGTTTTGCTACCGTGCTTAAACTTACCAACTAGTCCATAAATCTGGCTGAAGCTTGCATGCCGGCGTTGTGACAAAGCCGGAAATTGCAGCAATCCAACCTGCGACGGCGATGTGACGAAGTAGAAACGGTGCAGTGTCCGCACGCGATACCATAATTGCATTTAGTTTGTGGTAGGTTCAATTTGTACCCGACTACGGCGAAGCAAAGGAAGGGTTATGTGTTCAAACAAAAACCTAAGTCCGATTTAGGGAAGCGATGTATTAATCGATTTGTCTTCATTTCAAGAGTGTCATAGGCTATAAGAGCGCGCCATAACAGCGCTTCGAGTTGGACTTCATGTATTCCTGCCCCCCTCACGTCTCTACATTATTACGCGCGGCACCAGCACTACAGTGCGACCGAGTGCGCGTGTTCGAGTTACGCGGCAACGCGTTTTAACTTAGCCGGTTTATACTCAGTTCAGCACACCACACTAAAATCACAGAAGAAAATATTAGTATTATACTAACTAATATGTGCATGTATTGACATATACCTATACCAACCTACATGAAATAGTTGTACTTACCTAGGTTGCAAATAAAATGCTATGGAGACCTTATGAATTTTTCGACTAATTATCTACCAATCAAGATTAGGTGCAGGTAAATCTGTGTTACAAATAAAATACTGGTAGGGATATATTAAATATTTAATCTTTTAATAAATCTATGCAAGTAAATTAAAATTGAAGTGTCTGTTTGTAAATGTCAAAATAACAGCTTTTACTAAATGTCTATGAAAGTATACTCGTAAAACTTTGTCTGTTTGTTCCGACTAATCTCCAAAACGGCTGGACCGATCTTGTTGGGACTTTCATTGGCAGATAGCTGATGTTATAAGGATTTCGAACAAGAATTAGGGTTCCTATTAAAATAAATAAAAAACATGAATTTTGACCACACGGGAAAAGCCGCGGGCACCCTAGTATAACTGTGTTATTTGGGTGTGTTGACAATAGATTCCAGTAGCGGCGAGTTTTCAGCCATCATCTCCGCACTCTGTTCTGAAGACAAGGTCAGCAACCCTGCCACCGCCGTCGCGGTCTAGTTCCTGCTATCCGCGCCACTTCCAGCTCCTCGAGTGCTTGAGCAGGCTCGTTCGTCGTCACATTCACAAACACCAATAAGTTCTGGTTTTCTGCAATTATTTAGGTAGTCGTATTTAGTAGGTACACATTACATTACACATATGAATTTTTTTTTGGTTGACATTAGGTAAGAAACTACGAAATTGAAGTTGTTACATACTGTATTGTAGGTAATTAGATAATTTAGTAGGTAGGTACTTACTTCTTCTTTCTTTGTCTCATTTTACGGGCTTTCTCCTTCAAATTATTATTTTGCAGGCATATTTCTTTTTCGCTTTCGCCATCTTATCTGCACTACCACAAACAATAAAAACAAATCTAATATTTATTCTATGCTACTACTATAAGTGTAAGAAGTTTTAGAGCGCAGGGCGGCAACGAAACACAGGTCCGCTTCGCACAAATGCCACAGGCAGACTGATTGAACAAATAGAAAGTAACAGCCAAGTAACAGCGTCCAATGATTCCGCAAGCGAAGAAGAGATAGAGTGTGAGTGCACGCGCGTCTTTGTAAAGGTCGTAAGCGCCAAATCAAATAATTGATTCTTACAAGAAAAGTACACAATCAATCAAAAAACTAGTTTACAGAACTGAAGAAGTAGTTATTATCTACGTATCAAAGTAAAAATCATCTTGAAATATTATAGCGTTCCTGAGATCCACATCAAAACGTGTGCGAAACAGAGATTTTTCATATATTTTTTTATCGAGAATTTTATTTACAATCGTGTTTCTACGTTTATGGAACCAAAGAAAAAATTACAAAATTTCATATTTTTAACTCTTAACGATATCGAGTAGATATCGAGTTCTAGGTCGATTTTGGTAAGCAAAATCACCTAATACGGCTTCTTAAACCATGTCAAACCATGCCATGGTCCCGGCTGTTATTGATTAATTGCAGTCGTTAAGCCATGTCAGACGCCCTCGGGCGGCTTGACAAACTCTGACACCAGACGCCAGCACTACCTCATACGACAAACAACAAACAGTACGACCCTAGTCGGGTTTTAGTTTGGGAACTTATGACTTGTTTAAATCACCCCTAACTTAAGTAATAGAGAGATAGAAAATTCTTTATTGCACACATAATATAGGTACATAAGCGAACTTAATGCTAGCAAGCATTGTCTTCCAGTTAACCTCGGTGTATTGTGATGCTTTTAATGCGGAATAGTGCCTTTTTAATTTTAGTAATGTTCTGTTTGGACACCAGCTTAGGCAATAGGGAGGAATGCCCGCCGCGCAAAACGGCTGGATGGAGAGACGTAGCTCAGTGGCGTTCACTTTACCAATAGGTCAAGCAGTGAACGAAATATAGGCTGATGATGAAGTAATGCAAGTTGTCCTTAGCCCTTACACTAAACTCTTAAAAATACCTGTCCACTGGGTACTAGAATCCTAGTCTAGTATTAGTTCTTAGTAATATCAAGATAGGTCTCAAATAGTACTACCAAAGCAGCTGCGACTACCGGTTCCACCAGCGTGGATGATGGCATTGATGAAAAGTATATATAATACAAATTTTCATCAAAATACGTTTTGCCGTTTCAGCGTTCTATAGTGGTAACAAACACATAAAAGCACAAAGTTTCGCATTTATAATAAGTATTTACGCGTGGCCATTTTTACCCGACTACAGCAAAGTAAGGGAAGGGTTATGAGTTTAACAGGCTATGTATGTATGTATATATGTATGTGGGTAATGGGTATGTGGATGTAATAGCATAGCGTCGCCCCTATTGGTTAGATTTTGACAAGCGAGGTGTCAATCTATTTGTCTTCAGGTATAGAGTGTCATAGGTGAAGGTGTGTTTTTTTACCCGACTACGGCAAGGCAAATGAAGCAACATGTGTTCAAAATAAAATTTTGGTCCAATTTTGACAAGCGAGGTATCAATGAATTCGTCTTCATCAAGTCTATTTTTACCCGACAGTAGTCGGGTATTAGTTATTGAACTTATGTCTTGTCTTACCGATTTCTCGCCTTCTACTCACTGGATTGAAATACCAACTGCACCACTTTTAAGACAAACTCTAAGCTATCCATCAGTGGAACAGACAAAGAAACAAAAAGACAGACAAGATTTTAATATCGTTATATTGAACAGGAGTTCAGTAGCTTACATTTTAAGTCCCCTGGATCATTTTTTTTTATTATTTTCATTGTACAGACTTTTTGTTACCTACTGCTTTACTATAAGCACAGGTAGATATAGATGTATGGTAGAACATGATTGGAATGATCTTTGGCAACAGTAGCGCAGCAAAGATTTCGAAAAAGATTTCGTTAGAGGTAATAGGAATAATGGTTTAGTCGACATTGGACCTATTCGCAAAATGACCTATAGTCTTATAAGGACCTGTTCTTATTCTGAAAATGCCATATTCGGAAAATACTCTATTCGTATAAAGACTCATTCATAGAATGACTTATTCTGAAATGTATTTTTACGTAACTCCTTTCAAAATACCTTTCTTTCTTACCTTTTCTTTTTTCTATCACATCTCACAAAACCTGCCCTGTAATTTTACCATATCAAGATCAAAGATGATAAAATTGATTGAAAATCCCTCTATGGTAGTAAAGTGCCGGCCTTTCGGACGATTGACCCTTTTGATGGACCTTAAAAGGGCTACTTAGCAGATTGGTCCTTTCATGTCATTGCGTTCATATGAAAAAGTTATTTAAAAAGCGAAATTAATAATGAAAATTGCTGTTTTCCATTTCGTTTCAGACTCGAAGGTAGATAGTTTGATTGGGTTCTAAGTTGAACCTTTTTGACAAGTCTCAACCCTCAGAGTAATGTTATAAGTTGATGTGATATTGATGATGAATAGTTTTTCTTTATTTTTACACGAATGCTCAAAAAATGGAGTGTAATGTTTTCAAGATTCATGTATGTATGTATATATTTGAGTTTCTTTATTCCACAATCTTTTAAATACCAGAACAGATTTAGACGTATGGGGTATCGTTAGAATCCTTACATCCCCCGAGTAACAGAATATCTGTTTTTTGATAAATTAAATACGGCTGCAGCAAGAAAAAATATGTTTTTCCTACGAATTTTACAATATGGGTATCAAAATGAAGGCCTAGATAAGCACATTCCAACAGTATATAATTTATTGCCATAAGTTCTTTTTTGGCAGGACATGCGTTTTATTTAGCTTTTAAGCTAGTTATTACATCAGCTCTACAGATATTATTTTACTTTGAAGTGAAGAGCGCTCAATTGTCGCGTGGCCGTCGCCACACCACGAGCGTGGGTTCATAACCAACAAACTGTGCAAAATGAGCATGTATTTTTGGTGAAAAACGTTTGAGTCCTTGGTAAGTCTTGAAGTAAGTACAAGAGACTGTATAGTAGAGTAACTATAGCAACAGTCAACAATTAAAATCCTAATTATCATTGAGTATAACAAAGCAACCTTTTCTCGGGGGAGCTTATAAAACTTTGCAGGCTGATTAAAAGTTTTTAACGAGACGAACCAATTATGACTCATCGGCCGCTATTAAAAGACCTCCACTGCAGCTTTCGTTATAAAAAATTGAATGGGTTTGTTTAAAACTCAGAGGTCACTTTAATTTGGTTTCATGAAAAGAGCGTCATCAACTCAAAAGGGAGGCGTGGCTTGTGATACTATAAAAATCAAAAGGATCAAAGTGTTCGCTCTATTTTGTTTTATTTTTAACATCACTATACGATGTTCACGTTTTTACACGACTACCCAAAAAAAGGAGTGTATTGTTCTTAGCATTCGTGTATGTATGTGAGTTTCTTTATTCCACCATGACTTTTAAATGCCTGAACAGATTTACACGTATGGGGTATCGTTAGAAGACTTACATCCCCCCGAGTAAAATAGGCTATATATTTTTTGAAAACATTCAATATGGCGGCAGTAAGGCACCATTTTCAAACTCGAAAAAAAAAACGTTTGGTATGGGTATCAAATTGAAGGTCTTGATAAAATATATAATTTATTGGAAAAAGCTTTTTTTTGGAAAGGCATGCGTGTTATTTTAGTTAAGCTATTTATTTCCCGTTTTATAAAACGAATTCATGATTAACACCGGCCACATACTATTCATAGTTTTTACTAAACTGCTAAAATTGACGGCGAAAACTGAAGTTGTGTAACATAAAAACTGACAGTTTTTCATACAAAACGTCAGTTACCGCCGTCAGTTATAATAATAACTGTTCAGTTAAAATTGACAGTAAATGAAACGCAGTAAATTTGCGACGTTGATTGACGTGATTCTTTAATGTAATACTTAAAGTTTTAGTCATATAAGACCATTTTTTAGTCATATTACACTGTTATAACATAGAGAGGTTGATTTTAAATAATATTTTGAGAGTGCAAGATGTTTTCTCGACCTAGTTCCTACACCTGCTAAATAAAAAATGGGAGTCGTCCTTAGTTTTCACCAAATTTTCAAATCGAAACTTTTTTTTAATTGCTTTATTTGTAATTTGATAAGAAGCTTCTTTAGCTGATAAATCTTTATTTGTATCTAATAAAGACGGAGAGCCCACCGTACTCAACGAAAACCATAACACCCCTTTTATGTAACTTCCATCTTCCAAACCGTTCCAGTAAATTTTATGAGCCTCAAAGAAATCGCTAGAACCCTCCACTTAAAAACAGTGCAATTTACAAAGGAAAATGACCATAAAATATAGAGTTGTAATGATGGAGTTTCGATTACGGATACAAAAAAATAAATACGAGCATGTATACGGATATTTTCTGAACACCGATATCCGAAGCTTTCGCAAAATTTCGGATAGCTGTGGTATAGTTTTATTATAGGGCCTTTATAAAAATCACATAATTTATTGAACCAAAAAACCGACTTTAAATCGTTTCACTGAAAAACTACTGCATTCATGCTATTTATATCAGATCCTGGATGGAGGTCTTTAAAAAGATCATCTAAATCGGCTAAGATAACTTGGAGGACAAACAATAGAAAACATATATTTTTTAAAGTGAATTTATAAAGTTCTTGTTGTTTTAATTAAAAAGGTACGTGAAAAAGTTGACACAATAATAGTACCTATAGAGTAAGCCGCCTAAAGGCCGAAACAAAAAATGTATCCGAAACTTTTGTTCCAGATTTGGGCTTTCCTTTTTTGAATTCCAATATTTTCGGTTACGGATAAAAAAGTCCTTGAAATCCCTTATAAAATAGTGCCAAGATGACCGCCCTTTGCCGGTGGCACATTGCCGTTTGTTATTCATAAAAGAAGGATATTTATGTGTTATCGTCAAAATATTTATTATTGTGTCCGGCAGCCCTTCAGCCCTTTGTGGAAGAAAAAATTCGAGGGTGTGAACGAAACATGCCCGAATAGATATGAACCAGTGCCATATCGTTAGAATTTATAAATAGAATTATTGCACAGTGCCACCCACTTAATTGTAGAACTGGAAAACCCGTAGGTATATTACTTTTATGTTTTGTGAGACTTTAAAAACAGCAAGTAGTTGTGAAATGTGTACCTAATTTAGCAAACACGCGTACTCTATTTAAGTTGGTGCCACTCTTGTGTTTTAAGTGCAGCGTCATTGATTCTTTGCCACAGATTATTTACTGATATGTTATCCCTTTTTAGTCATTACGGAACATCCCAGACTTTCAACAAACCATAATGCAAATATTTTGATATCCACATAAATTAAATGCAAACAAATGAAAGATCGTAAAGAAATCAGTATGTCAAGGGCTGGCATGTAACGCCTCCTGAACCACAAAAGGGCAAGTTAGGTTAATAACATTATTATATTCTGCACTCAAAACCTATCTCTCTTGCTTGCAACTTGAGTCTCAGAAGTGAAACAAAGATAAACATAGACAAAAGCTCGCGTTTAAAAATTTATATTCTATCGTTATCGATACTTTCCATCCCTACAGCAGCGTTATGAAATATGCGATTCCTTATAACTGAGAGGTCCTTTATGTATCCCACGGGGCACACTGGTCAAGTAGGTTATCACAAGCGGCCGTGGGCGAAATGAAAAATTTATGTCTCAATATACGGTTGGCGTTAGAATTTTGGATCGTGTCTTGCATTACTGGAACATCTCGAGGGAGCACAATGTTGAGGTTGGATTAAATTTTGTATTGATATAATGGAAGGCTTGAAAAGTTTGGACCATTGAAGTAAGCTTCTGATACTGAAGCGTCGCACATTTTACAACCAAGCACCTTAACTTAAGTCAGCAAAATATTCAAAAAGGTAAGTTTGGTGAACGGTTGAAGGCTACTGGACTGCCAAACCATATACTAATACTACTGCTACTGTCTGCCATTACAGACAGATAGCTCGCCCAAGTGTTCTAGCCCACTCTACGGACAGCAGCCTACCCAAAATTCTGGCGGAATCTTTTCGTAGAATTGCAATGCTAATTTGACGAGTCAATTAAATACTAGCATAATGCTCACCGAAGAGCCGAAGATCGGGCTCAATGGCGTTCATTAGGAGAGGCCTACGTCAAGCAGTGTACGAATATAGGCTGATATAACCACGCGTCGCATCGACTAGGCGTGGAAATTTAGACGGTGCTTTATAGCACTATACTGTATATACTGTTAAACTCAATACTCGTCGTTTGCTTCGCCGTACGCGGGTAGTAAAAAGCTGATCTTATTGTTATTTTACTACCCGAGTACAGCGAAGCAAACGACGAGTATTGAGTTTAACAGTTTACCTATATGGGTATTTGGATGTTCCACCATACCGTCGCCCCTATTAGACCGATTTTGACAAATGAGGTATCAATTGATTCGTCATTAGGTATAGTGTCATATGCTTTTCTTTAGTATAGTGTCATATTTTTTTATCCGATCATGACGAAGAAAAGGAAGGGTTATGTAAGTTTTCAAATTAAAAACTTGGTCCTCTTTTGAAAAGCGAGGTATTTATCAATCGATTCGTCTTCATCGCAAGAGTATCATAGGCTATTTTTTATCAAACCTCAGTCGGATTTAAGTTTTTGAAGTTAGGGCTTGTTAATTTTAGCTACCCATTTTAGTATCGTGCTCGAACGTTTCGTCTAGAGCAGTCTAGAGTTATATTCATACCTGCAGTATTTGATAAAAATCCAAACAGAGAAAGGATGGATGGATAGATTTCTCATTTAAATAACACATTTATTAAGATTGCTTTCTGAGATACCATTAATGTTATCATTACTTGTAAGTGGGAAGGCGACAGAAGAATTGCCAGTCATGGCTTAAACCAGTCATTCAGAGCTACCTAGTAAAGTAAGTTGTGTTAAAAATAAACTGTCTAGTGAATATTGTGAGGTCAAGTTAGAGTGGTAAGTATAATAAGGGAGCAAGTTGACATTTGACGTTGATTTACCATTGTCCTTCTCGATTTAGCTGACGTCATTCATAGCAGAAAGATGCAGGGAATATTCATAAATTGTTGTTTAGATTATTTTAGATTCCAAAATATTTCAAGAATGATTTGTTTCTCAGTCATGTTATTGCAATGACTAGGTAGAGTTGCAAAGTTTGTATACCCATGTTTTATGATAGTGTTTAAAAATACGATTAATGCTTTTTAAACTCAAAAAGTTAATCCTAATTATGGTATTTTTCTGAAATTAATTTTTTGTAGCATTTTTTTATTGAATGTCATGTTCTCGGCCAGTTCTTGTCACCTGTCACCAGCTGCAGAAAAGTATCAACCGAATTCTTCAAACATAATGAGTCGATTCAAATCGTACGGGCCCTGGGTGGTCTTAATCCTATATAATTTAATTAATATTGAATTCTTATCATTGTAACGAATATGTGAAGTTCAAGGATTGTAGTCTAAGGGAAAAGAGATTCTATAAACTTTCTCGTAAGGTTCAAAAATGTTCTCTTTGAAGATGTAAAGTTGACAAAAGAAATTGTCACGTCATTGAAGACGATCATGAGACGATACGCGTAGATTATGTTTGTAATGTTACATGTCGATAGCCGCTAGGTATTTATATACTCTTTGGCCGCTAGTAGTAATACTGTAGGTGTCTATCAATGCCGACAAAAAAGGAATGGTTTATTTTCACAAGATTTGTAATAGATTTATTTATTATTTTTGTAATTTATGGAATGCATGATTTTGTCCTTCTCAAACCGGAAGTTTTTGAACTACAATACACGTATACACGTTCTTGCATGAGTTCCTAAACAATTATGCAATTTGCAAGTGTACTGTCATACTGTTCTTCCTTCAAAATGCCTGGAAAATGAGACCCTATTCATGTTGCCACATTTACCCACATCCTCACGATTCACTTGAAGTAAATAAATTTCATTTTTCTTAAACCCAAACAAGAAATCATTCACTTTAAGGAGTTGCTCAACTATACCCTGTCACAGTAACATTTTCCACTTAATCTTTAACAACTCAGACCGGTTTACAAAAGTGCTTAATTTGGAAAAGTTCTAAAGGGTTGTGTACAAGGGTTGAAGTCAGAAGCAGGTGCGTCCATCGATCAACGTCTGTTTTGTGACAATTTGACGTATGAGACAATCTGGCTCATGCAAAACTGTGGGGCGACGTGTAGACTGCTTTTAGGGAAGGCTTACATGAAGATATTACGTATTTACGTATGTAATTCATTATTTACCTAACAAATATTTCAATGACAAACAATTTTTTATGAAAATACGAAATCCGTCATTTTTATGCCCTCCCAATTTTTTTTTTGTCGTAAGAGGTAGGGCTTCTGGTGTCAGTATTTGTCAGGTCACCCGAGTTCCGCTGACATGGCTTTAAGACTGCTATCAATCAATAACAGCCAGGCCCAACAGCTTAACTTGCCCTCCGAAGCACGAAGCGATGGAAAACTTCACATTACTTAGAAAAGTCATTGGTGCCTAGGACCGAACCCGGTATTGTTGGATTCTAAGTTGCACTATTGAACCGTCGCTCTTTCAAGTTAATTCATGTTGCATCATGATTGTACTAAAATATTATCAATTGGAGCACGAGGACGTGTAAGTACTCCATGCTTCACCCAGGTGGAGAACCTAGGTGGAGCACGGGTCCGTACCCAAAAATATTCATATAAATCGGTTCAGTCTGCCCGGATCCCTGGGCATACTGAACCGATTTCACTCATATCTATGAGTGAAAAAAACGAACAAAATACAGTCGAAATTGGGCGCTTTTATTGAGAAGTCGAATTTGGACATCGAGCAAACTTTTTTTGAAAAGAAAGTCAAGTACAATGCGATTCAAATAAGAATAGGATCGAAAATGGGCCATCTTGAACCTCGTTTGTCAATGACTTCAGATTTTTTAGTACATTGTGCAATAAAAATATCAAGGATGTAGGAACCAATAACTTTTTTGCTTAAATTATTTGAATAGGTTCAAATTTTCAATTCCTCTCAAACTGATGTGATTTACAAACAAATGGAACTGAAATATTTATGGAATTGATATAGCTACAATCAGGTATACCTCCATATAAATAATGATTTTCGAAAAGGCGATCTGAAACATGTCGCTTACTAAACGACTTAGTCAATTAATAAAATAAAATAAAAAAATACTCTATGACAAATCATTAGACCATTACTTCAGACCATTTATATGGGAGATACGGAGACATATTTGTTTACAAAACAACGAACGTGTTTTCTTTTTATGTTCAAATACACAACGGAGGTTGGTAACAACACTAATGAGGATGATTATGGCATCGCCGCAATATCTATTGCGTGAACTTAGTGAATCGATTACAGAAGTCCTAATGCAACCAGATGCCATTTTCATTATATTAGTATGAAAATCTTATTGTAACTGGTTGCACTGGCTTCTGTATTAAGGCTACTGAATCAACGTGAAGATCGATTACTGAATTGATTAATGGTGTAAAACATGAAAATAATGTTAATACTGGTATATCGATACAACCCTTTTCTTTTTATTTTAACATAATAGGTATTACTACTGTTTGGTTTTAGTGGTAACGCTATTTTTACTTAGTTTTCAGTGTGAAGTTAGTCACGAATCCAATCCTATTCCTAATTGAATCGCATTGTAAGTAACATTATCGAAAAATCTTAAACATGGACGTACACAAATTAATATCCTCTTCAAAGCATTACTACCTATATTTTATTAGATACTATCATTATTATTTTTGAAAATGGGGTTTTTACCCCAGAAAAAAATGGGGTTTTTTTTTATCGCTCAATAACAAATTCCACGCCATGTCAGCCAACGCCATTTTCACTTTGTCAATTTACATCGTAAATAGATGCGTGGTGTCATGTCGGGGCTCGATCAAAATTTCAAATAGACCCAAAGTGAATTTTTAGGGGTCCCTTCACAAACGGCTGAGAAAATTGATGCTGTCAAAGGAGCTTCATTCAATTTGTGGCTTATTAATCAACTAGGAGGGTGCCAATTACTTGCTTAAATGGGCATGCTCCTTTATTTACTTAATAAATTGGGGAAGTTTAAAGTGTTTTTGGGGGATTGGTTTTGAATTGACTTTTAAGTCTTGTGAATGATGTTGAACAAAACAAGTGTGGTTATTAGAAGGATGAGATTTACATTATGAATTTACTGTTTTTTTTATGTTATCTCATATCTCCTGATCGGACTACCTGATTTAGATTTCTGATTTCTATTTCTTTTTAATTATTTTTTTGTTTCGGAAAGGGTAGTCCCAAACAAATGTCATTAATATGTGTTCAAAGATTTTTAAGTACCCACCCATATCCATTTGACTTCGTTTTTGGTATTAATAATACTTTAATTAATACAAAAAATATATTGATACGTTAATAATTTATCTCTGTGCTAAAATGGCTGCTACTATTTTGATGAAAAATAGCAGCTAAAGCTCTATCTGTGTTAAGAGGAACACTCTAAAGGCTCTATTGTTATAATAGGAGGTTATTTGTTATGTGTTGAGACGCCAAAATAAAACACTTCTATTACAATTTGATCGGTAACCCAAGACAGACCATGTGACTAATTCCAATTTAAAAACGCGGGATCCGTTGCCAAACGAAAGTCCAACGAAAAAACCTTATTCGATTCCCATAATCGAAATGTCATCAAATTGCGTCGAAGCCAATCCGTCCGATTGGGGTATCATTACGTATAATCACGGTCCAAACTATACGTATTGTCATCGTATCGAATTATGCAACCGATGTCGATTCGAACCGATTCGATTACTGGCGACAGATGTCTTCGGACGTGACGAATTTTGACTAAACGACTGATCGAAACAACCTAAAAACCTTGACGGTGTTTAAACAAGAATCAGCTTTAGTTCTATGGTATTGGATTGGAAATGTGTTGGTGGAGAGAAGTAGTGTTTTCGTATTAGTAATCAGCCGGTTCGACCGCAAATTGTTGTCCCTCGATCAGACGTTGCCAGGAAATTACAATTTCGATTTTTATTTCACGAGTTTGCGTAGTATACACGGAATTTTCAGACTCACGTGAATTCCATGTTAGTTATTTAGAATGTTTTTATTTTGAAAATTCATAATTTTATTATTGTGTTTTTTCCATAAATTCTGGACACAATTGGACAAAAGTAAAACACTCAACTAAAATTCTTACTATGAATTTCTTAGCAAATTCTTTGCTGCTATCTAGTGACATGACTATCCTACAATTTTACACAGTAAGTTTTCCTATATATTTTCCTTTATTAATTTTAATATTTAACAGATTATAAGACTAGATGTCACTGCATAAATTGAAGATACTATTTTTTTACCGACATAAAAAGAATGTTCTCAAGTTTATGTGTATGTATGTATAATATTATTCAAAATGCGTAGTATTCATTAATGTTAGTCTATATGGGTGTCTAAGCATATGTACCAAATTTCATGTATGTACGTATGTAATGATGTCAAAAATGCTTAATATTCATATATATTCGTGTTACTGTATGAGTGTCTGAACAATTATAACAAATTTCGTGTTTGTGTATATTTTTACCTATGTATTTTTGTCCACGTATTTCTAGAAAACTACAAATCTCATTGCAATAATCATTTCTGTAATAGTTTAGTATCTTATAACCTAGGGAATAGTTTCAGTTTTATCAAAATTGGTTCAGTAGTTTAAAATATATGGACTGTTAACTGTTTCCATTATGGCTTTTTTCTTAGCGAATGGAATAAGTACTTTATTTTATTAGGCCTACATTAACGAAACTAAAAAGTAAGAAATAAAAACTAATTTAAAAAAACTAAACCGACTTCAATTATTTGTAGTCATTCGTTCAGTTCATTTGAAGTGAACTTAAAAGAACTAAATAATTTAATTTTTTGGTGTATGTGCCAAGTAACCAAGTAAGTGCCTACTTACTTACTTTAGTCGGTGTGCGCTTAGCGATACCTCAAAAACCTCAAACATGAATTATTTCTTTCTCTCAAATTTTATACAATTTGAAGTCGTTTTTTTTTATATTACTTATTTTCACATTAGGTAAGTGAAAAAATAGTAGTAGACTTTTCTAAAGCATTCAAAAATAGTAGTAGACTTTTCTAAAGCATTCAAAAATAGTAGTAGACTTTTCTAAAGCATTCAAAAATATAGATGCAGGTGGTATAATAAATATGTTAAGATTGTATAGTAAAGCTTCATCTGTTATTTAACCGTTGCCTGGTCTATGTATTGTTTTTGTGAATGTCATCCTGAGCAATGAAGGCCACGCCGCAAACGATCGCGGTTCCCTTTGTATTTAGCCGTTGGAAGTTTGCTCCAATGCATAGGTGATAGCAAAAACGCCTGCTTAGCGAAAACACACTTTTTTTTTTAATTATATATGTTAAGCAGGTGCTATCTGATAAATCATAGATTTGGGAGGCGTTATCTTTCAGACAAGAAGTTAAACAACATTAGCCTTGTTTGGTTGGTTAGTTCGAAATACTACCAATAGATGGAGTTACCGTCCCCATACTAGGTTCAAGAAACTAGTGGAAAAATTTGGATGGCGATGCATAGGTCACGGTAGCCGAATTGGTAGAGGCATGTGCTGCGCAGAGGGACACAGTATGCGAGTTCAAATCTAGTCCGTGATAAAAATATTTAAAAAAAACAAAAAACATACACATGAAAAACTGAAAAAAAAAACCGGAAAACAAAAAAAAAACAGAATTGTAGGCAAGCCGGGGTCCCAGCTGAATTAAGTGGCCATCACCACCTAGGAATATCTGCACACCCCATTTGTATTTTTTCTAGATTTGGCCACGCATGTCGAACGGAGAAATTACTGCAGTATTGTGGTTGTTACTATAAATGTAATTTGACCTCTAGGTAATTAATTTGTTACAGGATAACAGAAATGTACTACGTATATCCATCTTATAAGTTATCTGTTAACCAGTTTTTATTAAAATCTAGTTAGAAATAAAAATTGAATAAATTTTAGGTGCTCTTTGGTACTTAGTCAAATACAGACGCAAAAACTCGTTTTTCATATAAATTATACAACAATAGTCGACGTAGAAAAAACATACGCAAATACTGTATTTTTCTTCATAGATACAAAGAGCTTCGTTTTAGTCAAAAAAATATGTACTTAGTCTCAATGTTATTTATCCCGAAGCGTATGACTTGCGTCACTCTTATTATTACATCGTCAACTCGTGTGGTATTGGTTCCAATGTGGTTCCGATAGTAATATACATTTTCTTTTATATATCCTTATTGCATTTATTTTGATTGTCACAAACAACCATCTTACTAGTCTATATACTTTAGATTACAACAATTATAACAAAGATTTTTTAATGCCAATTTGAAAGTTTTGAATTTCACATCTCACCTTGAAGAATAATAAATACACTTTTTATTTCATCTGTCCGACGATGACATGCAATAGCTACCTCACCCCAAAAATACTTAACAATAACAGTCAACCATCCGCCATTCGACCACCATCATTCATCGATACATTGTTGCACCGGATGTCACATCACTATCTGAGGCTTAATACCATACTGTCCTTTGTCCCCCGCCGAAAAAAAGGAAAAATATTTAAAAAAGCAGACACAAATGTATCATAGATTTTGAAATATCATCGGGGGATATATTTCATCTTGTCATAACACGGTGGGTCAAAGGAGCGGATCAGAACTTGATAAATTGCAGTTCAAATTTGGTATAATGTCTTTTTCACTATTCACCCGCAGTGTAGACTTGGTGAAGTGATGACGTAACAGGATCTCAATTTTGATGGGGGTCTTGAGTAATGTAGCTATTTTATCTGCTGGAGATAGGTTGGATGAAATATTAATACTTGAGTGACTAGGACTCTCTGTTAATATTGTGGAATCCTTTTTCGGGTTCCGTACGTACGAAAATAATAAGAAACCCTTATTGGATCGCTCGTGTGTGTGTCTGTCTGTCTGTCCGTCCGTCTGATACAGCCAATTTGCTCAGAATCTACTGGACCGATTAATTTGAATCATCACTCATTTGAATTTTTGCGACCCAAACACGGATATGTCACGTAAATAAATTAGTTTTGAATATGGAGGTCCATAGTTAAATTAAGAATAGTTAAATTAGAAAATAAATGAAAAGTTTTGAAACTGTGCAGTGTGCCGTGTGACATATCACATGAAAGAGTCACAACAAAATAAGGGTTTCTATTTTCTTTTTACAATTTTGAAATTAATAGTTTTAAAGTTAATTAAGAAAATACTTGAAACTGTACATTATCCGAAAATACAGTCTAAAATTTCAAAAATAAACATATAGTAGTTCTTTTCTCCATAGATTACAGGAAAATCAATAAGAATCTATTGAGTCTATGATAATATTTTTTTATGATGCTTAAATAACATGGTAAATATCTCAATATTATACATCTTACGGAACCCTCTGTCCACGCAAACCCAACTCGCACTTTCATATTACATAACAGTTTGGTATTAATAATTAGTGATACTCACGAGCAATAAAATGTTGACTAAGTAAATTACATAACACGCTAGAATTATAAATCAGAGAAGTGTGGCCACTGTCGTTAACGGGCCAATCTGAGCTTAGTTTAAAAATGAATACTCTCTTAGCGAGCGGAAAACTTCGTATGCGCCCAATCACAGAATCTATCTATCTATACTATAATAAAACTGTAACTGGGCTAAATCTGTACATTAAATATTTTTTGAAAATTATAATTGAGATTAACTTCAAAATCGATATAGAGTGCAAAAAGGATATTTTTTTAATTTTTGTCTGTCTGTCTGTCTCTTTGAACACGCATCACGCTGAAACTACCAGATGGATTTTGATGCAACTTGGCACAATCATAGCTTATGTTATGGATTAACATTTAGAATACTTTTTATCCCGAAAAAATCATGAGTTCCCGCAGGATAGGGGTTATAAGTTGTATAAAAGAACACCTATTACGCTGAAACTACTGGTCAGAGTTTGATGTAACTTGGCACAGTCAAAGTACATATTATGTATTAAAATTATGGATTCTTTTTATCCCCAAAAATATAGGGTTCCTGCGGGATAGGTATTCAAAGTTATGATAATTTAAATGTAATATAAATAAAACATTAAAAGGGTATCATAATTTCGACGCTCTCGCCACTATACTGTCTGGTTTAGCGGGAGCATTTCTGCCTGTCAACCCAGACGTGCGTGGATCGAACTCACTACTTATTGAAATGTTTTGTTCCATATTTTTATGCATTTACATATTTTATGCGTTATTTTTACAATTTCAATGCTTTTTTTTCCTGAATTAAACCGTCAAATTGTTACAACAAAATAGGTCACAATAATTCAAATTCAGATAATTTAGAAAAAACTCAAAAACAGAAAAGAATTCTGTCAATTTAATTTGTTTTTTTTACTTTGTAAATTTGTGAGTTTTACCTGAAGTGCATGTTTAAAAAAGAAATAAATTATCATACATAATTGACATTCCCTCATAAAAAAGCGACCTCTTGCGGCAGTTTTTATTGTTAACTAAACTGCTTACTTTTTTACATTTTTAACCCCCGAACAAAGAGACGGGTGTTATAAGTTTAGGGTGTGTATCACTGTGTGAGTGGGTGTGAGGGTGTGTCTGTTTGTGACATCCTCATAAAAAACCTCCCAAACGAATGAACCGATTTTGATGCGGTTTTTTATGTTTGAAACTGATGTGATCGAGATGGTTCTTAACTATATGGGGTGGGGGGTGAGGGGGGGGGGGGGGGGGGGGGTGAGAAGGGGTGGGGGGTGAGAAGGGGGGTGAGAAGGGGGGTGAGAAGGGGGGTTGAGAAGAGGGGGGAGTTTCGAGGAAAAGGGGGTGAGAATCGTACCTTTCAAACGAATCGACCAATTTAGCTGCGATTTTTTATGTTTCAAAGCTGAGGTAAGCTATAATAAGGGGGGAGGGAGGGGAGGGGAATATGATGAAGTTCATAGCTCCCAAATGAATGGACCAAATTTGATGCCGTTTTTTATGTTTTAAAGAGGATGTGATTGAGATGGTTCATCATGTTCCTTTGCTATATGGGAGAGGGAGGGGGGGGGGAGTTGAAAAAAGGGGGGGTGAGAATCGTATCTTTCAAACGAATGGACCAATTTAACTGCGGGTTTTTATGTTTTTAAAGCTGAGGTAAACAAGATGGTTCTTAGCTATAATGGGGCTTTATACTCGCTACGCTTCGCTCGCTCCCATGTGTGTCGCGTGTGTGTGTGTGTGTGTGTGTGTGTGTGTGTGTGTGTGTGTGTGTGTGTGTGTGTTTTTGTGTGTATATGTTTGTTGCTCCTTCGCACTCAACTCTGATGACTCGGATTTGGATGAAATTTGGCAATGTTTGCAGCGAAATTACTGGCAATGAGACCTAAAAAAACAATGACCCTGGGCGGCGCAAGATTTTGTTACCAAAGTTCTGGGTGGTACTGCATTTGTTATGGGAAAGCGACAGGCTTACCATCAGCTAGCGGTCTGCACGTCTCAACCCTCGCTTTAATAAAGATAAAAGTAGAGCCACAGAATAACTAATAGCGAAGAGCGACGTAAAAAAAATTGACTAAATTATGAAAAACAATTGAATCATTTAACACTACCATCTTTATAGAGAAAGCATTTCATTTTCATGTTTCATTTATTTTAAAAAAAGCAAGGTATTTCTGGAAAATATCCTTTATCCTGTCATCTATTCGTTTCTTATCCTGTACTCGGTTGCTAATGGAACCCTTGACAAATGATGTGACTAATGACATGAAACGGAATAGTTATTAAACTGAGATTACTTGCGTAATGAAGGAAGTTTTGGGTGGTCATGTCTGTTATATTAATAAGTAGCTGTGCCGCGACTTCGCACGCGTGGTCATTCTCCAGGTTAAAAGTACTCTATGTGCTATTCCAAGACCTAAAATACCAATATACAATACCAACATATGATCAAAATTTCTTCAGCCGTCATAAAGTTTTTTATCTATTGCTTGGTTTCTAGTAATTGGATTGAGATACCAATTATACCAGTTTTTAAGTTAAGCCCTAAGCTATCAATAGTGAAAACCGTGTTGCAATCGGTTTAGTAGTTTTTACGTGATATGCGAACAAATAAACATCAGACAGACATGTTTTAAATAAATGATATATTCTTGTTCAGTAGCTTATTTAAGAATCCTAGATCATTTATTTTTTTAACTTATTTGTAGTCTTTATCGTACTTATTTCTTTATTTATAATAAGTTTAAATATTTATTACTTAAAAATTAACATAACTTTGTACCCCTATCCCGCAAGTATCCTTTATTTTTTCGGGATATATTGTATACTGAATTTTAACCCATCATACTAACTATGACTGTGTCTAGTTGCATCAAAATTCATCCAGTAATTTCAGCATGATACGTTTTCTTTTAAATAATAATCATCAATATCCTGCGGGAACCCTTTAATTTTTTGCGAAAAGTTTCCAATGTCCTACCTTGTAGTATAAACTCAAATCATACCAAGTTTCAATTGAATTCATTCATTAGTTTCGGCGCGATGCACGGTCAAGGTACAGTCTTTATCGTACTTATTACTTTATTATGAGTATAGATATTTATTACTTCAAAATTAACATAATTTTGGTCACCTGGTCACTCGCAAGAATCCTTTATTTTTTCAGGATAAAAAGTATGCTTAATTTCAACCCATCACCCAGTTCCCTGCGGGAACTCTTTAATAAGGGATATTGGTTGAAAGTTATTGGTATTGTTAGGATATTGGATACTTTTCATCCCAAAACATATTGGATACATTTCATCCTGAAACTAAACTATGTTTCGGGATGAAAAGTATCCAATATCCTACCTCGTAGTATGTACTCAAATCATACCAAGTTTCAGTTAAATTAATTTAGTAGTTTTGGCGCGATGCGCGATTAAGATACAGACAGATAGCCAAAAAATATTGTTTTGGCTTTAGAACAAAACAAAGAAAAGCATCAAAAAAATATTACGAAAGTCTTCAATATACAGAATTTGGATCCCTATCCCGCAGGAAAACTTTATTTTTTCAGGATAAGTATCCACAATTCTCCCCCATCATATATACAATGAATGTGCCAAGTTGCATCAAAATCCATCCAGTAGTTTCAGCGTGATATGTGTTCCTTTAAATAACTTTCAATTCATATCCTGCGGGGATCCTATAATTTTTCAGGATGAAAAGTATCCTACGTCCTACCTCGTAGGATGAACTCAAATAAGGGCAAGTTTCATTTGAATTCACTTAGTAGTTTTGGGATGATTCGCGGCCAAAATACAGACAGACAGACAGAAAGATAGGCAAAAAAAAGTTTTTGCCTCAGTATCGAGTTTAGAACAGCCTCCAATTATTTTTTTACAAAATGACTTCAATTTACACAATTATAATTAATGTAATAATAAGTATAATTATAAGTTAATTATAAGTAGGTATTATAAGTTAATTATAAGTATAGATAAATAAACTGCACCAGCGTGTCGAGATATGGCCCATACTCACTTCAGAGAAAATGTCTGAAACCTGTAATGTTAAGACCCGACGAAGAACTAAATTCGGGACGTCGATAATTACGATACTAAAATGGAGTTGGGCAGGACATATAGCCAGACGAAGTGACGACAAGTGGAGTATGATGGTAACCGAGTGTGGCCGAGACAGGAACAGCGCAGCGTTGGTCGTCCAGCAACAAGATGGGTGGATGAAAATATTGTAAAGATCACGGGTCGAATCTAAATCTTCCGATTGGCACATGACTGTGGCGAATGGCGTGCTAAAAGAAATGCCTCTTCCCAGCAGTGGGACGTTAAAGGCTGTGGATTGATTTATTCTCCTGATGCAATTTATTGCGTAAATTGAAGCACTACTTGGGTAAAAAAAATGTGTTGTAGTCTTAAAACTTCATAACGTTGGCTGTTGTTGGATTTGACTAGGAATTTAGGTATTTGATGAAAATTGTAATTATCATGTCAAGTTATCGTTTTTGCAGCGCAGACGTGAGAAAAACGTCGTCTGCATGGGTTTTCCATATTAGCTCTCCATTTTATCGTATTACAGATTCATACCTACCACACGGCACTACCTACGCGGTGTTCTTCACCAATATAACAAATCCCATAGACAAATTAAAAATATATAATTTGAAATCACCTGCTCTAAAATGGCCCTTACATTTATAGGGATGATGTTGTAGTTTTCAGAAGGATTGTCGTTTTTAATTAAGGTTTGTGGAATGACGATAGCAAGACGGTGGTAATGATCGAGACACGGCTGCTTTGACGGCAGTTATGATAATTTTTATAAAAGCCACCGCTTTGATTCATTGTCATTTGCGGAGCGATAAATATGGAGTAGGATTATTTTCAAACTTCGCTTACGCTGAGTATGATCTCTTAAATGATTTACCTCTTCGATATGGCTGGAATTTCTGATTTACATTTTTTTTTAATAATCAACTATAAAAAGTACAATCAGCTTTACCTTCATACTCCAGTCAAATAAGCCAAAAACAAGGGTCAATCTAGGAATGACACAAATATGCCAAAAACAAGAGTCGACCTCAGAATGAGACAAATAAGCCAAAAAAAAGGGTCAACCTCGCTATGAGACAAATAAGCCAAAAATAATGGTCAACCTCGGAATGCGACATATAAGCCAAAAACAAGGGTCAACCTCGATATGAGACAAATAAGCCAAAAACCAACCTAAGAATGAGACAAATAAACCAAAAACAAGGGCAACCTCGGAATGTGACAAAATAAGCTGAAAACTTGTATAAACCTTTATTTTGGCATTCTAAAAGTTGTCTCAAAAGTCTCATAAAATCTCGTGTCTGAGTCTTAAGTTAAGTTATTCAAAGCCAAAGGACGCAAAAATCGTTTGTTTGCAAATATTTCGGTTTTCATGACTCCAATTATGTTGACATTATAGAACATAAAATTTGCAACACATTTTGTTCCTAATATTTTTCATACGATTTACCGTTTACTAAATAGAGCGTGGAGAACGCAAGCGCTCAGTCATACTTACTGTAATGCATACTGTATTTACGGTTGAACTTGAATTACAGTATGTATCATGGAACATGCTTAAATAATCTAATTATGGCTGCAATGACTAGTCAAAATACTGGCGATTACCTAAAAGTTTTATGGTTAGTTTTTATTAATAGCAGTCATTTTATGTAACATTATTATAAAAATACAAAAACTCGACTGCGAACTAAATTATTGAATACGAGCTGACCGCCCACAAAAATAATCACACTAATATTATAAAGGCGAAAGTTTGTATGAGTGCAAAGGTGTGTCTGTGGGTGTGTGTTTGTGTGTGTGTGTGTGTGTGTATGTATGTTGGTTACTTCTTCACGTTTAAACGGCTAAACGGATTTGGATAAAATTTTGTATGGAGGTAGCTTATATTCTGGATTATTACAAAAGCTTCTTTTTATTCCGTAAAAATGCACGGTTCCTGAGGGACGCGGGTGAAACCGCGGGACGCAGCTAGTATTGATATCAATTTAATGTTTCTTTTTTAAATAGGTACATATTTTACTTTACTTTAATAGTTGCAAATGAAACATTAGACAAAAGTATAATACATTAACATGAATAATCAACAAACAAACAAACATACAATACAACCAAACACACAACCCTCCGTGCAGTCGAGCAAAAAACAAAAGACCATTATATTCATATGGGACTTAGGCAGTAAGATAGCAGATAGTGTAACGAAATCCAGGAATCAAAGCAAAGCTCATTTATAAATGTCGTGAATGCTAACCATATCAATTATAAATTTCATAAACTGAGCAAGTTCTTACATAAGTGTGATTTCCTATCTTAGACTTTATACTATAAAGTTTTCTGATTTGTGTCTCCAATCGCAATCTTCCAATTTTCCTGTTAACAATGTACAATATCAAAGAAGCAGTCTCCACACTATCACGCGGCGGCGGCAGGGCGGGCGGCAGACGAGTGACAGAACCCATACGATGACTTGCAGCCGATCGACTATGATGTATGTTCTCCGTTGGTAATGAGCACCAGGATCTGTAAGGGTATGTGAGGCTTTACATCTGTATATTGAAATAACCTCGTGTTCTGTGGTTTGTCTGGAAGTTTTACCCTGTCTCCAAGATCTTTGCATTTATATAAAACTAGCTGCGCACCGCGGTTTTATCCGCGTGAGGGATGATGTTGATGATGATGAAAAGTAAGTGTTATTCCAGTGTATAAGCTATCTCAAATCCAAACAAAATCCATTCAGCTGTTTGAGCGTAAAATATGATGATTATGATGATGTTGAATCCTTCCTTTGTGTTATTCTAGGGTATCAACTATTTCCATTCCAAATTTCATCAAAATCCATTTAGCTGTTATCGCGTGTAATTTCCTCAAACAAACAAATAAATAGACAACGTTTCACTTTTATATATTGGTGTGGATAATTCCGAACTTAATAATAAACATTTCCTGTTATCTACGTGTATGTCTCTTTTCTTATATACGTATTGGTACAATGGTGGACGTCGTCGGACCGCTAAAACTGTTATATTTCTAGTTGTTAAATTCCTGAACCCGTCGCGCATATTGTGTACTAAAATCAACTGTTGTTTCATTCATAAAAGGATCGCTTGGCTCTAAGACCATCCATGTTTTATTGATCCAAACTCTGATTAAGTAGAGATAAAATGCTGTGAGATTCAGTAAAATACTATTTTAACAGTATCATTTTAAAAAAACACATAAACATATAATGTATTTTGAACTAAAAACACGCAATGAGTAGCGAAAGAAGCAGCCAAATTATCTTAAAAGTATCAACAGTAAAATCACAATCATGATCTCAATTTCAAGTGTCATTTCCCTCACCCGCAATCAAAAACAGATCCGTATTTTCGGAAACCACATTGTCATCATATAAATGTTGTAGGGGAGGTTTCATGAAATATGTATCTGTTATCGCCAAAACACACAACTCACTGTTGTGATTGTGGGTTTAGAGGAAAGTAAAATGTCGTGGATGGATTCACTGGATTGCTCTTAAACAGTTTTATCTTATGTCATTTTACATTTTGTACTGAGAATTCGCCTGGGAGTCTGGGGAAGTACCACACCTTTGTCAGTTATTCAACTGCCAAGCAGTAGTGTGTAAACATAGGACGAGTGCAGAGTGCAGAACGAGCAACATTTTTTACCAAAGTTCTGCGTGGCACTGCAACTGTTACGCAGGCATAATACTTTCCCCATGAGGCGAGCGAACTGCGACCGAAAAATAAAGTATTTTTTTAATCCGCGTTGCCTCTATCGCAACGCTTTAGTGATAGTGATATTGAAAATCGGATTGAAACCAAGATAGATAATAGCACTAGGTAATGTGGATGCCAAAGCTTAACTTAAGTGTAAAGTATGTTATGATATGAATCAGATTTGGCTGTCAACAGACCTATATTTTTTGGTGGAGTTGCTCTGACTATTCGCCATAGAGTATGCCAAAGCGTGGACAATGATGGCGACGGCGACTCTATGAAAAGTACTAAGCCGGACCTTACGTTAGCTTAGGCTTAGGCCAAAAACAATGATAACATCTTAATGTCTTCGGTACATTAGGTATCGAACCACCACCACCACCGGCAATATGGCAATTGGGAAGAGACACAAAGTACATAAAAAAACTGTTATCCACACCAGTATATAAAATGGAAACGTTGTCTGTTTATTTGTTTGTTTGTTTGTTTGGGGAGCTTTCAAGCGATAACGGCTGGTTGGGTTTTGATGAAATTTGGAATGGAGATAGCTTATACCCTAGAATAACACAAAGGATACTTTTCATCATCATCATCATCATCATCGTCATCATCATCATCTTTACGTTCAAACAGCTGAACGGATTTTGTTCCATCTCCAACAAGCATGATCCATTTAGCAGCAGTTTTCTTTAGTAATAACCTTTTTTTAGAAATCTTAGATATTGAACGATTGAACAAAGCCTTCTGTGATACAGTTTGAACAATAGTTACTATATTCTTGATGGTAGCACGTAGCCCTGTAATGTACTTTGTAGTAGCACCTAAGCTTCAGAAGCTGGCATGGGAAACACAATGCCTTTTAACGCGCATTATGTAGGCGATGGCCGATAGTGGATCTCATGGTACCAGCTTCCATTTAGAAGTTCATTAGGTCCTAGCTCTGATGTTTGATAGATCGATGAAAAGGTGTAGAGAGGCGGATGAAATATTAACACATTAAAAATGGAAAAGCATTTTAGTATTTTTTTCCATTTCTTTCACTTTTTTATTTTTTATTGGATACTCCGGAGATGTTATTGTTTATGCTCTACATGAAACAAAGTAAAAAAAAGAGTTATTTATTCGTTAACCAAATTGTAATAATATATTATACATTCGTAGTTCAGTACGAGCCAAATTTTAACCCCCGAACTCGAAAAGAGGAAGGTGTTATAAGACTTTAAGGGTGTGTATACGTATGTCTGTCTATGTCTGTAGCATCGTAACTCCCAAACGAATAGACCGATTTTGACAGATAGTTCTTAGCTGTAATAGAGAGGGGGAGGGGGGAGGGAATAGAATTGTAGGTCCTATTTTGAACCTATTTTGATGCTATTTTTTTTTCTGTTTGAAAGCTGATGTGATAGAGATGGTTCTTAGCTATAATAGGAGAGGGGTCGGGATCGTAGCTCCCAAACGAAAGGACAGTTTTTTTTTAAATCTGATATGATTGAGATGCTTCTTAGCTACAAGGGGGTAGGGGTGGGTGGTGGGTTTACTTAAATGTTTAATTTGTGCTTGTTTTTTTTATAAACATTTTATCATATTTATTCCCGTCGCGTTTGTTGCTTGTTACTTGTTTCATTCACACGTGCAATTTACGCGTCTCAGTAAGTTCGAACTAAAATAATATTGCATCAACTTGTAATTTGCATTATATTTATAATTGCAAAAATCATCTGCGGCAAGAGGCTACTTCAATTATTGTTCGTTGTGTCCATTTGTGCCTTCAGTCATCATCATTATCCACATACTGCGTAGATGTTTATTTACTCATTTTCACAGTCTAATCTGATAGCAGGTAATGATTCCCCTGGTTGTACAACGGATACTTTGAAGTTAATTCACTTCACAACAACATCGCAGCTTAAATTTATTTATGTCATCTCCACGTCATTTCTTGTTCCAAGTCCAGTTTCCCATTAGTAGCCAGCACCCTCGCGATTGACGATTCAGTCTTTTGTGGTCAATTTTTTTCCACGCCTTTCGTTAATGGAGATTTCTCCGATACGAGCGCCGTGTGTCAAACACGCGCCTGCGCCGCCGACGCGCATAATGTCAAATCACTACGATCAAAAGATGCGCCGGAGTCCAAAAAACGACGCGTCAAACTCGAGAGTGTCCTGTCAATACGTTGGCTCGATTATTGAAAATTTGAAGTGCTCGTTGGAGGAAAAGGTTGAAAAGTTTATGTTGTGGCTTTAGTGGGAATTCAGAGGTTTGACAGGTTTGCTAATTAATGTTTTTTTTAGATTTAATCAAATGTAGGTACAAAATCTGACGTTGCACTTGACGACAATTATTTTTGTCTCATTTGTTTTTTTGAAAATAGGATTCGAAAATCGCTACAATTATTTATTTTGATTAGAGAAACATGCAAATAAAATACTTTTAATTAAAAATTTAATACTAGAAGTGGCTTTAGAGGGATTTCACTACAAAAAAAGGGTTATTTTTATACGCTTTATATTAGCTTCACTTGTATGTTTGTATGTTTGTAACCGACTCCTTTGGACGCTATTTTGACCCACTTTAAACGGTCAGATTTCATTCAAATTTTGCACACCTGTCAAAGACCGTTCACAATGAAATAATTCGAAAAAAAAACACGCTTTATATAGAAAACAAAACTAAAAAATAGAAAATAATTTTAATAGTGTAAATAAGAAAAAAAATTTTTTTTCTTATTTACACTATTAAAATTATTTTCTATTTTTTTGTATTTTTTTTCTTATTTACACTATTAAAATTATTTTCTATTTTTTAGTTTTGTTTTCTATATAAAGCGTGTTTTTTAGTTTTTTTAAACTATTATTTTTACGTTATGTTCTCGTAAAACATCGGCAACAGAGACTATAACATTACTGAAGATTATTGTATTTTTATTGTTATTTGTGGTGCCCATAATTTGTTTACGCTAAATTAATCTTAAAGCCGTGTTTTTTTAAAATTATTATCATTTCTTTTAGACACTTTAGTCAAGTTTATATAGGTTTAAGTAATTGAGGGTGACAACTATTACATCAGAAAATGACTCACCCACATATTTCCAACAAATCCAAAACACATCTTTTATGCAAAATTAGAACTTAATTCGACCAGACTATGACCATGACCTGACCAGAGACTGGCACCACTTCATTCGACCTCTAAGGTGAACCTGCGATCATGTTCCTTTCCTAGTCAAAACTTTCCACTCCCAAATTACTACTTGAACGGTACCAAGTACCTCAAATTTACCGAAACGATGTCAATGTTCGGATGACATTATGATTTATGTTTGATTCCGAGAATTGCGAGCCAAATTGATTTGATTTACCTTTACATGTTTAGTCATTATTTAAAAGGTGACTTGTCATCTTGTTGTCATTTGGTTTGGAAAGGTTATTTCTATTAATTTTTTCCCTGTCCTTAGATATGACATACTAGCTGCGCTACGCGGTTTCATCAGCGTGGATTATAATGATGGGTGATGATGATGAAAGTAGTATTTGTATTAATCCAAGATAAAAGCAATACTGGTACCAAATTTCATCCAAATTCGTTCAGTCGTTTGAGCGTAAAGGAGTAACAAACATTCAAAACCCACTTCAAAAGATAGATTGCGCTCATCAGTTTTTATGTATTTTATGACGTTTCGTAACAACTGTCAGTTCTAATGCATAGAGTTCTGCATCGCGCATACGAAGTTTTCCGCTCGATAAGAGAGTATTCATTTTTAAAACTCTAAGCTCTGATTGGCCTGCTCTGATTTACGACAGTGGCTAAACTTTTCTGATTTATAATATTAGTGTGATTAGTGTGATATAATGATCATGATGTGTGACCAGAATATTTCCTGAAGTAATAAACATGATTTAGTATTTTTAAACAATCGGTTAGGTACTTAGTATTAGTAAAAATTGATAACACTTGGTCATAACAGAGATTCTCAGAGGCCCTTGGGTGGCCTGCCAAACTCTGACACCAAAGGTCGGCACATCGTTTGACTTATCCACATACGAATCAACTTAAGATACGGGATCTTCTATGTTAAATTGTGTCGCGTAGACTTTCTGTTCCTAATATGTATATAAAAACATCCTACATCCTCAAAGGAATATTGAAAAATACACCGATGGCTCGGATTGTTCATAGCTAATCAACTCGAAATAAAAATGGAATAGCTATGCTTGAAATGTAGACTAATGTAGAAAATGTAGGCTAAGAACTCAATAAGTTTCTTTTGCATTAGGTTCTTTAATAAATTTAGGCAGACTGTAGGAGAGCTCAATAGCTTATTTGTAATACCAATGAAAAATAATATGAAACAAGTTTTAATAAATGTAGATTTATATTCCCTTGAGGAATTATAGTTATCTCCTTTCTTCTTTTCAGCCTTTATCAACCCACTGAGAAGCCTCCTCTCCACTGATAAGTATATAGGTATAAAGATTACTAAATAAAATATATATATATATATATATTCGGGACAATTCCACACCAATTACCTAGCCCCAAACTAGGATACCCTGTGCTATGGGCACTAGATAACGGATAAACATACATAAATACGAATATCAACATCCATGACTCAGAAACAAACATTTCTGCTCATCACACAAATGATTGCACCTTGCAAGATTCGAACCCGCGACTATTTGATTTCGTTCCTAGGGTTACTAGCCACTAGAACAACCAGCTTAATCTTATATTTTGTTATGTAATTTGATTGTGAATGTATTACAATAGTCAGAATGTTTTTATTACCCGAGTACGGCGAAACAAGGGAAGGGTAATGAGTTTAGCAGTCTATGTATGTATGTATGTATGAAGGTAAGTGGATGTTCCACCATAGCGTCTTATTGGTCCGATTTTGACAAGTGAGGTTCAATTGATTCGTCTTCAGGTAGGTCATAGACAATATATATTCTTTTACCTGACTACTATGAAGCAAAGGAAGGGTTATGTGTTCAAACTAAAAACTTGATCAGATTTTGACAAGCCAGGTATTAATCGATTCGTCTTCATCGTAAGAGTGTCATAAGCTATTTTTTACCCGACCGTATGTCAGGTTTTAGTTTTTGAAAATGAAATGAACTGAAGGAACATTATTAAAAGAAGTATTTTCGGGATGGGCACCGGGTGTAACAGTGGCTATGAGTGTAATTGTACACAATTTTCACAATGTTGACTGTCTCACCTAAAATACAACCGACCCGATCGATACCCGTCATCGATATGCAAACGGGAACCACGTCGACACCTCCGCTTTATGAATAATCGAAACGCGCGAACACCCGCCCCCGGCTGTGTGTTCTACTAACTATGAATAGTGCAGCGAGTGCGTGTGAACTGCACCACTGAGTTGATAAAACCGCTATAAAATAAAAGGAATCCCGCTAGGTAGAATTATTATTCTACCTAGCAGTCCAGGGCCCCAATTCTACTAAAACAATTCTAATGAAAATTGACAAAAAAATCGCTTTTACCTACCTCTTAAAGGTAGTAGAAGCGAAAAATTTGTGTTTTATTTTAATTTTGATGGTTTCTTCTATGAAATATTTTATATAAATATTATATTCTACCACCTTTTAAGAGGTAAAAGCGAAAATTTTGCGAAAATTGTTGACAATTGTCATTAAAATTATTTTAGTAGAATTGGGGCCCTGTCATGGTGAAACTTAGAACGGGATATCACAGTTAAATGCGTATACAAAATTTCGTATCTGTGCTGCTTACCGTTGAGGAGTTCCTTAGTCAGGACCCAACCCTGAGTGTAGCAACCATGTCATGGTAAAACTTAAATCCGCCTATCATAATTAAATGCGTACACAAAATTTCGTGTCTGTCCTGTTGACCGTTGAAGTGTTGCTTTATCTGGAGGTAATCCTGGATGTCAATTCAGGTCATGCTTACCATAAAAAAGTTGGATTTGAATTTTTTGCATGTTCAGCTTGCAAGATTGGCAAAAACATAGAAACATTGCAAGTTAAATAAAAGCTTTTAAAAATGATATACCTTAAAGAACATAGGCGGAATGTTATGCGATAAATCTTGCAGTGTCTTGACAGATCATTTCTACAGAACTTAAGTAATTATTTATCTACGTTTTTTCAACATAGCCTGTAAGCTAGAAAAACCCAGGTTAACAAATCAATTTAAAAGATCATAAAATTGTAACTTCATTGGCCTTGTTGCCAGCCCAACGGGTGAAAAATATCTAAAATACAATGACGTTTCCGGTTTGGACGTCAACATTGTCAACACAGTATACTTCCCACCCAGTTTTTTAAACCAAAGGAGGTTGAATTACGCTTTCTTTCCACCCGGTTTTTTCAACCAAAGGAGGTTGAATTAAGCTTACTGGCGTTAAATCTTTTAACAGTAAGCGTAATTCAACCTCCTTGCGATAAACAGAATAATAATATAGACTGTGCTATAGACTAAATGGTATGTCAATATAAAACCTCTATACAAAACATACTCGTAGCAAAGGGAATACAATGCACTATATTTTAAGGAGGAAGGTAGGTATGTTAATTTATTTAATTGTTTTGCACAAAAATAGTGTAGGTACAAGGAAGGACTTAATGCTAAACAGCATTATCTACCAGTCATCCAGGTCGTAAAGGAATAATAATAGTACATATTAGGGCGTGTTGGTTAAAGTATTGAACAATAAATACGAAAGAAACAAAGGTTTGAGTAAATAAAATATTTAGTGTAAGGAATTGTTGCTAAATATTTGTGCTAATATGACACAACTGTTTCCCTGCATAGTGAAACAGCAGCAACATAACTAAACATATTGTTTTGTAATCTCGGCAGGCAGTAACAGATTAAAAATAATTCTTATGTAAAAGCCTAGTCTGTTATACTAGATAGGTAATTGAATAGGTAGGTACCTACAATATCTTGAAACATTATATTTATCACGCATAAGTACTTACTTGCCTACCTAATTAAGCGGATAAAATAATTAAAATCTCTAAGACTTGTTTCAAAGGTCATTAACAGTAATATAACCTACAAAACTTTGAAGCCTATTAACAATTATTCCTGACCTCCCCAAAAATAAAACTTAGACTAACAATGCTGATGATGCTGAATTACTAGCGATATTTTTTGTCTAAAGACGCCGTGAATTTGACTGACATAAAAGTATGTAGGGAGTTCGCCATTGTTCTTTAAATTTAAGCGTGAAGTTCCAGCGTAGCAGTATTACAGGAAGCAATTCAAAGCTTTGGACTTTGCTCTGTATTGCAATGTTAACTGTGACATTCCATCAGCGTCATCATCATCTTCAGCCCGAACTCATCCAGTGCTGGATGTTGGCCTCTCTTTATGAACGCCATTGAGCCAGATCTTTGGCTATCCTCATTCAGTTGCTGTCAGCCGCCTTTCGTAAGTCGTCACTCCACTTCGCCGGTAAAAATACAACTTTCCTGACTCAGCCTAGAAGTCTAATTGAAACTAGAAAATGAAAGCGCAAATTATTGAAGAAATTTAAAATTGGGGATGCAGCGATACATTTAAGTTAATCATTTCAATGTGAATTGTTGCTATAAGAATGGCCATTGACAAGCCACGAAGATAGGTGCAAAGATGATGAAAAAAGGAAGTCTACGGTACATACTAACATTTCAAAAGTCTGATAAATTTAACTTATTTCTTTATGGTTTTAGTGCACACTATAACTACATCAGATAAAATATCTACTTATTACAGTCCGTCCGACCGTCTTATTACATAGTCATACATAAAACAAGATGTGAATACCCCGAAGCTAATCTATTCAAGAGTTATTAAACGCTGATATCTCCCATTTGGCACTGTCCAAACGTGACGTACTAATATAAAAGTAATAGTAATTTGAAGCAAGGTCTCTCTTTGATCCAGTAATAAAGACGTCTGCTTTAATTTTGATGGATGTTCCTTGTGATAATTGAGCCAGAATGGAATGCGATTTGTTTTGATTGCTTTGGAACTGCTGTATATACTGTAGTATGTGGAAAGTGGGATGACAGATTGCATGGTGTTCGATTCCTTACGGACAACATTTAAGGCCAAGCTCTCTTTGGCATGTAGATGTGTCAAAAAAAGGAGCAAGCAAAATTTAACCTTATCACTTCTATACAATATTAATATTTTTAGGTTTGTTAAGGATACATGTTTTTAAAAAGTTTCATTTAACACCCACATTAACCCTCTTCGGGGATAATTTCGCTTTTTATCCTACAGATTCAATGGTGATGAACAGGAGATGTCTATAGACATCTCCTGTCCAAATTTCAAGTAGTAATACAGTACTTGATAATAAACAATCAAAAATGCAACATTATAATCTACAGCTCAACCTTATTTTTAAATATCTTTAAAGCTGAAAATTCAAGGACTTATCAAGTAACACACACTCAGTCAGAGCTTGCTGGTGTATTAATAAATTTTAAATACTCAATGGTTATTAACTAACTATGACCAGAAAGATGAGCTCATTACCTTACTAAGATAGGGTATTGAGCTCTTTCGATCAACCTCATAAGTAATGTCCATACACATTCACAGACACACAAACATACACGGAAGTGAGTATGTTTCAAAACTCTCATTAAAATATATGCATACTTCCACACATATTACACATACACTCCCCTCTTTTGAATGTTTAAATTCATATCATCGCATAATTTAAATTTAGGTTCCATCAAAAGAATTGTATCAAATTGGAATAGTAGCCTAGTTTGGGGGCCAATAATTTACATGGTTTGAAACTACATAAATAAATAAATGATTCAAATTCTCATTCTAAGAGAAAACCTGAATCTTAGCAACGAACCACGTACGAATACTTAGGACAACTAAAAGCTCAACCTTTCTGCCCAGAAGAACTGCCCATTGTCTACCCAAAAGACATCAATTCTACAACTAATACGACTATTATGACCGGGGCCTCACTGGCTCTTCAGATTGCTAATATTTTTAGTTTGATATCTGGGAAATCTGGATGACATTGGTTCTGTGTTGGGCTGATCATCTCAAGTTTGAAATCAAACTAATCTTAACCTTTATTAGCTCTTTCTATCTTAAGGAGTTCATAAGTACATTCCGTATCGTCTATACTAGAACTTTTACAGTTATTATTACGCATATATGGACGCTGCTTCCCAATTCAGAATATTTATAGGAAGTTAAATGGCTTCATGCTTAAGGTGTCACCACACCCTTCGAACATACATAAACAACTATAACTGAGTAAGCATACGGTACATGTCGTCGAGTACCTCAGCTAATAACCATTTACCCGCACGCCGGAGGGCAGGCGCGCGCGCATCTGATTGATGCGTTTATAATTATCGCAAGCTTTTGCGCTTTTTGCGTGAGAAAATATCATTTGCATGCTTTAATGCTCCGAGTACTCACGAAACTCCTCGGTGTTTATGGTGTAGGGTGTAGTTATTTTTTTAATTTATGCTTGTATATAATGTCACGCCAGAATTGCGGCGGAATTAAACCCATTCCATTGCTCTGATAAATAAGCTATCAGTGATCTTAATCTATTAGGTTTCAAATTACCTACCTTTATGTAATTTACTTTTTTCTTCCATCAATTACGCGTATTAAAATAAATCTTTGCACGTTTTTTTATTTCGTATATTAATATATTTTTGCTTTTGCAACGGATAAATTCCGTCTTATGTTAAACAAGATGTAATTTTGTGGTAGTCTTTTTGTCTTAGGTCCACAACTCGCATGCGCTAAGCTAATGCACAAATCAAATCACAAACTTTAATAGATATTATAAATTGAACTTAATTTCCCAACAAATCAATTCAATCCAGCTACCGTCAAAGCTATTCAAAGAATGCCCATGTCGCAAAGAAGGCGCGAGGCGTGACATTTGTGTCGACGGAAATGTCAAAGCAATTTCCAATCGATTCCATCGTGAACGGTTGCATTTGGAAGGAAGGTCGAAGTTACTGGGTTTGCTGTTGATTTGTTGCTTAATATAGGGCTTTGCTTGCTTAAATAATTGTCGGATATGAAAATCAATTTTATTTTAACTATGATTAGAGATTGGATTAGAGTACACAATTCTTTAAGAGACAGTTAAATCACTGGGAAATTACGTTAACATCAGGAATAAAAAGGAGATCAACTCTACGTTTTAGCAGCAAAGCTTGAATAACTTTTTATACGGTACTCCGATTAAAACAATGCCAATGTGATAACATATCAGATATTCTGTGACCGCCACCTCAAAGGCCCGCATCAAAGATAGCTTGATTGTAAAGATTTCACCATGACCCATCTCTCAATGACACCTCACGATCACGAGACAAAAGAACAAAGCTGGCCCATTATGTTACACAACTGTGATTTTGAAATAGTGATGAGCGCGTAAGACGGTAGACTGTCTTGGTCTTGAATTTTACTGAACTCTAGAGTTGTAAACTGAAATCGTTAGAACGACTTGCCTCTGGAGCAAGCTTTTATATGGGGGATCAAACGATAATTTGTGTGCCTAGCAGTTTAACGGCACTGGATTCGTCTTCGGCCGCACCAAATAACTTTAATATGTCTATTAGATTTGCCATCGTGCTTTAGTCCTGGCATAATTCAACTTTGTCCTTTTCTTTGTGCCTTATGCTCCCATTCCAATAAATGTTAAATACTAGGCCGAGAAAAACAAAATAAGCCTTGCGCGTGGAAATTAGGACAAGAAGCATTTCGCTTAAATTAGAACAATTCATCATGGTTTTTCATTTCATATTGATATGGCCAGCTGTTTTTTTAGTCTAACGTATTAATTTACTAGAAAAAATGAGAATATAATTTATCGACGTGAAGGAGCTAGGCAATTTTTATTTGTAATTTAGTGAAAGCTATTTAGTTTTTCATAGACGTAACAATCTATTTAATCAATATGAAATGTTTTTTAAAGTATTGATTACAGTCTTGTTGCTACTGTTCCTCATTTTTCCCCTCCCTACTTTATATTCACGCACTGTGAGCTACATAATGACATGTACTGATACGTCCGTACTCTAATGGCGATCAGCCAAATTGCTCTGACCACCTTTCACATCTACCATTTTATAACTACAATTAACACAAGGTAAAATATATGTTATTTCTTCAGCGTTACGGTTCACTTGGACAGTGTTAATAAAGTTGCTTGGATCTAAATCTTAGTGGATCACCACGCCTCCTGTGCGACAAAACGGAGACAGTTTCTTGCTACTAATTTGATAGATGCACACTTCAAAATAGAATTTAATTTCAAAGGCTTTGAGTTGAGTTTTCTTTGTAAGTTTAATACATTACAGACGACACGTATGTTGACATTATCTACGGTGATTTCAGTACTGTTATTTAAATTACTTCCTTGTAAGTGTATAATATTAGTTTTTATGAATAGGTAGATAATTTTAGGGTTCCGTACATCCGAATGAAAAAAGGAATCTTTATATAATCACTCGTGTGTCTGTTTGTTTGTCTGTCCGACTTATAGCCAATTTGATTTGAATCTACTACCGATTAGTAAGTTAAAAAAAATATACTCATATAAATTTAGGAACTAGCCACTTACGTAAATAATATTCAAAAAGTAGTTTTTAGTTACATTTGAAAATGGAACACTTTGGCTGTATTGGTATATAAAACGAACGTGAGCGTGATTTATTTGCACACCAACAACTGCCTCTATTGTATAGTCATGTGTCTCAATATAGCCTACGGTTGCCTGGAAGAGATCGCTGCTTAGCGATAAGGCCGCCGATTGTACTATATATTTAAGTTTATTTTAGTTTGTAAGTGTTTCATTTGGTGCAATAAATTGTTATCTATCTATCTATCTATATATAGATATATTACGACTATCACTCTGTGTTCGCGTCGTGCCCTCGGTGCGCAAACTCCTGAGGATGGACGTCGTTAAGGCGGGCTTCTAGTACATTTGAAGGTTTTTGAACCTCTGTAAATCAACATAAAAATGTAAAATTTATTATGAAAAAAATATGATTTATTAAATTTAAATATACACTCTAGAAATTGTAAAACATAAAAACGTGATTGAGAATTGTTGGATTGATAAAAAAAAGATGACTCTAAATTGGTATTTACAAAGTGTCCTGTTAAGAGATACTATCATAAAGCCATGTGAAAGTTATTCCAATAGACGAGTCCGAACACCGGTCGAATTGTTCGACGAAATAACTCGTGAGTGACATTCGTGACATATCTATATATATTTTGGCTGTAGTTTGCAGTTTGTTTCATCTGACTATTGCCTGTTTTAATATTGTTGGGTCATTTTAAAATTTGCGTGTCTACATGGATTTAACTCGTGTTGTATGATTTTCTACGATTTTTAGTGTAATTTGACACCTCAGCGGAGCCCTTTTTGGATTCAAACTTCTTTTTGCGATAAAGCATCATGCAAGATGACTATTTAATTTTATAGCTGGTTTGCAGAATTCAAGCGCGGTCGTGCCAATCCACGTGACGAATTTCGTGATGGTCCCCGTCTACAGCCTTGAACAACAAAAACAATGATGCTGTGCGCCAGATGATCGAAAAAAATTGGCATGACCTACCATGAGATTTGGGCATCCTTAGACATAGGCACGAGTCAAACACAATCAATCCTACACAAACACTTGGGTGTGAAAAAGCTATGCTCGCGTGGATCCTGCAAAATTTGACTAAGGCTCAAAAAAAGGACCGCGTCAATTGATGCAATGCCATGCTTACCAGATTCAATGAAGGGCGTCAAATTTGGTGTGGGTCATAGCAACAAACAACATGGTGATGACACATGGATTTATTGCTACGATCCCTAAACAAAGCAGCAATCGAGAGTATGGGTCTTTCAAGATGAGCCGAAATTAAAAAAGGTGGCGCGCGTGCAAAGTGCATCTAAGCGGATGATTGCTTTTTTTTAAATAAAACTGGACACTTGGCTACTGTTGCTTAGGAGAATCGTCGTACCGTGAGTAGTGATTGGTACACGATCATTTGTTGGCTGGAAGTTCTTGACGAACTCCGTAAAAATAACCGTAAACGCCATATCATCTTGCACCATGACAATGTCAGTTCTCACACGGCTAGGCAGGCAAACGAATTTTCGAAAGTAAAAAACGTACAACCTATGAGCTACCCTGCATAAAGTCCCAACCTGGCACGTTGTGACCTTTTTCTGTTTCCAAAAATTAAGAATCAATTACGCGGTCAACGATTTTCATCACCAGAAGAGGCTGTCGAAGAGTATGAAAAATATGTTTCCGAGGTTTACGGAGGAGTGGCATAAATGTTTTCAAATTGGTTTATTCGTATGAAAAAGTGCATTTACGCTAGCCGAGAATATTTTGGGAAACAATAAATTCATTTTTGACCATACATAGGATTTTTTTTCTCATTTATTCCGGAATTTTCCAGTGCCCCACTTATAACGCAAATAACATAATTTTGAACATGGGAATTAGAAAATTAAAAAAAAATATAATTGCAGACTGTTCAAATTAAACTTGGCACAATTTGAGGTCATAACTACGAGGTAGGACATAGGATACTTTTCATCCCGAAAAATTAAAGGCTTCCCGCAAGAAAGGGGTTGAAAGATTTTGATGAGAACACGTATCACGCTGAAACTACTGGACGTATTTTGATGCAGTTTAACACAGTTATAGTTTATATGATGATTTAAAATTGAGGATACTTTTTATCCCGAAAATATAAAGAGTTCCTGTGGGATAGGGGTAAATTCTGTAAGTTAAATAAATTTAGTAATTTATTTTTGGAGTCTGTTTTATATTCGGTGCTGAAGCCAAAACTGTTTTATTTTTCTTCTTTTTCTGTCGGTCTGTCTGTCCGTCTGTCTGTATCTTGGCATATCATGAAGCCGAAACTACTCAATGAATTCAAGTGAAAGGTGGTATGATTTGAGTTCATACTTCGAGATAGGACATTAGATACTTTTCATCCCGAAAAATTTAAGGCTTCTCGCAGAATAGGTGTGGAAAGGTATTTAAAAGAACACGTATCACGCTAAAACTACTAGACGGATTTTGATGCAAGTTGGCACAGTCAAAGTTTATATAATGGGTAAAAAATAGCATGCTTTTTATCCCGAAAATATAAAGATTCCTGCGGGATAGGGGTCCAAATTCTGTACATTGAAAAACTACTGAACCGATTGCTATGTGGTTTTCAGTGTATGATAGTTTAAAGTTTGACTTAAAGACTGGTGTAATATGTATCTCAATTTGGCTATTAGAAGCCGAGCAATTGATAAAAATATTTTAGACTGCTGAAGAAATTTTGATCAAATGTTGGTATATTTGTATTTTAGGTCCTGAAATAGCACATTATGGTACTTTTAATCTAAAGTAATGACCACGCGTGCGAAGCAGCGTGTACAGCTAGTATCAAATAAAAAGCCTTATTGTGAAGCAATATATTTATAAATTTTAAAGTCAAAAGTTTTTTTATGTAAATAGATGAAAATTTACCATAATCTTCAAAACTACAGAGCCTAAAATTTGAAAAAAAAATACAGAAAATAATTATTTACTTATAGATTACAGGAAAACCTATAGAAGTTCATGGTCTTTAAATAACACGGTAAATCTCTAAATATTGTGAGATAATTAATATATTCATCGTATGGAACCCTCTCCACGCGACTTTAACTCCCACATGAACGGTTTTTTTTTTCGAAATTAACTGTAGTAACTGGAACGATGTAAGTACTAAGCTCACTTTTTATGTATATGGTAAACAGAGATAGCTGTCAATTTAATTTCAAGTAGACTGGTATTTATTTTTCCTAATTTCAATAAATACCTTAACCACCATTCACGCAATTGATTTATAATGTTTGTATCTGAACACTAAACTGAATAATGGTTTTAGATTAGGTACTTACATGTTCTTATAACTTAGTGGAGTTGGAGCCTTGTTGAACGGATGTGCATGTGCTAGCAAATACTTTCCATATCATAATACTTTCGCACTAATTTTTAGTTAATTAATTATTGAGACATATATTAAAGCCAAGTCCATGAGTTATAGGTGCATTTACTGTTAAGGTAGTTGTTAGTTTGTCCTTTACCACTGTTTTTTTTTTTGTGAACGATGTATACGCCTATAAAAGGTGCACATATCGGAATCAAATATTATGTTTCTTAGTCTAATTTAAATATGTACACTGTTGGCGTATCATAAATAAATAAATAAACACTTGTATCCTTAGTAAAATGTATTATAAGGCTGACGATAGTATAATTACATGGAACAAAATTCAAACACATTGAAGTTCTATGACACAACTAGACGTTTATGTCATTTTACGATATGAGCGTATTACTAGTAGGTTTCTCTTTTATTTACTTTTCTCCATAATAAAATTTTGCTAGATGGACCTTCTGTTAAGGAACCCCAACAGCACGTGTCTAATCTAATGATATTTCATTAGATGAAGACTGGGCAAGCTTTGGGAATGTCTATGTCCCATGTTCATCATCAAAAGTAATTCAAAACATCTAACCGACAAAAAGACGGACATACGTAACGTACGGTGGGTATGTAATCATAAGAATTATAATAATTGTCTAAGAGGCGCGCGGGGCGGGGCCACGTGACAATCACGCGGGGACCTAATGAACGGGTGCGCGTGCGCCGGTACAGGTGGGGCTTAGTGAAGGGAAATAGAGCTAGCGATGTTAGAATAGATTTGCTTCAATTCTGTTGTCATGTAGCTATACCTCGATATTAAATCTTTTAATATGGTGGTATATCTACATGGAGGTGAACCGTGACATACCTACTAACTGATAGGCAAAGCACAGCGTAAACCGGTGAACAAAGAGATTAGAAATTTGAAGTAAATGTTAAGAAGTGATTTTTTGAAGGTATTTTTTTAGTTTTTTTATTAACTGACCTCACTCGATGTTCTCATCCAATCTTAAAATCGGCGCAACTAGTATTTTTTAGACAAAGGGAGATGAAAAATTTAAGTGGTTTTTAATTTCCGTATTTGTTACCTCCGTTTTTTTACCTTTTTTTACCTAAGGCTTCAGCCTTTGAATGTGTAAGTCACATAGCGAAACAAAATTTGTTTATAAATTTGTATTAATTGTTAGAAAAAAGCACTAAAATAATAATAAAATCAAATTTAAAAAATAAAAAGGCTACAGATGCACGGCTTCCATTGATTGTATTGATTTTTTAGTTGGTTTGATTGTGTTAGTGGGCTCGAGAGCCACAGCTGTTTTATGCAAACATTATAGTGGTAGTTGTATTAAGTAGAAGTTAGTTAAAGGGGTTAGCTAAAAGTTTCAACATAATATGATCGATATCAATATGACAATCTCTTTTCCCGTCACTGTGCAGGTCTCGCACGGTGTCGAGTCACGCATTCATTATCAGTGTCGCTGTATCTCGGCGGTAGACCGCCATTACTCTTGATCCATCTTCACCTTGGGACAGTTATTTCTTTATTTTGAATTCTATAGGTTGAATATAATTAGCTTCCACGTCTCGATACAATTACTGTTCATTTTTACATAAAAGGAAAGATCAGTTTTGCTGTAACTACCAATAGATGATTTAGAAACTGAGGGAAAAAATTAGACGGTGATGTAGTGGTCACTGTAGCTGAATTGGTTAAAGGCATGGATGGATGATGCGGGTTCAAATCACGAATCTGATCCAATTTTTTTATCTTTAGAAAATTATGTTGCTCTCATGAAAAGCAGTCTTTTTACTGTTGTCAAATTTATCTATTTGACAAGACCTATCTAAATTCACATTAGGTAAAGCTGAGGTACAAGAAACTGCTCGAGTAACGTTAATAATTCGTTTTCTATAATTCTCAAAACGTCCGGGACACCTCGAGCAGCTAGATTGTGCTGCAGTCTAGTTGGCTAATCATGCAAGTTACTTCATTGTGAACAACTGCATATAGGCATATACCTATCCCAAAGTGGTTAGGAAAATAGTTGTTGTTCTTCGACAAACTGTGACTCGAGGTCGGTAATACCTCATTTGACATACTTGGTAAAAAAAAATGCCATATAAAGTGGCAAAAAATAGGCCACCATTGACATTAAATACAACCCGCTTCGACGGCACTGAAGTATTTAGAGAAGGTCATATGACAGCACATTTACATTGACTGAATGTAAACAACCATAAGACAGGTGACACTAACTACAAATCAGATTCACTGAAACCAATCACCAGTAATACATAAAAACAACCAATGATAGAAACCAAACATTCCAACTCATCATCCACACCAGCCAGCTCAAAATGACATTCATTTATTTTTTAAGGACCCCATAAAACAACATTACGACTTGAGCACTATACTTACACACTGTTCATTCCCAATTATTGGTCATAACGGCGAGTTCGATTCTGACGATAATTATAAGTGGGAACCTAAACATAGGTGGGAACTGGCAACATAAATAACGCGTGTGTTTTGTCTTCTATTTGGTGGCCTGGCTAATTTGATGTCGCAGGTTCGATGGAGTGAAGTAATTTTGTTTTGTGGTCTTGTCTTGAGAGTAATTTTTGTAAAGAACATAGGCGGAATTGAATGCGGTAAATCTTGCAGTGTCTTGAAATATCATTTCTACAGAACTTAAGTAATTATTTTTCTACGTTTTTTCAACATTGCCTGTAAGCTAGAAAAACCCAGGTTAACAATTCAATTTAAAAAAACATGAAATTGTAACTTCATTTCCTTGCTACAATGTTTAACTGGCCTTGTTGCCTGCCCAACGGGTGAAAAAAATAATATAATACAATGACATTTCCGGTTTGGACGTCAAAATTGTCAACACAGTATACTTCCGACCCAGTTTTTTATACCAAAGGAGATTGAATTACGCTTTCTTCCCACCCGGTTTTTTAAACCAAAGGAGGTTGAATTAAGCTTACTGGCTTTAAATCTTTTAACAGTAAGCGTAATTCGACCTCCTTACGATAAACAGAATAATAATATAGACTGTGCTGTAGACAAAATGGTACGTCAATATAAAACCTCTATACAAAAAATTATACTTGTAGCAAAGGGCATTATAGTTTAGGGAGAAAGTGTAAAGAATTATTGTTATAATAGGGTATGTTAATTTATTTAATTGTTTTGCACAAAAATAGTGTAGGTACAAGGAAGGACTTAATGCTAAACAGCTTTATCTACCAGTATACAGGTCGTGAAAGAAATAATAGTACATAGGGCGTGTTAGTTAAAGTATTGAACAATAAATACGAAAGAAACAAAGGTTTCTGTAAATAAAAGTTGAAAAACATTTGTGCTAATATGGGACTGTTTCCCTGCATAGTGAAACAGCAGCAACATATCTAAATATATTGTTTTGTAATCTCGGCAGGCAGTAACAGATTAAAAATAATTCTTATTCAAAAGCCTAGTCTGTTACACTAGAATAGGTAATTGAAAAGGTCTAGGTACCTACAATTTCATCTTGAAACATTATATTTATCACACATATGTACTTACTTGCCTACCTAAGCGGATAAAATAATTAAAATCTCTGGAAATGATGCTGAATTACTAGCGATATTTTTTGTCTAAAGACGCCGAGAATTTGACTGACATAAACGTATGTATGGGAGTTCGCCATTGTTCTTTGCTTGACTTGTTGTGGTCCCGTTTGAAAAGCTAATAAGATAATAGTGGCTCTAGACTAGTGGCTCTGTGAGCTGTAGATCTCGCGAGCACAAGTTTTTTTATAAACAATATATCGGTGCACAGTAGCGCCATTTAGTCATCTTATTGTAAAACTAACATTATTAGCCAAGGTGCTCCATCAATCCCTAATTAGTAGGTAAAGGGCTGATTCCACTGGAAGAAACCAAGAAGTGAGCAGTTTATTGCATTTTGAGGAGCTATCCTGCTCATCACGCTGAAGATCCTCATTAGATCTTTACCAAATTTTTATGAGATTTTTATGATTTTTAAAGTTACTTTACTTTACCTTTCAAATAAAAAAACCCATAGAAATCGGATCTAATAAGGCGGAGATATTAAGAAGTCCCCAATTTACCCTTTTTTTAGGGGGAAATACCCTCCCAATTAAAAATCCCCCGAAGACTAAAAAATTGTAATAATTCGTTATACCTGTATACCAGTTTCGTCTAGATCTGTGACCTATAGAGAAATGCGACCTATAGAGGAGAAAGCCGGACATTCGGACATACGAAAGAATTTTAGCCCAAGCTGAAACGGAGACGCTTTGCTCGCCCTTCGCAATCGCTCGGTCAAAAACAGTTTTCAAAATAAAGCTTATTTGCAGTAGCCATGTCATGGTGAAACTTAGAACGGGCTATCACAATTACAATTAAATTCATGTACATAATTTCGTGTGTGTGCTGTTAACCGTTAAGGAGTTCCGTAGTCAAGACCTAACCTCCAGTGCAGCAAGCATGTCATGGTAAAACTTAAAAGCGGCTATCATAATTAAATGCTTACACAATATTTCGTATTTGTGCTGTTGACCTCTGAAGAGTTCCTCTATCTGGAGCTAATCCAAGGATAAGCATGACCGGAATCAACATACACATGTCGATTCAGGTCATGCTAACCATAAAAAAATATTGTCCTCGGAAAGAACCAACATATAAAAATTCAACTCCGTAGGATAAGAGGAAGTGGTTCTAATTCAGCTTGCAAGATTTGACCTAAACACACATAATTATGTTTTTACATAATCTAATTAATAATGCATAGATTAGATATTAGACTCTTTGGGCATGGACCGCATAAATTAGGTGCAACGCACACAATTTTGCTTCCTCGACCTTAGTCACAATCGGAGTGCCGTTTATGTAGCAAGTGTTAGCGCTATAGTATGCGTCAGTGATGTACAATACATGAAGCACGACGACGCGACAGTGAGAATGTATGTAGCTGTGTCGGTGTGTTTTCCTGTAGCTGTAGTTACAGTCTAGTTTATGTTTACGTGACATTATAAAAACGTGTCTTATCTTCCCCCTAGATCTATGGCTACTATACCACAATTTAATGAGTTACTAAGAACAGAAAACAGTACAGGATCTTGACATGGTATTAACTAAATTACTTTGTTCAATTTGACAATTAAAGACATATTTTGTTTATAGGCCTTTCATAGGATTGCTTTTGACCGCTATGTTGCCTGATGGTAGGCGAAGATTCGGTCTACAATGTTGTTAGCACGGGCATCCGTGAGCGATGTAATCCATGACTTTTGTTGTTTTACATTTCGCTGGCTGCATCAAACGCTTGATAGCTGACTTTGTTTGTACTTAAGGACGTTTTTTTAACAAATTACAAGAAAGGAATAAACAAGCACCAAATGTAGAACCGATAATCGTTGGGGTAGACGAGTTCTCGAGTGAAGACCACGTTTAGGTAAACGTAGTGTAGGGCACCCTGTGGTTAGGTGGAGTGACTACCTACGAAAAGCGGTTGGAGGAGAATGGATGAGAGGAGCTGAAGACCGAGCTCAGTGGCGTGCATTAGGAGAGGCCTACGTCCAGCAGTGGACAGATAGGCTGCTGACGATGATGATGATGAAAAGTAGATTAGGAAATTAATCTTAAAACCACGTTTTCGGTAAGTGCTGGGAATTTTTAGTTGCAATATTCCACCCGGAACGACAGACAGAAAGACAAACAAGAAAGTGACTTAATAAATACGTGGTAATAAATCATTTAAAGTAACTCTCAATTACAAATGAAAAAATACCAGAAGTTTCTCTAAGCCAATTCTTATTATGACTTTTCTAATCCGAGTCTTAGGGTGGATTCGACCAAACTGGAGTAAGTTTTTACTCGAGAGTAACAACTGCTTATTCTAGAGTTAGGTGATTTTGCAAATTGCTAACTACTAACCCAAGATAAGGTAGCTTATATACGAGTAAATATTTACACGGCCGTAAGAGTAAGCGCGGAGTAAGAGGTTAAACTGAGAGTATTTTAATGGCGGCCGCTAGATGAACAGCTGTTTCCGTGTCATTTTGTGCCGAACCGAAAGTACTTAGCAGCTCTTTCTAATTTGATGTTTGTTGTGATAGCGTTTTTTTTCAAACTATGCAACAATAACGAAATATGATTGACGACAGTTACGAAGAATACATTCCAAGGCGTCCACGATGGATAAGAGAAAGGAATAATTACTTCGATGACTACTCGTATTATGACCGTGATTTTGCCATATGGTATCGATTGTCCAATAAAGCGAGTCCCCCCCCCCCCCCCCCCTCTCCCCATTATAGCTAAGAAGCATCTCGATCACATCAGTTTTTAAACATAAAACACTTCATTAATATAACTGCACTATGGGCACTAGATAACGGATAAACATACATATGAATATTATAACATCCATGTCTCGGAAACAAACATTTCTGCTCATCACACAAATGATTGCACCTTGCAGGATTCGAACCCACGACCGTTTGATTACGTACCTAGGATCACTAGCCACGAGACCAACCGGTCGTCATTAAAATCGGTCGATTCGTTTGGGAACTACAATCCTCACTCCCATTACCCCCCCTCCCCCCCCCTCATTCCCCCTTCCCCTCCCCTTCCTTCCCCCTCCTCCCCCCTCCCCCTTAATGGTTAAGAACTATCTCGTTTACCTCAGGCTACAATAAAAAACCCCAGCTAAATCGTTCCATTCATTCGAAAGCTACGATTCGCACCGCCCCTCCTTCTATCCCTCCATTATAGCTATGAACCATCTCGTTTGCCCCAGCTTTCAAACATAAAAAACCACAGCTAAATCGGTCCATTCGTTAGGAAGCTACAATTTTCACCCCCCTTTCTCACCTCAGATCTGGCACAAAATTTTATATTATTGGACTATAATTCTGTAATTACGGCTCGCTTTTTTTATATTTGACAATTAAAAAATATCATCACCACAATTAACAATTAACTGTCTGATCTCAGTAATTCACAACTACTTGATACAGAATTACATGAAAAGATCTCTATAAATGTTAATAATGAGCCTGACATTTCAATGAAATTGCGAACGTGCTGGTTCTATCACCTGCAGGTAAATTGGATCTTGTGATATTTTTTTATAATCATATAATTACTCTGTGGGCTGACGATGATGATGATGATAAGGTTTCTTAAAGTAAATATTGTCCTCTTTACTTTGCTTGCAGTTGTTATGACGATGTCAAACCTCTTTCATCATAATGATACTCATTTGATAGTTTGTCTATATTAATTCTAAATTCAAATAACCTGTCATTCCTACATTGTCATTGATGGTCTTATCTGGATGGCAACTAGAAAAGTTTGGAGGCGTTGTAAATTTATCATCGTTTTCTATCTACAATATTTAAGTTTATTATGCATCTCACAAAGCATAAAATTGTGTTTGCTACTAAGACTAAAAAACATTTCGATGTAGATACCAGAGGAACGCAAGTTAAAATAAACATACATAAATATATTTAATCTGTGACTTCTTTCTTCACTTCTACGATAGCAAGATCTTTGAGCCACTTCAGCTGCGAGCCTTTTATCTTCTATGAGAAGGAAAGCTAAAAGGATGGCTCGCACCACTAAGTTTCTTCTGCACCTACTATAAATTATCTGGATCTGGATTTCAACGTAATTAGTATTTTCCCCATATATACAGAGTGTAAACTTATATTTATAATTATTATCATTGTATCTGTCCAATATAATAGATACCTATTGGCTCTTATATTCACAAAAGAGACTACTAATTTGTAACCCAGAAATAAACATTCAAAGATGCGTGGTCAACATTTCGTACAGACAGTCCATAAATTGATAGTTACATTTATGAGACCACACATTCGGACAGCAAGAATAATATAATGACAGCAATTGTAGACGCCCCAGGCGGCTAGCACGTTTGGTTAACACCGAAAGTAGGCAAGTCAATGACTTGGTTTACAAATGAAAAAGTTAGGTAAGTATTTATTTTCTTACTCCTTGAGATATTGGGAATGGGAAAAATGCAAAATGGGATTATAAATCCTAAAGTGAGATTATCAGGTCAAGTGAGGTCATATGAGAAAGGACTTTGTATACATCTACGAATAAATAAGTATACATCCACGAAAACATCGTAAAATTAAATAATCTTTTAATAATTATGTTTTATAACAAAAATGAATAAAAAATTACATCGCCAGGTCCTATTGGTTTGTTCGCCCCTAGCGACGGTAGCCTAGTGGTTTGCTAGTGCGACTTAGAATCCAACGATACCGGGTTCGGTCCTAGGCTCCACACCAATGACTTTTCATAATTATGTGCGATTTTCCCTTTGGGTTTTCCATCGCTCCGTGCTTCGGGCACGTTAAGCTGTCGGTTCTGACTGTGATTGATTAATAGCAGTAGTTAAGCTGTGTCAGAGGCTCTCGGGCGGCCTGATGAACACCAGAGGCAAGCACTACCTCACACAACAAGCAAGCAAGCAAGCCCTAATAATGACTATCGAGTAGCTTCTAAAGTTTAATCGTGATGGGGAAAATGGTAAAACTTAACATTTAACTATTTTGGACACTCCCACTGAGCTCATACTTTACGGTTAACTCAAAATATTTTTTTTTTGTTTATTGGTAAAAATCAAAGTCTTTTTCATTTAAAAAAAAAACGGCCAAGTGCGAGTCGGACTCGCGTATCGAGGGTTCTGTACATTTTTTTTTTATGTTTCCCTTTTCGGAATTTTCCTTGTTGTGTTTTGTTTTTACTACCTTGCTCGCGCGCATAAAAGCTACCAAGCGCACTACCACGCGCATACTGCACGTGCGCACGCGTAACAAGGTATGGTGGATAAGACATTGATTATTGGCAAATTTTATGATTATAGGTCAACGGGAAGTAACCTATAAGTTTTAATTTCCTTGCGAGCGTCAAAATATGTGGCAACGGCCGTATCGTTTGATTGCGTTGACTTACTCGTAGAAGTTTGCTTTTTTCACAGCTCCAAAGGATTGAAGACTTGAGTATTTGATATTAATTTCAACATGATACTGAGAAAAAAGGGCCTTGACAGACAGAGGAAAAGTGATCCTATAATATAAGCGTTCCGTTTTTCCTTTCGAGGTAGGGAACTCTAAAAAACTACTACTTTCTGTTGCATTTTCCCAACACGTAACGCTCACGTTCAATTAAACACTTCACCTTGAAAACCCATTAAAATAAGAGCGATAATTGATCGCGAGGCGCCTGGCACAGAGAGTCACCGGCAGAGCTGATTCGTGCGATAAACTACTTTGTCCTAGGCCTCACTTCTACAGGGGTTCCGTAGAGCTTAGAACGAGTAGAAATGTTATTGGGAAACTCTAGAACAAACTATTTTTAACCCCCGAACAAAGAGACGGGTGTTAAAATAAGCTTAGGGTGTGTGCGTGTGTGTCACTGTGTGTGAGGGTGTGCCTGGCTGTGGCATCGTAGCTCCCAAAGGAATGGACCAATTTTGATGCGGTTTGTATGTTTGAAAACTGATATTATTAGATGCTTCTTACCTATAATGGGGGAGTATGTAGGAGGTTATATAATTTATTTATTTGTGCTTGTTAATACTTTTAGTTAATTCGCAATGTATGTCTGTTTAGGTCAAATCTTGCAAGTTGAATTACAACGCTTCCTCTTATCCTACGGAGTTGAATTTTTACATGCTACATTTTATTATGCTAGCCAGTTTTAAGTTTTACTTAGACATGGTTGCTGCTCTCAGGGTTTCGTCCTTACTAGGGAACTCCTCAATGGTTAACAGCACAGACACAAAATGTTGTATACGCATTTCATTGTGATAGCCCGTTCTAAGTTTCACCATGACGTGGCAACTACGTAAAAGCTTTTTATGATTAATATTTTTTAAATTAACTTATCCATATTATAAGTAGTATGACTGAAAGAAAGATATTCTGATTGGTCTTTAAGGCTTTTGCTGATTTACGCTCATTGTCGATTTTTTATTTATTTATATACATTTCATTATAGCTTTGCCAAAATTTTGTTTTTTTTTTATATTTTTACCTCGCATTTAGCCGACTATTTACTAATAAATAAGTTTCAAAGTTCGGCTTTTGCCGACTTTTTTCAATTTCCTATATAACTTTTTATTTTTGCCTACTTTTAAGGGTCTATAAGGTTAAGTTTATTTTTGTTTTTAGTTTTTGTTTGTTTGTAAGTAAAGTTTTAAGTTTCAATCTGTATCTGCTGCAAAAATATAATGCAAGTTTAAGAACACAGTTTTGTTTAATTAAGTTGCCTTATAAAGCGCAAAAAATGATTACAATAGTACATTACTGCCGCGGTCTGTAATGACGGCGTTGCTGGCAGCGATGATGATGACCGAGAGCGTAGCTAAACTAAGTTCGAGGCCATCATTGCGCGGTCAGCATTGCAAGGGCTGCAATGATGGCCAAGCTTGAAGGCCGAGAACTTAACTAAGCAAAGCTCGAGGCCATCATAGCGTGGCCAGCAGGGCAGTCATTGCGGACCAAGGCTTGTATAGTGCTTTACTCAAACAATACGAGGTATTTAAATAAAACTAGCAAACTGATGAAAAAATTATATAACCCACTAAAACAACAACAACAACAACAACAACAACAAAAACCAAAACAACACCAACAACAACGTCAAAAACAACAAGAACTACAAAAACAACAAGAATAACCAGAACAATAACAAAAACAGCAATAACATTAAAAACAACAAGGAAAACAACAAAAACAACAAGAACGTCATAAACAACAAAAACAACAAGAACAATAAAAACATCAAGAACAACAAGAACAAAAACAACAAAAACTACAAGAACAACAAAAACAAGAAAAACGTAAACAACAAGAACAATAACAAAAACAACAAGATCAACAACAATAACAACAAAAAAACAACAAAAACAACAAAATCAACAAAAATAACAAGAACAACATAAACAACAAAATCAACAAAAACAACAAGAACAACGAAAACAACAAGAAAAAAAATAACAAGAACAACAAAAACAACATGAACATCGAAAACAACAAGGACAACTAAACAACAAGAAAAAAACAAAACCAACAAGAACAACAACAAAAACAACAAGAACAAGAACAGAAACCACAACAACAATAACAAAAAAACACAATAATAAACAACAACAACATACTAATACGTACTACAACATAACAAGAACAAAAACAACAAAAAACAATGAAAACTAAAACAACAAAAATACAACAATAAAAACTACAACATCAATAGCTAAGAACCATCTCGATCATATCAGCTTTCAAACAGAAAAAAAACATCAATATCGGTCCATACGTTTGGGAACAACGACGCCTCTCTTTTCGCGTTTGGTGGTAAACAAAACCACAGAATAAATAAAAATTCAAATTCAAAGATTTTCAAAGGAAATTGCTGGTCGTTAAACTCGACAGTAATGAAATTCCATACAACTTTGCTGGCGCCTATTCAAGCAGCGCGGCAAGGTCAACTTTGCCCAAAGAAGGTTGTCGAAATAATGACCACATTAAAGCTAGTTTCAGTAACGGTACTTACCTACTACACAAACTACTTTGCATTTGAACCATTTGCAATTATTTTTATTAAAAGTCTGCAAAATATTAAGTTATAAAGGAAATTAGAAGTCGGCAAAGTCCAAACTACGAAATATATCAATTTTCAAAAAGTCAGCCGGATGGGAGGAAAAAAGTCGACTAAAGACTCATAGACCATTTTGATACGTACAGAGAATGTTTTTGTGATGCGTCTAAAAATGACAGAAAACGGCACGTAGGATTGCCATCTATCTATACTTATAATAAAACAATAAGAACGAAAAAGTCTGTACAAAGAAGATAATTTAAAAAAACATGGTCTAGGGTACTTTAAATAAGCTACTGAACAAGAATTTACATTTTGAAAATCGTGTCTGTCTATTCGTCTGTTTGTTTTGTTCGTGTATCACGTAAAAACTACTGGACCAATTGCGATGCGTTTTTAACAGTTGGATAGTTTAAGGTTTGACTTAAGAACTGGGGTACTTGATATCTCAATCCGATGAGTAAAAGTCGAGCAATTCGTTTAATAACTTTTTGATGTGTTAAGGAATTTTTATCAAATCTTGGTTATATTAGGTCTTGGAATAGCACTTAGAGTACTTTTAACCTAGAGAAATGACCACGCGAGCGATGCCGCGGGCACAGCTAGTTTGATATAATGTCTTCATACTCTCCCCTGCCATTCAGCATGATCGAAGTCAAAATATACGTAGGATGGCAGAGAGTATATTTCCTTACATCTCTAAAGGAAAATTCACTAGACCATGTAAAACACCGATAATAATACTTACATGTTTTTCTTCGAAGTAGTTTTGCAAGTATTCCAACCGCAATGATGGAATATTATAATGATTTAAAAAAATATATTTGTTCAACCTAAGTAGTTGTTTTTTAATGTTTTTTCTGGTAGAACAGACTACCAAATAAGAAGTAAAACAAAACTATGAAAATTGCCATGATCAAGGTTAAATCAGCTATTCCAGGATAAGCTACATTTAGCTAACTAGCTATCTGCATGCTAAATTTGTCAGCTGTTTGTGTCAGTATTAGCTATGTCTGTACCTTCGTACGCCTGCAGTAAATAACACAGTTTGTCTGTCCCTATAGTAAGTTCCCCGATTCAATTACAAAAGTTGGACGAGTTCGTCAGGTGTTCGATCTTGATTGCACGCCCACTTCTGAACTCATTTGGTGGCGCGAGTGTGTCGTAAACTCATTAGGGGTGACTTTGGAACTTTCTGGGGCTAGGGGTCAATTGGCCTATAGGTTTTATTAACTGTACATACAAGCACATCTTTAGGTAAATATACTAAGCACACTTACACTAACTAAAGAAAAAGCTCCTCACTAAAATGTCTTGACTTGCGGCTGATCCGTGTAATGGGTTACTCCCTGCCCTTTAAATGGTTGAGGGGGCTGATGGCTCATACACAAGTCATACTCGTGAACGGATGCTGCTTTTATATGCTGCTTTATATTTTTTTCCTCCGTGTTTCAGTTTTTTTTCTTAATAATATTTAGACAATATGGAAAAAAATACTTTTCCGTGGAGTTTCTTGGTGCTCTCTAACCTAACGGGCGTATTTCCGAAGCACCGGTAGAGTAGGAAAGGTATTTCGTTTTCCAATGCGAGATTCAACTCTGAGTACATGCAGTTTTATCGATTTGATCTACTTTTAATATTTTATATTTTTCTCCTTGTATAAGAGATGTTAAGTTTTAACTAGTAAAAATTTACTATACTCAACTCTACAAAACTGTTTTTTTTGTACCAATATGATTTCACTCTATTTAAATTAAAAGAATGTAACGTACTAGCATATGTGATGATTTTACTTTCGAATACGCGGAGTAAAAAACACTGGTCGAGTCCTGATCACTACACTACACTCGAAAATTGGGACTGATCACTGATGCAAAGAGTGCTAGATTGAAGAGGGACTGACCTGGGCATGTGGTCCGTATCCATCCGGCAAGGTGGGCTAAGATAACCACTCGGCCTTGAAAAAGGTGGCGTTAGAAAATATATATCTATAAGCAATATGAACTAAAAAGTAAGTACAAAGATAATTTAAAAAAAAGTGGTCTAGGGTACTTAAAATAAGCTACATAACATTTTTATTATCGTGTCCATCTTTTTGCCTGTTTGTTTGTCTGTATTTTTGTTCGCGCATCACGTAAAATGCCGAGATGCTGAGATTAGATGCCGAGCAATCGATAAAAACTATTTGCCGTCGAAGGAATTTCGATCAAACGTTAGTATATTGGTATTTTAGGTTTTGGAACAGCACATAGATTAGTTTTAGCCTAGAGAAATGAACACGCGGGCTCAGCTAGTTGAGAATAAAAGTAGATATAGTTGATATAATTATTGTGTTCTTAGTACAGCACTCGACGAGTCTACATCTCCCGAGGATGTCTCGTGCAGAGGCGAAAAACATGTCGTATTGCTGTCAGACGTTGGTGTTTGGATAGAGGTATATGTTTTTTATTGTATGTAGACAGTTTTTTTTTCTCTCGCCACCTGGCCTTCCATGACTGCTCAAAAAAGGAGTGTATTGTTTTTAGCATTCAGGTATGTATAAATTTTAAATGCCTGAACACATTTAGACGTCTGGGGTATCGTTAGAATCCATACATCCCCCGAGCAACATAGGCTATATTTTTTTGGTAAACATTTGATGTGGCGGCAGTATTGCTCCATATTCAAATTCGAAAAAAATACTTCCTATTTTACAATATGGGTATCAAATTGAAGGATAAGCACATTCCAGCAGTATATAATTATTGGCAAAAGCTCGTTTTTGGCAGGGCAAGCGTGTTTTTTTAGCTTTTAAGTTAGTTATCTTTTTATTTTACGATAGTTTCATTTTTGGTAAGGGTTAGTTAACGTGAGCTTTTCTTTTTATAGTATTTTTATTTTTCTATTTATCATTTGTTTGACAAACAGCGGAAGTAAGCTACATATTCTTACAAAGTTTTTTTTTTAATATGTTTTTAACATCATCAGCCCGTATCAGTCTACTGCTGGACATAGGCCTATCCCCAAAGCACGCCACTTAGCCCAATCTTCGGCTCTTGTTTTCCAACTGCTGAAAGCCATTTTGCGTATATCGACGCTCCACCTAGCTGGAGGGAGCTACACTACGTTTGCCGAGCGCGTTCTCCACTCAAGAACACGTCTACCCCAATGGTTATCAGTCGTTCTACAAATATGACCAGCCCACTGCATAAAATAAAATGTTGTAATACATTTTATTTTATTAATCTATTCCTAAAGGGCGTCACAGACAACGAAGATACTATATGTTGCAGACTCTCGCAGTAGGTGCGGGGTCCCAGTTGAGAGATAATGAGACTTCTTCAAGCACAGGACGTATTTTCAGGAGTCAGATGAAGAGAAACACAGTTCGGTAACACTTTATAGATGATTTATTGTTTTCAAAAATAAAAGACACAACATATAATTATAGTTTGAATTTATAATATAGCCCGGTTACAGAATTTGGCTATCGGAGCTCTGATATACTTTGGTACGACGTTCTGTATGCTAAGTTATGGTCACTTGTAGGAGAGCTTCTTTGTTTCGACTGCTTCAGTGAACGGGATCTGATCTGATCATCTGAAATGCACAAGAATTCTTAGCAGTATGGGTTTTTATAGTTTTCCAAAACAAGTGAAGCTCTCCTATTGAGTGATCTATTCTATCTTATTCGTTACATACGTTCACCCCATTGTTCTCGAGCATAATTTTCCCACGCTCGAAAGACAGGCATAAAAAGTTGTCCCAGAAGTCTCCTACGGTTTAACTTCGAATCTTCACCACAAAGAAAGCCTAATTTTTATGGTTTTGCTACGAGTGTGAGGAGAACTTCCGATTTTATGATCTGCTCGCACCCTTACGAGGGCGGTACCCAAACTTTAGGTATGTTCCCAAAGTTTGTCCAGTTTTTGAACATTCCTATGTATGGACTCATCGAAAGTCAATACACTTTGCCGAATTAGAACGTTTCTCCCCGTGAGCTTTCTCTCGCTCTTACCATCTACGTTTTACATTTTTAACTGTAAACTTATTCATTTTACCTTAGGCTGGCACAAGAGTTCTTTGCTTGTAAATAAGTACCTTTTACAAAGCGCGGATTACCTGAGCGAACCTGTACCTCTCTAATACCATGCATCCACAGACTGTTTCAGTCTGTCTGTGGCTGCATGTTTGTAACTATTCCTAAAGAGGTACGAGGCCATCCCGTATGCTTTAGATGTCATACGTGATGGCACGTAGATTCTATTTACCCTTTACACTTCGTCTTCCTATTTCCTAGGCCCATGCAAATTATATTTGCTGCATTGGTCAACATATAATGATACATTTTATTTTATGATTTCTGTTTCCGAGGATGTGACGTGCACTAAGCACTCTATCTTATCAACTGTCGCCCGTCTGTGGGATTATTTATTTTGCTTATCTCGCTTCCTTTTTGAATAGCACAAAGTGTTCGTAATAACTATGCCTATCTGTGTTCCTATATTCTAACTGTTGCGCTCGTTTACACTATAATATTTCATCTTAAGATAAAATATCGCTCGCTATATAAGTTATATGAACGGCGAAGATAATATATATTTTCACTTTACAGTATCTTAAGATAACGAGCGATATGTTTCTTTTAAATGCCATCTTAATATACGTAATATATCGTAACACACTAACTTAAGATACAAAATATATATTAACTAGTTTTCCTGCCCGCGATTTCGTAAGCGCGGACTACAGTTTATCGCGAAAAAAAAGCATCATATTTTCTTCTAGGATATTAAAACCAATGCAAAAGTAGGTATAGCACCACTCTTGATGTTTTTGACAGACTTGTTATTTCGTTTCCATGGCAACCACGGACCATTCTGTAATGACAACCGTTCCTTACAGTGAGTAATCAATATTTTTCTGTTTTCCCGTGAAAACTTACAATTTTCCGGGATAAAAAGTATCCTATGTTTTAATTCAGGGTATAAGCTATCTCCATTCTAAATTTCTACAAAATCTGGCCAGCCGTTATCACGTGACAGCTCCCCAAACAAACAAACAAACAAACAAACAGACAACGTTTCACTTTTATATATTGGTATGGATATACTAACTTAATATACAAAATATATCGTTATATGTTCTACAGGGCGCTGGATATTGGTTGTGCCCGTGGCTTTTCTCTAGGTTAAAAGTTATCTATATGTGTACTCGTACTTTTGGTCCTGGAATACAGCACCAAATACCCTATTCTAATTTATTTATTCGCCGCATTATATTCACCCTATAAATATCACGCGGCGAAGAAATACGTGTGGCACCTAGGACGGCCTTCGAAAGAATGAATAATTTCAATATATTATCGTATCTTAACCGTGTGTGATATCTTAAGATGCTATAATATTTTATATGCAGATATCTTAACATGAAATATTATCGTATCTTATTCATCTGTGACGCCCTTAAGAAGAAGAAAACTATGTACTGTTCCTAAGCGATGTTTAATCGTCTCACTGCCTTCAGTTCGCTCCCCTTCTCATGACTAAATTACGAAGGCGCACGTTACAAAATTATGTGTGTCATAGATTGTTTGTCATGTCGCGTCTGATCGGGCCCGGACCCTACGCCGAGTTAGCATTTGTCTTCATTTTCTTGGCTCTAGGCACCCCATCTCACTGGATGAGACAATAGGGTTCGGAACTATCGATAATTTTCTGCTTCTCGATGGTAATACTGTCGATAGTAAAAAAAAGAATTAAACGTGACAATTATTGGAAACTCATTTTTTTGTTCACAATACTATAGTTTGTTATAATGAATGTAAATAATACAAAAGGTAGGTAATATACAAAAAATAAATCAGATTTTTACCTAAAATAGCTGGGGTACATATTGTTTTCTGCTTTGCATAAATGCTTTATCTAGTTTTTACAGTTAATTTCTTTATAATACGTGAACTTTTTTTTTTTGATAAACCTGGAGGTAATCGATCTCTAACAGAAGAGTACTGATGAAAGTACCAGTTTTGGTTATTGGATCGGGTGTTATTTTATTTGTTTTTTTTATTGGATTACTATCGATACCTAAACACCGATCAATTGACGGCACATCCCTACTCCGCTAGAACAAAGAACATTGATATTAATTCTGCCTTCCCGTACCAAATCACGTCTATCTAATTATATCGAATCCGCGACCGGTAGATATTAAATTATGAAATTTCGCGACTTTCGCCCCCCTGGGGAAATAATAGGCCTGTTTTTAAATGAAATAAGGCGCGCGACGGGTTACCGTTTACCGTACCGTCCCCTTTTACGGGTGAATTAGACGATGTTTCCGATATTTAACGGCATTTTTGTGCTAATAAGAAAATATTGGGGTATTTGAACGTATTTTGAGTGTAAAAATTGGTATCGTAGGTAAATAATTTTGTATATTGTAGCATATCTATCTAATCTATCAAATCAGCCCGTATCCACCCTCTGCTGAGTATAGGCCTCCTCTCGTTCACGCCATTCTTTCCGGTCCTGTGCTAGCCTCATCCATTGGCCTGCAGCGTATCTCACAATATAATCTTACCATCGGGCTGGTGGTTTCACAGCCCATCTCTTGGATACCATTTGGTGACTGCCTTTGTCCACCTGTTTTCCTCCCGTCTTGCCAAATGTCCTGCCCATTTCCACTTTAGCCTGGCAATTCGCATACTTATATTCATCTTCATGTTTGGGACGACGACGAATTTTGACGTTTGGTATGCGATCAACCAAACGGATGCCTAGCATAGCGCGCTCCTTAGCTTCATAGCACAGCACACATTTACATTTAATTCTCTAAAAAAAAACCAGGTATTTTGTAATTTTTATTTCAATTTTTAAGTCTTGCCGAATCGCGCGCGCGTTAGAACCGCCATATGCGCCGTGTTGTGGCAAGGCGCAGTGTGGTTTTTGTTATTATGCAGCCGGCCCTCAGACAGGAGTGGTCCTGGATGTGTCTCCATGGACCGCAATGTGCGTTCGAAATGTCGATGTTCAAATGTGTCCTGCAGTTCACACTATGACGCGCAGTTAACTGCGTTCTTCATCGACCCGCGAGCCTATCTTGCATGCTTCTGAATATCAAAGGCTATCAGTAATAGCCCTCTGCTGGGTATAAGCCTCTTATTCCTTCCGCTATTATAACCCACTCACATCCAGGCCTTTGCTGCCACCGTCTCTATACCATCGACCCATCTGGCCACCAGTCCGTCAGACCTGGCTCCACCTTCGTCCTATCAAAGCCACATGCTACTACTACTACTACTACTATTTACTAGGTACTACGAATTTAATGACTGATTCCACAAATTCTATAATAAAAATTAAAAATCTAATATGAAAGCTTTCCACAATACAACGAGCTCAGTCGTATTGTGGAAGGATCTCTACTAACACTAGCGATCCAGGGATGTTAAGTCCTATCCCTGTCATCTAAAAACAAACTTTGGCGTGCGCCTTCAGCGTCACGCATTACGGCGGAGAGCACTCTTGCCCCCCCCCCCCCTCCCCCCCCCCCCCCCTCCCCCGCATCCAGCGGAGCTGTAAAGGTCAGTAGAGTAGAGACCAACAGCACTATAATTCCTTAAAAACTACCTTCTTTGTAAAAAAATACAAAAAACAGAACTAAATCACACCGAGTTCGTAACCCATGCCCCTTACTTAACACAGTAATTGCGATAACCGACGATTCCAAATTCTCTTCGAATAGCTTAAAAACATAAACACAGTAATTTGTTCTAAAGGTTTAAAAACTCTTTAAACCACCCACTATATCCAAACACCTATTGCACTATCAGTTTGGTAGAGTTGAGAGGTCTGATTGTAATGGATGTTTAATACTTCAAGATCGGTAGCTATTAAATTATAAATTCTAAGGAAAAGAAAATGTCATAGCCGCAGGTCCAACATTTCTTGATTCGATTTGAATATGGAACAGGCCATTAGAGAATTAAAATTAACGTGTTCGATATATGAAATGGACGAGATAACTTTTTGTTTATGGAAATTTAATTTTGGAGCTTTAACTTTCTGTAATTCTGTAATTTTCATTTGAATTTGAATAAATATTTATGGTTAAATTTGTATGGTTTTAATGTTATAATACCTCGTAATCAATAATTTTGACAAATAGTACCCACATAATTATAGGAATTTTCATTTATTTTTCAGATATTCTTCCCGAAATTGAAGTTAAGTTTTCAATGACAACGAAATCTAGTAAAACAAGCTTACAAGCAATGCTGATCCAGCGGTATACTAGTGCGAAATAGAATCCAGCGATACCGGGTTCGTTCCTCGGCTCCGCACCAGTGAATTTTCCAAGTTTTGTGCTGATTTCCATCTCTAGTTGGTCCCGGCTGTTATTGATGTCAGAGGCTCTCGGGCAGACTGACAAACTCTGATACCAGAGCCTAGCACTACATCATATTATTCCAAACAATGAAGTAAGCTCACAAGCAAAATCCTTCCACTTTTACCCAACTACAAAAAAGAGGAGGTTTGACGCTCATTTATGTTTCATACATTGCACCTTAGACAATCTAAACACGTACTCCAGCCTACAAAATATTGGCAGCACTGACCTCGCCTAACCAAACCATCCACACCGATACCAGTTTAAAACTGTATCAGCTTCAATCAGGGTAAAAAGGCCACATCAAAGGACTGCAGTAATGAAAGGGCGAATCATCATGCGACCAATTACACCGTGAATGGAGCCAAAGAGTCCAGCCTCAGGGCCCTCATGGGAACTGCATTTGAATTTGAAATTTTGGTACCAATTTAGCTTGAGGTGCAAAGCGACAGTAACCGAAACGCGGCACTGGAAAGGAGTGATCGAAAATGTACTGTATATGACGAAATTGCAGAAGAAACAAACACGTCAGTATACCACCTCAAAAATACTACCTCATCAAGGCATAAATTCTAAAACTATGGTCGGGTATAAGAATAGCCTATGCCACTTGCGATGAAGACAAATCGATTGATATCTCGCTTGTCATAATCGCACTAAGTTGTTAGTTTGAACACATAATCCTTCCTTTTCTTTGGCCTAGTTGGGTAACAAGTTAGGCAATGACGCTCTATATGGAGAGGAATCGATTGATACTTCGCTTGTCAAAATCGGAAAAAGTTTGTAGATTGAACACGTAACACTTAATTTGCCTTGCCGTAGTCAGGTAAAAAATAGCCTATGATACTTTTGTCGTCAACAAATCGATTGATACCTTACTTGTCAAAATCAGACCAAGTTTATAGTTTGAACACATAATCCTTCCTTTGCTTCACAGTTGAGTTAAAAATTATAGCCTATTTTATACTTTATAACTAAATAATAATCGATTGAAACCTTGCTTGTCAAAATTGGACTAATAGGGGTGACGCTAAGGTTGAACATCTACATACCCTCATAGATACGTGACACATACATACATACATAGACTGTTAACTGAATTGCCCTTCCCTTGCTTCGCTATAGTCGGGTAAAAAAACTTAGGCTGATATAAATCCAGTTCAAATACCTATCTTCCTTTTTCTTTGAGAGGAAAATATTTGAACTAAATACAGTTTATTTATTTGCAAACATGGTGTTGCCATACAATATATAATTACCCATATTATCAAAACTGTGGACAATGGTGTATATTTCTCCACGTCTCTGATATATAATTATACACACTTTTTAAGTAATAACAAATATAAAGCATTTATATTTGTAGAGATTTTAGAAATTATTTGTAAGAAGAGATGCTAATATTAGAATTTGCCATTTCTAAATAGCCGTACCAGCTTTCTTGCATGTTATCGTTATCCACAAAAATATCGTCAAGTTTTTCATTATGTTTAACGTACAACTATAATTTAATGTTAATATAATAGAAGCCTTGTAGACGCGATGCAAACATATAATTGTACATAGAAAGTGTAGGTTAGTTATTACAATTTGCAAGATATGTCAGCACCACTTCCTTTGTAAATGAATTTTTCCGACAAAAACTAAGTTATGAAGCACAATGACGTTTGATCTACATTCCTCGCGTATACTGCACAGAGTCACAATATTAATACCGGGTCGCACTGCGCTCCTCCCGAGGGGTTTCTAAATCATCCGTCCCTGTCGCTCCCTTGCGCCTGGCGCTAGCACGATAGCATATGTGGATAAGGCTTGGTGAAACTGTTCATTTTGAAATGGAAGTTTCAAAAATATCATCTATACTTATAATAAAGCAGTAAGAACGAAAAAGTCTGTATAAAAAAGATAATTGAAATAAAATGTCTAGGGGACTTGAAATAAGCTACTGAACAATAATATAACGTTTTTAAAAATCGTGTCTGTCTGTTTGTCTGTATGTTTATTCACGCATCACGTAAAAACTACTGGACTGATTGCAATGTGGTTTTCACTGTTGAGTAGGGTTTGACTTAAAAACTGGGGTACTTGATATATTAATTGATAAAAAACTATTTGATGACTGAATGAATTTTGAAGAAATGTAGTATATTGTACTTTATAGGTACTTTTGGTCGTGGAATAACACGAATGGGCTACTTTTAAATGACCACGCGGGCAAAGCCGCGGGCACAGCTAGTTTTAAATAAAATGTTATCTTTTTATGTCTATTAGATAATAGAATACTTTAATATACTCACCACAATAACAGAAGGAGTGTGACGATGAGCCATCTTAACTTTACAAGCTATCTCTTCCAGGCACCTTTGGATTCACTATAAATAATCACAATAAATAATGGTACAGTAGATAATTACTTATCGCCTATTTCATCTACCTATCTACCAGCCAGCGGTTGTCTGGTAAAGATCACCTAAAGCGATAAGACAGTCCATTGTAACCATTTGTTTTGTGTCTGTAAAGAGTTATGAAATATGTATTATAAATTGTATGTGTTTAGTTTCATATAAACTCAAAACTATGAAGCTTTTGACGTGGATACGTCCATAAATTTGTTTCCATATCCCTATGGAATCAAATATATGGATTTATGGCAATCCAGAAAACTGATGATTACAAAATCTGGGGATGCAGTTTGGTGTTGCAGCTCTATATCTATTATCGACATCTAACATTTAAATACATCACGCGATAGCTAAAGGATTAAAAAATTCATTAGGTTGAGTAAGGACTGTGACACATCGCGCGTGGTGGAAGAGGAAAATCCGCCATTTTAAGGTAGCTCCGCTGCGTTAAAAAAATATTTTTTACCATACATTTTGACTAGGAGAAGCTACGACGTGCGTTTGAGTTTCAATCGTATCTCTCGTCAAGATCTATCGATTGTGTATATAAAACATTGAGTGAAATAGTTATAGTGAGTAGCTATATAATAAGACGTTAAAGTAAAAAGTTAAATTTAATGATGCTATATCAGCCTATACGCGTCAATAATCTAAATCAAAATATAAAGATTGCATACGTTTGGAAAGAACTTCTCAAGAGCAATCCAGCGATACCCATAAAACACCATGTGACAGTAAAGCGGTGCCGAGAACGTAAAAGAATGAAGGTATTCGAGCGGCTGAATGAATGAAAGTGTTTGTTCCAGTAAAAAAAGCGATTTTTATACCTTTTTGGATAGCTTATGATACGAGGAAGATTTATTTGTATATTGTACTTTTATTTCCTTACTTATAAAAAGTTAAGCAATTATTAGTAATACTGCGCACTACAACGCAATACTAATTGACATTTATTAACTTTTTATAAACTTTTTAAAAGCACCGACCGCCGTGGTCTGTGTTTTTTTTACAAGTAACGTAATAATCATCACCAAAATAAAAAACGTTATAAATCATAGTGGTCACATTTTAAATGGTTTTAGGTATTTTATTGCTTACTAAACTTAAGTTCAAAGGCCCCTACAAATAAAAATAAACTTCAATGACATTAGTTTTCGTCCATAAATTGGTTGCATTTACCACCAGGTCCTCCCGGGTTACAAATAACACTGATGTAGATTCATTGTTGCTTACAACTTTTATTCAATAGGAATATCCATATTAACCTAGCGTAGCCATAGCGCCTCCGGTAACATTCGCTTTACGCCGTAATTTTTCTTACGTTATTTATTTATTTATTACGTTGTGAGTGATCTATATCACGTCATATCTTACACTCTTGTAAATGGGCTGGCATTTATTCGGCCGACTGTACCGGCTCTTTGTCTTCCTTTGTGTAGCTTTTACTTTCATTGTATCGTCTGATAGCGTTTTAATTCAGCTTAAATATGTTTTGAATGATCGTAAGTGGTTTAATTAATGGTTAGGTATCTTGTGGTTAACTTTTTATGAAAGTGTCAAACGTTACATTCATTAAGGATGATTTTTATGTACATGCTGCAATCGATAACGGTACTGTAAGTTTATTGAAAAAATATTTATGTAAAAATACTATTAAATTACGTTAAATTATATATATTTCAACTCCACCAGAGACACGACATATCATTGAAACCGATCGCTTAAAAAATGAAGAGTAGATACTTATATTAATTTACGCTTGAGAAATATTATTTTGTAAATTATATTTTTGTCTAAGAAATCTTGTTATGGTAATAGTAAATAATTATTACTGAAATAGTTGTAAATATTGTGCACTATCAATCTTCGAATCAACAGTCAAATTATTTTATAAAGGCTGCTTTAGTAACACAATGACAATGTAGAATATGAGACTGAGTTTTTTTACATCACCTTATGTAAAAAAACTCAGTCTTGTTTTTAAGTAAACTCTTCTTAAAAACAAGAGCTCGGGATGACTCTACAATATAGTAGAGGCGCAAACGGCGTGAAATGAATTATCCTTTGTAGAGACTAAAGATGCTCAAAATCGGTCAATTTACATCTGCTCGTAGATATGAGCTTGTTTTTATCGATGTCGATACATAATGCGTATTTATCGATGAACTGTTAATTTTATCATAATTGATGATGTATTGACTTCTAAAAATTTGATTATGATATCCTGTACACACCTTATGAAAATGTAGTTTTAAGTTACTTCAAATAGAATTTTCTATCTAGTTTATTTTAAATGTTTATTTTAATTTGACTAATCAACAGACTAATTTCAAAAATTCTATATGTGGCTTTTGGTAAAATATGTTTATGCTTTTAAAGGAAGTAGTCCATCTAGAATAATAATTGTATAGGCACCTAGTAAATAAGTATCTAAAAATTATATAAACCTATAAATAATCCACGAACTTAAAACATAAAAAACACCTAACACAACGTAAACTTGAACACTTTCTCAAAAACTCCCAACCCCAATTTTTTGTACACTCAGTAGCTCCACTTTTTACCCCTTTTTGATTCATTTTGGACAATAAACTGACCGCAGATGCACGGAGCAGGTGTTTTATGATATCTAGAGGTCTCGGTTCCATGCCAATCCTGATGGACTCTTTAATCATCATTGAGAAGGAACGCTATTAATATTTTTATGGATTTTACCTTTAGCACGGTCATTCCTTGTCGGTTGTTAAGATTTTTGTGTTTTGTTAAGCTAATTAGGAGTTGTGAGCATTTGATCAGCTGCTAAGGGTCTCGTAAAATGGTGTTGTTATAATGTTTTTTTTATTTATTTGTAGCATAGTTCATGTTCGAAACACGATACTGCGTTCCAAAACAAGAATCATAGACAAGTGTGAAAAAGCTACCAGCTTAAAGTGGAACTGGGCAGGACATATTTGCCGCATGTCTGACAGCTGTGGGCTAAAATGACCACATAAAATCCCAAAAGGCGTCGTGGTAGGCCCAGAAGGAGATGTTGTATGAACTGATGACTTTTGTAAAGACTGGCCATCACTTCACATCAGCACAAGATCACGAGAAATGGAAAGAAGGAAGGGAGAGCTTTGCCCTGCAGTGAGACAGTTATGGCTGAAAATAATAATATATTAGTTTTTAAACTTTGAAAAGGATTGACTAACAATAATATATACAAAACAAATTGTTTTCAACAGGAATTTGTAATTTGCTGGTGTATACCTAATGATTGGAGAACGTGTATCAAGAAAATAAATGAACAGGTATAAATAGTGCAATTTGCAATGTACTTATTTATTCAACTAATAATAGTGTGAATCTGTTTAGTTGTAAGAAGTATAAACTTAAAAACATCAAACTGGACAGATTCTAAAATGTGGGTATGTATGTTTTATTCTAAAAATATTTTTATTATATGAGTTTGTGAAATTCTGTACCATTATCTAGGCACGCATATGTATTTTGGTACGAATAACCTTTGACTATTTACGAATAAGATTATAAGCAATCGTCATTTTTAATGACAAAGTATAAACCTGGGTTCTAAATTATTTTAATCATAGTCAAATAATACCTGGATATATTCAAATAAGGATGTTTGTACCACAAACAAGTTGTCGATATAATTCACGCGATATATCGACAGTTGCGTGTCTCGATGTCACTTTATCGCGTATCGACAAGAAAGACACCATAAACTTGCAAGTAAGTTTATGTGAGTCTGTATATCTGAGGGAAGTAAGTCAATTCCTGGCGCGCTAATTGATGTCGTGACAGTGTCGTATCCATATTAACATGTTGACATGAAAGGGTCGTAACATATGCACTGTAATATTTTGCGGTATCATGAAGTAAACATTTATTTCAATGATAACATTTGAATAGAGATTGAAAGATGTGTAAACCGGTAATATTAATGTAATATTTGAACTTGCTCTGAAATCCCTATCTCTTATCCAGATAATAGTAATTATTTAACTAATTAGGTATTATGTTACGCATGTTAACCACGCAGGGTCGGACTGGGCCGAAAAGGCCCGGGTGGCAACCCACAAACAAGCCTGGGGCCCGGGGCGGGATAGTGGTAGATGGGATACTATCGAAAATTAATTTTATTTTCGATTATTAATTTTATCAACGATATATATTATTGAGTAAATATTGTTCTAATACTTATAAGCTATCAATATCTTATAAGATAGCCAATCAATTTTTTTTTAATAGGGGTGTAGATTCAGCTAAGCTGTCAATAACTTCATCGTAAAAGCTGCTATTCTCGTCATGTTGAAAATCATGTCTCACAAGTCACTTTCATGAACAAAATTGTTAAAATTACACAATATGCATCATCTAAGGTGGTAAAAGTGCTGATGTGCATGTTACATTGTGATAAAAGTTTACATGCACGTAGTATGCAACTTTCGCAGAGGTCCGAACCAATTCGGAAAAAACACTTTGTGTCCTTTGCAGTTCGATCTTAGACAGGGGTCTTCAATTTGTTTAGCCTAAGAGCCTAAGAGCTAAATTGCTTACAGGGCCTTAGACATCCCGCATCATAGGGCGCCCCGGGTGAGGATTTTTTTAGTGCAAGAAATGGCTTTTAGTATCTATCGCGAACCCTTACGCATCCTTGAACATTTCAGTATTTGTAGGTAGTGTATATGTGATTTATAATACAAATTTTGAAAATGTTGAGGTGCTCATACTTTTATCAGGGTAATTACAGACAACGTGCAATGTGAAAAAAAATAATAAGCGATTATAATCGATCATCTGTGAGTGAAAAAACATTAATAGTAATATCAAAATTTTTGAGCTATTTTTGGTACATTATGACAGTGAGGAAACAATAATAACTAATAAACCTAATAATACTTTTTACTGAAGGCCAGTGTAACAAGCGCGAAAACTTTAGAAAAAGTCTGAGCTGCATAATGGTCACAGAAAAAAATATTTCATTAATGGAGTCCCTAACTAGTGGTAGCATGCGAAAATATATTTATAATAATACAAAGGCACTAGAAGAGAGCGCAGAAAGATCGAAATATTAATTTACTAGTGGCGTAGTGGCTCTGTGAGCTGTAAACCTCGCGCGTACAAACTTTTTTGCAATCTAGGAGTGACCTTATTGTAAAACTAACATTAACAACCAAGGTGCTTCATCAATCCCTACCTAGTGGGGAAAGGGCTGATTCCACTGGTAGAAACCTAAAAATGAGAAATTTATTGCATTCTGAAGATCCTCATCAAATGTTCACCAAATTTTAATGAGACCAGTTAAAGTTTCAAATAAAAGAAAGAACCATCGATATTGGATCTAATACGGCGGAGATATTCAGTAGGCCTCTTTTTGCCCTTATTTCGGGGAAGAACCTCCCCATCAAAAATCCCCGAAGTCTAAAAATTCTAAACATTTGCTTAACCTTTATACCAAGTTTCGTTTAGATCGGTTGAGAAATGCGACCTGTAGAGGATAACAGATCCGGACAGCCATCCGGACATACGAAAGCATTTTCACCCAAGATGAAACGGACTAATTGTCATATATCAAAATATAAACATATACGAGCAAGAAATAAATGATGCACTTAGTAAAATAATTAATTGGCTCAGTAACAATAATTTAAAAATCAATGCTAGTAAGACAAAATTTATACAATTTCAATACTGTGGAAAACGAGATATGAACCTAAATGTAAATAACAAAAACAGTAAAATAAAGGAGGTTGACTCTACTAAGTTTTCAGGACTAATAATTGATAGACACTGCGACTGGAAGACGCAAATTGACTAACTATCTCTGCGATAAGTTGGACAGGTTTGTGTTTGCTATAAAAAGGTTAAGGCAAACTGAAGCAGCACTAAGTGCATAACATGGATACGTGTCTTCGGTGCTCTCTTAAGGTCTCTTATTATGGGGTAACTAGGTTGAGATTGAAAAAGTATTTAGGGTCCAGAAACAGCTGAAAACCACTGTTTAAAAAACTTCGAATTTTACCTTTGGTTTGCATGTATATTAGGAAGCTGTGTTTTTGTTAAGCCGCATCCACAATACTTCAATTTACATTCGGAAATAGTAACGAGAAATGTCACTCCTAGAAATAAATTTAAACTTTATATCCCTCGATACAGATTAAATATATTTAAAAGAAATGCCTACATTAATGCCATTAAGGTGTATAATCAATTACCTTGCACATTTAATGAACTGACGCTTAACATGTTTAAAACAAGGCTGACTGTGTGGCTCTCAGAAAAATGTTTTTATAATCTCAATGAGTACATGACATATAAGGAAAATAATTAACCATAATGTGATTAATTAATCTTAAAATTCTTGATTTAATGCTTGCTAATTGGCAACTATGACTTAATTTTTGATTAAATTTGACATTAACTTTAATTTGACATTTTGACATTAATAATAAACCCTATATTTTACTATTGAATCTTGTTTCTTATCGTTGTATTTTCTTGTATAGATATGTTTGCACACCATTGTTATGGTAGGGTGTACTGGAATTTTATAATTATTATTACCATCTACTAAATAACTATATTCTTGTGAATAAATAATTCTGATTCTGATTCTGACTCGCTCTCGCTCGGTCAATTATAGCCGTGTATACGAAAGAAGTAGGATAATGATTGTGGATCTTTTCAGTAGCAATATGAAAGCAGCCAATATTACCAACAAGGCGCGAGGGTAGCGAGCGAAATTATTTAAAGTTACTTCTAAGGAAAACAAAGGATCTTGAGTGTTCAATAGAATCGCCATATTCCGTGTTAGTAAAGTAAGAAAGGCGCGAGCGTAGCGAGCGCGATTTTTTTTAGCTTAATCCACCACGAGTATAAGAAAAAAAAACAGGTCCCTAGCCTACTCGGGCCCCCTCCGTACGTACCACTTCGCTGCGCTGCCCGCAAGCCAGGCCCGTGGGGGGCCCGCACAGGCTAGGGCCCGGCTGGCAAACGCCACCTCGACTATATGGCCAGTCCGACGCTGGTAACACGGGCGTATGCGACAAACGGTAGGGGTAAACTGATAGAGTAAATAAGGCCGGCATAAAGTTGAAACGCACTTTTTCTTAAATTTGTGCAAATAGAATTTATTGATTCATTTGTATTAGTTTGCAAACGCGATTAAGCTTATCAACTTTATAGGTGTGAGACGCGACTAACCTTATCAACTAACTTTATAGGTGTGAGAATGTCGCCACTTTCGACATTCTTTGTTTTGTCGACATCGACAAAAACTCATGCGATTTGCATCCTTATTCTACTCTCATTTAGAAGCAGGCTCTCTAGAAGAGAAGACTTTAATTTTGTTTTATCCTATCGAATCAAGTGACAAGATTGATATATGTCAGGGTTGTCACGTTTCTGGTATCATCGCGCTAAGTGCTTTAGATCCAGGGCAGAATGCAAATTAAGCTGTTACCTGATAGGTGAAATGTGACCACTTTGCGCATATTTATTGCATTATGTAAATATTGAAGAATTTAAACCTTTGGCCTTAGCCTGTCTAATATGTGAAACGATATTTTAATGTCACTTATTAAATGAACAAGCTTGTTCTTGATTTTTGAAAAATATGTGCATCTAATAAACGATAGAGCTGAACTGTTGTAGGCAACCGTCAGAGACCTACAGGTGACAAAATATGGGCCGACATTAAGATTAATGCTTGCTGCTTTGGCAGTCCCCGTCCATTTTTTTATCACAAACCAGCTATGAGCGAAAGCTATTATCACCTGGGTCTCGTAAAGAGTCATCATCATGAGCCCATGTCAGTCCACTGCTAGACATAGGCCTCTTCCAAAGCACGGCTCTTCTCTTCAAACTGCTGCTAGCCTTTCTGCGTATATCGTCGCTCCACCTACATTACGTTTGCCGAGTCGTGGTCTCCACTTAAGAACACGTCTACCCCAACTGTTATCAGTCCTTCGACAGATATGAACAGCCCACCGCCACTTCAGCTTACTAATCCTGAGGAGTAAAACGCCATTAAAGCCGGTCTAGATGGAAGTGGAAGTGGCTATGCGTGATTGGTCCACATACAAACAACAGATCTGAAAAAAATGGAAAAGAGGCCTTTCCCCAGCAGTTGGTCAATATAGGTAAGCTGAAATAGTATAATACTGATAATAAGCGAAAAGCAACAAACCAGAAAACCAGTTCTTATTGTCGATTGATGACGATACGTGAACACCTAGAGATCTACAAGTATCTACCGCGTGATACTATAAGGAAGCATTCTGACTGAACTTTTCAGCCGCCCTCCAAAGTCTCCATAAATTGTTTCCACTCATATTTTTTGGGTTTACACTGATTGCGATATCAGTGGCTACGACTCACTGCGATTCGTTGCTATACTACACCGATCGCACGATCCGTTACTAGAAACCCAAATTAAAGGTATGGTCAAACCAATGCGTTCAGGTTGCGATCGCGGTGGCATGCACGGTAGCGATCAGTTAACTGGTCGCTGGCGTGACCACCACCGCGATCGCAAGCTGGACGCGTTGGTTTGACTGAACCTTAAGTTGGTTTGACTGAACCAAAAATACCATTAAAAAAAAATGAGTCAGCCGTACCGTCAAGTTTATTTCAATAGCTTTAAGAAGGCAAGAAAGCAGGACAACATAACCCTTTCTTAAAATAAATTTAATTACTGGCAACACGAATGGGACAGCCTCATTTGATTAGTTCCCTGGAATGTTCACGTGAAAGAGTCAGAACTCTCAGAAGCCTATAATTATCTAAAGCGAAACCATTTTCGGAGAGAAACGATGATTTAGTTAAACGTTTTTTAAGGCCCTGTTTTGATTTGTTGCCCAAACATTATAGGGACTGTCGGCTGAGGAGCTTGACGAACATCTTTTCTTTCTTCTTTTTTTTATTACGGACTAGGCAATCGTTTGACCACGATCTCACCCGATGGAAAGCGAAGATAGAGCCTATTTGTCCCTTGAATTGACAAATAGGCGACGATTAGGCAAAACGTATTTAAATAATTTCAAAGGTGTTCTAAATAAGTTAAATTGCAAACGTTTTAAAAAAAAATTATGCAGTAGCCATTTCATGGTATGAATCGGCTATCACAATGAAATTCGTATAAAACATTTGGTGTTTACGCTGTTAACCGTTGAGGAGTTGCCTAGTCAGGACCCAACCCTGAGTGCAGTAACCATGTCATGGTTAAACATAAAACCGGCTATTAAAATATTATGCTTTTGTACACAAAATTCTGTGTCCGATGAAAAGCTCCTTTATCTAGAGCTAATTCTAGATGTCGATTCAAGTTATGCTTACCATAAAAAAATATTTTCATTGGAACTGAACCAACGTGTAAAAATTCAACTCCGCAGGCTAAGAGAAAGAGGTTCTAATACAGCTTGCAAGATTTGACATAGTACGTAGTACTATTATTTATTGTGTTCTAAACAAACTAACAAATACACAAACATTGCAAGTTAAATAAAAGCTTTTATAAGAAGGATCAGTCGAATCTTGTATGGATCTCCGACTCGATTTTACTTTTAAATAAAATATTTGGCTATTTAATGATTAGGGAAGGTAATGAAGAATATAGAGCCTAAGCCCTCGTCATATATTCTTTGATCATATTATGTTATCTTATTTATCTTGATTATTAATTCATATAGATAGATATCATTAAAAGTGGGAAGTTTCGGTACTAATAGCTCCTTTGGCATGAACCGCATAAATTAGGAGCAACGCACATAATTGGCGTCCCCAATCCTACCTCCTCTGACAACCCGTCTGGGGATCACACTCTTAGACAGAGACATTGACCTCGCCGGCGATATCGAAGTTTCTGTGATTATTAAACTAGCTATCGCCCGTGACTTCGTCCGCGTGGATTACACTTTATCGCGAATAAAAACATTCTATGTTCACCTAGGATATTAAAAACCAATGCAAAAGTATAGGCACCAACGGTCTTCATGCTTTTTGATAGACTTTTTATTATTTCGTTTCCATGGCGACCGTTACTTACAGAAAGAAATCGTAATTTTCCACTTTTCTCGTAGATCCTAACCATTTTCCGGGATAAAAAGTATCCTTAGTTGGTTTCTATATTGTACATTACCTATTTAAAAGGTTTCATCACAAACGGATCAGCTGTTATCGCGTTCAAACCTTCAAACATACAAACAGACAACGTTTCACTTTTAAATATTGGTGTGGATTTTTATATACCCGTCGTAACTTCTAAAAAACAATACGCCAATAAGCGTAATTCAAAATCATTGGCAGCAGTGCTTTTTGACCATAGACAACTGCATTATTTATTACTCACGTACTTGACAGACTTGTTAGTATTTCGTTTCCATAGCAACGCCCTGCCGTTCTGTATTTTTGATACCTTGAGTTGCATTATTGCAATTTTCGTAAGGATCTCTATTTTTTTGATAAATAAGTTAATAAGTAATAAGTTACTGCCCATGTTACGCGCTAATAATAGAGCTTAATATAGGTGAAAGAAGTTTTAAAATCGGTCAAGTATTTTTGAGTTTATCCATAACAAACAAACTAACTAACCAACAAACATACAAAGATACAAACAATCAAAACTTTCCTCTTTATTATATTAGTGTAGACTCTCTATATCCGCGGCTTCGCACGCGTGGCCATTTCTCTAGGTTAAAAGAACTCGTTAACTATACCAAGACCTAAAATACCAATATACTAATATTTAAACAAACAACTTCAGGCGTCAAAAAGTTTTTACCGATTACTCGGCTTCTACTCATCGGAATGAGTATTTTTTTCTGATTATATTCAATGTACAGAAATGGACCTGTAACAGTTTTATTAGAATTATAGATAGACAATTAGTTACTCGCCTTCGAGTTTCTTGTCGAATTCTTCTCGAAGGTTGTGTACAGAATCGGTGGTCAAGTATAATTAATCAAAGGACTCCTAGCCATTTTGTCAGAGAACCCTGGATCACCACTAACACTAGCCATCTGTGTTAGTGGTGATAAACACCCCTGTGTTTAGTCCGATCCCAAAAATCTAGGCGACCACCCAACCCGAAGTTTGTACCCCCTGTGTGCCCTTGAGCCGGTCGCCAACATTTAAGAAAACAAGAAGAAAGAAAAATCGTTTATTCAACACTTAAATAAAAAAAGTAGTAAAATTAGAAAATTAGTGTGCGCCTTCTGCTTCATGAATTGCAGCGGAGTGCTTTCGCATCCGTTCCCCAGTCCGGTGAAGCTGTAAAAGTCAGTAGAGACTAACAACCATTAAAATTCTTAAAAATAATTTAAAAAAAGAAAAGCTTTTACGACCTTTTTTAATGAATGTCACTTATTATGACCTTCTTTTTATTTTTTTTTCCAAGTAAAATATTATTTTTAAATCTTTTTTTCTTTTTTTATTGGTTTGTCATGGGTTTGTGAGCTACCCTGAATGTTTCAGCCGGATAGCTAATCGGTAAGTGCTAACAAGACAAAATACATAGATTCATAGCTACATACATAGATACATAGATAGATACATACACAGAAACATACATAGATACATACATAAATACATACATAGATACATACAAGTGAAGTTAAATAAAATCTTTTAAAATGGCTTTAGTCACAATCTCAGTGGCTAGGTGTAGCACGTGTAAACTCATTCTTGCTACAGTCTCTTTCTTTGTTGTTGATGCATCAAGCACGACAATGAACATATAGCTATGGGTGTGTTTTTGCCCATAATTGTATCTATAGTGCAGTTTTTGTTTACGTGGTATTAAAACATGCCGTATTTTCCCCCTTTTCACTTGATTTATATGTAGTAAATAACTTGCTTTCCAACTGCACTACCAGTGTGTATCGCCAAGGAGGCTGAACCAAATTGCCGGTTCTCTTGTCATGTTACAATGGACACTAATTAAGAGCCTCTCGGTTAATTAGATTCAGAGTTTTTGGTATTCGAATGGAAGGTAATTTTGCTTTGTCTCATATCGTGGATCTTGGGACAGGAGGCGAGATTGGCGGTTTCGGTGTAATGTTGCCATTTTAAGTGCGCTGTCAAGAAAATGCTCTTTAAAATATGACTGTTAGTTTTAGATTATGGCAACATAGATTATATCCAGATGGCCTATAATCTGCCCATATGAAGCAACTTTTGTATGTCAATATCATATTTAACTGACATAACTTTCGTTCGAAAAGGGCCCTAACACACAGACATCTAATATTTAGATTTGCGCTCTAATAAAGATATTAGTGAAAGTCATAATACATAGTATAGAAATATATCTGAAGTGCGCTGAACCTAACCAAATTCTTCTTCTTTTTTTATTACGGACTAGGCAATCGTTTGACCACGATCTCACCTGATGGAAAGCGATACAAAAATAATAATAAAACATTGAAAGTACGTACAGATGACTTCAAAACAGTTAACTATAACAAGACACTAAAACAAAAATAAATTAAAATCTAAATGTGCGACAAAAAACATTAAATTAATTTCAAACGCGGAACTCAAAGCAACCGACCGCGATCGTCTCCACGATAAGTCGACAACAATGGCGGATCCCATAAAACAATTTGTATGCAAACCGCGGAACTCAATCTCTTAATTTGTTGCTTGTCTCTGTGATTCGACGGTTGTCGAGGAGGTAAATAGGAACCAAGAAACTAGATGAACGAGGCGTAATTTTTAAATCTTCTGCTAAATAATAACACAGTGCTACGATGTGTTATGTGATGTTAAGTAGTAATCTTGCAAATAGGCTGAAATTAATGATGATTAGGTAGGTACCTTAATTTATATAATGATGTAGGTACTTCGTTTCTCAATGTATTTATTTGCAAAGTTAGGTTAACTTATGTAAAAACGCCAAATAGTAAATAATTTCTGAAAAACTAACAACAGCTGGAGATGGCTTGATAATTATAATGTTAAATACATATTCGATTTCTCTAGCCAAGATTGGATTATTTCATAACTAGCAACGCCCCGCAGCTTCGCCCACGTGCAAAACTTTGCCAACCCCGTCACCCCTTTAGTAATTAAATTTCATCTGTGAAACCGGTCACCAGGTGTTAAACCTGTAAATTTGACATATGGAGCGTTGACACTTTGACAATGACAACTCTCTCTCTTTGACATAATTCCCATACAAAATAAGCATATTTTTTAAATCTGGATTAAATGCCCCTATTTCCATTCTGTACCCCTAATAACGTGTGTGTAAACAAACAAACGCATTAACACATTAATAGTATATGATAATAGGATATAACTAGGAACATTCAAAACCTACCTACAGACAAAATAATAATTTCAAACTGCCACCTCCATCCACAACAATAAAACTTCAAGTTGTGTGCAACAATCGTGAGAGATGTGCGTGGGGACGCGCGACAGTCGCGCCACTGTTGCCGATTGCCATCGTCGCCAGTTCACATACCGCATTGTGCAACGGACTTCAATGGACAGTCAGTTGCCTAACCGTTTTGTCTGTTAGTCACATGAATTTATTATGAGGGAAATAACAAAACTGAATCTATCTAATAATTATAGGCGTTAATGCTATATTTATAAAAAAAAAAGATTTAGGCGGCTATCTATAGGACACGAAGTTAATTGCAATATTAGCCATGTTCGGTTTGACAGTTTAGAATACTGCCAAAAGATGGCGTTACCATCCCCGTAAGACGGCTTAGACACTGAGGGTAAAATTTGGATGAAGTTGTACTGATCACGGTAGCCGAATTGGTTAAAAGCATGTGCTGCGCAGAGGCAAGGACGATGCTGGTTCTAATCCCGTCCGTGATCATTTTTTTCTTTAGAAAATTATTAGATATGTTCTCGCTAAGCAGGCGGTAATGCTAAAACAATAAAAACATTAAAATTGAATCTTTTCGAATTTGTAGCACTAAGTTAACTACGACTGATCGTGACTATCCATTGAACAGACAACACAAAAAGATAATAATCACATTCAGGTTATTTCCCTACAATTATCTTTAATTTTATTCATACATTGGTTTTTCCAAATCCTGTGTCAAATGTAAGAAATAATAGCTCTCAGTGACATCTGTACTCATTATATGCTAATTTGATAGAGTTCCCGAGCAATCAGACGTATGCAATTAAGCTGTATAGTTTTATGACATAATGACTATAGGACGGCCGTGTGACACAGGTTAGGTTGTAAGCGACACAGTGGATGTGACAGTGTGCAATCTTCCATAAAAAGTAGAAATAAACTTTGCCTTTTTAGTGTCCCGTACCTCAAAAGGAAAAAAGAAACCCTTATAGGATCACTTCGTTGTCCGTCTGCCTGTCTGTCAAGACCCTTTGTCTCAGGAATGCGAAAAGATAAAATTTATATCAAATACTCAGTTTTGTAAATCCTTAAAGCTGTGAAAAAGCCAACGCAATCAATAGATATGGCCGTTTATGCCGCATATTTTGACACTCGCAAGGGAATACAAACCTACCTAGAATAATTCCCGTTGACCTAGAATCATGAAATTTGGCAAAAAGCAATGTCTTATAGCACAAGTAAAGGGAAAAAATCTGAAAACCGAAAAAAACCGTAATCACCAAAAAATAACTACTTAGGGCAATTTTCCGCGACTTTTTTAGCTTACTGTGTCTGGTACGGCCAGTGTACTTAAACAAATTGTATAAATTGAGTTTAAAAGAATCCATTTTATCAGTTTTACAGCTGGCATGCCCAGCATGTCACTTGCATTTATTCTCAGTTTGAAGACTGTGTCAAAACAAACACATAACTGATCCTTCTGCTCTTCCCTTACTGTGTGCCTTATTGTAGACATTTAAAAACTATAAAATGTCCAACTAATTATTTTGATATCCATCAGTTATTAATTAATTAATTACAGTTTCGAAATGAAGAACTAAATTACCGCCTAGACTTTCAAACATTTTAACTTTTTTTAATTGTGCCACGCGATTCCCTTTTACCCTTTTATCATCTTCATCATCGTCAGCCGGTGATTTCCACTACATATAGAAGCAGTGCATAGCTCTAAGTAGATGCTTGTACATTGATAGACTGCCCTAAATATATTATTAGGTACAAGATGTGCCCGCGGCTTCGCCAGCTTTGACATTTATCTAGTACTAGTTTTCCCGCCCGCGACTTTGTACGCGCGGACTACTGTTTATCGCGAAAAAAACATCCTATTTTCTTCTAAGATATGAAAAACCAATGCAAAGGTATCTGCTCCAATGCTCTTGATGTTTTTTGACAGACTTGTTATTTCGTTTCAATGGCAACCACAGACCATTCTCTGATGAAAACCGTTCCTTACAGTGAGTAATCAACATTTTCCAGTTTTCCCGTAGAAACTTACAATTTTCCGGGATAAAAAGTCGGTAAAATCCGTTTAGCTGTTTGAAAGTAAAGATGGTGATTATGATGATGATGATGATGAAAAGTATCCTTTGTGTTATTCTAGGGTATAAGCTATCTCCATTCCAAGTTTCATCAAAATTCATCCAGCCGTTATCGCGTGAAAGATCCCCAAACAAACAAACAGACAACGTTTCACTTCTATATATTGGTATGGATAGAAGTACCTATAAAGTACAAAATATCAAACACCAACAAAATTTGTTCAGCGGTTCAATCGTTTTATATCGATTGCTCGGCTTTTTCTCATCGCATCAATATTTTAAGTAGTTCAAATTTGAAGTCGAAACCTAAGCTATCTAACATTTAAAACCTCATTTGAATCGGTCCAGTAGTTTGTAAAGAATGCGAAAACAAACATCTAGCACTCAAATTGAAAAAAGTTATATTCTTGTTCTGTAGCGCATTTCTCGAGACCTTTGCAGAATAAGTTAGACAATTTTTTTTAATTTTTTTATTGTAGTTACTTTTACTTACTGCTATAAATAAGTATAGTTAGATAGATTTATTGTTATATAAAATATGCTAATTAAATCACTTCGGTAATGAATCTATTAACACACTAAGCCATCGGTACACGCTCTCATTATAATAATAATCACTTAATAACATGGCATTGACTACCAATTTGCATACAATAAACCTGAATAAAGCTAACCCTTTCAAAACCAAAACCTATCTTTCTAAGAATAAAGTTAAATTTGGCGTGAAACCGATTCAATTATGGTGTATCTAAATGTCGCAGAACCATAGTAATGACCGCGAAATCAATCGTCTACAGGTTGTCTATTTGCGGGTCCCACGATTATTTTAATAACTTAACAAATAGTTTTGATTATTTTCCTGTTTTCATGGTGAGAAATTTTTGCGTTAAAATATACTCAAAAATTGCTGTCTGCAGTCTGATTTGACAGTTTTGTCTTATTTTTGAGTACCTAAGTATAATCCTATCAAATCTATCTTTGTTTATTACTTGCGACTATAAATTATGTTTTTAAGTGATGCTTATCCGGCACTTAATTGTTTTCTCTGCTAATAATAGACGTGAATTAAATTATGTTAATTTAATAATGTGTCCATATTAAGTACTTCGATTAATTTTACAACATTGTTATAATAATAAAGGAACACTTTTTTTTGTATGAAAAATAGCAAAAATAAAAATCTCAGAAGAATTAATTTTGTAGTTCAATGCTAACTATTAATATTGGTTTGGTAATATAATATTATATTAATGAATCCCGAAAGCTTATAGGTATATCCCAATACGGTTCACATTTATAACCTCATACATATTTACATTTATGCCACATTTCAAATATTTTGTTTTTATTTTTTTGATCCAGCATTGTCATATTATTTTTTGATATAACATACCATACATAAAGATAACACCATATATATACATTAAGATAATATATAAAAAAAAAAACCTGTCGTACCTATCGTATCGTATCGTATTACAAACCCTGCTCATATAATATAAGAAAGCATGAATCACAGGAGTGGTAACATTGGCTCATGATAATTTGTTTACAATCGGTAACCATTAGGAGTGGTAGCTCCTTGTTATCCAAATGTACTTCCTCCCAAACTTGAAAACAATTCGGCCAGTATTTTACCTGCAGTCACGCAGAATTTAGTACAGCATCCGTTACGGTAGGATATCTATTTTGAGTGCTGGCAACATTGTCATCCCGCCACCGGCTGCGATGGCGACACCGGTTTTGGCGCCAACGCGCGTGCCGCCGTTGTAAACAGCCAATTGCGGGACGTTCGAATTTCAAAAACATCGCCAACCGACGTGACGTTGTATCCGGTGACGATCCGTTTTAGCAAATCTGTTAACAGAGATGGTTGAATTAACGGCGGTTAAATAAACAAACAAAACGTTTGAATGAATTTATAGAAAGTTGTTACAACTCACTCAATAAGTTTCTTGGCATTCGACGTGTTCGTAAAACAACTTAAAATATTATGATTCAATATTTTTTTAACTCAGATGTATTACTAACAATCTAAACAAGTTTTTTTCAGAGATGCCAGGTGTCCAGACAAATTATAATAATAAAATTAAGGAAAAAACAGGTGCAATTTAATACTAGCCAAAAATGTCTGTCCTACTTTAAATCAAACGACAATAAATAGGTATTACTGTTCAAAACATATAGGTACATGTTCAAAATATCTGAGTGCCGTAGACTGGATATCGAATGACGTTGACAGTGACATATTCCATACTCTGTTTTTATAACTGCAGCTGTCAACTTCACCTGTCTGGGTCAAGGCGAGTCTCAGAAGTTTTAATAAAAACAATTGCGTTTTCAGTAAAATCAATCAAATGGAAATAACTTCTTCTTTTTTTACCCAGAACTTCGTATGTTAAACAAGATATGCGTGATCTGAACCCCGGCCTAATGATCTACTACGGGGAGAAATGAGAGTCGCCACATAATACGTGAAGACAATTAGGCTTCGCACAAGACGGCCTTGACATCAAGCCGTACCTAAGACAAAAGACACCATCTTCCACTTCCCAGAAAACCAAAAGAGATCAAAAGTTGTCGTGCCAGGACATAGCCTATGGCTAATTTCATTTACATGGGACCAAAAGGGCCCGAAAAAGTTAATAATTGACCAGGAGATTTATAGAATTCTTCGTATAGGCGGGGACAGGCGCTTATGAGTTTTGGACCCAAAGTTTCGTGGTCGTTTTTCGTCTGGGAGCCAAATTAAATTGACTCTGGAACCTGAATGGTCCGCTTCGGACGGAAACTGGGAGGTGACAGTTGCTGTCGACTGTGTTTGTGATTAAATTTTTAATGAATTTTATGAAAAATGTGGTGTGTTGTTTATTGGAAGTTTCTTTTTCTCGGGTTTGGTTTGTGTTGTGACTTTGTATCTAATTTGTTGATAGAATGAAGTTAATGTACAAGCGTGTCAGAGTACTGTTTCTTGACCAACATTTTATTTTGATATTTGTCTTGTACACTTGCTTTTGTAATAAATAACATTGTCTTGTCGTTTTCCTGAATGTTCTTGTCAAATTTTGTTTGGAAAACATGTTGATATAGCCGCTCATTATTGAATGAGTTTTACCTAATTTAGCTATATTGATATCGTTCATTATATAATTGAACGAATGAATGAATTAATGAATGAATGTTTTTATTAATCAACAAACGTTTCTTAAAAATAACAGATAAATAGGTACAGCATAATACAAAGTTTCAAAATGTATTTGCATTTGCAAAGTAATGGGGCCTGGGGCCTTACTCTTGAACACAATTCTGATCGGTCGGTATTGGAATTATGACATTTCGTACTCTTGAACACACTTGAATGCTAATTTAGCGCCAAATTAATTCAATATTGTGCGGATATTGAAAGAACTAAATTGTATTGGCATTGAAATTCATCTTAGCAAAATCGGCACTCTTGACGCTGTTTGGACAGCCGCGTATTGGGTTAGGTATTGCGTTGAAATCAGAATTAAGACAATAGCAAATTAGTAACTTTTCCGTGATTAAAATTCAGTTTTGTGCGTTTTTAGATCATTTTTTGACAATATAATGTCAACAAAGGCGAACCGAGTGTCGGATGATGCGTTATATGGACAAGGCATTTTCTATGAGTGAACATAATATTGTTGTCTATCTGTTTATTACCAATTCATGGTACTATTGGAGATTTAGATGTAACTTGTAAGTACCTAAATAACTGAAAAATATATAAAATAAAACAGTGTTAGTTAATTATTTTTGTATTAAAGTATTATGGAACATAAACATAAAAAGTTGAAATTATTTTACATAGGAATTCAGCTATTATTTATTATTATACGTAAGTAGTATTTAGGCTACCTACCAAAACTACAATAGAGAACCTTTTGTCAACATATACAAAATAGCATTGCTTAGACGCATACTTCTTTAGGTAGGTTTAACATGTCACTTATAGTACTCAGACTTCTGTTATAAAATAAACTTACTTCTAGTAAATCTCGGAATATAGGAATAAATCAATCAACAAGTATTTTAACAACAAGGTAAAAGTTACATGTTAGTCTTTATAAACCTCAGTCTAATAAATATTTTTTATACAAACTTAACAGTATTGTATGAATGATGCCCCCCGCCCCGCGGTTTCATCCGCGCGAACAATGCTGAAAATTGATGATGATGATGAAAAGTAACCTATGTCTTTTGTGTTCTAGGACCAAAGGTATACATCAAAATCCGTTCTTCCGTTTGGGCGCGATGAAGTAACAAACATAACACACTCACAAACTCTCGCATTTATTAGTGTGATACAAATAATTCTCTGAATGTAGGAAAATCAAATCAATCAACAAGGTAAAAGTTGCCCACAACTAGTATAGTCTTTAAAAACATCAGTCTTAAGTAATGATACTAATATAGGTACATGAAACCTAATCCAGTTATTTATTATTATTACTTAAAAATGAAATAAGAGTTATGCACACGATGCCTTTTTCATGCGCTGATAACGCGCGCTTATCGCAAGACGCGCTGCAAACGCATTGCATTCGCACCCTTGTGTTGTATGTGATTTATGGATGTTGAGAGGAGCTTATAATACTTCATAAGTTTATAATTTGTACTCCATCCACTTCAAATTCAAATCCGTACCTATCCACTTCTCTTGTAATATTTTGTTTTGATTTGAACTTTTTTTACGTCTATTAGTCATAAGGCAACGGACACGCACCATTCAGCCAAAAACAACAAAAATTTATTATTAAACTACTATTTTTGTACTTAAAAAGGAAATTATGTATAGTTTTGTGAATTAAAGTATGTTTTATTATTTTCTATCAATAAAAAGCTCAGTTTTTAGACTTTTTAAGGGTATTTAGGTTGTTTTACCGATTTACGATAGATGTAAACTTCCCTATTGCTGAGCCTAAAGCTACTATCTTCATGGTACTGACAAAATCCTTCGCCAATACAAGCGCAATTTCAATTTCAATCCAATGTTAACAGGATTGTTTTCAAGGGTACAGTGATTTCTCAATATTGTGTTAACATTGGATTGAAATTGACATTGAATAAGAATTAGTATTGGGTTCAAGAGTAAGCGCGCTGATCCTGTTGGACATTGATACTCATACTAGGCTAGCCGGTGTTATGGCATATCAGTGCCCATCACCAGGGTATGCTGATAGAGACTAGGCAACTATATTAACTATGTTATTTGAAATAAAGCTAAACAAGCACAAATTAAAAATGTATATAAAGCCCGACATCCGGATCCCTACCCCCATTATAGTTAAGAAGCATCTCGATCATGACAGTTTGCAAACATAGGTAAAAATCTTTCAATCCTTTTGAGAGCTACGATCGTCACCCCCATTCTCCCCCCCCCCCCCTTTTATAGATTTTTATAGATACAAACCATCTCGTTTACCTCAAATTTAAACATGAAAACCCGCAGCTAAATTGGTCCATTCATTTGGAAACTACGATTTTTATCCCCCCTTTTCTTAACTCCCCCCTCCCCCTCCCCATATATCTAAGAACCATTTCGATCACATCAGCTTTCAAACAAAAAAACCGCATCAAAATCAGTCCATTCCTTTGGGAGCTACATGCCACAGACAGACACGCACACACACCTTCACACAGTGATACACACCCTAAACATAATAACACCCGTCTCTTTGTTCGAGGCTAAATAAAACTATAATACACACAAATAATTAAAGTACTAAGGTAAGTACTAACAATGTAAACCATAATAAGTCCTTACTTACTATGTTTATAAACAATAAACAGCAGAGATATTAATCGTAGAAGTAGTACTAAGATTCCTATAATACTAATAACATAAATTAAGCAGATATACCCAAAGTGACAATCACACTGTGTTACTATTAGGAAAAAAACGTATTTATATTCTCGGATGATGAATAATCGTGTTTTAGCAGCCAATTACACAAAGAAAATAAATTTTCAAAAAAACCGCTCAAAAAACAAATAACATAAGGTATTTAGTAGATAGAGTACATAATATACCTATCATATTTTTTTCACGTAGGTATCATTGATATTTTTATTTACATTTTATATTCAAATTAGCTTCCTTTTATCTACACCGTCCAAACCATTTAGATCCAATTATAAACAATTATTTAATTGCATAATTGCCCCAATGACAATTTCGCAAGAAATCCCAAGACGACAAAAAGGTCACAGTGCTGCCATACGAAAAATAAATCATGCTTGCCAGTTGCTAACATAAAATAAACTTTAGTTAGGGTTAATAAAGTTTGAAGTAGAAATGATGATAGATTGTCCTATTTATAAAAATGTAGATAAAGATAATTTGCATAATTTGATCGATTACGAGTTTCCATGCAAATGAAACAATAGACTTGCCGTGTGACAACAATGACAATTAATGATGTTGATATTATGTTCAGATTGTACCAAATGATACATTCTACCTACTAATCTAAAAAACTTATTATAAAAGAGAATACAATACTACGTAAGACCTATTATGACAAAATCTTTTGTTTTTCTGTGTTATAACCTAAGAATACATTATATTATTATTCGTAGGTTTATATCGTAAAAATATCTTGAATTGATCACTCACAACATAAGTCATAACTCGTAATTCAAAATAAAAATTATTAGCTGTTTAAAAATAATGCCATTGGATCCTAAAATTTTAGCAACTGATACTTCTCTAATCTAATAATCTAATAAAATATATGTAAAAGTTTTAATGTATGTATTTTTGGCCACATTCTTATTTGGGGAACCTTATCAAATACTTTTACCTAGTCAAAAGTGGCATTTCGGCAACTTTTTAATATATGATACATATATTCACATCTGGGCCTGCAGTCTCGACGTATAGATTCATTGTTTTAAAACCAAAATCGGTACATACCGATGACGATCATTAGCTTTGACAATTATTGACAAAAGCTATCTATTGTCATCGGTATCTGTACTGACATTGGTCATGATTGACATCAATATTTTGCAGACTACCAAATGTCGTTATAATCGAACTTTGCGACCGATTTCAGTAGTACCTAAAGCAGACGCTGTCGATGTTGAGACCGTTGGCCCTGGGAACGTATTTCACTATTATTATTTTTTACGGTACCTACCTACACTTGTACTATTATTTATTCTGTGCCTACAGTCAGGTAAAAATAATACGAAATTATTGAAATGGCCTTTCAAACCAATTTATAAAAAAATTGTGTAGCAGTAAAACATAGGATACTTTTTATCTTCATCGTCACCCTTCATCATTGTACGCGTGGATAAAATCACGGAGCGTAGCTAGTCTTGAATAAATGCTCCTTCTAATTAATGTAGGTACTTCTTTGCATGCCCTCTTCACTATTTTAAGTTCAAACAGTTACATTTATAGTTAAAAAAAAACTTTTAATAATATGTTTCATTATTAGAACTTATTTCATAACTCATCTCAATACAAACACATCACGGTATCTGGGTCGCAGTAAGTCAACGGCTAAAACAACGGCTGAAGCCGTAAAGCTCTCGTGGCTATATATCTAGCCGAATTAAACGGCTGTAAATCCATCGGGGTGCTTTCAGTTTGCTTTATATAGTCGCGGAAGTGTGTGTGGTGACCTACATGTGGGACGATAGACACCTACTGGTAGAATAAGCAGCATCTATCTACTTACTCGTAAAACTGAAAGAAAAAGTTGCTAGTCTATTTTATACGATACCCTTTTATAAGAAGCTGCACACAGCACAAGCCACCACAAATGCGGTCGACGTGGTATCTTTCTGGGCAGGATACTTAAAATAGTATACAAGCAAATATGCCATCGATATATACGAAAGTAGAAGAATGGGACACCTTCCGGAAGATTGCGATGGAACTAGATTGGTTCTTTAATCCACATTTTACTCAAGAAGATTTAGGGCTAACTAAATCTAGAATTAACATAATTTAAACTGCGCGTAAGCTTAAACGTAGTTAAAGGTCTTGTGATATCCGTTTAGTGTAAATCTCGATTTAAATATACGTCAAATTTAAACCTGCTTGATTGGCGATTTAACTCCCTAATTCTCAATTTTGTTAGTGGCATTTTGTTTGTTGATTTGGAGTTTTCAGCAAAATAAATATGTTTTTGGATTATTCAACGTACATTGAAAGACACAAGTGATGAAGATATACTTTCGTACGAGGATAAACAACTTTTTAATTATTTGGAAGTAGGGATCATTTTTCTCCAGAAAAGTAAATGATTGAAGTGATTTGTTTTTTTAAAAACACCTTACGCGACGATGAATTTATAAAGAGATTTTACTCAAAGTTCATATTATGTATTAAAATTATGGATTCATTTTATCCCCAAAAAATATAGGGTTCCTGCGGGATAGGTATTCAAAGTTATGATAATTTATATGTAATATAAATAAAACATTAAAACAGTATCATAATTTCGACCCTCTCGCCACTATACTGTCCGGTTTAGCGGAAGCATTTCTACCTGCCAACCCAGACGTGCGTGAATCGAAATCACGCGCTTCTTGAAATGTTTTGTCCCATATTTTTATCCATTTATATATTTTATGCGTTATTTTTACAATTTCTTTGTTTTTTTTATATATAGATATGTTTTTATTTCCTGAAGTAAACGTTACAACAAAATAGGGGGTTAGGATCGTTGATCTCAAACAAATGGACCGATTTTGATGCGATTTTTTATGTTTGAAACTGATTTGATTGAGATGGTTCTTAGCTATATGGGGTGGGGGGGGGGGGCGAGAAAAGGGGGGTGGGGGGCGAGAAAAGGGGGAGTTTCGAGAAAAGGGGTGTAATAATCGTACCATTCCAACGAATCGACCAATTTAGCTGTGGTTTTTTATATTTCATATCTGAGGTAAACAAGATTTGTCTTAGCTATAATAGGGGGGGGGGGGATATGGATAAGTCCGTAGCTCCCAAATGAATGGACCTAATTTGATGCAGTTTTTTATGTTTTAAAACGGATGTGATCGAGATGGTTCATCATGTTTCTTTGCTATATGGGAGGGCGGAGGAGTTGAAAAAAGGGGGGGGTGAGAATCGTGTGTTTCAAATGAATCGTATGTTTCAAAGCTGAGGTAAACAAGATGGTTCTTAGCTATAATGGGGCTTTATGCTCGCATCGCTTTGCGCCCGACTTCGTCTTCTAACCTATCACGACCATGTCGGATCGCCACTGAAGGTTGTTAACACAGGTAGGTAGGTACCTATTTGGTACTTTTGGTACTGGAATAACTCATAGGATCATTATATTCCAGAAAAACTACCACGCGAGGAACGCTGCGGGCACAGCAATAATAACGTAAAAGTCTGTACTAAGAAGATAATTTTAAAAAGTTGGTCTGAGCTACTGAACAAGAATAAAACATTTTTAAATTTTGTGTCTGTCTGTTTGTTTGTTCGCGCATCACGTAAAAACTATTAGACCGATTGCGATGCAGTTTTCAGTGTTGGCTAGCTTAGGGTTTGACCAAGACCTGGGGTACTTGGTATCGTAATCCAATGATTAGATGCTAAGCAATCGGTAAAAACTTTTTAACGACTGAAGGAATTTTGATCAAATGTTTATTTTAGGTCTTGGAATAGCACATAGAGTACTTTTAACCTAGAGAAATGACCACGCGAGTGAAGCCGCGGGCACAGCTAGTTTCTAATATTTGTATCATCTTGCGTTTCAGAATTAGCTCTGTTTCGCCTACGAATCAGTCAACAAACCATTGCTTTTCGAAACAGTGAAATTGTGTGTGACACTTATTTAAATATCAGAAAACCACAGAAAACAGCGTCATTAATTACACAAAGCGTTTCTTTAGACAGTTTCTTTATACATACTTCGATCAAGGAATATTTTTTAAATGAATCGGAACGTAGAGATACTTAAATTCAGTTTAACTCTCGTCACAAAAAAAAAGTGGTGCTAGGCGAAGCTAAGCTGGTTTAAGCTAAGCTGAGTTTAGGACTAAATCGAGAAATATCTAAATTTAGATTAAGGAGTTTTGCTGCAAGCCACCCTTAAAGAAAAACATAAGACTTAAGACGTACCTACAGCATTGCATCATTCACTTTCTTTTGTTTCTTATGAACATATTATCGATGACTTTTCAGTGTTTTGGAGATTTTATTTGGTAACAATTTTTTATTTTCAATAAAACTGCCTACAACTCAAGATAAAAAAACATGTACACATGAAATCATATGGCAAAGAAAATACCTTTTTTATGTATGCGAAATTAATCAACAAAAAACATAAGAATAGGTATAAATAATAAATTAATTGATCGGGGCATATTAATTTACCACTTTCATACACATTTTTCGTGGATTTGCAGCCTATGATAGTTCTTGTGACTTGGCGCAACTCTTGAGCAATATAGTAGGTATATGAACCTACTAGCTGTGCCCGCGTCATTGCCCGCGTGGTCAAAATGTATGTTTTTTTTGCGCAGAACACTATTCATTTTGCGAAAATAAAAGTAGCCTAAATTATTTCTTGTAGCATCAGCTACCTTCCAGTGAAAGTCTCGTCAAAATCAGTCCAGCCGTTTCGGAGATAATCCGGAACAGACATGCAGTTTTTTTTTTTATTGTATATGTACTTTGTGAACTTTCATGTGCACTTAGTAAAGTAAGGTATAAATATATAAGGTAATAATTTTGATATTACAAACAGACACTTCAATTTTTATTTATTTGTATAGATATAGCTGTCTTTGAGGTTATTATATGTACCTACGCGGGAGCACAGTATGCAAATGACCTGTGTGGTCAAAATTTTAAGCTAGTAGGTACTTTAGTGTTAAGGTGGGATGTTGTTTGTTTGTCGTATGAGGTAGTGCTGGGATTATAGATGGATTTATAAGGTCTAGTCTATACATATTTTTGAACTTTTTAATTCTTATTTGACAAGCCAAGCTGTCGCTCAACTGATGGTAAACGATAAGCTTGCTCATAACAGTTGTAGTGCCACCCAGAAATCTCGCACGTCACTGCACTGCGCTAGTCACCGGTTTTTAGCTCTCATTGCTCAAGTGTTCTAACAACATTGCCTTCCAAACCAAAACACAGTAACGTTTGCACACTACTGCTTGGCGGTTGAATATCTGACAAAGGTGTGGTTCTTCCCCAAGCGGACTCTAACGTAAGAGGTCTACCACTACAACCTAACGTGCTACATCTAACGATTTATACGAATAGTATCTCACGAGAAATTCAAAGCTTTACGAATCAATAATCTGTAAATTCTAGATTAGTCACCGACCAGCGACCACCGATCACCGTCCTTGTGGTAACCCTCTCTCAGCAACACATACAAACATGTTTTTCCGCTTACACTGTAAACACTGAGCCTGAGCAGAGTGCGAGTTACCGTTCCAGCGACTACATTAAGACATAAACCAACCGTTGGATTCCACTGAAATTGCTCACGGGATTGATTAACTACCTTCAGATTGGGCTTCGTCACAGTACACAGTCTTCTACACTAACTACATTAATATTATAAAGACTAAATATTTGTTTTTTGTATGCCTGTTTGTTTGTAATGGATAAACCCAAAAAAATAATTTACCTATTTTAAAAATTATTGCACCTATAGAAAGCTACATTATCAGCGAGTAATAAAGGACGTATTTTATAAGAATAATATATTAGGTAATAGCTTTCCCGCCCGCGACTTCGTCCGCGCGGAGTACTGTTTATCGAGAAAAAAAGCATCCTATGCTCTTCTAGGATATTAAAAACCAATGCAAAATTAGGTATTTCACCAATGCTCTTGATGTTTTTTGACATACCTAACTGTTATTTCGTTTCCATAGCAACCGTTTCTTACAGCGAGTAACCAACAGTTTTCCAGTATTTGTAGTTTTCCTGTGGAAACTTTCAATTTTCCAGGATAAAAAGTATGCTATATTTCATTCCAGGGTATAAGCCATCTCCATTCCAAATTTTATCAAAATCCGTCCAGCCATTATCGCGTGAAAGCTCCACAAACAAACTAACAAACAAACAAATAAACAGACAACGTTTTACTTTTATACATTGGTTCTTACGAAAAGTAGAAGGGAAGAGAGCAAGAGGCAGATCTAGAAGGAAATTTACAGATCAGATAAAGGATAAGATAAATGTTTGGCCAAAGCGTTGGCCGAAAATAGGGAACACTGGAAATTACTCCACCAACAAGAGCTGGTCTCTTAAGAGCAGCCAATCCGTCACACTTTTCATCAAACGCTCGAACGTGATTATGGCGTTGTTACACATCTTTCTATGTTTTTTTATAGATATCTTGTGTACTGTGTATAATAGGTTTCTACGAGAGCAAAAAAATTATTTGTAATAAAGCGTGCTTTATAGTTTTTTTTATTTAAAATTTATTTATGCCTACTGGACAGACATAGACAGTGAAGTATTTATTACTAAATCTAATCATTTTTTCTTAATAAAATAGGATCTATTTTATTATACTGTGATAATTATAAATGCGAAAGTTAACTCAGCTTCATAACGGCCGAATGGATTTTGATAAAACTTGGTAAAAACATACTGGAGGTTCTGGAATAATATCATAAATTTTGTCCCGGAAAAACGTCCATGATAGCAAATCCGCGAGGTGCAATTAAAAATATCTACCTACGAGTATGATGAGACTTTTCGAATAACAGCGTCTTTAAAGTGTGTGTTTGTGTGTTATTATTTGTCGTATGAGGTAGTGCTGGCCTCTGGTGTCAGAATTAGTCAGGCCGCCTGAGACACTCTGACATTGCTTAACGTCTGCTGTTAATCAATAAATGCCGGGACCGACAGCTTAACGTGCCCCTTCGATACACTCCCAGTCTAATGTCGTGGTACGGGGGTAACGCCGATTCTTGGTGTGGCGTCGCCGCGCCACACGTGGCTCGTCAGCTCTTTGCGCCTCAGCATGGCCACATTCGTAGTTTACACATCTCCCAGGCGTCCCGCGAATACTAATTTTTGTATTATTTTTATTTGAGGTGTGTGATGAATAAATGTATTTATCTTCTTCTATTTTCTTCATAACGCGCCTTCCGAAGCACGGAGCGATGTAAAACCACACATAACTTAGAAAAGTCATTGGTGCGGAGTCTAGAACTGAACCCGGTATTGGATTCTAAGTTGAACTATTGAACCGTAAGGCTACCACCGCTCTATTTGTCAGTGACTGCAGGCGTCATAGCCCGATAATAGCTAGAAGTAGTACTTTATCAATGGAACACACCGGCTTGCGGCATTTTATAAAATCGAACGCACTCGACGACCGTGCTGGTTCTATTTTGGTTAAAATAAATAAATAACGTGCGCGTGCGCCGCACTTGTACCGATAAGTACGTTGCTACAGGGATGCTGGAAATGAACTGAGATATTATTCGCTCACCTTTCTCATCTTGTTGTATTTTCTGTTTAATTGCAAGTTATTCATAAATGTCGATTAATTTATTATTAGTTTCCAACTCTAGTGCAGGGGGTGGAGGGAAAAATGCGAATTACCCGTGCACCCACTAGTGAGTGAAGCCAGTATATGGACGGGTCACGACCCGATTATGTATGTGTGAGGATGTCTGTGAATTACCGTTCTCTTGTAGAGGTCATTATTTACTGTATTTTATGCTTGCCGCATATATATACTACTAGGTACTACTTGGTCTGTGAAATGTAGGTTACCCAGGACCGTGGAAGTGGGGTGCAGAGGGGGCCAAATGCCCCCCTAAAATTAACGGGGGGTGCCGCGCCCCCTCCAATTTCATACCTGGTAAAGAAGGTTTCTCTGTGCTATTCTTCACAGAGCTTTGTTTTTCTTAAATGAAAAAGTGCATATACGTAAGAAAAATTGCCGCAGAGAGCAGAGCAAAAGAATATTTTTTATCACGTTTTTATTAATTCCGCCTGTATGTTTGTTTGTAACGGAATTTTTGAACGTGATTTTCACCCACTTCTATACTTCAGATTAAACTGAAACTTTGCACAATTATCAAGGACCGATGACAATACAATAATTTGATTGATAGGTTGCCCCGTTATGCTTCAAGATTCAAAGAACACGGTTTGTAATTATTGGTAAGAGACATGAGCTTCTGGCATGAGATACCATGCTATATACTCGTATTATAATTTTATAAGGAAAACATAATAATTAGATAGTTATTATATATGTTTACGCTAAGCAGGCGTTAACTGCTAAAATCTTATTAAATAGATTTAAGAGGCGTTATCTTTCAGACACGAAGTTCGTCAATATTAGCCGTGTTAGGTTGGTTAGATCGGAATAATACCAATAGATGGCGTTACCGTCCCCCATAAGACGGGTTCAAGAAGCTAGTGGAAAAATACTATCAATAGATGGCGTTACCGTCCCCCATAAGACGGGTTCTAGAAGCTAGTAGAAAAATTTGGATGGCGATGCAAAGGTATCGGTAGCCGAATTGGTAGATGCATGTGCCGCGCTGCGGCATAGTATGCGAGTTCGAATCTCGTTGGTGATGCAAAAAAAAACTTTAGAAAATTATTATATATGTTTACGCTAAGCCGGTGTTAGCTGCTTAAATCATAAAAAAATGATACCATGCTCTTGATCCAATACCATAAAACTATGCAGCTGCGCCATGCGGTTTCACCCACGGTATGATGGATTATGATGATGACAAAAGTATCATTATGTGTTATTTCAATAGCTAAAGTATATATTTATCTATATACATTTTCCTCAAAATTCGATCAGCCAGATATAGCTGACCGAGTTAGACCAAGTATTATACGTATACCTAAGTTCCTGAACAGATTGTAATGCAGTTTTCACAGTTATCTTAGGATGCTGGACCCTGCGTCTATGCGTGTTTAAAATGCACTAAAAACATACGTACGATTTGAATTTGTCTCAAAAACGATTATCATTAGTCGTGACCCCTTGCTATATGATATTAAGCGGACAGTCCCACTAATGTCAAAGACGCCGTTAAATTAAAAGCGCTGCGAGACTCAATAATCGACAGAGAAGTCTGGTGACGCCCATCGCGTTATACCGGCTCCCTGGTAGGGTGACCATGTCTTATTAATATCGGAGATATATAAAGAAGTAGAAAATCTAGATTAAAAAACTATTCTAAAAACCACGGTTTTTTTTCGCAGTGCATTGTCATCGTGTTGGGAGCTACCCTTAAATTTTCAGCCGGATAGCTAATAGGGAAGTGTTTGAATTTTGAGTTGCAGGAGTCCACCCGGGATGATACACAAACAAGAAAATGACTTAATAATAAAATAAACTAAAAAAAAAATGGTTTAAAAAACTAAAAAACACGCTTTATAAAGAAAACCAAACTAAAAAATAGAAAATACATTTTAATAGTGTAAATAAGAAATAAATGTTTTATTTTTAAAAAAAGTGTGGGGTGCTTCTCATATCTGTCAATGAAATATTTATAACTATTGACCCATGCACACCACGATTTTTTGAAATAAAACATTTTTTTTCTTATTATTTTTATATAAAGCGTGTTTTTTAGTTTTTTAAACTATTATTTATTTTCTACTTCTTAGTCTTTTTTCTTTTTTTTTTCGAATTATTATTGCATTGTCATCGGTCTTTGACAGGTGTGCAAAATTTGAATGAAATCTGACCGTTTAAAGTGGGTCAAAATAGCGTCCAAAGGAGTTGGTTACAAACATACAAACATACAAGTGAAGCTAATATAAAGCGTATAAAAAAAGTAAAAACCGACTTCTAAATGAATAAAATAATGTTATGTGGGAATCAGTTAAAGAAGCCTGTGCCGTTGATATGGTTAGATTTAAGAAAATTGGGCACCGATTTACTGAACTGTTTCCCACATAAGATTATTTTATTCATTTTGAAGTCAGGTTTTTCATATTTTTTAAGTTTATTTTATTTCTCTATTTTGAGTGGAGTGAACAAAGATGAATATGAACATGCCATTACAGCAATCGCAAGTAACTTGCTGTTCTCCATTGAGCAGTTCCATTGTATCTCCAAAGGTTTTCATCAGATCTTCACCAAATTATATATGTGGAACCATAACTAAAGCATATCCGATTCTATAAAAAAAACTTCAGAATTAAACATTTGACGGAGATATCGCGTCATAAATTGGGTGAAAGTTAATAAAATTTATTCATCTCCTAATTTTTCACCCTTAGAGGTGGAATATTTTCATGAAATTTAAATGGGACTGCCCCTGAGGCATACTCTATCCATTAAAAAGTTTTTTTAAATTGATCGACAATTGCTGGAGATATCATGTAACATACATACAAAAAAAAACGGGTCGAATTGAGAGCCTTCTCCGGAAATCAGTTGAGAACATGGTAAAAAGGAGCTTATGGTCTTGCATGCCTATTTGTTACAGTAAAATATTATTTTTGATGTACTATTAATTTTTACATGAGTAATGATGCCATCGCAGACATATTTTTAACAGACTTTAAAAAAAAAGGTTCTCATGTTGATGTGTATGTATGTAATATTGTTGAAGACGCGTAATATTCATATATGTTAGTCTATATGAGTATCTAAACAAATGAACCAAATTTCACGAATTTATGTATGTTTGTCCACGTTTTTCTCAGAAGCTACAAATCCAATTGCAGTATTTCTTTCTTCAGTAGTTCAATTTCTTTTAATTTAGGTAAAAATTAAAGTTTTATCAAAATCGCTTCAGTAGTTTAAGAAATATGGACTGTTAACTGTTTCCAGTATGCATTTTTTCTTAGCGAACGGAATAAGAACTTCCATTTTCTTAGGCCCACTTTACAAATAAGATGGAAGAGGGTAATGATGGGTGACAAATTTTAATATTTTGACATAAGTTTGGATATTTATTTTATATATTTGAATATGTAATTTTTATATAATTTGTATGAATTTAATTTGTATTATGTAAATGATATTCTTTTTTGATTTTAGTATATAACATATTTTTTTTTCTGTAATAAATGATTTAATAATAATAACGCAACTAAAATATAAGATATAAAAACTAATTTAAAAATAGTTAAACCGTCTTCAAATCGTATAAAACTTAAAAGAAAAAAAGAATTATTTATTTTTAGTTCCGCGCCAGGTAAGTGCTTACTTACTATAGTCGGTTTTGACGAAGGTTTGGCCAAAATGTCCCGGGTCTTCTTACTAGCATGTTTATTCGTCTACGATATTAATGGAATTCATTTCATTAATTAGAAAATAGCATCCAGCGATGTAAAGTCGATTAAAAAAACTTATACTTTTTATCACTTTACCTTGCCAACTTATTTTCTTACTACCTAACATTTGGCCACCCTACGCAAACGTGGGAACAGTATGCGCACATGCAGCCAAACTCTGGCAGGCGTGGTCGCACAAGTGCTTTGTTTTTCAAATCATTTCCGGACGTCATTTAGGAAAATTAAAATTTTACTTACAAGGTGCATATTTATACCATCAAATTAATAAGGGATCTTTAGACATTAAAGGTAGTTATGGTACAGACAGACATACACCATTTTGTTAGATGCATTATTCTTGTCCAGTAGTATATTTTAAGTCCCATACCAATTTTGTATGTTCTTTGTAAATTATTTTTCTTACATACTGCTTATTATATGTGAACTAATAGATACGCACATGAGGTCATTTCTCTAGGTTAAAAGTGTGCTAATCAAAAACCTAAAATAACAATATTACCAAAATATTTAATCAGAATTCCTTGAGCCGTCAAATAGTTATTTGTTATGCAAGGCTGCAAAGTGATTTTTTGGCGAGAGTACTTTTATTGAAACCTGAGCACGCGAAGGATTCTAGGATTGAACCACGAGTGTAGCGAGTGGTTCAAATATAGAATCCTGAGCGTAGCGAAGGTTTCAAAAGTACGAGACGCCAAATAACTTTGCTGCCGTGCGCAACACAAAACTTTTCACCTCACTAAAGCGAGGAAAATGCTAGGTGCAAGAAAAACAGGTAAAATAATATATTATATTAGTGTTTATAATAATAATAAAAAATGAGCCGTCGCGGGATTCCTGGCAGATGTGTAAACATAATAGAATAGAGTCGAACAGAATCGAATAGAATAGATTCGAAAAGAGACGAATAGAGTCGAATAGGGTCGAACAGGGTTGAAAAGAGTCAAATAGAGTCAAATTGAAACGAAAAAGTCGATTAGAGTCGAGAAGAGTCGAGTAGGGAATAATAGAGTCGAGAAGAGTAGAACAGAGTAGAACAGAGTAGAACAGAGTAGAACAGAGTAGAACAGAGTAGAACAGAGTAGAACAGAGTAGAACAGAGTAGAACAGAGTAGAACAGAGTAGAACAGAGTAGAACAGAGTAGAACAGAGTAGAACAGAGTAGCACAGAGTAGAACAGAGTAGAACAGAGTAGACCAGAGTAGAACAGAGTAGAACAGAGTAGAACAGAGTAGAACAGAGTAGAACAGAGTAGAACAGAGTAGAACAGAGTAGAACAGAGTAGAACAGAGTAGAACAGAGTAGAACAGAGTAGAACAGAGTAGAACAGAGTAGAACAGAGTAGAACAGAGTAGAACAGAGTAGAACAGAGTAGAACAGAGTAGAACAGAGTAGAACAGAGTAGAACAGAGTAGAACAGAGTAGAACAGAGTAGAACAGAGTAGAACAGAGTAGAACAGAGTAGAACAGAGTAGAACAGAGTAGAACAGAGTAGAACAGAGTAGAACAGAGTAGAACAGAGTAGAACAGAGTAGAACAGATTAGAACAGAGTAGAACAGAGTAGAACAGAGTAGAACAGAGTAGAACAGAGTAGAACAGAGTAGAACAGAGTAGAACAGAGTAGAACAGAGTAGAACAGAGTAGAACAGAGTAGAACAGAGTAGAACAGAGTAGAACAGAGTAGAACAGAGTAGAACAGAGTATAACAGAGTAGAACAGAGTAGAATAGAGTAGAACAGAGTAGAACAGAGTAGAACAGAGTAGAACAGAGAAGAACAGAGTAGAACAGAGTAGAACAGAGTAGAACAGAGTAGAACACAGTAGAACACAGTAGAACACAGTAGAACACAGTAGAACACAGTAGAACACAGTAGAATAGAGTAGAACAGAGTAGAATAGAATTGAAAATGAAAAGAGACGAATAGAGTGGAGTAGAGTGGAGTAGAGTTGAGTAGAGTCGCGTAGAGTCGCGTAGAGTCGAATAGAGTCGAGTAGAGTAGAGTCGAGTAGAGTCGAGTAGAGTCGAGTAGAATCGAGTAGAGTCGAGTAGAGTCGAGTAGAGTCGAGTAGAGTCGAGTTGAGTAGAGTCGAGTAGAGTCGAGTAGAGTCGAGTAGAGTCGAGTAGAGTCGAGTAGAGTCGAGTAGAGTCGAGTAGAGTCGAGTAGAGTCGAGTAGAGTCGAGTAGAGTCGAGTAGAGTCGAGTAGAGTCGAGTAGAGTCGAGTAGTGTCGAGTAGAGTCAAAAAGAGGCGAATAGAGTCAAGTAGAGTAAAATCGGATCGGATAATAATAGTATAGAAAATTATTGAATAGAAAGGTTCGAATTTTAAAAACTCTTTCCACGCTAGCGGGTAAAATGCAATTTTGCACTCAGATTTCGAATGACAAACAGAATCTTTCCGAACTTGTGAGGTGAAAAAGTTTTTTATCGATTGCTCAGCTTCTCATTGGATTGAGATACTATATACCCCAGTTTTTAAGTCAAACCGTAGGCTATCTAGCAGTGAAAACCGCGTCACGATCGTCTAGTAGCTTTTACGTGATGCACGAACGACCATACAGACAAACAGACTCGATTTAAAAAAAAACTTGTTCTGTAGGTTATTCTAAGTACCAGACCATTTATTTTTAGTTGTCTTCTTTGTACAGACTTTTCCGTATATATTGCTTTATTAGAAGTATACAATAGATAGACACTCGTAACATCTTTTGTACTGTGACGGTAAAATCCATACCAATATATAAAAGTGAAACGTTGTCTGTTTGTTTGTTTGATTGGAGAGCTTACACGCGATAATGGCTGTACGGATGTTGATGAAATTTTAAATGGAGACAGCTTATACCCTGGAATAAAACATAGGATACATATTGTTCTGAAAAATTGTAAGTTTCCACGGGAAAACGGGGAAATGTTGATTACTCGCTATAAGGAATGGTTTCCATAGAAACGAAATAACAAGTCTGTCAATAAACATCAAGAGCGTTGGTGCTAAACCTACATTTGCATTAGTTTTGAATATCTTAGAAGAATAAAGGATGCTTATTTTCGCGATAAACTGTAGTCCGCTTGGCCGAAGTTGCAGGCGGGAAAGCTAGTACTTCATAAAATGTAAGTATTTCCAGTTCCGTATTGTTTTCGTAGTACCTTATCTTATTATCTTATAATAAAAGTAACAAAAAGTTTGTACAAAAACAAGAATACAACATTTTTAAACAATTTTATTTAGCTTGCCTTGTTTCATGTGTACATCAAATCTAGTAATTGAAGTTATACCCCTTTCCTGTTGACCGATTGATCTGAAATTTGGTACACGCCTTTAGTTCTGATGACAATACAATTTTGTATTATTTAGCTGTTGTATTTAGCTAATAAAGGCACTTTCCTTTTATTGTATCGAGATTCAGTAATAGTGAGTACTACTGTACTCACTACTGAATCTCGTTACAATAAAAGACTAGGTGTACCAACTTGGATCCAACGAGGATTCGGTACGAAAAGAAGATATACATCGAATTTTTACATAAATGTTTTTCCAATTAATGTTGCCATGTATAGGACAACGCAGCCGCGGGAGACCTTTGGCAAAATGGGTTGATAACATCGAAAAATTGCTAGGAAAGACCTGGCCAAGGATTTCAGGATGAATGGCGTAAGAGGGAGGACGCTTATAGAAATGAGCTGTTTATAATGATGTTGATGAAATAATGAATGTTGCCATATTAATATTTATATGCCAACATGACCGTCTGAAATGACATTCCTTAACAATACCAAATCTCACGATAAAAAACAAAACAATCCACAAACTGTCCTTTCAAAAAACGGAACAAAAAAGCATAAAAGCACCGGCCAGCAACAAAAACTCATAATCGATTACGAGGTTCGATTATAATTCGAATCGATTATCCAATAACTCGGGGTCCGTGTCACCCGTAACAAATCGTTGAAGTGCCCAAACAATGGGTATTTCTTCATCAGCGACAAAAACGGCGAGTGTGCGGACGAAATATGGGATTATGGAATTATGGATGGCGATACATAAATCGGGGTACAGGATGTTTCAAAATAATATGAGTAACTGTTTATAGTCACAATAAAAATAAACTCAGTTAACAATATCACATACGGCTTAAGCGTAGAGCATTTCGGGTAAATAAGTTCTAAAATATAATAAGTTTGAAGGTTTACATTTTTAGTTATAATGGGTTACGGTTCGGGTAATATTAACCACACTTTCAGAAATGGAATAATATGAAGCAAGACAAAAATCCAGCACACGTACAGCATTCTAGGTTAAAACAAGCAGCAAGTGTAGATTAAATACTATTCTAATATTTTTTTGGAATGTTTTGTCTTGGAATTGTGAGCTACCCTGAAAGTTTCAGCAGGATAGCTAATCGGGAAGTGCTCGAAATTTGAATTGCAAGATTCCAAGACAGACAAAAATTTATAGATACATACATACATACAAGTAAAGTTAAATAAAAGCATTTAAAAAGAAGTTGAAGAAGTTATTTATAAAGTTGCTCGCTTTTAGAAATATGACACAAAAATTGATTTTCTGAAATTACAACGTCATTTTGAACATAAAACTTAGAAAATTCTCATTTTACAAAAAATGACAATTACAAATGAACGCTGTAATTTTAATTTTTTAATATTAATGTAAAATGGATCCCTCTGTATCTAAAACTGTCCATGGATCAAGCCAGCGGGGGAGGGCGTTTAAAGAGCAGTTCGCCAGCGGGGCGCGGGCGCCGGCGCAACCTTTGTGCTTTTTTAATTTTACGTATAATTTTATTTTTTAATTTCTGCTTTTAATTTTATTTTTTAATCTCGTCTAGTGGCGATGGAGTAGAGAGGTGACTGATAGATTATGGTCGGAATTTTCTTTCATGCATTGTGATGAATACATAATTTGTTTCATGATATTTCTTTGAATAGAAAAATCATGATGAATCAAGGATTTGAAGCTTTTGTCTAAATGAGAGGTAGTGACTTCTGACGACTCCCACGAGGGTTTATGGATAAAAATCTTCACAATTTAAAAAAAAAACATTTTTTACAAAAAATATACAGCCTCTAATTTATGTGCTAGATGTAGGGTTTTTTTAACAGGACGGGGGGGGGGGGGGAGTGCAGCTAGTGTAAAATTAAACAAAAATCCATTCCAACAAATTCTAGTTAGATTTGTATGCTATTTAGTACAAGTAACCGGCAGTACCGGAACGTAGTTTTTGCCGCGCGACCCGCTCAGAGGTAGACCCGCTAATAGCCGCTGAATCCCCTTTGACGCTGTAGCGACCAAGATCCAAAACCGCAAATCCCCCTTGGTCGCTAGAGCAACCATATGACCTTATTTTTTACTTTATGTTCTTTCATTGTAAATAAACTTAATTTAATTTCTTCTAGTCTCCGAAAATCACATTTATCGAAGCAAACCAAACAAAACAAAGTTCCCTCTATCTAAATTAATCGGCGTTCTACTAAAGTTTTATTTATTTATTCTAATTTCAGCTGCTTGTGCGACACAATTGACATTGCCAAAAGAAAATAATTAAAAAAAACTCGATTCGATAAAACGGGCCGGTCATCCAACACCGGGTGAAAGTCCCGGTTAAAGCTTTTAAACGTGACAGTGACAGAAGTGACAAGTTGACATCGACGTCCGTAGCCGTCGGAGACGGTTAATTTAGGTGCGTGTGGGTGGCGCATTTAGTCGCAAGGTAAAGGATAGACTTATACAGTGTTAAACGGTTGATTAAGCGGATTCAACGAAGTCGGTTAAAAACTTTGACCGAAGTTAGTCAGGTCAGAGTTTGTGCTCTATTTCTACGTTTTTTCAACTTATCACCATTGTTTGTTGTACTTTTTCCTAATTTTTTTTAGATACCTAATCTAACGAGAAATACAGAAAAAATAAACACGTAATTTACAGCCTTCGTGACTTAGATCGGATTAACAGCTGTAAAACCTGTGTTTTTAGAAAGGCAAAGTAGGTAAGTAATAGGTTTATTTAAAAGCTATACCTAATAAAAATGGTTAATAGTTAGTTCAATTTTGTGCCAGTTTGATCTAAGTAATTATAAATTTGTTTTCCATAATCCTTATCAAGTTTAGGAGAGGACTATCTTATTTTTCTATAACAGTCCGTTAAAGTTTTGGCAAAATGAGCTTAGGCAGTTAATCGCCGATTTTCCGATTCGTGACGCGGTGTCAGGTCGTGTCCCTTTTGCGACGCGAGGTGCGAACGACCGGGATTCTTGATTTGAAATGGTAATCGAGTTGACGATTACCATTTCAAAGATTAAAGATTTTTAATGAAGTCCTGATGCAATACTGGATTGTCATATCCACGTCATTATAAAACACAATAAAAAAAATTTTTGTTCTATTATTAAGTAATCTCGATATCCGTGTAGTTTTCTTTGTTAGCTCTTGTAAATAGTTACGGCGTGTGCAAAATAGTAGTTTATGAAACGGTTGCATAATAAAGGGCATTAAAACACAAGATCGAGTTTTTTTTAATAGTATCACTCGAGTGTTTTAATAACTAGTTAAGTGCTGTTTCATACACTACTTTATCTACTCATGCAATAAGAACTTACATTTACCTAACGAAGAAAAAAAAATGTCGTAACGTTTTCTTATTTTTTCTGGTAAAAGCTCGTTCGTCATGTTCGTTGCCGTTTCCGTGATGTCAAATTCTCCTCACTAACAGTTCTATCGGAAATTTTTAATCAAAGTAAATTATGGCGCCTATATCCAGTCCATAGCGAATTGGCGCGCATACGGTCTAACACGCGCTGCCGTAGATAATAAATGGCGAAAACTCTCGTTGTGCGTAGCCAACGCAGTGCTTTAATGGGAAAAAATATATATTATAACACTGTTTATTTAAAAAAACAGTAGTATAATTTATTTATTTTTCTTATTAGAGACGTGCCGTGCGTAATGTAAATTATTATGCCACCATTTTTGATTCCATAATCCGGATTTTACGATATGAGTATAGATATAAGTGTTTATCTATCCCGATTAGTTTGAGTAGTGAGAAACCAGAATCGGCCGCTTGGAATACTTTCAAAACTTGCATTGCGACCGCTTGTAAGCTTGTAACAATAACACGCGTTAGCGTACGGGCTAAAAGAGTATTATTTTGCAAAAATAGCTATAAAACGTTTAAAAAAAACATTGGCGTCGGTTTATTTACCTTCCTTAAATACAGATTGTGTATGTGGCAAACCTTTTAATCATTATTTGTTCCAAAAAATACCAATAACGTATTCGTCCAAATTCATCCACAGGCCTTTTCTTTAACATAGAAATGAGCATCCGAAGATTGTTTTCTCAACGCCATGCCGTCACACCAGCCATCATTATCCCGAAAAGCTTCAAAGCACCGCAGTCACCATCACACATCCTCAGTTGAAGTGGGGTCGGATGATACGCCACAACGACACAAAAGACCCGCGTCTCTTCATCAAACACGATGACGCTACATAAGTGCGCTTTTTGTGACACTGGATGACACTGTAGGGTTGACATAAGGTGGTGTTCAAAACTGGGATACAGAATATACCTACCTAATGCATAACATAGAAAGGATCCGACCATTTACGAATTTAATTAAATATTTTTATTTTGTAACGATATACTTATAAAAGGGATCAAACCGGAATAAAAACTAAACATTAAATAAAACTGATCCACCAGTGGATTTCTTCAGTGGATTGGACCTCTCTTCAATGGATCGGACCGGAATAGACATAACTTTGACCCTAACTTAACTGACTTAACTTCTCTTTGTTTTGTTGCCTTTAGGTAATTAATTAATTGATTAGTAGTTACCTAGGTACATACTTCAATTACTTACTTACCTATGTTAGTCACAAACAAAAACCAACCAATTATCTGTTTAGCTTATGTCACTAAGATTAATTAATCTGGCTTATGTTCGGCATATAACGTAAACCTAGATCTTAAACATTAGATTTGGGAGGCGTTGTCTTAACGACATGAAGTTAATTGCAGTATACGTGTTCGGTTGATCAGTTCAGAATACTACCAATAGATGTCGTTACCGTCTCCGTAAGATGAGTTTAGAAACTGATGGGAAAATTTGGATGATGAGTCTGTGGTCACGGTAGCCGTATTGGGTGCCGCGCAGAGCCACGGAACGATGCGTGTTTGAGTCCCGTCTGTGATCCAAATTTTTCCGCTAAGCAGGAAATTAATGCTAAAATCATAAAAACATATAATGTAACTAAGTATTTACATTTAACTTTTTTTTTAATATAGACTAGGAAAATTTATAATTACCGGTAACTTTATTATCTTTACGACCGATACTTAACCGGACGCCAAAACGGTCGGTTAACCGGCAATGTATGCCGAATCATAGTAGAGTGCTTGATAGAACTGACGATACATTTTTAAACAATAATTATTATGATGATTACGACACTGAAATGGTTTTACCGTTCAGTCAAAATCAGCATTAATTATTGTGAATCCGAATGATTAATTAGGTAAGTATGTAAAATACGATTACGAATGAGTAGCTAATAGATATTTTCCTTAGAGTATTTATATCTTTCTTTGCTTATACAAGCTAATAAATAGGCAGTTTCCACGAAAAATCAAACTACCGGCCACCCTACCACCAACTAACACTCTACGAATCTGTGGGCTATTGTCACTATACTGCCCACAATTATAGAGCCCTAATGACGTTGATTAAGGCCCGCAGTGGGAAGGAAATGAAGAAGAATGTGGTAGTATTTTTTTTCAGTTTGAAGGTTGATTTTTAGAGGAAAGTTCGTCACTATTGTTAATATTGCATTGACCTTACAATGGATGTGTCTTGAAAGGGATCGTGATGTTAACGAAAATTTTATGAAATAAAAATGTATCATGATGTGGCCAACCATTTAAAAAAAAAAAAAATTACAATACAACCACGAAAATCTACTAGATCAGTTTCTTAGGAAATTAGGTACACCTACAGAAGAATGTTAAATTATTTTAATACCTACACTCATATCGTAAAATCCTGATTATGAACTCAAAATGTGGCATAATGACATACATTACGCATGGCATGACTCTAATAAAAAAAAACCCTTAAAAGCACCGGTTGGCTCCGCATCTACGAGGGTTTTCGTCATTTATTATTTATGGCGGCGCGTGCTAGCGTGCGCGTGCGTGCGTGTGTCTGCTATTAGACCGTAGGCGCGTGAATTCGCTGTGGACTGGATTTTGGAGCCATAATTTACTTTACATTAGTACCTAACCAATTTAATGTGTTTTTATCAATCAAAAGTTGTATACTGATTACAAATGTCCGACAGCAGTGTTAGTGAGGTGAATTTCACTCCACCTGTCATCTCGGAAACAGGAACGAACATGACGAACGAGCTTTTACCAGCAAAATCAAGTAAATATTACTACTTTTTTTTCCATTATATTTAAGTTCCTATTGCATGAGTGAAGATAAAGCAGTGTATGAAACGGCACTTATCTAGTTATTAAAACACTCGAGTGATACTATTAAACTCACTCTCGTGTTTTATTACCTTTTATTATGCAACCATTTCATAAACTACTATTACCTATCTACAATTTGGCTTACTTTTACTATCCCCACTTCTCCATCCCCTGAAAGATCTTCATCCCCAGTAATATATAAAAGTGAAATATTGTCTGTTTATATGTTTGCGGCGTTTTCATGCCAAAACGGCTGGACCGATTTTGACGAAAATGTTTGTATAGGTAGGTAGGCACTCTAGGTACCTATACTGTACGATTCAGAGATTAACAAAATAAATTTATTCCGGAAATTTAAAGTTTACACGGGATATTGATACAATTTTGGTAGATTGGTTTTACTGGCTTTCACATAAAAACGGCTAAACAGATTAACATAAAATTTGATACTATGTTTAAAAATATATTTTATCAATCCCGGAAAAAATAACCCAGCTAAGTACACGGCTTAACATAATATTGACGTCCGGTTGGTCTCGTGGCTAGAGATCCTAGGTACGAAATCGTACGGTCGCGGGTTCGAATCCTGCAAGGTGCAATCATTTGTGTGATGAGCAGAAATGTTTGTTTCCGAGTCATGGATGTAATATTCATATCTATGTATGTTTATCCGTTATCTAGTGCCCAAAGCACAGGGTATCCTAGTTTGGGGCTAGATAATTGGTGTGGAAATGTCCCAAATATATTTATATTAATTTATTGATAAAATTTGGAGTAACATAATACTTTTTATAATGGAATACGCGAGCAAAGCCACGGGGCAAAGCTAGTAAAAATAAAATTAAAAAAACCATCATCAAAAGTTGTATTTTTCTACGTGACATTTTGTTAATATGAAAAGATAAAAATCTATTGTATTCTGCTCCAATTTCTTTGACTTTGATATTGTTTCGGAGCGATGACACTGCTGTTTTTTTACACCTTTTTGTAAACATCAATATCTTACAATAAAATAATTTCTGACTCCTAACAGTAAGATTATAAGGTTTAATGTCCGTCGAAACATTGTTTTTTGATCGCAAATTAAGTTTGTATCAGCTGTCACCAAACGGTTAACTTCAAGGACCGTCAGCAGAAAAAACGAAATAAAGGGCCTTACCCTCACACGTATGGTGAAAAAAAAAGGCTGGCATGTTAATTTTGCATGAAATTACTTTTTCTAGAGGCTCACCAGGATTATAAAATACTGGCAGTAAATTGAATATTCACAACGACTCGTTACCAAAATCAAACTTTTATAATTACTAAACTATGTTTAAAACAGAAAGTATTGTTTTCTGTAGTTTACAGAAAACATTAAAACGTATTTTTTTAAAGTATTTCTAATTTAATACAATAATTCATACCAATATATAAAAGTGAAACGTTGTCTGTTTGTTTGTTTGTTTGTTTGGGGAGCTTTCATGCGAAAACGGCTGGACGGATTTTAATTAAATTTGAAATGGAGATAGCTTATATACCCTAGAATAAAACAAAGGATACTTTTTATCCCGGAAAATTGTAACTTTCGACGGGAAAACTGGAAATTGTTGATTACTAGCTGTAAGAAACGGTTGCCATGGAAACGAAATAACAAGTCTGTCAAAAAACTTCAAGAGCATTGGTTCTATACCAACTTTTGCATTGGTTTTCAATATCCTAGAAGAACATATAATGCTTTATCCGCAATAAGCATTAGTGCGCGCAGACGAAGTCGCGGGCAGGAAAGTTAGTTTTATTATAAACGCGAAAAATTGTGTTTATGTACAGAAATGTACATGTGTATACCTGTTTGTTACCACTCAGCGCTGCAAAGGCTGAAATAATTTTGATTAAATTACACATAGGATACTTTTAGTCGACATCATCATCCATCAAACAGATAAAACGACTGGGCGCAGTTAATTATAAATGACATACCTACAAACTTCGGACTAATTATTTTAAATCGGACATTTAGCACAGTGTATTAAGTTCCTAGGACTTTCGGAGTTCTAATTTGTCGAAGGGGAATTGTATACTAAAATTATGTACGAAGTTAAGATATACAATCGTTTTATTGTTTAGTATAACTATTAGGCCATTAAGAAGAAAACCAACAGATGTATTTCAGAAGGGTTGGGCAGCATTTGGCAAGCTTCTTCAGGTCTTCTCGTCGTCTATACCACAAGCCTGAAGACAAAGTCTTCAATCAGTGCGTCCTACCATTCATGACCTACGGAGCCGAAACGTGGACACTCACGGTCAAACTAGTCCACAAGTTTAAGGTCGCCCAGCGAGCTATGGAGAGAGCTATGCTTGGAGTTTCTCTGAAGGACACGATTCGTAATGGAGAAATCCGACAGAGAACCTAGGTAAAAGACATAGCTCTTAGGATAAGCAAGCTGAAGTAGCAGTGGGTTGGTCACATTTCTCGAAGAACCAATAACTGTTAGGATAGACGAGTTCTCGAGTAGACACCACATTTAGGCAAACGTAGTGATAGGACGCCCTGTGGCCTGTGGAGTGACGACCCGCGAAAACCGGTCGGAAGAAAATGGATGAGGAGAGCTGAAGAATGAAGATTTTTGCCTAAAAGGTGAAGTAGAAATGAAAAAACTATTTAAAACTAATGAGCAGCGCCTTCATTTCAAGATGACTACTAACGCTCCCAAACCTGGAGGCCGAACTCTTGAATTTTTTTTGAGTATCCCATGCCTAAGAAATACCAATCAAAAACTTTTCTATTTCACCTTTTGTAGGGCAAAACCTCTATTTTCCTCCCGTGACTGGATTATTTATACTCGTATCTACCTGAATTGATTAAACACGATCACACTGTTATTTCTTCAAGAAGCTAGGAAATTAAGGTATATCAAAATAACAGAAGGCGTGACGCTCTGGTTAGGACGATTAAAAAAGTGCTAAGTCACATCCTTGCAATTTTGCACCAGATGACGCTGGGATGCTGGGGCAAGGAAACCCGTTTAACAAAAGTTACGAGGAAAAAGAACAAAGTATGAATATATATATATATTCATATAACAGAGCATTTAAAAAGTCTAGGGGACTTAACATAAGCTACTGAACAAAAATATAACAAATAGTGTGTATTTGTTTGTTTGTTCCCGCATCACGTAAAATTTACTGGATCGATACACATACGTAATACAAAATTTAGGGACAAAAGGACTTAATTCAAGCAATCTATTCAGTAATTTAAATCCCTGATAGGTAGCTCTGTACACAAAGAAAAAACAATTATTGAAATGCAATATTATCTCATAATTTCACCGTATATTTTATAGGCTAATGGAGGCTGGTTGGTCGTTAGGGAGTCTACATTTTTGTATGTAGACTCCCTAACGTTTCACAATTGTTATTGAAACTAATAGGTACTTGTAATAATAGACGTAGAACATCAAATAAGAACTAAATCTATTATAGACGACCGTTCCAATAAGAATTCCAATAAGAATAGGAAATACGAGTATGATAGGTAATAGGACGAACTTTTTGCATAAAACTCTGATCACGCCAACGCGCGACGTTTGAGTATACTCGTATACTGAAATTGTTGACACAATTAATAATATCTAACGATACAAGTAACAATGATTGAAAAAAAACTCTTCGAACCAAACTATTCAATTAAACAACTCACGTGCTATGTAGATTACAAGAGCGATGCAAGAGTTGGGCACAGGAGGCACGACGGTACACGTACGCTCAGGGTTTCACTTTTCAGCCGCAATAGCGGACGGATGAAATGCGAGCTGACTGCCCGCAAAACTAATCACACTAATATTTTAAAGGCGAAAATTAGTATGTATGTTTGTTACTCCTTCACGCTCAGACTGCTGAACCAGTTGGGATGAAATTTAATACCAGGATAGTTTATATCTTGGATTAACACATAGGCTCCTTTTCGTCATCATCATCCACGCGGGTAAAACCGCGGGGCGCAGCTAGTAGTAATATAAATTTAACGTTTCTTATTTACTTACTTATTTTACTTTACTTTAATAGTTGCAGTTGATGGAAATTTAATATGGCACCTGCCATATTAGTTTTTTGATACTTCATATACCCTATAGCACTCTCGTGATCAAGACAAATCCATGATACCTCATTTAAAATCCATCAAGCCATTTAGGCTGTAGGAAGCGTTTAAGAAACGTACAAACAAACAAAAACAAACATACATACAACCCAAACAAATAACCCTCCTCAGTTGGGAAAAAAATAGCACATAGGTACTTTTTACCACTATCCACAATAGAGCAACTCGGCCCCGTATCGCTCGCTGTCCACGCGGGCAAAGCCGCGGTCATAACTAGTAAAATATATTTTGCTATTGTTTCTAGAATAACAAACTTTTACTATCTATTCCAAATTCCAACTAGGACTACTGAGAGTAAAATCTTTTTTGCATACATAATTCAAACTTTAATTTGAATATCATGGAAACTAGAGAATATAGAAACTTGAAACTTGGAGGTTTGAAACTTGACATCAACATCAAAATCTCAATATGTCATAATCCTTTAACCATCTCAGTTTAGAGCAATGGTGGCCTAACGGTTCTATAGTGCAATTTAGAATCCAACGATACCGGGTTCATAACCTAGGCCAATGACTTTTCTGAGTTATGTGCGGTTTTCCATCTCTCCGTGCTTCGGAGGGCACGTTAAGCTGTCGGTCCTGGCTGTTATTGAATCATAGTAGTCGTTAAGCCATGTCAGAGGCCCTCGGGCGGCTTGACAAACTCTAACATCAGAGGCCAGCACTACCTCATACGACAAACAAACAAACAAACCATCTCAGTCAAAGTTCAAAAAAGTGGGTTGAAATGTATCGAATTCTATGAAGGTTTTAACTTTTTCCATTCAACATGTTTTGCTCAGTGGAGTCTCTGCAGCTCATTGAGAAACGACGCAAAGATCCAGCAGTCACTTCGTTAAATCATTAACATTAACGGTGAGTACATCTCACACTTGAGATTCGCAGATGACATCGTCGTTGTGGCAAAAACGTTGCAGGACTTGCAATTGATGTTGGACAGCCTAGTTGATTCTTCTCAAAGCATTGTTCTCCGGATGAACTTGGAGAAAACAAAGGTTATGTTTAACGAACATCATGTTATTCCGGAACCAATTGCTGTTAACGGCACTGCTCTCTAAGTTGTTCAAGAGTATGTTTATCTGGGGCAAACTTTGCAACTAGTTAAAAACAACGTCGAGAGAGATAGCACCCCAGAAGAATACAGCATTTGCGAAACTTCGTCGAGTCTTTTCGTCGCCAATACCGCAAAGTTTGAAGACAAAAATCTTTTACCATTGTGTCCTACCTGTTATGACATACGGAGCCGAGTCGTGGACATTGTCAGTACGACTGGTCCACCAACTCAAGGTCTCTCAGCGGGCTATGGAAAGGGCTATGCTTGTAGTTTCTCTGAAAGATCATATCTGGAATGAGGTGATCCGGCAGAGAACCAAAGTTGTCGATATAGCCCTTAGGATCAGTAACGTGAAGTGGCAGTGGGATGGTCATATCTGTCGAAGGACTGATAACCGTTGGGGTAGTTGAGTGGAGACCGCGACTCGGTAAGCGTAGCGTAAGGCTAGGTGGAGCGACGATATACGCAAAGTAGCTGGCAGTAGTTGGAAGAGAAGAGTCTTAGTGGCGTGCTTTGGGAGAGGCCTATGTCCAGCAGTGGAATGAAACAGGCTGATGATGATGATGAAGTTTTGTTCTACTTGTGCTATGTCACTTTTCAACATTTCAATGAATACTAATTTACAGCCAACATTTATCAGTCTGTCTGTAAGTACATTAGAATCCAGCCAATGTTAGGTATATAATCGTGTCAGATAGGTCGTACAAATGTTAGTGTCTTAACCAGATTTCAATAACATTCTCTAAAATCCTGAATTATTTATCAAAATAAATTTTAAGATCCAGATGATAAAATTGAATAGGTAATGTAGGTATAAGTATGTTAAATAAGATAATTAAAAAAAATAACGTTTACACGTAAGTCAAAAATAGGTATTGATTGTCATCAAATCTATGATGTCATAATATCAATGCGTACATAAACTAGTTTGAGAGTTAAATCACAAAAAATAGCTGCCAAGGTTTTAATTGGACTATACAAGTACATAAACATAAACATACTAGTTGGTAGGTACCTACAAGCTGTACATGTCAAGTCAAATAAAAGCTTGCAGGCAGGGACCTAATGAAATGGAGAAAATTGGCTTATTACACTCTTCGATTTCAAGGAAACCGATTTAGCATCCTAACTATGAAAGGGATAGGAAACTAGAGATTAAACAATCGATGGTACTAGCTGATGGTACAAGTGCTCAAGCGGGATTACACTGTTCTAATCAAGGTTCCTACAAATTGAATAATATAATAATGCCTTTAAAACTGATTTTCTATCGACAAAATAACGCCTAGCATTTTATAAAAAGGGTTACCGGGCTACCGGCTCATTTTACAATGGTCCCAAAGTTTACAGCACGGAGCACAATTAAATTCTTAATTGGGGAATATTGTGTCGCGGTATCCTCTAATTAAATCCTAAGGACATGGAATGAAGTATAATTGCCATGACAACAACTTTACTGCGGCTCAATCAGGAATCAGAATAGATTGGAGGTATAAGTTTTTCTTGGAGTTGGTAGGACCTTTTTTTTTGTTTTGGGCAATCGTTAGTGTCCACAGCTCAAAGGAACAAAAGGGTCTGTTCGCCGCGTGCCCCCTTTCTGATTTCGTCTACTATTTCTAGCCATAAATAGAAATTGTAGATCTTATTTTGCTACTAGGTGTTCCCGCGTGGTTTTTTCTCTGGGTTAAAAGTACCCTATGTGTTGATCCAGGACCTAAAATACCAATATTCCATAGATTAAAATTCCTTCACTTGCTCTGCTTCTACTCAACGGATTGAGATTTGGAGTCCACCAGTTTTTAAGTCTAAACCTAAGCATTCCAACAGTGGAATTCAATCGGTCCAGTAGTTTTTACGTGATGTGCGAACAAACATCCAGACAGACAAACAGACACAATATTTAAAAGCATTATATTATTATTCAGGGCTTCAGCCACTCCGCTCCACGAAATCTTGGACATCGCTCCACGAGCATATATTTTGATTCATCATGAAACTAACAAACAACAAACAACTACAACAACTATGCCTGAACAATTGTTCCACTACACTCTACAAGAAAATTAATAAGGTCAGCAAGTAAAAGCTTAAACAAAAATTGGTACAAAAATGTGGTTATTACGTTTCGTAGGTCTGTCATTATACATAGTTACGAGATGTTATTTCCAATCCACATATAAAATGAAAGTTTTTTTTTTTAAGAATTTGATTTTATATACAGTATGGAGTAAACTAGTGGTTCCTGATCGGTAATTACACATGATTCATTAGTTCGTAGTCTTGTTTTTTTTTAATTTCATTATTTATCCTGTGGTGCCACACTTCTACTAAGTTTTTTGTTCGGTGTCTCTCACCTGAACATTCCATACTCCTCGCAAACTTCTGTTAAGTGGTGAATTTTAAATTGTTGTTATTGGTATTTTTTAAAGCTTTCATTTAACTTCACTTGTATGTATGCAGGTATCTATGTATTTCTGTCTGTCCTGGAATATTGCAAATTCAAATTTCATGCACTTCGCGATTATGCATCTGGCTGAAACTTAGTAGCTCAAAAATCGATGACAATGCAATAAAAAAAAGAAAATATACATTAATAAATTAAAAATTGACAATGCATTTGAAATAAATATAAAAAGCTCAAAAAAGCTTCTTTTTTGTATATTTATATATTGTACTCATTATATTGTTTATTGCTGATCATCCAAATGTAAATATGTGATTTTATTTTTACTATGGATTATGTTTATATACCTATATAGATGAAGATGTCTTATTAATATTTTTACATTCTAGGTATAACTTTAATATTTTTTTATTTATCTTATAATTATCGGCTAATCTAATGCTGTGATTTTTAAAAATAAATAATGATATCTACTGATTCTCAAATAATTTTATTGTCTTATTTATTTGCCAATTACGTTGCTAACTGTACTCAAATTTCCATGAAATGATTTTGATCAAAATATAATTTTAATTTTAGTTTTGTGGAGCTTAGTGGAGTCAAAGTACGTACATTTATTCTTTTGAAAACAATAGCCGTGGATTGGAGTAGCTGAAGCGTTATTCAGTGTCTTAAATTCTTAATATAATTTCCCTACAACTTTTTTTTAATTTTTTTCTTTGTGTTTTCTTTTTGTTACTGCTGTATTATAAGTGTACCTAGGCCTCAATTCTAGTACCTATAGATAATTTGTGCAAAAAAAATGCTTTGTAACTACAATACTACCTCATTATCAACAGCCTATATTCGTCGATTGTTGGACATAGGACTCTCCCAAGCCGCGCCACTGTTCCCAATCTTCGGCTTTTCTCGCCTAAAACTGCCAGCTACTTGCGCGTATCCTCGCTCCATCTAGCCGGAGGGCGTCCTACACTCGTCTACACCAACGGTTATTGGTTCTACGACAAATGTTGTCTGACCTATGTAGGCTGGATTACCTCGTTACGGATTCGATCCTTGACTTAGAGAATCACTGGTATGATCGGTTGAGAAGAAAAAGTAGGTAATGTTTATTTGTCTGATCCTTATTGAGAAATTCTGATCGCGTGATCCGTTGGGAAGTATCCGTTCCATAAAGCGATTTCCTATACCTACCTAGGCCTTGTTTTTTATTCCTATAGTTTAAGTTCAAAAACATCCGCGGTTTATTTATTTGACGTACGATCCTCGATGCTATCGTTGCGGAGGTTGCCTGTGCCAGGGCACTTCCGGTTCCGATCGCGCCGCGGGCTGGTATCACCACTTCCGGTCGGCTCAACTCTGCGTGTTTGCATTTTAGGTCTATCTGATGGAAAATAGAAGGTTTTGTTGGACGGTCGTATGATGATAGGTTATCTAAAAAAGTGATGTCTTAGGATTAAGAACGAGATAATTCAAATTTATTAACTACATTTTTCATCATTTCTGAACAGAAAACAAGTTTTTTCTTTACCTATTTACCACGTTTTTGAAACCGACAAGTTTTTTTTCATTTGTCATCGGTTCTTAGCTATTAGTTTCAAGTATCGAGCTCATCAGGAAGTTGACGAAAATCATGAATAATAAAAACTATTGGTAGGTTATTTTAGTTTTTTTTTAATAGTCGTTTAGTACTATCTGACACATATAACTTGGCCACACTCTGTGCCTTGGTGCAACAATCAAGATTTATAAAAAAATAAGATATTAATTAGGTAAGTAGGTTGGTATATTACATTTTAGTTCTTGCCAGTCTTTTTTAATCTACCAATCCATACCAATATATAAAAGTGAAACGTTGTCTGTTTGTTTGTTTGTTTGGGGAGCTTTCACGCGATAACGACTGGACGGATTTTGATGAAATTTATAACGTTGATAGCTTATACCTACCCTGGAAAAAACATAGCTTACTTTTTATCCCGGAAAGTTGTAAGTTTCCACGGGAAAACTGGAAAATGTTGATTACTCACTGTAAGGAACGGTTGCCACCACAGAATGGATTTGCCATGGAAACGAAAAACAAGTCTGACAAAAAATATCAAGAGCACTTTTGCATTGGTTTTTAATATCCTATAGGTAAAGAAAATCGCATGTTTTTTTTTCGCAATAAACAGTAGTCCGCGTGTAGGAAGTCGCGGCGGGAAAACTAGTTTCCTATAAAACCTGCTTAGTTAGTGTGCTCTCGCTTATTTTGTTTCTGTCTCAAAATGGTACCTATACCTACCTACCTAAGCCTACCTACCTACTAGGTAAGAGTGTTTACTTTAGCCCAAAGGAGTTATAGGATAAGCATTCATGTAAGTAGACATCTGCGTTATGTTAATGTACCTAAATACGTTGAATCCTAGTTGTATCAGATGCTAAATTTCCTAAAAAGAAGGATGGGCTAAAACTTAACCATCTGAAAATTCCACCGTACACCACACTCTACCTTCACACTACGTTTTTACGTTTGAAAATAGAACCACGCGCAACTGTCAACCAACCACGTGACATTTCGGGCGTTGACCTCCCTTGTCCCGTTGTCACCAGAATGTCATTGGGTGCGTGCGACGCGTCCCATTGGCCGAGATTGTCGCGGGCGGCTGTGTGACATCTCCTATTGGTCGGATTTGTCACTCGGTGGGTGGGACTTCAGTGCTCCAATTTTAAAATTAATTCGAGCACGTGGTTCGTTGGATTAATTTTCCTCGTTTTCGGTTGGCTGACATTATTTCTTATCAGCTTAATAATATGGTTTTACCGGCCCGTTCGAGTCATGTATTTTTAAATCTAAATGACGCTATAATTACAAATGTAGGTATGGAACTATGTAGTAGATATAATTGCAATTTTTGTATGTTTTTTTTCCATGAAGTGTGTCCGGAGGTGTGCGGGGGGGTCGTCGACCGGAGCGGGGTGCGGGGCGAGGACGGTATTGATCGCAGCACCTAGAAACCCCGCGCGTCTCTGCGACCTTACCGCCGAAAAATGGCACATAAACGTGCGGGAGTATGATCCTGTGTGAAATAGGAGAAGAATAGGTGTAAGTACCTATATTTATTACTACTGAAATATGAAAAGGAAGCCTATTAAGTGTAATAAGTTTGATGTTAAACTAGTGGCTCTGTGAGCTGTAGACCTCGCAGCGTTTTTTTCCCTTATTTTCCACCCCTTTACACCCCGACCTCTTTAAGTTTATTCGTCCTAATCCCTTACAAAAAAAAATTGTGACATTTATGAATACTTTGCGATATGGCTGTTTTTTTTTCATCCCACAGTTTTAGGTACTTATTCTGTGCCCAAATATCTCCGCCGTTATGAAAAATTTTGAAAAACTGAATCGACAAAAAACATATACTCGTAATTAGGTATCGTACCTGTATCGTAAAATCGTATCACAAAATAACTTGAGAATCGGTTGAGAAATGCTACCTGTTTACCTAGAGGAGAACAGCCGGACATATGAAAGCATTTTTGCCCAAGCTGAAACGGAGACACTTCGTTCGCGTTTCGCGCTCGCTCGGTAATTTAACTAAAAAATAAAAGTTAGGTAAGTAAGTAGGTACATGGTAATATTATTATGTAAAGAGTGCCATTGTTTACAGAAAGCAAACTGAGAGCACCGATCGTTTTGGCGTTCTATGTTCCTAGGGTTAGCAGTAGACATCTGACCGATGTTGATGATGAAACAGAGAGCACCGATCGTTTTGGCGTTCTACATAGTATTATGTTCCTATGGCTAACCCTAGATTTGATAGGGTATATACGATGTCTATACTGCTAACAGTATATACATCTGACCGATGTTGATGATGAAACAGTGACATTGCTACACCTAGCTGAATGACAAACCACGAACAAAGCCGTATCAAAAAAAGCCAAGAAGCATTTATTATATATTTTGAAGAATATCAACAGCACAATGAATAATAAGGAAAAAAACATATTAGTTACATGTTACAATAACATTGTTATGTTACCGATACCTATTATTAAAAATAATATAGGTATCTAGGTCCATCCAAAGGTTGCCTGTAAGTAATTGCTAATAGCGTTATGGCCGCCTATTGTACAACATAGGTTTTATGCATATTTTTTGTTTTTTATTGTGATTTGTTCAATAAAGAGTTATTGTATTGTAGTGCACAAGTATCTTTTAAATGAGACAATCTTAGATATTTTATTTTTAACATAGGTTTTATTAATAAATTTTTTGAAATCTGTCTGTGCTAATTAAGTATACTTAAAATACATACATCTATCGATAGGTACTTACTGTTATTAGGTTAGAATTGAGAAAAGTGGCGCGCCTTGGGAGTGGCATAATATATACCTATATCTACCTAGTGTGCACAAATACGGGCTGTTAATAATGAGTTGGTAGGTACATTTATATAGGTAGGTGCAAAGCATATTTTTGTATCACAAATTATCACAATGTATATTTATCAAATTTTCAATACCAATATTTACGCTTATGTAGGAACACTTATAATAAAGCATTAACAAAAGGTCTGTATAAAGCAGATAATAAAAAAAAAATAGTGGACTTAAAATAAGCTACTGTACAAGAAAAACTCTGTCTGTTAGTCTATTTGCACACCATGCAAAAACGCAAAACTACTAAACCGATTGCGATGCGGTTTTCAATGTTGGACAGCTTAGGTTTTGACCTTAAAAATGGAGTACTTTATATCATAATCATCATCATCACGTCAGCCTTTAGAAGTCCACTGCTGAACATAGGCCTCCCCCAAAGAGCGCCATGACGAGCGATCTTGTGCCACCTCCATACACCGACTTCCTGCGATGGCTACAATGTCGTCGGTCCATCGTGTGGGATCTCCCCACACTTCGCTTGTTTGTTCATGGTCGCCATTCGAGAACCTTTATTCCCTATCGGTTGTCGGTTCTGCGAACTATATGGCCTGCCCATTGCCACTTCAACTTGCAAACTCTGAGAGCTAAGTATGTCGGTAACCTCCTTTCTTCTACGGATTTCCTCATTTCTGATTCTATCACGTAGATCAGATGTCACGATATCATAATATCAAGGTTAAAAGCCGAGAAATGCATAGAAAACCATCTGACGGTTAAATACATTTTTGTATTTTGTACTTTGTAGGTAATCTGGGATAACACATAAGTTACTTTTAACCTAGAGCAATAACAACGCGTGTAAAGCTAGTTTATATTTCAATAACAACTATTTCAAATACATAAATACTTCCAATAAACATTTTATATAGCAGATAAGTTTATACGTTTACTTTTTAACTAAAACAGATAATACGTACTTAAGTAGATACCTATTACCCTTCATAAATAGATTTCAACTTGTCTAATATCTTCAGGTACACGATGAAGCAATAACTTTTTTACGACAACTACCTGTCTACATCGGAGTCGAATGAAAACACATAAATAATGCCATCACTGGTTTTATGTCACCACTCTTTACCTACGATACTAATTACTTTTGTCTGTGATAATATGAGTCGAGTTTGAGCTTTGTGCGACGGAGATAAGGTGGATTTTGGAATGTTGGGGGAACGTCAATATAGCAAGCTAGGATGTCTGTTACACCGTTGTGTTGATGATTAACTATATACTTTTTTCTATTGAACGATCCTAAATAATGGACTGAATACATTGAATTCAATTTCATGGTGTATGTATAATATCATATTCGTCCAAACTCATTGTCGTAAGTACATCTATAAGAAAAATATATTATTTAATTATTTTTGTACTTATATTGATTTATATAGAAGAATAACCAATGAAAAACCGCACATAACTTAGAAAAGTAATTGGTGCGAAGGACCGAACTTTGCAACTTCATCCGCGCGGACTTCAGTTTATCAATATATAAAAAGTTCTTCCCGGGGTAAACTATCTCCATACCAAACATCATGATCGGTTCAGCCGTTTAACTCAAAAGGTAACAAACAGACAGACAGTTATACAGAGTTACTTTCCCTTTTATAATATAAGTAGATAAGGATAGTATAGATTTCGAATACGAATTGGTGCTTGCATAAGTTACAAAACGGTGTAAGATCCGCCAGCCTAAGATTCAAACCATAAAACTCGCTATAAAACCCGATTGGTTCGAATCTAGGATGCGACGGAGGCGATGCGGTGGCGCGTGGAACTAACCGCGTTAGCCTCGTGATGAGCACTAACTCAACTGGATTTAGTGCGTAGGTATACCAAAAAGGTTTAAAATTCTAGGCGTCAAGTAGATTGATAAGGAGAGGGTTGCGAGTTTAAAATCACAAACCGCGTCGAATGAATTTATGACTTTATTTTGGCGTAATAAGTACTTATTGTACATAATACATTTTGGTATTGATTTTTACTTGATTGTAAAAATCAATTAATCAATTTGGTATTGAGAATACACTTTTTAAGTACTCTTTGCGTCTCCCTGCAGATGTTATTTTATCCAACTTCAAAAATCCTTCTTCCTTTTCTCATTTAGTTTTTTATATCTTATATTATCTCTGGGATATCCGGTATTTGTTTTTAAAGGTGACAAGGAGAAAAACCTTTTAATGTGATAGACCTACACACATTTCTTTTTTCGAAGTTTTCCTTGTTAAGTCCATAATAGGTAAGTTGTTAATATTATAAGTCCGATTTTTGAGAAAGGGTTAATGCAAGTTAGGTACTAAAGTATTTTCATAACAGATTTGCTATAGGAAATCAGTTATTTTTAAATCTTTCTTTGTGAGCATTATACGTAAGTACAATACTGAACATTTGAATTTGTGTAGGAGTTGTAGGACGCTTTCGAACTGTATAAATCGGGACACCTGGCCTATGACAGGCTAATCATCAATGGAGCAAGATTAAAAAGCACACTGCTACAGATGTTACTCCCCACATGAACACACAAACACACAATACTTATATACGCACGTATTCCCGAAGTCGCACACATACAACGCAAACAATAGGTTATTAACAATAAGCAGATGCGTTCGAAAGCCACCTGAGTGGAACGCGCGATCGCTCTAAATCATAATGTTTAACGTAAACACATCTAGATATTATCAGCGATAAAATACCCAACAGGGTATTGGCCGAAAATGTATGGCAGTCAATGACAAAGTTATGCCATGTCAGAGGCCCACGGGTGGCCTGACAAAACTAACAAACAATGAAATAAACTGGCATTGTAAAGTCATGATCAAACCCCACCCTATGACAGAAATAGTGTTTTGGTCGACGTACTTATACCTACCTAACTTTCAATCAAATTTTAATTTTTACTTGTCAGTTTACGAGAAAATACAAATAAAATGTACTAAAATCCAATAATAACTAAGACAGTTTTTCTAAAGTTGACAAGTACCTAGCCAATTTTTTTTAAGGATCAAGCAAGACGGATCACAGTCCCCTTCAAACAACTGAAGCGGATGTGAAAAAACCTTCAAAATCTTTTCGCCCCAAAATAATCGACCTATTCAATTTGTTGCAATGATGACGACGTAACTGATAACCCCTCCGCGACACAATAGAACCCGTTAGACGCATTAATATATCTCCAACAACACTATTATACATTTCCTATTTATTTCACCTTTTTGTGTGCTGACAACACCGAAAATTTCGAATGTCACGCCTCGTTCATCGCGGGAGCGCGGGAAAATATACGAGACCGTCCTTTTTTTAAACTGTAGCGCCAGAAAAAAGTTTATTTAAGTTTAGAACGTTCCGTTATTCTTCCTTTAATCGAAGGATGCGTTCTTCTAACACCACATTGTGTTATTTTTTTATCATTTCTATTTCGTGTTGTCGTCGTAATACCGGACATAATCGAATTTTTGACAAACAATATGGGATGAAATTGGATTCTTTATTAATGTACCTTTTCAATGACTATTAAAATTAATGTTCGTATCTCACATTTAACATTAACAAATAAACTAAATTATCTATTCCATCTGTGAGAGGCCAATCAAAGAATTATGTAAGTCCTTAATTTCATTTTCATGTATATTAAAAAAAAACTAAGAGTAAGTAGGCAGGCCTAGTCATATTATTAGGTGCATCCAAAAATACCGCTTTTGTCTACTTAAGTAGTAGGTAATAAGGTAACTTTTTAATTCTTTCCTTCTAAGCAATGTCCACGTTCCTCTCACCAAAAACATCACAATAATGTTCATTATCAATTATTAAAGTTATTATTCACTTGAGCTCAAAAAGCGGTATTAACCAGTATTCCAGTAGTACGTCCAATTGTTACGTAGCACAATTGTGTTGTGTTATACATTAACTTGTTAGACTAACTTGTACAATATTCTAGCAGCTAAATCACCAATAAATGTACTCGTACTTGGGTATACTTGATGTAGTTTCAATTATTAATTACTATTTCATTTAGTAAAACGGTCACCAACTGAACTCTAGTTTGATTCAATACTGCGTTCACAGCTCTGTTATGAGTTGAGGATAGTGGACAACATTAACAACTGCACATTTTTCTTTACCCGTAACACAGAAGTCTTTAGTCGGTTGAGTCAGCAGTGGGCAGGGGTTCAAAGCTGTCGGTCCAAATCGCCCGTGGCCGAAACAAGGCGCATAATTACAGAGATCACATTTACGAATGTAAATGCACTCGAATCAACCCTGTCAGAAACTCTTTTGACTTTTCACTACCTTGTCACAGTATGTATGCTCTCAATATTGTCTTTAAATTGCAAAATATTGTAGATTGTTTTTATTGTGAGAAGAGTCTAAAGAAATGGTTGAAGCATGTAGTTGAATGTACCCCGTCATAAATCATGTTGCGGTCATCTGCCGCCCGCGGGGCTGCCGACGCAGCCGATCTTTTCACCACCATAACTTGACCCTTCCATCAGAAATGTATTATACATGACAAGGGTCTAAGATTTCTGGGTAGTGTTTCAAATGTGTATCAACGGAACGTATTGTAAGCTGTGCGTTCCTTTTTTAAATCGCGGCGGGCGCGCCTGACAGATGTAGAATGTTGCCATGTGCGTTTGATTGAGTTTTTTTGTTGTTGTTTTGTTGCAAGCTATCTATTAACGGCCGTTTAATACTTAATCGATAAGCTGCAAGAAGCCTAGGATTCAAAAAGTGGACTTACGTAAGTTTTTAACTTGAAACCAATTTGCAGTCAATTTATTATTAGGTACTTCTAGGAAGCAATACTTTAGATCAAAATTATGTTAGTTTGGCAATACTTACTAACCAAGGGTGCAAGTTCGTCGTTAACAACTCATTTGTGACAAAATTATATTGAACAACATTAATAATATCTACAAATTACCGTTCCATCGCTCCTTAGCACGCTTCGGAGGGCAAGTTGCTGTCGGTCTCGGCCCCGGCTGTCCTCGGGCGGCCGGGTAAACACTGACACCGGAGGCCAGCACTACCTCGTACGACAAACAAACAAGTAGGTATGAAAATATATTCTGTATATAAGTAACAATATTTCCTTTGTTGTATATAAATATCCTTCATAAAATAGGTACATAAGGTTAAATATAGCCACAAAAACAAAAATATTGAACGTACAATTTTTTTTAATAATTTTTATCTGTTGGACGTTCCCGCAACTGTTAACACCACTCGGGGCCAGAAACCGTAACAACACACGAAACATGACGCAATTTTATCTTCCACGAAGGTTATCTTGATGATCTTGGCACAGAGAATTTGTAGTAGATAATGTATGGAATCAACCGCCTGCTTTTACTTGATTTACGTTATACTAGGTACCTACCTGAAGAACGTCTACAATATTAAAGTAGCCCAAAGAGCAATGGAGCGCGTCATGCAATAGGAATAGAGCTGCAGAATATCGAGATTTGTCGAAGGACGAAAGTCGAGGATGTCTGTATACGAATTGCCAAGCTTAAGTGGAGATAGGCGGGACACGTTGCACGGCGGAACGATAGAAGGGGGACCAAAGCAGTCACCGTTTAGTCAAGGTTAAAGATCAAGGCGCAGACCACCAGCCCGGTGGAGTGATGACATAGCCAGTTGCACATGTTGCAAGTTGCTGGAAAACAGTTTATGAGGACAGCACAAGATCGAAACGGGTCGCGTCAAGGAGAGGAAGCTTATACCTAACAGTGGGATGATAAAGGCTGAAAAGATGAAGAATTAGGTACCTACCTACCTACCAGTCGTTTAACCTTCAAAGCCTCGCGATCACTTAGGTAATTACGTAGATCATTACCATTGACTAGTATTCTTTGGAAATAGGAACTATATCAGGACCGTATGTCCCACTTATTCAGTGAGACCTTCAAATACCCCTCAAGAAATAGTAGATTACTGCATCGAGCGGAAAGTGACTTATGGCTTCACCGAGTGTTATATTTGAGCCCAAGCTTTAGCGAAGGCTCTAATAACACGAGTGCAGCAAGAAGTCACTTGAGGGAGTATCAATAATCTGCTTTTCTTCCCACTGCAAAGTAATATTACTTAATGTATTTTCATACGAACTTCATCATGTCAGCCATTAGGAGTCCACTGCTGAACATTTCATACGTACTTACCGAACTGTAAAACTGCAGCAATGGATTTCCATATTTACTTACCGCAATGTAAAACTGTGCAGTAATGGATTTCCATACTTACCGCACTATAAAACTGTGCTATTTATATGATGAACAGTAATGAGGTCCTTTCTGCTTAAGTTTTAGGTGAATAATGGTGATATTACTGTGTAGTGGGATGAAAATATATATACCTAGTGGCAGTGGCTGGGCCTTCGGTACCCAGAAGTTCAAGGAGATGGCCAAAAATGTTTCTCGGAGATACCACTCCAATAAGGTACAACTGTCATAGAATAAATTATAATACTACGCTATAAGTCGTATAATGCCGCAAAACGTATTCATCATCCAAGCGTACTCACCAAAGAAATAATCAATTAGAACTATGCCAAAAAATTGTGATGAAATAGTCGTGTTAAATAGTGACCTAGATAAAATAAATAGAAGCGTTACACAAATAAAGTTAGGTACAGCTATAGTTTGGTGAGTACGCTGGAGTGATATCATCCTAGCATACACACCTAAATATCTCAGAAATGTCTGTAAATTTCAATTTGATATTGGTCTCAAAAATGGTTACGAAATAGTGATGTAAAATGGTATAAACATCAACTTGCTTAATAACAAAGACCACGCTCAAAAACTCATCTGATGATACATCTGATGACGAGACATTATTACGAAGTCTTCTAAACCCATATTATCTCATTATCAGTATACGCATTCACTTTCACTTTATTTCTCGCCTTTGAAGCTTCATAGCATAGTACACACATACATTATAATTTTAAATTTTTAAGGTGTCCGCTTGTGTTGCTAAGGTGTACTTTACATATTGCTATATATTTTACTATATATTGGGGGTCCATGTGAACACAAGATTAATAAAAATAGAGTTGTTTTACTACATCTGATTGTTACACTGTGCATTTTGCGGGTGGACATCCGACAACATTCAAAGATATTGTGTTTCTTTACGTACGAAGAACGAATGAATCGTCTTGTAGGACCTACTTAACACATCTATCAGTATTGATAAAATGAGGGCTTGATTTGCAGAACACTTAGGGCCACTTTTTTTTTTTTTTAACAATTTACAGAAAATTAGTCAAAACATAACGACGGCATTATTACTCACGTAGTCAAAAGCTCTTATGCTGAAAAATTACTGGCTGGATACCCTAGCCAATATTAAAAGGTCAAATAAAAGTATAATTACAATGCATTTTTTTAATATTTTAATTGTTTGTTTGTTTGCTGTATGAGGTAGTGCTGGCCTCTGGTGTCAGAATTTATCAAGCTGCCCGAGGGCCTCTGACACGGCTTTACGACTGCTATTTATCAATAACAGCCGGGACCCACAGCTTAACGTGCCCCCCGAAGCACGGAGCGATGGAAAATCACACATAACTTAGAAAATTCATTGTTGCGGAGCCTAGGTTCGAACCCAGTATTGTTGGATTCTAAGTTGCACTATAGATCCACTAGGCTACCATTGTTCTAATATTTTAATGATTTACTAGTATATATGGGTACAATTTTCGTAAAAGTCGGTGTTCAAAAGGTCTCCTTCCCAAAATGTTTCTTTCCCTTTCCCAGGTCTTCCTTTTCCAAAATATCCCTTTCTCGAAATATATTTTCCCTGAATATCCAAATATAATAAATATTTCCCAATATGTAGATCTAATCGAATAGATCTAGGTATCTGTATAAAATATAAATATTAGGATCGGGCTATGTAATGGAAAATAAGAGAATTGAGCTTAGATTTGGTTTGAGTTTGTAGTTATTTGTGTTTGTGATCATGTTAGTTTTGAACCATTATAGTTAGGTACCGTAGGTACTTATCTATATGTCTGATGCCCGGTTTCTGAGGTACTTTTATCGATGGTTTATCTATTCAATAGCTGAACCCGACTAAATCTGATTGATGTCAATAAGAGTCAAAATCGTGTGATGCTATTTTTTTGTAATGTAGGTACATAAATCCAATCCAAATCAGATTTGGTCAGATTCAGCTATTGAATAGATACACTATTTATAAAAGTACTAGAACCGGACATAAATGATAGATCTACAAGAATTATTTATATTTTCAGCATAATAAACTCAATTTTTTTACTCCAGCGCATACCAAATACTTGAAATTTTCCCTTTCTATCTTCATTAACCCTTCTCTTGCCGACCCTGTTAATAAGCGCACCAATTTTGCCCGCACGCGTTTTTTTATTTGCTCCGATCAAATTCTCTGAGGGGGCTACCAATGTTTGGTCGTGCGATCAACCGAGAGGGACCAAAATGGCCGCCACTTGATTAGTCGAGGATTTTAAATGCATGCTTGTATTGAAAAGGGGACATTTTCGTAGAATTTAGACTTTTTTTTTAAGACAGAGTTTATCACTAGTAGTGGATATTAGGATATGGCGTACTGTAAAACGGAGGGGCCAGGATTAAGATAAGTTAAAAAATTCGCCAACAAAGATTGTATTTTATACCTGTGATAATGTAGAATTATTTTATGGTAATTATGTACAATTTTAAAGTACCTATTAGAACCACGGGAAAAGTAATGTACGGTGGTACTACCAGACAAGTTTGTAGTACTTACCTACCACAAAATTGAATGGGTTTCATAATTTGATTGTTGCGTTCCAGTGACTACCTTCCGGCTACATCATCAAACCTGCTCAAGGCTACCATAATATTGTATTATTAGCAACCAGAAGTAGGTTTATTAAAAAAATATACACGATCACACACACACAAAGGTATATTACACTTCACAAAGTAAACTAAATCACTTTTACAAAATTAAATAGGGGGAATTTAAGGAACTCAAGAGATTCAGGAACGTCCGACGAAAAAGTGGCACGCTGCTCTGCTCCCGCCGCCTCACCGAGGAAAGGTCTGCTCAGCCGCTTGCGCCATCTTGTCACAACAAGTCAGCACCAGCTGCTGGGATCCGCCTCTTGACGTGATATGCCTTACAGTATCTTATTCAGCACTACATAAACTTCAGTGAACGTAGCAGTGAACAGTGATGTAAAATTGACGACTTATTTTTGCTTCTTCAATGTATCCCCTGAACTGTTTGACCGCCTATGCCGCCAGCGTTAAAAGTAGCGCAAATAATATTTTATAAACTCATCTACCACCATTTAATTAAAAAAAGCTTTCACGACTTTTTTTTAATTTTTTTGTTGCTGCTATTTTTCTCATATTTTTTTGTCTCTTTTTTGTTGCGTTTTCTTTTTTATTTTTTTTATATCTTTGTTATTGGTTGTTGAGCCACCCTGAAAGTTTCAGCCGCTAATCAGGAAGTTCACGAAATCTGAATCGCAAGATTCAAGGACAATATACATAGATACATACATATATAAAGTAAAAAAATTTTTTTTGAAAAGTTTTAAATATAGTTACAACTAAATTTAATTCGGGTAGAGTATTGACTCTACCAGTATATATTCGACATGGTGCGTTCACCAATTGCTGTGTAGATCACGTCACGTCACTAGGGTTAAAACATCATAAGTTTTGATCTACCTAATACGTCACTAACAACTAACAAACATGTAAGTTTACGAAATGCTAATAAATTAATCATTGTTTAAAGTAAACTGCAAAAGTTTACGACTACTCAAACTTCCAACAGACAGGGGACTAACAACAAAGACAAGAAATTGCCACAATTACAAACTTTCGCACTTTCCGCACTAAATTGTCGCATCAAACTTTTCCTATACAATGAGCGAGTAATTCGCCGTCAAATCACCTGGCTTCACCAATTTGAGGCACAATGAGGCAATTTGCGGCGACAACGCGTGACGCGCGACACTGATTAATTGTTCGGCGATGTCGCGATGTCGCGTACCAGGGCACGTGTGAACGCTACCTTATGGCGAGGCAGGTATAGGGTGTGATAATTTATTATGAGTTATATTTTAAAAGCATTTATTTTAATTCATTTGTATGTATCTATGTATGTATGTATTTATGTATGTATGTACATATGTATTTGTCTGTCCTGGAATCTTGCAATTTAAATTTCGAGTACTTCCTGATTAGCTCTCCGGGATAACGGAAAAAAACTTAAACACGTAAAATGTAAAAAGCAACAAAAAATATTAGTAAAAAAATGTGACATTCATTATAAAAAACTAGAGATAAGACGGATAGCAGTTAAGCCGGATATCGGATACCTGATATCCAGCCGAACATTACCGATTGGCGCAACGGAACGAGCAAGCTCTCGTAGTTGTTACACGAACGATTGTGCGGGCTCGGGTGAATTCGGGTCTTTTCGTTCATGAGCGAAGTTAGCAAGTGTTTCATGGACTTGTTGAATTGATTGCAAATAAGATCACTTTAGGTTATTGCAAACATGCTAATGTTGTTTGAGGTTATTACAAAAGGTTTTTATAATTCTAAAAGATTTACCACAATTTACCCCTAGTGCAAGTATGCAGTCATCTTCACCATCATGTCAGCCTTTAGAAGTCCACTGCTGAACATAGGCCTCCCCAAAAGAGCACCATGACAAGCGATCTTGTGCCACCTCTATCCATCGACTTCCTGCGGTGGCTACAATGTCGTCGGTTCATCTTCCCACACTTCGCTTGCTTATTCGTGGTCGCCATTCGGAACTTTTATTCCCCAGGGGTTGTCGGTTCTGCGAACTTTATGGCCTGCCCATTGCCACTTCAACTTGCAAACTCTAAGAGCTATTTCGGTAACTTTGGTTCTTCTACGGATTTCCTCATTTCGGATTCTATCACGCAAGTATGCAGTACTAATACTATATTTTTGAAAAATAATAATATATGGTGATACAATTTTGTTATGTGGATTAAATAATGTACCTTGCATATTTCGTACTTTTTTCTAAAATCCGGTATCCGGCCGAATACTCGCTTACTATCCGGTATCAGGCCGGATAGTAAATTTAGACCGGATAGTTACCGGATATCCGTTATATCTCAAAAAAAAAACGTAAATAACGATGATGATTTATAATAGTAAAATCTTCGCACACTCGGTATCATGATGGGCTATAATGACAATGAGTACAAAACATTAAGGGGAATACGACATGTGAACGACAAATTGAATTTCCCATCGTTTTGTTGGAAATGTCTACCTGCTCTAATTAACTAAGGCACATGAGTGTACTATGTATTGTTTTTGTCAGAAATCCTGTGTCGAGAGCATCCTAAAACTAAAACAAAACTTTTGACAACTGAAGTGAAGTGTGAGTAACAGTTAATTTTTATTGTAGGCATAAAAATATAATAGGAATAAGTGTTTTTATCGAACTGGATTCAACCTTTAATATTATTTATTAAAAGTAAGTCAACATCGTTTTTGGATTAATACGGGCTGCCCTACACCAGGCAAAAGGTGTCACCTGGTAATAAACAAAAACGTGAGGCAATTTTGATATGTAATTCTTATGGACCTATTTACTGATATTGATAAACTTATAATTAAACCGTCAACGTTAGAAAATCTATGAAAGACCATTGAGGTCAAAGATGTCCTCTAAATTTTTCAGAGATGAGAAACATAATTGTGTGATGAAATGTACGAACTTAAAGCCAGGCTCCAAGGTAACATTTTCCCACTCCCCACTCCCCTGTCACCTCCCCTGCCTTCTGCTATCTGCTACCCGCAATAAGCACTGAAGTGCCTGCGTAACAAAGTTGAATATCGCAAGCGCTGTTTGAACACACAATTCAGCTAGGAACTAAATGACGTATGTCTCAAAAGTTATTAATTTTATTGGCAGCCCAATAATTTAGTTATTTTAGAAATAACGCCGTTGAGTAGAAAAATGAAAATATTACTGAAGGTAACGTAATTTTTGATAAGAAAATGTATCGAATGAAATTTTATTAATCATGTTTTTGTCTAAGTCTCTATATCAAAAACATGTTTGTTAAGTTTCAAATTTATCAGGTTTGTGGTTGACCCAGCATATTTATGGAAAAAAACCCTTAAAAACAGAGCCTGGTCTTAAAATTATTTAGCGCAAATTGATTAATCTCTCCATTAACAGAATGCGCAAACAGTTTAGTAAGTGCGTCGGTAATTGTCACCCGCGGTCCCCCGCGGCTGTCACCTGTTACCGCCGCAATTATGCAAATTTACCGGAAAATTACCGCACACTGCATCGGACCGTGTAATCGCGGTACAGAAGGAGACAGTTTTTGACCTTGTGCATTTGGATGATCAGACAAAACGGAAACAACAACAGTAGTAAGTATCAATTAAATCCCAAATTTGTACGATTTTTTTACTCCCGAACGCGAAAAGATAGGTTTGTTATAAGTAAGCTGTGTATGTGTGGCAGTCTGTGGCATCGTAGCTCTCAAACGAATGGACCAATTTTTATTCATACTTTTCTGTTTGGAAGCTGATGTGAATGGCGGGAGTTACATGGATTTTTAATTTTGTGCATGTTAACATGCTAGTCATCAAGTCAAATGAGGGTGTCGTTGGTAAAAATGTAATGAGCTCAAACTTGAAGGGTTTATTAGAAGCTCCATCATCTGTTCAGCATGATGGTACTTTATTATTGTATTGTCATTTGAATTAAGTAGATATTTTTGCTACATTTCATATGGATACGACCATTAGAAGATTCTATTACATCTTTACAGATTGACCTAAAGTGTGATGAACAAAAACGTGCTGGTCGGCATTATTGACACTCTACACATAATTTTGACACTGAGTACCAAAATACAAGTATTTCCCATTCATAAAATTGGTTCTCAATGTTTAAATTATATATGTTACTTGCTTTTGCGCCTGTAATTTGATACCTCTAAATTTGAAACAAGGAAAAATTGACACCTTCCACGTTGACACCTGTCACTTTTACATCAGTCACTTTGACATCGACGTGGCAATTAACATAGATACAGAACATTTTTTTTTTCTTATTATTTTTCCTAAATCATGATTAAAGTTATCCGTGTGTGCAAAATTTCATAATGTCGTTAGAGTAGTTAAGGCGTGAAAGCGTAACAAACAAACAAACTCACTTTCGCATTTATAATGTTAGTAGGATTAGTGTAACATTTTATATATATTTTTATATAGCTAGAAGCTAGCTTGAGCACTACAATTCTCTGGTTACCGAAAGGACAGAAACTTGAGAACTGACTTGAAATCCACTGTCGCGTAATCACACGAGTCGCCGTGTCGCACGGCTCGGCCATTTTCTCGTTACAACCGTCACTTAAGTGTGGACGCGGCCTAATGGCGAGACTTAAAATTAATAATGTAATGAAGTTTTTAAATTAAATATTCACTTTTTGCGTCATTATTTTCCGCCTCCTTTTTGTTGGTTTTTGGTGACAGTGAATAATTTCGAAAAAATGGCCAATGACTGATGAGTAAAAATTGCATGATGTTATCTTTTTTGATAATCCTGTATAATATTCTTGAGCGTTTTATTTGTTTATAAGCACTTGTGCTGCTTACCTCTATCTCATCTGGTGATAGTGTAGTCGAGACTTGTAAGCTCGTAGGTACTAGGTCTCTAAAATAGAACAGGCTCTCAAATTTCTCCCCGAAAATGAGAAAGTGTGTGAGGTTAGTTGTTTATTCATTGATTAAAGATATGTATATAGAAATTTGTAAAATAACTAACTTATAAGCTAAAAAACATGCCTGCTCTGCCATAAAAGAACTTATGCCAATAAATTATATACTGTTGGAATGTGCTTATCAAGGCCTTCAATTTGATACTCATATTGTAAACATAGAATAATTATTTCTTTTTCGCTTCAGGAAATGTTTTTTTTTTTTAATTGGTGTCTGCAGTATGTGCTGAGATAATAATATATTTAAAAAAATGCCTTTGTTCCTCGGGGGATGTAAGGATTCTAACGATACCCCATACGTTTAAATTTGTCCTTGAAAAGTTATGGTGGAATAACGAAAATCATATAAATACAAACAAACATACATGAATCCTAAAAACAACAGCATTTTTGAATTTTACAGATTCAAAATTATTTTTATTTAGTTCAATTCACACCTAGCCCCAAACTATTCTGTACTATGTGTAACGGATATACTGATATAATACATCCATGACTCGGAAACAAACATTTCTGCTCATCACACAAATTTATGCACCTTGCGGGATTCAAACCCGCGACCGTTAACTCCGCAGTTAGCGTCACCAGCGACTTGGCCAACCGATCGTCAATGATCCTAATAATTATATTTTCCAAGCAAATAGCGTAGTTCCTTGCAATGACTTTCAATACACAAGGAACATAATTCAGATCTAACAAAGCCCTATTATCAAAGTCAAATTACCACTTCAGTAGGTATACATAGTGCACTCCATGCCATGATAAAAAAATGCCTAAACGGCTGTCATTTCAATGGCAACCCTGTTATTACCCACTCACAACCCTAGCAATTTTATGTCACTGAGAATTGAAAAAAAACTAATACATCCACCCACTCTTTCCTTTTTTATAATTCTTCATTGATGACATTTTGACACAATAGGTAGAGTACTAAAGGGTTAACAAAGAGCTGTGAACAGGCCCTTCTGAAGGGTTAATTGCTAAGGGCGCAAGTAGGGTTGGTACATAGAAGGAAAAAACTTTCAAACATGGCGCTCAGTTAGTGACAGTTGGGTGTGTTTGTTTTGTGATATATTTCGGGAACAATTTTTGCGTATGGGAGTTCATATAAGGTAAAGTCCCATACAAACATAGGTACTTTCATAGTTATTCAACAATGACAAGTTGGATCATTTTATTAATTAATTAATCTAAAAATACCCTACCTAGGCGGACTGAAGAACCAACACTACCTCACACTACAAACAAACAAATGAAATATAATGCTTTTTTATGATTTTATTATTAACATCTAAAATCCCCGATTTTTTTCTTAGAAAAGTTAAATGGAACTTTATTGTTAATAATTATCTTGTATAGGTAAAATAATTATTAATGAATGATAAACTGAGCAACTTATTTTTATAGACTCGCCTGTTTTTTTTTGTTTTGTTTTATTGTCACTGTCTAGGCAGTCGTTTGACCACGATCCTACCTGGTGGAAAGCGATGATGTGGTCGAAAGTGTAGCACGTTTGCCTAAATATCATTGCAGGTAGAAGGCAATCAAGGAAACTTGCAGTCTGCTCGCCTATACAATGCATATTTTTTTTCTTTTTTTTTATATTACGGTCTAGGCAATTCGTTTACCTACCTATATTGTAGAATAGTGCTTGCAACTAGCTATAAGTATTAATATTTATAGCAACTTCGCTGTTTTTTTTATTGATGCCGTGTGCACATATTGATTGGATTATGGAATCGATCGCATAATTTACCATTTTATTCTCATATGTTATGTATCTGTAATCTGTTTTGTGCACCTAATAAATAAATAAATAGATACCTATTAATTAAAATCTCATTTTTTTAGGCAGGATAGTCTCGTAATGAGTTGCATGATCTTAATAAGCAATACTACCGAAACGACAATATAATAATATCGAGTGCAATTGTTGTAAAAGCCAAAAATTGGAGTGAGTTCGAACTTTGCGGTTTCCAAATCGCAATTAGCGGTCGAAATTCGGCTGTCGTGCCCGAAGCGCCATTTGCACGGTATTGTGTGGTTTGGTCGCATGTCGCCGTTTGTCGCATGCGCACGTGTGGACAAAGCCTTATTACATCATTCATGTACAAGGGCCAATTTCGTAATTTATGATCGATAATGTGCGGTCGATTGTGTTTGTATTTTGGGAATAATTTGGCTTTTGTAATTAGGCATGTGTTGGAAAATTAGACCTTAAGTAATGTTGTGTGATCGCGAATTTCTTAAACGACACATTGGGTACCTAACCTACCCAATGGCCGACGAAGGCGTCGAGGTAGTCCGTATGAAAGCGGTCGATATTTTCCAAGGAAATTGCCTTGAACATACAGAAAAAATGGAAATAAGCATAATTACACTAAAACGGAAAAAAAAACGTTTTTTTTAAAATGAATTTCACATATTTTATATTTTTTTATATTGTACTTTACTCTACTGTAATATTGTACTATACTGTACTGTACTGTTAATATTGTATTGTACCAATTTACAACGTTTCATCAAAATTGGATCAGCCGTTTTGGCGTGATAGCTCCCCAAACAGACAACGTTTCACTTTTATATGAAAGCTTGCAATTTAAATTTCGAGCACTTCCCGATTAGCTATCCGGCTGAAAATTTCAGGGTAGATGACAAATAAAAAAATAATTAAAAGGCAATAAAAAAATTGAAAAAATAATACCTTAAATCGTAAAAAGTGAAAATTTGCAAAAAGAGATAAAAAACATAAAATATTGACATTTATCAAAAAAATATAACTTAAAACCTTTTTTAAACTTATTTTTTATATTACACTTAATTTAAATCGCTTTATTATCATGCTTAGAATGTTTTTCTAGATATAAGTTGCTGTCATTACGACGACAAGGTACAATGAAGTACACGTTGTAACTTCTACTATTATGGACACGCTTTAGAACGTACAGGAATTATAAATAAATACAATTTTTGTTTGTTTACCTTCCTCATATACATTGTGTGTGGCAAACCATTTAATCATTATATATTTCAAATAAATCTCATAAATACCCAAGACGCATTCGTCCACAGGTTAAGTAGGTGTACCTATAGGTATTCTGGGACTGTGCAAAGAAGATAGTGGATATTCAGTGATCGAGACTACTAGTATCCTCTTCCTCCCTTGCGCAGTCACAACATAATTAATAGTACAAGTTACAATGTGTAGATTACGGTACCACTTGTACCTACTATTATTTATTCTGTGGTACCGTGGTCGTAATGACAGCCGCCTGATCGCGATCACGCAACCATCGCTGGTCGTGATGTGCGCCCCGTGTGAACACGCCTTACGTTTACATGTACTGACAGTTTTTTTTACATACATACAAACAATACACTCCTTTTTTGGGCAATCGTGTAAAAAAACTGATAATAGATTTTTCATAATTTAATTTGCCTATTAAATCCTGACAGAATTAATAAGACTATTAAGTTCGAGATTTAGCAGCAATGTAGCGTTCGGTGGGCATAATGTGGCGTAAGTATGTGCGTGAGGCTTGCGGCGTATGAGCGGATCGGCATATCTCAGGTACTTCACTTTCATTTTGGGCGTGTGGACTCAGTTTTTTACCTGACTGAGCGGAAGGTATTGTGTTTATCAGCCTATGAATGTATCCTGTATGTATGTCTGTTCTTTTGTGGCACTATATAGACCAAACGCGTGAACAGATTTTTTTGATTCTTACGTCAATCGATATGTCTTAATCTTGCGAGTGCTACTAAAGACACGACAGTAATCAAAATTCAATATGGTGACACCCAGACGCCTTATTGTGAAAAAAATATAAAAAGAAAGTCTACGAACTATTTTAAGTGGGATATCATTGAATATGTATTTGATAACAATCTTTAAGTGTCTCATATCATTTTTCATTTAATATAAATAAAGTTGGTTAGCAACCATTCTCACTTAAATTTTTGCCTCATTTTAGTTTTGTTCGCAGTCGGGTTTTTGTGAAGGTGATTGACCGTGCTTGTTCAAACCTCCTTATTAGAAAAGTCATTGGTGCGGAGTCGAGGCTCGAACTCGGTATTGTTGGATTCTAACTCGTACTGGTAAACTACTCGCTTGACAAGCTAGTTACGCTAGCGGAGACTATTATACAAGCAGACATTACATTATTTACCAAAAATACGTAACCCGTCATCTTCGCATATTTGCCGAGACAAAAGCTTGATTAATAATCACCCCATAGTTAATAACCCCGGTAATTGAGATGTTTGCATAGAAATCAGGGGTCGTCTCCCCCGCCCTTGTTTGAGCAAGGATTCATATTTAGTCATGCGAATTTCTAAATTTTCGCTGAGAGATGCTCGTTTCTGTAGGGTTTTGAGACTTTTGATTAGATTAAAATGTGGGTAGGTATCTGTCTCTAGAATTTCGATTTATGGTTTAAATATGATTCAAGTTAATTGTTAACAAGACTAAATAAATATTTTAAAACAAAGTCGCTTTCCGCCGTCTGTCTGTAACGCTTTTTTCACCATCAATTTGAATATTTTTACGGAAGTTTATATATATAGCTGTGCCCGCGTCTTTGCCGGCGTAGTTTTTTTTTTGCGTGGTTCCCTAATTCGTTTTAAAAATAAAAGTAGCCTAAGTTACCTAAATTAGTGGTCGATAGAGTTTGGTTGGTTTGCCCTTGTTCTGTTTTATTTACAATACTATTACTTGTAACTTTTAAACTTTCGCGATTCGAACACATACAGGATTGTACATGAAGCGGTTGAAATTAAAAAGTATCCCAATTTCAATCGAGAGGAGGCTTTCAAGTTGGCTGCGTCCTGGAATCCCGTGATAAGCAAGTGTTCGCGTCGCAGTTCATGTCAGAAGATATCTGCAGATGTCGTTAGTGTCGTGTGTCGTGACAATTCTGAATTTTTACAAAACCAAATGCGGGTAGTTGGAGACAACGCTCGCCCTTCTCGACACTGACACCCGCTACTTCAGTCTTCTCGTGACCACGATCAATGCATCTTGATCGAAACGTCGAGGTAAATAAATATTAAGTTTTCAGCACGATTAAGTCCCGTTTAAATATTTAACTATGTAATACAATTACCATTTTTTATTCAATTTTATTTACATTTTTTCTGTTGTTTATTTTATTTGTTTACTCTGTGGTTTGCCTCAAACGTTTAGTAAAATAATGATTATGGGATATCTGTATTCAGCATCGATACGGGCATAGAGCCTAATGTGGAGCAGCTGTTAAATATTTTTTGGAAACTTTTTTGTACCTAATTTACTTTTTGCTTCCTTGTGTAAATTGTTGTTTTTTGTTACATATACTTTTTACTATTATTAGCATAGGGATAACTATAAGTAGAGTTGTATCTATCTAAGGTAGGTATCTATTATTTGGCGGATATAAAAGTTTTCTCTTTCAGCCTGTGTTCGTCCATTGCTGGACATGTATGCCTCTCCCAAGGCACGCCATTTGGCTCGATCTTCGGCTCTACTCATCCATTGTCTGACAGCAACTTTGAGCAGATCGTTGCTCTATTAGTACTATTATTTATTCTATGGCGTGGCTCCATCTAGCCGGTGGGCTAATAATCATATTCTATTTACTATAAATTTAGCACCATACATGTACCCTTTACTCATTAGCTATACATATATTATAATCATCCCTTTGCATACTATATCACTATAACGAGACATCATTATACAGGGAGCGATGCAAATTGCATCGCTTATCATGTTACCTATTAGCACCCTATACATACGAGTATACCTGTATGTTGAATAGTAGGTATTACGAGTATAGGTACTTAGACCTCAAGGGCAATTCAAAGTAAGCCTACATAATTATATGAAATAATAGCTTTCCCGCCCGCGACTTCGTACGCGCGGACTACAGTTTATTGCAAAAAACAAAGAATCCTATTTTCTTCTAGGATATTAAAAACCAATGCAAAAGTTGGTCTAGCACCAATGTTTTTTGGTCGACTTGTTATTTCGTTTCTATGGCAACCACACACCATTCTGTAATGGCAACCGTTCCTTACAGTGAGTAATCAACACTTTCCTGTTTTCCTGTAGAAACTTACAATTTTCCGGGATAAAAGTACCCTATGTTTTATTTCAGGGCATAAGCTATCTCCATTCTAAATTTCATCAAAATATGTTCAGCCGTTATCACGTGAATGCTCCCCTAACAAACAAACAGACGTTTGATATATTGGTATGGATCAATATTTTTTTTTAATTGGTGCGTTTTAGCATGCCAGGCGTGCACTTACGCAAAAACTTGGCTTGCGAGACGGGTTAGGACCACTGATGGCTCAATTTGTAGAGTGACGGAACAGCATCACGGAGATCGTGGGTTCAAACCTGCATGGCAGTCAATTTTTTTTCTTTCCCAAAATCATAGTAAACTAGCTGATGACGATGATAAAAATATCATATGTGTTATTCTACATATCAAATTTCATTAAAACCTGTTCTGCCGTTTCAGCTCTGAGTAACAAATTTTCGCAGTTAGTAAGATTAACTTTACAAGAACTTAAAAAACACTCTTCGGAAGTTCACATGACCACCGATTATGATGGAGCCGAATGCTTCATCAGACCCTCCTTAAGCAATCGAGTCGCTAGTAACATTATGCGTACTGAATACTACTCGTATTCTATGAAAACAAATAAAATGACCCAACTCTATGGGTTTCCTAGGAGCCATTCAAGGGTTCCATTAAGATTGTAAAGACTGAAGACATAGTTGATAGAATCAGGCGTTACTTTGCGGAAATCCATATTTAAAATGAACAAAATAGAAAATATGTAGCTTACTTCCGCCAAAATTGTTAGTCAGACAAATGATAAATGGTAAAAATAAACAAAAGTAAAACCCTACGCTAAACAAACCCTACCCAAATTGAACTATTGTAAAATATAAATGAAAAGAAAGCTAAGGCCAGGAGGCCACAAAAAAAAAACATATATCTCAATCCAAATACCAAACGTCATCGTGGTTGTAACGGGGTGTATGTGGGTCAGACTGGCCGCAAATTTGAAACTAGGTTTAAAGAACATAAGGCCGCGTATAGGAATAGTCATCCAGACCAGTCTCATTTCGCTAAACATTTAATTGAATCCGGTCACTCTCTGCGGAGTGATAATACGTATAATGTTTTACACGTTTGTGATAAGGGTTTCCGTTTGTGTGTATTGGAACAATTAGAAATTTTAAGACATAACAATAATAGGTTTACATTGTTGAACGACCAAACCAACTTAGTTTCATCACCTTTGTTGCGTATTTTCACTGGAAATGCATCACAAGTAACAGGCGGCGATGACGTAATCGTAAATGTGGTGCAATAGTGGCGCGACCTTGTGAGATCATTCCGGCTCAGACTGGTTCGCGTCGATGCAGTAGTGCAGACGCACTGGCTCAGGCGCGTTGCCTATATAAGGGAATTTTTCACCATTGCTTAGTCACTCTCAGTCCAGCACTCGACGAGTCAACATCACCTGAAGATGCCTCGTGCAGAGGCGAAACACGTATCTTGATGTCAGACGTTTGGTATTTGAATTGAGATATATGTTTTTTTTTTTTTTGTGGCCTCCTGGCCTTAGCTTTCTTTTAATTGATATTTTACAATAGTTCAATTTGGGTAGGGTTTGTTTAGCGTTCATTTTTTTACTGAAGACATACTTTAATCAAAGTCAAGCATTCAAATATGAGATGACAAGGCATTTTCCAAAATTACCGAAAGTAGTGTACGCTACGAGTAAAGGTAGGTACTAAATACTGTGAAATTATTTATGTGACTATAGCTAAATCCTAAAGCAAGCATGGAACTGCCGAAAGCTCAAAGAAGTAATAAATAGCTATAAGTGATAGCCCCATGGGAATCACCACCTGCAGCTTATGATAACGAAACGAAATTCCTTTTGTAACATCTTTGAAAGACGGTGTGCTCTCTATCTTGGTAACTGTAGGTACGTTTATGTGTGTGATTGCAAGAGAATATCCAACGTAGTAAATCTGGAAAAGACTCACTTCATGAATCTCCGAATTAAGCTGCTGTACCCAAAATCAGTAGCGCTGTAACGCTAGGTATCAACCTCCAAGGTACCTTTTTAACATTATGTCAATCGCGTAGCAGTTTCAAAAGATATTATTTCACCAATCTTCTTAAATACGGTTTACTTTTATTATAATTACTGTGGCTTGAAATCATAATATTATCATCCTTCTGTCGACGGTCGTCAAGGAGTCGCTAATTTGTTTTGCAAATTGAGGGTGTCGAAGGAAGGGTTGACTTACCTAGAAATACCTTCCTACCGTGCAGCTATTGACTTACAGTTTTTTATGGAGGACATTTTGTGGATTTTGTAATAAGCAAAAACAAGATAACGTTCTTGGTAAATTAAGATCAAAATCAAAATTATTTTACTGTCACATAATTATGCAGGTTGTTGATTTAGGATTTTAGGACCGTACCCCATTTAGGGGTGTGCGACATTATTAAATATATAAAAATAACAATATTATAAAATTACACAAGTAAGTACATTTCAGTTTAAGTTTGTCAAAAGTACCTATCCATAATCACAAAAACCAACTTTACAAAACAATAGTAGTTATATAAAATAATGAAATTAATAGGAACTTCAAAATTTGACCGTCCAAATTTCAATAACATTTGTCCAATAACAAACTTTTTTATTTATTTTTAAACAATGCAACATTTAAATCAACTCGACACTAAATAAGACACTCTGTAATGTCTAAACTTCGGATGTTATGTCTATTGTTTAATAAATATCACTTATGACGACGAAAATGACCTTACTCCAGTCATGGATAGATAGATAGATAGATAAATTCTTTATTGTACACACCACAAACAACAAACAATAACAAATATAAAGAAACAATAGTAGAAGGAGTGTTACAATGGGCGGCCTTTTCGCTAAACACGATCTCTTCCAGGCAACCTTCCGTACCTATAACATTTCTTGATTCTAACACCTTGGTCCCAAATTGATTCACACCAAGTTGGGAAACACTTTTCAGTAATCCAAGACTTAAATTAATACCAACAGTAATGAGTTATGAAATGTACCATTTAGGTAAGCATTTTGAAAATAAAATACAGTTGGGAACCTAGATAAATACTATCTGAATCCAAATAATATAAATGGTGGAAATATGCTTCCGGTAAAATGATTTAACTATATTTTTTTATAGGAAATTCCCTTAGTCAATTCATTGTTCGCAGGCCACTGTTAATGTAAGTAACAATGTAACGAGAGCGTAAGTACAAATAGGCCCAAAAGAAGAAAATGATCAACCCACGAAATCGAGTGCCAGGTTGCATAAAACATAATTTTGTTGACACTGCCCATGTCATGCCAGGTCTAAAAAGGGCCCTTGGGGCGTATCATTGTCTCTGATTTTCATCATTATCGCATAACGACTGACAATAAAAACGCACTTCACAAAAGATTGCAGAACATTATGTTTTTGAAACATTATGAAGTTGCATAATTCACCTTTTGCGTGTCAACAACCTATATCAGTCATAGTACTTATGACTACTTTGTTTTGAGCCCTTTCTTTACCGTTGACTTGAATGTTTTGAAAGAAAAGCAGAGGGGCGAAGGAGACTCGACAGGTCAAGGTATTTTGGGCGGCGGAATATCAGAATACGATGTTACACTCGATGATATTATAAGCTTTGTTATGAGCATTCAGGTATAGGAAATAGACATGTATGTAGGAGAATTTAAAAGTTGGGACCTGCTTAGATTTCTTCGAGCACCTATTGGTTGTAAGTATCCGTATGCTTATAAACTCCTGTTTTTTTTTTAAATATTACATTGAGCCACGCCTGCCCATAACAGTCGCAGTGCCACCCAGAAATTTGGTTGCAAAATTTCGTGCGTCACTGCACTGCGCTTTTTAAGTCTCATTGGAAACATCGCTCTTCAAACCGAAACACAGAAATGTTTAAACACTACTGCTTGGCATTTAATTATCTGAAAAAACATGTTGTACTTCCCTAAGCGGACTCTTGCATAAGAAGCCTACATCTCCAAACACTGTAATCGGTAAATTTAGGTCACATCACAAAATTACCAAGATATTTACTCAACACATTGTATAGATACAATTCAGTCACAAGACCACAATGCCATACAAAGCACACAAAGCAACAATCGTGACCGCACAATCACAGCACAAACACAAACCGAGCACAAACAAGCGACATACGACAATATCACACATACGATAATTCAAGAACGTTATACATTTCCATTAGAACCACACGAAAAAATCGTGATGATAATATTGTCATTTAATGTTACGCACATACTCTAAAAAAATACCAAACAAATCTCAGTTCTAATACTAAAAGAATAATGTTTAAATTCGCAACTGAAAACTAGGATTCGTATTGTCCAATTCATTGTACAGAATTCGATTGTCGCAGAGAATTGTGATGTTCTGGTTAGCATGTAGTTACAGAAATAAGTCCTAAGTAGCTCAAATTGGTCCCATAATCGGCTCAATACGTATTCAATCATTGTAATGGTTGTCAATAACTCTTTTATTGGTTATAATGTTATTGGCATTTGGGCATTTTTATGGTTCCGTACGCTTAGACAAACGTAGTGTAGCATGCCCAGTGGCCAAGTAGAGTGACGACCTGCGAAAAGCAGTTAGAACAAAATGGATGAAAAGAGCTGAAGACCAAAGAAGAGGCCTTCGTCCAGCAGTGGCCATACAGGCAGATGTTGAGGGTTCCGTAGTCAAACGAGGAACCCTTATAGTTTCGTCATGTCCGTCTGTATGTCAGAACCATTTTATTCAGAACCATTTTATTCTATTACGAGTAACATCTGCATAGTTGAAATTGGGTATGTACCTAGAGATGTTTAATATATATAAGTGTATGAAAAAAAGGCAAAAAAATAATTTGTTGGTACCCTATTCAGCTAGTACCTAACTAACTAGGTAACATTATAATGATTCATTGGCAGTTTTTTCTATTTGGTTTTACTTTCGAAATAGTTGGTTTTATAGCATGAATTATGTGAAACGCACACTATTGGCCATCTTTGGTCATAATCACAATCAGAGTGGCGTTTGTGTAGCACGTGTTAGCAGTGACTCTCATTTGCGCAACGCAGTCTGTATATTTGTTTTTGATGCTCGCTCATGAAGCACGACTGTGGGAATGTAGCTGTCTTTATTTAGCCCAGTTTTTACGTATTAGTCCAGTTTTTACGTGTTAGTCAAGTTTTTACGTATTAGTACAGTTTTTACGTATAAGTCAAGTTTTTACGTATTAGTCAAGTTTTTACGTAGTAGTCAAGTTTTTACGTATAAGTCCAGTTTTAACGTATACTAGAGCGTGCCGAATTTCCCCTTTAACTATTTTATTTATTTATTCATCAATATACATAGCAAATAAATAAAACAATATTCTGCCGAAGTACAAAGTAATTTGTAGGCAGATGATAACTCTCATGTTATGTTATAACTGTGTAATTAATCAGGTGTCACTGGATCTATGTGGTTTCATATCCCCCGTCCCGTCCCCCTAACTTATAAAATACAGTTTCAATACTAATTTACTAACCAAATTATCACGGCTACCTGAATTAATTAATTTAGCTGCCCAAGTAAAATCACTTTGTTGGCATATATCTCTTATATTGTTGATAGGAGATTACTATCCACACCAATAAATAAAAGTGAAACTTTGACTGTATGTTTGGGGAGCTTTCACGCGATAACGGCTTGACGGATTTTGATTAAATTTTGAAAGGAGATAGCTTATACCCTGGAATAAAACATAGGATACTTTTGATCCCGGAAAATTTTAAGTTTTCATGGGAAAACTGGAAAACTTTGATTACTCACTGTAAGGAACGGTTGCCATCACAGAATGGTTTGTGGATGCCATGGAAACGAAATAACAAGTCTGTCAAAAAACATGAAGAGCATTGGTACTCATTGGTTTTTAATAACCTAGAAGACAAGAACAAATGAAAAATATTTATAACCCCCGAATTCCCACCCCCTATTATAGCTAGGAAGCATCTCAGTTTTCAAACATAAAAATCGTTACATCTGTTTAAGAGCTACGGTCGTCATCCCCATTCTCCCATTATTGCTATGAACCTTCTCGTTTACCTCAGTTTTGAAATGTTTACCTCAGTTTTGAAATATGAAAAACCGCAGCTAAATAGGTAGGTTTGGAAAATACAATTCCCACCCCCTTTTTCTCTCCCCCCCCCCTTATAGCAAAGAAGCATCTCGATCACATCAGTTTTCAAAAACCCTTCAAAATCGGTCCATTCATATGGGACCTACGATTCTCACCTCCATTCGCCCCCTTCCCCTTCCGCCATTCCCCCATTATAGCTAAGAACAACCATCTCGTTTACCTCAGCTTTCAAATATAAAAAACCACAGCTAAATTGGTCCACTCGTTTGAAAGATACGATTTTCACTTTCAACTCCCCTCCAACCCCTTCTCACCTCTATATAGCTAAGAACGATCTCGATCACTTCAGTTTTCAAAAATAAAGTACCTCATCAAAATCGGTCTATTTCTTTGGGAGCTACGATCATCACCTCCATTCCCCCCTCCCCCCTCCCCCCCTCTTCCCATTATAGCTAAGAACCATCTGGATTACCTCAGCTTTCAAATATGAAAACTGCAGCTAAATCAGTCCATTCGTTCGAAAGCTACGATTCGCACCCCCTCGTTCCCCGTTCCCCGATTCCTACTTCCCCTTTTATAGCTATGAACCATTTCGTTTACCCTAGCTTTCAAATATAAAAAACTACAGCTAAATCGGTCCATTTTTTTGAAAGATACGATTTTCACCCCCCTTTTCTCACCTCCCCCTCCCCATATATAGCTAAGAGCAATCTCGATCACATCAGTTTTCGAACGGAAAAAACCACATCAAAATCGGCTCATTCGTTGGGAGCTACCATGCCACAAACAGACACACACATACACACCCTCACACACACACACACAGACATGTACACACACACAGTGATACACACCCTAAACTTATAACACCCGTCTCTTTGTTCGGGGGTTAACACGAAGCGTACGAAGTCGCGGGCGTGAAAACTAGTACTATGTTTAAGGTTACATAGAAAAAAAGGATTGTAAAACTATTTTCGAATCTATAAAATCAATTTAACATGGTTAGCTAGCAATGATAGATCAAATTGCCATTTACATTATAGTGTTGTAGCGTTGAGGTTCATACTTCAAATTGCTTTAGTGTTTTTTTTTTCGTTAGTAGTGGGACACTGTTGGAAACCTATTAACAGCTGCCAAACCGACAAACATACAAACAGTGTTATTGCGTCTCTATCAATATTTGGTTCAAATATGTAGAGCAGCCACTTCAAGTGACAAATAAGTTCCTTCCATATTGGGCCCTGGGAAAATATTTCCATTGAGGAAGTAAGTGAAAATCAATATTAAATATCGATCCAAAATTGGAATATTCTAAGAGGCCTCTTAACACTTTTCCGAGATATGACCGTGAAGAGTTGGAAATTCGTGTAGGAATAAGAATTACTTCAGGCAAACGAACTTTAGGACTTATCTTCCAGGAAAATAAAACTGTTGTGGCTCAATCAGCGGAGAAACACAAATATGTACCTACTATGTAAGTGCGCCCATCCTCTCTCCGAGAGAATAGTAAGCTCTAGCATTGGGACTTGTTGGTCGTATGAGGTAGTAATGGCTTCTGGTGTCAGAGTTTTTTAGGCCTCCTGAGGGCCTCTGACAAGGCTTAACGATTTCTATTAATCAATAACAGCTCCGACCGAAAGCTGCGCTTCAAATTTGTCGATTCGTCCTCACGAACATTTAAAACTAGACATTTGAAAAAGTTAATTATTTTTTGATGTGTAATAAATGTTCACAAAATACTTTAACCAGATGTGTTAACCGATACCTACACGATTAAATGTTCACAAAATACTTCAAACAGATGTGTTAACCGACACCTACACGATTAAATGTTCACAAAATACTTTAACCAGATGTGTTAACCGATACCTACACGATTAAATGTTCACAAAATACTTTAAGCAGATGTGTTAACCGATACCTACACGATTAAATGTTCACAAAATACTTTAACCAGATGTGTTAACTGATACCTACACGATTCAATAAATTTGGCTCGATGGAAAAATAACGTAGTTTCCTAAAAATACCCGTTTCGACGTTCCCGTCGAAGTAATGAATCAACTTTATTCAGTTTCTATCGAAGACATACATAAATTTTATAAAAATACAAATAACCCGACTGCAAAAATATTTTAGAGGCAAAAGTTTGTATATATGTGAGGGTGTGTGTAAGTTTGATACTTCTTCACGCTTAAACGGCTTAACAGATTTAGATGAAAATTGGTATGGAGGTACCCAGGATTAACACAAATGCTACTATTTATCCCGAAAAAATTCACTGTTCCTGAGGGATGCGGGTGAAACCGCGGGCGCAGCTAGTATTGATATAAATTGAATATTTCTTTTTTACTTACATATTTTACTTTACTTTAATAGTTGCAGTTGCAACATTAGACTATAGTATTTACATATAATCTGAAATTGTAAATTTTGTATGAATATTATAAGACATTATTGCTACTAATTAGTTATAAGAATTATATATTTTTGAAATGACCTTCATTTTGATACCTCACTCGATAGGTTTTGCTAATTGTTCTGTTGGAAATACAATATGGCATATATTAGTTTTCTTGACACTTCATATATCCTATAGCACATATTCGTGATCAAGTCGAATCCAATGATATCTCATTTATTAAAATTCATAAAACTGTTTAGACTGAAGGACACACTTAAGAAACGTACAAACAAACAAACAAACATACATACAACCCAAACACATAACCCTCCGAGCAGTTGGGTAAAAAAAAAGTGTAATCCCAACAAACATCAAATTTTTCTGTGAAATCAGTTTATTGAAAAATCAAAGATTATTAAAAAAAGTAAAATATCTAAAATGAACAAAATAAAAATATGTAGCTTACTTCCGCCAAAACTGTAAGTCAGACAAATGATAAGTGGTAAAATTAACACAAGTAAAACCGCACGCTAAACAAAACCCTACCCCAGATTGAACTAATGAAAAATATAAATGAAAGAAAAGCTAAGGCCTGGAGGCCAAAAAAAAAAAAAAAAACACTTATATACAAATAATATATATAAATATATATACACAATAAAAAACCCCCAAGCTAAACAAACCCTACCCAAATACAAGTATCGAAACACTTATATATTTATATACTTATAATATAAAAAAACACAATAAAAAACATATACCTCGATCCAAATACCAAACGTCTGACATCAATACAAAATATAAGTGTTCAAAAAAATGATAAGTGGTAAAATTAACACAAGTAAAACCCCACGCTAAACAAAACCCTACCCCAGATTGAACTAATGAAAAATATAAATGAAAGAAAAGCTAAGGCCTGGAAGCCAAAAAAAAAAAAAAAAACACTTATATACAAATAATATATATAAATATATATACACAATAAAAAACCCCCAAGCTAAACAAACCCTACCCAAATACAAGTATCGAAACACTTATATATTCATATACATATAATATAAAAAAACACAATAAAAAACATATACCTCGATCCAAATACCAAACGTCTGACATCAATACAAAATATAAGTGTTCAAAAAAATAAGTGTAATCAATATATGTGTTTTTTTTTTTTTTTTTTTTGGCCTCCAGGCCTTAGCTTTTCTTTAATTTATATTTTTCATTAGTTCAATCTGGGGTAGGGTTTTGTTTAGCGTGGGGGTTTACTTGTGTTAATTTTACCACTTATCATTTGTCTGACTTACAGTTTTGGCGGAAGTAAGCTACATATTTTTATTTTGTTCATTTTAAATATGGATTTCCGCAAAGTAACGCCTGAATCTATCAATTAAGTAAAATATCATTGAAAATCCATACCAATATATAAAAGTAAAACGTTGTCTGTTTGTTTGTTTGTTTGTTTGGGGAGCTTTCACGCGATAATGGCTGGATTGATTTTGATGAAATTTAGAATGGAGATAGCTTATACCATGGAATAAAACATGGGATACTTTTTATCTCGGAGAATTGTAAGTTTCTACGGGAAAACTGGAAAATGTTAATTACTCACTGTAAGGAACGGTTGCCATCACAGAATGGTCTGTGTTTGCCATGGAAATGAAATAACAACTCTGTCAAAAAACATCAAGAACATTGGTGCTATACCTACTTTTGCATTGGTTTTTAATATCCTAGAAGAAAAAAGGATGCTTTTTTTCGCGATAAACAGTAGTCCGCGCGGACGAAGTCGCGGGCGGGATAGCTAGTATTAACTAAAATTGGCTCTCGAGATTCAACACCTATGCTGTTTAGCCTGCACCTTGACGAGCGGGACAAAAATGTGGCAGCGTACAGCGCCTCAACTTGCCCTCCGAATCACGAAGCAATAGAAACATAACTTAAAAAGTCAATGGTGCGGAGCCCAGGACCGAACCCGATAAGTGGCTCTAGTAAACCGGTAAGCTACCATCGCTGATTATGATAGTAACTTCAATGGAGGGGGATGTGTAAGTTGTCAGGGGGGTTGTTGTGGGAAGGGTTTATATTATGATAGTTACCTCAATAGAGGGGGATAATTATGTCAGATGTCAGGAGAGTTGTTGTTGGAGAGGGTTTATATTATGATAGTAACTTCAATAGAGGGGGATATGTCAGTTGTCAGAGGGTTGTTGTGGGGGAGGGTTTATATCATGATAGAAAACTCAATAGAATATATCCTGACAACTGACATATCCCCCATATGTCAGTTGTCAGGATATATTTGAGTTTGAGCCTTTTGTAGTAGAAGCCTAGCTAAAGTCGTGGGGACAAGGCGTCCACAGAATAATGTAGTTCTACTTATAAAGACCTATCGGCGCGCCTAGGGGCTGAAACAGTGCGTGATAAAGTGCTGGCCTTGATTTTGCATTGCCGTACAACGTGGCATACCAAAGTAAATAAATAATTGCCGTACAACGTGGCAATGCTGCCAGCATTTTACAGCTGGACAAAGCTATGCCAACGCAAGCTACCGATTGCTAAGTCAACACGCATAACCACAGAACAGTATGGGTAACGATGATAATCATTAGCTTTTGTTGCTCCAGATCAAGTCATCACTATTAATGACACAAAAATAAAATTGATCTATTTAACGTCCCGGATGCACGTAAAACGTCTTAACCCGCCGCTGCCGTGCCGGTCCCTCAGACCCTCGGATAAAAACTGTTTTAAACCCTCAGCCTCGTCTTAAGTGTCCAATTAGCATCACAGTGTCAAAACGACCGCGGCGACACTGAGAACCCGAATTTACACTTTGGTGTACAAAGAAGGTATTGATGCGTTTTTGTAGAGCTGGTTGGTTTAGATATGGACATCACAGGATAAATTTCGTAATAAAAATTCAACGTATTTAATAATAAAATAATTAAAGAAAATATGTAATTTAAACGGTTTACTAAAAGGTGAAAAATAAAATTAAATCGTGTGGCGAGTCGAATTTCTATTACTCAGGATGCTACGCCACACTATTTTATTTTATTTATTAGCTATTAGTACATATAAATAAACCATACAACTTAAAAAAAAGTTGTACTGTGTTCTCCTTGTTACAAGACCTTTCATTTGATACACATACTGAGGGGATTGAAAAAAGTGAACCGCCATTTTTTGGTGGCGGCCATCTTGAATTTGGAATTTTCATAGTGTTACTGTATTCAAATAGTTAAGCCCTTTCATTTGATTGATAGGTATCCATATTGAGGGGGTAGAACATTTTAATGTAATCCGCCATTTTTTGACAACGCGGTGACGGCCATCTTGGATTTACAATGATACTGAATATACATAATTGTATTGTCATCAGCACTTAAGGCGTGCACCAAATTTCAGATCAATCGGTCCTCTAAATTTCAATTAATAGATATGACCCAAACAAACAAATAAACAAAAATCAACAACAACAGACTACGCAAGCTAAATAAACCCGTTTAAAAAGGCGCTGATCTAAATTACTGTCATTGTATTTAATTTTCACAAAAAGAACCAGATACGGGCAACATAATTTAGTAGAATTAATAATTTAATTCACACGTCTTGTAATCAAGCTTACAGCAACCGCCATCTTTCATTATTTTAAGCTTTTATTTAAGTCGCTGTGTTATAACGTAAAGATGTATGTTTCACATCACGCAAGTCAATGTTGAAACGCTGATTGACGTCCAGTGAAGCTGCAGAAACAATGCAATGTTTTGTTGATACACATCTGACGTCAACAATATAAAACTGCAAAAACACAAACGAAAAACTATTACAATTGTTACAAATATTTTCTGCATATATGGCCTGATGATACTCGGGAGTGGATAGTACACATGGGATATAATGTCATTAAAGTGAGTGTTTGGACTCATTTTGCTTAGCTAAGCGACCACTAGAGACATTAGAGCAATGGTAGCCTAGCGGTATACTAGCTCAACTTAGAATCTAACGTTTACAAGGTTCAGTCCACAGAAGGGGGAAAAGATCGAATGGCTGTGAAACAAATTTTGTATGAAACCTAGTGTCACCTGATGCATAATAAGACCATAAAAATACAGACAACTGTCTAGTTTTGAGGTCTGAGTCTAAATTTAAGCTTACCGTGGGAAGATGGAACATCTGAAATATTTTTACTATTTTTTCTGTTTACTTCTTGATGTTGGAGGGAGCATATTGTTGGGGACTGAAGCGTCTGATACCCATAGCATAAGGAAACCTAATAGTTTGGGGTCAAGGCGTTTTTAGGTTCTAACTTTATGTGGCTTTCAATATCTTAGTAGCTACAAAATGAAGGCCCATTTCCTTGCTGCATCTGTCAGATTTTGTGGGAATGTTCGATGTTGAACATGCCAACTCTTTGTATACTTGTAGCGTATCATTTTTACATATCAATGTTTTTAAATATGGGAAATGTATGTAAATAACTGAATATTCATGATTTTAGCTCACTATAATCTAAGATTTGTGATTATGTTACAAATTCCTATTTTCAATTTCGCTCTGAGTGCGATGTGATGTGAAATTATGTGTACCTATTAAACATCGAACTTTCAACATTTGTTTCTAAGTGTATGGATTTGTAAGTACTTAAATTTATTATTGATTAAAAACTTGATGTGTATGTGTAAGGTTACCTACTTTGAAAGAAATAAGATTTATTCTTATTCTTATATTATTGTCTGAAAACACGCACAAATTGCACATATATGTAATTCTCATATTAGTCACGTTTATTACTATTTAAAAAGCTATAAACTCCATTCGTAACTCATAAAAATATACTTTATATAGGATATACACATGATTTTCCTACGCATCTTTACGAACGGTCACTTGACGCTTTGCATGAATATGTATGTACATTGAATTGAGACTTAGTCGCGGCGCGCCCGTCAACCTCTCTAATATTATACACCAACAAAAAAAACTCTATGATTTCGGTTCCCTAAGTTAAGTGTGATTCTACGTCACTCCGTGCTTTGGAAGGCACGTTAAGCTGTCGGTCCCGGCGTCAATGATCAATAGAATTTGTTAAGCCATGTCTGAGGCCCTCGGGAGGCTTACTCCAGGGGCCAGCACTACCTCATACGACAATCAAGCAAGCTACTACTTTTTAGACATATATTTAATCTTGTTTTGAAAGCATATAATATGTACAGTAAAGTGTTTATCTATCTATCTACTAGTCGTGTACTTAAAATATTTCCAGTACTGAAAATGCCAACAAAACAATAGCCAATAATATGCCATCTACTCATCTGTTATCAAGTCAAAAACTAAAACCAACTACCGTCACATAAAAATAGCCTATGACACTCTATACATGAAGACAAATCGATTGATACCTCGTTTGCAATATCGGTCCAATTGTGGCAAGGGTATGGTGGAACATCCACATTCATACATAGACTGTTAAACTTACCCTTTCCTTAATTTAAATTAATATTTGGAACTTCTGCCTCCTTCTTAGCTCTTGAAAGCGGCACTACAAGGAATACTGTCACAGTCCGATGCAAAATGCCTTCTTTGTCCTGTGTTGTCCTTTTTAATTCATGGCTTTTATGCGTCAAAGTGATTCACCCGATTTTTACCACGACCCATAAACTTGAAATACCATACCGCCCTTATTTCTTTAGCAACAACGTTTATTTTTGCAATTCACAAATTTAGTTAATGTTGACTTGGGAAAACATTAAAAGTGACCAACGTTTTTACTGGAATCGACTAAAATGTGACAAAAACTGAAGTAAAGCGTTTATGCGAGTGCCAGAATTGAATAAAAGTAGTTTTAGGGTCACGAAGTACAGGAATTCATTTGAGGGAAGATATTATTGTATTTTATTCTATAACACAATGAAAATATGTCGGCACCTACCTACCCTGAAAGTAATTAAAATACCAAAGTTTATGGTCATTAAGAAGTCATCAAACTTTGCTTATATTAGTCAGGTTGCTTCTCAAGATGATGCCAAAATTTATTAATCTAGTCTTGTCGCCCAAAAATATTAATTTGCCTAGATTCCTAAAGACAAAATAATAGCGACAAGTACTTAATTTTACTACATACTTTAGGTCTACTAAGAAATAAGGCATTTCTAGGCTTATTCCGCCCACAAGAACATGCACTTCAACATTGTCCCACGTTCCATTCAATTTCGGGACTTAAAGTCCCTAAAAAAGACCTCCACACTCCCCTTTAGTCCTACCCATTCCACCACGAAACTGGCACTTCGAGCTTGTTCCATGTGGGTTTCATTCAGATTTCATTTTGTGCGATTTCATTCCAAGTAATTCATTTTATATGCCTTATTCCCTGATTTCTCCATTTTTTCTACAAGTAGGTTTATTAAAATCATTGGAGGAGTTTCTACCCAGTAGAATTACTTCCGTACAGCCACCCCGTGCCTACAAGAATGTTGGTTGGCATTCGCTATTAGTTTAATCATATGGAACAGACTCATCAAATTCACTGCCGATTCCCTGCTCGATCCTCACCACATTTAGTAGGAGTCTCACACCAGCCTTCTCTTCCGTAAGTCTTCTGTGTGGCATTTCTCCTTGGCACCATCGTTAGTTCCACAATGCAATTTACATTGACGGCACTTACACTGCACATACAGTCTTATTTCACTAGTTTACACTTTAAACCCTTCGTGAGCATATTCTACATTCTCGGTCACAACTGCCTGGACAAGAGCGCCGCTAAAACACTTATTTTCCTTTTTCCGCGCTTGTTTGTCTGTTTACCATCACGAGGCAAACTTGTCATGCCTTCTTTTCTCAGCAAGTCAAATCATGTTCTCTTTGTGGAGTACCTTCAAATTTTCGTTCGGAATGTACGGATTCCAAAATTGATTCAATAATGTTACGTTCTAAAATCGCAGTTCGCGACAAGTCTAGTGAAATAGTCCAATTTTTTAAGACCAATTCTTAAAAGATCGGAAGGACAGTACAATATATACAATCGATTTTGGGGGGGCGGAAAAAAACTTTCACGACCTTTTTTCAGGTTCTTTATCTTTATAACTTTTAAAATTTTTAGGTATTTTTTCTATACATTTTTTTCTTTTTTTGTTTTCTTTACATTTTTACGTTTTTTGTTTCATTCGCACATTTTACGTTTTTGGTTTTTAGGTTTTTTCTTGTTTCCTTTTTTAATTTTTTTTTATTGTGTTGTCATCGGTTTATGAGCTACCCTGAAAGTTTCAGCCGGATAGCTAATCGGGAAAAGATCAAAATTTGAATTGCAAGAATCTAGGACAAAATACATACAGGTTGGCCAAAATAGAGTAGAAATAAATAGGGGCGCCACTATCGCATGTGTTTCTATGAAGTGGTAGCCCCGATAGCACGACAGACCTATTTTGATACTTTATACTAATGAAATATCTTAGACTATTCGATTTCAACTGAATTACGCTATTCTCATCGGCAAGAGAGTGGAGCTAACATCAGACAAACTCTGCTTGTCTCATTATCATACGAATATCATACATGCGAAAATTAGTGTGTATTTATTATTTATATATTAATTTCTTGCCACTCACCACTGCAAGGACTGAACGAATGTTGATGAAATTTGATATATACTTTGCCGAGGTCCCGGATTAAAATATAGGATACTTTTTCCCGGCAAATTAGGAGTTCCCACGGGAAATCGGATAAAACCGGGGCGGTGCACTCAGGTTTAATGTATAAAACTTAAAATAACATGCAGTTTTGATTTTTAAGTATTTTATTGTCAATCCGAAACATTTTCTAAATATTGAACTTCTGAAAAGTGTACATCCATTGCTTCTATTGGGCTTGCTGCAGCAGCATCAACCTCATCTTCTGATTCTGATTTTCCATCGCTGCTGCTTTCATTTTGCAAATTTATAAGGAGCCTATCGATGTCGTCATATAGAGTTACGCGCCGTTCGTAATATTCCATTTCTATTTTCAAAACATGATTGCATGATTTTTTCCCAATCATTTGTAGAAATTTCTTGAAATGCCCGTTCAGCTGTTTCCTAAAAAAATAATAACATAATAATTATTATGTTATTCAATATCGTTTAGAATTAAAAAAGATCAGAATTATAATCATATTAAACTTACAAACTATGATAATTTATTACCTTTATGTCAATATTCCCAACGTTTTGTAAGGCGATTTTTTGCTTGGCTATTCCCCAAATTGATTCTATAGGGTTAAGGTCGCAGTAGTATGGTGGCAGCCTTACCACTGTATACCATGTGCACCCGAAATTTCATGAATTTCATATAAAGGATTTGTATGTCGTTTCACGAGCATCAATAGTTCCGGTTTCTTTAACGTGATATCAATGGGTACGTTGTTTTGAGATAATCACACCTTAATGTTATTGACCTTTGTAGCTGAAGTAGGCGCCTTGTTTAGAACCACTGAATGATATGGCGCGTTATCCATCACCACTATAGAGGCATCAGGCAAATTGGGAATTAATTTCTCTTCCACCCACTTGTTAAAATTTCTCCTATTCATTTCAGAATGATAATCTTCGTTTTTATTTGTTCCGCTAAATATCAATAAGGCATTTGGGATAAAGCCCTTTTGGCTGCCTGCATGAACGATTATGTATCGTTTGCCTTTGGATACATTATGTTTCACTCCGTTGACATTTATTGATTGCCAGCATTTTCTTAATTTGTAAGATAAATGAATGTAACTTTCATCAAGATATCTTTTTTAAGTTCATCAGGCAAATTTCTATGCTGCATTATGATTCGAAGGTATTTTTCTCGTTTTGTTTCAATATGTGGCTTTTCTATCAAGGCAGATCTCTCTGACTGACATTTTTTATACTTAAAGTGATAGTATAATTTTTCATAAATGTTTGCGGCTCCCGTTATAATCTAGCTCTTCCCTGATTACTGGTAACAGGTTCCATAAAGCTGGCACCTAGAAAAAATATATATTAATAAGTAGGAAAGCGAAAATATTTTAAAAAAAAAACACATGTTTACAATCGTACAAACCTGTTTTCTCACAGTATAAAAAACGGAATTGTCTGCCTAATGGCGCACAAATCAAAATCATCTAGTTCCTTTCGGAGGTGACTATGCTTTTCCGGCGTTGAAAATATCCCACTATTATCTACAACACATTTTTTTTTTTTTTTTTTTTTTTATCACTTTCTTCTACAATTCATGTGACTGTGCTGACAGATTTACCTGATACATTATCAAAATCAAGTAATTACAGTATTTTAATATTTAACCATTAACATGAGCGATATTATAAGTACAAAAGTATGTATTCGACCAAATAAGTCGTAGTGCGAACTTTCATTACCGAACATAAGCTAATAATAATCCCTGAGCAAGTATTACGTCTCACATGGTGCACAAGTATCAAATTAGTTTAGGTACTATATACATATTTCGTCAATATAACCTATTATTTGTTGAGCAAAAACTATAAAATCTTGATAAGCAATAGGTTTCTAACATGCTATGATAAACTATTCGTAATAATTAGCACATTATTCGTTAAATTAAAGAGAATAAACTATTACAAACCTGTCATATTCGCAGTTCGCATGTAAACATTGTCGAGTTCTGTTAAAACAGTTTGTGATTCAAATTCTGCCAAACATTGCTGGTAAACTTTAAAAATAACTTCTCTAGTGGAACTATGTTGAGTCTAATTCATTTTAAAACGTGTTTTAGAAGCGTATATTACGGCGAAAATTACTATTAGTTGCACAAACAACTTTGTTTACAAACTTTCAGTCACTGACCACAGATAAAATAGAAAATTTTACCAGTGATAAGACTATTGCAAGGACAGAAAAAATTAGTTCCATTCCATTTTTTGCCAAGCTGTAGGTAGATACTTAGATACATACATACATACAAGTGAAGTTAAAAAAAAGCTTTTTGAAAAAATGGGAAGAATCAGAACCAGGTCGTAGATCTACCCCAAGTTGTATAACCATCACTGACATGTTTTTTTCTGAGACCTATCTCAAGATCATTATTTACAACACATTGTAATATATGTAATAACTCCTAGCATTTTTTCACAGTATTGTTAACAGCAAGTTTATCTCCTTCCATGTAACCATGAGAATGACAAGAGGGCAATCCTGGCTTATTCGATACCTACCTATAATAATAATTAATAATATTCATTTTTTAATAGTAATATTTTTGATGATAAATGTCTATTTGCGATTGTAGGTAGCTATATCACACTGTCTCCTGTGAAGACAAGACCCTGCCCATTTGTCTATAAAACTTACTGCCGTACCTGGAGACGTCATTAATTTTCAATTAGCATTAAATCGTTCTTTTTGTATCTATTTTGACTAATGTTTATTCTAAAATTAGCGTTAAATGACGTCTCCAGGTACGCCTGTTAATTAATTGTTAATTTACGACACTTCATGTATTATTCAAGGAAATGCAAGAAATCCAAAGCTATCCAATGGATTAGTATACCAAGCGACATAAAAGGTATATATTTATAATAAAGCAATAGAAACGAAAAAGTTTGTACAAAGAAGATAATTAAAAAAGAAATGGTCTAGGGTACATAAAATAAGCTACTGAACAATAATATAACATTTTAAAATTTCGTGTCTGTTTGTCTGTCTATATGTTTGTTCTCGCATTATGTAATAACTACTGAACCGATTGCGATTTTTTATCTCAATCCTATGAGTAGAAGCCGAGCAATCGATAATAATATTTCTGACGGCTGAAGGAATTTTGATCAAATGTTAGTATATTGGTATTTTAGGTCCTGGAATAGCACAAAGAGTACTTTTAACCTACAGAAATGACCACGCGTGCGAAGCCGCGGGCATCAGCTAATTAAATAATAATAGCATCAAATGTCTATTATATAGATTAATCTCTATATAATAGACATTGTGTCATAAAAGCGAGAATTGGCCCTAGATCACATACTAGAACTGGTATAATACAATGGCACATACATCAAAATAATACCCCATAGTATAAGTGTTACCACAATTATGATAAACTTTCAATTTCCGAAACATTGAAATAATAAACAGTTTTTGAACATTGAAATAATAATTATTTTTTATGTGCATGAGTTAGGTAAGTCATCACTGAGCTTGTACAAACTAACAACTTTTTTCGTAATTGCTCTGATTTATTACTTTTGTTGATTTATATTGTGGTTTTAATTAAGAGAGAAACTGTACAAGTTGTTAAACACAGAGTATAAATGTTTTAAAGAGTTTAGAATCCTTCAAAAATCTGGTATCTTGACAATGTGTGTTACTTCTGCAAGTTATTTGTTCAACTTATTTTGAACGTAAATATTCATAAAAAATTTACGCAAAAATATGAATAATCTTTTCTGATATAATGATACATTTCTTCATTATGTCTGTAGTATGGTATAGTACGAACCAAACTTAATGGCAGCTGTGAAGTTGGCGTGAAGCGCTGCGCAATAGCAAATATTAGGTATACGCGGGCGTTGAGGGGTGAGGGGATGCGCGATGCCGCGCTAGCAGCGCACTTCACAGCCGCCATTAAGTTTGGTTCGTACTATACTATCGATGTAATATTTTTAGCGTCCAATCAGTTTTGGCATGCAATATTACGTTTTAACAAAATCAATCTTGAGTCTTGAGACCTTGACCATCATTGTCAAGGAAAAAACTCATTTTTTAAATAATCAAATAAGGAATGTCACATACAGTTGCTACAGTCATAACTTTTATGCCACGCCGACAAAAGTTTTTTTTTTCCTTTGAAATTTAAATTATCCGTCAAAGTTTGCGCCGGTAGATGACGGGACATCTATTAGCGGGGTATAAACAAACTGTTTAAAAGCTACCGGACTTTGCTCGGTCAATGTTAGCTTTGGACTGTGTTGACTCGAGTCCAGGCTGAGATGTGTTACTTTTTGCGTGTGACTAGAAACAAGACGAGAAGCTTTTTAAATACACTTTTGTAAGAAAACTTGTACCTACTATGTTTGGCAATGAACTCTGCTTGATTATGTCTCCCATTTATTGTAAGACAATTATATGATAATAGAGTGTAATTAATCTATTGGTACTCATATGGTATAGTCTATGTACGTATGTTAGGTTATGTTTTTATTATTTTTAATCAGTTTTAGAATGTAGACAGATCTATTAAGGCCAGGCTCCAGGGTTACATTTTCCCACTCCCCACTCCTCTGCCACCTCCCCTACACTCTGCCAACCTCTATCCGCAATAAGCACTGAAGTGCCTGCATAACAAGGTAGAATATGGCGAGCGGTTTTAACACACAATTTAGCTCGGAACTAAATGACGTATGTCTCAAAAGTTATTTGTTTTATTGGCAGGCTAATAATTTAGCTAAGTAAATTTTGTCTAAGTATTAGATTATAAACTATATTTTCTTGCTGTGAGATTTATTTTGGAGATAAAACTTAAGCCGTTGAATAGAAAAACTGAAAATATTACCGAAAATAACGTATTTTGATAACTAAGTCTGAGAGAGATAAAGATAAGTTTCACATTTATCAGGTTTGTGGTTGACCCAGCATATTTATGGAAAAACCCTTAAAAAGCAGAGCCTGGTCTTAAGTTGGTCGATCGAAGAAAAGTTATGTCACCAATTTCCCAAATCAAATTAAATTAGGTATGATGTAAATAATGACTACGTTATAGCAATTTTAAAAGTTTTAAGGTTATTTTAATGAATATGACAATAACCTTTATTAGCATAATTTTGATACAAATAAACGGACCCGGCTTATCTAAATGAACCTGTTTTTTTATGTTACCATATAAAACAGAGACGTGGACACTTACGGTGAGACTAGCATACAAGTTTAAGGTAGCTCAGCTATGGAGAGAGCTAAGCTTGGAGTTTCTCTGAAGGATAAGATTTGGAACGAGGAGGATCCCACGGAGAACCAAAGTCACCGACATAGCTCAGAGGATTAGCGGGCTGAAGTGGCAGTGGGCTGGTCACATTTGTCGAAGAACGGACAAATGGGGTAAAAAGATGGGGTAAACGGGTTCTTGAGTAGAGAAGATGGCTTGGCAAACGCAGTGTAGGACGCCCACCAGCCTGGTGGAGGGGCGACCTGCGAAAGGTGGCCGGCAGTGACTGGATGAGAAGATCCGAAGACCCGGATCTGTGGCGTTTATTGGAAGAGGCTTAGACGCATACAGCACTAGACGCATACAGGCTGATGATGATGATGATGAATACAAAATCTGCGAAACTACTTTTGTATGCCGCTGCCGCATCTAGAGTAAAATGTTGTAGTCTTTGGATACCTATACCTGCACTTACCAGTTTAATTTTACATGCGTTTTATAGATCTAGTTAAAGGGGGGAAGACATGGTACGCTTTAGTATGATGTAAACAAATACTGGACTATATGCAATTACAGGCAAAATCAGTCCATACCAATGTATCTACCTGAAGACAAAAGTCTTTCTAGTTCAGTCAGACTAGTCCACAAAATTATGGTCGCTCAGCGAGCTATGATGAGAGCTAAGCTTCGAGTTTCTCTGAAGGACAAGATTTGTAATGAAGATATCCGACAAAGACCAAGATAACCGACATAGCTTTAAGGATAAGTAAACTAAAATGGCAGTGGGCTGGTCACATGTCCAAAGAACCAATAACCGTTGAGGTAGATGAATTCTCAAGTGGAGACCACGCTTAGGCAAACGTGGCATTGGACACCCTGTGGCCAGATGGAGAAATTATCTGTGAAAAGTGTCTGGAAGATACTGTATGAGGAGAGCTGAAGACCGAGCTCAGTGGCGTGCATTATTAGAGACCTACGCCCAACTGTGCACACATATAGGCTGATGATGATGATGACCATACCCACACAGCTGCATTCCAACTATCCTACTTCATGTCCATCAACATCTTTTATCTATATATTTATATGCTGTTTTAAAATTTTACGTGGTTATTTCATCACGCAAATTACCTGCTCGTCTCATCATCAAGCTGAAAAAATAACAGGAATTTAATGGTGTCTTACAAAAAAAGCAAATAAGGTAAAAACCATCACATGTTCCGTCACATTAGGATCCCTGCAAGAGTCGCAAAGCGCCACGCAGTGGAGGTCCATCTTTCCTACTAATCAGTCCAACATACAGTCAACCTTTGCCGCACCGCTCTTGTGTACACTCCTTTAAAACTTATCCCATCTTACAAACCAAGAACGTCGTAAGTTGCCAGTTTGAAAAATGACTTAGGCCGTTTTAGTTTTATTTTTTTCGGCCAGGACTAATGTTGTTTAGACACAAGTCCGTAAGACCACCACCGCGTGTTTGTTCCTTGCTAGCCTCAACAGATTAGTGGTGTATGAATGTACGTTAGGTGCATTTAAAACATCAATGTGCCCGTAATGTGTGTACGAAGAAGGTAAAAGGGTTAGGTTAGGTAATAATCTTTTGCGTTTATACGCATAAAAGGCCTTAAAAAAATAATGAGACATCCTATGATGGGGAAAGAGTTTAACTTATTCTAAATATGAACTATCTATTGTAACTTTTGCCATACCCCTCTCCAAACACAGGTTGCCAAGAAGAAACCACTGCGACCTTATATTATTAGAAACACAAATTATACTAGAAGTAACATAAGAACCAGGATACTTATTACGTAGTACCTTTTTTGTATAAATTCAAATATAAATATATCATGATATTTCGATACTTTCGCCATATCTTCTCGTCGCAGATACCGCAGAGCCTCAAGACGAAAGTTTATAATCAGTGCGTGTTGCCAGTGATGACATACGGCACTGAGACGTGGTCGCTAACTATTGGTCTCATACAAAAGCTCAGAGTTGCGCAGAGAGCAATGGAGAGAGCTATGCTCGGTGTTTCACTACGTGATAGAATCAGAAATGAGGAAATCCGTAGAAGAACGAAGGTTACCGACATAGTTCTCAGAATTTGCAAGTTGAAGTGGCAATGGGCAGGCCATATAGTTCGCAGAACCGACAACCGCTGGGGGATAAAGGTTCTCGAATAGCGACCACGAACAAGCAAGCGAAGTGTGGGGAGACCCCCCACACGATGGACCGACGACATTGTAGCCATCGCAGGGAGTTGGTGGATGGAGGTGGCACAGGATCGCTCGTTATGGCGCTCTTTGGGGGGACCTATGTTCAGCAGTGGACTTCTAAAGGCTGACATGATGATGATGATGATGATGATGATGATCTCGGTACTTATATATTGTATACTAGCTTGTGACGAGGTCCAAACCTCTTTCATAACAATACTCTTTTCATAATCCATTTCTTTTCATTTTGATTTTCATTATCCATTCTACATACAAATATCCTGTCATTGACATTGATTTTTAGTGAAAATAAAATAATATTCCACTTTAGTGCTTTCATTGATTTAATTTGCAAAATATATCTTTCGTCCTTCCTTCGCTAACATTAATATAAAAAAATCTGAAAGTCTGCTGCTCTGGTTTGAGGAACATCATTGAGTTGCAGCGCCCGATCGCGTTGCACTCGATGAACGGCTTCGCGCGGCTTGCTTGATATCAGACTCTGGCCTGCCGAGTCTGCTCCCGCCGTGTGCTAGTATCAAGCGGAAGGAAGTTCCTGTAATTCTGTGTCAAAGAGGTTTGTGTCCTGGAATAGTGGGAGCAACCCAAACCCGGGGACCGCCTCGCGACACTGGCGCCCTCAACGTGTCCGTACCCAGCCTGCTCTACCTGCCTACAAGTTCCCGATTTCTTCGTGTTTTTTTTTTTAATCAGTGTTCAATTTTTAAGTCGCCCCACAAAATTCTAAAAGGCACTAGGCCATCTTGATTTAAATTTGGATTGGATTATTTGGCAAACCCAGAACAGTTTTTTATACTCAAGTGTATTTTATATTTGCATTCCAGTCATTCATGTAAGTAAGACATTTTCATTAATACGTACTTTATTCCAAATTTCACTATCGGCCTACCTAGTTCCGAATTACTCTAAACTTTAAACGCGTAGTTACATTAACGCTATTTTTTTATATATTTTTAAAGTGTTACTAACGCACTAAACACACTAAACGCACGTTACCTACTAAGTAAACACTTAGTTTTATTTGCTGGTCTCATATTAAATAAAAATGGACCCTGCGCATCTAAATAAACCAGAATTGATCTATGAATTAAAATGTAGAAATGCTGAAGTTCATACAACAGATACTGCAGAAAATTTACGTTCAAGGTTATCGACCTTACTTGACAGCTCGAATACACAAGATTTTCAAAGTCCGTATAACAGGATATAATCGAAATTCAAAAATGTCTAACCATTATTTCTGCACGTTTACTAGCTTACCCGGTACGAAAGGAGAAGAATGCGTCCTATATTCTGCACATTAAAAATAGATTAAATAACATGGATATTACCACCGAACTTACGCCAGTACAACTAGAAACATTTAAAAATGTTTCAGAGAATTTCTTCGATTTACAAAAACGTTTCGAAACATTAGAAAATCCTAGCTGCTCTTCTACAGAAAATTCTTCTACACACAATCATTTTCCAGAACAACAAACTCAATTACCATATTTTGACCTACTGACACAAAAGCTACAAAATATTTCGATCAACAGATCAAGTCACGAAATTAAACGGTTTATTTACAAGGGGGATAGTTGTCCAAAAGATTTTCTTGAAAAAGTAGAGGAATTCGCAGTTGCTCGAAATATTTCACATACTGAACTATACAATCATATATACGATATTCTGAAAGGAACTCCTTTAGATTGGTTTCGAGCTCACAAACAAACAATCCCGGATTGGGAATCTTTTAAAATTACATTACTAAATGAATTTGAAATTACAGACTACGACTATAAACTGCGTAAAATCATAGATGCTAAAAAACAACTGAGCGTGTGATTTGTTATTTTACCGAATTAGAATCATTATTTGCAAAATTACGTGAGCCTATTTCAGAAAAAGCCAAGATTGATATTCTTAGGCGTAACTTGCGACCCGAATTCGGTCAAAGGTTATCACCAGACGATCTCGACTCGGTCGCAACATTATTAAAATCGTGCAAATGGTACGAAAGTTGCATTGAAATTTCCAACTCTGATACTCCTTCTACATTACAAGACTTAGCGAAACCTTCGACTTCTAATACCCAACACAAAGTCACTGCTACACCTAACATACCACATTATCCGTACAATACCTTACAACAACCACTTGTGCAAACACACCCTTACCCTCAACCTTACCCTGTACATTCAATTGCTGCAGATTCTAAGAAAACTGCACTACCTATATTTTGCCCTCGCTGTCGAAATGACAGTCATGCTTTATGTCAATGTCCCTACAGACATAAAGTTTGTTTTCGTTGCGGTAAAAAAGACGTAATTTTTACCAATTGCCCTGTATGTACAAAAAATTCAAAAAACTAATTAGAGAGGAACTAGAAACACAAAATTGTAATACTAACAATAACTTTGATCAAAATGATTGGAATAATTGGCTTAAAACTATTTCAATATTTTTCAAAACATACAACGTTTCTACACTCCTCTTTGATAATACATCGGACACTGAACGTCCATACCTTAGAGTAAATGTTGGGAATTTAACCCTTAACGGTTTGCTGGATAGTGGCAGTGCCATTACAATTTTAGGTAATAACTCACATAAATTATTACTTGAACATGGTTTGGAACTACAACGTGACCAAATTATCAAAGGTTCTGTTGCTAATGGTCAAACAATCAATTCAATTGGTACTATTAAGCTTCCAACTTTATTTAAAAATAATTTTGCTATAATTACTGCCCATGTAATACCCGCTGTTACTCAACCTTTCATATTAGGTATCGACTTCTGGAAAACTTTTAAGCTGGCTCCAGACATACTTAATACGGTCAGTATGCTCAAGAGTTCAGATACTCCCATGTTTATCATCAATAATAATGATACTTACTTACAGTCTTATGACAGACTTACAGATACACAATTGATTCTTGCTAATGCAGTCGTAGAACAATTTCGTAATATTTCTACCGACGTACTTCCTTTAGGAAGAACAAACCTTATTGAACACTGTATTGATACAGGTGACCACCCACCTATTCGTCAACGTTGCTATCGATTATCCCCTGAAAAACAGAAAGCTCTTCGAGCAGAAGTTGATAAAATGCTAGAACTTGATGTTATAGAGCCTTGTGAAAGCCCATGGCTAAATCCTGTAATTATTACCCCTAAGAAAGATGGTACTTGGAGATTTTGCGTCGACAGTCGTAAGCTTAACGACATAACTAGAAAAGATGCTTATAAATTACCATTCATATCAGACATCATAGATAACCTTAAAGATTCTAAATATCTGAGTTCAATTGACATTGCTAAAGCTTTTTGGGAAGTGCCTTTACGTTTAGAAGACAGACCTAAGACTGCTTTTCACGTTCCAGGTCGTGGATCTTTTCAATTTAAGGTTATGCCTTTTGGTCTTACTAACGCACCAGCTACGCAACAAAGATTCATTGATAATCTTCTTTCTGATGAGTCTAATAACGACTCTCTTTTTTATTATTTGGATGATATAATAATAGCCACAAAAACGTACGAGGAACACGTACGTTTGCTTAATAAATTACACGCAAAACTTTCAAAAGCAGGTATAACAGTAAATTTTCCAAAATGTGCATTTTTCCGAAATGAACTTAAATACCTAGGCTACGTAATTGATGATCAAGGTCTCCACACAGACCCTGATAAAGTCAAAGCAATCTTAGAAATACCAGCACCCAGGTCTGCTCGCGAGGTGAAAAAGTTTCTCGGTACAGCTAGTTGGTATAGACGCTTTGTACCCAATCTTAGCACATTAGCTGCTCCCCTCACTAAACTTACGTCTACCAGTAAGAAAGCTCCCGCTTTCAAGTGGACTTCTGAAGCTGATAAAGCTTTTAATAAAATCAAACAAGCTTTAATATCAACTCCTATTCTAACTTGCCCTGACTTTTCTAAACCCTTTGCTGTTCATTGCGACGCATCCGCTTTTGGACTTGGAGCAATGCTTACCCAAGACTTCGATGGAGTTGAAAAACCCATAGCTTACATGAGCAAATTACTTACAGGTCCCCAAAGAAACTATTCTATCACTGAACGTGAACTCTTAAGCGTTATAACAGCATTAGAGTATTGGCGTTGCTATCTAGACAATGGTCAAAAGTTTACTATCTATACCGATCATTCTGCACTTCAATGGTTCTTACACTTAGATAATCCTACAGGTAGACTTGCCCGTTGGAGTATACGCTTATCAATGTTTAATTTTGACATTAAATATAAACGTGGCAAGGATCATTTGGTCCCAGATACATTATCTCGTATTAAACCAATTAATGTGATTAATTATGATCCAATACAGACTTCTGATTCGTGGTACACTTCTGTATACTCCAAGTGTAGCACAAATCCCACGTCAACTCCTGATTATATGATACGACACAATAAACTCTACAGGTACACCCGTTCTAATACCCTAATAAACTCAGAATTAAGTTGGAAAGAAGTAATCCCATCTGAATTTCGTACAGCTATTATCGACGAAAACCATTCGTTACCAACAGCAGCTCATTTTGGCACTTTCAAAACATACCATCGTATTAAAGAAAAATACTTCTGGCCAGGAATGTACAAAGACATTGCCAGCCATATTTCTAAATGTGAAACATGCCTCGCTTATAAGCATCAGAATCAAAATACCATTGGTCTGATGGGTAAACCCAAGAACTGTTCCCGTCCTTTCCAATGCATATCTATTGATATTGTTGGTCCACTTCCAATGACACGTAAACTTAATAGATTTATTTTTGTAGTCACATGTTGTTTTTCCAAATATTGTCTTATATTCCCCATGAAGCGAGCTACCTCTTCTGTAATCAAACATATACTTGAGAACTTAGTTTTTATGGTTTATGGTATTCCAGAGACCATAATCCTAGATAATGGCCCTCAACTAATTAGTCATGAACTCCAGGATTTATTTCAATATTACAACATACCAAAAATTCATTACACCCCCCGTTACTGTCCGCAAGTCAATACTGTTGAACGTTACAACAAAACAATTATAACAGCAGTTGCTTCTTTTGTTGATAATGACCATCGTACATGGGATTTATATTTAAATCAAATCCAATTTTCCATAAATTCAGCTGTTAATGAAACTACTAAATTCACACCAGCTTTCTTAGTATTTGGTCGCGAACTTGTAACATGTGGTTCTGTTTATAATGCTTCGGATCTAAATTAAGAATTGATTTTTGCTCCACGCGATGAGTACGCTGACAACATAGGTCAGTTAAGCCCTTTATTTGCTGAAGTTCAAGCACGTTTATTTCGCGCTCATGAAACTAACGCAAAATATTATAATAAACATCATCAACACCTTGAATTTAACCAAGGTGACATTATATGGAAACGTAATTATCCCATAAGTTCAGCAGGCAAGTATTTTTCAGCTAAATTAGCTCCTAAATTTGTAAAATGCATCATAGCAGCTAAAATTTCACCACTAATTTACGACCTCAGTGATTTATCTGGTAATCCCTTAGGCCGTTGGCATGTCAAAGACATTAAACCTATACCACGTACGTCTTAACCTTAACCATCACTTCTCTACTTACATACTTTATTATAATTATGTACTATGAAAGTTACGTTGCTTTCATATTCCTGTACCTTACCATATATTTAAATATCTACTTATGACCATTGTAGGTTCCCTACTTACAAAAAAAACTTGTATTTAAGTTGTAAATAATGTAATTTTAATATAATTTCCCTTTACGGAGTAATGTCCACATTTTTAGCCTATTTTTTTTATTCACTTCATTAACTTGTCGGATTCATTCTGAATATTGACTTCAAGTCCCTACGTATTGCTATTCAGTGCTATTGTACTTACTACTTACTTTAATTCTTAGGTACTAACAGTAGTTAATACCCTACTTGTTAGCTATGCCTACTTGTTATACTATTTTATTTTATTTACAATCATAATGTTCAGTATAAAGCGAAACCAGTACCATATATTATTATTTACTACACCTACACACAAAACTTCCAACACTGAAAAGAGCGGCAAATGTGATTACTCTATAAACCAAGCCTAGGTCACAAAACCAGTATTATTTTATAGTTAATATGCTATTACCTACTTACTTTACTCATATTATTTAAACGTTCTAACACAACGTTTATTATGTACATACACGTGCTACAGGCACGTAATACCTTAAGGTATGTTTAGCCATTTTGGCAAAATAATTGTATATAAATATACACATACATACATTTACACATCACACACCACACTTCACCACACATACACATACACATACACACATACACTCACATAATTATTCTGATCAGCGGCTAGTGACTGTATAAATAAGCCTACACTATACTGTATTGGTTCCACGAGTGACCTTATTGATATATAAGGTTCCTCTTTCTTATGAGTTTTATTTCCAAGGAATGGGAATAAGACTATGAATGATGATGAATGAATGTGTGATTTATGAATATGAATGCATCTAGGAATCCAATCAATTGTATATTGACATTGTTAATAAACATTTTCATATAAAAATTAAAAAGACTTCTCAGCATTTTCAATATTTTAATTAATTATTTTACTATTTTAACTATATTACCGATATTATATATATTTTTATTATTAATTTTTACTAATTTTTTTTTGTCCTTAGCATATTACTTTTTTTTCTTTTTATTTAAATAAACCAAAACACAAAAAAAAAAAATTTTTTTCTCCGGGGAGGCGGGGTATTGTGACGAGGTCCAAACCTCTTTCATAACAATACTCTTTTCATAATCCATTTCTTTTCATTTTGATTTTCATTATCCATTCTACATACAAATATCCTGTCATTGACATTGATTTTTAGTCAAAATAAAATAATATTCCACTTTAGTGCTTTCATTGATTTAATTTGCAAAATATATCTTTCGTCCTTCCTTCGCTAACATTAATATAAAAAAATCTGAAAGTCTGCTGCTCTGGTTTGAGGAACATCATTGAGTTGCAGCGCCCGATCGCGTTGCACTCGATGAACGGCTTCGCGCGGCTTGCTTGATATCAGACTCTGGCCTGCCGAGTCTGCTCCCGCCGTGTGCTAGTATCAAGCGGAAGGAAGTTCCTGTAATTCTGTGTCAAAGAGGTTTGTGTCCTGGAATAGTGGGAGCAACCCAAACCCGGGGACCGCCTCGCGACAAGCTGTACCCGCGGCTTCGCACGCGTGTTCTTTTCTTTAGGTTCAAAGTACCATAATGTGCTATTCCAGGACCAATATACCAACATTTGAACAAAATTTCTTCAGCCGTCAAAAATATTTTATCAATTGCTCGCCTTCTAACTCACCGGATTGAGATACCAATTACACCAGATTTAAATCAAACCCTAAGTTATCTAACAATGAAAACCGCTTCGCAATCGGTTCAGTAGTTTTTACGTGATGCGTGAACAAACAAACATACAGACAAACAGAAAGAAAGAAAAGATTAACAAAAAAAATAAAGTTCAATACCTTTTTTAAGCACCCAAGAGCATTTTTTTCATTTGAATTCATTTAGTAGTTTGGGTGCGATGCGCGGTCAAGACACGGACAAACAGACAGACAAAATTAAAAAGTAAAACAGTTTGGGCTCAGTATCAAATATAGAAAACCATCCAAAAAATATTTTTATTACTTAATTATTAACATTACTTTGGACCCATATCCCGCAGAAACCCTTTACTTTTTCGGGATAAAACGTGTCCTCAATTTTAACCCATCATATAACTTAAGACAGTGCCAAGTTGCATCAAAATCCGTCCATTACTTTCAGCGTGGTACGTGTTCTTTTAAATAAGTTTCAACCCCTAAATAATAACCCATAATTTTTTTGATTTGTAAAGTATCCTATATCCTACCTCGTAGTATGAACTCAAATCATACAAAGTTTCATTTAAATTCATTCAGTAGTTTCGGTTTGATGCCTAGCCAAGATACAGACAGACAGACAGACAGAGAGACAAAAATTAAAAAAAATACAGTTTTGGCGTCAGTATGGAATCTAGAGTAAGGTCCAAAAAAAATTTCAAAATATCTTCAATGTACAGAATTGGACCCGGTACAGTTTTATTATAAGTATATAGATAGATTTGTAGTGATTTGTTTGTTCGTATTAAACACTATAATTTGTAAATTGCAATGTTATTTTTAATGTTAGTTATTAATAATCTATCATCTAGTTAAGGGTAAGATGAAAAACGTAATAAAACTATGAAATAATTAATGATAAAAACGAGGACAATAAAGATTATCCATGTACATACACGTACTTATGTATGTGCAGTGCGCACCCTAAAAATACCATCGAAAAAATCGTCCCACCCTTTTAATCAGTTCAACCCCCGTAATGAAATCTGGGACGCCATTAAGGGATTAAAAGTAATAACTACCCTCACATAACGAGGGTCGCGATTGGATCGTGGTCCAGGGGTCGTTTAATGAACTACTGACATGGCATTCAAATCATGGCGATTGTAAATTGTGATGACGGCGAAAAAGGAAGATTAATGACGAGAAATATCTTAAACGATTACCATTTTACATGTTTTATATAAACTGAAGTGTTTTTCATAGATTATAAGCCAATAATAATAATAATAAATTAATGATTTGCTCTGAAAATATCTTATTTACTTATTTAATTAGGATCATCAACAACATGATAACATGCTTATTGGCAAAATTAATAATAAAAGTTACATGCAATTTCACTTACAGATGAACACATCATGCACAAATCATGTAACATACTTTATAATGATACTAGCTTTCCCGCACGCGACTTCGTCCGCGCGGACTACTGTTTATCGCGAAAAAAAGCATCCTATGTTCTGGGATATTAAAAACCAATGCAAAAGTAGGTATAGCACCACTCTTGATGTTTTTTGCCATACTTGTAATTTCGTTTCCATGGCAACCGTTCCTTACAGGGAGTTATCAAAAATGTTCTACTTTTTTCCAGTTTTAAAATGGAAATTTTCAATTTTCCGGGATAAAAGTATCCTGTTTTATTCCAGGGTATAAGCTATCTCTAGTCTAAGTTTCATAAAAATCCGTCCAGTCGTTATCGCGTGAAAGCTCCCCAAACAGACAACGTTTCACTTTTATATATTGGTATGGATAATAGATTTCTATACTCAACGCTAATCAAGAATCAAAATTAAATTATTGCACAAAATTTTATGTACAAAACAAAAGAACGAGATGAATAAGCTAATTGTAATTAAATTTTGATGAACACAAAATAAAATAACAGAATTTAAATATGTAGCAAAAATATATAGTTAAATAAATAACAAAAGATGTAAATATGTAACCTATTAATAAAAATAGTACATAGAATAAAAAACAATAATTAACAAAAACTAGCAATACAATTTAATTGATGTCAATAATTATGTTTATGAAGTGGATGGGTCCATGACCCTAAAAATGTTAGTTATATCTTGTGAAACTCGCGATGTAGTTAAGTAAGTATTACTATTAGAATTTGAATTAATAATAATAATCATCATCATCAGCCTAGCCTATGCTCGTCCAACAATTGACGCCTATCTCCTTGTTAACGCCCTGAGCCCGATCTTTGGTTTCCTTCATCCAGTCGCGTCCAGACAGCTCTGGCAAGTTGTCACTTTACCTTCACCGTCCTACACTACGTTTGCTTAAACGCGGCCTGTGTGCACTCGTTTACCCCAACGATAGTCAGGTCTTCGATTAATGTGACTGGCCCACATTAGCTGTAGCTGCATAATTAAACGATTTACAAAAACTTATGTTATGATTGTTGCTGTATGTAGTTGATTTTTGCAGAGATGTGACTTATCTAAGATACGAGTATCTGAAATACAGATACAAGAAACAAAATATGTATTTCCATCTTATATCTAAAATACTTTTTTCAAATGCATTTTGTATCTTGTATTTAGATACCATTCGGTTGGTATCTTGTATTTCGTAAATGCTGTTTGCTAAAATACTTTTAATAATAATGACCTATAAATTGCCGCCGCAAATGCAAAGAGCCATGTAATGACATTTGATGAAACTTTAGTCTGGCGCCAATTTGATAGATGGTGAGACTCACTATCTATCAAATTGGCCCCAGACTTAAGTTTCATAATTCAAATACTAAACTTACCTAATTGAGTTTTCTTTCAAAAAGTAGATAGATAGATAGATAGATAACACTTTATTGCACCAAATGAAACACTAACAAACAAAAATAAACTTAAAAATACAGTACAATCGGTGGCCTTATCGCTAAGCAGCAATCTTTTCCAGGCAAACGTAGGCTATATAAAAAAAAAGTAAAGTAAATAGTATTTCATCTTTAAAAAATATTTAGAAGATACGTATCTTGTATCTATGATATCAGATACCATTCCATAAGGTATCTTGTAGTTGGTATCTGAAATACTTATTTTATTAGTATCTTGTATTTTGTAATACAGATATTGTGTATAGGGTATTTTGTAAATCTCTGGATTTTTTAAAGTATTCTGCACAGGTTTCTTTTCAATTAGAAACCCGTCATTGTAAATTAAAAATACTGACCCTAGTTTACAACAGCGCAAACAAAAAACTTGATTGGTAAATAAGGGGGCTGACTTTTGCGTGGGTTTCATTTCATGCATGTATTCTATGCAGTTCAATGAAAATTACTATAGAAATGTTTTGTCATACTAAATGGCGTTTCAAATTTGGTTATGCTGCAGTCTACCTTAATTGAAATATGTTAAGATCCTCTGTTTATTTATTTGCTCATACATCGTAATTATCTTTGAACGCGCAAGTCGGCATTTTGTCTGCGTCGCGCTAAACGCACTTTGGGATGCCTGACTGGGTGCAGAAAACACAACTTAGGAGACGTTTTTGTGGGTATTTTGAGCGCATTGATATGCGCTCAAAATACCCACAAAACTAATACAGCTTCCGTAGCGTATAGTTTTGGTGATTAACATGTTAAACACCAAAACTATACTTACGGAAGCTGTATTAGTTGGAGTTCAAAATGTTTTTATTTTACAAGTTATTTGATAAATATTTTGATTCATAATATTCCTGGTTTTCAAGTGTTTGAGATTTAAGTACCTATCCTATGTTCCTATCGATACCAATATATAAAAGTGAAACGTTGTCTGTTTGTTTGTTTGTGTGTGTGTTTGGGGAGCTTTCACGCTATAACGGCTATATGCATTTTTATGAAAATTGGAATGGAGGCAGCTTATACCCCGGAATAAAACATGGGATACTTTTATCCAGGAAAATTGTAAGTTTCCACTGGAAACCCGGGAAATGTTGAATACTCGCTGTAAGAAACGGTTGCCATGGAAACGAAATAACAAGTCTGTCAAAAAACATCAAGAGTATTTGTGCTTTATCTACTATTTCATTGGTTTTTTAATATCCAAGAAGAATAAAGGATGCTTTTTTCGCGATAAGCAGTAGTCCGCGCGGACGAAATCGCGGGCGGGAAAGCTAGTAACTAATATTATAAATGCGAAAGCTTGTTTATCTACGAGTATATCACTATCATCCGTGCGGATAAGCCGCGGTTTGTTTTAGCATCGAGTGTAAAACGTTTACTTTTTTATTTCCCTTTTATTATTTGTGTTGCGAAGTGAATATTTATTAAAATTTTCTCTTCTATGCTTCAATACTTCTAATATAGATATTGTAGGAAATTTGTAGAACCCGACATTTTTCAAACGGCGGTGTCTGTTCGCACGCTATTTGTAAAACTCGTCATATTAAAAACGGCGTCCTCTGTTTTTTAAAAAATCGTCTGTTTGCAACATAATATGCGCATAAAAAACGCATTGCGCCTAAAAAAACTAGGTAGGTTAGTTTGGTTGAAAAAAAATGATTTTACGCTATCTCCATAGATGTGACTTACGCTCAATGTAAAATTGACGCGGACACAACTGAACAGTGTTATTATATCTGAAACATTTTAATAAAAGCTTTTGTGTGTTATTAGTTTTTGCTGAAAACTTTTCAAAAACTAGTAATGAGGAAATAAAGTTAGCTTTTGAGGTTATGTGACTTTAGATTATGACGTGGTTTATGGTCAAGGGAATAAAATAGCTTAAATAATTATATATAATTTATAGAGTATTACTAACTGCCTATACCTCCTATAGTAGTAGGCACCTAGATACTCAATCTGAGAATCGAACCCTGGGCCTTCTCGGCTCTTGTCATGAGTCTGGTACCTAAACTACTGAAATGTTTGTACAACAAATAATGAATTAATGTATAAGCAGGATAAAAAAATACGTATGCGTTTACTGTTGTTTATTACTAATATCATAAAATAATATACTCAAATGATTTATATTAGAATAAACTAAGTAGTAGCCATTAGTATTTTTTAAATTGATGTTATTTATAGGTTATGTGCACTAATTACGAATTATAGTAACAACACTATAATTCGTAATTAGTATTAATTCACAGCAGCATTTCCGGTCATTTTTGTTCAATTTAATTGTTTTTTTAATAAAAGTTCCCGAATGTTATTGTTTTAATAAGAATGAATTGTATTATTGAATATATTCCATAATGTGTATATAGATTTCGTGTCTGCGGCATTTAACATTTAAAAGTCTTGGAAGCCAAAAGCTGGCATCCTCCTTTCCATATGAACCTCTTAATATCTCTTAACCAACTGCTACTTGAAGACGCCGTTCTAAAAATTGCCTGCAAGAGCGAGGCGTTTTGTAATTTGCGTTCGGCTTTTTGCAAACAGTCGAGTTTTTATAAACGGACGATGCGACGCCTTTCATAATAGGACGAGTTTTACAATTTGCCTGAGAATCACCGTTTGTAAAGTGACGGGTTCTACAAATCGCCTGCGATATGAAAAAAGAGATTGAATTCAAGACCTGTAAGTGAATCTCTAAAGTGTTCCCTGCATGTATTTTTAAGCTTTGTATGGACTGACCATAACCCTTATAGTACGTTTCTGCATTTTTAACACCCGTACAGAATCAGCAGAACATCCCCACAAAGTTATGACTTAAGACATTAGATAGATAGATATCTCTTTATTGTACACCGACAAATGAACTAAAACTAAGAAATAATTATTAAGTGTACATAAGAGTAGTAGGTACTATATTATATATCTTTGGTATTGTTAGTGCTTGTAATGTGTTTAGTTGCTTTATCCCCTGGCAATTTTTTACACGTTACATCTTTCATACTAACTCTTGTGTTGAGACGTATTCATATTCCTTCTGGTGTAATGTCTCACATCACACATAAGAGAACGTATGAGGCGCCATCCAACGTTTAATTTTAACCACGGTTCAATCACAAGTGGTCCGTAGACGTCACTCCTTAATCTTATTGGAATGAGTGCGTCACTGAGACTTGAGTATAATTATACAGAGCTGTGTGTGTGTGTGTCATTTCTGAAATAAGCCTATTACCTACAGAATAGTGGACTGATGTAGACATTTCCATTTTTTAACCTACTTATAATAAAACAGTAACAAAAACCCAAAAATTGTCTAGGAATAAGATATTTAAAGTATGCTACTGAACTGAATAACAATGTAATTATTTGGTCAACGGTCTGACTTTTTCAGTTTTTTCGAATCACTTAAAAATGACTGGACCGATTGTAAAGCGTTTTTAACAGTCCGATAGTTTAGAATATAACTTAAAATCTGGTTTACTTTGCATCTCAATCCGATGCTGACACAATTTTGATGAATGTTGATATATTATAGTACTTATGGTTCTGTATTGAGATTTATACATTTATCCTAGAAAAAGATCCATGCTCGTAGTTTTGCAAAATCACGACAGTTATTCAGTTAAGTTGAATTCTGAGGCTCTTAGTACCTAATACGGCTAGTTGGTCTAGTGGCTAGTTACTAGCCACTAGACCAACTAGCCGTATTAGGTACTAAGAGCCTAGGAAAGAGCCTAGGAAAGAAATCAAACGGTCACGGGTTCGAATCCTGCAAGATGCAATCATTTGTGTGATGAGCAGAAATGTTTGTTTCCGAGTCATGGATGTTGATAAGAGTATTTTTGTATATCCGTTATCTAGTGCCCATATTACAGTATTACAGAGTATCCTAGTTTGGGGCTAAGTAATTGGTGTGGAATTGTCCCGTTTTTTTTTTTTTATTTAATATTCAGTATTTTTACGAATCACGACACAAAACCACGTAGAATTGTCTCAATTCGTATTTCCTCTCAATTCGTCCTTATTAATTATTATTTATGTAAAGAGGTTTATAAGCATTTAGAAAAGTCTCACAGTAGGTACAACATATCGGCATAAATCCTATTAAGCATGAACAACTCTGTATAATTATCTATAATGAAAACCGACTCTTCCCAATCCCGTCTCAAGTGATCCTGAATTACTGATTTCATGTATGTCTTCTATGATTTCACGTAATTTCTATTAAGCTTCAGATATTTAAATTAACCTGAGCTTAATTCATAAAAGAAGCTGAATTAAACTTTTTGGTAAATTTTAGTTTAGTGTGGTAACCAGCCGCGTAATTACAATAATTTTAATGTAGGTAATTGTATGTTTTTATGGCAAAGCCATGTGCGGTGCCCAGCTTAATAATATGTCCTCCCGTTCTCATCGCGCGGGTGATGTGCGAACCATATTAGGGAATACAGGAAATAGTCAGCAGCATCATCCTGTGGAAGTATCAACATCTATTCAGTATGCATCTTAGCTTTAATGCGTAAGAGAAGCTGAATTAAACTTTTTTGACAATTATTGTATTTTATGGTAACCAGTCGTGTAATCACAATAATGAAAGTGTATGGTAAATTACGGTATTTTATGGTGGTGGTTCAGCAGGGGCCGTCTTCCATCTGATATGTGTAAGGATGGTATTTACCACGTTTTAATTAAGTCACTTTCTTGTTTATTTTTCCGGGTGGAATCTTGCAATTCAAATTTCGAGCACTTTCCTATTAGCTAACCGGCTGAAACTTTCAGTATACTTAGCTCACAAAAAGATGAAAATGTATATTGAAAAAAAAAGAAAGCTTTTAGATTAGTTTTTGAACCTAAATATTTGCTACTTGTTTAACTATAAATTGAAGTCGGTGTTCAACGTGGAAAAAATACCACAGTATAATCTATGGTATGATATTATAAACAAACAAGTCTATTTTAGTGTAAGGTTAAAGTGAAAATACCACAGTATAATCTATGGTATGATATTATAAACAAACAAGTCTATTATAGTGTAAGGTTAAAGTGAAAATACCACAGTATAATCTATGGTATGATATTATAAACAAACAAGTCTATTATAGTGTAAGGTTAAAGTGAAAATACAACAGTATAATCTATGGTATGATATTATAAACAAACAAGTCAATTATAGTGTAAGATTAAAGTGAAAATTAGCACGAGCCAAACAAAACGCAAGTGTCGTATTCTTAAAACTATATTAAAACCTGTATAACACAGCGAATACTCTGGAATGATAGAATATTCCTCACAGATGTTATGTTATTGTCTTTTATAACTAAAAACATAATCACAACAGAGTCCCACGCACCCTATATGAAGCTGCCCCTAAAGGGGATGTTGGAACAATCACGGGGTGTAATTCCATCGTTCCCATGGCACGCCCCGGTAGAATTGGATTCATGGACATCATTGTGTCATCACGGATGGTGGAATGTACGAGGTGATCAAGAAATTAAACTGAGAAGAAATAAAATTAACAGTATTTACTAAACTACAACCAGTATTTCTCCAGTCAGGTTTTTATATTTCCTAAAACTTTTGTTCGCAAGTAACTTGTTACTATAAATCAAAATTTATATCCATAAATCAAATTGATTGATAACCTGGAAGCAATAGTGTTTATTTGCATGAAAACAGAATTTATAATTTTACGCAGAATAGTTAGGAAACAATTAAAAAAAAAGTATTTTAGCTCTGAAACTTATTTATTACTGACAGTACGAAGCGATATTTCCAAAATCTTCGACGATTTGCCGTTTTTGCATGCATTTTTGTTCCATTTCACGATAACTTTCGAACATCCGACCTTGTAGTCAAGTCAAAGAGTAAACAAGTTATCAGTCTGGTGTCAGTTTGGAGCAAACTCCTAGTTTACTATAATACTACTACGATTTATATCGTTCTCTTCTAACATTCAAACAACTTTGACTCTTTGGCATAACACCACCCTCAGCGCACGCTCACATTGCCTAACGTAATCCGCACGCTAAGTGCACTTGTCAATACGTCCACGGGGGTATACGCGCTCTATATCTATCCACTTTCGATCTATTCAAATACTCTCGTGCAAACACTCATATCGAACAAACGCTCTTACTACAACTCACTTTAAACCTTATCTCATTGAAATTAAAAGCTGATTTGTTCTGAAGTTATTTTGGAAACGGCAAATTTAAGTCGGTGCAAATAGTTTGACGATTCGGGCGCAGACTGCCATTTTGTGAACCAAGAGCTAAAGTGCACTTTGTCAATACGGAGGGGTAATTACAGCTCTATATTATGTAGACGTTATGGTTATGACTATGTCATATTATGGATCATGTTGTAATACTTGAAGTAGGCCAAAAAAGTATACCTACTTGTACCTGTACATATACAAGTACTTACAGTACGGCCGATAAGTCGTAGCCACTCTGAACTTCGTGCAAATGGCTGCGCAATTAACATTTTTAGGAACCTATGAGGCGACGTGCACGGGGCTGTGGTATAGGCTAGAGATGCACCTCATTCCGCCACTCGGTTTCTAAAAATGTTCATTGCTAAGCCATTTGCACTAAGTTCAGAGTGGCCACGACTTATCGACCGTACTGTAATTAACTTGACGTGTTCCCATGATACGTTTAGTAGTATCAGCACGTTTACGTTCCATTTAAGGACTAGAAAAGCAAGTAATATATGTACGTGTCGTAAAAATAACGAAATTCCTCTGAAGAAGTTTGCATTCAAAGTTTTTTGGCATTGCTATTTCTCGCCACACCACAAAATAAGTTATTGTTAGTGTTATCGTTTCATATATGCAATTTTGAATGTTACTGTAAACTATTTTTAAAGCTTTTTCAAAGCTTTTATTTAACGTCACTTGTATGTATGTCCTAGAATTTTGCAATCGACATTCCATTGAAGCTATCGGGCTGAAATTTGGTACACGCATTTGGTTCTCGTGACATTACATGGATACTGCATAAAATACGTTTTTTTTTTAAATTACACTTATTAAGTGGGCATCATATTATGGCACCTTTACATGTCAAATAGTATTAACGGCTAAAATATAAACGAATAAAATATACGATTTGTAAAATTGGATTTCACTCGTGTTAATTTTAAAAAGCAAATAGTGTGCTGATTCAGAGCTCAATCTGACACAAAAAAGGAAACACCTTTCTGACTCTACGGCGGTCTTACGGAAATGACCACAAAGATAATCTACGAGACTCTCGGGATGTCATTCTTTTCATTTTTATATTATTTCAAATGTTATTTTTCAGATGAATTATCATAATGACATTATATTTCCATTAACAAAACTGTGATAAAAATAATATAATTACTACTATCACTAAACTAGGCTGGATCAGTTCCCACAATCAGCACCGATTTACGAATAGAGTATGTGTATCAGCCATCAAACGTCTTCCAAGATTGCCAAACTTGAAATACGTTGCCTATGTTAAAACACCATCATTGGGAAAAACACCTAACATTATAATCTCATTTCTTAAATTAAAACGCAAAACTCAAGCACAAGCGAAGAAAGCAGACGGTTGGAATTTGTACAGCCATTAGAGTTGTTTGGCCAGGCTGGTGGCAATCGATGAAAGTACTCCGGATATTGGGATGGCTTCTCGTTAATGAAAAAATAAGTATTAAAAAATTGAAATGTCATATTGTTTTCGTTAACGAAAATAAGCCCTAGAATTTGTCGTAGTCCATGAATACAAATGCCTAAATTCTACATAACGACCATGTAGAATAACTTCTTTCATTGGTTTGATAGTTAAGACAGTCAGTCTATCGAGTTTATAAAACCATATTTTTTTAATCTTTTTAAACTTTATTGCAATACCCATAGAGTCATTTTCACTCATATTCGTATTTATTTCTTAAGGCCTGGCTCCAAGGTTACATTTTCCCACTTCACACTCCCCTGCCACCTACCCTGCACTCAACCACCCGCTACCCGCAATAAGCACTGAAGTGCCTGCGTAACAAGGTTGAATATTGCGAGCGCTGTTTCAACACACAATTTAGCTCGGAACTAAATGACGTATGTCTCAAAAGTTATTTATTTTATTGGCAGGCTAATAATTTAGTTAGGTAAATTTTGTCCTAGCCTTAGATGATAAACTATATTTTCTTGCTGTGAGATTTATTTTAGAGATAAAACTTAAGCCGTTGAGTAGAAAAATGTAAACATTACTGAAAATAATGTAATTTTTGATAAGAAAATGTATCGAATGAAATTCTGTTAATCATTTTTTTGTCTTAGTCTTAGAGAGATAAAGATCTCAAAAACATGTTGAGTTTCACATTTATCAGGTTTGTGGTTGACCCAGTATATTTATGGAAAAAAACCCTTAAAAAGCAGAGCCTGGTCTTAACTAGCTGTGCTTGCGGCTTAGTACGCGTGGTCATTTCTCCATCTTAAAAGTACTCTATAGCATATAATAGCATATTCCAAGCACCGACCCTATTAAACAAAGATTCCAAGACGTAAAATACCTTTGGTCAAAATTTCTTCAGCCGTCAAAATGATTTATATCGATTGCTCTGTTTTACTCATCGGATTGAGATACCAATTACACCAGTTTTTAAGTTAACTCTAAGCTACCCAACAGTAAAAACTTCATCGCAGTCGGTCCACTAGTTTTTACGTGATGCGCGAACAAACAAACATACAGAAAGACAAACATGATAAAAAAACGGTTGCTTGTTTTAAGTACCCTAGACCATTTTATTTTATTATCTGCTTTGTACAATTTTTTTAATACTTATTGCTATATTATAAGTATAGATATCAATTACTTCAAAATTAACATAACTTTAGACCCCTATCCCGCAGGAATTATTTATTTTTTCAGGATAAAAAGTATCCTCAATTTTTCCTCATAATATAAATTATGACTGTGCCAAGTTGCATCAAAATCCATTTAGTAGTTACAGCGTGATACATGTTCGTTTAAATAACATTCAACCCCTATCCTGCAGGAATCCTTTAATTTTTCAGGATGAAAAGTATCCTACGTCGTACCTCTTAGTATGAACTCAAACCATACCAAGTTTCATTTGAATCCATTCAGTAGATTCAGCGTGAAGCGTGGCCAAGGTACAGACAGACAGACAGACAAAAATGAAAAAAACTTAGCACACTTCAAAAAAAATACAATTGTACCTGTTACAGTTTTATTATTATTATAGATACGAGTAATAATGTTAGTATTTGTGTTTATAATTTACTGTAGTAATTTTAGTCTAATAGGCCATAACTTGACAGTATAAGCGAGAATACAGTCAAATATATCAATTGCAATCAAAGCTCAATACTGAACGGAAATGCAAAAGGACCTTAGTGATAATGATAATGTACACTATTTTGTAAGTTTGAATAATTCGATGGAGCAAATAATTCAAATATCCTCAATATCAGTCATTAATTTAGTACATATCTATTAACACTATTTTCATTTTCAGATCTGAAATGATGTAGTAAGAACATGTAAGAAGTACGAATTTAAGGACCTTCAATAGATCCAGTACAACATACAGGATATTCAAACGACCGAGCTATTTGAATATTAATAAAGGTTTATTAATAATATGTACAACATTAAAAGAACATCGAACCTGTGATCATAAACGAAACTCCAAAACTCTCAAAGATGGAAATATCCTAATTAAATATGGATGCACCCTAATGAGTTATGCAAATATCGTAGACGGTGGCTAACGATCAAGGGAGGGGGTGAGTTTTGGGGGTGAAAGAGGCTCCTTGGTACTGTCGGAGGCATAATTTCAAGTATTTATACAAGAATGTTCGCTTTCTTTGGAAATTGTTCGAAGGGTTAGCCGTTTCTTGCGATATTTTGAAAATTTTGAGATTCGTTTGAAATGACACGGTCGTAGTATAAATAAACTGTTTGAAAATCAATACATAGGACTCAAACAGATGCTTGACTGTAGTTTCGAAATATTGTTAATTTGGACGATCAGTATTTATAACGGCTAGGACAAATTATTGAATGTCGGTCGACAAAGGTCGAATAATGTCAAAATCGGTGATTTTCATGCAATCGACTTGCGTTATCACGGTTCAATAGCTAACAGACTTTGAGCACAGGTATTTGGCAGCAGTTCTGGCGCAAGCCCGGGTGCGACCGTCACACCTCACAAATTAGTCTGAGTATAAGCGTATATCTTTCATTTTAAATTATTATCGTATTGTAATTTTGATAGGTAAGTAACCTTGTAGGGTCTACATGAAAATTATATATACATCAAACCAAATTACTTAAGTGAAGAAATCTTATATTAGTTTGGTAATTGAGTGTTAAGATTTGTGTTTGTAAATACAGACTCAATTCTATGTGTTTATGAATTTCGGAAAATAGAGTTTACGACGACAACGAGCAGATCTAGTGAAATTATTTTAATGAAATAAGTATATTTTTCTTCTTCTTCCCTTGTTTTCGATATGTTGATGGTTCAGAGCGAAGCAGAAGGTAAGCAGGACATCAAAAATCTAACGACAACATACTTAGTTACCCCGAGATTATACCAAGTTCTGGCAGGAAAACAGGAAAAATGCAGAGCCGCTTAGCGTTACTTCAATATTTTCTTTCAAAATCTTTTTTGTTCTCAGTACCTTAATGCGACTTTTGAAGAAAAACGCTTGTTGTTCGGCCAAGTCATTACAATAATGGCCGTCGACATTTGGCCGAACTGGCCGAGTTTGGTGTGCATTATTGAATAGATTATGCCGCTAAGTGTTTTATCTTAAGTTTTCTTAGATATGACCTACAGAAAGCTTCGAACATGTTTTTTGTTTTACTATTAGGTATATTGTATTTTTAATATAGGGTGTAATAAATATGTGTAGCAACACTATAACCTCGCAAACAGAAGCGTATTTAGAACTTCACAGTAAATACTGAATGCCAGAAAGTAGATAATATTAAGAGTTACGCTAACTAATTCAAAAATTCTGAAAACAGCATTCTTTCCAATCCTGCAAGTTATCTTTTTACGCGGGAGGAAAGGGTTTTGTAAGCCTATTAGGGTTATCAATAAATAGTTCCAAAAAAATAAGTTATGTACGTTTTTAACCATAAAACACCATGTTCTGGAAAACGTTCATAAGAGACTATCCGTATTTTTTTGGAGATATTTTGACCTGTGTTCACAAGTTTATAGTCAATGTCTATATATTGGTCATTACCAGTACCACTTTTGATCCCTATAAGAAACAGGATCGATTGACATCAATTATTTTTGGTGTAAATTGCTCATTTTGTAGATGACTATACATTTTTCCTTAATCTTTGAATGCATGTCAAAATATCTCCAAAAGTTAAGGAGAGTCTCCTAAGAACGTTTTCCTGCAGCTACAATGTTTAATTTAACTGCCCCATCTCAAAAATCCACCATGTTTATACTTCCTCTTCGATATTGGGCCAGTCTAGACAACTGTTTGTCAATTACTCTATCCACGTCATCGATATATCAGTGCTCAATGATTAGGTACTTATAAAATAGATTACCTAACCTTACCCACTATTTTGTTAATCAAATTCTTATTTGTGCAATTTGTGCACTTTCATTAAGCAAATAAGAACTCTATACACCTTGAGTTCTTATATATTTAACGAAATTGCACAAATTGATTCGTTCGTTTGTTTGTCGTATGAAGTAGTGCTGGCCTCTGGTGTCAGAGTTTATCAAGCCGCCCGAGGGCCTCTGACATGGATTAACGACTGCTATTGATCAATAACAACCGGGACCGACAGCTTAACGTGCCTTCCGAAGCACGGAGCAATGGAAAACCACACATAACTTAGCAAAGTCATTGGTACGGAGCCTAGGATCGAACCTGGTATCGTTGGATTCTAAGTTACGCTATAGAACCGGTATCGCTACAGATTGACCTGATGATATTACATAGATAACAGTTACGAGGTTCATTTTTATGGTAAACACAGGTTATGGAACTGAATGAATAGTGATAAAAATACTTAAAGTGAAAGCTAGTAAGAAAATGAAAATATTTATTGTGACGTACCTGAAGACGTACCTATTATTAACTTTCCATGATAAACACCATGTTTCCAAAGGTATTGAATATGTAATTATATGTATTAGTTAAGTTACGAACGCTTTTTTATTGATGGAAAATTTAACATTTTACCATTTAAATATTGATGCAAGGTGTTGCCAAGTTTATTTTAAAACGAAGGTAAACTAGGTTGCAATGTTTTTGTGTGTGTAAAAATGAAAAATAATAGAATTTTAGGTCCAGACTGAGGATGGGATGTGAGAAGAAAAAAAAAACAGGGAGATGATAGAACTGGTAGCCGAAGATAAAAGCCCATAGGCTTCAATGGCTTAGCCGCAATTAAATAATGGGAAAAGGAAGATTGGGTTGTAAAACGTGCGTATGTGGGACTGCCGAGTGTCCGACGTCTGGTAAGCTGTTCCAAGTACTACTGGAAGGGTGAAATGGAGGAAGACTTGCGCGAGCTCCAGATCAAAGAATGTCAAGAGGTGGTGCAGGTCAGACTGAAATGGTGGCTCTTATTATGGGACGCCAAGACTCATTTTGGGTCACTGCGCCATCCTAGTTAGTTAAGTTTGTTTAAAAATTAATCATAACTCTGGGTTGTTTGGAGAGTTCACTTTTAGTGATTAGACCACCTTAGGTATCACATCACATCATCAGCCCGAAGATAAACAGCAAATGTAGATTAATAAACTAATCTAATATGCAGTTTTTTTTTTTATATTCTTTGTGGTTTATCTGTGAGCTACCCTGAAAGTGTCATCCATATAGCTAATCGGGAAGAGCTCGAAATTAGAGTTGCAAGCACAAAAAAAGAAAAATATTTAAATGTATATAGGACTAATACTCATTAATTGTGTCTCTTATATTTTCTTTTCAAAAGACCCTCGGGTGGCCTGACAAACGCTGACACTAGAGGACAGCACTACCACATACGACGAGCAAGCAAAAGGAAATAAATAATTTTGCTACATACTGTATTTTAACCTTAATCAATGCATTAAGTAGGAAGTACGAGTATGTATAGATAGATATTAACTTCAGCTGTTACATAATTATATGCGCACCCACCTCTTGTAACCTCGTCCCTTAACCCTTAAGCGACGTAACATTTTAATAAAATTCTTCAGCAAACATTAATGAAGCGGGCCCCCAGCAAGGCCCATTGTGGGCTGCGACGTACCATTATGATTTTAACCGAGATAATGCACGGGAAATGACGGCAAAAGAAATTTAATTCGCGTAACGTTGAAAGGGTTATACGGGGTCGGCTTTGATAAATAAAGCGAGAGGGACCCCGAGGATATTAAGGCCCCTTTTTTGCTCTACATATTGATATTAATGCTTGTGAAATTTTGACAAAATTGCGCCGGCCTTTGTGGGCCGGTTTGGTTTTTAAAAGATTTATGAGCGGTGTGTTGTCTTTTTTGCCGGGTGGAAACAATGGCGGCCAATTTTGGCTGGACAAAGTTTGTTGCCGAGCATAATTTATAGTAGGTATTTTGGCCTACCACATAAATATTACTTTATTGGTAGATCTAGTTGGTTTGTTGTGGTAGGCATCTTCAAGAAACCTCCTAGAGAAGTATACCTACCACACTTTTGCCAGATATTTAACCACCTAGCAGTAGTGTGCAAACAATACAGGGTTCCGGTTTGGACGGCATGTTTTTAGCGAAAACTACAAAGGGTACAAAATAAATCTGCAGTGTATTTCTTCTTCCGGTTATTTAGGGTGCATCGTTAAGCTCAGCGCGCCATTTTTAAATTTTCTTGATTTTTTTGTCAGTTACAGCTCTATTACTCATCGAGGGTTCATAAAAACGTTCATATTTTGCGGCAATAAATAGGTTGTACGGTTAAAATTATCACCTAGATAATATTGGCTTAGCTACACATGTCAATAAGCTGTTTTTTATCTTATTTTTTGGTTTATTGACAAATGTACTTATCCTAGCTTTTACCGTGATTTGTTAGTTGGTGTAATTTCTTGATCAACCTATTTATTGCCGCAAAATAAGTTTTCATGTACCCACGACGAGTAATAGAGCTGTAATTGACAAAAAAGCGCAAGAAAATTTGAATTTGGCGCGCTGAGCGAAACATTGCACCTTAAGAGCCCAGCTCGGTCGGTGGAGTAATTTGGAGTAAAGTTAGGTTAGGTTAGGTTAAACAGTGTATTTACATGATTCTAAATATTACATATCAAGAAATTTAAAAAAAACTATTAGGTGAAATAAATTTATTCCTTCTAAAAATCAAACTATCATTAATATAATTTATTAATTAATTATCAACAATAATTCACCGGCCACCATGATTTTCCTTCAAATACTTAGGTTTAGTATGTTCTTTTAGAGCGCTGCTGTTACAAAGTGTTTCGATAATATCAGTAAGTAATACTCAGATAAGAAAATTTTGTAAATTACGAATAAGATGTTTTGAGAATAATATGTTTTGCAAATAATTATGATGTTTATTGTAGGTTTGTGGATTTGCGGATATGGTGATTTGATATTAGGATATTTTGCGGACATGATGTTTTCAGAAAATGATATTCAGAGACGCGCGACGCGGGTGAAAAATATTTGTCTCGAATATTATGGTATGAATAAAAAAAACATATACACGTCTAGCTACCATTATTTACTCAGAAATCCTTTGCCTTAACCCTTAACCCGCCCTTTAAATTAATAAGAGCCATGGCTCCAACCCACCGGGTGAGCAGTGTCGGTGAGTTCAGTGAGTCGGTGAACTCGCAACATGTCCGTATCAGATACTTCATTAATATTTTACAGCCATCCGATGTAATTAAGCGAGTCCCTCGGAGATTAAGGGTTACCGTTTTATTTTGAAATTCCTGGAGTTCTAGCGAAAGTAGGTATTGATCGGGAGCGCTGCAGATTTGCTTTGTGTAATGTGAAGGGTTAAACATATTTCAATGTTCATTCTTGTGTTTGTTTTCTTTGGTGTGCAATAAAGCGTTTATTTGTCTAACTACTTATCTATTCATACAATACCAAATACCAAATTTCGTTTAGCCGTCAGATAGTTCTTTATCGATTGCTCTCTAATCATCGGATTTAGATACCGGTACCCCAGTTTTTTAGTCAAACCCTACGATATCCAACAGTGAAAACCACATCGCAATAATTCCAGTAGTTTTTACGTGATGGGAGAACAGAGGCAAATAGACAGACGGACAGACAACATAAATAAATGTTATATTCTTGTTTAGAAGCTTAAGTTCCCTAGACCATTTTTTTTACTTATTGCGTTTTATAAGTATATTAGATAGATTAGAACTGAATTAACGAGTTCAATTCAATTTCATCGTTTGCTATATCATTCGCAGCACCGTGGCTTTACCCGCGTAATTAGCCGCGTAGTCAATATTCTGGGGTAAAATTATTTAATAAAAAAATGCCTTTCCTCATAATGCACACTATTTCCTTGTCAAGTTACGAGTACATCACGATCGGTTTAGTAGTGAAAAAAAGTCAGCCTCTTGATCGTCGTTACAAAAAATATGCAGCAACTGTTGCTAACAAAGCAAACTACCTAAATAGTCTTGAACCGAAATTTGACAACCTCAGAGTATTAGCGGTGGCCATGTTAAATTTGGCAACCGCATGGCATTAGCGGTAGCCATGTTAAATTTGTCAACCTCACGGCATTAGCGGTAGCCATGTTAAATTTGTCAACCTCACAACATTAGCGGTAGCCATGTTACATTTGTCAACCTCACGGCATTAGCGGTAGCCATGTTAAATTTGGCAACCGCATGGCATTAGCGGTAGCCATGTTAAATTTGTCAACCTCACGGCATTAGCGGTAGCCATGTTAAATTTGTCAACCTCACAACATTAGCGGTAGCCATGTTATATTTGTCAACCTCACGGCATTAGCGGTAGCCATGTTAAATTTGTCAACCTCACGGCACTAGCGGTAGCCATGTTAAAGTCCTGTGTTGTGTTTTGTGTGGGGCTTAATATCGCAAGAGAGCTGGTGCGACATCGTTTGGAAGGCATCACAATCACACTCCATCTGACCTGCTAAACCTCATCTATGCATTGTCTTTTACTAAGTATTTACAGCGGCAAACCCCGGCGCTAAGTTGATAAAGGGATTTCCAGACCAGTTCATGTCCTAGTAGTGGAACAGTTTTCGCTGGTGGTATAATGTCAAGTGGGATCGAATCATGGGCGTGTCTAGCCAAAGTTCGAATCACCTCTCTACAGGAAATGTAAATACATAACAGAAAAATGTAAGAGGTGTAAAAGGCTTTGCGAGACGACAATTGTCTAGTTTCTTCTTCGATCTCATTACATATCTCTGCTACCTAATTCTCGGTTTCGAAACGACCAGTGGCTCGTGATTAGAAAGCGTATGTTTTTCGTATACTACAACGTACAATAACTAACATGGGTTGCCACACGACTCTGCCCCCTAACACATCGGCTGGACTGGACATCAAGTCCGTCTGCACAGCAATGATAGCGGAAAGATTTTGTAGTATGGTTGGCGCAGAAAGAACTTCCCTAAAACCGAAAATAAACATCAATCAATTAAACAGAAATCAGTTTTCCATTGTTTGAACAGTAATTATACAGTCCTAGTAGCCGAGCGGAATACTACTACGGGTAAGAATCCAACGATAACGGGTTCGTTCCGCGGCTCCGCCACTAATGACATATTTTTATGTGCGGATTTTCATCGGTTCCATGGCCCTCGGGAGCCATGCGGTCTGACAAACTGTGACACCAAAAGGCCAGTACTTCCTTACTTTCTCATATGACAAGCAAAGCAAGCAAGCAAGCATAGCATTGTTATGCGCGAAGTCTTACTGTTAAATAGCTTACCTATTGGATGATAATTGGTCGTTTTCGCACTGGCCGGTGATGAGGTAGGTATTTAAATAGCGGTTGCCAAGATTACATTCGGCATAATCAAACAACATTTCGGTTTAGGTAAACTAATAATATTGGTGACTCTACCTACCTAATTTAGCAATTTTCAGGTAATTTTATGTAAAATGTAGGTACGCATGAATCTATGCGCATTCATACTTGCTGTATTTTGCTGGAGCGGATACGAGTAATGAGAACATTATAGTAAAATATGATGATTACTGGCAAGGACTAGCGTTTTAGTGCCGAACTGTCGACCTAGGTCTTAAGCGTATCCTACGATCTTTCTCGGAAGTTTACGCTCCCTAAGCCACTACTGGCTAATGAGATAATTGCCTAGATACTATAGAAATGGAACAGTAGGCAGATACAGGATATAATGTAACAACGATTAAATCCAACACTGAAATAATATCTATCAAATGTATAATATAAATATTGAATAAATTGATTCTATCTCACATACTATATAAAAAAACGAGGTGTGTCTGTGTCGTGGACACAGCCGTATGTTTTACGTGAATACATGGACGTATCCGCTCGTACGCCTTCATTATTTTACGTTCCCGGCACCGCTTCACTCTGTCATATGTTATCACTAGATTGCTTTTGAGAAGTTCTTTCCAAAAGTCTACGATCTCTTTATTTAGATATAGCTCTTTGACGACTGACATTGCATTATTTATTTCCATATTTTACGTTATCACATGTACTCACTATGACTATTTCCCACTAATGTTTTATACATGCGATCAATAGACCTTCACAAGAGCTAACGATTGAAATCAAACGAACGTCTTAGCTCCTTCAAGTCAGTTAAAACAAAAATTATGTGACGCATCAAAACGACCTCAGAGTGACGGTGCTTCTCTCTCCACCGCGCGCGACGCGTCACAGTCCTCACTCAACGTAATGAATTCTGATTCTTTAGCTATCAATTATTGTAGAATATTAGAAGTAGATAGTATATATGGAGCTGCAACACCAAAATTTATTCCTTGATTATGTTATCATCAGTTTTTTGGATTGCTTCCATAAGGAAACAAATTTATAGACGTAGTATGTGTGCACGTCAAAAAATGTGGCTAAGAACATCATCACCTTGTTTGCCAACGCTACTCGCCAGTAGTTGCGCCAAGTCCAACATAATATTTCACTATCAAATTCACACGATCGCATCCGAGCATCTGTCACGATCTTCGACATACGCAACTTGTCCTGCTGTAGCCACCAGGTTAGCGTTTTATGAAGCGGAAGAGATAGAGACATAATAACAGTTGAAAGTACACGAAGTCATTTTATTTAATTTTATTGGAATTTTAGACTAAACTCATGTTGACATGCTTTGGTCCGTACGGGCCAAACGCGAGATTTTTTGCAATTATTGCATTAATGATAAAACTGAAAAAAAATATGTTCATAGCACTGAAACACACGAGTTTTTTTTTTGAGAAAAGAAGGCTTTTCTTTGATCACAATCTTTCGGTACTCTTATAGTATCACATATTCCAAGCTATACCCAAAACCAAAAGTGAATCTTTTTACAAGTTGTATCGTATTTCCTCATTGTAATAAATTTAGTTGACGTTTTGAACCTTTCATTTAATTGTATTCACTCCGATTTTAGAATAATCTGACCATCGCTGAAACCGAAGCTAGACCTTCCATCGGGGACTAGCTTGAATTATTTAGGGTGGGTTTTTCCACAATTCCCAAAAATTGTAGCTTCTACATAAACTTTTCACAAGTGCTGTTTGCAGAAATCTTCTAAATTTTGCCACTATAGTGACGCACAAGTATTTTTTTACATCATCACATCGACTCTCTCACCACAAGTATATTTAGTGGCCCCACACGCGTTGACCATCGCACCTAGCACGCCTCACTTGTTTAACCTGCTCATTATTTTTTATCCACAATTTTTATGATTAACTGTACTTTCCTTTTCGGAGATTGATTATTAAAATTTCGTTCTTGCTAATTATACGGCCGAGTTAATAGAGTAATTTATAGCGGGACGCCTTAATAGCTTGTGACTTGTAGATATTAATCAAATGTGAATAAGTTAAGGGCATCAAAAATTGTTAAGTAACACTAACTTTTTAACTTGTTTTTTTAAGTACACATTACTAGCCATACATTAATAATAAGGATTGTTTCAAAATGAGCTATTAAATTACTAGCCATACATTAATAATTAATAATAGTATTTTAAGAAGTTATTCTGCTCATCTCGCCGAAGATCCTAGTCAGATCTTCACCAAATTTTTATGAGACCAACGTAAAGTTACTACCAAATAAAAAAAAACATCGAAATCGGATCTAATAAAGCGGATATATTCATTAGCCCCCTTTTTGCCCTTTTTTGGGAAGATCAAAAATAGCAGACGATTAAAAAAAAACTAAACATTCGTTAAACCTGAGTACCAAGTTTCGTCTAGATCTGTTGAGAAATGCGACCTGTAAAGGAGAACAGAGATCCGGACAGACGGACATCCGGACATACGAAAGCATTTTTGCCCAAGCTGAAACGGAGACGCTAAGCTCGCGCTTCGCGCGAGCTATGTGCTATGTGGAAGATAAAAAAAACAATTACTATGATATATTGTGTTTATCCGTATATCCGAACTGGCAAATGGCAACACTGCATTTATAATGCACCGTTTGTGTTCTACAGCTGTCATACTTGTATCAACGACCAACAAAATAACTTTTTACTTGCTACTTAAGTTTTATGCGATAGCTACCCGTTTTATGGTGATTGATGCGAAACAAGCATACAGTTTAGCTAACATATTAGTTATTACTATTAGCTAGCATTCTGATAGTCGGACATTGTGAAACAAAGGCTCAGTAAAAAATAAAATATTAATCTACTCATTAGCTAGAGTCACCAAACTAGGCCTTGTTAACAAAACTCACTAGCTGTGACTGCCCACGTAACCGTAACGATAAAGTCATGAAAACTACTCTATGGTTGACAATATGATAAGAACTCATTGTTCGGTGGGAGAGTGTGAAAATAACACAGTCTTTTCTCTTTGTATGGCATATTTGTAAAAGAGAGCTTTAAAAATTATAAGATTTTGCAGGTTCTCAATGCCGAGTTTTGACCGCATAGTCAGTTTTCTGTGATCAAAGTACATAATCTAAGTGTTTTACAGGACCAAAAGGTACAATATACTACACATACATACTACGAACATACATACAATATTCCATTAAAAAAAACGTAGTTTTTTATCGGTTGCTCGGCTTCTATTCATCGGATTGAGATTCAAGGTACACCAGAATTTAAGTCGAAACTTGAGGCTCCTATGGGCTCCAAATTTTTGTCCTGCTCGCTATCTTACGATTTTTTAAAAAACTAAGCTCACTGAAGTATTTGAAAGTTTGTTGGGAATATACAAATTTGATTTTTGTAAAAATATATTCGATAGAAACTGAATGAAGTTGATTCATTCCAACGACAGGACCGTCAAAGCGGATGATTTTTAGGAAACTTTAGGATATTCTTCTATAGAGCCAAATTTATTTGATCGTGTTTCGGTGACCACAACCGGATAAAGTATTTTGTGATATTACACATAAAAAAAATAAAGTCAATTAACCGTTTTCAAAGGTCTAGTTTTAAATATTCGTGAGGACGAATCGTCAAATTTGGATACCATTTCGCCTTAAGCTATCCATCAGTGAAAATCGCTTTTCAATAATTATAATATAAATAAATGATATATATTCTTGACCAGTACCTTATTTTAAATCCCTCAGACCATTTTTAATCATCTTTTTTGTACATACTTTTTGTTACTTACTGCTATATTATAAATGCTTGTTTTCTTGAGGTGGAGCTGGCCTCTGGTAGGTATTAGAGTTTGACAGACCGCCAGATGGTCTTTGACATGGCTGACAGCTATTGATCAATAGTAACAGGGACCGACTGCCTCCGAAGCACGGAGCGATGGTAAACTGCACATACTAGTAATATATAAAATTTATCTGCCGAAGAAAGAAGAAGTGTATAATATATTGTTTAGAGACTATATTAGCGTGACAGGCGCGCCGCGATTTTGTCTCAATGTACACATACATGTCAAATCACAAGGAACGTTCGTAAACACGCGTAAGAAAACCATCCATGTTGCTCTACAAAAAAATGTGTTCTTATGTATTTTTTTTAGTAATAATCGTGGCGAATAGGAGAATTATATTTTTGTCGTGCATTCAATGCTTCGTAATATGACCTACCTACCTATAGTTCGACTATGCAAACAGGCGACACTAAGTTTCAACCAAAATTTTGTTTGCAGCCTTTCGATCATTTCCCACTGCGTGCGAGGAAAGAACAAAAATTATAAACAATAGTAACAGGAACTGACTGCAACTTATAGCTTAGAAATCAACACCAATTCTTCCAAAACCCAATTAAAGTGATCATTGATCAGCAGGTTTTGGTCTCGTTTCGCCCTTCCGATCCGAATGATCAGCAATTACGACACGTAGAACTGCAGACAATCACGATCGGCCCGCCCCGCGCCTCCACTCATATCGACATCTACGAACGAGGGACAAGTTACAAACTTCGTAATTATCACGAAATTATTCTGTAAAGTTACTTAGGAACATTATTTGCAATAAATGTATGTAGATTTTGAAATGTTTTCAATGTTGCTGAATTAAACATTATCATTACAAACGGGATATTTACAAATTTATTTAATTTGATTCGATTTCTCCATATTTGGACTCCAACATTTTGTGTTCGAACATTTGTAATGTACAATGGTACATTATACGATGGTAGCCTAGTGGTTTACTAGTGCGACTTAGAATCCAACAATACCGGGTTCGGTACTATAGGCTCCGCATCAATGACTTATCTCTATGTTATGTGCGGTTTTCCATCGCTCCGTGCTTGTGGGGGCACGTTAAGCTTCGGCCCCGACTGTTATTGATTAAAAGCAGTCTTTAAGCCATGTCAGAGGTCTTCGCGTGGCCTGACAAATTCTGACACCAGAGGCCAGCACTACCTCATACGACAAGGAAGCAGTGAACAATGTGAATTTAATACTGAAAATTAGGTAATTATATTAATTCACATTGTGTATAAATTTCTTATAACTAACAATATTAGCAATAATAATTTCGCATAATAACATAATTTTTGTGCGGGACTTAGTTTTCTTGAATGCACATTTATTACAGAATAAACAATTTACTTTGTAGGAACATTTTCGTAGGTCTCAAATGTAACTTTTAAAATATTATATTTTCAGATTTCATTATTATTTATCTCCAGAATACCTAAATAATCTAAAGAGTTATGAAACTTAATCCATGTTCTTCTAATTATTTCAACTATGCCAGAGTTTGACTCCTTATTTTCCAACTACATGGCATGCTAAGAAAACATGCAGAGCTGAAAAAGAGCGCTGTAACTCCCTTTACTCTAAACTCGCACCGCACAAAATCGGCACGCACAAAACGCCTAATATCATCATTAACGATTGCGGGGCTAATGCTCAATGATTAATGATAGGTTTATTGTCTTTAACGAGATATATCGGCCACGATTTCTTAATTCGGTAATTAGATGTGAGGCAACCGTGGCGGATTTTGGATGAGCGATTGCTCTACTTCATGTACTCGCTTGAGGCTGCTTTTCGTCGTGAGATGGGAACGGACTAGTTAGCTTTAATAAATTGCCATCTAAAGGTCTCTATCTAAATCAGTTATCGTGTCTACGACTAGAGGGTTGCTGAGGTCGCAGAAATGTAAACTGTCATACTCGTAGAAGAATATTTTCGTTTTCATTTAAAACAATCGAAAAAAACTTTGTAGAAAAATTGAGCTTTGCTATATCTTCTTATGTCTACATATATTTAAAAAGATTATCTAAAAAAACCTAGAAATAATAAAAAAAAACAAATCTTTATTTGGCAAGGTTTAAGCTAGAAAAAAGCGCCAATATGGCCTATCCTGTGTACAAAAGATGACTTAAGTCCAATACTTGTGCTCTTTGTATGAAAGCGAAAATACTTTACGACGGGAAATATCCATTAACCATTAAAAAATAAACTCTCTCGTTAACCTTTGGAGAACCGTGGTCATATGCAAGTACATAGGTATTTGTCAAATAATGGATTATTATGGTCACTAATAAAAAATAAGCTACATGTTTGTTTGCTAAAGTTGAAAATACGTGTCACCTATACACAAATTAACCAATAAATTATTTTATAATTTTCATAAATCTAAATTTAATCCATGAGCACAATAGCATGATATATTTTTGCAACGTTATCCTTAAATTAGCACTAACATTTTTATATATACTACAACACAGAGACGCACGGAGGTCCAAACGCGAGGGTTGGCAGTCACCGTACCCACATCAAATTTTCAGCTACGAGTCTTGTCCGCACATAAATCAGGAAGGAAGTGTAATGACAGCCCTGGACTGTTAACTATAAAAGTGCACGCATAAGTTTTAGTAGGTATCTACTACCTATTATTTATATTGTTTTTAGTTCCTAAGTTACTTAGGTTTGTTTGAGTGTTGGTTTAATGTCTTTACGTAGAGTCTACGACTCTGACTCTGACTGTCTGACTCTACGTCGAGTTTGTGGCGGCCGTCTCTTTGTTGAGTGTGGAAGAGGGTTTTTATTTTTTTATTTTGTTAATTTTTTTTAATTACTTGCAAATTGCGCCAAATGTATCTTTCAGAAACTACCATGCTATAGATATCAGTTTTTTAGTGATTTGGTTTCGTAATTGAATTGTTATTAAAAATGTCTGCTAAAAAGCACAGACATAAAAAGGAATATTAGACACGTATTTTATTCACCACTAGCTATCGCCCACGACTTCGTCCGCGCGGACTACAGTTTATCGTGAAAAAAGTATCATATGTTCTTCTAGGATATTTAAAACCAATGCAAAATTATAGCACCAACGCTCTTGATGTTTTTTGACAGACTTGCTATTATTTCATTTCCATGGCAACCGTTCCTTACAGCGGTTAATCAACATTTTCCAGTTTTCCCGTGGAAACTTAGTATTTTCTGGGATAAAAAGTATGCTATGTTTCATTCCAGTGTAAAAAATATCTCCATTCCAAATTTAATCAAACCTTGTCCAGCCGTGATCGCGTGAAAGTTCCCCAAACAAACGAACAAATAAACATACAAACAGACAACGTTTCACTTGTATATACTGGTGTGGATTATAAGCAAACTAGAAACAAGATCAACCGTCGCACCGGCTCGCATTTTGGCCTTGACTAAATTAATGGTCCTATTAGATTTTCCCGCACAACTGTATCAGAAAGACAGTCCAGCCCTATCCGTAAGCCCACACATCTGCCTATATACCTATGGGTAACTTGTGTGTAGTAACGTATCTATGTATACGTGTAACGTATCTTTGTGTGCGCCCTACTGCCCTCGAGAGGGCTCGTACTGACCTATTTTGAGGGATCGAGGGCTTATTACTTTGGGAGATGAATGCACTCATTTTCTTTGAGAAAATAATGATAGTTTTAACAATTCGCGGTAGGTTAAATAGTGATTTTAATTATGCTGCTTCGATCAATTACAAAAATTTGGTGTACTTATCTATTCGCCTGTACTGAAATTAAATTCGTTCGAAATTATTTTTCATCATGGTAAACTTTTAATTGGATCACATTATTATTTATATCAATTGATACGCTATTGTATCTTATATCTAGCATTGGCCCGCGACTTCATCCGCGCGGACTACAGTTTTTCGCGAAAAATGCATCCTAAGTTCTTCCAGATATTAATAACCAATGCAAAAGTATACCACCAACGTATTGTATTGTCTTTGGCACCAACGTTCTTGACGCTTTTTGACAGACTTGTTATTATTTCGTTTACATGGCAACCATTCCATAGAGCGAATCATCGACATTTTCCCTTTCTCCGTGGAAACTTACAATTTTCCGGGATAAAAAGTATTCTATATGTTTTATTCCAGGATATAAGCTATCTCCATTCCCTTTTTTGTAGCCTCCAGCCAGCCTTTATCGCGTTAAAACTCCCCAAACAAAAAAACAAACGCTTTCACTTTTATATGTTGGTGTGGATAGTTGACAGCTATTTGTTTTAATACCAAAAACCAAATGTTACTAAAAGCTCAAGAATAATTATTATCATGAATGAAAATGTAATTTAAAATGTTTAGCACTATTTAATTACACTAAACTCCACGATCACATAAAGCAACAATAACATACTTACAACTCAACACAATTCGTGTATCCAATTAGCAACACAAAACAACACAACAGACACAAATTTTAATATCACATCCTCTACAAAACATCGAAGAACTTACGAACCACTCCGAAGTACTTCACCTTAGGCTACTAAGAACACATCTGCCGTGTCCCTTGGCTTTAAAAAGGATTATTAATGCACTTACCTCTTTTATAAAGAAAAAACACAATATGGCGAATAATAAAAGCAAGATGGCGGATTGGGTGCGTTACTTAGGGTGAGATATTCAAATCTTGGATTTGTATGCTGATGTGAAACAGCTTGAGTAGTTATACGAGTACGTTAGTATTCAAGAACTACATATATTCTGTAGTAGCGTGGCGTGGTAGATTACCAGCTACCGCTTTTTTTTTGTGGTTATGTAAGACGCTATTATAATAATTTTACAGTTAATTTCACAAAATCAGTTATCCCATCTACATCTATGGTATTAAAATAGTCAAGCTCTAGAGCTTGGAGCAAGACTCCTATCCACCTACACTTATGTTTGTATTGTATGTTTGCAGTAACCCAAAAACGACATCCATTTCAAAAGCCCACATTGTATCAAATGTACAAACAGGAGGCGTGCGCTTGTCCCGGTGACCGCTAAAAGGGCCCTGCACACCGTACCGATAAAAAACACACAAAACGTCTTTTTTACCCTCGGGGAAGAGAACAGCTGCGCTTTTGTATAACAATGATACAGCCATGTTATTTTCACCGACCTGGGGCAATCGTGGTCCTAACCGACCATGCAAAATAGCTGACCCATTCTTTGGTATCTCTCCTTTTTAGTGGTTGTTCCAATTCGGTAGGGTTGTACCGATTGCTCGGGCCATACGCGATGCCCTTTGTTAAAAGTCACGCTTGATTTGGGGCGAAATTCTGTCCTTTTTGTTGTTTCATTCCCCGTGATGAGTGTAAAAATCGATGGCATTATAGTCATGTCCCAAGTTTTACTTATAATTTCTGTTCTGCCTGTCAATTTGGTCCACGGTTGTCATATTTTTAAAATTTCCTATTATCAGTAAAATAAATACTTCAGCTTCCAAAATAATTAAACAGTATACGTAGCCAAACACAAATAACCACCATTTTGTATTAACAATTCAAATCAAAGAGCATACAATATAATACAAAAGAGATTTGGCATATAAAGCTACAACGCGGTGACATTTTCAATTGCGTTCCAATTTCAAAACGAGCGCTCTCATTGGCCGGGGTTTGGTGACAAATGGGCGACAAAGTGTCGTGGCAGCCAATAAGAGAAAGGGATTACCGTAACGCTGACGGTTTAACGTGGCGTGAATAATCAAGGATGACATTTATCGCGAGGCGGTTGGAGACAGTTATGTGTGCTGCACACGCACACATAGGTACATTTTTTTATGCCTCTATTATAATAATATGGTATGCATGTGTACTTTCATTATATTGTACACATTATCGAAAGTCCATGATAAAGTTTAAGTGGACAAATTACTCAGTATAGAAAAGGAAACAATTATTGGCCTTAAATGGTTTTTGAAACTCAATAATTATTATGTATAGCACTTCAGCAATTATTTTGTTATCTATTTTTAATGCTGCTAGCATTTTATATTGATTTGTAGTACACATATAGCTTTTTTAAATAGTTTTAACTTTTACCTACACTTTTCTATCACTTTTATAATGGTAAGTTAATTTTCTATCTTCATACTGGCACTATTTTCAAACTATAAAAAAAAAACTTCTAAATTTACAATATGGGCACCAATGTATATTTTTTTGGCAAAAGCTCTTTTTTGGCAGGGCAGGCGTATTTTTTTTTTAGCTTTTAAGCTAGTTATTCTATGTCAGATTCTGGACTAAGGATGTTTGTCTATTTGACCGATTCCTACAACTGACATGGCATTGTCAGACCCTGTATATTTGTATGAAGGTTGTAAGAGGTCTATTGGACACACGACCATACAAATGCTATGGCGACGTATCGGTCGTCTTATCGGAAAGCAAACGGACGATACAATTTATACCTACATAGAATTATTATACAAATGTCAAACTGTGTAGCGTGTACAAAATAGGACATAAAACTAGTATAACTCGCACTCTATCGGTACAGTTACACGCTATGAACCGGCCGTCTCGCACTCTATCGGTACAGTTACACGCTATGAACCGGCCGTCTCGCACTCTATCGGTACAGTTACACGCTATCAACCGGCCGTTTCGATTAGTGGCGATCGGTATTAATATTAGGTACCTACAGTTCGCACTCAATTCTGTCATGCTATTAAGGCATACAAATCTTAACCCTCATGTACCCGGTACGACTATATATATTTCGTGTAAAGAGGTGGCTAAAGTAATAATTAATTTTAGTAGATACCTAAAATGTGGAAGACCAGTACAACGATGGGTCAATGACATCAATAAGTTTATTGGGAAGACCTGGCACAGATTGGCTCAAGACAGGGATGATTGGCGTCAGAGAGAGGAGGCTTACGCCCTGCAGTGGGTGGATTGAGCTGCCAATGATGATGATGATGACCTATTAAGAACTCTTTTTGGGTCCTTCAGATAACGAAACCTGTTAAACATAATGGGTGTGAACACACTTAATGTTGTTTTGCTCTCGCTCTGGCAGTTTGAATGACTATTACCTAAATTATTGACTTAACTTGCAAGTACCCGCTTAGATTGTATGCCAAAAGCTGTATCATTCATCATTTATGTAAAAACAATTACATACCAATGGTTTACCATATATTACTTCTAATCTACCATATCTGTAGATTAAAATAGAGTAAATGTTTTGCACCATCAAAACTAGTTAAATCCTTAAATGCATTATTGCAATAGAGCAATGGCAGCACCCCAATGCAGAAGGATATCTTTCCAATTTCCCCTTCGTAAACAAAAAGAAAGCGATTGATGATAATATATTTTATTTAGTTACCCGACTTGCTATAGAACTTATAAGTATAGACTTATAAGTATACACGGACTCAATTTCCAAACACCAAGCACTACAAAACAAAATAAAAAGCCCTATCGCTCCGCCCCTCTACGCGTAAAGATCCCACTTCTGATTGCAGTCTGTCATTTGTTACGTTTCGTGTGTTGACACGAAAACTTGGTGATTGCGGTCATTATGCCGATGGCGTCCGATAACAGTGTAAATCACCTTTTGAGAATATTAAAATAAGTAGTTTGTAAGTTGTAATGACGCTAATGTGCTGTTTTATTGTTCGATGTAAGTTGCGTTACGAAACAACTTGTTATGAGGAAACTATACGAGGTGTTAGTAGTAGGTACCCAGTTGTAATGGTAAAAAGCTATGTTTAAAGTCTTTAGCTCCTTAGAAAATTATTTTAAAATCAATTGTAAAATTTGTACCGAACAAACAAACAAATATATTAAAGCCTCGTATCACCAGGCGACAGATATCCCACGACACGTCGTGTCTCTAGACATGTCTGGCAACGACGTTGGGCGATGTCAACTGATGTCGCAGGACAACATGCCTAGAGTAGCGACCTTTTTCGTCCGAAAGAACGCGAGGCTAGATGTTGGCCGACATCGCCCGAGGCCCCAAGGCTTTATCAGTTAGACAAAACGCGAGGTAATAAATAAGTTATTTAAAAAAACATTTAAAAAAGCTTTTATGCAGTTTCTATGTCATGATGAAACTTAGAAAGCCCTATCACAATTAAATAAGTATACAACATTACGTGTCTGCGCTGTTAAACGTTGAGGAGTTCCCTAGTCAGGACCCAATCATGAGTGCAGCAACCATGTTATGGTAAAACTTAAAACCGGCTATTATAATAAAATATTTGCAAGATTTAACCTAAACAAACATACATACATAAATACAAACAAAGCAAATTAAATTTTAAAAAAAGTGTTGGGATTGAATTACCAATCTAAATAAACCAAGTAATAAAAAAGTTTCCAAACAATAATTGAGTAACTTGTTTCAGCTGGGTTTTATGAAAGACTAGCTTTCCCGCCCGCGACTTCGTCCGCGCGGACTACTGTTTATCGCAAAAAAATATATCCTATGTTCTAGGATATTAAAAACTAATGCAAAAGTAGGTATAGCACCAATGCTCTTGTTTTTTTGACATACTTGTTATTTCGTTTTCATGGCAACAGTACAATAAACAGTATTCTATGTTTTATTCCAGGGTATAAGCAATCTCCGTTCCAAATTTCATCAAAATCCGTCCAGCCGTTATCGCGTGAAAGATCCCCAAACAAACAAACAAAACAAACAGACAACGTTTCACTTTTATATATTGGTATGGATTTCATTCATACCTAGCTTTGTAGGCTTACGTTTTTTTTAATACACAAAAGGATTGTGTAATATGATCAGTATGGACAAAGCATATCTCAGCATCAAGCGTATCGCACGCGAAATTGACGGCTTATTTTTCTGCGTTTAACTCAGTGATCTCATTTCCATGATTATATTAGTACAGATTCCATCATTGGGCCACGGAACCTCATCATTAGCACCATCAAGGCAACATCATGAGTCATTACCTTCTTAGCAACTAGTATTTGATCTGTGGTATTGTCTCAATGATTGACACTGAGCATGCTCTAAACAAATCAGCCCGAACCCGATCCAAACTCGTCCGTCACGAAGCTATAATTAAATGGGCCATGTCTGTCCGTCTGTACGTCCGTAATGCTAATGATCGGGCATCATGTGTTCACTAAGTGTTAGTAATGTTGGTGCAAACATGCCCGGTTCTAAGGCAATAGTGATGGGGTTAACGACGGAAATAAACTATCGGGAAAGTCGGGAAGCATCCTGAAGCTGCGACACAACGATAGACGGATAAATTTATTTCATACCACCTGCTCGACAATATCCAATTACTGGGATTATATGGGATATAATGAATAAACTCCTTTGGGTTATAATGTGATTTGAATTTGAAACCTTAAAATTCGAATGAAAACTGTCAAAGATAGGGCAATAAAAAGAGTTTATTTGAAAATCGAATTGACCACCATAAAACACAAAAATAAATATAATTTAAAAATTAAATTATACTTATATATTAAATTTTATTATACTTTTTTTCCTTTTTTTATTGCAATGTCATCGAGTTGTGAGCCATTCTGAAGTTTCAGCCGGATAGCTAATCGAGAAGTGCTCGAAATTTTAATTGCAAGATTCCAGGACACACAGAAATACATAAATATATACATAAATACAAACAAGTGATATTAAATAAATGCTTTTAAAAAATTGGTGCGGTTCTATAGAACGTGAAACAAAAGACGGTGTTAGATGTTACTCAAACAATTCCGTATTTTATCACCTTCAAGTCAAGTCAAAGTCGAGCGATAGTGATTCGACTCCGGAGTTTATCAAATGCACTTTAGGGATGATTAATATGAGTAATCTACTACAGGAAAAATGAAAAGATAAACACGTAAAAGCCTTTAACGATTTTAGTCAGTGGAAATTAACAAAAAGAGTCAAGGCTGTGTCCGAATCCGTCCTTTTAGTTTATTTCCAACACTTAGCACCAACTTGAAAGCCAAGTAGCCTATGGTGGATTTATTAAATGCTCAGTTTTTACTGTCTCGCAGAAGTTATGAAAAGTAGAGTATTCACCTCGAGGATAAAGCCTGTCTTTGTCTTGGGCGGCTCGTAGGAATAAGGTGACGCTTTACAAAGCCTGCATCCGCCCGTCATGACTTACGCGTCTATAGCATTCGCGCACGCCGATCCGGAAATCCTGGAACCGCTCCAGGTAGTCCAAAATAAATTCCTTCGAAATGCAGTCGGCGCTCCCTGGTATCAGAGGAACGCCGACCTGCACCGCGATGTCGAGCTTCCCTCGATCAGTCAATTCATGAAAGATGCCTCTCGCCGCTACTTTGATGCGGCGCCCCATCACCCCAACCCGCTCGTAGTAAAAGCCTCCGACTATACGACAGACAGTATCGCCCTCCGTAGACGTCCCCGCGATGTCCTGGACGATCCGGACGACGCCATCGCAGTCAAAGTACTGGCAGCGATGGCCTCGTCCAATTCGACCACCTCTGGCAACCCACCAGGGGGTATCAACACACTTAGACACAGACACCGACCTCGCCGGCGAGGTCGAAGGTCCCATAACACATAGTCAGATATTATTCGCTTTCGAGTTTCTTGCCGATTCTTCTCGAAGGTGTATTACGAATCGGCGGTCAGTTATAAAAATCAATGAAAGGGCACCTAGCCATTGTTCAGGGCCCCCTCGATCACTACTTAACGGTAGCGATCCAGGGGTGTTTAGTTCGTTACCCCCGTAATCAGACGGCCGTCCAAGCCGAGGGCCGTACCCCCTGGGTACCCTCGTGCGGGTCGTCTAAATTTTAACTTTGGCGTGCGCCTTCTGCGTCACGCATTGCGGCGGAGTGCTTGTAAGCGCCCGCCCCCAAGTCCGGCTCAAGCTGTAGAGGCCGATAAGGCCAACAGCATTAGTCATTCCAAAAAAAATAAAAAAAAATAAAAAAATGGGCGGCTCGAACCCCTCGCTTCACTCAGGACTCTACATTACTCCCTCGCTTCATTCGGGAAGCTACGCTCCGAAGTTAAGTAGAGTCCCTCACTGCGCTCAGGGTCCAATATGCCGCCCGTGACGTGAGACACACGCTTTATCCCCTTGGTGCATAATCTAATCTACTATAATTACATTCGTTTGTAATGTAGTACATTATGCTGCTCATTGCTAGCAATGCGGAAGTAGCTTAGCTGCTCAATAACCAATTAACTCTCTTGTTCTGCAAAAGTGTTGGTATTAATACCATGAAGCGATATTATGATACAAATGACTAAGTACAAAATAAGTGTGCGATATTACTCTTATTACTTGGAAGATTTAAATTCTGACACAGATTTTCTAAAACTTATTATTCCATTCCATCTATACTCTTAGCGTTTTTATAAATGTCATTGGAGATACAATAATTGAGTAGTAGGTTATGTATTTTAGTAACAATCAAGAGGAATTTTAATTACAACCACCTAATCTCAACAGTAACTGAAATTGAGACCTTTATTACAAACATGGCAGTTGCGCCCTGAACTTTGCCCTTACGTAACTGAATCCGGTATTAACATTAACGGATTACACAGCCAGCACTACAGGTCTAATGTTATGACAGTCCCACGGAAATACCTGTTTGGGTATGTTTAGCGACTGTTCCTACATTCCATATCGGTTTCTGTAGCATCGGAACTTGAGTCGTGTGAAAATGATAAGACAAAGAAGGTATACTTAACTCATAGTGTGAAGAACTTGAAAGATTGTCAAAGCTAATGGAACTACTTTAATGTTATCACTTACCAACATTTGAACAGTAGATAATTAGAAGAATATGTGGTTATAATAACGGTTATACTGGCAAATAAATGTATTCTGTACATAAGAAAACTCATAATGGTGAATACAGGTATAACTTTGTTATTTCTAATAATTATTAGAAGGAGAAATTTGGATCACGGACGTGACTCGTATGACGGATCCGTCCCGTCCATGATCCAAATTTTTCCTTTGTTAGAAACTCAGGGGAAAATTTGGATGGCAGTGCCACGAGTGCCATCCGTGGTCACGGTTGCCGAATTGGTTAAAGGCATGTGCTGCGCAGAGGCACGTAATGATACGGGTTCGAGTCTTGTCAAGGATCCAAATATATTTAGAAAGTTATTAGACATGTTCTCGCTAAGCAGGCGTTAATGCTTAAATCATAAAAATATCATGTTATTTCTCATGATAATATGATTAAAAAAAATATGAATAATATTGAAATGAAAACAAAATGTCATTGATTATGGTCATCACGGCCTTTTTGACCATACTTAACATCTGAAGTTCTGTGACTAATATAGTGTTTGCAAACACAAAGATGTTTGACATCGCAAGAAGGATTTTATTGTTAGACTAATCAGTAATATCGTAATCTCTCTTTTTAAGAATATACCTAAATCAAAACAAGAAAGAAGAACATATAATGATAAAAAAAGAGTTTCCAATCATTAGATAATATTTGAAAACCGTTGCCAACCTACGGCAGTAAAGATACTTATTTTTTTGTATAATGTCCTCGAGACATTCCTACAATTTTGCCAAAAAAGCATTCATGTATGCTTTTTACCACCATAATAAAGTTGTTAGTGTATTTTAACACCAAACCCACAGGAGAGCGACAGTTCACCACATCGGCATTTAACACATCTGCTATGTAATTGTAAATAAATAAATATCACAATGTTTATTGTGTCACAACTTTATTCTTACGCATACCAATCAATCAAGACCTGCCACCTCTCCCTTGCCCAACCATTTTATGAAGTTTTGAGGGCAATTTGCTGTGATAGTGAAGGTTTAAGTTACAGTGGTAGTTGAAGACCTTGTCATTGCCTGTCGCGTCATGTGGGACCCATTTGTTTGGATAAATAAAGGCGTATTCACGACGTTGGTCGCCAGCCATATGTCGTTAATCGCTAGGTGCTATAGAAGTCTGTAGACATTGACGGTTTGTCTCTACATGTGAACTAAGTAGGTATAATTAGAGTTGCAATGTTACGATTGGCGACATTGCATATAAAGGTTTATATGACAATTTACTGAATGTACAGAACGTTTAATTAGATGTCAGGCTTGTAATTTTTGCCATTAACATATTTTATTTTTCTTGATGTGGGGAAACTATAAAGAATCGAAGATTCTGGTTGGGCTTGTAACTCGTTATTGCTGGTACATACTGTACATTACAACTGCATAAAAAATAAGGAAAATAACCATAATAAGAAAAATCAAACTACAGCAAAACCACACTTATCCACGAAAAATTAAAAAGGTCTAAACTACACATAAAAACAACTTAATTAAACAACTTGCAATCTATCTATCTTTCTATCTATCTATATTTATATTAAAGCAATAGGAACGAAAAAGTCTGTACAAAGAAGATAATTAAAAAAGAAATGGTCTATAGTACATAAAATAAGCTACTGAACAAGAATATAACTTATAAAAAATTCGTGTCTGTCTGTTTGTCTGTTTGTTTGTTCGCGCATCACGTAAAATCTACTGAACCGATTACGATGCGGTTTTCACTGTTGAATAGTATATGACTTAAAAACTACATTATATCTTAATCCGATGAGTAGAAGCCGATCAATCGATAAAAATATTTTTGACGGCTGATGGAATTTTGACCAAATGTTGGCATATTATTGGTATTTTAGGTCCTGGAATAGCACAAAGAGTACTTTTAACCTTCATAAATGACCACGCGTGCGAAGTCACGGGCATCAGCTAGTTAAAAATAACACAAAACTAACAATTTAAATATGTGAGAAGTTAAGGCAAAAAAATACGCAACATATTTGCTATTATTATAGATAACTATAGTATACCACTACGATACCACAAGACGACACAACAGTAACTCGCTACGATACCACTAGACGACACAACAGTAACTCGCTACGATACCACTAGACGACAAAACATTAACTCGCTACGATACCACTAGACGACACAACAGTAACTCGCTACGATAGAGGAAGTAAAAACAAAGTAAGAAGGATCAAAGTAAGAGGGATCAACAACAGTTTTCGACGGAAAAACACGTACAGTGCCAATTTGTCCAAGGTGATTTGCTGACATCACTTTGCTCAGTCAATTATTGCAAATGAAGATGTTGATATAATCCAAAAATCATTATTAAAATAAAGATAAGATATGTAAGTGAATTCGCAGCAATGAATCAGTTGTGATCAAATAATTGAAACATATCAGCTACATAATAAATTATGATAAAGAACGAATACATTTTTTGAACATGAACCACGTAAAATAAGTTAAACACATACCTTTTCAAACAAAGTAGCATCTACAATTCTAACCCAAGACACGCAAACAGCGAATATATTTAAATCCGAGGGACAATAATAGCGGCAATGCCTTGGCGCGATAACCATCACGAGCCCAGCCTGCACCGCCCAGCTAAATGCCGGCGGGATCGCGAAATGACCCTGATGCTATCGCTGAGGGTTGGAAAGACGACCTTTTCAGTTTAATTCGAGTGGGTGAATTATTTTGTCCTCTAGCGACATGGCAGTCTAAAAACTTGGGTCACGTCTTAAGGCAGGAGAGATACCATCAGAACTGTTCCAACAAATCATCATGATGGAACAGGTACATCAACAAAGACAGAGAAAAAACATGACGAAAATGTTACACGGAATGATGTAAGGATTCTAACGATATCCCATACATCCAAATCTGTTCAGGCATTTTAAAGTAATGGTGGAATAAAGAAACTCACATACATAAGTACATGAACCCTGAACACATTACACTTGTTTTTAGGGCAGTCGTGCAAAAATATGGGAAAATATTAGGGAAATGGCAAACGATGCAGAATTTCTTTCCCCTTCTAGGTGAAAGAGCGTAATTGGACAAAATGTTGTCAGGGTAGACCAACAGCTACAAAAAAAAAACGAGTGAAATAAAAAAATGGCGGCTGCGTATGTGTGCAATAGTTGTTGTTTTTTGGTTGATACGCAATTTCATCAGAAACAACTGCATTCTATTTGATTTTCCATTAAAATTTGATAGAATTGACACAGATCAGATCTTAATGCGATGTGGTGGCTGATCGGCATAAATAGTGTGTGTTCATGAGGATTGTGCGTACGATCGGCATTTCTTGGGTGCTTCACTTTTCGATTTAGTGATGTGGAATCCGTATTTTTTGGAAACATTCTTAACAAACAGTAACTTTTATTTCTCTTGGTGCAGGACAGAGAGAGAAGTTCGCTGAGCTGACGTGACGGCCAACCTCCGGTAGTGAAATCTTTTTTTCACTTGTATATACCTATTTCACAAAGGTTAGAAGGGCTTTTTATTATTTGCTCTGAAATGCGGAGTATTTATGATACCTTTATAATTATACCTACTAATTTCACAACATTAGATTGATAAAAAAAAAATAAGAGATATATATATGTGTGTGTAAACCCCGACCCCCCCATTAAAGTTAAGGACCATCTCGATGACATCAGATTTCAAACAGAAAAAACGCATCAAAATCAGTCCATTCGTTGGAGAGCTACAATGCCACAAACAAACATAGGTACATACACACCCTAAACTTATAAAACACCTCTTTTTGCGTTCCTGTTGGCCATATTATTTTATTTTGAGTTAGTTTAATTTTGATAAAGGATAAGTCCATAATATGTCCAATATTTTGGTATTTTGTCATTAATGTAAATATTTTCTTTTCAAGAAATAATCAAAACATTTGCGTTGGAAAAACCTATAAATTTCCTCGTCCACTTAAATCCCACCCCGTTGGCCGATCGTATCCGTCACGGCACGCGAAGGCTCGCACTTTGTATACAACTTCCGGCCGGCGCCACTTCCGTTACGGACCGGACAATTTCACCGGAAGTAGCTCGTTCCAGCTCTATGTCACCTGAAATAGGTGTAGTTGTGATTAGTTGAAATTTATAGGTGTTATGATCGTCGGGGCTGTAATTATATCTTTATGGGTGTAGCAATTTAAATAATGAAGGTGCTGTGGTTTTTAAAGGGACTTTATTATAGCAGTTTGGAGCCGAGTGCAAATTGGTCGTGACTCAATTCCTGAGTTATTTAAATGTCGTGAAAAATGAGGAGTAGGTTATTGTTGTAAAATTGTATGAATAATTGGAATAAAAATAAAAATAAACATGGTAACGAACACCATGGAAGGAGAAGAAAGATTACCACTAGAAATTAAGATAATAAAATTAAAAACATATATTATACGGTTTTATCTAGCTGGACCTGTTTGTTGTTTTTTGTTTGGGTCAAATCTAGTAATTCAAATTATACCCCCTTCCTGTTAAATTTTAATTGATCTGAAATTTGGCAACACCTTTAGTTCTGATACGAGTAACAATACAATTATGTATATTCAGTATCATTGTAAATCCAAGATGGTCGTAACCCACAAAATGGCCGATTAATTTATTATTTTCAATACCCTCGATATGGGTATCAAATGAAAGGGCTTAACTAGTGGAATACAGGACACTATGGAAATTCTAAATCCAAGGTGGCGGGTTACTTCTTTTTTTTCATTCCCCTCAATATAAGTCTCAAATCAGTAGGTACACTATGAAAATTCCAAATTCAAGATGGCCGCCACCACAAAATGGCGTGATGAATGGTTTTTTTTTTTCAATATGGGTATCAAATGAAAGGGCTAAAGAAAAAACTAAAAAGTAGAAAAAATAAAATTTTATATGTGTACCGAACTGTACGACCCCCCCCCCCCCCCCCCCCCTAAATATAGGTAAGAAACAATGTCGATCACATCAGTTTTCAAATATAAAAAACCACATCAAAATCGATCCATTCGTTTGGAAGCTACAATTCTCAACTCCCTTCCCCTCCTTCCTTCCTCCCATTATAGCTAAGAACCATCTCGCTTACCCCAGCTTTCAAACCTAAAAAACCGCAGCTAAATCAGTCCATTGGTTTGGAATCTACGATGCTCACCCCTCTTTTCTCCCCCCCCCTTTTTCTCACCCCCCCCCCCATTTTGTCCACCCCCCCCCTTTTCTCCCCCCCCCCCCTTTCTCACCTCCCCCCTTTCTCACCTCCCCCCCTTTCTCACCTCCCCCCCATTCCCTATATATCTAAGAACCATCTCAATCACATCAGCTTTCAAACAGAAAAAAACGCATCAAAATCGATACATTCGTTTGGGAACTACGATCCTAACCCCCCCCCCCCCCCCCCCCCCATTCCCTCCTTCCCCCATTATAGCTAAGACCCATCTCGTTTACCTCTGCTTTCAAACATCTTATAAACTAATTAGCTTTCCCTCCGGGACTTCGTCCGCGCGGACTACTGTTTATCGCGGAAAAATAAATCCTATGTTCTTCTAGGATAATAAAAACCAATGCTAAAGTAGGTATAACACCAATGCTCTTGATGTTTTTGACATACTTGTTAATTCGTTTCCATGGCAACCGTTTCTTACAGCGGGTAATAAAAAAAACAGTTTTCCCCGTGGAAATTAGTAATTTTTCGGGATAAAAGTATCCTATGTCTTATTCCAGGGTATAAGCTATCTCCATTCCAAATTTCATCAAAAGCCGTCCTGCCGTTATCGAGTGAAAGCTCCCCAAACAAACAAACAAACAAACAAACAGACAACGTTTCACTTTTATATATTGATATTGATGCTTTCGATCTCGACTTCAGAGGTTTAATGCTCCAGTTAATTTAAAAAAAACACTACTATAAAATAGGAACCGCTAATACATGATAACACTTTGATTATTATGTTAAGAATTCCTTTACGGCCGATTAATAACACGTTTAAAAAAGATCGTTTTCTCACATTAAACATACTTCAGTCGAGTCTTCGACCTCTACTCAAAACACGAATGTCCTCAGGTTGAGTCACAGATTCAAAAACATTTCTGAAAACTAAAATCAAGCAAAACAGGCTCTTAAAGTTAGACCTATAAGAGCGGGCTACAAATTTTTGGGTGGTAACGTAATTTGGTCATGTTATGTCAGTAATGTTTATAATATAAACAAGTGTCGATCGAGAATAGATATTGTCGTTGTCAATGCGAGGCGTTAAACAAACGAACTAACGGACTCGAAGTTAGGAGTAGGTACTTTAGACTTGAGTACGGACGTGGTTTGCGATTCGATTTATTAGTACGAGTCAGATTCTTCGGATTTCTTTAGTCAGTACCTACAGATCTAATTTTAACTAATTTTAACGCTTTAATGTCACGTAATCAAAAACTTGACTATAGATACGGTTACAAGCCAACACCCACACAGCTACATTCCCATCGTTTGTGCTTCATGTGCATCAACAACAAAGATAGAGAGACATACGCTGACTGTAACGTCAGTGCTAATGGTAATGCTACACAAACGTCACTTCCGATTGTGACTAAGACCAAAGAAAGACAATTGTGTGCTTTGCACCTTATTTATGCGGTCCACGCCTGAGGAGCTGGTACCCAATCTTTCCACTTTTAATTAAATCTAAGGTCGGTACCGTATTACTTCGTTCACGAGACCGAGTTAGAAAAATTGGTTTTGAATTTGTTTCGAAATATTTAGAGGTTGTTTCAAGAATTATAATTGATAGAGAACTATCACAAAACCAATACACTGATAAGAAGTAGCTACAGTCATTGCCTTTGGAAAAGTATAACCATTTTTGGTAGACTGGCGACAAAACAAGTTGACCTACTGCCAAAGTCTCATGACTTATCAACTCATTCACATTCATTATGTTTCTAAACAAATGCAGAACTGCGACAAACGAAATTGAAAATTAAGAAAGCAGACGATATATCAAAGATACCATCAGACGACCCACCCACGGCCTAGACTCATCGGTCGTTGCGACAGAAAACAAATCGTGCAGGACAACACTTACATACTACATAAGTAAAGACCGGATTATATGCAACATAAAAATCTTGAAATATGCATCATCAATTAATAACAAAAGTTCAAACACAAAAACCCGACTATGGTCGGGTAAAAAATAGCGATGCGATAATGAAAACGAATCAATTTTCAAAATTGAACCAAGTTTTTAGTTTGAACACATAACCCTTCCTGTGCTGCTCCTTAGTCGGGTAAAAAATATATCCTTTGACATTCTAAAGTGGAGCAGATCTACATATAGGACGGCCTTGTTAGTCGTGTTAAAACTAATGCAATGTTTTATGTAATGAAATTGTGTATCAACCACAAAACACCACTACTTATCCTCTCACGCAAACATACGCAGCCGCCATTTGCAGAGTTGTGACTTATCTAAGATACAAGTATCTGAAATACAGATACAAGATACAAAATACGTATTTCCATCTTAAATCTAAAATACTTTTTTTTTAAATGCATTTTATATCTTGTATTTAGATACCATTCGGTTGGCATCTTGTATTTCGTAAATACTATGTTTGCTAAAATAATTTTAATAATAATTACCTATAAATTGCCGCCGCAAATGCCAAGAGCCATCTATTGATATTTGATGAAACTTTAGTCTGGGGCCAATTTGATAGATTGTGAGAGTCGCTATATATCAAATTGGCCCCAGTCTACAGTTTCATAATTCATATTATAAACTTAAACTCTATTAAACTAAATAAAAATGTGTTTTCTTTCTAAAAATATTTTATCATTAAAAAAGTATACAGAAGATACGTATCTTGTATCTAGGATTTCAGATACCAAGCCTTATGGAATCTTGTATTTGGTATCTGAAATACTTATTTTAATAGTATCTTGTATTTTGTCTTCCAGATACTTGTGTAAGGCATATCTCTGGCCATTTGTTGGTCGGTGTAGACCATGTCTTTTTTTACGCCTTGGTTCTACATCAATTAAGGTAACTGGGCAGTAGATGTTTGATCTTGGGTGCTATGTTGGCACTTCATGATTCTGACAATAGTTCTCAACCCGTTCCTTTAACAAACCTATCAATTTGACACTAAGTTTCAAAGCACGCGTTATTGATCAAAATTGTTGCATGTTCAGTTCACTAGCCTCGCCGCGGTTAGCGATCGCAAGAAGATACAGGTAACAGTCACTGTGAGACACCCAAACGAGACCAATCTTGAGCCCGCCCTTATAAATAATATTGTAAACATAGCGCGAAAATAGGCATCATCACTGTTTTTAGTTAAAATATGCAATAACCGACGAAGATGCTTACGCAAATTCATATGCAACTTGCAAATGCCTATAATCCGGTATTCTTTACTTATAATAAAACATTTAGTAACAAAAAGTCTGTGTAAAGAACATAATAAAAAAAATATCTAGGGGACTTAAAATAAGGTAATGAATAACAATTAACTGATCAAAACAATTTTTTTCATGATGTCTGTCTGCTTGTCTGTTCGCACATCACGTAAAAACTACAGATTCACTGTTGAATAGCTCAGGGTTTGACTTAAATCTGGTGTAATTGATATCTGAATCCGACGGGAAGTTGAGAAATCGATAAAAATCAAAATTAACGTCTGAACGAAGTTTGATGATATTGGTACTTTTGATTCTGGATCAATTAAGACCACGCAGGCAAAGCCGTGAGCACAGCCAGTACCGATCTAGGTGACGACAAACACATAATTAGATGGTTATCGCACCACCCACATGGCGGCCTAACGCCGCGACTTGCGACACGGCGTGAGTCAGCGCCCGAGTGGGTAGAACACCGTGTTGCAATTGTTGATGGTAATTTATATTTATTTTGGAGATATTTTTAAAGTTTTATATTTTAGCAGTAACGCATGCTTAGCGAGAATATATCTAATAATTACCTAAAGTAAAAAAAATGGATCACTGACGGGATTCGAAACCGAATACACGCCCCTGTGTGGTACATGCCTCTAACCAATTCTGCTACCGTGACTACTGCATCACCATCAATATTGTTCTCTTAGTACTTCTTACTACCAATAGATGGCGTTACCGTCCCCGTAAGAAAGTTTCAGAAAGTAATCGGAATTCTTTGAGTTCGAATCCTGTCCATGATCCAAATATTTACTTTAGTTTTTTTTTTAAACCTTATGGTATGACTGTTATCTTTACCTGGTGGTAACTGATACTGCGGCCGAAGGTAGAGCATGTGCATATAATACAGCTCACTATAAACATGAAGACACCAATATGTCAAAGGTCGTATTTGTTAGTAGTGTGGTGTTTTGATATAAATGGATGAAAACATTTACAATTATTTTCATTTACATATAAACGGGACATTTAGCACGTAACACAATACGATTAACGATAACATTGTCAATGAGAAAAAAGAGCACGAAAGAGGGTAGGAAGAGAGTTGAAGGAGGGTAGAGGGAAGAGGGTGTTATATCTGCTCGTAAAAAAATAACACCCACCATATATTTCAGTTTATCTGTGGTCATGGCGAAATATCAGAAACTCTAAACAAAAGATACGGTAGGTATCTAAATATCCCCTTTCTAATATTGACTTTATTAGATATGTCAGTTTAAAAACTTCTAATTAAAATAGAGCAAGCAAGATTCGATATAATAATAATAAAAAAGACGCGAATAACATGAAAATATTAGCAATTGTTGGAGGGACTAGTTTTGTTGACCGAGCGAAGCCTGTCTGTTTCAGCTTTGGCAAAAATTCGCATGTCCGGATGTCAGTCCGGATCTCTGTTCTCCTCTACAGGTCGCATTTCTCAACCGATCTAGACGAAACTTGGTATACAGATTAAACAAATTTTTAGAATTATTTATTTGTCGTGGATTTTTGATTGGGGGGGGGGGGGGGGGGGGGTACTTCCCCCAAAAAGAGGCAAAAAGAGGGCTACTGAATATCTCCGCTTTATAAGATTCGATTTCGATGGTTCTTTTTTTAATTGAAACTTTAAATTTGTGTCATAAAAAATTTGGCGAAGATCTGATGAGGATCTTCTGCGTGATGAGTAGCTCCTCAAAATGCAGTAAATTTCTCTCTTTTAGGTTTCTACCAGTGGAATCAGCCTTTTGCCCACTAGGTAGGATTGATGGAGCACCTTGGTTATTAATGTTAGTTATACATTAGTGTAACTAGATGGCGCTACTGTGCACCGCTAGATTGTTGGTAAAAAAAGTTAGTGCGCGCGAGGTCTACAGCTCACAGAGCCACTAGTTAACTAGCTGTACCCGCGGCTTCGTCCGCGTGGTCATTTCTTTAGGTTAAATGTACTTGATGTACTATTCCAAGACCTAAAATACCAATATACCAACATTTAATCAAAATTACTTCAGCCGTCAAAAAATTTTATCAATTGCTCGGCTTCTCATTGGACTAAAATACCAAGTTTTTAAGCCAAACCCTAAGCTATCCAGTAGTGAAAACCGCATCGCGATCGGTCCAGTAGTTTTTACGCGAACAAACATACAGACAAACAGACAAACACGAATTTTCAAAATGTTAAATATTCTTGTTCAGTAGCTTATTTTATGTACCCTAGACCATTTCTTGTTTAATTATTTATTTTGTACAGACTTTTTCGTTCCTATTGCTTTATTATGAGTATATATGAAAGAATAACAATATTCCGGCCTTCAAACAACTATTTGTATCAAATCAATTTCTGTAATTTAAACAATTTATCTATACGTTACGTCTAATCGTTGTGATATGCTTTACGTACATGTCCACAATTAGTGCATTTAAAATATCTTTCAGTCTCGCTATCAAGTGTGCTTACATACTGTCTATAATCAACAACTGAACAACGGAGCACCATATCACAATATGCACCACGCGAATTCCTTTTAGGAACTAAAAGAAAATCAACATTTCTTATTTTGGAACGATACTAAAGTTTAAGCCGTATTTGTGTGCTTACGGTAATTGTATCAAGGTAGGAGGTCGTTTGCTGCACGCTACCGATAAAACAATGAAAATTGCACAAATATTTCAAGACGCTCAAGGACCTTGCTTGCGAAATAGTTTGTGAAAAGAAAAGGGCCCTTATTCTAACCATTTTGAAATATATTAAGTGCCTACCAAGGAAGTTATATGTACTTACGTACAATGTAAGTACATAGAACATCCTTGGTGCCTACTCAGTACTCGATACTCATAGACGTCAAAGCTAATTTGCATTAAACTGTCAAAATCCTAAAAAGTCTCCAAGGACAAAACTCCATGTGGTATTCGTACGTTTAAATAAGTATAATTAATAAAAAAAAAAAGAAGGTTTTACGAGATTTTTAAACTAATGTCAATTTTTATGTTAATTTTTCTTTGTTTTTTTTTTTGCATTGTCATGGGTTTGTGAGCTACCCTGAAAGTTTCAGCAGGATAGCTAATCGGGAAGTGCTTGAAATTTTAATTTGCAAGATTCCAGGACAGACAGAAATACATAGATAGATACACAGATAGATATTATATAGATATATACATTCATACAAGTTAAGTTAAATAAAAGCTTTTAATAATTCAATAAATAAAAACTATTTTTATTTACTTTTTCTACACTTTCAAGTTCTCTGCCTACTATCCAACGGAGCCCACACCGCCGAACAATCGAGTGAAGCTTAGCAAATGGCAGCTGCATAAGTGTGAGTGAGTGGATAATTTGTAATGTTTTGTGGTTGATACACAATTTCATCATATAAGACTGCATTGTTTTTGATTTTCCGTGAGAACTGAGATATACCTAGCGGCACGTAATTCTAGCGGTGAACGAAACATTGCGGGGATCTTGGCACAGTCAAAGTTTATATAATGTGTTAAAGTGTTGAATACTTTTTATCCCGAAAACTGACTGTGTTAAGATCCCCGCCACGTTTCGTTCACCGCTAGACTTACGTGACGCTAGCTATACTCTGGGTGACGAGCGCATTGTTATGTCCCGGAAGACTTTGAGATCCAAAGTGCTGGGTGGCACTATAGCTGTAAGGTAAGTGAACGAACAGCTCGTGTCGTCACAAGATTATTGTATTAAAAATAGGTATAATTATAACATTAAATTTATAAAGAAAGCTTTTGCGACCTCTTTTTTCTTTTTTTTATTGCATTTTCACTTTTTATATATTTATTTTATTACGTTTTCATCGGGCTGTGAGCTACCCTGAAAGTTTCAGCCGTATAGCTAATCGGAAAGTGCTCTAAATTTGAATTGCAAGATTCCAGGACAGACAAAAAACATAGATACAGTAGTCGCAATTGAATTATGTGTCTCGGAAGTTATCTGCTAGTCGCTGCGCAAACTGCTATTTTTCAGGCGCAATCACAATATTGAAGTTGAAGACAGCTTTGTATAACTGCCTCGCTCACTCGCTTACGTTTTTCGCATATTCTATCTCCCCACAGCAGTACCTGCTTAATCTTTCACAGAGCCTAACTTCACAAACATATAGATTGGCTGCGACTACTGTACATCGATACATAAATACATAAAAGTGAAAATAAATAAAACTTTAAAAAAGTTATAAAGTCTTTAAGTGACAAAGTAAAAAAGCAGCGAAATTACTGGGCAATGAGATTTAAAAATTGATCTAGCAAGGTGACGAGCATGATTTTGTAACAAAAGTTCTGGGTACTGCAACTTTTATGGGCTGGCGTGACGCTTACCATCAGGTAAGTGACATATCCGACTCATCACACAATAAAAAAAAAATACAATTCACTGCAGAGCATCCAAAACGCGTGAAATCTTCGTTCGATTCAAAACGCACCTTCCAAATTTATCCAAGTATGTATTTATGTCATTACATTATTTACGCAATCAGCGGAAGCTCTCACACTCTGTATGAGTCCGTAAGGGACCACCCACACTGCACCGATAAACGCGGCGTTTTATGACGTCGATAATAAACGCGTGTTTACACTAGTGGTCGCGCCGATGCGCAGCGTATTGTCAACCGCGTGTATGACCGGGGTGGAGCTATTTTAGGTTTGTTTGGACAATGGATTATGGACAAGGCATCTGCTATAGTCGGGGCGCTTCAACATGACCACTTTGTGATATGGATGTGTAATTTTGATTTTTAAAAGTTTTTATTTAACTTCACTTGTATGTATCTATATATCGATGTATATATCGATGTATCTATGTATCTGACCTGTAATCATGCAATTCAAATTTCGAGCACTTCCCGATTAGCTATCCAGCTGAAACTTTTAGGGTAGCTCACAAACTGATGACAAAATAATAAAAAAAAACAAGTGAAAAGTGAAAAATGCAATTAAAAAAGGTAAAAAGTGACATTCATTAAAAAATAGATTCGTAAATCTTTCTTTTATTTTGGTCTTTTATATTGGGTAGGGTGAGGCTTTTGTTCAGCAGCAGATTGTATTCAATTATTGTTAGTTATTATTTGTAGGTTATTACTTAGATAATAATCTATGCTTTCCGATAATAGAACTACGAGTAGAATATCAATCTACACAATATTTGTCAGACACTGCGAAACGATAATTAACAAAATAGACTTTAATAAAAAATGTAAACATTATTATAACTTGACTTCCTTGTAAATGTGTTTTTAATAGTAGTTTATGAAACAGTTGCAATCACGTGTTTTAATACATAGTTATGTGCCGTTTCATACACTACTTTATCTAAAGTCACGCAATAGGAACTTACTTTTAATGAAGTGCCGCCATAGACAATAAATGGCGAAAACCCTCACTGTAAGGAGCCAAACCTATGTTATTATAGGAAAAAAAATTATTACATTGTTTAGTTAAAAAAACTGTGTTATAACGTATATTTTTTCTTATTAGAGAAGTGCCGTGCGTAAAGTATGTCATTATGCCACTAATTTTGAGTTCATAATCCGGATTTTACGATATGTTTTCGAAACCAATCGTTGGTTTCAATCAGTTAATTGGGTAGATCGGTCCAAACCGAACGTTATGCTGGGCTTTTTATTGGTTTGGTATGGTAATCGATCACTAGAAGTTGACGTTTGACAGTTTCGACGGTTTGGACGGTTTGACGTCTAGAAGAACTGTTTTGTCACTGGTACAAAAGTCAGTGAAGATATACTTGCTTCCGGTAAAAAGCATGGACATCACGAGGTTTTGAGAAGGGCCGTAATTTTAAGTGATATTGAGGAAATCCAAAAGGATCCTGGGCCCCCGTGATTTGCTTGTAACACTTTGATTTCCCGTATGGTTTCAAAGGAGGCTGCCGGGAGACGGACGCGAAGAAACGCGGCCAGGATGTCGCAGGCGTCAGGTATTCCTTCCCCCGCCCCGCCCCCCCCCCCCCCTTCCATTCCTCCTGGTGACCATTCTTAGCCTGTATTGTCGCAGTGCTGGGCAAAAGTCTTCCCTATGTTTCGATCACCTGCCAGATCAGACCAATAGTCCTGGTAATCATCCAGATCGTCGCGCCGGCGCTTTCTTGGCCTCCATTGGCGCCGCCGCCCGCCTTGTGGCACCCAATGTGGGTGAATGTATTCCGACCGATTCAAGTCGTACCGCACGACTTGAATCGGTCGGAATACATTCACGTCACGTGATCCACCCAATTCCATTTTAATCTGGAAGCCATATGCCACAGAATAAATAATAGTACCTTATGCCCCATATCCACGATACCAGTGATATAAATGTGTATTAATTATCAAAAATAATCTGAAAATTCCTTCTTAGAAATTCAACTTCTTTACGTCCTGTGTATCGAAATGGCATAGTTCGTAAGAGCACACCATGTGCATACGAAAAAAACTACGCAGTTTAAAAACTATACCCAGATAATCAAGTTCAAATTACAAAACAATGTAGCCTCGAGGCTTCTAGATGCGTAATTACACACAAATTAATCTCTAAATAAGTAGCGCAAGACAAATGAACAAAGAGACAAGTCATTAATCACAGTCGGGTAGGTGTGACCCCGGCCTTTTAGTGGTTTTATTGTAACGTCAATTATGTCTTAGGGATTTTATTATGGAGAAAAAATAATGTTAATTGAAGAAAGTCAACTGAAAGCTATCTTTAATTAGATTTGGATGTCGATCAAACTTAGTTTCACTTTTACTGTGACATCTATTAAGATACTTTGAGAAATAAAACTAGCTTAAAAGCTAAAAAAATACGCCTGCCCTGCCAAAAATGAACTTATGCCAATAAATTATATGCAATTGGAATGTGCTTATCAAGACATTTAATTTGATACCCATACTGTAAAATTGTAAGAAAAAAATATCTTATTGCAATTGAAAATGAAGCCATACCTCCGACATATTGTTTTTTTTTTTTCAAAAAATATGTAGCCTATGTTAAGTTTATGGGGGGATATAAGGATTCTAACGATACCCCATACGTCTACACGTGTTCAGGCATTTCAAAGTTATGGTGGAATAAAGAAACTCACATACAAACATACAAGCATACAAACATACATGAATGCTAAAAACATTAACACTTCTTTTTGTGGGCAGTTGTGTAATAAGATGCTAACAGCAAAATAAAATGGACCGGGCGGAACAAAAAGACGTTCAACCTGGATTATCTATACTTATAATAAAGCATTAAGAACGAAAAAAGTCTGTACAAAGAAGATAATTTAAAAATAATGGTCTAGGGTACTTAAAATAAGCTACTGAACAACAACAGAACATTTTTTAAAATTATGTGTGTGTGTTTGTTTGTTTGTTGGTTTGTCTGTATGTTTGTTCGTGCATCACGTAAAATCTACTGGACCGATTGCGATGCTGTTTTCAGTGTTGGATAGCTTAGGGTGACTTAAAAACTAGGGTACATGGTATCAATCCGATCAGTAAAATCCGAGCAATCGAATTTTGATCAAATGTTGGTATATTGGTATTTTAGTTCTTGGAAGAGTACATAGAGTACTTTCAACCTAGAGAAATAACCACGCTTGCGAAGCCGCAGGCATCAGCTAGTCCTATATAAACGCAATGGCTCTGGCAACAAGACGTAAATGAGAACAAATGAGAGTACAAATGAGAGCAATACCTACCACCACAATTACCACACTCCTTACTACTACTACTACATTATCTATCTCTCTCTAAAATTATTTGTTTTGTTAGTATATAGTTTCTTGTCATTTTGGCAGCAAGTGTAGAGTAAAAAACTAATCTACAAAACACGTTTTTTTAGAATACATTTTACTTTAATTTTTTTGAATGCATTGCCATTGAGTTATGAGCTACTCTGAAAGTTTCAGCCTGACAGCTAATCGGGAAGTGCTCGAAATTTGTGTTGCAAGATTCCACCCAGAACGCCAGACAGACAAACAAACCAGAAAGTGACTTAATAAAAAGTGGTTAAAAGAACTGGTTTCTTAATACCTTGGGAATGTCCTTTTGCCGGTAATAGACTGACACAGGTAAATTATTTCGATGAAGTAGGTGCAGCTTTTATTATAGTCATCATCACAATGCATACCCTTACTACTTTCTGGGCCTGCTGTCTCGACATTGCCAGCGATTGCTTTACAACCGAAATCGGTCGCAAAGTCCGATTATAACGACATTTGGTAGTCTCTGCCAAATATCGATGACAATCATGATACAGATACTGATGACAATAACTGTCAAAGCTAACTATTGTCGTCAGTATGCACCAATTTCAATTGTAAAGTAATCATTATCCATATTTCGAGACTGCAGGCCCAGGTGGCCTTATTCCTCTTCTTACATGTTAATTTTATAAAAATAAGGTGTGTAACTCTTCCGGCTTTGCAAGTACCTATGCCTGTGGATACCCCACTGAATATCAAAGTTCAGTCCGATAATAAAATAGCTCTGTACCAATGTCAGCTATAGCTCCACGTTCTGAACAAACAGACATGACAGAAATAGTCGAATGAGTGTTTGGATTTGGTATTACCGTGTGGTGTATTGAACTCTGTGGATTCTTGAGATTCCGGGACATTTTTGCTGTTGAGTCATCGAATGAAAGATGTTTTGTGCTCACCGTTTCTTGTGGTATTGTATTCTGTCATTTATGACAGAATACAGTGGCGTGGTTTGTTGTAGGTGTGTAAACTATTTTCTCCCTATTCAAACCTTTTACAAATAATACATATTTTTTTGCTATGTCTTCTTACATTATATATTTGAAGCTACCCAAAAATCTACTATTACCAGTAATACCTACAACTACAATTGCCACACTCCTTACTACTACTACATTATCTCTATCTCTCTCTAAAAATATTTGTTTTGTTAGTATGTAGTTTCTTGTCATTTTATTACCCTCAGCTGTTTTTTTTTTTCATCATCATCATTTCTGCCTTTAGCAGTCCACTGCTGAACATAGGCCTCCCCCAAAGAGCGCCACGACGAACGGTCTTGTGCCGCCTCCATCCACTGACTCCCTGCGATGGATACTCGTCCGTCCATCGTGCGGGTTTTTTTTTGTCTATCTCTGAAATATATTTTATATGGTTAACATTCAAATTCAGAAGCCAACTGAATCCATCAATATATCCCTGCAGTAGCCAAGACTTTAACAATAGAAAATCAATTAAACCCGCGGTTAACCTCTGATCTTTAATCGCATTCGCGTCCTGTCATACTAACGAGCACTACCTTTCCCAGTTCAACAGCATCAGCATCATTTTGAACTCTATCTTCATCCTTATAAGGGTAACGAATAAAATGTAATGGGTAGTTGTAAATATTCTTCTCAGTTTTACGATCACAATCGACTTTTATGATTTTATTGAGATTGTTGCTGTCAACTTCTGGGAACTTAAGACGGGACTTGTCATTAGTGATTGTAAAAGGAGATGACAGAGTGGTAACCAGGCGGTTAATTAGCCAGGTTTATGGTCGATTGCGTCGGGATTAATAGTGGGATAGTTTGATGTCTATATTTGTGGCCGTTCGAGTACCCTGCGATTGTTAGTTGGTCATTTGCCGTCAATGTATGGACGGTGAAATTGGTAGTTCTTGCATATTATTCTGTTGTAGGGAGCCAAGCCAAACAAAGCTCCTATGAATTATTCTACAATCGTTTGATTCCCAATCCAATGGTTAGTACCCTCTTGGAGCATAATGAAGTAATCATATATTGATTGACTAGCTGTGCCCGCGGCTTCGCACGCATGGTCATTTCTATAGGTTAAAAGTACTCTATGTACTATTCCAAGAACTAAAATACCAATATACCAACATTTGATCGTAATTCCTTCGGCTATCAAATAGTTTTTATCGATTGCTCGGCATCTAATCATCAGATTGGGATACCAAGTACCTACTAAAGTTATTAAGTCAAACCCTAAGCTATCCAAACTGCATCGCAACCGGTCCAGTAGTTTTTACGTGATGCACGAACAAACATACAGACAAACAAACAAACAGACAAACAGCTAGACACGATTTTTTAAAATATTCTTATTCAGTAGCTTATTTTAAGTAAGTTAGACCTTTTTTTTTTAATTGACATTTTTCTTAATTATATGTATAAATTGAACATAGATATAGAATCAGGTAGGAAATTAAGTAATCTAAATGTTCCTATTTTTATATATATATTTTTGTTATGGCTTATTCTAACATGTTCTACTGTAAATTCTACCAATAGAACAAGCAGGGGAAAAAATACCGGTTGTTCTACTAATAGAACATGCACCATTTCAACCGGGTGATTGCTATCATCACCATATTTTCTATTTTCTCCATAAAATATATCCATTTACAATAAAACATAATAAAATACAATTTTGAACATTAAAAGCGCATTTAAATCACAAAATCACAAGGCACACCGACGTTAAAGCACCTAAGGCGCGGAGATCGCGTTACGGATACGATGACAAGCGTAGGCGCATATTTCTTTACCCATCTTGTCTACACAACCACTCTCTACCTTATTCCAATGTAAATAATGTTTTCATTTAACTAATCTAGCTGCAATCAAAAATTTGTCAAGTGAATAGTTCCATTGTTTCAGTTAATCCAAAACTGGACCTCAACTTTGTGCAATAGAGCTTCTTTCTCTGCATCATCACATTTCATACCAGTGATATCGTCTTATTCGAATACAAAATTATTAGTGCTATCCTCGTCATTCTTATTTCTAAATTAGTAAGGTTAAGTTTTCAATGATTACATGCTATTGAATCTGTTATTTCGCATATGCGTCCCCAGTAGGCTCTCGTATGACGTGCGTTGCACAACGTTCCCTGTTTTGATCTAAGTAATGTACTATGTAATTTACTCGTAATGTAAGATACTTTGAGTTTATGAGGAGGAATGAAAAATACGTAATAGTTATGTTTATGGAGCAAAATAAAGTTGTTTTAGCTACGAGTTCTGGGGTGGACTTATTAAAAATAATTCTTCAAACAAAAAATGTACCTACTTTAAATTGATTTATAACAAAACTACTTCTGATGAAATATATATTGATGGAATCACAATAGAAATATTTAATAAGAAAGGAATCTCGTAGTTTTGAGTGAATATACAATCAAATAATACAATCAGAAATAAACGTTAAAAAAAAGCTTTTGTGCAGTAAAAGCGTATACAAAATTTCGTGTCTATGCTATAACCAGTTAGAAGTTCCTAAGTCAGGAGCCAACCCAGAGTGCTGCAGCCATGCCATGGTGAAACTATAACCGGTGAGAAGTTCCCAAGTCAGGAGCCACCCAGAGTGCTGAAGCCATGCCATGGTGAAACTATAACCGGTGAGAAGTTCCCAAGTCAGGAGCCAACCCAGAGTGCTGCAGCCATGCCATGGTGAAACTATAACCGGTGAGAAGTTCCCAAGTCAGGAGCCAACCCAGAGTGCTGCAGCCATGCCATGGTGAAACTATAACCGGTGAGAAGTTCCCAAGTCAGGAGCCACCCAGAGTGCTGAAGCCATGCCATGGTGAAACTATAACCGGTGAGAAGTTCCCAAGTCAGGAGCCAACCCAGAGTGCTGCAGCCATGCCATGGTGAAACTATAACCGGTGAGAAGTTCCCAAGTCAGGAGCCAACCCAGAGTGCTGCAGCCATGCCATGGTGAAACTATAACCGGTGAGAAGTTCCCAAGTCAGGAGCCACCCAGAGTGCTGAAGCCATGCCATGGTGAAACTATAACCGGTGAGAAGTTCCCAAGTCAGGAGCCAACCCAGAGTGCTGCAGCCATGCCATGGTGAAACTATAACCGGTGAGAAGTTCCCAAGTCAGGAGCCAACCCAGAGTGCTGCAGCCATGCCATGGTGAAACTTCAAACCGGCTATCATAATAGAATGTGTACACATGTTTCGTGACAGTGCTGTTGACCGTTGAAGAGTTCTTTTATCTGGAGCTGTTCTTGGATGTCGATTTAGGTCATGCTTACTCGTACCATTAAAATGCATTGTCATTGGAACTGAACCAACATGCAAAAATTCAACTCGGAAGGAAAAGAGGCATGCTAGATTTGAACTTACATACATGCAGCCATAGATACAGGCATACATACAAACGTACATAAGGACATACATGCAGACAGACATACATACATACAGACATACAGACATACAGACATACAGACATACAGACATACAGACATACAGACATACAGACATACAGACATACAGACATACAGACATACAGACATACAGACATACAGACATACAGACATACAGACATACAGACATACAGACATACAGACATACAGACATACAGACATACAGACATACAGACATACAGACATACAGACATACAGACATACAGACATACAGACATACAGACATACAGACATACAGACATACAGACATACAGACATACAGACATACAGACATACAGACATACAGACATACAGACATACAGACATACAGACATACAGACATACAGGCATACAGGCATACAGGCATACAGACATACAGACATACAGACATACAGACATACAGACATACAGACATACAGACATACAGACATACAGACATACATACATACAGACATACAGACATACAGACATACAGACATACAGACATACAGACATACAGACATACAGACATACATACATACAGACATACAGACATACAGACATACATACATACAGACATACAGACATACAGACATACAGACATACAGACATACAGACATACAGACATACAGACATACAGACATACAGACATACAGACATACAGACATACAGACATACAGACATACAGACATACAGACATACAGACATACAGACATACAGACATACAGACATACAGACATACAGACATACAGACATACAGACATGCAGACATGCAGACATGCAGACATGCAGACATACAGACATACAGACATACAGACATACAGACATACAGACATACAGACATACAGACATACTGACATACAGACATACATACAGACATACATACATACATACATACATACAGACATACATACATTGCAAGTTAAATAAAAGCTTTTAAAGCATTGAAGATACAAAATTTCCTCACTGACAAGAACCTTACAGCGTCGAGGAATTCATTTCAAAATTAATACAATTTTACTTTTTTTATTATTATTATTTCGTATGTTTTCATGTTTTCGATTATTAATGTTATATTTTATTATTTTCAGTACAAATTATATTCTGATATTTTTTGTTACAATTATTGGAATTTCGTAATGGATGAATGATGATCGATGAACCTTTGTATGACATTTTTCTTTTATGAATAAATATTACCCTTAAAAATATCCTCCTTTTAAAGACATAAGGTAAGAATCAAAAGTTTTGCGTTTCCTTCAGCATCAGTCTACTAAGCTTATTACAGAATCCTTATATTATCCTGTACTCTCCAAATCCAATCACAAAATTACATTGAATATAACCTAGAACTAGTATTATTTATTTAGTTCAAAATTAATTTAACCTCGGGGGATACCTATACAAACCGCTGGTGATACAATCGTATGATGCGACCTCAGGCGATTTCTATGCCAGCTGTCATACGCAGACGAAGCGGGTGCCGTTTTAGTGGCTGCAGAGTTTTATAATAAGTTATTTACAAGTTTGTTTCACTTTATTTAATCAAAAATATTAACTACATCACTTTTAATATTATGAGTTACTCAGATAATTTATATCTTTCATCATGTGTCATTGATTTTATGAGCATTTAATTTCTGTTTGTTCGACTTCACTATTCAACGTCTCAATAACAATATTTTTCCGAATTATATGAGGCAGCACTAGAAGAAAAAACCAAATGCGAGTCGAACTCGCGCACTGTAGGTTCTGTACAAAGTTGTAGGTATGTAAATAGTTCGTCCATCACGGCAATCGAGTCTCGACGATTTCTAAAAAGTTTTTTTATGTAACTTATTTCCAGTTTTCAGATTTTCATCTTTACTTGTCCTATAAGACATTGCTTCTTGCCAAATTTCAAGATTCTAGGGCAACGGGAAGTACCATATAGGTTTAGGTTCCCTGGCGAGTTTTGAAAATGTCGAAATATGCGACATAAATAGCCGTACCTTTTGATTGCGCTGACTTCAAAGATTGTTTTTTTCACAGCTCTAAGGGATTTCAGACTTCAGTATTTGATATTAATTTCAACTTGACGCGTTCCTGAGAAAAATAATCTTAACTGACAAACGGACGGAAGGATAGATGGACAACAAGTGATCCTATTGTGATGTATGGAAACCTCTTTTGTAGTTATTATTTTTGCTAGATGCGTACACGTTTATTTTTTCTTCTGTCTGTCAATAAATATGTAAGCTGGAAGACGTGGTTTCCTTGCTTTTGCGGATTCTCCAAGATCCTGAAGTATCAAGGGCAGGACATACTCGTATATATATCACCTATAAGGTGCACCTATGTGTGTAAGGTGTATATGTAGGTATATATTTTTTTCTTTTCAGGTACGGAACCCTAAAAAACAGTTATTTATAAATAAAATATAGTTATATCCCTAAGTTATATAAATGACCGAAACTTTTTGAATGCAATTAAAACGTAAGCACCGCTCCATACCACGCCCGCGTGTAAAACTCCTTACTTCAAACTCTTCTTTAACGCTCAATAAGTCCACCCTATAAAGACTCCCATCGACATGCGATGAGGCGTACAGCATTGGCAATTAATTCCAAGTCACCGATCGAATTAACGTTTTGATCGTAGCATGCATGATGGCAAAATTAATGTATCTACCTATTTGGAAGCTTGTCCGTCAAGAGGTCACTGTTCAGAAGTGGCATAAGTTGTGAGAAACATGTAAAATTGTGAAAGTTGGTCATATGAAAAAAATATATGTAATTATTTAGAAAACGTTGTTAACTAGCTAATCGCCCGGCTTTGCACGGGTAGCTAAGGGTTTCTCTAAATATTTCTTTATACAAAATTTCGATTTTACAGTGGTTTAATTGTTAATTTGACAAAAAAATTACTTATTTACATTTAATTAGACATATAGCCTCACGGGCAATTTTTTTGTGTACTTTAAACATGTAGTATACATTATTTAATGTATCATATTTTTCGCAGCGCATGCCAAAATAAAGACACAAAAATACATTTTTGATACCTCGGGTAACATTATTGCAAATTTCGGGAACTCTAATTTTTTGAAAAATAATATACAGCCCATGTTACTCGCTGATAAAGTAACTTTATATAGTTGAAAGATTTATTTAAATCGATTAATTAGATATTTTTACACTTAGTTATCCATTACAAACAACCAAACACACAAACATACAAAAAAAAACAAAGCTTTCTTCGTTATAATACTATATATTGTACAGATGTGTCGTCGAAATATTATCTTCACCAATGATAAAAAAAACTCTAGCGAAGACCGCATAAATTAGGTGCAACGTACACAATTACCTTTTTGGCTTTAGTCGCAATTGAGAGTGACATTTGTTAGCAGTTTTTCTTATTCGCGCTACAGTCTGCGTATGTCTCTCTATTCTTGTTGTTGATGCACATGATGCACGAGACGGTGGGAATATAGCTGTATGGGTGTGTTTGCCTGTAGTTATATCAAATTATAATCAATAATGATTAAATATATTATGAAACGAATTCTATAATATATATTTAATAATGTCGAATCATTAAAAAAAACTATTGTTATTTTTTTATTTTTCTGATATGTACTACTTGTTCTGTATTACTTTTAAGTTGTTTAATTTGTTATCACCACCGTCTACTCATTTTCCATCTTTTTTTAGTGCATCCAAAGGTTGTCTGTAAAAGATTGCTGTAAGCGATAAGACTGCCGATTGTGTTACCCCAATTTCATTTTTTTTATATTATTTGATATACAATGCACGATTTACTTTTAAGTGGTATGCAATAAGGAGTTATCTATCTATCTATATCTAGTCCAGTTTATGTTTACATGATGTTAAAGCGTGTCGTATTCTCCCCTTTAACTAGATCTATGATAGCTACGATTCCCTACTTTCACATTGCACTACTCAATCAGCTCTCAATTCTTAACAAGATTTAGTGTTTCACTAAAATCATTAGCATCATAATGAAATAATTCTACGATAATTATCACACTAATATTATAAAATCAGATTAAAAACCGATTAGCGGCATCTATCTTTTATCTTCTTCACGCTCAAACGGCTGAACGGATTTGGATTAAATTTGGTACCAGGATAGCTTATATCCTGGATTTACACATATTCTACTTTTCATCATCATCATAATAATCCACCGTGGGCTATGATGGCTAAAACTTCGATCATTTTATAACAGTACAGAACAAGATCGCTTCAATCTTGATACTTGTTACCTAAAATTAAAGTCACGACATCGATACAGTGCGGATGTGGATGCTGCGCAACTTTTACTGACCTCTGTCCTAGCTTGCTCTGCGCACTGGAGTTTACAAATATGAACACACGAGAAACACACATAACCTCGCCTCAGATAAGTTTTTTATGGTTAAGGAAACATAAAAATAGAAAAGATAACAAAAACACTTTTATCTCTCTATCTATCTACATCTTTGTTATAATATCTTATAAAGGTTCCTTGTTGGACTCCTTAGTCCAACAATAAAGGTCATCCAGTCCATCTTTCGGTCCGTTTGCCTATCCGTCTGTCTGTCCTTCCATCTTTCCGACCAACGCGCTTCATAATTTATTTAGCTATGAACCAACAAAAAAGAATTTTGATAAAAGGTTTCCATTAACATAGATTTCTATTTGAAAATCAGTCATGTTTTTCAGGCCTACACATGCTTTATCTAAACCACAGGATAAATAATAGTATAACGTCTAAGCGGCGGGGAAATAATTCTCTCAATCCAGATCTCGCATATGAGGCTAAAATAATTTTGTTAAATATAATACTAGTTGTACCCGCAGCTTAGCACACGTGTTCTTTTTTTTAGGTTCATAGTACCATAATGTGCTATTCCAGGACCAATATTTTTCTTCAGCCGTCAAAAATACTTTATCAATTGCTCGGCTTCTAATTCACCGGATTGAGATACCAATAACACCAGATTTAAATCAAACCCTAAACTATCTAACAATGAAAACCGCATTGCAATCGGGTCGCGTAGTTTTTACGTGATGCGTGAACAAACAAACATACAGACAAACAGAAAGAAAGACACGATTAACAAAAAAATAATTGTTCAATACCTTTTGTAAGTACCCAAAAGCATTTTTTTCATTCGAATTCATTCAGTAGTTTAGGTGCGATGCGCGGTCAAGATACGGACAAACAGACAGACAAAACTAATAAGTAAAACAGTTTGGCTTCAGTATCGAATATAGAGTAGAGAACCATCCAAAAAAAGTTTTTTTTACTTAAATATTAACATCACTTTGGACCCATATCCCGCAGAAACCCTTTACTTATTCGAGATAAAACGTGTCCTCAATTTTAACCCATCTTATAACTTAAGACAATGCCAAGTTGCATCAAAACCCGTCCATTACTTTCAGCGTGGTACATGTTCTTTTAAATAAGTTTCAACCCCTAAATAATAACCCATAAATTTTTCGATATGTAAAGTATCATAATTATGTCCTACCTCGTAGTACGAACTCAAATCATACCAAGTTTCTTTTGAATTCAGCCAGTAGTTCTGGCGGAGTGATGCGCGGCTAAGATAAAGACTGACAGACATACAGAAAAAATGAAAAACATACAGTTTAGGCTTCATAATAGAATATAGAGTAACATCCAAAAAAAATAACACTATATCTTTAATGTACAGAATTTGGACCCATATCCCACAGGAACCCTATATTTTTTCGGGACAAAATGTATCCATAATTTTCACCTATCTTATAAACTATGTCTGTGCCAAGTTGCATCAACATCCGTCCAATAGTTTCAGCGTGCTAAGTGTTCTTTTAAATAATTTTCCACCCCTATCCTGCAGGAACACTTAATTTTTTCGGGATGAAAATTATCCAATGTCCTACCTCGAAGTGTGAACTCAAATCATACCAAATTTCATTTGAATTCATTAAGTATTTTCGGCGTGGTGCGCTGCCAAGGTACAGACAGACAGACGGACAGACAGACAGACAGACAGACAAAAATAAAAAAATACAGTGTTAGCTTTAGTATTGAACATAGAACGTCCTTCAAAAAAAATTACATAATTTCTTCAATCTACGGAATTTTGGACATTATCCCGAAGGAACACTTTATTTTTTTATAATACAGTTTTATTATAAGTATAGAATAGATTTAACAAAAAAAAACGAGTCCACGTGTCATTATTTTATTTTAAAGGGAAGGTATTTTAAGGTTAGATTATCTATCCTGGTATTCCTAGGATGCCTGGAAGAGATCTTTCTAAACCACCAGACGATTAAGATAAGTAGGTGTAAAATAAAGAGGTTTATCTCTCTTTTATGGAAGGAGCCATGCCAATGAATTGCCAAAAAAACTGTTTTTTGTCCTGTTTTTCTATACATTCTATTACTCACCTATTATTATTATTCTCAACAAAACCCACCCTCAAATTGTCACAAGCTTATAATACAACTGCCCTGCCCTGTCACGTAATACTGCAACGTGAACGTGGAAACGTGAAAAGTGAAAATTATACGACCGGAAACGGATAGGGCGGGCGGAAGTCAAACGTTGCCAGTGTTGCTGTTCAGCTCGCATATCAATCAGTGAGGAGGGTTGTCGTGACAAATACGATTTACTATAGTTCAACGTGGCTTTATTGATTCTTTAGTTTAACTAAATAAATTAAGAAAAGAGAGCTTTGGTTTTGTGAATTGGTGTTTTTGTAGGCTTGTCATTTTTGAAACATTTTATGTAACTTGCAATGTTTGTGTCGAATTAGAACCACTTCCTCTTATCCTATGGAGTAGAATTTTTGCCTGTTGGTTCAGTTCCGATGACAATGCATTTTTATGGTAAGCATGACCTGAATCGACATCCAGGAACAGCTTCAGATAAAGGAACATAATCTTGTTTTTTTTCCAAGTTCATCCGGAGACCAATGCTTTGAAAAGAATCAGCTAGGATGTCCAACATCTGTTGCAAGTCCTGCAACGTTTCTGCCACAATGACGAAGTTATCCACGTATCTCAAGTGTAAATCTCACAATAACTTAATAAAATACTTTCTAACTTTATTAACATTGAAGTTATTTGGAGCTAACTACAAACAATAATGAAAGTGTACCGAATAATAATAGTTTTACAACTGAAATAAGTTTCTGTTGACATAAAAATGCTAAAATATACGTTCAAATTTGGCTGTTGACGTAAAATCAACATTATGACAGCAACAGTTTGCTCTGCTCGTTTTATGCTTTATTACGCTAAACTACATATTTTCACTACAAGTTCAAAATAATGGGATAGTCCTCGCAAAAATATGTATAGTCTGATTCATAATTAGAGGCCTAAAATTTAAACAAACAAATGTCAATGAATTTCATTGTCAAAGTTACAGGTCAGGTGCGCTCAACCTGTTTTAAACAAAATACTATTTTCATTAAAAAAGGTACATACTTATTAATACTCTCAACTATAAAATGCTTATATGTGTCTACCTATTTTAAGGATTCATCACATGAAATAATAGATGTAGGACATTAAAAAATTATTAAGACGTTGTCCAACACACAGTGATTGGTGGTGACGCCAAAGTATTTAATATAAATTAATTATTCCTATTTTGAATAGTGCAATCCGTATAATCCTTTTCTCCTGCCTAAAACATGCAAGCACTTAGCGGCTCAATGGATTGTATTTGTGAGCTATCAGTTCAGTTCACTAAAAGTTTCGTTTCAAATGCGACACGGACTCGTTGCTTTAAGATATCGCTTGCCGGAAAACATATCTTCCTGATTCCCCATTGCCCCTGTGGCCTTATAAACTGTATTCTGTGATCGTGCATTCGCGAGTGCTTCGAAGAGTTGGAGACGTTGCTCGGAAGAACCGGGATTGTGCCCGTCATGCGTGGTGGGTCTGCGATGTGCTGCCGCTGTTTATCTGGACTCCTGTGACTGTGTCCGGTCTTTGCCCCTGCTCGAGGTAAGTGCTGCATGTCCCGTCTTTCCCTTCCTTTCTTCTTTTTGATTGCACGTACCATTGCATTAGAAATACGTTCACGTTTGTCAAATATTTAATCAATATATTTAAGCGCGATTAATTGGAACAGACAGAAAAACAAAATGGCGGTGACTGCACAAAATGTTTCAAATCTCTGCTGTGTTCCCTTTCTAAGAAAAATAACTGCACGAAAATAACTTCATTTTATGATGTTTTGTTTCAAATAACAATTTTGCACAAACAAACCATTTTTTTTTTAAATAATTCACGTTTATCATGTTATAATGTAAAATCAATAATAATGTTTATCAGTAAATCGTGGATTGCACAGTTTTCTATATATTTTTTCGTTCTGTAAACCCGTTTGTTTACAGTTTAGGCCTCTCATTATTAATCAGTGTATAGTATCTCATTCGTTTTGAAATGTTCTAAAGAGATCCGTTGTACCTACAATATATTCATGTTTATTTATAATTGGTTTCTTGGAAACGACTCTAACGATTTAAATGTTTTTATTTATTTAGATTTAAATTCCAAAAATTATATAAATTGTTGTTAATAATAATAAATAATGTATATATTTCTATAAAAAAAACTCTTTAATAATAATACTCAAAACTCTTTTTCCGATAATTAGTACTTACTAGACTACTTAAGGTAAATAAAAAACCCTTCTTTTTGCAAGTACGGGTGCTCTCTAATAAGTTTTTTTAGTACCATAAATACGATTATCATTTTTGGCTAAGGATTTACTAATTTATGAGTCAATTATTGTTGTCAATTGTTGTTGTTATTTTTTTTCTTTATTGTTTTTGTCTCCTTGGTATCGTTAAGAGAAGTTTGCAGCAGACGGACAGAAAGGCGGATGAATGAACGAAACAGCATTGCCACAACAAAACGGTTCAGTTTGATTATTTTGGGCGTAAACCCCAAACATTATCCAATAATTTTTCAATGCAGTGTACGTACAGAAAAATGTGTTTAAAATTATTAGTAAAAACATTGATTTATAGTTTAGGGTCATGTAACATTTTTCTGTCTACAAATTGGTATTGTTGACAATATTTTCATCTCGCCAGATTCATTATAATCATTACAATTTTTTTATTGATTTGCAGCCGCCTCACACAGTATTCGCCATATTGAAACTATGCACGATGACAAGCGAATCCTGCACGCTGATTGGTCTATTTGAACGTGGCATAATTAAGCACTTATTTGTTTGTGGGTGGCGTATAGTGTAAATTTTGTTTGTATAGAAGTGAACTGAAATTTCTGACCAATATGCTATTGACCACTGTTGACTTATTAAACCATTCATTTTGTGTGTTTTATTTTGGTTATTGGCTATTTTTGACATCCAAAAACTGGTTTCTAATTATGTATTTAATTATTTTTTAATTAGAGTAATAAAAAGCTGTCCAAATGACACAAAAATGCATAAATGTGTATTTTGACCAAAGTGGCGATTGACATGAATAAGCACTATTGAGACAAAATCCGATACATTAAATAATATAAAATAATAATTAAATAAAAATGTTAATTGTAAAATGTTAATGTTAATGTTATGTTAATGTTTGTTGATAATTGATCAAAATGTTTATCCGGCCAGGATTTGAACCTGGGTCTTTGAAACAGTATCTATGGCGGCCCATGCTATCTCCGAAGATCTATAGACAGACTTCAGTCTAATCCACTGAGCTATATGGCATCGTAGAGCAACACGCATCACAGATTGCTTCCCATGTTCGCCTACGCTCTGGAGACTTATTTATTGAAGACTGGCTTGGATTTATGGTGTAGGTAGCAGCTTGTCGCAATTAACTCGAGGCTGTTGTTTGGATTTGTTGAAACGTGAATTGATTTAGGATGAGATGAGTCAACCCGCATCGCTGGGCCAACTTTTTTTTTTATTACTTTGTATGCCGAGACGGGCAGGTCGCTCGCCTGATGGTAAACGTCACGCCTGTCCATAACAGTTACAGTGCCACCCAGAACTTAGGTTGCAAAGTCTTGCGCCTCACTGCACTGCGCTCGTCACCCTGAGACATTGGTTGTTGAGTCTCATTCCCCAGTAATTTCGCTGGAAACATTGCCCTTCAAACCGAAACACAGAAATGTTTACACACTACTGCTTGGCGGTTGAATATCTGACAAAGATGTGGTACTTCCCCAGGCGGACTCTTGCGTAAGAGGCCTACCACTACAGAATGGTGGATTCTTAAAGCCCCTCAATTTCTGAGTACTGTGTCGCTATACCCCAACAGTTAGAATCCTTACATCATCCAAAGTGACATTGGCTATTTTTATACGACTGTCCGAAAATGGAGTGTAATGTTTTTAGGATTCATGTATGTTCGTTTGTTTTTATGTATGTATGTGAGTTTATTTATTCCACCATAATTTTTAAATACCTGAACAGATTTAGACGTATTGCATATCATTAGAATCCTTACACCATCCCAAGTGACATTGGCTATTTATATACGACTGCGCAAAAAAAGGAATGTAATGTTGTTAGGATTCATGTATGTATGTATGTGAGTTTTTTTATTCGACCATAACTTTTAAATGAAAGAAGCGTATGTATTACTTGGGGGAATGTAAGGATTCTAAGGATACCCCACACGTCTATATGTTCAGGCATTTAAAAGTTATGGTGGATTAAAGAAACCCACAAACATACATAAATCCTAAAAATATTACACTCCTTTTTTTGGGCTTTCGTGTAATAAAGTCGTCTATTTGAGTGGACACGACTTTAAGTTTAATAACAGTTATTTAATAGTATTTCATCGGCGTTGTCATTTTATAGAAGTGTATTATCGGCATTCTAGTTATATAAATGATTAAGATGTATATTTTGATGAAGTAAAAGTTTATACAACTTCATTATTTGCCAATCTTATAGTGGTTTAAATTGCAACATGTACAAGACAAGTTCAGGCGACGTTTTACTCGTAATGGCGACCAATTGGTTATATAAACGATTATTATTTGATCAAATATTTATTATTTTCATTGAAAGTTATATAGTAGTGATGTATACCAAGTCTACACGACCAATTATCTGCAATGATCATAAAATGGTTTTAGGTTAAACTTCTATTTAATATGCTATATGACTTTTTATTCGAGTGAAACACTGAGTGACTAACAGTTTTTACGTCGACTATTGTAAAATCTTGTGTAAAACCTTTAAGACTTTTACGAGACTGCTAAACAACAATTGGTTGTATAAAAGACATTGACACTAATACCATACAACATATTTTTTTTAAGTTTTATTTGCAACTATTAAATAAGTACAAGCACTGAATTGCACTTTTATGTAACTTTCATATAATTTATGATTTCTTTGAGGTTATTATGAATACTTTCATAATAATATTTCCTAAAAATGGCGGAACATCATTGGTGACGGGTTGCTAAAATAAAGTTTAATCCTTCCGAGTCGGTGTTTAAGAGTTTCATTGTTAAGAACAATTAAATAACTCAATATCGCATAAGCACTGCGCTCGAGGGATATGACTTTCAGACATATTCATTTAGTATAAAGGTCACCGTCATTTCCTTAGGTCACGTATAAGTATTCAACTCAGAAATAAAATATTTCAAAATTTTATTATTTATTCATATCATTGAATTTGAAGGGCGCATTTAAATTATCATCGTATTTCTTAATATTTTGTTGAAAAACTGATATTTGCATATGAATTTTGTTAAAATAGACCCTCCAAAAAGATATAAAACTGAACGGGTAATATTAACTTGTTTTTTTTTTACATATCTATTAAGCTCACAACTTTACTACAGTAAACGTAGAAATGTTCTCGTTTAAAATTAAATAACTTTTAATACATGTGACAAGTATTCCATGATTTTACGATACTCTCGGTTAAATAATGATGCCAAGAACTTCACAAACAACTTCTATTACAATTTGTTACATGTACTCGACGACTACATGACATGTTCGTTGCCTAATGGTGTTTTAGAAACTATTATACTACATTTTAATGGTCTTAATCACAGTTATTCGACTTTAAAATAATGAACTTGGTACAGTAAATGACTGTTTTAAAATCAGTATCTGACTTTTAATTTGTATAAATTGGGCACTTTTCTTCGGAAATGTGACGTCTATAATTCTTTTCTTCAACTTTTTGATGTTGGCACCAAAACGTTGTATTGATCATTATACTAAGTTTTTTTGTTACTTGGGTGATGATGCTGATGATGATGATGATGATGATAGGTATATTATGTTAGCCGGTTTGAAGTTCTACCTTGGCATAGTTGCTGCACTCCGCGGAGGTTCCTCATTAGGGAACTTCTCAACGGTTAACAGAATATACACGAAATGTTGTAAACGCATTAAATTGTAATAGCCCGTTTTAAGTTTCATCATGACATGGCTATTGCATAAAAGCTTTTTTTAAATGTTTTTATATTAACTTATTTAAATTATAGAACCTTTGCAATTTGTCAAAAAAGTGCCTTTCCAATATCTTTAGTTTTTAAACTTTAAAAACCAATTGCAAATAATCGTGCCAGCTCAATTAAACAACTTTAAATTACCGCAACGACATTGGCACAAAAATCATCAAGATAAAAAAACCTCAATTACACTTAGTGATAATAAATGATATGAATTCAAAGGATGCATATCGACCTTCTTACTAAACAGACCGGAGCGAAGACTGACCAAGGCACGCGCGAATATAAAAACCAAACAAGTTAGAACTCTTTTGAAAGATAACACTCACTTTGTTACTTCAGAGAGGACAGGTCAATTTAACTGGTTAGGATGTTGCGTAAATTTTAAGTGAACGTGATATACAAATTGCCTCATGACATGACAAGCGGTAGAAGATCCCGTCTAATACCACATTTCGAAATTGAACTGTGTTTATGACAAATAGGTGCAATTAAATGTTTTGAAATGAAGAGCTGAAGTAGCTGCTGTCAAGTCCAAATTAAGTTTATTAAGTAATTATTGGTGTTGGGCAAAACTTCATTGTTTTTGAGTTAGTTTTTTCCTATTGATGGGTACTTATAACGAAAAGTCTGCACAAGGTAATTAAAAAATATGATCAATGTGACTTAAACTACTACCCCCTTACTTATAAAAAGTTATGCAATGATTAAGTAATGATTAGTAATTCTGCGCAGTACAATATTGTACTGCGCGGAATTCTTAAGTAAGGGGGCTAGTATGCTACTGAACAAGAATATATCATTTTTTTAAATGGTGTCTGTGTCTGATCGCGTATCTCGTCAAATTTACTGGACCAATTGAGATGCGGTTTCCACTGTTGGATAACTTAGGTTTTTAAACAAAAACTGTGGTACTTGATATCCTAATCCGATATAATTAGAAGCCAGCCAATTGAGCAATCAATAAATATCTGAAGGCTGAACGAAATTTAGTATTTTGTACTTTAATAGGTTGTTTGGGTCCTATTAAAGTACAATAGGAATAGGAATAGGAATATCACAAGATACTTTTGTCAGAAAAATGACCACACGTGCAAAGCCTCGGGCATAGTTAGTAGATAATAAAATGATAATAAAGAACAAGACGATGAAAGTGTCGATTTAGCTGCGATGTCTCTATTAATTTCAAAATGCCGTAATATTGCTTTGTTGTGTATTCAAAGTAATTAGAAATGCAGTCAATACTGAGACATCTTGAAAAGATAGTCTAGCATGAACAGGATGAATCTCTGACAAAAACACATCTGATTGAAACCTCCTAAAACCATAACTTGCGACCGTAAACCAAAACTTCATTACCCACAGCACTTTCCAAAAACGGCAAACTTGGGCCAATTCACGTCAAAGAATCTCATAACCTTTTTACATTTACGGCAATGACTGGCAATCTTTCAAAGGTTCGAGGAGGGGCGAGAAAAAAGGAAAAATGTTCGGGGAAAGGAGGTTTTCCTCTTGAGATATCAATTTAGGAGTATTACCAGAAATTACCGGTTAATCTGTCACATCTAGATACGCCTGAGGCCGGTAATCTTGTCTCCCCTATTTTTTGTGGGGAAAAAAGAATACGAGGGGACTGGTGACGTCGTCGATCTTGTTAATTTATCAAATTGTTTAAGTGGAAGTTAAGTAGGAGGAAAATGTTTGTGCCCTTTTTGGGTGTGTTTTTTACTGTTTGATTTGTATACATGAGTATGAGTGAGATATAGAGGGGAGCTTATGTATGTTTTTTTTGTTTGTTTGAATTGTTTTTTAATATTAATTAGGTACGAAGGAGGAAAATTAAATATAGTAAGAGGATGCCTTAATTATAAAGTTCATTTTAGGACTAAAGATAAATTTTAAGAAGTTAGTTTTAATTGAGTTAGTGTATTTAGTGACCACAATGACTTATGGTGTCGAAACATGGAAACTCACCAAGGAAACTGTGCATAAGATGCGAGTCGCACAACGGGCCCTGGAACGTTTCATGTTACGCATAAAGTTGAGCGACAGAGTTCAAAATACGGAGATCCGAAGAAGAACCAAGGTGGAAGACATTGGATTTCATATAAATAAACTCAAGTGGCGATGAGCAGGACACTTGGCAATTGGATTTAATCATCAAGCCAACTAGAATGGGTACTCCTATCCTAGCTTCATATGCATTCGTGGGTGCAACTTATTCAAACACTTTATTCTTCTATGTTACCCAAGCGCCGGATTGTCGCGTGTTAGTTCTCGTGGTAGATTTCTATGTTATTATGAATGCCGTAGTTCTACTACTTTTCAAATTAAGAATCGACAGTATTGGTACGAATAGAATGGCCGTAAAAATGTATAACAAACTACCCGATGTACAAAAAAAATAAGAAAAACGAATCTCTTTCCATATAAGTTATAAAGACATTTCTAATTGACAAGTGCTAGGATGAGTTCTTAAATGATAAAATTACTTAAGTACAACTAATTGACATAATGGATGGCTCGCTCTGCTTGCTACTTGTTGCTAACCTGTCAGAGTCACATGTTGACAATAATACCTAATGCCTGTGATTTTAATTATGTATATATGTTGGTAATGAATGAATTTAAATTTAAATTGCCTACGTATAGTAATTTGTACGATTTAACGAGCTGGGACTTTTCTCACAGTACGTCATCGCCAAAATCATGATCAGTTGAAAGAGGTCCACAGTTGCAGGCTGTTTCAAGTTACCATGTTATTTTAAGACCATTGACTTCTAATAGGTTTTCTTGCGACCTAAAAAATCTTTTAAAAGTATTTTTCCTAAATTTTAGGCTTAGTAGTTTCATAGATAGGCTGATCATACCTCGAATAATTTTCGTTTATTCTAACACGTTTTTGTTAAGCCACTTTCTTGTTTGTCGCTCCGAGTGGAACTCAAATTTCGAGCTTTTCCCGATTAGCTATCTGGCTGAAACTTTCAGGGTTGCTTTCAAAATGCAAAAAATAATATGTATTTATGATTAGTTTTAATCTACATTTGCTACTTGTTCTTTAATAACTTAAAAACTCAATATATTAAAAATATACAAAAATGAGATCCTCGCAATTTCATTTGATATGCCACATGGTACAGTTTGCAAAAATTTCGAATTCGAATTCGAATTTTTGAAGTGACCCCATATTCGAATATTCATAATATTTACGTTACCCGTCCGTGCCTGGGTCACAGAAAGGCGTATGTGTACCAAATTTCAATTTAATCTGTCTATTAAATTCGGAGCATTCAAAAATAAAAAAGATACATATCAAAATAATAAAAAAAAACAAATTGGCTGTGACAGAGGGATGGAGAGACATACGAGTAAGCCTTTAAGGGTTCAGTTTTATTTCATTCGGTCGTACGGAAAAGTAAGAAGAAAAACTTTTCCGCCGCAGTATATAAATGTTCACCATAACTTCCCATTACAACGTCTTACTACAAAGAGCGACCGTTTAAAAAGACAAAGTATCACACGAATAATCCGTACTCCCCTCGCGCTAAAATCTTTTATCACAACCCCCTGGGGACTGCGCTTTTTTATTACTTCTCCCCTTCTCCGCTATACCTCTTACCCGTGTTCTGGGGCAATTCCCGGCGCTGGCAACACTGGGACAGCTGACAGGGGTAATTGGTTCATTGTTTTATGGCAATAAGTGACGTTTGTTGGTCTTTTTGCTAGTTTATGTTTGTGATGGTTTGCTTTTGGCACTGGAGAGAACCAGAACAATCATAGCTTATCTTTAGCATTCTCGCTAAATCGCAACAAACATATTTTTTAGAAATTGGTAAGTATATATAATTTAAAATCATTTAAATGTAATAAAAAGCTTGAATGTTCTTTTGTTTTTTTTTTAACATACATTGTCATCAAGTTGTGAGCTACCCAGAAATTTTCAGCCAGATAGCTAATCGGGAAGTGCTCTAAATGTGAGTTGCAAGGTTCCAGGACAGGACAGAAATACAAAGATACATACATACATACATACATACATACAAGTGAAGTTAAATAAAAGCTTTTAATAAAATTATGTTGAATAATTTAAATACTGAAAGGACTGAATTTTTAATTATTTTTTTAATTAAAATGACCTAGTGTATCTACACAGAATTAGAACAACTTCGAATGGATGTTTTTCCACTGTTTCCACCGAGGGACAGGCGCAGCCGGCCAGAAAAATCACATAACTTGTTTTGTTTCATTACATTTCATACGCTTTCTTATAATTTCTGTTTCTTTCTGTCTGATTCTGAATTCTGATAAGGGTCTAACTGACCTAAAAAACAACTCATTTACCCTTACTGTGCCTCTTTTTCATTTCTACTGTGAGACACGACCAATACATACCATTTAATTCGTCCACTTCCGGCTGCTCGACTTAAAATAATATGAAAGAGTAAATTGCGCGAAGTAGGTACTGCTCAATAAATTTCAATAAATCGATTCATCTCGACTGACGATTGCTTTAATACCTTCTCCGCAAACATTAAAAAGCCTAATAAAATAATAAATGCCGGGACCGGTCTTTTAAGCTGCTTACGATGGCTTAAAATGTAAAGTTTGCGACGTTCAGTCGGCTACTTAAACATGGTTACGGTTTAGACCCTTGTCATACTAGCCTTAGTTGTCATCTTATATAAATCAATATGCAATGGGCACCAAAATTATTATGATAGGGTAAGAAAAAGTTTTGTGGGAACATTTTTATGTCAAGATGCAAAAATACGACGATGCTTTGTAGAATATCTTTGTCTTCAAAAATATTTTTTGTCATAGTAGAGAGTAAGTTTTCGTTGCACTGAGTAGGTGAAGAAAATTATAAAACATTACTTTGAGACAGTGCTAAAAGATCAAAGATCCGCCGTTTAAAGATCGTTCTAAATGAACATTTAGAATTTGTTAGATGGTTGATGATTTTAATCGAATTATTTGCGGTGCTATGATATTTTAAAGAGTAGGTAGTTGGTCTTGATATTTGCGGAGATTAAAGTTCATTTTAATGACCTAGAAAAAAGAAGACACGAACTTCATTAATTTATTAATCTATTTTCTGAACTGGCCATAGTATCAATTCAATACCTACACTTCATGCGTTGTTACCTACAGGTAAAGCTATTTTTTATTACACGACTGCCCAACAAAAGGAGTGTTTTTTTTAGGATTCAGGATTTAGATGTTTGTTTGTATATATGTGAGTTTATTTATTCCACCATAACTTTTAAATGTCTCGTCAGATTAATGTGTATGGGGTATCGTTAGAATCCTTACATGCCCCCGAGTAACAAAGGCTAGATTAAAAAAAACATTGGCATAAGTTATTTTTTGGCAGGGCAAGCGTGTTTTTTAGCTTTTAAGCTAGTTCTTGAATTCTCAGCATTTTTCATTGCTCATTGCAATGCAATTCCCATGTCATTACTATAATGACCTAGGACACAAATTTGTACAAGACCTATATAATATTGTTTTTTTTTGTTTTTTCTTATATGACATCAATAAATTTGTGAAAATATGTCAGAGGAGACAACCTCATTGTTGAATAGCACCTGGCATTGCTACATAAAACAACAGCAGAACAACCGATCAATAAAAAAACAATTTACCCTAAAACAATGCACAATTTGTACCACAACCCCTACCACCGGGCTGACAATGCATCTGCCACTCTCCCCTAATCCATCTGGTCATCCCTCGATGACAGCGGCGTGAGCATTCGGACAATACATCTATTGTCTTTGGTGCAACGCATGTTAACGTGTTCTATGGTGTTTGTAGGATTTAGCGGTAAATATATAACAGTACTAGCTGCACCCCGCGGTATTACCCGTGTGGACAAGTGATCTTGAAAATGGTGGAATAAAAACAATCTCTGAATTCGTAACCAGTTATACTTGAAACCCATGTGTATCGATTTTAATCCGATCGAAATATTCGAAACGATGTGATACTGACACTTTTCGTCAGTAGTGACACCTGTCATTTCTACAACTGTTACGTTGACATCTGTAACTTTGACATCAGTCACATTGACGCCTGCTTCCGACATTCATTATAGCTGCTTGTTATGTTATTCCAGGACCTAAGATAACAAAATTCAACAAAATCCGTTTAATCGTTTCAGCGTGAAGAAGTAACAAACATACTCACAAACTTTTGCATTTATAATAATAGCGTGAAGATAGTGTAATGTGATAGTCATCTAGTACAAGGATACTAAAACTGCACCCGCAGTTTCAACCGCTTGAATGATGATGCTGATGATGCTCAGCCTATGCCTCCGGTCTTTAAATTATACCGACCAACGACCGGTTGGTGTCGTGGCTAGTGAAAACGTAATCAAGGTACGTAATCAAACGGTCGCGGGTTCGAATCCTGCAAGGTGCAATCATTAGTGTGATGAGCAGAAATGTTTGTTTCCGATTCATGGATGTTATAATATTCGTATATATATGTTTATCCGTTATCTAGTACCGATAGTACAGGGTATGCTAGTTTGGGGCTAGGTAATTGGGGTGGAATTGTCCCGAATATATTTATTTATTTATTTTATTTTTATTTATACCTATGCAAAAATCACATCAATCCGTCTCTTAGTTGCTGCGTTGTTTGTGTATCGTATGAGGTACTGCTGGCCTCTGGTGTCAGAGTTTGTCAAGCCGCCCGAGGACCTCTGACATCTGGCAGGCATGACGCTCACCATTAGGCGTTCATCCAGGGACCTTATTCTCTATTGCCACTCGGCCACGTAACGCGCCGCGTTAAGATATCTGCGTGGAATTGTTTGTGCATGTTCGAGAATTGCCGTACTTTTCCGAACGATTCCACAGCAAGACGTGTTGCGCGTGTTCTGTTCATAGAGAATAATGGCTGAGCTCATTTCGTCACTTTATTGTATAAACAAGATATAACTAATAGTACTACGTACATAGGATCAAAAACACGCACAGAATAAATATCCGGACTACGGTCGGGTAAAAAATATCCCATTACACCCTTGCGATGAAGACAAAGCAATGGATGCCTCGTGTGTCAAAATCGGACCACGTTTTTAGTTTGTAGTTGTGTGTACTGTAGTTGTAACACGTTACCTTTCCTTTGCTACGCCTTAGTCGGATATATATATATATATTTCCTATGATAAATGAAGACGAATTGATTGATACCTCGCTTTTCAAAATTGGGCCAATGGGGGCGACGCTATGGTAAAACATCCACATACACACATACATGAGACTTGTAAACTCATTACCTTCCTTTGCTTCGCCGTAATCTGATAAAAAGAGGAAATTCTATTTTACACCATACTTGTTTATCTTCTCATAATTATTCAAAGCTTTAGGTTTTACAACAAGTACTTATCATGAGCACATGGCGTATTGCTGACCACCAAGCCAACGCCCTGCTCGCATTAGATACAAAACACACTTGTCTATTTACTAACGGTTAAGAGAAATTTGGGTAAAAAAATACCTGCCTAAAAGATAAGCCCATCAGAATAACTCCACATTTGTCTGCGGCACGCACAAACAAATTAGAGGAAATCCCTAAAGACGGGAAACGGGCTTTTTCACCTTTTTCCGCCGAAAATGTTCCGCACGTTCGTTGTTATATTGAATTTTCCTTGTGTTATAAATCTCGCTAATCTTAAATGTCAACGAAGAGCTTCCTAAATGGTTATGTCTTGGAGGTTCTTGCCTAAAAATGTTATAAACTTGGGTTGAAATTGTGTTTTATATTCACAGACTACCACATGGGTAATGTGTTCTTGCTCTACCGTAGTAGTCATTTAAACTCGTATTTCGTATGTCGCTTGTATGTCGATTGAACAAGTACCGAATTCTGGTTTGTCGGGGCCTGACAAACTGACCAGAACCAGAGCCTCTGCCTTGGGCCTCTCAAGTGGTCTAAAGTCTATTGCTAGCAACCGGGACCAACGGATTAACGGATCTGAAGCACGGAACGAAGGCAAATAAGCACATATCTTATTAAAAGTTATTGGTGACCGAGGATAGAACCCAGCATAGCTGGATTGCCAGCCGCATATAGGTTACTGTTCGGATACCATCACTCTTGATCGATTGCAAAAATATTGTTTATATGACAGTTTCTCTTAACGTCCAATATAAAGTACCATTCAAATCTCATCATCATTTCCTAACCTTTATCTCAATATAAAGTGGGACGGTACTCGGTACAACATGTACTTTTCAGGACTTTTCTTCCATTTTTCTCTATCAGCCCTCATCACCATCTTACGCATAGCATCTCTCACACATGTAACTTTCAGATCTGAACTCATATATATATATATATATATCTTTTTCTACGTTTATGTCATATTATGACTGATAGATGTCTATCTCATTCTGTAGACTCCCCAATGTGGTTACTAGAAAGCACAGACGGAAAATTCTGACTATCAAGAAATTCTCAACGAAACTGCCTACGAAGCGCCAACAAAACAACAAATAACCCGTTGTCGCTCGCTACGGTCCCGGCCTCCTGGCACGCCTGCGCCCGGGGTACGAACGTCCCTGTGATCTCTGACGCGTATGATCCGCAACACTAATATTATTCAGATCAGAGCGTTGCTCCTACGGGTACGATGTACAAATAGATCGAGCGGGTTTTGATTACGAGTCGGTGAGTCGTTTTTTAGCTTATTTTGTAGGTTTAGCCAACACAAGTCCATGTCTTCTGATAATAATTATTTTGTCTGTAACATTAGAACCGCTTTGTACATTTTTATCTTTTTATAATATGAACAGAATGGGGGTTTGCGATATTGATTTGTCTTAAATGCATTCGTATTTACGGCGGATGTCCGTCTGTTCTCCACAAGTCGTATTTCTTAACTGATTCTCGTGAAATTTTGTGAACAGGTTCGATATGTTCGATTATGTATTTTTGTCGAAACGGGTTTTCCTTTTTTGTTATATGTAGGTTGAAAACGTAAAAAAAAAATACTTCAGCCATTATGAAAAATGTTAAAAAATGACATAAAACTTTTTTGTACGCATAATCTTAAAGGGGTCGGTGGCGAGAAGTGGAAGAAAACAATGAAAAAAAAAAAGCAAACAGACTCGTGAGGTCTACAGATCACAGAGCCACACACACACACACACAACACACACACACACACACACAAATACACAGTTTATTCATTTATAATAAATAAAATGTGAAAAATCTATACACGGCGAGGTGCGAATTGGAGTGAAGCCATTATAATCACAAGCACAAACACTTCACTAGAACACATCTGACTCGTAACCAACCAAACCTCTAGCTCCGGCACTACACCGTAGCTTCCTGTGGGCACGACAGCTTTGACTTTTAATCAGTTGCCAAACATAACCAAAGCACTGCATATCGAGGAAGCTTGTGCAATTGCGTTAGAGGGTTAAGACACGCGTCACTGACTTCCGGATTGTCTACGGCTGAACGAACCGGTATGTCACTTATCGGATGCAAAATGAGATATTGTTTAGGGGAGCGAATTAAGCTTTTGGGTAATCAAAGCGGCTCGTTTAACTTTGATGACATTGTTTCATGATTAAATATTTGTACTTGGCTGCGAGGCAAGTGCCGCTTTGAGATAGCTTTGAAGCTATATTATCTGGCATAGGTTTTGTAGATAATAATATTGCAAACATTTGTCTAGACTTAATAGTTGATTGGCTGGAGTAGATCTACATGATAGAAAAAAAACGAACGGGATTTGATGCAAAGAAAGTTTGGCCCTATATTTGAATGTTTACTATTACTAACTTACATGATCAAAACCTTTATACAAAGACTTCAGATGGAATTATCAAAAAAAAACGGAGACATTTTTCATAAAATTATGTTAAATGGGGTAACTCCGGAGGTTCCCTTTCAAATAAGTATAATAGAATCACCAGAAAACTCGGAGAAATTGGAGGAAAAAATACGCCTAGTTACCAATAGATTTAGATATTTACCTCTATCTAGTACCTACCTACACCAAAAACATATATCTAGAAGCTAATTGAATATAGCTAAATATACGTATGAAAAATGTAAAATGTGCGGCCTTATCGATAAAAAGCGATCTCTTCCATGCAATGTTTTTATGATTGGACCTTTGTTTTTCGTTTAAAACTAATTTTACGTAAGCTCACGTTAGTGTGCGACTATCGTAATAGTAACTATGATTGCCACGGGCATTATAGGGCACGCAAAGCTTTCGGTCCCGGCTGTCATTGATTAATAGTAGCCGTTAAGCCATGTCAGACAAACTCTAATATCAGAGGCCAGCACAACCTCATATGACAAACAAACAAATGTAATGTAAAACACTTTGAATCTTACGTACTTTGTGTTACCAACCATCGTCTTCGTAAGCGCGATACGATTACTATTCGAAACTTCAAAATCTTCGTACTTGCCCTACTAAGGAACGGGATACGTACGAAATTTATTAAGACGATATTTCGAAGCTCTATTCCTCAAAGTCTATTCATCGAATGCTTACATCCTCGAAGGGTCGTTTCTGCGAATGGTCAAAATTGCGAAAAGTACGATTGCTCTAATGGTCAAATTGCGACGGGTCGTTTGCTGGAATCCATACCAATATATAAAACAAACAGAAACGTTGTCTGTTTGTTTGGGGAGCTTTCACGCGATAACGGCTGGACGGATTTTGATGAAATTTAGAATGGAGACAACTTATACCCTAGAATAAAACAAGATACTTTTTATCCCGGAAAATTGAATGTTTCCGCGGGAAAACTGGAAAAATGTTGATTACTCACTGTAAGGAACTGTTGCCATCACAGAATGGTTTGTGGTTGCCATGGAAACGAAATAACAAGTTTGTCAAAAAACGTCAAGAGCATTGGTGCTATACCTACTTTTGCATTGGTTTTTAATATCCTAGAAGAAAATAGGAAGGTTTTTTTTCGCGATAAACAGTTAGTCTTCGCGTACGAAGTCGCGGGCGGGAAAACTAGTATACTAATAAACGACAGATATTTTATTTCTGATTATAGTTTCAGCTATTGTTCTCTGTTAGATTGTAGATTATGCGTATCAGAATTTGTTCGAAGGGATCACGAATACATGTAAGTAGATGGTAAACATTCGTACATACGGCCACTCATTACGCACGGTATGCTGATTCCAATCCCGATGCACAAAGACAGTAGCGCACAGTCGCGGCTCAATTTGTGCACAGATTTGGTCACGTACGATGCGATGGCGATGGTACGTTTTGTCATTAGTGCGCGATTGCGTACGAAAGTGGCGTGTTTGCGCACGTCGCTGTTCCGATGATGTGAGGTTACCAAACTTCGAGCTAAAAAAATATTAGAGTTAAAGCAAAACATGTATCTATATAGTGAATTATTTTTACCCGCACGAACGAGTCGATATTATATCAGCCTGAAATAAAAAGTAATTATTAAAAAATAAACCGTCTTAAAAACGTATAAAACGTAAAAGAAAAATTAAATATTTTTATGTTCTGCTTTACGTAAATAGGCACACAAGATCAGACCTAAAAAAAACTGTCTGTTAAGGTTTACATGTTCTGCTGTAGTTTTTTTTTAAATTAGTATTTTGTTTCTTACTTTTTAGTTTCGTTAAAGTAGGCCTAAGTAAATGAAATACTTATTCCGCTCGCTAAGAAAAAAGTCATACTGGAAACAGTTAATAGTCCATATCTTTTACACTACAGAACCGATTTTAATTAAACTTGAACTATTTATTCCTTAAGTTAAAAGATACTAAAACTGTTACAAAAAGAATTATTGCAATTGTACTGAGTTTCCGAGAAATACGTGCACAAGCATACATACATACATGCGCTAAGTTTTGTATATTTGTTGAGATACTCACATAGAGTAACATAATATATGAATTAAGCATTTTTAACAATATTACATACATTAAAATATTTTGTACACTGTACTGTGTACTGTGACATACACTCATACAGACTAACATAAATGAATATTACGCATTTTCAACATTATTACAAACATACACATCAACTTGAGAACCTATATTTTTTTAAAGTCATTTAAGAAAGTTTTCTTGGCAACAGTTGTGGCCAGCTGCGCGATAGCTCTGGGAAATTACCAACTACTACAAATTACAACTACAGATCGACCAACTTATCTATGAACTGAAAGGTGGCGTTAGTGTTCCAGTCAATCGATAAGTAGACCAATCAAAAAACAGAAAAATACACAAAATGTGAACCTCATTCGTGGCGGCTGTAGTTCCATTTTTCGCCATTTCACAAATCAAACAAATTATTTATTTGCAAGAATACACCCTATTATAATACAGATCTTAATAAATTTAAATGTCATTGTATTCAACGTGCAAACAATCGTGCAAATATCAAAAATATATCGTTAAATTAACGACACAAAATATCATTCAAAAATTACAATTAAAAAAAAAAAAACCACCTAAAATCATACAAAGATGAGCAAAAAAATAAATAATTCAAATGTACCACAAAGAATAAAAAAATAGAAAACGTGTCAAAATATAGTCATTAATATAGAATAAAAGATTTAAAAAAAGTTAAACACTTATAATACATTGTACAGTTGTCATGATATCTAAAACTCTGACACTATATAAACAATTTTCTCCTAACCATTTCGTCAACTTAATTTAATTTTAAATATATTACAGAACTTTATATCCTCCGGTAGCACCGATATAACTAGCGGCACGTAAGTCTAGCGGTGAACGAAATGTGGCGGGGATCTTGGCATAGCTAGTGCCGTTAGCTATACTCGTAAGTTGGTTGATCTGTAACTACTACATTCGACAACCCTTATTCCATTACAGACTTATAAATAGGTGGCAAAAGTTTTATTCTTTACTACCGGTTTGCAGTGAATACGACATGAACCAGGTTCAAAAATACTCGATGAGAAGTTATTTTATTCCAAACTTGCTGTGCCCATGGCTTTGCTGTGGGTTAAAAGTAACCAATGTGTAATTACAGCACCACCACCAAACTTAGTTCGATACTCCCCAAGTTTAGTTTCCCAAGTAATCAATGCCAACTGTCCAAGCCGAGGTTCGTACCCCCTGGGTGTCCTTGAGCAAGTGGCCAAAAACTTAAGGCCAGGCTCCAAGGTTACATTTTCCCACTCCCCACTCCCCTGCCACCTACCCTACAATCTGCCACCCGCTACCCGCAATAAGCACTGAAGTGTCTGCATAACAAGCTTGAATATCGCGAGCGCTGTTTGAGCACACAATTTAGCTTGGAACTAAATGACGTATGTCTCAAAAGTTATTTATTTTATTGGCAGGTTAATAATTTAGTTAGGTAAATTTTGTCTTAGCCTTAGATGATAAACTATATTTTCTAACAGTGAGATTTATTTTAGAGATAATACTTAAGCCGTTGAGTAGAAAAATATAAATATTACTGAAAATAACGTAATTTTTGATAAGAAAATGTATTGAATGTAATTTTGTTAATCGTGTTTTGATAAAGATCTCAAAAACATATATGTTAAGTTTTACATTTATCAGGTTTGGGGTTGACCCAGCATATTTATGCAAAAAACCCTTAAAGAGCAGGGCCTGGTCTTAACTTTGGCGTGCGCCTTCTGCGTCACGCATTGCGGCGGAGCGCTTTTGCGCCCGCCCCACCGTCTGGTGACGCTGTAGAGGTCAGCTATAGACCAACAGCACATATCCTTTCTAAAAAAAAAAACAGCACCAAAAGTACCTATTGTTTTTTTCGATTGCTCGGCTCCTAATGTTCGGATTAAGATACCAAGTACTTCATGTAAGTTAAAACTTAAATTTTCCAACAGTGAAAACAGTATCACAAGCGGTCTAGTATATTTTACTTGAACCGCGAACAGACAGACAGACACCATATTTTAAAATGATAATTTTGTTCTTTATGTACCCTATTTTTTTTATTATCTTTGTACAGACTTTTTTTTATAAGTATATACGCCACTTGTGTTTTTTTTATTATATTTATTCTGTGCCACTATCTTCCTATCCTATCTTCACTATCTTAGATGCGGTTGTAAAATGCTTATAACTAGTCTTGGACGCAAGATCTCTCCGCCGTACTACACTGTGATACGAGTCGTGTAACTAATAAGTTGCTTGACTGACATGGTCATGGATTGGACTGACAGCACTTGAAAATAGACCTTTTTCTGATCTTCCTCATGTCCTGATTTTCCAAAACTTAACATGGTCACATGTCGTGTCGCCGTCGGTGACGGACGGTGCGTGGACGCAGCGACCGATGGCGACCCGACGTGCGGTACCCGCGCGATTGCCGCACGTACACGCTGTCATTACTTCGCGGACATCTCTTGTATTGGGTACAAGTCGGTGGAAAAGTGGCTGTTATATTGTTTCTTAATTCTAACTTATTTTAAATGATTTCATTAAGAGTCCTTTGACGTAATTTTCGCATAAAGGGTATTGATAAATTGTATTGCTACCTCAACTCCTCCCCCCGATCCCCAATACGAAGGAGAGTGAGTTTTAGTAGTATTTGATATAATTGGTATTTTAAGGGAAAGCACTTTTCATATCCTAAATTATGGTAAAATCTTATGTTATTATTGTCAATCGCTTCAATAGAATATAATCTACGCTTATAAGTTATTTTTTTTAAAGAAAACTTTTTGTGTTTGAAAAGGGGCTTCTTTTAATTTGACATAGTTTCAGCGCAAAAAAAATCGTCAGTTAAGATGCTTGACAAAACATATAAGTTATTGAAAAATTTTCAAAATTTTATTCGTATGAGCGTAGTTAAATAACGAAACAAAATGCATAAAAAATAAGTAGGATCATATTTAGACCCCTAAATATGATCCGATTTCACTTATTTTCTACTATTATTTCTCTCTATTTGTATGGACAAGGGCGCGGTATACTCTAGCGCGCGCATAAACTGGGTTTTGTACTGAGTTTTAGTTACCACAGGCACTGCGCGTATTGAGCCTTACTTTTCAATTAAAATTGCGAAATGCTTTCATTACGTTTTTTCAATTTTAATTGCTTGAAATATAGAGTAGGCACCAACAGAGCACAACTCCAATCTAAAGCATAACATGCTAGCCACATGTGTACCAGGGCTAATATGTTAGATAACCCAAGTATTTTTGTCCACTACCAAAAGGAACTGAAGACTTAGATGAGTTGAAGACCGAGCTCAGTGGCGTGCATTAGGAGACATAAAAAAAACTATTTATTATACTACCATTTTTTTTACGTTTTTTTGTCAATTCTATTTTACTTTTTACTTTTACCTACATCCAGCAGAGGACAAATATAGGCTGATGATGATGATGAGATAGAACTGTTGGCAGCGTACCCAACATGCTTGCGACATTGCAACGTTGAATTGCAAAGCTAATTCGATCAGATAAAATATATGTACCAGTATTTTGGGCACGCGTCTCATCAATAGCTCTGATAGTTTTTTGAATAAACGATAAGCTTCCAGTTCCTATAGCCCCGATGTTACAAAACTAAACGCGTTTTTTTATCCAGATAATATATTAAAGTGTCATGAAATTGATAACCATTAACATGTATCGTATGCCTAAAAACATCGCTGACCTCACCTGTACTCACGTTTTCCATTGACTATCGTGCAGTCTCCGTGTTTCGTACAATGTACTACAAGACAATGGCCACTGATTTTCAAGCGACCAATATTATTTTTTAAGCACGATTGTTTTATAATGGAGAATGGAGCACCTATAAAAACGAGACAAAAAGCAAATGAGTAGAAGTCGGGCTACTACTGCTAGCTTTTTTTTCATGAATAGGATGATTTCTAATAAAATACAAAACAGTTTATTTCGTTCAAATCTATATTTTCGAGTTATGCTGAGCGGCACTCGCACGACTTTTCATTTTCAAAGCTCTAACCCGCGGTCTATGACGTCATCGCGGGATTTGGAAGGGGAGTAAAATAAACATTTTTATGTATCCGTCAGATGAATCTTTACAACGATATAACTATCATTTTTGTAACTTTAGGAGAACGGAGATTTCAAAAGTACATGTTTTTCGTTACACATTTTTTTCAGAATGCCCGCCGATTTAAAAGTAAGACATAAGTAAGTTCACCGAATTCACGTCAAATAATTAAGTAAACTTAGAAATGAAAATTGGATCATTGAAGTCCAACGACCTTATAAGAAGACGTAAACTGTCCTAGCTCTGCAACATCACAATGGAATGAAGATCTGTTTAGTCTAACGGTAACTGTAACAAGCACAAATATAAATGTATATAGCCCCCGACCCCTCCCACCTCCCATTATAGCTAAGAAGCATCTCAATCACATCAGCTTTCAAACATAAAAAACCGCATCATAATCGGTCCATTCGTTTGGGAGATACGACTCTCACTACCCCCTATTATAGCTAAGACCATCTCGATCAAACCAGCTTTCGAACACCTCATCAAAATCAGTGCATTCGTTTGGAAGCTACGATGCCACAAACAGATACACGAATACACATCCTAAACTTATAACACCCTCTTCGAGTTCAGGGGTTAAAAAATGAGACAAAGTCGGCAGAACTTCAATAATGGAGAGGCATCTGATGAAGAATATTAAAAATGGTACACAGTAAGTACATATATTACTGTAATGGTATTGTGGTACTCCCTGAGAGGAGAGAGGAAAGAGTGTGTGTGATAGAGATAATGAGTGTGAGAATGAATCTGGACATATAATATGCTAGCCCAGTGCAAGTTGGTGTCACAAATCGTTTGTAGGCTCAATAATAATTATTTTTTCAAGTGTCTCTAATTATATCAAAAGTTCCATTTAGAAATGATTTGGAAGGAATATATAAATACATACTGAAACCAACATAAAAGTCAAAATATTTTATTGTAAATAGACAAAATAATAGCACTTTTACAAGACAAAATTATCATCTCATGAACATAAAATATTATAATTAGATCAAATCAATAAAATTTAGGTAAACTTAGTATGCTTTGAGTTAGAACAGGAAATTTCCCTTTTCTTTTTTTTTTTATTCATATAAAATCCACAGCCCTTAAAGCTAATATATGTAAAACTTATGACTAAACTTAAAGCCAATGAAGGATTTACCTTTTACGAATACAACTCTGTACAAAAGTTAAAATGAAACGGTACCTCAAAGAAATTAATTTAAAAATATATGTAATAATATGTATAAAATTTCAAGTGCCAACAGAGTTAAATCTCACACTGGTAAAGAAAATACCTTTCTGACTGTAGCGGTGCTTCGGAAATATGCCCGTTAGAGAAGAGATCACCAAGAAACTCTAAGAGGATGTCATTTATAAATATCTGCTATTTTTTTATATTTTTTTCCAATGTAAGAATTTCAATTAAACATATTTAAATTACAAATATAAAAATGACAATGAGATGTCCCAAAATCATCAAATAATACAACAATAAACACAATCATTAAACATAATATTACATTTCATTTCAAATCAAAAAGTTGGTATCATGCAAGAGCGGGGTGGTCCCCTATTTTCTTTACCATCAAGGTTCTATACCTAGATGCAGTGCTTCTAATAATACGCCAGTAATTCAGCAAATTAGATTTCCCATAACCAGCCAAAACAAAAGACACAACTTCGCATGATTACATATACGCAATCAGTCTAGGAATGCACCACAAAGAGTGCGCAAGCGCATCCCAAGGAATTTTCCACAATAACTGCAGAGGCAGTAAAATTGACACTTAGATACCTCACGACCCGGCGAAATTGACACTGGCAACCTATTTGATTCTAATTTTTACATTCTATCCCTTTTCTACACAAATATAGTGAGAGAGATAGAATTTCCGTTGAAAAGTCTTGTGGTAACAGGACAGACCCCAATTCAATTTCGAAATCATGATACAATCGGGTACTTACACGCTACCAATATGAGAGGCGAAAATTGGATGTCCATGATAGTATGATCGGAGCTATACTTACATTTGAGACACATAGTCAGTAAGAATGAATAACATTAGGCTCACTACGTTATCAAGTTTTTGTGCTAGTGTCGATGCGGGATGTACCAAACATACACAACGTCAAACAAACACGAACGTCACAAATTAGGTTACTGTCTCCCAGTTCCAAGCACAAGTATCTGTGATTTGCGATCTAATGATACCTGGATCGATCTTCGGCCCGCGCATATTTGCTGTCACGTGCTTCGGAATGTACATTGAGCCATCCGCGTCAGTCCTGGTTGCAACCGGTTTATAGGAGTCGTTAAGCCATGACAGATGCCCTTGGGCGGCATGACAAACTCAGGCACCAGAGGTTGGTACTACCTGATTCGACATACTTAGTTCCAAGCGTCAACAAACACAAATAAAATAAAGATATAATAACTGATTAGTTACGGTAGAAGGCGAATAACGCCGGCGTGGTTGGTGTCTTTGTCTAATTGTGTTGTTATCCCCTGATGGGTATGTCAGAGGAGTAGGATTGGTATTTTGGTTGTCGTTGCAGTGACCAACATACTCAACATCTCGTCGCAGTTTCAACAATATTTATTCTGTGAACAGAACATTGTGTCACAGAATAAATTTGAGTACAAACTGTGGACCTCCTTATCATGAGACCCTACACAGAGATCCTGTCGCTTACGGATATTGCTTGTATCGACAGATTATGAAGCTACGAGCAAATGCTTGCACATTACTGCTTAGCCAACAAAAGCTCAACAACCTTTCCTACGTATGTCCACCACTCCACACCTCAACTGGACTCGTGAGCGGCACAATATCAGCAGCACCCAGTTATTTGCTCTCGAATCGTGTGAGAAAAACATTACAAGCCCATCGAGGCGCGCCAAACCAGCAATTTGGTTAGGTATGTCAAATGTTGAGAAACGCACACCTACGTGTTTGGATGCGACGTGACTGTCGTTTGTTTGATTACTGAGTTAGTGCGGTGATTATAGGACTGTTGAGGTGAACTATGAAGGTAATTTGATCGAAATTCTACATGCTCTAACGACATGAAACTATTTGGAAATGAGACTATGGTGATGACAAATTTCACAAACGTCCTACAAAAAACTGGCAATCATTTGATTCATTTCGTTTTTGCAGAGAACAAATAGATTTATCACACTAATATTATAAAGGCAAAAGTTTTTATGTTTGGGTGTGTGTTGTCGTGTGCGTGTGTTTGGGTGTGTGTGGTGTGTGTGTATGTTTGTTACACCTTCACGTTCAAACCGCTGAACGGATTTTCATGAAATTTGGAATGGAGATAGCTTATACCCTGGAATAACACATAGGATACTTTTCATCATTATCATCATCCTTCACGCTCAATCACTGAAAGGATTTTAATGGAATTTCTAATGGAGATAACTTAAGCCCTGGAATGATGAAAAATATCCAATGTGTTACATTCGATACTTTCATCATAAACATCATCATCACTAACGTGGGTGAAATCACGAGGCGCAGCTAGTTAGGTATATGAATGTCATACATAGTTTGAAATCATTACAAACCCATCGACACGTGCGAAACTATTTTGGCGATGTCAAACATGTTAGGAAACAAATACCTAATGTCTGACTTGGACGTGATGTCGTTTGCTTGACTGTTAGTGTGGTGATTATAGGGTAAAAAATATATATATAATGATACAATACACTAGAGGTGACTGAAGAAGGTTAAAATGATTGAAGAATGATTTATTGAATGTACGGTTGAAGGTGATTTGAAGAAGGTCGGTAATTTGATGGGAATTCAACAGTAAAGAAATGTCATAAAAGTATTTGAAAAGTTATACTAGTGATGGATAAAATTTTGTTTTGAAGTTCGCAAGACATGACTTGTCACACCTTTGAATAATTCCTATGAAATAGTTTTTTTTTTTGTGGAATATTGTTATTGTTACTTCCAAAAACAATTATTTAAACTATTTTTCGTTATAGATTTAGATTGTATTAAAAACTTTTGACGTAATTGAAACCAAACTCTTATTTTAAGGGCCGTCTGGCCCTTAAAATAACTCTTTTAAAATAATTCTTAAGAGGAAGACGAGACCGTCTTCCTCTTTCTTAACTAATTTAATACGACGTCTCCGTTCACCGTATGAACTACGAGAGACTTTGTATGAACTTGCCTCCCAAACTCTACAGTACCGGCATTATCTTGTCACTTACTAACTAAACACACTCGCTAACAAGAAGTCATCACACTTGACCGCCTTGAAGCATTTGACGGCCGTCATTTTGACGGCACCTTTTAGACCACCTTCCGCTTAGGGGTTAACTTTTTCCTGTTACGTGAAAACGTACCTTATTTCAAAGGAGTAGAGTTCTAGAAAGTGAGCATGTAAGTTGGTCGAACTGTGTAGCTTTTTACAATAGCCGTGACGGAAAGTCACTTGACGGATTCTTTTGATATTATATCTCGAACTTTAAATTCGATACTGTATGTTTTATTTTGATATATATATACGTGAGATATTTGTTTGCTTATGAAAATGTGACTTAAGCTTTTTTTAACATTGATGAAGAGATCATGAAGATGTCAGACGATGTATCGAATGACACACCGTTGGAAATTTGAATATACTCGTATCGTGCTGAGAAGAAATTTCACTATGTTTGACAGGTTTGACGGGAAGCACGTAGGTCTCTGGCTAACGTCACAAGCGACAGACAGACAGACAATGACACGGTTTTTGTTAGTATAACACTTGAATACGCTTTTCGGTTTGGTGCATGTGGCGTGATGGATGTATTTTCCCACTTGTGGTTAGTTTAAAAGTTTTGGATTATCTTGATGCTGTCAGTTCCGTGTCACATCGAGTAGACGCAAATTTATGAAAACATAATGATCTGAAAGTTAAAAATAAAAAAAACACGTCCAAAGTACGAGTACATAGAACCAGTCAACAAGTCACCTAGTCCCTGCTATAATGTGTTATTCATCAGACGATAATACAATTATCTGTTTATATAATCTGAGGGTGGAACCTATTATCAAACCATACGGCATAAATTTCTTTGACATATTTTTTTTACTTTTATTGGAGCTGTGGTTGTCAATAGTACTTAGAAACCAACTATCTAAGTTATGTGCGATTTGCTCCATGCTTCGGAGGGCACGTTAAATTGTTGATCCTGACTGTTATTGATTGATAACAGTCGTGAAGCCATGTCAGAAGCTCTCGGGCGTCCTGACAAACTCTGACACCAGAGGCCAGCACTACCTCATACGATAAACAAACAAAACTTTTATTAATTTCCTATCGCTGTGTTTTAGCAACATACTTACCTATATTGACTATGAAACTAGTTTCAAACATATTGGAATCATGCTACCATGTCCTTCTTCTTTCTATTTTTGAGCATGACACCTTATTTAACCGCTGTTTCGATGGTATCCTCTAATTTTAATCCATACCAATATATAAAAGTGAAATGTTGTCCGTTTGTTTGTATGTATGTTTGTTTCTTTGTCTGGGAAACCTTCACGCGATAACGGCTGGACGGATTTTAATAAAATTAAATTGGAATGGAAATAGCTTATACCCTGGAATAAAACATTGGATACTTTTTATTCCGAAAAATTGAAAGTTTCCACGGGTAAACTGGGAAATGTTGATAACTGGCTGTAAGGAACGGTTTCCATGGAAACGAAATAACAAGTCTGTCAATAAACATCACGAGCATTGGTGCTATACCTACTTTTGCATTGGATTTTAATATCCTAGAAGAACATAGGATGCTTTTTTCCGCGATAAACATTAGTGCGTGCGTACGAAGTCGCGAGCGGGAAATCTAGTGTTCTATAAATTAAAACTATAGCATGGTCATAAGAACTAGTACTAGAAACATTCCGTCCAGTTCCATATCTTATTATTGTTCTACTTCTAGTTATCAAAACTATATCAAATAACTTATATGTTAAATATAAATAAAACGGCTAAAAACTCACGAAAAAGATATTTCCGATCTTCTTTTTCGTGAGTTTTTAGCCGTTTTATTTATATTTAATATGAATATCACTCGCGTTAGTTTTCAAAATCAAACTTATATGTTGATTAAAAATCCATTCTAGCAGAATCAACATCTCCAACTTATACGTGACTGGCTTACCCCGTCCGTAGGATCATTAGAATCAACCTGACTCCAATCAGCTTTGTCCAATGTCCATAATGACCAGTTTGAACAAGAAGATTGCTCGTGAAATCGACATGTCCGAGGCAACCCGCGATTTGTCGCTAGTAAATAGACATAAACTGTAACTTGTATATCTTTTGGGTACGTGACGTGATTTGTGGAGTTCTGTTGATAGTTTTTTTGTGTTTGATATGTCATTGATTTATGTGACAACAATATGATTTATTCTACGACTGTCCAAAAAATGAGTGTAATGTTTTCGGAGTTGATGTATGTTTGTATGTATGTAAGTATGTATGTTTGTTAGTTTCTTTATTCCACCATAACTTTCGAATGCCTGAACAGATTTAGATGTTTGGGGTATGTTAGAACCCTTACAACATCCCGAGTAACATAGACCACATAGTTTATTGAAAAAAAAAACCGTTTCGACTCTATATGGCTCCATTTACAAATGTGAAAAAATATATTTGAATTTTACATTATGGGTATCAAATTGAAGGCCTTGATGAGTACTTTCCAACAATAGGTACACAATTTATTAGCATAAAAACTTTTTAGTTAGTCTTTTGGCAGGGCATTCGTACTTTTTATCTTAGGTGATGTACTTGTTTAATAATAATAGCGCGTCACAACCACATAAAATCCTGACTCCTAATTCGAGTAACGACAGAATAACGACAGCAATCGAATACACAACCTAACGTTTCGCAGTTGGCACCAATTAAGTCATGAAGGCTATCATTGTAAGCGTTGTTCTAAAAGCAATACACCACATTCAGCAATAACTTAAACAAGTGAATAAAAGTATTTAAGAAAAGCTTTTTTTATTAAATTCTTTTATTTGTTTTTTTTATAACTCACGGTTAACAGCACAGGCTGTTAACCGTGAGTTCCCTTAGTCAGGTCCCAAACCTGAGTGCAGCAACCATGTCATGGTAAAACTTAAAACCAGCAATCATAATGAAATACGTAACAAAATTTCGTATCTGTGCTGAGCCAATGACGAGTTCCTTTAACTGAAGCTATGCATGGATGTCGATTCAGGTCATACTTGCCATAAAATGCATTGTCCCCGGAACTGAACCAACGTGTCAAAATTCAACTCCGTAGGAAAAGAGGAAGTGGTTCTAATTCAGCTTGTAAGATTTGACCCAAACAACATTCAAAGCAAACTAAATAAAAGCTTATAAATGTAATTGAACTTTCATCCTATTCTACTAATAACACAGAATAAGTTTTTTTCGTACTTCTCAGCACTGAAGCATTTGGATTAAATTTGGTTTATACATATTTTAGGTCCTGGAAAATCACTTTTCATCACCTTCATTGTCCACGGTACACAGCTATTTTATTATATTACTAGCTGTACCCGCGGCTTTGCCCGTGTTGTTATTTCATTTAAAAGTAGCTCATACGTGTTATTCCAGGACCAAAAGTAGCTATAAAGTACAGTATTATTTCTTCAAAATTCGTTCAGCCGTCAAATAGTTTTTTATCGATTGCTCGGCATCTAATCATCAGATTAAGATACCAAGTATTCCAGTTTTTAAGTTAAACCCTAAGCTATCCAACAGTGAAACCGCATCGCAATCAGTCCAGTAGTTTTCACGTGATGCGCGAACAAACAAACAGACAAACAGACAACCAGACAACCAAACAGCCAGACACGATTTTTAAAAATGACATATTCTTGTTCAAAAGCTTATTTTAAGTTTAACCTAAACCATTGTTTTTTAAATATCTTCTTAAACAATGGTTTAGGTTAAACTTAAAATAAGCTTTTGAACAAGAATATGTCATTTTTAAAAATCGTGTCTGGCTGTTTGGTTGTCTGGTTGTCTGTTTGTCTGTTTGTTTGTTCGCGCATCACGAACAAACAAACAGACAAAAAAAAAAAACTTCTTTTAAAAAAATATCTTTTTTTAAATATCTTCTTTTTAAAGACTTTCTCGTTCTTATTGCTTTACTAGCTGTACCTGCGGCTTCACACGCGTGGTAATTTCTCTATGTTAAAACTACTCTATGTAATATTCCAAGACCTAAATTACCATTATACCAACATTTGATCAAAATTCCTTCAGCCGTCAAAAAGTTTTTATCGATTGCTCGACTTCTACTCTTTTTTTTTAAATAATATTCTTTATACAGACTTTTTCGTTGGTATTGCTATATTATAAGTATAGATTATGCATATTATTATATGTAACTATGACGAAGGTCCGTATCTACTATATTCAAATTTTATTTGCCCCAAGTGAACTCTATTGCAATTTTTTTTATCTATATTAATAGCTTTATTTTTTTTTAAATGGCTGCGGTAAAAAAGTTGCCAATCTCAACATACAGGTATACACATTAAACAAATTGCCAGCAATAACAGGAAAATTCTCCAACATTAATTATAAAACCGCCAATTAGTTTTGAACATCACTATTTGCAACAAATCCACCTGCAACGCCTCTCACCTCCAGGACCTGTTCTGATGATGGACGGCGTCCGCCTAATTAGCTGAACGATAGCGCGCCGTGACATCAATTTTAACGCCGCGCTGCGCCAGCGCACGGACAGTCGTGTAGTTAACGTTTATTATTTTAATTTACTGAGTTTTATAAATCACGATTTAAATTAATTTACTCGCATTCTTTTATAATAATATCAATAAAAATGTGGACCGAAAAATTATGCTTGGATCCGTATGTCAATGAGAAAGATTTGCTGGAAGTTAAATGTCAGCTCTCTTCACCATCTGCAGAAAAAGACATCGTTTTTACCCGACTGCGGCGGGTTATGTTTTTGGGTTGTACGTATGTATGTTTGTATATGTCCCTTTGGCACGTCCTACAGCCCAAACTGCTTTAACGATTTTGATAAAACGAGGTAATATAATGAAGAAGAATGTCTTTAAAAGATCATTCCAAAAATACATAATTCTTTTACCGAAACAGTAAACTGTAAAGTTTAAAATAATATAAATTATTATTTTAAAAAAAAACTTTTTTTTGTTGCTCCTATTTTATTTCTATTTATTGGCATGATTATTGCATTAAATTTATTTTTATTTAATGGCATAATTATTACATTAAAAAATAAGGAACGATTGGACGATCTATCATAGCAACTTATAATAAACATGTATGTAACAAAAAGTCTGCACGATGATAATTAAATGATCTAGGAATCTAGGGTCTTCAAATAAAATAATGAACATTAATTTTAAAAAAGTCTGTCTGTATGTTCCCGCATCACGTAAAAAGTACCGGAAAGTAAAAAGTACTATTAAAATGTGGTTTCACTGTTGGATAATTCATGAATTGATTTAAAGTCGCATGCACTTTGCATATCAATGAAACGAGAATAAACCGAGCAATTGATAAAAATCTATTTGACAGCTGAACGTATTTTTGTGAATTTTAAGGGTAGGTACTTTATGTCTTGATCATAAAATACATACTTTAATCCCAGAAAGTTGATTTGCAAATGTGGCACGTAAGGGACCTTCAAGGAAGAAACAATAACAAATATTTTAAATAATATTATTAAAACTTGTCAGCCTGTCTGTACTTAAAGTATTTAGAGAGCGTTGGATTTGTCATTTTAATTTATCGATTTATATTTTTACAGCCCGTCACAGTTTACTACTGCATTTATGTTTTTTTCCTATTTATATAATTTATAACCGCTTACCGACTTTAACCGACAGACATTCGCTCTATAAGGCTATCATTAGGTTAATGGTGCCATCTATCAAATATTACTTTTATTAAAGAAAGTTATATTATTTTGCAAACACCTCTTTTTGGTCCTTTTTAATCACGATTTTGTACTTGATGGTACCTTGACACTGACCGATTACCAGTTTTTTTGTAGTCGGGTTTTATTGAAATAAGCATAATTTAACAAATAAAATAAAAAAAAGCTTTTACGGCATATTTTTTTTTCCTTCTTTTAATTGTTTTTTTTTTCTCTTATTAATTTTTCATGTTATCTTTTTGGCTTTTCACTTGTAACAATTTTAAGTAATTTTTTCTTTTTTTCTTATTTTTATTGCATTTTCATCGGTTTGTGAGCTATCCTGAAAGTTTCAGCCATATTGCTAATCGGGAAGTGCTCGACATTTGAACTGCAAGATTCCAGGACAGACAAAATACATAGATACATAGATAGATACAAATGAAGTTAAATAAAAGCTTTTAAAAAAAGAAGTCGTTTTACATTCATGAGATATTTTTATTATTTTAGCGCTAATGCTAGGTAGGTAAGTCGCATTGTCTATTTACATTCAATAAAATGGTTAACAATTTTATTCTCACCCATTCATTGGGCTTTGGTTTATTACCCGTAAAAATATAAATACCTACAAACGTCTAAATGCCTACACTATTTTAGTCCCTCTCTATTCAATTTTTCGCATGTTAATTATCTTGTCAATTCTCGTTGGAAGTAAAAGTAACCGGTACTATTTATTTTACTGAGTCATTTATTACTAAACTTTTCAATAACAATATTCATTAGCCGTCAGTTATAAGTCTAGAATGACTAAAAGGTAACAGGCGTTAAATTAAGCTGTGAATGAAAAATGGATGTACGTAATAGTTTTAATTCATACTAGCTGTACCCGCGGCTTCGCACGCGTGGTCTTTTCTATAGGTTCAAATTAGGTACCATAATGTGCTATCCCAGGACCAATATACCAACATTTGAACAAAATTTCTTCAGCCGTCAAAAGTACTTTATCAATTGCTCGGCTTCTAACTCACCGGATTGAGATACCAATTACACCAGATTTTTTAATAAAACCCTAAGCAATCTAACAATGAAAACCGTATAGCAATCGGTTCAGTAGTTTTTACGTGATGCGTGAACAAACAAACATATAGACAAACAGAAAGAAAGAAAAGATTAACAAAAAAAATGTTCTACAACCTTCTAAGCACCCAAGAGCATTTGTTTCATTTGAATTCATTTAGTAGTTTGGGTATGATGCGCGGTCAAGATACGGATAAACATTACGGATAACACAGACAAAATTAAAAAGTTAAACAGTTTGGCTTCAGTATCGAATATAGAGAACCATCCAAAAAAATATTTTTATTACTCAATTATTAACTTAATTTTGGGCCCATATCCCACAGAAACCCTTTACTTTTTCGGGATAAAACGTATCCTCAATTTTAACCCATCATATAACTTATGACAGTGCCAAGTTGCATGAAAACCCGTCCATTACTTTCAGCGTGGTACGTGTTCTTTTAAATAAGTTTCAACCCCTAAATAATAACCCATAAATTTTTCGATATGTAAAGTATCCTATGTCCTACCTCGTAGTACAAACTCAAATCATACCAAGTTTCTTTTGAATACATCCAGTAGTTCCAGCGGCGTGATGCGCGGCTAAGATACAAACTGACAGACATAAAGACAAAAATGAAAAAACATACGGTTTAGGCTTCATAATCGAATATAGAGTAATTTCCAAAAAAAAAACTATAGCTTTAATATGAACAAAATAAAAATATGTAGCTTACTTCCGCCAAAACTGTAAGTCAGACAAATGATAAATGGTAAAATTAACACAAGTAAAACACCACGCTAAACAAAACCCTACCCCAGATTGAACTAATGAAAAATATAAATGAAAGAAAAGCTAAGGCCTGGAGGCCAGAAAAAACACTTATATACAAATAATATATATAAATATTTATACACAATAAAAAACCCCCAAGCTAAACAAACCCTACAATGAATATACAAGTATCGAAACACTTATATATTCATATACATATAATATAAAAAACACAATAAAAAACATATACCTAAACATATACCATATATCAATTATATATCTTTAATATACAGAATTTGGACCCACAGGAACCCACAGGAATCCCACAGGAACCCTTTATTTTTTCGGGACAAAATGAATCCATAATTTTCACAAATCTTATAAACTATGCCTTTTTTTTTTCATGGGGAAATGCATTTACGCATACCACTGAGCCCGGGGAAGGCCCAGCGGCTATGTGGGACTCACCGGGCGACTGCCCGTCCTACCCACTAAAACCCCATGGTGAGCAGTCCTCCACCGAGGTGGGGCAAGATGGGGTCGCGGTTGCATTCTACCATCTTGCCCCAGTGGCAGACCCAATCGGGCCTCTCCGCCTGTGCAGGGGCAACCTTGCTCACCAAAGTCACCCCTCACCACGACCGGTGGGGCGTGCAAGCCGATGGAGAGCCCCCCGACTCTCCACCAGTGACCCCACAAATACGAAGGAGGAGTCGCCTCGTCCTCCCACCTCCTCGAGCCGGCGCCGAGCGCCCGGGCCCCACCTCCACGTCACACTCCCAGCACCGAATCCATCATTCCGAAGTATGGTAGGTCTGAGAGCGGACCGCCTCCTCGAGCCGGTGCCAAGCACCCGGGCCCCACCTCCTCGAGCCGGCACCAAGCGCACAAGGCCCCACCTCCACGTCACACTCCCAGCACCGAATCCATCATTCCGAAGTATGGTAGGTCTGGGAGCGGACCGCCTCCTCGAGCCGGTGCCAAACACCCGGGCCCCACCTCCTCGAGCCGGCGCCAAGCGCACAAGGCCCCACCTCCTCGAGCCTGCGCCGAGCGCCCGGGCCCCCCCTCCACGTCACTAGGACGCCCATCCCACAGGAAGAGAACCTCCACAAAGATAAAAGCTCTTTGTAGCGATTCCCCTCCTGCCGTCCAGGTAGTAAAACTACCCAGACCCACCTTGCCAGATATCGGCTACGGCCAATAATCCCCCGAGGAGAATTATTGACCGATCCCCGGGTGCACCGTCCCAACGGCTGCTCTTCCCCCCAGATGAAACGCATCGGAGGGGACCAGCAACAGTCGGGCACTCTTGGAGGTTATCCGGCCTGCAACCCTTATAAACTATGCCTGTGCCAAGTTGAATCAACCTCCGTCCAATAGTTTCAGCGTGCTAAGTGTTCTTTTAAATAATTTTCCACCCCTATCCTGCAGGAACACTTATTTTTTTTCGGGATGAAAAGTATCCAATGTCCTACCTCGAAGTGTGAACTCAAATCATACCAAATTTCATTTGAATTCATTAAGTATTTTCGGCATGGTGCGCTGCCAAGGTACAGACAAATAGACAGACAGACGGATAGACAGACAGAGAGACAAAAATTAAAAAAAATACAGTGTTAGCTTTAGTATTGAATATAGAACGGCCTCCAAAAAGATTTACATAATATCTTAAATATACAGAATTTTGGACATTATCCCGAAGGAATACTTTATTTTTCGATATAAAAAGTATCCCCAATTTTTACCCATAATATAAACTATGACTGAGCCAAGTTTTAACAAAATCGGTCAAGTAGTTTCAGCGTGATACCTGTTCCTTTAAATAACTTTCAACGCCTATCCTGCATGAACCCTTTAATTTTTCGGGATGGTAAGTATCCTATGTCCTACCTCAAAGTATGAACTCAAATCATACCAAATTTCATTTGAATTCATTGAGTATTTACGGCGTGATGCACGTCCAAAGTACAGACAGACAGACGGACAGACAGACAGAGGAACAAAAATAAAAAATATACAGTTTTGGCTTTAGTATTGAATATAGAACGGCCCCCAAAAAAAAAAACGAAATATCTTTAATTTACAGAATTTGGGACATTATCCCGCAGGAACTCTTTGTTTTTTCGGGATAAAAATATCCTCAATTTTAACCCATCATATAAACTATGACTGTGCCAAGTTGCATCAAAATCCGTCCAGTAGTTTCAGAGTGGTAAGTGTTTTTTGAAATAACTTTAAACCCCAATCCTGCGGGAACCCTTTCATTTTTCGGAATGAAAAGTCACCTATGTCCTACCTCGTAGTATGAGCTCAAATCATACCAAACTTCATTTAAATTCATTCAGTAGTTTCGGCGTGATGCCTAGCCAAGATACAGACAGACAGACAAAAATGAAAAAAAATACAGTTTTGTCTTCAGTAATCTAGAGTAAATTCCAAAAAAAATATTCAAAATATCTTCAATGTACAGAATTGGCCCCGTTACAGTTTTATTATAAGTATAGATTATTAGAGCGTCTAATAGAATTTGCTGCTTTTACATTTTTATCGTTTTAAATTATCACAGAACCTACGAGAATAACGAAAACCGTCCATAAAAAAAACGAGCGAGCCTTAAAGTAGTCGCATATGATGTGTAACATCTGTTAACACTGTTACACTTTTCACGTAATCACTCACACCCATAGATTGCAGGAAAGCGAGCGGAAAGATATTACGCTTCAAAAAACATCACCAGCTGGAAAACGTCAAATTCTACCGTCCTCCGCGTCTACATAGAACACTACTACAGGCTCGCTGATTGTCATTCTTAAAGGAGGTTTTACTATAACGGGTGATGCTGTATAGGAAGGGGTGGTATATGCCTTGCACCACACGGCAAGCAATAGTCTAACGTTTTCATTCAACTATACGGACGCATAAAAGTATTTCCTATCAAAACAGTCGGTATATGCTTGACTTGATTAGGCACTATCGGAGATTGTAATAACGTTTCTTTCTTGAGAAGTTTGCGGATATTTCAGCAAACTTGGCATCCTATCTTGACCTCCCATCTGCTGTTCGTGCCGTTTCGCTCTAATTGCTAAATACGGAATGAGTACCTTCATACAGGAGTACCTTGTAGCTGCGCCCTTCAGGATTAAACGCGTGCAAATTTTGCTCAAAAAAATCTTCCTTGGGATACTCAAGAAATATTTTGCCTAAATTTCGAATCCCTAGGTCCACTGCTTTAGGCTGTGCGTTTTTTATCAGTTAATAGGTATATCACGGTACTGTTTTATACTTTAAAAGGTACAGATAAATTATTAGGTACATAGGTATTCCTTATCTCAAGCAGGATGTCGCCAAGTCACTTTTGGGTTCAGTGCCCGTATTACCTAACTTTTAACCTGAAACTTCAATCAAAATTAATGAGTTTATTGGGATTGCTTTTATTTGTATTGGGATAACGCAGCTTGTCTTTACCCACTTTCATGCCTTTTTACACGACTGCCCAAAAAAGGAGTGTTATGTTTTAGCATTCATGTATGTTTGTATGTGAGTTTCTTTATTCCACCATTATTTTTAAATGCCTGAACAGATTTAGATGTATGGGGTATCGTTAGAATCCTTACATCTCCCCGAGTAACATAAGCTATATATTTTTTCTTCGAAATTTACAATATGGGTATCAAATTAAAGGTCTTGATAAGCCCATTCCAACTTTTTTTTTGGCAAATCCTCTTTTTTTGACAGGGCAGGCGTGTTTTTTTTTTATCTTTTAAGCTAGTTATTAATAGAGAGTTAACAATTTAAAGTTGTCACTTACCGATTAAGAAAATTGTTTTATGAAAATCTCATTGCAACCGATAGCATCAGGACATAGGTGGTCTGACCTTGGGTCTACGCATGTTACACGTGTTACGATATTCGTCATATAAGTCATATTACGTAGGTGCCTACGCCTAATATATAGTTAAATACCTAATTTAATCAATAATTACCTAATACATAATGCCACTCCTCAGCCTAAATGACAAAAAAATATATAAATTACATAAACAACTTCTTATAAGATATAATCACATTGTTTTCAATAGAAAGTGAATTTGAAAACGGACTCCACACATGGCTGATTACGTCTACCAGCTATGGAAATCAGTATCTTGACCTCCCATCCATCATTGGAGCCGAGCGGATGGTAGGTAGGTACCACAGAATAACTCATAGTGGTATTACCTAACGGTGTTTCTAGTAATGCCTTGTTAGACGTCGCAATTTAATAGTCGTAGGCATATAATTAATCAGTAAAAATATGATTTATTGGACTTTTAAGGGCAATGATAGGTAGTTTTCTTGACAGGACACGGTGAACATATGTTTTGCATATCTTAAAGTTTTTTTAATCTAGGTAATTATTTATAAGTACCTCTGTATTATGTGTTCTGGATCTATGAATATGACAAAATAATAGTGAACTCTATGGTAATAATTATAGACGTTTGTGGAATTATGATTTCTATATTGTTATGAGTAATCGATAGTCAAAGTATTTATTGAAATATACTCGTATAGGCAATTTCAGATCTTTTGCAAGTCAACAAGTTCTGTACAAAATTCCATGGTATAAAAATCGATTCCAATGGATTAACTAATAACAACAAAAATACTACTGAACCAATTTTGATAGGTACAATTTATAGGGGACCTGGAGAGCAAAAAAATTTATTAAAATCGGTCCGCAATTGACGGAGAAATCGGTGTACGTGCACACATTGAAAAAAAACTACTTTTATGAAGTCGATTAAAAACTATGTCTCATGAGTAACGAGTTTGTTTTTTAATGATAAATACATAGTTTAAAAAAAACCCAAAATCACGAAATAAATTAAACTAATTATTGCACTTTGATTTTGAAAAGGGTGAAATTACATAGTTTACATAATGCATTGACATAATCATCATGTCTCATTTAAACTGCTGCTCAAAATTAAAGGTTCATTGATTGTCTATAACATTTGATGACCTGACTACACAAAGGTCAAAGTTCCAGCGTTCCCAGTTACCTTATTGGTCATGATTGGCCTGAAGGTCCATCATGGCCGTTGTACAAACACCAACGTTACTCGTGTAACCTGTCACTTATTTACCGAAACATTGATGACATTTTGATGTGAACGCTGCATTTGCTTTACATTTATTACTTCGCAGCGGGTATTAAAAACTTGTTGTTTACAAAGATGTGGATTTTATAGAAGAGCTCGATTTTTATAGATCTCGCATTCAGACGTTTGCAGTTAGTTCTATCCCTTTCTTCATCATGTAAAAGTTTATAAACTGACATGGTCACTAGCACTTGACTAAAGATTTGACTGATTCCATGACTGTTAGAAACGGGATGTCATGTACATCTTTTGTTTTGAGTTTCTGATATTTAGGCAAGCGCCATGGATCACGGATTAACGCCCGGTTTCTAAGGTCCATAGATAACTTATAGCAAGCTATTGATTCAACAAAGTTATCTGTAAGTTAAACCTTGTATATCTGTCACTGTGTTTCTGAAGACAAAATAGATGGTTCGGTAACTATCAAACCAATAAGTAGTTCATAATTCCGCCGATCAATGGATCATTTCAAAAAGTCTTTGCTAAATCACGTTGTTTTGTCTTAATTCCTTAGCAATATCTCTCTTTAATGTTTAAACCAATATTTTCTGATAATAGCGCTATTAAATAGATAAACCATCGATAAAATCAAATCAAATCAAATATATATTTTCTTAAAATAGACACAACGTATACTTAGACAAAACGTTCTACCCTCATCTGTGCTCGTTTCTCGTTATTGTCAATGTTACCACTGTTATAAATGTCACTTCTAACACGATTCATATCTCGACAAACGAAAAATATAATATCCTCTTGCGTGTTCTTCTCTAATCTTCCCACTGTCATTACATCCGTACCACTGTATTCCAGACCCAAGATTCATTCGTTTATTCGTGGTGCTTGCAACAGTGCTAATATATCGGAAACTCAAAACAAGAGTTAGATAGTAATTATCCCATTTCTAATCTTGACTTTAGCATTGTTGTTATATTGGACCTCTAAAATTGCTTCACATTGTTCGGCCTATTATCTTCTCTTTTGATTTTTGTGCTCTAAGTAGTCAAGTGCTTGAATCATCCTGTCTTGTTTCATGTCTGATATAGTCCACCCAACGCTGTTTGTCTGCCCTTGGTCAGACGTACCCTGAGTCTCCATTTCAGGTTTTATTATTTTTTACCCTAATAACTATGGCTTCTATCACATTAAAAACTAGCAATATGTTCCTAAAATTCTTCTGGGATTATTTTCTTTGCGTAAACTACTGAACATTATGAAAAACAGCACTAAATATCTAGGAAATCATAGTCGCGTGGTGGAAAAAGTTGGGAGTGTTGGAGAGAAAATTCTAGCTATGCCTAATCGAAGCAAAGCGATTTAATCTCTGATTAGCTCTTCTAGTAAACTCTACATCCAAACTTTCAAACTCAATAATAAACAGGCAAAAAAGTCACGCGTCCATTGCGCCTCCGATCGCACCGATAATTTTTCAACACACCATCTACTTATTACGAGCATAGGTAGAGCATTAACTAACGCATAGTTTCATCACCTTACCTCAAACAAAAACAATATTTAACCATTTCAAAAGAACGTCGAAATTTGGCTGACAGAGCAACGCGGATATCTTGACCTCAGACACACGAAATTAAATCTTACTTTGGAGTAGCTTAAGGTCTATTTTTGCTCACGTAGAGTGTAAGAACGGTTCGAGTCTTCAGCTAGACATCGGTCAAAGAATCGTGACCGGACCATCCCAAGCACCTGACGTCCACCAGTACTTAATGTAACCTCATCCGTACAACAGTTTAAAGATAGACTGCTTAAATGCCGGTGTTGGTTTAAATAGCAGTCACAAACAATGTTTCATATTGAGAATTTTTATTACACGTGAAAGTACAGCTGAAGAATACCATATATTACATTGAAGAAATGTCCAAAGGGATTTTTGTTCTAGTTTAGGACAACTTAAGCCGAATCAATCGATTCTAGGTACGATACTGCAGTATCTTCTTATTTTGCATGAATAAAATAATAAAATAGAAATGATGTGAAAGTCATGAAATTGGTCCAAACTTGACTTACTTTTAATTTTATTTAGCTAAGTGAGAGCACCGATATTTTATTTCGTGAAAGTACTTTACCAAAACCGATAGTGTTGTTCATCATAAGAATACCTAATTAAAACACCTATCATGTACTAATTTGCTGTATTGAACTAAAATTCAGAGTTAATTAAATGTTTACCTATTATGCCCGCTTTGTCTTGTATTGCATCATATCGTCGAACATTTGTAATTCGTTTTCATTTATTGTGCTAAAGTAACATTCTCCTCACGAATTCATTGCTTTTGGGCTTTGGCGGTGCTCTTAGCTCGACCATTTAAAATTTAAACCAATATAATTTAATCTTCTTAGGAGACGTTAGATCACGTCATCAAGTCGTATAAAATATGGCGTCTCTAAAGAATATTCGGTGTCATAAGCTTTATTACTTGGTGACGGTGTGAGACCTGTTTGTGTGATCACAGTCCGAATGAAGTGGGCCGACCCCTAGTGTTAGAGTTAGTCAGGCCGAACAAGGGTCTGTGACGTGGCTTAACGACTACTGACAACGGGACCGACATCTTAACGTGCCCTCTGAAGTACGGAGCGATGATAATTACGAAGTAATTGGTCGTGTTAATGAGTAAATTAGCTACTACCACCACGCACGCGCACTCTGAAAAGCTAAATTATTATTTAAATTATTATTTTAACTACATTTGAAACTTAAAGTAATTAGTCAACATACGAATACTTTGAAAAGAGCTCACGTGTGAAGGGTATTTGGTAAAGAAAAATTCAGCCACAAATATCCCTATATCAGTGGATAGACAATATTTTAATAGATAGAAATACTTTAAAGTCCGCTCTTAAGCCTGTATTAATAAATCGCTCTTGGTTGGGCTCTCAAGTGCGATATCAACTGATGCGCTCTCAAGTTGTGATCAGCATCTTAAGATCGTCGCTGATTAATAAAGACATTTCAAGAGCATCTCAGATCATGTCGCTTTCAAGAGCCGATGCTACGTCACGAACCAGAACTTGAGAGCAAGATTGAATGAACTACGAATGAACGATTTATTTTCTTTGGCAATCACGCTCTCAAGTCACGGATCGACCGCAATCAACATGCTGCATCTCAAAGCACATCGCAAGTGCGCTCTTGAGAGTCGAAATTGATTTAATATTAAACACTAACTCAGCTGATTACGGCATCTCAATCAACAGCTTAAGATATGTTTATTAATTAGATTAGCATCTTGAGATCGCTCTCAATAGCGCTCTCAGAGTTGAGGTCGGTTTATTAATACGGCCCTTAGATTATGCTCGGGACCCATTCCATCAAAAAAAGTAATGAAAAAAGTCTCGTCGCCGAATTGTAACGAATGTGGAGTAATTGAAGATGTACAATATATTTTCATGTAGTGTGGCCGGAACGAAACATTTAGGTTATTGTGTTTTGGTAGGGATAAGACATACATGTTTGCCTTCTTAATAGTACTTTGGCTTGTCCGACATACGAGGAAGCCAAAACGTTATACAAGTTGACAGATTAAGGCCAATCTAAATTAGAGTTAATGTAGATTCTGATATTTTTTAGTTATTTTGATTTCGCGGACTTAACGGGACAACGTGGTTGCTCAGCGACAAAGTCCTCTAAAATAAAAATAAAATACTTTGATCGTTTGCCGCGTATTGTCAAACAAACCACTACACGGAACGATGATCTTCGCAAGTAAGCCATGGCAATTATTGGAAAATCGGGCTCAGTGACGCGCCATAGGAGAAACCATAGATATCGGAATATTCCGATTTCTGTGGGAGAGGCCTACCCACAGCAGTGGGTATATAGAAGCTGTTGATAATGATACAGTATATACAAGCTGTTGATGATGAAATGATGATGGATAATCCACATCTCAGTTGCATGAGTCATCAATACGTCTACACTCTGTCAAGAAACTTGTTTTCAATTTACTTCACTTGACTTTAATACGTACCTACAAATTAAATCCTTCACTATCATATTCCCTGCCAACATACCCGCTCATTCTGGATTCCCATAGGTGCCCATTTTTTCATAATCCCCTCATGTCGTGACCGGGCCGTGACAGCTACTTTTATCCTGTCTTGCTCCTTTTGCGTAGATTGCTCTCTTTGTCTACTTTTGTTTACGTGCCCGCCGCTCCTCCACATTCGCGTGCAGTGAGTAGTTGTGCAGAAGGGTGAGGATCTAGAACTATAGGTAAACTGTTATGTAAGATACCATACACATGTTGCTAAGCTAATATCGGGTCTGTTTCAGCATTCTTATCAAAATATAATGTTTGATTTTGACTAAGTTGGAACTTGGACATTTTAATCCAGTTGCATTGACCGTGGTCACAAGAACAGAAATGCTTGCGATTCGTGATAGTTTTAAAGTTTTAATAGCACTAATGTTGCTAAGATAAAAAGTTTATTTTAATTATTGTGTTATATAGAAGCATGTTCTATCTATGGCTTGGTTGTCAAATTCCATTCTTCGTAATTTTTTACATATGTAATCAAGGGATACAGGAAAAAAAGGAGCTCATCATTCGATTTGTATTGAAAGGGGTTTTCATATGAATTCTTTAAAACAGCATAAATATGCTCAATGCAAGGTAAATCCATTTAATAAAAATACTTTAAATGAGTAAAAGGAGTCCATTGCAGTTCGAACCTGAATAGAATGTGCACATTGCGTACAAACCATTAAAGAATTCGAATTTTGTTTTGTTAATTTTTCAGACAATTTTTTTTTTATGTATGCATGATTTTGAGGTGTATAATATAGAGTTAAAAAACATTAAAAATGCTAGGGAACATAATAATTTGAAATCTATTATTTGAAAAGCCATTATTTCTGGTTTTTGTTTTTATTGATGAGCCCTTTCTATTCCTGAGCCCTTCAGATTTGAAAAGCTCTCTCTCAAATTAATGAACAATCCGAAGCGGTGGAGATCAGTCGCAACTGATCTCACGACCTCGTGATCGTCACCGTATCATAGGTTTCTTTGTTCCTTAAGATTGCAATCATAGCTCATACTCTCTCTCTCTCTTTCTATATTTCTTTCTCTCTCTCTCTCTCTCTCTATGAAATAATATGTCATTAAAATTAGGTATCAATTTAATCGTGTCACATCTACCCTCACCTACCAATCACTGCAAATAACACCAGCATGTCGCGGAATGCCATGGGAACGGGTAGCCGGCGCGGCCGACACAACAACACGACACGAAATTATTGAGCACTCACTATTACCCCATTACACTTGGACGTCTATTTTCAAGCGGTGTGTAGGGCTATTTATTATGTCGCAAAAACGTAATTTTCATGTTAAGTTTCCTTGCGGTTGGTTTTCCGAGGCGGTACTTGTGGAATTAGACGATACCTAATCTATAAATTATATCTACCTTAGGTGGAGGTACTCGTTTTTCACTTAGATTGTTGAGTTGTTGGATATAAAGAGGTGGGTCAACATACGTTTTCCGTAGTCGACGAAGAAATCGACCTGAATCATTTAATAGATGAAAATTAAATATAACACCAACATCAAACAACAACAGCTAATCAACAGGAACTTAAATTGTTGTAATTTATTGAGGCCCCCGATGTTTAACGACCGCGTTAAAAGTTAGTAAATACTAGTTATCTTTGTCATATCGCTGGTATCTTTACAAATCCTTCAAATTATAACCGCATACAAAATAAAATAAAATAAATATAATTTATTTCGGAAAAAAAACCTAACAAATCTACTTTAAAATAAAAACGTATGTTAGGTACAGTTATTATAATATCTATAAATGGTTCTGCCTGTTAAAATATCCATCCAGGGCCCTTAATCGCTACGACAGTGCAGACACGTAACACGTCGCGTTACGATATTTTCGTGGAATCGTGGCAATATAGTAATGACGTCACACGTTTTCTGCAAGGAATTTCGTGTAAGCGCTCAGTATTTCTGAATGGGACAATCGTAGCGAGATGCAATCATTTCAGAACACTGTTGGAGCCTCCTCGTTGACGGTGGAACATTGACACGTCTTTTTCCGCATAATAGCGTGGAAGAGTTTCACACGTGCTTCCTCGAACATTCCGGACGCATTGCAACGCCATGGCAGTTCCAACAGTACCTACCCTGAAATCATCTTTAAATTTAACTAGCTTTCCCGCCCGTGACTTTGTACGCGCGGACTACTGTTTATCGCGATAAAATACATACTTTTTTCTTCTAGGATATTATGATCTATGATGGCAACCGTTCCTTACAGTGAGTAATCATCATTTTTCAGTTTTCCCGTAGAAACTTACAATTTTCCAGGATAAAACATATACTATGTTTTATTACAGGGTATAAGCTATCTCTATTCTAAATTTCATTAACATCCGTCCAGCAGTTATCGCGTGAGAGCTCCCCAAACAAACAAACAGACAACGTTTCACTTTTATATATTGGTATGGATTTGCATCTTATGAGCGCTGTAGGCTCTATGCGTACACTGAGACCACAGGCTGCTTGAGTAGAAAGATTGACAGTAGGTACGCTTTAATTAAATGGAGTTAATTTTACTTCTTCTGACTACTCAACCTGTTATAAGTCAGAATATCCTTTTAGACGTGTGTATGCTGAACTCCTACTAAACGTCTGCACCGTTATTGATGGGTTTTTGTATGTTTGAATGGATCCCTGGATGGCTCAGATTTGCAATTGGACCCGGTAGGTGGCGCTGCAGTCGGATACATTTTTATAAGTTAAAAAAATATGAAAATGGTTATCGGGTAAACTACGGGCGAAACCGTAGGGCAGGGCAGCTAGTTTGGTATAAAAAAGTGCCAACTCGGCGGTGTCTTTCTACCTACAGTAAATAAATACAAAACATAATAACAACATAAAACCATAATGATTACACAGAAATGATTGGAAGGGCGTTTGAAGAATCTTACTCAAAAGCACTGGTTACACGCTTTCAGCCATTTTTGTGTAATCAGTTATCAGTAACTCAAAAATTACTAGAAAGGTGTTAAAGGAAACTTCCACGAATAGTTAAATACTCTGTTGGTTGAACAATGTGACCTCATTGTGCTTCGCATGGCCACGTCAAACGTTTATGACTCGCATCGCATTGTCTTGTAATTACCGGAGGTTTCAAAAATTTGGCACTGGGCACCGACCAGTTTAGTTAGACCTCTGATCGAAATGCTCTCATTTTTGTTGTTTTCAAATAATTGCAAGGATGTTTTGTTTCGGAAAGCGATGGTGTCGTCAATGATGGATACTTATGTCAGCAATAAGAAGTATCCATACCTGAAGCACTAAAATCAGTTTAAATCAAGTGCGCAAAATAGTATCCAATCACATAAATGGACTGTATAATTCTGAGAGTATCGCCGATGAGGTACTTAAATTAAAACGATCATAAGTATAGTAAAATCCCTACCAATATATAAAAGTGAAAAGTTGTCTGTTTGTTTGGGGAGCTTTCACGCGATAACGGCTTGACGGATTCTGATAAAATTTGAAACGGAGGTAGCTATAGGAGGAATAAAACATAGGATAATTTTTAACCCGAAAAATTGTATGTTTTTACGGGAAAACTGGAAAATGTTGATTACTCGCGGTAAAGGACGGTTGCCATGGAAACGAAATAACAAGTCTGTCAAAAAACATCAAGAGCATTGGTGCTATCATCATCCCGTAGAAACTTTCAATTTTCCGGGAAAAAAGTATTCTATGTTTTATTCCAGCATATAAGATATCTCCATTTCAAATTTCATCAATATCCGTCCAGCCGTAATCGCGTGAAAGCTCCCCAAACACACAAATAAACAGACAACTTTTCACTTCTATATATTGGTATGGATTCCACTGTTGTAAAACAAAGGACATCTATTATTAAAAATGCAATTTGCATCTATAGAATTTTTAGACACTGAGTGTTATAAGCACATAACAAAGGATAGGTGATATTGCTATCATTATGTCAGCCTTTAGAAGTCCACTGCTGAACATAGGCCTCCCCCAAAGAGCGCCATGACGAGCGATCTTGTGCCACCTCCATCCACCGACTTCCTGCGTTGGCTACATATTCTTCGGTCCATCGTGTGGGAGGACTCCCCACACTTCGCTTGCTTGTTCGTGGTCGCCATTCGATAACTTTTATTCCCCAGCGGTTGTCGGTTCTGCGAACTATATGGCCTGAACATTGCCAATTCAACTTGCAAATTCTGAGAGCTATGTCGGTAACCTTCGTTCTTGGTGCTATACTTACCTATTTTTGCATTGGTTTTTAATATCCTAGAAGAACATAGGATGCTTTTTTCGCGATAAACAGCTAGTAGACTGAGCGGACGAAGTCGCGGGCGGGAAAGCTAGTAATAATATATAGTATAGAGTAGACGGTCAGTATCAGATATCTCTGCCATAGTTACTTATTACATTGCGGCAAAACTTTCTTACTTGCTGGATTAATGAGTCCGAGCTAATATACTGGGAACCTGGAATACCTAATATGGCTCGGCAATAGTGCATCTATATTATATCCAGCAGAAGACCGCTTCAGGTTAATGAGACTGATATCCCTCAAACTAGAAAAAACTATCACATTTACTTCCATACTGCTTGCGTCATCTGAGAGGAGGAGATTCGAAATTCGTTCTCCGGGATACCTTCGGAAAAGGGAATCAATCTGATCCCGTATAAATGCTATGGTACAACCATATATTTTAAAAAAACCTACTACCATACATTTTTACTTAAAATGGATTTTTTATTCAAAGATTACTCTACCTTATGAATCTTAAAAACTGTTTTGAAACACAGCTTAACTAACACTGGCCACGAAAGAGGGGTAATTAGCAAGAAGGCCCGACGAATTGCATCGCGAAGTGCCGCTAACACGTTTTGTTTTTGTTCTTCGTTGTGTATTGGCAGGACAAAGAGCCGTTGTGCTTGAAATTTGATCGCTCGCGACATTGTCCGTCGGAGGGGATGTTGGGGTAAGTCCTAATTTGAATAAATAATTGGGTTATATCCAAGTACAGCCCAAAAAAAACATATTGTTTTAATTAATTATTATTAACTATAATTCGATACTAACTTCATAGAAACATGATTTCAAAAGGGCCATGCTTACCGAGCATTGCGTTAAATAATAGTAGTTTATGAAACGGTTGCATAAGAAGGGGCATTAAAACACGAGAGTGAGTTTATAAAACGAGCCGTAGGCGAGTTTTTTAACAATATAACTCGAGCGTCGAGAACGGCTAGTATAATAACTAGTAGCTTATTTTAATAACTAGTTATGTGCCTTTTCATACACACATTATCTCCACTCATGCAATAGGAACTTACATTTAGTGAAGAAAAAAAAAATCTTTATTTTTCTGGTAAAAGCTCGTTCGTCATGTTCGTTGCTGTTTCTGTGATGTCAGGTGGAGTCAAATTCTCCTCACGACATTTTTAATCAAGATAAAACTATTTATCAAGAAAAAAACATTAAAAAAATCCTGTCCATAGCAAATTGGCACGCATAAGGTCTAACATGCGTCGCCATAGATAATAAATGGCGAAAACTCTAGTTGTGCGGTGGTTTAATGGGAAAAATATATATTATAACAGTGTTTAATTCAAGAAAGAGTGTCACAATTTAAAAAAAAAACTTATTAGAGACGTGTTCGTAATGTTCGTATCATTATGCCACCATTTTTGAGTTCATAATTCGGATTTTACTATATAAGTGTAGATAAAAGCTTTTAAAATACTACGTAGCAGAGCAGTAGCATTCCACAGCAGCCCACTATCCCCTCGCTGTCGCACAAGGCTCTGTTGTGCTGACAGTGCTGCACTGTGCGCGACCGACAGCGTTAATCACTTTCACGTGCCGCTGTCGCTGCGTGCGACTGCACTTCCTCACTCTCAACGGTAATTGAAGATGCCGATGGCTTCAGCCATTTTATTTTTTACTTCATAGACGTAATCGAGAACTGAGGAGTTTTGCACAAGACCAAAAAGTGAGAGGCCTTAAATAAAAATAATATAATAAAAACAAAAAACCTGACTGCGATCAAAACTATAAAGATGCACACAAGCTTTAGATTCTTGATTTTGATATATAAGATACAGTCAGAGGCATCATGCATTTAATTTTGATATATAAGATGCAGTCGGAGGCATCATGCATTTAATTTTGATACATAAGATACAGTTGGAGGCATCATGCATTTTATTTTGTTATATAAGATGCAGTCGGAGGCATCATGCATTTAATTTTGATACATAAGATACAGTTGGAGGCATCATGCATTTAATTTTGATATATAAGATGCAGTCGGAGGCATCATGCATTTAATTTTGTTATATAAGATGCAGTCGGAGGCATCATGCATTTAATTTTGATACATAAGATACAGTTGGAGGCATCATGCATTTAATTTTGATATATAAGATGCAGTCGGAGGCATCATGCATTTGATTTCTCCTTTGACGCGATCAGCTAGAACCTGGCAAATATCATGCCTCCGACTGCATCTTATATTTCAAAATCAAGAATCTAAAGCTTGTCTCTTTTTAGTTACCTACGCTCGCAGTTTTTATAATAAATTATTTTTATTGTAAACTTTTTAGTTCATATTTATACGAATTATATATATTTCGAATGTTCTTTTAAAGACCTTCATTTTGATTATACATTTTTGGAATAGTACCTATTAGACCTTTATTTTGTTTCCTCACCTAACCTAACCAATTTTAAATCTGTATAGATCCTAAAATAAAAATGATAAGAAAAACCAAAAGATGATTTTCAAATCGTCGACTTTTTTTTTCTTTTTCATAATATGATGTCTCTGGTTGTCTCCATATTGAATTTTGATTACTGGCGTGTCTTTAGTGACACTTGCAAGATGAAGATAGAAGATAAATCGATTAACGTAAGAATCATCAGAATCGAATCACGTGTTTGGTCTCTAGAGCGCCACAAGGGAACATAACGTACATAGGTTGATAAATACATTACCCTCCTTTGCGCCGCGCAGTCTGGTAAAAAAATAATTAAACAGCATCATGACAAATATTATTTTTCAGAATGGATAGAATAACTATCTAATCAGGGAAGGTGAAGGTTTAATTATGTTCATCATCATCATCATCATCATCAACAGCCTGCATTAGACCACTGCTGGACATAGGCCACTCCTAATGCGCGTCACTGAGCCCGATCTTTGGCTCTTCTCATGTAATTGCTGCCAGCTACTTTGCGTAAATCGTCACCCTATCTGCCCTGGAGGGCAAATATGTTGTCATGGGAGGGTAATTATGTTGCCAGAACTAAACTTGAAGTTAAGTTTAGTTCTTCAAGTTTAGTAAGTTTTTTTCTTGGCAACATAAGATAAACCTAAAACCACAGAGATGAGATAGACGTATAGTCTATGGATCTCACGCTGAGTACTAATAGGCTATTTGACTCTTTTTTTTTTGTACGGACTAGGCAATCGTTTGACCACGATCTCACCTGATGGAAAGCGATGATGTGGTCGAAGGTGTAGCACGCTTGCCTACTAGATACCTATTCACTCTTGACTTGAACACACCTGGGTTATAATTTAACGGAAACACTGACGAGGGCAGGGCATTCCACTCCTTTTCAGTTCTTATAATAAATAAAGTTCTTGTGCGAGGTATTTCAACCATGAAAGGGTGGCGCTTTGCTGATCGTCTAGTCGTACGGTGATGGAAAGGTGATGGGGGAATCAGGTTGTGCAGTTCCATAGTGCAATCTGTAGAATACCGCCAGGCTTGCTACCTCTCGTCGATGCGCCAGACTTTGAAGCTTACTCTTTACCTTTTTTTTCTAATATTTTTTTTCCATTTTGACTTATTCTAGAAAATCTAATACGACTGCAGAAGGAAAGCAATATAACCAGACTCTGTTGCGAAGATTGTTATCCCCTCTGTAACATTGTGTATGATAATAATAATGTAACAATTCAAATACCATCAACCATAAAGTAAGTAGATAGTTTACCTTTACCACAAAATTAGCCAAACAGGAAATATCAAAACCATATTTCTCAACATTTAATTTACTAAGTTTATTGAAAAAAAATATAACAAACCTTATTTGCAAAACAGGAAGTGAGCCCTCCAATATTTGTACAACCACTCGATTCGAGTACCTATTCGAATTATTCGATGGAATAATCGGACTCACAAACATTTTCCAAGCGACCCTCGACCGAAAAAAGTCGAACAAAAACTTCTAAACTTAAACGGTGCGTGAAATATGGAAAAAAATTACGCAAGTGAACAGCGACTCGTATTGAATGCTTCATAAAAATATGATTGACACGTTTGTTAATATGACATCTTTTCTACCGGTGATATTTTTTTGTCGCCTGTTTGTGCCCTAAAATCTTCCACCATCCAGAAGGTCACATTATTATTCACGCCGCAACAAATTTGAACTTTACTGTTAAAGAAGTAGAGTAGGTTTTCTAATAGTTCTGATGCATAAATAACGCCATTATGTATTTGGAAAAAGGCATTAGAAAGGAGATATTAACTGCTCAGTAATCCAATTACGCCTTTTGTCGTTGTAAGGATGTGGATTATGTTTCTATGGAGCCGCCATGTTTTACCCCGAATGTATGATTATGTACAAAGGAACATCTATTGAAGGTATGTCCTTTTGTCTGACGTTATTATGTAGTTTGCTGTAAAGACACCGCTTTGGATTTTTGACTGTCTGGGTTTGTTGGATGCGTCTGTTGCGTAAGTACCTACCTACTTTATTGAGTACATGATTGAAGATCTCCTGCTCTGCAAGTTGCACATTTAAGATTCTAATGTAACATTCTCATGATTCTATGCGTAACATAGCCAAATTATTAATTTGAAATAACAATTGTATGAAACTATCATTTTGATTATAAATTATACCCTAATTATTCTATTTTTAAATGGAGCCTCCATATTGAGACAGTAAGAGTTATTATTTGAATTAAAAATAGACATCAAAAGAATTTACAAAAAGTATATTTGATAATTATATTATATTATATTGATGCACTGAATCAAAATCCCCTTTCAAGTAAAAGAAAAATCATTACAATCGGATCAGAAATCCTAGAGATATAAGTAAACATAGACACAACAATAAAAATATATACATCAAATAAAATTACATAACATATACATACAAAAAACTGCGACTGTGCGGAGCGTAGGACCGAACCCGCTATCGTTGGATTCCGAGTTGCACTATTGAACCGTTAGGATACCAACGTTCTATTTATTACAGAGAGAACACACCTTTACATTTTCAAAATGTCACGCATTTGTAGTATTATTTATTCTGTGGCTAACCTCGGGTTTCTGAAACGTTTGTTAACTTTGACAACAGATTAAGTATATTGCTGTCTTTGTCATTTGTTTAGAGTCAGACAAAGGCAGGATTAGAATTAATCTGATGTCAAAGTTAACAAACGTTTCAGAAACTCGAGGTAAGCCTGCTACACAAATATGTAATTACCTACGCAAAACCAAATCAATAGACACAAAATCAAAGTGACAGTTCCCAAACACCATTTTAAACACCGCATGACATCATGTCTGACAACTTAAACATTAATTAATATTTCCTAGAAAATAGCACATTTGTTACAATTTGCGTCGATAACTCCGATAAACACCGGAATACGCATATCAGATGACAAGTCGGTCCTTATTGTGTCTTTAGGTCAGCGTATGATCGATGTAATAGGGCTATCGCGCCCGCGAAATGTCATTTGGTGATATGTCTTACTAGAAACTATCCTGTGTTCTTCGCCGCACAGATATCACTCTAGACTTAGACACTAGCGTAGTACTATTATTTATTCTGTGACACGAGTTAGAAACCTCAGAGCATAGTTATACAGATCACGGGCATAGCAACCGCCATATCGTAAGTAAATCACCCAAGTTATACCGATCCACTCGTACGCACAAACCTCACGCACACACTTACAGCAGTCACAGCCAATCTATATGTTTGTGAAGTTAGGCTCTGTGAACGATTGCGCAGGTGTGGGGATAAAACAGCAAAAGCGAGATAGAATATGCGAAAATATCTTAGACCAATATAACATAGGTATATTGGTAAGGAAAATATGCTTAGAATATGCGAAAAACATAGCGAGTGAGCGAGGCAGTTATACAAAGCTGTCTTCAGGTCTTCACCTTCAACATTGAGATTGCGCCTGAAAAATAGCAGTTTGCGCAGCGACTAGCAGACAACTTCCGAGACACATACTTCCGCTGCGACTACTGTACACCATGTAATGCCGATCGGCCGCTACGAGTAAGATCAACCCGTCGTGTCAATTCTGACAAGTTCTAAAGAAAAAAAAACAATGCAGTATTTTGTAATGAAATTGTGTAAAAACTACAAATGCACACATATGCAGCCACCACTGCAATGCTTCACTCGTTTGTTTGGCGATGTATACTCTGACTTTTTTTAAACGTTGGTCTATGCTTAATTAATGTCACAGCTGCTTAGACAAATTAAAATGCTGCGCCGAGAGAACTCCTATTTTCTTTAAAGAGCTAAGTAAAGTGAACCTAGTAATAACATGTCGGTTTGTCAGATTATAACTCATGAGCAGTTTCATTAGGTTGCTAGCTTTTCATGTATGTTTTTTTTCATGTAAGCTTTCCTAAAAGGAGATAGTCATTTTCTTAGTTAATTCCATGCAATTTTGGCAATGCGATTATAATTTTGAGCATGCTGGCTACGTTCTGCCAACTAGATAGGTAGTAATTGAGTTCAACCCTTTCTAATAAAAAAAATATTCATCCGCATCAATACATAAAAATTAGGAGATATTAGTAGACAAGTTAACAGCGTAACCAGCATGATCGACATGTTTTTTTTTACTACAATCTTAATGTTTATCTCCTGTCTTACAAATATCTATGCCATGCCTATTCGCCCTCAACAGTAGATATAGATTATCCAATTGTTTTGTGTAGAATTGTAGAAATTTTAATTATCATCTACATCAACAGCCTGCATTAGTCTACGGACATATGTCTAGCAGTAGAGCAGGCCTGTAGGCCTCTCCTAATGAGCCAGCTACTTTGATCTGGCTGGAGGGCGGTCTACACTACGTTTGTCTATACGCGGTCTTTACTCAAGAACTCACCTACCCCATCTTCTATCGTATCTTTGACATATGTGAACAGCCCATTGCCACTTCAGGTTGCTAATTCTTTGAGCTATGTAGGTGACTTTCATTATCTGCCGTATCACCTCGTTACTGATGCAATCTCGAGCATATCCCGTTCCGTAGCTCACTGAACGTCTTTAAATAAGACGGCATTTTATCTTAAGGAAAACTATTTTGTGAATAATACAAAATCGGTGATTTATTCACAGTTAAGTCCATAGATGTCGCGATAAAGATTCCTGGATGTCCCGAGTCAACCCACTTACGATCGAAGGCCTAAGGCGTAATTACATGTTGTGGGATATAAATTAAATTCAAAATTGATCGCAGATAATCCGGAGCTGTGAAATAATGATCACCAAAGCATGTTTCTTGATATTATAACTAATGTATTACTTATGTTTAAGTGACCAAAGCTTTTGAGTTTAAATTGGATTATTGAAGTTGGATTGAAATTAAGTTAAAGTACCTATTTATATTATAGGTTGGTACTACATTAATGTCGATCGCAGGAAAGGAAGCACATGAGCAGAGTTTGAGTGATTATAACTATAATAATTTGAGTCGCCGAAGAATATGAAATGCTTTTATAAATAAAACTGGGTCTAGAATAACTTTTTTTAAATGAATTTTAAAACCGTTTTTACTTTTGTTAATTTCACTGTCATATTCCATTTTATTTCCATTTTATTTTATGCTAATTGCTAAAATAATAGATTCAGAAATTAGCATTACATTCAACATTGCAGACGACTATTGAACATTGCTGGCAAAATGGAACATTGCCGGCGTTTTTATGAAGACTAGCTGGCTTTGTCCGCGTGGTTATTTCATTTAAAAGTAGGCCATACGTGTTATTCCAGGACCAAAAGTACCTATAATGTACTTACAATCATCATCATCATGTCAGCCTTTAGAAATCCACTGCTGAACATTGGCCTCCCCCAAAGAGCGCCATGACGAGCGATCCTGTGCCACCTCCATCCACCGACTTCCTGCAAAGGCTACAATGTCGTCGGTCCATCGTGTGGGGGGGTCTCCCCACACTTCGCTTGCTTGTTCGTGGTCGCCATTCGAGAACCTTTATGCCCCAGCGGTTGTTGGTTCTGCGAACTATATGGCTTGCCCATTGCCACTTCAACTTGCAAACTCTGAGACCTATGTCGGTAACCTTGGTTCTTTTACGGATTTCCTCATTTCTGATTCTATCACGTAGTGAAACACCGAGCATAGCTCTCTCCATTGCACGCTGCGCAACTCTGAGCTTTTGTATGAGACCAATAGTTACTGACCACGTCTCAGTGCCGTATGTCATCACTGGCAACACGCACTGATTATAATCTTTCGTCTTGAGGCTCTGCGGTATCTGCGACGAGAAGATATGGCGTAATTTCCCGAACGCTGCCCATCCGAGTTGGATTCGTCGGTTGACCTCTTTGTCGAAGTTGGATCTACCCAGTTGGATCGTCTGACCCAAGTAGACATAGTGATCAACAGCTTCGATAATATCGTTCCCAACATAAACCGGCATGGGTACGACATGGGCATTTGACATGATGTTCGTCTTGCCCATGTTAATTTTAAGACCCACCTGTTGGGAAACAAGTTTGAGGTCACTGAGCATTGTGCTTAGGTCTTCCAGGGTTTCAGCCATGATGACTATATCATCAGCAAATCGAAGGTGAGTGATGTATTCGCCATTGATGTTAACACCAAATCCGTTCCAGTTCAGAAGCTTGAATATATCTTCCAGTGCAGAGAGGTTTCAGAGTTGAACAGTTTCGGAGAAATAACGTCTCCCTGTCTCACCCCTTTTTGCAGCAGGATAGAATTCGTGCTCCGATCCTGAAGACGAACTGTCATGGTGGCCTTGCTGTACAAATACTTCAACACTTCGATGTACCGGTAATCAATCTGGCACCGCTGTAATGACTGTAGCACTGCCCAGGTCTCGACTGAATCAAAGACTTTCTCGTAGTCCACAAACGCTAGACATAGTGGCCGATTATACTCTTCGGTCTTCTGTATAATCTGCCGGAGCGTATGGATATGTACTTACAATAGGTATACCACATTTCTTCAAAATACGTTCAGCTGTCCAATAGTTTTTATCGATTGCTCGGCATCTAATCATTGGATTAATATATCAAGTACCCTAGTTCTATTAAGTCAAACCCTTAGCTATTCAACAGTCAAAACCTTATCGCTATCGATCCAGTAGTTTTACGCGATGCACGAACAAACATACAGACAAACAGATAGACATAAATTAAAAAATGATGTATTCTTGTTCAGTAGCCTATTTTAAGTATTCTAGTTTATTTTTTTTACTTTTCTTTGTACAATTTATTTGATACCTACTGCTTTATTATAAGTATAGGCATTTTAGGCATGTTTTCGATGTTAAGAACAAATAACATTGAATATCTAATATTTTTTGTAGAGGAATAATTTGGATCACTGACGGGACTCGAACCTGCATCATCCGTGCCTCAGTGCGGCACATGCTTTTAATCAATTCAGCTACCGTATACAGTACAGTAGCTAATACACTGGGATCACGTCCGTGATCCAAATAATTCCTTTACAATAATTATTAGATATGTTCTCGCTAAGCAGGCAGGCGTTAATGCTAAAATCGAAAAATAACCCTAAATTTCCTTATTAAATTATTGGTATCACATATATCTGGGTCATAGTAAAATAATTTTAACGGCCTGCAATCTCGACATACGAGTAGATAGTGATTTACCACCGAAATCGATACATATACCGATGACAATCGTTAGCTTTAACAGTTATTGTCAAAAGCTATCGACTGTCATCGGTATCTGTACTGATATTGATCATGATTGACATCGATATTTGGTAGACTACCAAATATCGCTATAATCGGACTTTGCGAACGATTTCGGTTGTAAAGCAATCTCTATCGATATGAAGTCTTCAGGCCACGTGTTCAGTTCTCGATTCTCAAAATATGTTATGAGTTGATATCTAATCAAAAACGAATGGCAACAGATACAACACATATAAATCCTGATAAACATCGTAACTTTTACCTATTATTTATTCTGCGCTTTTACTGCCTCACTCGTCCAATGCCCAAGTTCAATTGCAGGCGCTAGACTCATCAACCGACGAAACAGTAGTTCAAGCCATTAAAAGTACATTCCATTATTTTTACGGCAACTTTAGCGCCTTTCTCAGTCTTAATCTCAATCTAAAGTGACATTCGACGTCGAAATGCATTAACGTAATAATTAGCAAATTGGTCACAGAGTAGTTTACGATTGCGAATGGCTAAAACAAAATTATAATTAGTCATAAATCGGACCGTGGCGACCGAGGTTCGATTCTCGATTATAAGGACCGATCGCGCTGTTGTGTGCGGCGCGGTCATGGGGGGTGTGTCGGTGTGTGCGTGTATAGGAACAACAGATTTATTGTTAATGGTGTCCTGAACATAATTAAAATGGTTGATGTTTCGCCCGGCCGCCGCGGCCGACGTCCTTCGTCAGAGAGGTAGGTGAACTGCAGTCCAGAGGCGACACTGGGATATGTTTATCCTTGATTTGTGACGGATTAGTGTTAAAAGTAGGTTAATGGTTAACTACCTGCGCCCTGTGTTTCACTCGCGTGGTATGATACTAATGAAAAGTATCTCTATGTATTACAAACTTTGCCACTTTGTCACCTGACACCTTTTGCTTCAAAAGGTTAGGAATTAACGTCAATTTTTCTTTTCTCCGTTTTTGTATCAAAAGGATTGCTGTCCTTTTAATATCCTGTTACCAAATTTCATCCAAATCCTTTTCGCCGCTTAAAAAGCTTCAAAAGCCAAAATCATAACCAACATGGATTTTTGGTCAAATTTGATTCAAAAGCTTCAAATGTTTCAGAAGCTTTAATTATTTATTTATCTTTAATATTATAGAAAACTATAAAAAATGCTTTATTTTGGGATCAAATTTAGCCTATGTGTTAACTCTCTCTCTCACACACACACACACACACCACACACACACACACACACGAACACACCCACACGCATACAAATTTTCGCATTTATTATATTACTGTGATAATTATCAAGTTTGAATTATCATTACAAACTTGAGCATGAGTTTGCTCACCTGCAACGAAACCGAAATATTTGGAAAACAAAATATATATATTGCTTCGTAAATATCTCGTTTCTAAAGATAATGCTTAGAAGTTCATCATGAGATCTTGCTTATGACGATCGATATCAACGTACTTACTAGTTTGTATGGCACAGGCGCATCAATGTCTATCTTGCCTCAAACTATTTTAGCAATTTAATTGAAGATTTAGGAATTTTTTCTTCTAAATTTTTATTTTTATTGTATAAATTTAACCAAAACTGGCAAGAAAATCCAGATAGATACGTACACACGCATCAACAGAAAAACATTGAACGTGCGTAAAGACTTTTGCCCTGCTGTAGATAGATAATTACAAACATTAAATAAATTATGGAAGAATTCGATATACGAGTACGAGGCAGCAGCAGGATCATAAACAGCTCGGTTGACAGAGCAAAGATCCAGGGTATTCCCGTGGTCGTTCAGGGTAATCCTGCTTAATTTTGACCATTCTGTATGTATTTGTGTATGTATGTACATATAAGTTCCCTCATAACTTCTAAACTACTTATCATAATTATCTTGGAAGCGTCTTTATAGTCCGCTATGTGACATCATATTAAATTGAATATGGAGCCATCCTATACATATATTGTTAGCTGTATCTCGCGGATTTGCTTGCATGCACCCGATAATATAATAACCCCAAAATAAAAAGGTGGTGTAATTTAATTAAAAAGTAAGGTCAAAAACTAAATCCCGACTACTGAAAAATCACGCTCTAAAAAGTATGCAACGAAACAATATTCTCATCTGAAATTGTAATAATACATATGATGTGATGTTCAGAGGATAGCCGTGATCATATGCCACTTTGCCCTAAATCTTATGATCACATACTTTTGCATCCGTTTTTCATATCCTAGAAAGAACATAGGATACTTTTTTCGCGATAAACTGTAGTTCGCCGGACGAAGTCACGGGCGGGAAAGCTAGTGAATCATATGTATAATTACAATTTCGGACTAGAATATTTTTTTAATAAAATTTAAAATGTAGTAGTCTCTGCCCATGTTCCCTACTCTACCCCCCTCGCTCTGTAGTGGTGTTATAGATGATGAACGATAAGCCGGTCGGTGGGATCTCACCTTGTGCTATATGAACTGTGGCGCCATCTGCTTTTACTTATACTGTATCTTTTCTACTATTATTTAGTATGTGCTTATGTCGCGCAATTTACATATATTTCTATGGGATTATTGGTAATTAGTTTGTATAATCTGCTGCGTATTTAAAAGACCTAGGCGCATCGCATAAGCTTCAGAAGTAGAGAAACAATTCTAGGTAGATGCAAAGTATCGTCACACATAGATTAAAACTTTTCTGTTTTGTAAAATTTGTGTTTTATTGTGTTTTGTGCAAATATTTTAAACGTGAGATTATGTTTTATTAGCATGTCGGAGAACAGTGCTAACTGTTTTTTTATGTGAATAAAATTACTCTACGTAACTTTTTTGTAACTCTAACCTATCAAACATCGTGTGACGGATGTTTCATCCTAATTTCACATTTCCGCTGTTTCGTGCAAACTACACGTTTCCGATGTTTCGTGCAAACTTCACGTTTCTGCTGTTTCGTCCACAAAGTTCACGTTTCCGCTGTTTCCTCCGAACCAAACATGTTCCGATGTACGAGATTAACCTTTGCTTTTGTTTAAACGCGTAATAAGTGCGTTCGTGATACCACGGATGATATACGAGCGCCCCGTCCATTCGGTAATAGCTGGGCGGGGCGCTACACCGTCGCTCGGTCGCTCGGTCGTACCGGGACGACTTAAAACGTATTGGACACCGAAATAAATTAAATATACTCGTGTCTAATAATTAAGGATGAACGGTGGAATTTTGATTAATCGACGCGGCGGGTTCGAATGATTTGGTGTTCTGGGAAGTTGACAATGTTGTGTTTATTTTGGTTTGCTCCAGTTTACGTGAATGGCTTGTAAACTTAGTAAGAGCAAAGTTCAGTCTCATTGTATGCAATTAAACGAGTAGTTACTGAAATAAGGACCTTACTTAAACAGCTTTAAGTGCATTTCAGAGCAAATTACGAATAAAAAGTTATTTGAGTATTTTCTTGGAAAAATCAATTCCAAGAAACGGATTTTAGCTACATAGCATTGTTACAAAATACTAAGTCTAGACACCTATTGCTTTATGATCAAATAAAAAGTTTCTTGTGTAGAATATTATTCTATCGAGAAGGATTTATCAAAGATTTATTATTAACGTAAAATAATATATAATTTTGCTTTGTTTTGTTTTTGAGGATTTTCCTTTAAATTTCAATTTCATTTATTTGCAAATAAAACCTAATAAAATTATTCTGAATTAAAACTGTGGCCATAAAACATTACAAATTGTACCTAATCAATTGACCGTTCCAATTTCAGATAAAATACGCGCCGTTACTACCCCAAGCTGCTCTACGATCTCCACGAGACAATATCTTGTAACGGAAGACAAATCGATATTTTTCAATCGACTTTTATCAGCCCACAATTAATAATTCGTAAAAATCATTAACAAGCGAGACAAGAGAACAAAAGTCGCCGTCCTTTGTGGCATGTGAGGAAGAAAAAAAGAAGGAAAAAAGGCAAGATGATGGGAGCCCCGCAGTGCGCCGGCGCAGCGGCGCTGTGTTCCACTAAACCAACACGATATGTGTCGACGCAGGGAACCCGTGTGATATGCCCGCGATCGGACTGATCTTAGCGAATAATGTTTCCGATGTGTTTGATCTGATGGAAGGGTTGAAGCTTTTTGGAGTTGTCTTTGAACTTCGTATTTGGAGACTCTAATTGTGTTGTGTTTTGTAACTCTTTTTATCGGTTTTTAGGGTTCTATGGAACCCAAGACCCCTAAGTATGCTGCAAAGGGAAAAAGTATCCCTTCACTGATCACATCGTTGTCTGCCCGTCCGTATGTTTGTCTGTCAAGACACTTTTTCTCAGGAACGCCTAGGTATCAAGTTGAAATTAATACCAAATACGAGTACTGAGTATTTGGTATTAATTTCAACTTCTGCAATTCCTTGGAGCTGTCGATAAAACAAGTTCTATGACAACGCAATCAAAAGACACGGCCGTTTATGCCGCATATTTTGACACTCGTAAGGGAATCCAACGCTATAGGCTACTTCCCGTTGACCTAGAATCATGAAATTTGCCAAGAAGCAATGACTTATAGCACAAGTAGAGGAAAAAATCGGAAAACCGTAAATTGTACAAACATCACAAAATAAAACAATAAAATATGCAGTTGGTAAACTGACCGCGACCTATGTCGATGTATGGGGAGAACAGTTTTCCAACGGCAAAGTAAGTTTGTACGGAACCCTCCGAGAGTCCGACTTGCAGTTGGCTGGGTTTTTTTCACCATAAAAAGCCCTAGTAAAATAATTCGTATTAATTCGTTCGTGAATGTACACACACAAGTTATGGAATACGGAATATTACGAAAATGTGAAAAATTATATTTGCCTCTATTCAGAAGTGAGATACAAGGCATACAGATACCTTCCAGAGGATAGAACCTCAGATCGTACAACCTTACAATCAAAACAATTAACTAACAAACGACTAGTACTCAAAAGTGAAGTTGATGAAGTACCATGTTATAGAAAATAAAGCACGTCGATACTAATAGAAAATCAGTCGGGTGCCGGCTCTAAGTGATGCCGCATGACGGCCACCACCCGCTGCTATAGTACCTGGTGACAGCGGCATGTGCTTTACCAGGCATCCACACCATTAAATATATTTATGCGGTTTTTATTACCTTGCTATCTGTTCTAGTATAGCTTTTTTATGAATCCACGACATTTCCTCCGGTCTTCACCATTACGTTAAAATTGGTTCGAATCCCATGAAGTCCGACCAAATGGTAGACGTGGTATTTCCCGATTAACAACAGCTTAGGAACGAAAACAAGCACAAATAAAAATAAAAAACCTCTAGCCTCTTCATCCCCCTCCCCCTCCCCCCTCCCCCCATTATAGCTAAGAACCAACTCAATTACATCAGCTTTCAAACAGAAAAAAACTCAGTAAAAGGGTGCCATTCGTTTGGGAGCTACGATCATGATACATATATATACATATACACCCTACCCACCTCTCTTTTTGAGTTCGGGGGTTAAGAAAGTAAATTGAAAATATTAATTACATAACAAATAAGGTAAATACACAAAACTATCTCCAAACAAACATTATACCCAATAAACACATCGCGCAAACATTCGCGGAGTCCCACAAGGCTCGGTCCTAAGCCCTGCGTGTCTCCTCAGTGCTCGTAACGACGACTTCCCGATATTTATGCCCTTTTGTCACGACACGGCCCAATTGGATGTCCCGATAATTTACAGTAACGTGACGACATTAATATAGGACTAAGGGCAGCTTGATGTAGTACCTTTTAATACACCGGACTGGTACAATATTTGAAGCATGCAGTAGTACAAAGTCGCTGCTCTCGAAAGAAATAGTCTACATCGTTGGCGGTGTGGCTCATAGAGATGAATTGAAGGAAATGCAAGGGCCTACAGCCTTGAAAATAAACAAGTTAAAATAAGCTTAAATGAGTACCATAACTTTGGTACTACTTTCTCGCATCATAAATGTTAAATAATCATCATCATGTCAGCCCTTAGAAGTCCACAATATTTTATCATTATTATTTTACAAATATTACATAACAATCATGCTTATTGATTGTGAAAATTAAGCAAACTGAAGTGGCAGTATGGCGGTCACATTTTTAGAAAAGCCATCAACCGTTACGGTTAAACTAGTTCACAAATTTAAGGTCGCTAAGCGAGCTATGGAGAGAGCTATGTTTGGAGTTTCTCTGAAGGACAAGATTCGTAATGAAGATATCCGACGGAGAACGTGACCGATATAGCTGTTAGGATATAAGCAAGCTAAAGTGACAGTAGGCTGGTCATATTTCCAGAAGAACCAATAACCTTTGGGGTAGACGAGTTCTCGAGTGGAAACCACGTTTAGGCAAACTTAGTGTAGGATTCCCTGTGGCCAGGTGGAGTGACGACCTGCGAAAAGCGGCTGGAAGAGAATGAGTCCTCCTTGTACATTGTATTTGTGTGCTAAAGAATAAATAAATAATAAATAAATGGATGAGGAGAGCTGAAGACCGACGGCAGTGGCGTGCATTAGGAGAGGCCTACGTTCAGCAATGGATAGATATAGGCTGTTGATCATGGTGATGATGTTAGGGTTAACAAGTACTAGAGTGGGATAGTCACACACAAATTGATTTTCCTCATACAAATCTTCTGCAAAAATTAGAACAGCCGCACACATTTCCTCGAAATTTTGAGTAAATTAAGTTACTGCTTGCTTCTTGTATTGTTGCTCGGCCGGTCCCGTGCTGTGACAATATTTCCTGTCAACAATTCCTTCGATGTTTATTTATGAAGAATCTTTAATTGAAAGCTCTGAGGCATGTAACGTAAGATAGTAATTATGACTTCCCTGTTTGAAGATTTGTGTGATTATAAACAATGGAAGGGTCATCACACTACAGTTTATTGGGTCTCCGCGCATACCGAATGTTTATTAATGCCTACAACTTGAAAAAAAAAACACTCGCATAAAATCATGTCGGAACATAATTTTGAATGTTGAGATTTATAGTTTGATTTTGAGATTGTTTCGGGTTTGAATCACTAATAAAAATCGATATTGATCCATAACATCTTCCATAGAGAAATTCGTCTCTCGAGGAGTACCTATGTATTTTATTATTTTAAGTTAAGAACAATAATATCAGATGAGAACAAGAAAATAAACTATAAAATTATAGTAAATGTAAGTACCTATACTTACATTCATACCAATATATAAAAGTAAAACGTTGTTTGTTTTTTATTTGTTTGTTTGTTGGTTTGTTTGGGGAGCTTTCAAGCGATAACGGCTGGACGGATTTTGATGAAATTTAGAACGGAGATTGCTTATACCCTGGAATAAAACATAGGATACTTTTTATCCCGGAAAATTGAAAGTTTCCGGAAAACTGGAAAATGTTGATTACTCACTGTAAGGAATGGTTGCCATCACAGAATGGTCTGTGGTTGCCATGGAAACGAAATAACAAGTCTGTCAACAAACATCAAGAGCATAGGTGCTATACCTACTTTTGCATTGGTTTTTAATATCCTAGAACAAAACAGTATGCTTTTTTTCGCGATAAAAAGTAGTCTGCGCGTACGAAGTCGCGGGAGGGAAAACTAGTTTATAATAATATATGAACATTATAATAAATGTAATAAATATTGGATCAAGAAAATTTATAATATATTAAAATTATAATAAATTTAAGTATACTTACATTTATTACACTTTTTTGTTGTTGTTGTGACCTAATACGTATTATTGTTCTTAACTTAAAAATATATACTTACATTCTTCTGCAAATTTGTGTGGGACATTGTTTGTAACATCATTTTTATCATCATCATCATCATCATGGTTGTTGTGGTCATATTTCGAAAATGAAATGATTCCACAACAGCCAAGTAAGATAGAGAAATGAATCTCCGGGCGCGATTGCCACAATCCAACACAATCCAACTGGTAACACTTTCATGATTTCAAACTCAATTATTTGTGATTGCACAGTTTATTGTTGCAATTGCAATTCCGGGATTGCTGATGGAATCGCAAATTGATAGATAGCTTACAAAAGAAAGAGGGTGGTCATTCAACAAAAAAAAAAACGTTTGAAGTTTGAAGGTGTGGACAATGGGTAGTGGACAGATGATGATGACGAAAAACAAGTGTCGAAGACGCTTGGCATTATGCTGAGGCATGACCCTTTCAGCACTTAGATTTATATGTTTAATTTATATGTTAATTTGCTACTTTTTTTATAAGTGTTGAATAAACGATTTTTCTTTCTTTCTTTTTCTTTAAAAAAGGGTTTGCTAAAGTCGCAAAGCGCTGTATTTCAAAGAAAAACCTTGCAAAAGAAGCAATTATTGCAGATCAAGAAGAATTACGTACTTCAAGTATAGAGTTCTACATAATATTTACTAGTGATTCACTCCGGCTTCGCACGGGTAGCGCTCACATAGCGGCATTTTATATGGTTTACGGGTTAAGATTCTTTATTTTTCTAAAGAAGAGAAACTTATAAGAGAAATTACAATCGTAATCTTATAGTCAGGTTTTTGCCTTTGAGCATTCAGGCAAAATTACAATAAAAAATTACAAAGGCGTTGGTAATTTATTATCACAATTTTAATTATGTTCAACAAATGTAAACATATCACGCTGTTTATAGGTATACTTAATTTTCAGTATCATATAGTGTACAAATTGACTTTACTAAATGTAAATGATTATGGTTATTATTTATTATTTCGATTAAACACTGAACTGCGAGTACGTGTGTATGCAATCCAGTGCGAATAAAGGAGGTAGGTCAATAGAAATATTCGCATAAGCCGCTATACTTAGAACTTATACCCATCGTAACTTCCAAAAAAATACGCCAGTAAGCGTAAATCTATGCCAGTAAAGATCGTGGTGTTTTGTTACTAAAGACAACTGCATTTTTATTCACGTACTTGACAGTCTTATTATTATTTATTTTCCATGATAACATGTCATTCTGTTCTGTATTTTTGATACTTGAATTAAATTATTGCAATTTTCGTGGGGATCAGTTTTTTTTAAATAGATTGCTGCCCATATTAGGTACTCGCTGGTAATGTAGCTTTCTATGGTTGAAGTTTTTTTTTTAAATCGGTTTAGTATTTTTGAGTTTAGATTGTTTGTTTGTATCAAACAAACATACAAATAATCAAATCTTTTATCTTTATAATATTAGAGTAGATAAATACTAGGCTGGCAATTATCTTTTCCACCGAGGCATGTATGAAAGGTACTGAAAAAATGCGACAAAATTAGCAGAAAAAATACCTTAGTAATTATTTATTCTTCCGTTTATATTGCCGCCTTTTCAATAATTGTAAATGAATAGATAATGTAGATGAATAGTTTTGTTTTTTTTTTTATATTTATTTCACACAAGCAAGTTCAACAGATTTCAATTTCAGATTTTCAGATTTTTTTAATTCAATACACGAAAAATCTTTATAAAAATAGTAAAGCAAAAGCAGAGAGACCCTGTATTTCATCTTTCTCGATTATACCTATTTTTAGAATTTTATTGTTATAGGTATTGTATTAGTTTCATTAATTATTTTTCAATAAACTAAATTATTATTATTTTGGTATTACAAAACTACGTACCTAACTACTCCGGTACTACGTAATCTAATCCAAATTAGATTACGTAGTACCGGATTCCAAAGTCATAATGATGATTGAAATTAACCAGTCCACCAAAGCCATAATGACACCAACTGAGCACCGCTTTTAATGAAACCTATAATCATTTTAAACTACAGTCACCAGTCACCTAATCCAATACTTAGAACCGCACAATGCGGATATACTTTTGACATGACCATTAATTTTCGAATCATTCAATCTGAAAGGGAACTAATGCAAAAAATATTAGTTCCAGTAACAAACAAGGAAAAGTTTGGAATAAATGTACACGAATATATAAAAGCAGTATGAACTGACCTGTTGATTTTAAAGTAAAGCTGCGCTGATTTGTGGAAACGAAACACGTCAGTTATAGGCAAACAAACTATTATCTTGCTTCTCCGTGGAAAATTACCTATGATTAGCTATTATTTTTCAGAAAAACTGATCTAGTCAGTTTTGTTCAGTGATTATAATCATACCGGCCATAGCAGTAGGCGTGTGGCTCAGTAATAGGGCTATACTTCTAATCCCGTGAGTGAAAACCAGCTCAGGAAATAGGCAGAAGCATATCCCTGTGTAAGTTTCAACATCTGCGACGCCCTCTATTTTTGGTTATTATGGCAAAACCCCCTCTATTATGTGAGGGGGGGACTATGTTTAACAGTGGACGTCTTACGGCTGATGATGGGTCACAAAAGATGACATATCACAAAATATGACGTGTCACAAATAAATTACGTGTCATAAACGATGACGTGTCACAAAATATGACGTGTCTCAAATGATAATGTGTCACAAAACATGAAGCTAAAGCAAAATAAAGTCTCCTGAGTAAAAACGTTCTTGGCTGGGCGTAGATCTTGTTAAAAGGGGAAAGATACGGCACGCTCTAATATAACATAAACAAGGACCAGATACAACTGCAGTAAACATACTCACATTTCCAATGTCGTGCTTCATGTGCATGATCAACATAGAAAGAGATAAGTTAATTTATATTTTTTGTACTTCCGAAAAGGGAAAACTGTTGTTACTTGTAATATTGTCTCTTCCACCTCTGATTCTGAAACTGATTCTGAGTGCTGAGAGATATACACAGACTGTAGAGAAAATATGATAACAATAATTGACAATGCTAACATTTGCTACAACTAATAAACGCCACTCAATTAAGACTAAGATTAATTATGTGCGTTGCACCTTATTTACGTGGACCACGGCCGAGGAGCTAGTGCCTAATCTTCCAACTTGTAATAAGATCTTTGACACTAGACAATATTTTTCTTTAGCAAATGCTCTGAGTATATATCTCTCATTGTACCCGTTCCGTTGTTATTCCACGATCGAAGAAATGATCTCTCTATTACTGTTCGCAGCCCACAATTCTGATTTCAATAACTGATCGAACCAGCACTGTACCTATATATGGAACTGTATTGAACTGGAGATGTAGACACGAACAGTCACCGGCAAAATTCTGAATGCGTAACTTCTAATTTACCTTCACGCACACAAAGGACTCAAACTGCGTTGAATAGTTAATTGGACGTTTGTTTACGTTCAGACATCTTGTCACTGACTGTACAGGGTAGGGTAGGGCGGACCCCTAGAACTAACAGAGATTTTGATATGTGCAAATTGCTTGCTAAACAGTTATTTTTACCCGACTGCGAGGAGGGTATTGTGTTTATCAGCCTATGTATGTATATGTACGTATGTATGTATGTATGTATGTTCCTTTGTGGCACTTTATAGACCAAATGCGTGGACCGATTTTGATGATTCGTACTTCAATCGATTTGCTTCAATTTATTTGTTGTTTCAATTGATTTCAATCGATTTTGAGTGTCACTAAATACATGACTAATCAAAATTCAATATGGCGAAGGAATAAATTAAAGTCGACGAACTATTTTAAGTGGGGTATCATTGAATACGTACGTATGTACGTCATCCTAGGTACGTAATCAAACGGTTGCGGGTTCGAATCCTGCTAGGTGCAATCATAATGTGATGAGAGAAATGTTTGTTTCCGAGTCATGGATGTTTATAATATTCGTATATATGTATGTTTATCCGTTATCTAGTACCCATAGTACAGGGTATCCTAGTTTGGGGCTAGTTAATTGGTGTGGAATTGTACAGAATATATTATTATTATTTATTGAATAGGTATGTGAAATTCATTTTTAGGTTTCTCATATAATTTTTCATTTAGAATTACCATTAAGCATCTATAACGATTTAAAGTTGGATAGCAACCATTCTCACTTAAATTTTTGCCTCATTATACTCGTAGTTTTGTTTGCAGTCGGGTTTCTTAGCCCTTCCGGTTATGTCTTGTTTTCTTCTATGTAATACCTGCTATTTTCATGGTTACAACATTTGGAAGAATCGAAATAGATGTATCCATTTAGTTTTATCCTTGCATATTTAGCTGTGCTACGTGTTTTATTAAAGACGTTTATACTAAAAGTAGAAATGTGCCACTAAAAAAAAAAAGAAAGTAGATGCACACAATATTGATACAAAACAGATAATTATAATTTATTTAAGGGCAAAGGGGGTAAACTCACGTTTGTTGTTGTTGTTGTTGTTGTTTTGTTGTTGCGTTGTTGCGTATAACCACTGTCCCAGGCCTGCAGTCGCGACACATAGATATTGATTGATTTATAACTGAAATCGGTACATACCGATGACAATCTTTAGCTTTGACAGTTATTGTCAAAAGCTATCGATTGTCATCGGTATCTGTACTGACTTGATCATCATTGATATCGATATCTGGCAAAGACTATCAAATATCGTTATAATCGGTTTTTGCGCAATTGCTGTCGATGTCAAGACTGCATGGTTCTGAATCGGCCCTGCCCCCCGATTCAGAACCTTTCGATAACTCAATTGTCGATCGATATGGTATTATTTATTCTGTGGATTTGGTTTGAAATCGTTCAATTCAATCATTTTTCATTGACAATAACGAATCGAATCGATTCGGTTCGCTATCCAAAGGTTCTATAGAGCGGGAAAGATGATACATCTCGGGAGTAAAGTTTAGAGCTTTTGTTTATGTGTAGGAAAACTAAAGCTTAGATCAAAAAAGTATGTTGTCAATTTTCTCAATAATAATGAGCTGTTTCTCTTGGTATATCATTTAGTGACGTGATCTCTTTCCAATCAATGTTCTAAGCATAGAGTATGTTACCTTTGATTTTATTTTCTATCGATTGAATTGTCCGTACTTCTGTTTGTGTGTTCACGAAGTACGAGATAATATGTAATTTTTTGATGTGATACCAATTTCATTATTCTGGGATAATTATAAAAAAAGACGTTCAAAAATGATCGAAAATTGTTGAAAATGCTAGAACCGGGCCTTAAGGTTATGATGTGGTCAAGCAAGATTGTAAAAATCTATACATATAATAATGCAATAGGAACGAAAAGTCTGTACAAAGAAGATAATTAAAAAAGAAATGGTTTATTAAATAAGCTACTGAACAATAATATAACATTTTAAAAATTCGTGTCTGTCTGTTTGTCTGTATGTTTGTTCGCGCATCACGTAAAAACTACTAGACCGATGCGGTCTTCACTGTTGGATAGCTTAGGGTTTGACTTAAAATATGGGATGCTTGGTATTTTAATCGGGTGAGTAGAAGCCGAGCAATCGATTAAAACTTTTTGACGGCTGAAGTAATTTTGATCAAATGTTAGTATATTGGTATTTTAGGTCTTGGAATAGTACATAAAGTGCTTTTAACATAGAGAAATTACCACGCGTGCGGAGCTGCGGGTACAGCTAGTTATGATATAAATTGGACTGGATCTGTATAACTACTAGGGGTCACTTCATATTTTTTACCTACCTCACTCAAATAAACCATCATTTTTCAAAGCTTTTATTTAACTTGCAATGTTTGTATGTATACGTATTTATTTTATTTTATTTATTTATTAGGTGCACAAAACAGATTACAGAAATATAAAATATGAGAATAAAATGGTAAATTATGCGGTCGATTCCATAATCCAATCAATATGTGCACACGGCATCAATAAAAAAAAAACAGCTAAGTATGTATGTAAGCACGTTTGTTTAGGTCACATCTTGCAAGCTGAATTAGAACCACTTCCTCTTATTCTACGGAGTTGAATTTTGATATGTTGGTTCAGTTCTAATGACAATGCAGTTTTATGGTAAGCATGACCTGACTTGACATCCAGGTTCAGCGTCAGATAAAGTAACTCTTCAACGGTTAACAGTCGAAATTTTGTGTACGCATTTTATTATGATAGCCAGTTTTAAGTTTTACTATGACATGGTTGCTGCACTCAAGGTTGGGCCCTGACTAGGGAACTCCTCAATGGTTAACAGCACAGACATGAAATGTTGTATACCCGTTTAATTGTGATCTTCTACGTTTCGCCATGACATGGTTACTGCGTAAAATTTTAATTTTAATTATACCTTAATAGACTTGGTAAAACCGTTTATGTAAGTGTCATACTTATAGTTATGCATTATTAGTTTGTAGGTACGATGGTGGCAGACTAGTGCATGTAAGAATCTGATTACATCGGGTTCGATCCTTAGCTTCGCACCAATGACTTTACTAAGTTACGTGCGGATTTTCATGGCTCCGTGCTTTGAAGGGCACGTTAAACTGCGTACCTCTTGCTTACCTCCATCAACAAATTCATAAATTCCCACAGCCCACCGTCGCTAATCAACGGATTACGCCACCGATCATAGGAAGCAGTTTAGAAATTCGTCTCGGCCTCTAAATAAAGCGATAACAGCAAATAGCCCACAATTGGGCTAGATAGCTCGGGCACAATTGAATTGGATCTTGACGCCTCAATTAAATACAGCTTTTGTTAATAAACGTTAATTACGCTAAAAGCTTTTTAAGTCGCAGCGAGATAAAAATAAATGATTGGTGCGTAATTGCGGGGGTTGGCAGCTGAGAGATTGGGACATTATAGGGAAACTGCTTTCAAAAGATCTATAGGTAGAGTCAAGGAGGTTTAAAAAAAGGACGGAGTCTTCCCCGTCAAATTGAAAGTGAAGCACCCAAGATATGCCGATCCGCTCGTACGTGGAAGTCTCATGCACTCACTTACACCGTGTTATACCGATCAGCCACCACATCGCAGCAAGATCTTGACCTTGTTAGTCATGTTAATTCCGTCAAGTTCTCACGGAAAATCAAACAATGACAGTCTTTTGCGGTGAATTTGTGTATCTACCACAAATTATCCACTCACATACACATACGCAGCCGCCATTTGCTATCCTTCACTAGTTTGTTTGGCAGTGTGGTCTCCGTCTTTTTTTTGAGCCTTCCTGGGTAGGGTGCTGATAATCTGACTTTTCATAATCGGAAAGTGTGATAGATCAAGCTGGTGAGCATTTTAATAATAAGTATGGTCTATTCCACTATGATCACTGGGGTGATATCACCTTATCTTCAAGTGATCATAGTATATTATTATTATTATATAAATTTTGTAAAAAAATATATTTAATAAATGAAAATAAATAAAGCGAAATATTTATTGTTTTTTTTTAACATTTATGCCTTTTATTCAAAAAAACAAAAAGTCTTTGAAAAAACAATTACTATACTAACCTAAAACAAAGTTATACTAAAACTAGTCTAATAATCCGCTAACAGTGGGCAACGTTCCCAAAATGCTGGCAGCATTGCCACGTTGTATGGCAATGCTTAGTCTTTGGGCAAAGTAAAGGCCAGCATTTTGGTCACGTGTTGCTTCAACCAGACGCCCCGATAGATCTTTGTATATTTGATGAGCTCCTGGTCCCCACGGCCCTAGTGTCTGTACCCCAAAAGACTCAAATATATATCTGCTGTCGAGGGTACTATGTTTGCGCCTTTTGAGGCTCTCAGCCGATTCAGCCGCCGCTCCAGCCTTATTTTGAGTTCCTTGAAGATGAGACGGCGCAAGGGTGTCTACACAAGTAATGTCTCACACAAAAGGCCGTCCCATCTTCCATGGAATAAGAGTCATTCCGTCAGGTCTTTTACCATCGTCGCGTATGGCATTAGGTTCTAAAATAGCAGCACAGTTGGCGGTGGTAAAAGCCCAGCGGATGATATCATTAAGGCTGGAGTGGCGAGGAATTCTTCTTGCGCTTCTGCAATAGGATATGCCGTGGTGATCAAGCCAACAGCAGAGCCACACTGGCAGCAGTGAGGAGCACAGCACGATGCTCCCAAGCGGAGTGACGCTGCAATGCGAAAAGCTGACGAATCTAACAAAGTTCCAGTGTTTGGCGATGGGAGATCCTGCAGCCACAAACCCGATTCCCACTCACCCACGGCAAGGAGACGGGCTCGATCTGCGGAGCTTATGTACGTGTTAGATAGACGTTCCCGTACTAGCTCGCAGAGCGGCCCGTCCCATAGCTACTGCGATGAGAGGATTTTGGGGAACTCATAGATTAGGCAGGCTAACAACCACACGTTCTTGGCCTCGACCAAAAAGCTGATATCAATATTGTCCACACAGGCCTTCAGAATTTTTGTGGTTAAATTTAGTGTACTATGGACCGAGGACAAGAACGCGAGGAGAGCCACACCAGAAATTGACCTGATACCCAGACCCCCCAATCGCACTGAAAGTGAAGCCTGGTACCACTCTCGCTCTTCAAATTTTAAGTTTCAAATCGTAAGCAAAGTGTTTCTTACGATGTTGTGTAAACTCTTAAGGAGCTCTGTGTGCTTCCAGAGCATCGATAACATCGTATAGTATATGTAAATTTTGGAACAAAAAGACAAAATCGGATTATGGTAAAAGCCAAGTGGACATTAATTTTGGATAAACGGGGGAATTGGGGGAAGGATTCGTCGAGAATTGAGGAACCCAATAAACGGAGCGAATATTTGTCAATGATTGTTATGTTGGGGGCCAAACAGTTGAATTTTTTAATAACCAATTCTTTTGCGGGGTATGCGTCCAAAACATAAAGTTCGCATTTGGAGAAATTTATTTCAAGGCCAATGGTGCGAAACACGCCGATTAATACGGAATGATCGTCAAAGACTGTATTTACGTCACCACCCAAAGTCCCATCATCCAAGTAGGTACCAAACGTTAAGCTTGGATTTAAGACATTGGACGATAGGGTGGATGGCTAAGCTAAATACAGCGGGGCCGAGAGGATCGCCTATTTTACCTATTTTTTTTTTTTACTCTTTTTAAACTGCGTTTACGGTAATATATTTTGTATGCTGTTCAATAGAGAGGTTATCTATCTATCTTATTTATTACACGCAGCAAAATTAACAGTAAATTATAATGTTTTTTAACTTTGTTAACCTTTTATACTAACAATTATGTTAATAATCGTTAATTATAGCTTCTTTTTTTGAAATGGTTTCAAAAACAGTCTTCTCCGTTACAATATTACCGTGCTACCTTTTTATGACATCCACTAAAGTGATAATTACAATCTTTTCAGTCCAAATTCCAAAATCAAAAGGTATCATATAAACACAAGGGACAACGTACACCCCTATATTACCTGACAAAGAGACTCCATTGCAACAAAAAGTCTTCTAATGAAGTCGGGGAAGAATTTTATTTCGCCGATACTTATTCACATCGTAAATATTCGTCAGTCACAACGATTGCCGAGAAAAAAAACTAAAAAATACACTTTAAAAACAAAACATCACCTAGGGGTAAATTCGGCCTTATTGCTCCAAATCTAAAGTTCATTTTAAATGATTATTTTATCGTCGGCATAAGGGTACGAAGTCAAACTGTCATAGTACGGTCTCGGTCACTTTTAGGCAATCCCTTTTTTTTCTATTTCGTGTTTTCTTTGGCGGTTCGTTTATTGGGACCAAATGACACGACAGGTGACGAGTTTTTTTAATGTTTTTTTAGTTAAAAGAATATTGTTACACATTTTATTGCGTGTCCTGGCTGTCTGTATCGGGATCTAAATTCGTTGGGTATAATTTGCTCATTTCGAATTGAGTGCAGATGTTACGATGGAGATGTCTTTGTTTTTTAAATTAAACCTTTTTTTAAAAGGGGGTTGTTATGCCGTTTTGCCTGTCGAGCTTACGATATTTCAAAGGTTTTATTAGGCGTTGAAAATTTTGGATGCTACGTTTTCCGTAGTTTTTGTACGACTTTTTTGTATCTATGAATACTTAGTAAAACAATCATAACTATTTTGTTACAAAAAACTTGTTTTGTAAATTAAACAACTAAACTATGAAAACAACTCTTTTATCATAATTTGAATACGTACCTGTAACTAGTTATTAAAAATTACTGCAGAAGCTGAGGAAGCTTTGCCCGCGTGGACATAATTTCCGAGATAAAAGTACTTATCCTATATGTTAAAAATTTAATCAAAATCTATTTAGTACATATACCTATAGTCTTTTTTATTTATTACCTACCAGACTTCTATTCGTTGAATTGAGATGCAAATTATGTACATGAAAATATACATATATATATATATATATATATTGTGATAGCCCGTTCTAAGTTTCACCATGACATGGCTACTGCATGTATATACATATATATATATATAACCCTGAGTGCAGCAACCATGTCTTGGTAAAATTTAGAACGGGCTATCACAATTAAAAATGGTGCATAAAATATTTCGTGTCTGTGCTGTTAAGCGTTGAGGAGTTCCCTAGTCAGGACCCAACCCTGAGTGCAGCAATCATGTCATGGTGAAACTTAGAACGGGCTATCACAATTAAAAATAGTGTATAAAATATTCCGTGTCTGTGCTGTTAAGCGTTGAGAAGTTCCCTAGTCAGGACCCAACCCTGAATGCAGCAACCATGTCTTGGTAAAACTTAGAACGGGCTATCACTATTAAAAATTGAGTATAAAATATTTCGTGTCTGTGCTGCTAAGCGTTGAGGAGTTCCCTAGGTAGGACCCAGCCCTGAGTGCAGCAACCATGTCTTGGTAAAACTTAGAACGGGCTATCACAATTAAAAATGGTGTATAAAATATTTCGTGTGGTGCTGGTAAGTGTTGAGGAGTTCCCTAGGTAGGACCCAGCCCTGAGTGCAGCAACCATGTCTTGGTAAAACTTAGAACGGGCTATCACAATTAAAAATGATGTGTAAAATATTTCGTGTGGTGCTGGTAAGTGTTGAGGAGTTCCCTAGTCAGGACCCAACCCTAAGTGCAGCAACCATGTCTTGGTAAAACTTAGAACGGGCTATCACAATTAAAAATGATGTGTAAAATATTTTGTGTGGTGCTGGTAAGCGTTGAGGAGTTCCCTAGTCAGGACCCAACCCTGAGTACAGCAATCATATCTTGGTAAAACTTAGAACGGGCTATCACAATTAAAAATGGTGTATAAAATATTTCGTGTCTTTGCTGTGAAGCGTTGAGGAGTTCCCTAGTCAGGACCCAACCCTGAGTGCAGCAACCATGTCTTGGGTAAAACTTAGAACGGGCTATCACAATTAAAATTGATGTGTAAAATATTTTGTGTGGTGCTGGTAAGCGTTGAGGAGTTTCCTTGTCAGGATCCAACCCTGAGTGCAGCAATCATGTCTTGGTAAAACTTAGAACGGCTATCACAATTAAAAATGGTGTATAAAATATTTCGTGTCTGTGCTGTTAAGCGTTGAGGAGTTCCCTAGGCAGGACCCAACCCTGAGTTCAGCAACCATGTCTTGGTAAAACTTAGAACGGGCTATCACAATTAAAAATGATGTGTAAAATATTTCGTGTGGTGCTGGTAAGCGTTGAGGAGTTCCCTAGTCAGAACCCAATCCTGAGTAGCTACAGCAATCATATCTTGGTAAAACTTAAATACAGCTATAATAATAAAATTCGTACACAAAATTTCGTGTCTGTGCTGTTGACCGTTGAAGAGTTCCTTTATCTGGAAACCAAGTCATGGTAAAACTTAAAACCGGCTATCATAATAAAATGCGTACACAACATTATATGTCATTGCTGTAAACCGTTGAAGAGTTCTTTTATCTGGAGACTATGTAACGGTAAATCTTAAAACTGTCTATCGTAATAAAATTCGTACACAAAATTTCGTTATCTGGAGCTAATCCTGGATGTCGATTCAGGTCATGCTTAGTAGGTATATAAACGCATTGCCATCGGAACTGAACCAATATGTAAAAATTCAACTCAGTATGATCAGCAGAAGTGTTTCTAATTCAGTTTGCAAGCTTTGACCTAAACAAACATACATACATACATCGCAAGTTACATAAAAGCTTTGAAAAAATCAAGTCCTTAGTTAATCAGCAGTGAAACCCGCATTTCAATTATTCCAGTATGTTTTAAGTGTTTGTTTGTCGTATGAGGTAGTGCTCTGGAGTCGAGTTTGTCAGGCTGCTACTAATCAATAACATCTGGGACCAACAGCTTAACGTATCCTCCGAAGCACGGAACGATAGAAAACCGCATATAAATCAGAAAAATCATTGGTGCAGAGCTTAGGACCGAACCCGGTATCGTTGGATTCTAAGTTGCACTAAGTTGGACCGTTAGGCTACCAACCTTATTAATTTGAAACAACAACGCCCAACAAAATCATTGACCATAAAACTAAACCAAAAACATTACACATGTAAATAAAAACCACTTTATTTAAATTAAAACAAACGACACCCGATAATCTGTGGTCATTAGAACACATCAGTCATAACGAAACAATAGAGATTGTTGTAATAAATAACGAACTCTATCATATTCCGTAGAGCACTTGTCTAGGCGAGCTATTAAAACAACATTATGGAAACTAAGCTACACTTGTGTAAAAAATGTTAAGTAAAGCAATTTGGGAACAATTTGTTCAAGGTAGAGTCACAGTGTAGAGTCGAGTTTGTGAGTGTCTAAGTGCTGTTTAAACGACTACTGAGTACCTAGTATTGCAAATTACTTATACTACGTACTAGTATAGCATTTCCTTAATAAAACATATTTAATAATTAACAGAATTAATAAGTCAATTTTTATTTACATTAATGATGTAAATAGTAAGTAGGTATTATTCATCACCATAATCAGCATATATACGTCCACTGCTGGACGCAAGCCTCCTCTAGTGAACGCCTCTGAGCCCGATCTTCAGCTCTTCTCATCCAGTTCCTGTCAGCCGTTTTTCGCAAGTCGTCACTCCACCTGACAGTAGGGCATGGCGTCCTATACTACGTTGCCTAAACTCGGTCTCCAATCTAGTACTCCTTTTCACGGGTGGGGTTCTTAGAGAGATGTGACCAGCACATTGCCACTAGGTAGTAGGTAATAATAATATCTCAATTATTTTACTATACTTATGGTAGAGTAACTAAGCACGTTAAGCAAATCAATTATAAATTTTACCACATCTTGTACACTTTACTCACATTAATTGTTATTTTTATCAAAAATACTCATCAAACAGATGTGAAACCAGCTAATCTCAAGATTTGCATAATCAAGCAGTTACTATTCAATTTCTACTACAGCGCACAGTCCTAATCGGCTAAGTTAATCCAACAGATAATTTCACTCGGCCTCTAAGTGGGTGGTCCCTCGACCAATGACATTAAATCATTGTACGAAAAAAAAAGTACAATGACAAAAATTGGCAACAACAAGATTGCGGATTCAAGTCAGGCGACACAAATGCAACCCCTGCGGGCAAAGGAATGACAAGCCGAAATGTCACAATTTTCATTGTCGAGTCATCGTTCAATAATTGTACGGTGGCGCTATCGCATTGTCCCAAAATTGGATGATCCTTTGGCGGTAAAGTCAGTTTTTGTCATAAAAGTAGATCGAGATTTGCGAATTCAAGCGACACAAATGCAACTCCTGTGGGCGAAGGAATAACTAGCAAAAATGACACATTTGTCATTGTCCATTAACTGTACGGTGGGGCTATCTTAATCTTTAGCAATGGGATGACCCTTTGCAGGCAAAGTCACTATTTGCACATATTAAACTCTAGTTAAAAGTTCACCAACGAATCGAAGCGACACAAATGCAACCTCTGTGGGCGAAGGAATAACAAGCAAAAATGACACAATTATCATTGTACAATAACTTTACGGTGGTTCTATCTCATTGTTTAAGATTGGGATGACCCTGTTAAAAGTTCACCAACGAATTGAAGCCATACAAATGCAGCCTCTGTGGGCGAAAGAGTATCAAGCAAAAATTTCAAATTATCATTGTCCAATAACTGTACGGCGGTGCTATCTTATTGTATCGCATTGGGAATGACCCTTTAAAGGCAGAGTCACTTTTTGCACATATTAAACTCTAGTTAAAAGTTCACCAACGAATCGAAGCCACACAAATGCAACCCCTGTGGGCGAAGGAATAACAAGCAAAAATATCACTATTGTAATTTTCCATAACTGCACGATGGCGCTATCTTATTGTATCGCATTGGGAATGACCCTTTGAAGGCAAAGTCACTTTTTGCACATATTAAACTCTAGTTAAAAGTGCACCAATGACTCGAAGCGACACAAGTGCAGCCCATGTGGACAAAAGAGTAACAAGCCAAAAATGTCACAATTATTGTCGTTGTCGAGACATTGTCTGATAATTGTTCGGTGGCGCTACTGCATTGTACACGAAAATGGGATGATCCTTTGTCGGGACCTGTGGTCTGGACAAAGTCATTTTTTGTCGCATTAATCTTTAGTTGACAAGTGACAGAGGACAAGTGATTTTTAAATGGATTTGCTTTTTTGGTGGTAGCAAAAACGTAGCAGCGAATTAAAAAGATTTTGATTTCTATTTTATTTATTAACTGATGATACTATTACAGAAATGCCATATGAATAAAAGGTTGAGCATTATGACTAAGCGTTATCGAAGTACACGTAAATGAATGAAAAATTTTCAACGTAATCAATATATTCATCAGAAAAAATAACTACAGTACCCGGTATTCAGCATTCCTTCCACATTAGTAATGCTCAAGTGCGCTACTGCAAACCGACATCTGCGCAAAAACGTCACACAAAATCCACAGCACCGCAGCACTTGGCTCATCCGGCTTGTCCCTAAAAAGCGCTCGTGGTGACACCTCCCCGTCCTCCTCCCACCCTCGAGGCGCGTGTTCCCGTCTCGCTCGCACGTCCGCACCACCGCTCGAAAAGCGACAAAACGCGACACACACTTTTGCCGCCAGACGGCCGAAGCGACGTATAGAGCTCGCGCAATAGTAGCCTCTACACAACTTAGTTTTAAAGCTAGCGCCCCGAATTGCGCGACACATTAGAGGACATCCGCCGCTCACTTCCAAAACGATGTAAGTGTCATGCTACACAGACAAAAATGGACCTTAGTTGGTGCACGCGAAGAACGATGTCGACAAATGAATGAAAAAGGTGTTGTAAAGACACAGTTTTCAAATGTCACGCAGTGTAGTCGTCTCTTTTCTCCGGAGTCCTGTCGCATCTGCCCAGCTCCTTTGGCATCCTTCAGCATGCAAGTGTCCCCCCCGCGTATCTTTCATCCCGCTCTGCGGCGCCTGAAGCCCAGTGTCCGGTCTCACAGACTGTTAAGCGGTCGTGTTAACGTGCGCTTTGTATATCACGATATAATCACGAATATATTTGTGTCGTATGTACTTACATGTATAGCAGATGGCGTTAGATGTGAAATGTACTGTGAAGTGACACTCAGTGCCGTTTGATGTTTGTTTGTGAGGAAGACACCTGCCAGAAGCATTCATGATTCAGGTTAGTTTGAGAAATAAAACATTTTCGTCCGACACTTTTCAGGTATTCCAATAAAGCTCATAAAGGACCAGTTTTTATTAATAATTCAAATAATAATTATTTCAATCATTGAAGACTGAATATTACTTAGCCCAGGATAAAACTGGACATTATTAATATGTGCTGAAAAGCTGTTCATATATGTGCAGTGGCGCTTGAGCCCTTGTTCACGTAAATAGGATTATCTTTTGCCGCGACAAAGTCACTTAATTTGTCCTCAACGATACCTGTGTAGGGGACAATTTACTTTTGAGTGCTCAATATATATTTTTGCACGTTTTTTTTACTATTAATATATATATTTTTTGATTTCTATTGATTACAAAATTCTTTTTCATATGTTAAAAAAAAACAACTAAATAGCATTTTTTTTAAATATAAAAATAATATATAGCCCACAACTTAATGTATTTATATTGTTCAGTGTTCAAATTAACACTTCTTTTCCATTTCTCCAGTATTTCCAATTAATATATTTAAAATAAGATTGCTAACAATATTCCTGTCAGGCAGACTTTTCTTGAAATACATATAAGCTATCTTTTGTATGACTTGTATGTTTATATGTATGAAGTACATATTCAACAAAGTACATACAACATACAATTTTACAATATGATATGTGTATTACCATTTTTTATTATTACGGACTAGCTAGGCAATCGTTTGACCACGATCTCACCTGATGGAAAACGATGATGTGGTCGAAGGTGTAGCACGCTTGCCTAGTCTATACCTATTCACTCGTGACTTGAATACACCTGGGTTATATTTTACCAGAAACACTGACGAGTTCAGAGCGTATATAGGTATTTTATGTTAAAATATCTTCTTAACTATACGCGTTTGCTCTACATAAATCGAGGTCCCTGTAGTGTCTGATTCTCTGCATACAAGAAAACTTGATTAGAGTAAAAAGAGTATAAATCCATGCAGGTAGATGTATGATTATCGGGCGTTCTTTATATGATATTTCAACTCGGTAGAGTCAATTAACTACCGTAACGAGGGCTCTGTATAAACATGACTGTTTAATTTATTTTGAGTGCGTCAGACAATATACTAAAACTAGATACGAGTAGGTAGGTAGAAATACGAGCAATAGCGTGATCGTGATCGTGAAGGTTGGCAGCAGCTGGTGCCAGGATGCGGCGCCGTGATGCATTAGATGCGAGGTCTGCCGCCGGTTGCCGCGGGCGATGTCGAGACTGGCAACCTGCCGGGAATTTAATGTTGAATGTAACTTTCAAACGCGAGTAAACTTAATAATACAATATGTAAGTAGAGATGCAATACAAGTTGTCAACAGTGAGTTGGATGTTGCTGTGATACATTAGGGTCTATTCAGACGTACCACAACCACACCACTTCGCAGCGACAAAACGTTGTGAAGCAGTGGTTACGTGTGAATAGATGCGGCTTTTTGCTGCGTTGTGGTATCTACAAATTTTCGATGTGGTAGCAGTTGCGATGTAGTTACGTTGTGTTTGCGATGAGGCCGGCCGCTAGCGCGCGGTTGCAGGTGGTTGGAAAACGAATTTGACGGCAAAATGTAGTCCATGTGAATCAATAATTTTTTTAATATGAAAATTTGTATGTTTATATAAATTAGCACCCGCCCACGTGTTGTCGTTGTGGTGTGGATGTGCTATGTTTGCAACAAGCCTAAGACTTGAGCAGTGCCACCAAATGACGAGGGCAATGTCGAGACTGGCAACTGCCGAGAATTTAATGAAGAATGTGAGTTTCAAATGCGAGTAAACTTAATAATGCAACATGTAAAACTAGAGATGAAATACAAATCACGGATTAAGCCGCACAAAGTTGGCAACAGAGTTGGCTGTTGCTGTGATGCATTACATTTGAGTAGAGCCGCCGGTTGCCGCGGGAAATCTGCCTGAAATGTAACATGAAAATGTTTTAAAATTTGAGTTTAGAATTCTGGGAATAAACTTATATTATTATATTAGCTTTCTGGAAAGAAAAATGCGCTCAATGTAAATCACGAATCGAGATGTTCAAAACTGGCAGCGACAGAGATGGCTATTGCCGTTTTGTTGCCTATGATGCCGTCACGCATTAGATGCGAGCAATGCCACTGGTGCCATGGCCTGTGTCAAAATGTGCTTCGGATGTGAATAAATTCATTAATTCTACGTAAATTTAAATGTCCAACTGCAATACAAAACACGAATTCCAGTTTTATTCATGACAGTCAGCAAGCAAGTGGCAACAGAGGCGGCATTTGAAGTGTAAGCCGCGGGCGATGCAGATGAGGCTTTTTGGAATAATGAAAAATTTGAGTTAACTTAATAATTTTGTGAAAAAAGCTATGAATCGTTGATGGATCAATTTGTAATAGTAGTTCTCTAATACAAATCACGGACCATGGCACCCTTGCCTTTAGCACAGAATAAATAATAGTACCACGCCTTTAGTGTTAAATAAATATAATCATGCAATTCACACACATTACATCCAGGACTCGGAAACAAACATTTATGCCCATCACATGTTTGCACCTTGCGGGATTCGAACCCGCGACCGTTGACTTCTCAGGGTCACTTGCCACTCGGCCCACTAGTCGTCTGTTAGGGCATACTAGTCACCAGCCAGGCTAGCTACCGAAAGTAGAAAGTTTGCGCCAAGCCCCGACCGTATTACGAGTATAATGTGATGCCGTGAGCGCTATTAACTTGCTAATTATTTAAATTATCTAAAAATCTAAGAGCGATGGTGGCTTAATGGCTCTATAGTGCAATTTAGAATCCAACGATACCGGGTTCAAAACCTAGGCTCCGCACCAACATTAAGCTGTCGGTCCCGGCTGTTATTGATTTATAGCAGTCGTTAAGCCATGTCAAAGGCCCTCGGGCGGCCTGACCAACTCTGACATCAGAGGCCAGCACTTCCTCATACGACAAACAAACAAACAATCTAAATAAAAAGTCATCACACAATTCAAGAACACTTACGATTAACGTAGGCAAATTATTTTCAAATGCAAGTTCGGCTTCAATATAGATCACCGCGCATGCTGTGTCAAGCTGCATAAAGTGACGCATTAGTTCCTAGCGCTGCCGCCAAGCGTCGTGCGTTGCCGCAGGCGTTATCGGTGCCCGTATTCCGTAACTTTTAACTTACAATTTCAATCCAAATTAAGTAGTTTATTGGGATTACTTTTGTTTGTATTGGAATTAAACAACTTGTCTTGCCCCACTTTCATGTCTTCTCAATCGATAGTTAATAATTTAAAGTTGTCACTTGCCGATAAAGAATATATAAAATGAAAATCTTATTGCAACTGGTTGCATTAGACCTTCTATAATTGGGCCGCTGGGCTCTCTACATCTCTGAAATTTAATATGAAAGATTTGTGATAAGTCACTGATTTACACAATATGAGGCAAGGTAAAGTCATTGAAAACTTAGACGTACCAAACTAAAGCAATTGTGTAAACAAGTCAGGTATTACGGTAACAAAATTTGGGCAAACCCAAAAAATTGGAAACTACTTGATGCTGCTTTAGAAAGAAGTTAAAATATATTCGAATATATGTAAAATTTATCTTAAAAACTTAGAAAGTAAAACGTTCGTGTTTATAAGAGAGACAAGTAATTATGACATGTTTTTTCTTCGTAAATGGCTCGTCTACTTTATTTTTCACAGATTTAGGAAGGTAGATGGGCTAGAACGATTCCCCATACAAACTTACCCCTTACATACCATCAAACTTATATTACAGGAGAAAGGATTTTTGATCTTTAAACTTTTCACATTAGTGAAAAATTCTAAAATAGAAACACAGAATCAAAACAAAACCAAAACCGTCAATAACCACAATTTTAAATATATTTTTAAAATCTATGTGCGTGATGTGACAGTATTAAAAAAAGGGTAGTATTTGTTTCGAATACAGAAAAATCGGTAGTGAAATTAATGAAAAATAATCTGTTCGTATCACGTTCGTGTTTATAAGAGAGACAAGTAATTATGACATGTTTTTTCTTCGTAAATGGCTCGTCTACTTTATTTTTCACAGATTTAGGAAGGTGGATGGGCTAGAACGATTCCCCATACAAACTTACCCCTTACATACCATCAAACTTATATTACAGGAGAAAGGATTTTTGATGTTTAAACTTTTCACATTAGTGAAAAATTCTAAAATAGAAACAGAATCAAAACAAAACCAAAACCGTCAATAACCACAATTTTAAATATATTTTTAAAACCTATGTGCGTGATGTGACAGTATAAAAAAAAAGGGTAGTATTTGTTTCGAATACAGAAAAATCGGTAGTGAAATTAATGAAAAATAATCTGAAATTATACTTACTTCTGTTGTATTAATTGGTTCCCCAAAAGGGGACCTTACATTTATTATAAATAGCCTGGCACAGCCTAGCTACAAGTGATAAATACCGAAAATTTGCGGCCACTGAAACCCTTAATAAATCGATAGAGGACTTCAAAACATGTACATTGTACATACACTACACACTACAAAATACTACACACAGTAGAGTGTACACTAGTATTATTATCCAAAGTGTCGCTTTACTTTGATACTAGCTGTACCCGCGGCTTTGCCCGTATGGTCTTTTCAATTCATTTGCTTGGCATCGCATCGGATCAAAATACCAAGGACCGCCGATTTTAAGTCAAAGCTATCCAACAATGAAAACCGCATCGAAATCAGTCAGTAGATTTTACGTGATGCGCAAACAAACAGACACGATTTTAAAACATTATGTTATAGGTATTCGTGTTCAGTAGCTTATTTTAAGTACCCTAGTTTTTTTAATTATCATCTTAGTACAGATTTTTCGTTCTTATTACTTATTATAAGCAAGCATAAGAACGAAAAAGTCGAAAAGATACAGATAAATTTGAAGTCAAATTTACCGTATTTACTAAAACGCTATATTTTATGTCCAATGTGTCAGAAACGCAACACTATAGGATACCAGTGTTCTAATTTTTTTCTTTGCATTGATGTCAAAAGCCACAAATGTGGCAATATAAAAAAAACAAAGGCCCGCTTGACAAAATTGTAGCCCATACTACTGTAATCTCCCAACAACTAGATTTGCATAAACATGACACTAGACGGGCCAACAGCCTCACCTGCTCTATACAATAATAAGCTATTGTATAAGCCCCGGTTTCTAATTTACCAACACCACTTGCAAAACTAAGTAGGGTCTGCGCGTCAACGTTTCATCATTGCTAGTAAGTTCCAGTGTCTTGCCTAGAGGCATTGTAACTCAACTTGTCAAAATTATATTCAATTTGCAATAGCACATAAGGCGTGAGTTAACTAAAGTTTCAATCAAATTACTAACAAATCAAAATAGACTACAATAAATAACTACCACTTTGCCGGCGCTCATTACCTTCAGTATTTTGGTTCAAGATATTTCCTTTTTCTTCTTATTCTTGGGGTCCCGCTCCTATTGGAGGTTTGACAAGGCATTCTAATTTCTTTCGATACAGCCACTCTGGGCCTGCAGTCTTGACATCGACAGCGATTGCTTTACAATCGAAATCGGTCGCAAAGTCAGATTATAACGATATTTGCTAGTCTCTGCCAAATATCGCTGTCAATCATGTTCATGATCAATGTCAATACAAATACCGATGATAATCGATAGCTTTTGACAATAACTGTCAAAGCTAACGATTGTCATCGGTTTGTACCGATTTTGGTTATGAAGCTATCACTATTATATATGTCGATACTGCAGGCCCAGAAGAGACAGGTTTGTTTTGTACTGCAGCCAAACCATTCCAGCAGGTTCTCTAATTAGGAACGCAGTCTCCTGCCCTCCTCTTGTTTTCCCGCAATTCCTCCTTGAATTATAAGTCGGAGAAGTTTAAACTTGTAATTTCTCATTATCTACACTAAAAATCTTCTATACGAATATCTTTGGCATTGTCTATAGGTACCCCTTATACCCCATTATTACCAATGAACTATAAAAAAAGTCACATTTAAAAGTCACATTTGTTACCTTTTCATCAATATATTTTGTTTTGTAAGTGAAACTTGCGATCTCATTAGATCCTCTACATCAACGCCAACATGATCAAACCAGTACACAGTATATTTCAGTCATGAAATAATAAGCCTAAAAAATATGCCTAAAGCTGAAAGACTAGCTTTCCACACGACCAGTGCTAATGCCTGCTGTGACTACACTTTCAGGCATAGTTGATTACACAGTGTCTATGTCTACTTAGATCTCCAAGGCATCACCATAGGCTAATGCAATATAATATTCTTGCCCTTCCCAGCCATTACCTGAGCTGGATTATTGAAATAAATCGAGCCTCATCAGTGAAATGCATAGTTTGCGCGCCGGCCCATTAGGCGGATTGGGTTCCTGGATGGAAAAGGATTTTGTTTACTTGTTAGGGAAATTTTTCCCTAGTGGTGCTACGGCAAGTCTTTTTAGATCATTCATCTTTTTATGACTTTTGAGACCAAAAGAATATACAATTTTACCTACCTGGTACCTACTTCATGGTGTGCATTAAAGAGTTGTTGTATTGTATTGTGACAAACGCTGAAGGGCACTAGTCGCGAAAGGATTTAGGCTGTGGCATTGATTACATTTATACACAGATAAGGTACCCCTATTCAAGAACTACACAAAAAACTGTAGTAACAATCCGAATAAAATCAGTTCAGTTCCATAATAATAAATCAATTAACAAACTTAGATACTAATCATTTAAGTAACAAATTATGTCAACACGTTCACGTTTAGAGTTCAGAAAATGGCGAAAAAAACGTTTGCACGTTTTGCATTCATTTTTGTGGTACCGAATTCTGAAAAAAAAATACTGTTTAGGTACTTCAATACCTACGATATTGTATTTGTATTTTTGCATATAACGGCACAAACAGGGTAAAGTTTTTTTTTTAAACTTTTGTTTCATAACATTTTTACAAAAAAGAACATGATTTCTGTGGAAAACCTGAACATACTTTTAAATGTAAAGATAGTCAAATCAGCAAACCTAAGTACCCTAAACACTTATAATCTTACGAGAGTCTACCTTACTCTACCAAGACTCTACACTCGACTTCACGGAAAATCGATGGCTCCAAGGTCAGCCGGTTCAAGGTCAAATAAATTGTTTAATCGAAGACGTGCTTATTCTACTAACAGGTACTGATGCTTGTATAAGATTTCTATTATCACACTTCTAGCACAATATACATACGATGAGAAAAAAATGCTTCCCTTTACATTGCTTTAATTTAATTTTTGTTTCGTTTGTTACGTTTAGTACCTGATATAACATGTGTTTTTTTGTGTCAAGTACTTTTTAAGTCTGAAGACATTCCAATTTTAAATACGACCTACTAACGCCATCTATTTGGCGTGTAGGGAACTAAAAACCATGCATACAAAATTGGGAGCTTTTTTGTAATAGGCCTTTTTCGTTTTGTTTTCATTTAGTTTGTGTGAGATTTTCTTTATTATTAACTAGTGACTGGCCCTGGCTTGTGTTATTGACTAATTTGAACAAAAAAGGGTTATTGTGACTTAACTATAATAGTTAGACTTATAGACTCACGGTATTTTTGTGGATAATAATGAGTACTAACCATGTAGTAGGTACATTATTATATGGATCGTATTTAAAACATTAAAAACCAATGCAAAAGTATAGCTTGCAGTATAGCTTGCAGCTATACTGCAAGCTATACTTTTGCACGCCAGCAAGCGTTGACGTGCTTTTTGACAGACTTGTTATTATTTCTTTTCCACGGCAACATGACATCCCGTTCTATAAAGCGAAATTTTTATAGCCAATATTTGATAAATTAGTTTACAATATTGCAATTTTAGTAGGAAACTCATTTTTTTTCGAAAAACTGAATATATATTGCACTATGGAGAGTGTGCACAAGAACTGCACAACCTGATTCCCCCATCACCTTTCCATCACCGTACGACTAGACGATCAGCAAAGCGCCACCCTTTCATGGTTGAAATACCTCGCACAAGAACGAAGCGTTACGCTTCTTCATTTGTTATAAGAACTGCAAAGGAGTGGAATGCCCTGCCCTCGTCAGTGTTTCCGGTAAATTATAGCCCCGGCGTGTTCAAGTCAAGAGTGAATGGGTATCTACTAGGCAAGCGTGCTACACCTTCGACCTCATCATCGCTTTCCATCAGGTGAGATCGTGGTCAAACGATTGCCTAGTCCGTAATAAAAATATAAATAAAAAACACACATAAAAACATACAAAAAACAAGTAATTCGTCATTATAATATTAGTGTAGATGTAGATGAACTTACCTGAATTTATATTGATATTAAATACAGAATAACTGTGAGCTGCGTAACGGATATTACAGAAATAAATAGAAACCGTAACAATCGTCATTTTCTAGGACTATTGGACGGACATACTTTCTTACCTTCAAGCGCATTAGATTAAAGTTTAGAAGTTTCTGGTTTCTAGTCATGTATTAGCCAAAGTTAGGTCACAATTTCATCTGTCTTTTACTGTTCATCATCAAAATCTCAATAAGAAACCATATCTTTGGAATGAAAAAACACACGGCTCAAAAAATCCAAATTCTGTTTTGATTTAAAATCTGGTGTTCTTTCCACATAACACATAATAAATAATAGTTCTACTTCCGATAGATTGAAACCGAGCAATCGATAAAAACTATTTGATTGCTGAACGAATTTTGATGAAATGTTTATAAAGTTTAAACAAGTAGGTTCCTAGGATGCACTCAAATAGACATGTAACAAAAATGACCTAATTTCGTAAACTTCAGATTCAATAAACCGCTCTTGTATTGTAAAGTATTAATACAAGATAGAGCTAAGATTCACGACCGACCCTTAAAAAGTACACGAAGTAGCCTATATTGGGCAATACGTCGAGTTCCCAATCGATCAACAATTAAACTGTAACAGAAACAATAGTTTTGTTACAGTACTGTACGGTACTGTTCGGTAATATACGGTCTACATGTACACTATTGGTACAATATTGGCCAACAAATCGTCGTAGTGTAGACCCGCCTACACGCTGCTTTCTGGCTGAATCTATCAATTACGACCTCTGCAGCTATAGGAAGGTGTACGAAGTATACCTAGCTATCCTTCCTATACTTGTCAAACTTTCTATATCTTGTACAACTTCTTATACTTATTACATTAGTGTATATATACTAAGTAGTTTAACTAGATGGGTACGTTATATATAGAACTCTTTATTGTACACAAAAAGAAACGAAACAAATTGACTACCACATTTAGGCAAACGTAGTGTAGGATGCCCTGTGGCCAGGTGGCCAAATATAAGCTGATGATGAAATTGACTACAACTTTATAAAATGTATTGTAAAATGGGGTGATCAGTTGAATAACACCATTCAAAAATAGAAAAAAACTCATCACATCACAGTATTAATTATAATATATTTCATATTATATATTATAAATCAGAGGAGTGTAGCCACTGTTGTAAACAGGCCAATCAGAGCTTAGAGTTTTAAAAATAAATACTCTCTTATCGAGCGGAAAACTTCGAAAGCGCAATGCAGAACTTCATACATTAGAATTGACAGTCCATACAAAACGTCATAAAATGCATAAAAACAGATTAGCACCTATAGAAGTGTGTGAATGAAATTTGGTACCAGAATAGCTTACATCCTGGATTAACAAATAGGCTTCTATTCATCATCATCATCATCATCATCCATCATCATAATTCACACGGGTGAAACCGCGAGGCACAGCTAGTAAATTATACTTGACGATACTGTAGCGTAGTTGGTAGTTGTCCCAGGTTTGAATCCCGACCGGGACGAACCGTTGTGTGATGCTGATGAGCATAAATATTTGTTCATGAGTTTTGTTTTTTTTTTGTGGTGTGTGTGTCCAAAGTGTTCACTTACCATGCCTAATCCTAGTGTGGAAACTCTTCGGCTATCGGTAGCCCGTATGGGTCAGTTTTTGAAAACGTTGCATAAAAAAATATTTTTGGGTTTATTTACCTTCATCAAATATAGATTTTGTGTATAGCAAACCTTTTAATCATTCTATATCTCTATAATAGCCCAAGAACTCCAGAAATTACGCGTTTCGTAAAGTTCGTCAAAATTCTTTTAATCCCAATGTTTAGATATCAACCACGAATTATCTTAAATATTCGATTAGAAATTAATTGTGTGCAATTACTGCATTTAATCAAGTAGTAACAATGAATAATTTTAAAACAAACTGTTATTATTTGAGGCACTGGTAAAGTTCCTTCTCGTTTTGTCTCTTTCACTCTATTATAACTTTCAGTTTTCCTTCTCTTTTTAATGTTTTTGATTATTTAGGGCCACTCAAGCGACGACTTGAAAACCAATTAAGCATATAAGGTACAGTCGCGCAAAAAAGCGGCCGCCATAATAGCAAACCAATCAATCAGTTTGGTTATCAATCATACTGACAGATCGAATGACAAGAACAAACCGCCTACTAATAGAAAATATATTGCTGATTGTTAAATTCATTAAACCTGTACCCACCTACATGGTTCAAACTTATAAAAAGATTTCATCTTTCTGTAACAGAGACATAATAACCATAATAATATAACCATTTCATGAAATTATCGATCACATCATGAAGGTATCAATTCTATGATATCGCTACGACATATCCACATTATACGCTGGGACACGGAACTTCGACGATTCGTCCAATTAGTCACGGAATATCAAAGAGAGTAAAAATTTATGGTGTTCTATAGTAGGACGCCACAAATTCATGGTCATTTACAGGAAACAGTTTTTTTTTTTACTGAAGAGCACTTATTTTAATTCAAGTTGAGCAAAGATATACGACAGGTTAAATATCTCATTTAGACCTATCACAACCTTAAAATAAATTATTTTTAATAACAAATATGGTAGGAAAAGTGCTCTTCAAGAAAGAAAATAATTTAATTGACCTCCTAAGAATTTTATGTCATGTTTGTTTTAATAAGTAGTGCTAATTTATTATATTAAATATATTATTATTCGTAGACTTTCACAATACAGACAAACAACAACATTCACAATACAGACAAACAACAACATTCATGAGAATAATTGAAGCTAGAGTACCTTCAACGTTATTTAATTTTTATTGGTAATACTTATTTAATATTTAGGTATTAATACAATAAAATATCAAGTAAGTAATACCAATAAACATCGAATAAGAACCTAATCAATATAATATAATAAATAATGTTAACGTGTAAATGGGATCCAAAAAACATTTTCCACACAATTGTTTTTTATTAATGACAAATTAATGATTGTTTTCTACAGAAGCTCTAAAACGATAAGAGCTAGAAAAAGCTAAAGATAATTTTTGTTATATTAATAAATCTTAGTAGGAACTTACCTATAAAGCTCAAAATACGCAGTACTCAAAATAATATTTAATTATAAAGTTACTAGCCGTACATCGTACATGATATGCAGCGCGAAATTATAATTGCTCACAAATTATTAGGTGCAAACAGGCGAAGCCACGGGGCTATCTGATGTGCTCGCTGACATAAGTGATGTGAGTGATAGGGGTGGAAGGAAAGCTCTGAGTTATGCGCCCGAGTGTACCTACACTTGCGTCCATAAGTAACTAATGATTTTAAGCTAAAACAGTCTAAAGACTGTCCTAAAAGAGGACTGATATCTTAATTAGGGATGTGGTTACTCGGTAATTAGGCATGGTTTACACAGAGCCACACAATAAATAATAGTACCGACCGGCAGTTTCTTTTTTATTCCCTCTTCGGTGTTAATCAGCGCTGTAATAAATCATATCCGATATTTGTATGAGTACCTTGTACTATTGTTTATTCTGTGGTATGGGCCAAGTCAGGTAAATGCTTGGCAAAACAATAGTTTTCTATTTTGCACCGTGTTTTTTGTATTTTTGTTTGTTGTGTGAGTAAGTGCTAGCCTCTGTTGTCAAAGTTTGTCAGGCCACACGAGGGCCTCCAATATGACTTAACGACTGCTATTAATCTATAACAGCCGGTAATGAAAGCTTACCTGTCTTCCAAAGCACCGACGAGTTTTTTTTTGTAGTAAACGTAATACCTAGCTACGGTAGAGTTATTACCTATTCCTATAACATAGTCTAAATTGACGCAAAGAATTTCGAAAATATACTAAAAATAACTAAGACAAATTAAAAAGAAACTATTTTGCTTCTTATTAGTTAATATTACCTAGAGTAATAAAATTATTCGAAAATAACGTCAGTAAATACGATCGAAGAATTAACTCTAATATAAAAAATATGACTTCTGAATCGAAAAAGCTCACCAACATTTCACAAAGTACCTACCTACAGAGACACTTAAAATTCTTGTACTTACACATTTATTATTATTAGACCGTCTCGCCGTCGGCACAAATATATTTCAAAAGAAATAGATATAATACCTACAACATTTTTGAGACCAGTTCCGAAAAATACAATAATGGTAGGTAGATACCTTTTTTAGCAACCTGCAAAAATCTCACAGTGCGCGTTATCAGTAGGGTAATAACGCCTATTGTATACCCGCGGGGTACAATAAACATCGTATTGTCTATGTGTCTCACATACGGCAACTCCAAAAGCGCCGACAATTTTTCGGCGTAACTTGTCAAGGGATTGTAAATTTTGAAACAAGCCTTTGAGTGAACACTTGGACTCCGTGCATTGTTTGAAAAGCTTTAGAATTTTCAATGTTGCTAATATGTTTCTTGTGTACCTGATTTGGTACAGAATGCGGACTGATTCGCAGAAGCTTAATATGGCCTAGAAACAAGATTTGTGGAATTTTTAAATATAGGTCCTTATTTGTTTTGAATCTGCAAACGAAATTCTTTACTTATTTTTATCATTGTATACGAATACAAAAAAAATATACTCAAGTGAATATTAATGTGAATGTGACTTTCAACACACATCAGCATTCATACAGCTCGTCTGTAAACTAATTATGTACACTTATATTGTAAACGTTTTTTTTCTTTCTGCCATAGTATAAGTAGATACTTATATAATAGACTAGCTTTCGCCCGTGACTTCGTCCGCGCGAACTACAGTTTATAGCGCAAAAAAGCATCCTATGTTCTTCTAGGATATTAAAAACCAATGCAAAAGTATAGCACCAACGCTCTTGATGCTTTTTGACAGACTTTTTAGTATTTCGTTTCCATGGCAACCGTTCCTTACAGCGAGTAATCAACATTTTCCAGTTTTCCCGTGAAAACTTACTATTTTCCGGGATAAAAAGTATCCTATGTTTAATTATTTAAGGTATCTATATTCTGAATTTCATCAAATCCGTCCAGCCGTTATAGCGTGAAAGTTCCCCCCGAACAAACAAACAAACAGACAACGCTTCACTTTTATATAATGGTCTGGATATGCGATGGCAGAGAATAAATAATAGTACTACAAAGGTAGTCTACAAATGTCTTCTTGTCAGTTTGTTACATTTTGACGACTAAAAGACTGAACTGATCTTGATAAGATTGGTCAAATAAATAGTGTGCATCAAAAGCAAGAATATTAAATTTATTTTTTCCTTTTTTCCGGGAACAAAACAGTATCCGTTTTTGGTAACTATCCACACCAATATTTAAAAGTAAAATGTAGTCCGTTTGTTTGTTTGGGGAGCTTTCACGCCAAAATGGTTGATCCAATTTTAATGAAACTTTGTTAATAGGTACTGTACAATAAAGAAACCAACACAGGATACTTTTCATCCCGGAAAACGTTAAGTTACCACGGGAAAAAAGGAAAATGTCGATTACTCGCTGTAAGGAACGGAATAACGTTGCCGTAGAAACGAAATAATTACAAATCTGTCAAAAAGCATCAAGAGCGTTGGTGCTATAATTTTGAATTGGTTTTTAATATCCTAGATGAACAGAGCATGCTTTTTGTCTCAATAAACTGTAGTCCGCATGGACGAAGTAGCGGGCGAAAGCTAGTATAACTTATAAAAATGTTATAAGTATTTATTAGTACCTATATTATGACATTTTATAGGTCATAAACAGTGACTGATAAAAAAACGTAAAATCATTATAAATGCACAGAATAAATAGAAGCACTACATAATAAACGCTAATTATAAATAGTAACAAATAATAAACGCTAATTATAAATAGTAACAAATAAAAAACCAATCACATTAAAATTATAATCATAAGAGCATGTCAGGGAAAATAACTTTAGAAAAGGTTACAATTCAATTATTATTAAAGTTTAACATGATTATGAAAAAAAAAATTCACTCATTAATATTAGTGTGCTTTGCTTAAAATAAGAATAAAACAGGCCAAGTAAAAAATAAAATAACGTGGCATCAATTTTCCAAATCCCTACGAAACTATTAAAATGCCACCCTCGAAGGATTAAAAACCACGTTATCATGCCTCAATTACCATCCCATTGTGTTACTCAAAACAATAATTACTACCTGAGGCACCTCACTGAACTAGAATTGAGACAGGCGATTTTTTTCTATTGTTTTTCTCAGGTAGATTAGAGTTAAGTGACGCCCGCTACCCCCACCTCATCGGCTTCTTTGGGGGTTTAACACTTGTGTCACAGGCTAATCTGGATTAGTCTTGTCGTGGACTTGTAATCTTACCGACGACACCTCCGGATTTACTCGAGTGCTCCATTTCCGCCAGCTCACTTTGACGTTGGACCTCGAGTGCGTCATTTCACTTCGCTATCTAGTTTAGAATACCTTTCGTTTTGTACTGTGAACTTTGAAGACATTTTCAAGTGTAGTGAAGTTTGGGAAAAAAATTGAGCAATGAGTGACAATGACAGTGAGATGAATGAGAGTCACTTGCGAAATTTAACTCAGTTTGTGAAACGCTGGTGGGAGGATGATTATCATAAGGTTGGTCCTTTTTTTGATTAGCCCGATGGCCATACATAAAATTATACTCTAATACTTATTTATATGCGTTTGGAGCATTTCTGGTACCATTTGACTAAACCTGCTCTTTCGTCACATATTTGTTTAAAAATTCTAGATTGTTCTAAATCTGCATGGTATCTCATAATAATTGTTGCCCGAACTGAGTCCTAGCGATGTATAGTGTTTTACATTTTGACTTATAACTCAAAAACTGCGAAGCCTAAAATGAAGAAAAAAAGTTTTGAAATGTACAAACATGTCTCATTAATATGACATCCCATTTGAAGATCTCAATGTTAAACTTTTAACTTTCGGGTTGGTACCTGATATCTGAACAACCTCAAAATCGATTCACTGATACATGAACTTATAAATCTATTATTATTATTATTATTATATAACTACTACCTACCTTCCATGAAGACCGAATTAACGATTCAAAAGTTATCGTCGAACGTAAGTACAGACCAACGCCAATTCGTCAATGTTGCTAAGAACTCCTCAGTTCGCTCAGCTAATAAAATAAGTTTAAGGCACAGTTAAGGTTACGATCAAGAATCTTTAAAATAAGACGGACTCCACACCGCCAAATGTAAACTGAAGCACCCAAGATATGCCGATGCGCTCGTACGCGCACAAGCCTCACGCACACATACCATGTTAAGCCGATCGGCCGGCACTTTAGTCGTGTTAATTCTGTCAGTTTCTCACGGAACATCAAAAACAATGCAGTCCTTTGTAATGAAATCGTGTGAAGTTATTTATCAATCACAACACCACAAATTATACCCTCACGCACATATAAGCAGCCGCCATTTGCTATGCTTAACGCGTTCGTTTGGTGGTGATGACTCCGTCTTTTTTTAAAACTTCAAGGTTATTATCAAACCTTATCATCAGTTTCCAGTTCCAGTCTATTAAATTCCACATTATCAGTGTCATTTATCAAACCCCCAGAGGAACGCCCCTAAAAATCTCCAATCGATATTTGACCTCTGGCTTATCCAATTATTATTTAATACCCATAACGACGCCAACACGCTTAAGGCTCAGATTAAGATAAGTTCGAACAGCCGTATACGGCGCATATACAACGTAGATACCGTATAGCCGCGTTTGTCCTCACCGTATCATTACACGTATTAAGTTAGCCGATTCTGGACAGGATTATACTGCATCTAAATTGTATCAAAAACCCCTTTGGACGGTTAATAGGTTTCGTGGACAGATTACAGTGTCTCTGTAATCATACTGAGCCAATAATTTAGTGTCATTGACAATTACGGAGGAAATAACCGTATACGGAATACAGTGTTTAGCCATGTACGCGTATGAAAGTTTGTTAGCCTGGTTTACGAGTAAATTAAATGGGCGAGCGTGTTGTTATTATGATTTAATGATTTTTTTGATTTAATTTTGTCATTATTTATTGGAAACGTTACCCGTAAAAGTCCATGTGTGGTTCAAAAAAAAGTGTCATATATTTATTAAAAAAAAGTATTGTATTTAATAAAAGTGAAGTTGTGTTTGTTTGTCCAATGAGGCTGTTCTCTAGTGTCAGAGTTTGTCAGGCTCGAGAGCCTCTGTCATGGCGTAACGAATGCTATTAATCAATAACAGCCGGGACCGACAGCTTAACGTGCCTTACGAAGCATGGAGCGATGGAAAACCGAACATAACTTAGAAAAGTTATGGTGACGTAAGAACTCTACGAATCTTATTAGCGATTTTCAAAACCGACTTACGAAAAAGAGTTATTTCTCAAATTGAATGCTTTTTGTGGTTATTATGTTACCAGATATCTTCGAAATTTCCGTACAAATGTAGATGATTCTATTTTTTTTAAACCTTGATTTGCAGTGCCATATAAATTTCATGAAAATTGGTTTTAAAAACACATAATAAAGTAAATAGAGCCATCAAACACAATCTGAATTTGTCCACCAAATCGGGGCAACGCCAGAGCTTTCTCTAGTACACTGATTCATGACTCCACTGTAATGATAATTAAATTAATAGACATACACGAAACGGCCACCCACACTGCCATGATCCGCCATTGTTAAACGAACGACAAATATTGATACAATCGCTTTGTTTGATGTCGACATTAAATCGTACAAGCACACGTTTCGATGGTTGTAACGCGAAGTCTGTGTTTGTGTCTAACGTGGTGGTTTTGGGATTGGGACAATGTTTGGCGCTTATTCTTCGTCAATGTAATAATTTATGGTGATATTTTGTCTAATAAATGGGAATAAAATAACACTATTTAGCATCGCTTATTTTTTTGTTGTTGTGAAATTGTAGGTACGCGCTGTATTTTGGTCAGTATTGGTTGTTTCGTAATAAAAATAAATTATAATAAAAAAACACTGCATTTTTATTGCAAAATCAAGAATCTAAAGCTCTAAGGGTTAGTTTTGTTCGCAGTCTGTTTTTTATTTAATAATTTATTTTGTATTTTATGTTTTTTAGTTTCCCGCAGTCGAATTAATTCAAGCAAAGAGTTTTCGTCGTGAGGTCGATCAACATTTTTTTTTACAGTCCATACAAGCTGTATAGATTCAATAATTACACAACTGCCCCAAAAAAAAGGAGTGTAATGTTTTAGGATTCACGTATGTTTATATGTATGTATGTGAGTTTCTTTGTTCTACCATAACTTTTAAATGACAGATTTAGACGTATGGGGTATCGTTAGAATCCTTACATGCTCCCAAGTAAAATGAGATATTTAAAAAAAAACAAAGATTGCTTCAGTATGGCTACAATAACAAGAGCAAAAAAAAGGGTATCAATTTGTAGGCCTTGATAAGCACATTCCATCAGTATATAATTTATTGGCATAAGTTATTTTTTAGCAGAGCAGGCGTATTTTTTTAGCTCTTAAACTAATTATTATATATTTGGAAATGGTTCTAAAAAAAAAAGAAAATATATCTATCAATAAATGAAGGTCTTTATTAAGCTCTTTATACAAACCTTCATTTTGAACCTCATTCGATAGGTTGTGGTCATTTTCGGAAATATAATAAGGCAGCCTCCATATTAGTTTTCTTGACACTTCATATTGTATCTCATAGGACTCTCATGATTAAGACGAATCCAATGATACCTCATTTATGAAAATCCATCAAGCCGTTTAGGCTGTAGGCCGCGCCAAAGGAACAAAAGCCTAGTGTATTTAAGCTTTACTTACTGACCTTATTGATTTTCTTGTGGAGTGAAGTGGCAGTGGCTTTACAGGCTTATATTTTTTTATTTATAATCAGAATAAATGTTCGTCGAGTGATGTCCAAGATTTCGTGGAGCGCAGTGGCTGAAGCCATATTAACATATATACATACACACTGGCCAAAAACATAACCCTCCGCACTCGGCGTAAATAGATCGATGCAAGAATACATACGGCATAGCATATTATAGCTCGATCTATCTACAAAGTTAAGTTTCGAAAGGCAGTTAAAGTATTTAAAAAAAATGCTTATACGGGTTTTTTATTGAACGTCACTTTTATTTTTGTTGCTCTGTAACTTTTTACGTTATAAAGTTTTTTTTAAATATATTTTTTCTTTGTCATCGGTTTGTGTGCTACCCTGAAAGTTTCAGCCGGATAGCCAATCAGTAAGTGATCAAAATTGAAATTGCAAGATTCCAAGACAGCCAAAAAACATAGATACATACAAGTGAAGTTAAATAAAAAAAAACGGGGACTGGGACTTTTTTACGGGAACTGAAAAATGATGAATGGGGATTTATTTAATTTTACCAGTACCAGTTTTTGTTTGTTGAATTATCATTGGATTGAAGCTCGTAACTTTAATATGAGGAAACCACGTTAGTTCTTTTTTTTTTTTTTCCATACACAGATGGTAATTCTGATTTGTCTACGTCGTGGTTGGTACGGCAACGGCGCTTATAGCAACCAGCGAATGACTTGCTAGCTCAACACTTGTATGTTCTATTGAATTAATTTTATTGACTAACTATTAACTACAACAAATTAATTATATCTAGCTAACTACTACATGACACAGTTGGACAACCCACATGTAATTACAGCCTTATAAGTAGTACATATGTTAAAAGCTTTTATTTATCTTGCAATGTTTGTATGTATGTTTGTTTAGGTCAAATTTTGCAAGCTGAATTAGAACAACTTCCTCTTATCCTACGGAGTTGAATTTTTAAGCGTTGGTTCAGTTCCGAAGACAATGCATTTTTATGGTAAGCATGGCCTGAATCGACATCCAGGATTAGCTCCAGATAAAGGAACTCTTCAACGGTCAACAACACACGTTAGAAATATTGTGTACGCAGTTTATTATGATAGCCTCTTTTAAGTTTTATCATGACATGGTTGCTTCACTCAAGGTTAGTTCCTAATAACGAACCCATTAACGGTTAACAGCACAGACACGATGTGATTGAGCGATGGTAGACTAACGATTCAATACTGCAACTTAGAATCAAACGATACCGGGTTCGCTCCTAGGCACCAATGACTTTTCTAAGTTACGTGCGGTTTACCATCACTCCATGTCTCGGAGGGCACGTTAAGCTGTCGGTCCGGGCAGTTATTGATTAATAGCAGTCGTTAAGCCATATCAGAGGCTCTCGGGTGGCCAGACGAACTTTGACACCAGAGGCCAGCACTACCTCATACGAAAAACAAGCAAGCACAGACACGAAATGTTTTATACGCATGTAACTGTGCTAGCTCGTTCTAAGTTTCACTATGACATGGCACTGAAACCAAAAACATATGAAACCTTTTTATTAAAACATTTTTTAATTAACTTATTTTTAACTCAAAACGTGGTGTAGGACGCCCACCGGCTAGATGGAGCGACGATCTGCGCAAGGTTGCTGGCAGAAAATGGATGCGAAGAGCCGAATATCGGTCAAATGGAGTGCCTTGGGAGAGATCTTTGGCCAGCAGTGGACGAACACAGGCTGATGATGATCATGAATGTGGATGTGATGATTCCAGCATGACATCCACAATGCGATCCACATTCACAAATATTTAGAAACTGAATTACTTTTAGAAATTATAGTGAATTTTAGTGTACCTAATTTCAAAATGAACATTAAAAAGGGATATTTACCTTGTACCATCCATATCATATCATCCTATTTCTTTTCTTTTGAGTTTTCAATATTTGAACACTGTTGCAAGCGCCATGATCACGGATAATGTTGACTTTAGTGATAATGACCACATCATCTTGAAATCTTCCGTTAATTATAATTGCGTCTACTAAAATATTTATTTATAGACATACTTTTGATCCTGGAGATTTACCAATATAACAGGGCATTTGATACAAAGTTATTATTAATGCAGTCGTGTGCAAAAGCGCTATTTCAGTAACAACAGCTAATAACTAGCAAAGCTTAACTACTAGTTCGTTATTAACTAAGAACGGATAGCGACTGCATTCGTTATAACTCGTTACGCATTATCTAGTTACTGCCTCTATGCGAACCTAATTATTGGTCAGGAACGCACGAGGACATATTATTAACTTTAAAGTTGGATAGGCGAAAAGAAAAGTGCTAGAAAATTTAGATTTGTGGGAGTGTTCACAAAAAGACCAATATTTGTACCCTTCAAAATAAATGTATTTAATTGTCTAGTCTGTTTTTGTTCAATTTAATTATTTTTAAAAATGGCCTTTAATTTTTCTAATTTCCTTGGCTAAGTATTTAATTATATTCAAACAATCGGTTAAATGTTTTTTCCATTTTTTCGATTTCGGTTAAACATTGCTAAAGTTATTGAAATCCTTTGTAGGCGTCCATAAAAAATATATGAAATTCCGAAATCAACCCAGTCAAATAAAAAAGGGAATCCATTATAGCTAAAAAAAGCCAGAAAATAATAACAAAGCTAAAGAAATAAAAGATAAGAAGTAAACAGATTACCCTTGCCAAATAATTATGCGCCTACGCATCGTGGTGCGCCGGATAAAAGAAATTAAACATTTCCTTATGAAAAAAGCCCGCTCCCAAGCGCGCGTTTAAAGATCATTAAGCAAAACGACTACGCATTTTGCGCTTCACTGTACGCAAACCTGTTTACTTACTTCATGTATCATGCTCTGAACAATATGGCTTGTCACGACAGCGAGACGGCGAAAAACGATCATCGAGAAATGGACATTTAAAAAAGAACTAACTCTGCATCCCCGAATGGAATTAAACCGTATATCTACGCCGTAAGGCATAACTTTGAAATGAGGCTGAATGTTAAAAAATGCGATGAGATATGCCCGCTTGTCCATTGCTGGCCGGTAGGCGTGGGTCAGATATGTGCGCAAATTTATGTTTTTCACTTGAGCCATTCGAAAATGTTATGTTTTCGAGACGTAATAAGAGTAACTGTTGCTATGGCTTTCACAGGTCGTTGACTTCGGCTTAACGTTAAATTCAAGTGACTTTTTACGCGATAATTTTTTGCCCGTTGACAATTGCTTGATACATTCCCACAGTACATTTCGGTTTCCTTACAAGAACATTTTTAATGATAACAAATTCAAAACATCATTACATGGTATTTGTTTCCACTATTAACGAAGCCTTGTTTAGAACGGTTATCCTTTTGCAGTATTTATCACAACGTTTCGCAACGACCAGTTATTTTGTCGTTTAGCATTTTTAGTGTCTCACACATCCTTGCTTGATTACAAATATAAGCAAACAGCGAAGCGACGAGACTTTAATTAAAAGTTATTACTTTTGTGTCGTTACTAACTATCTTACTAAATAATGGTAACCCACAGCACTTCAAGAGAATATTATAGAGTTCATCAACATTCCAACTTTGTTTTAACAATGAATAACCTGAAATATCGATGACCTGAAGGAGCGATGGTGGCCTAACGGTTCTATAGTGCAATTTAGAATCCAACGATACCGGGTTCAAAACCTGGCTACCAATGACTTTTCTGAGTTATATGCTGTTTTCGATCGCTCCATGCTTCGGAAGGCACGTTAATCTGTCGGTCCCAGTTTTTATTCATTAATAGCAGTCGTTAAAGCTATGTCAGAGGCCCTCGGGCGGCTTGACAAACTCTGACATCAGAGGCCAGCACTACCTCATATTTTATGACAACCAATATTTATGAACTTGGTTCTAAATTTTAAAGTCCCACATATATGTTTACATTGTTTTCAAGAAACTATGCTACATGTATCTTAAAAGCATTCTTACAGAAAATCTTTCAAATTACTATAATAATCATCTAATTATCTTTCTCTAAATGTTACATTTCATTTGGAACATTATCTCTTGTTACGATAACCCTTTCTTAATAACAGTCACAAAAACGTCACAATTTGAAAGCAGAACTAAAACTGTACCACAAGAAAATTACATTCAAAACGTTCCATAATAACGCCGTGTCCCAGACGTATACTTTTCTTAAACGACACTTTATTATCCCGTGTTTATCCGTTTTGGTAACATTAGAAACGAAAGAACCAAATATTTTTTGTATAATTGCCAGAGTTTCCGAAATTGCCCCCGACGCGCCGCAACGCCAAACGACAATTTAATTTTCCCGAGAAATGGGGTAATGATATGGCAACCCCGCCGCTTACACGGTATAATCGAGTGACAAACTGTTTTAAACAGCTGTAATCAAAGCGATTGTATCACAAAAAGGAAGGGTCGGCGACGGCCCCACTGCTGTTTAACCTTTGATTAAGGACTGATTGTAGTATTGGATGGAAGTTTTAGTAGATTCTAGATTTACTCATGTTTTCCTAGATATGTGAATGATTTTATGGGCAAATAATAATTATTTAATCAATATATAATCCCATAACACTAAATGAGTAATCATCCTATTAAATGTATCAAAAATATGTATGTGTGTTTGGCGACTGCTTAGTTGGTCTAGTGGCTAGAGACCCTAGGTACGAAACCAAACGGTCGCGTGTTCGAATCCTACAAGATGCAATAATTTGTGTGATGAGCAGAAATGTTTGTTTCCGAGTCATGGATATAATATTGGTATATAAGTATGTGTATCCGTTATCTAGTGCCCGTAGTACATGGTATCCTAGTTTGGGGCTAGGTAATTGGTGTGGAATTGTCCCGAATATATTATAATTATTATCTTATAAAGTTTTAGTTCCTGTTCGAAGAATGTTCATGATGGAATTACTTAATTTATTGATTATTTTCTGCCATGGTCATCTCACTGCAGGGCATATACCTCTCTTCCATTGTTTTTGTTTCTTTAACAATAACTATTGGACAAAATATTTAAAAAATATCCGTCAATTAATGATTTACATTTTACTTTTTTTGTATCTTAAATCAAAACAAATCATATGAGCACTCATAGATCAATCAGAATCAAGTTTTTTGTTCCCGCATTAAATGAGTTTAGTTAAGTGCCCAAATTAACTGGAATTTAAGTTTGACATCAGCGGCTCACCCTCAACGGCTAAATGAATAGTAATTTAGTTTTGGAATGAAATCGTTCTAAACACGCGACACCAAACCACTTTTCTATTCTCGAGTCGACTCGAAACCGTCATTTTACACAATTTTACCCAATTGCTCTCCGTTCTTGGAATTAATTTGATATTAGCCTTTGAAAACGCAAGGTGTGGTTTGGTTATAGCCTTATACTTATAGTGAAGAGGCAATCGAATAACCCATGGTTAGGACTTGCTCTAGACTCAGTAATCATTTAAAATTAAAACATATTCATACACAATTTGATAAATTAAATGTTTAGTAAGATTGTTCGCAAGCCATTTGAGGTCATACGAGACAGTTTCAACATACGTAAAACAAGTTTGACTCGTTATAATGCTAATTATAAACATGGTTAATTATTTGTACAAAGGCGCTAATGCAGTTTGCTAATCGTAATGTCACTGCATAAGCAACGCGTGCTAAACTAAGCGTTACTACTATTTACAACATAATAAACAACAATGATGACAAAATACTTGCGGTCTTCAAGACATTCCATTAGCCAGGAATAAAACAATGACCTAATAATTTGCTTACATTGTTACAGGAATCGAGCAGTGCAGAGAGATGGAGTGGGAGAGGTCCGGAGCACAACATGGCTTTGCAGCAAATCCTCAAGCTTCAAGAAGCCAGAGCTCTTCACAAAACATCCCTCTTACCCATCTACAAGAAGAACGGTCTACCTTCCCCACCTGGAGCAAGCCATGAATACGACACAAATAAAAAACCTGACTATACAGAGCCTCGAGCAGTGGAATCCAACCTTGAAACAGAATTTAGAAGACTTATGGAGCAGTCTAGTAGAGATAATCGAACTGATGAGTCTTTAAAATATCTACAGCACATGATGGAAGCGAAACATCATTATGAATATCTGAAACACTTGCAAGAAAAAGAATCAAGACATAGTTCAGGAGATAGAATAAGCGTTAAGAAGGAAGCGGTTTCGCCAAACCACAACCTGAACTCATCTCCAGTTAGAAACCAATCGCCTCATAACAGAGTCTCGTCTGCAGAAGCTTCGCCAAATCATAGTGTGAGACTATCTACCTCATCCAGTCCACTTTCTACTACTAGTCCAATCAACTCATCACCTTTGAGTCACTTACAAAATATGCAGCCGTTTGATTTCCGTAAAAGCAAGTTGAGTGAAAATAACGAAAAGGAAGAATCGCGAAAGTCATATGACTTAGCGTTAGCCGAAAAGGCGACGATGGATTTGATGAGAAGTCAATTCTTTAACTTTTCTCTGCCGGGAAATCTTCCTATGCCACCAATGACAATGCCTTCTACATTTAGCCATCCAGCTGCTATGGTAGCCGCTTTAAGCCAAAACCCCATGGGGCTAGCATCACTTCAGGCACTACTTCCTCAAATGTCCGCTAAACCTGTTGAAAATCCTGAAAAGAAAACGAACAACCTGACAAGTAAACCAAGGTCGGAGGAACAGCGATCAGAAGATGTGAACGCTCTCAACTTGAGCAAGGATTCTTACTCCGAAGCTCCTCATCATCCTAGAAACATGATGCTCGGAAAATGTTTAAGCCCACCGAAAAGACAATGGGGTGCTAGCCAACTACCATTGAATCTTGGAACCCATTTTATCAATCCTGCAACAGGAAAGAAACGAGTTCAGTGCAATGTGTGTTTGAAAACATTTTGTGACAAGGGAGCTTTAAAAATTCATTTCTCAGCTGTCCATCTGCGTGAGATGCATAAATGTACTGTTGAAGGATGTAGTATGATGTTCAGTTCGAGAAGATCTAGGAACCGGCACAGTGCGAATCCAAATCCAAAATTGCATTCACCACATTTGAGAAGGAAAATATCTCCACACGACGGCAGAAGTTCCCAATCTCATCCAGTTTTAATCCCTCCTCATGCTGCAGGGCTGGGCTTGCCTCCTGTGATGAATCCAATGCACGCTTTTGGTTCGTATCCACTACTTAACACGTCACAAGGCATGAGACAATTTCCATCCAATATGCCATTAGAATACAAGAACATGAATATGGCATTTTCTCCCTACGATCAAAGACAACCAATGCGCCGAGAATCTAACTCCGTAGAAAACAAAGAACATGATCCTCATGGTGAATCGGATGAGGATGATGGTATAGTCGTAGTTGCTGGCGACGACGACGATGATGAGGGTGACCATATTGATACTAGTGATTACTATTCCAACCTAAACAAATCTACTGGTTCTGTCGAAGACTCAGAAACGGACTACGATCAAAGAAGTGCTAGTGACACTAACGATGCAGATCATCGAAAAGACGGAACTACAAGTCCTGAAGTCTTTAAACGGAAACGTAAAAACATGAACCCCACCCGCTTTCAAAACAACTACATTACGGAAAATGGTTCCACAGAGAAACAATCCCCTAAACACGATGCTGATGAAGTTGCCATTGATCTTAAAAGGGTAAAGAGAGAGAATGACCAACCTGATGAAAACTATTATACAGTACATCGCGAGAAAAATAGTGAAATAAAAGTCAAACAAGAAGTTGCTATTCTGAATGACGGGCCTACTGACATGAGTCATGTTATTCAAGACTTACGAGTAAAGGAGGAACCTGCTGAAACTACACAAAAAACTCAAAATTGCAACACCACTAGCACAGCAACAAGTGACGAGCAATTCTCATCTGAGAATGCACTGAAACGACTTGAAAGTTTATCAAAAGGTGATTTCCCTAACATGCCTAAAAGGATAGATGGCCAATCAATGGGCCCCTGTAATTTATCGATGAATGATTCTATTGATTATTCTGATAGATCGCCATCGTCATCGGTGTCAAGTTTCGATTACACATCTGAAGAGAGCCATGGTCAAATTTATGGCCATTTTGATAACGATTTTTTTGTGAGCAGTAGTGAAGTCCCTTCGGATCACGAGGACCCTCACAAATGTACCGTCTGTGGGAAAATGTTTCAAAATATCTACATTTTGAAGACTCATTACCAAAATGCACATTTGAAACTTATGTACAAATGCTCAGCTGAAGGTTGTAGAGCAGCGTTTACGTCAAAAAAGGTCAGAGATCGGCATAGTTTAAACGTTAATCTTCACAGAAAAATATCAGAAGAAGTGCGGATATCAGACGAATCTTCTAGAGTTTTGGATAAGATACGGGAGCAAATGGAAATCATCTCAAGATATGACGAAGTAGAGCGAGCCGTCCCGTATGTTGAATCACATGTTTACTACAGAGTGAAAGACTCGGAGAAGATCAAAAGTTTGACTCAGTTGCCTTTTGGAGCTCGATACCCACCTTTATTACCTGAAGCCTACTTGAATAACCGGGACATGTTCTCACAGCACCCCTTCCTGTTCGCACCTTTTGGTATGCTACCGAACTTTCCTCCACTGCCACTCGGGTTCTTGCCACCGAGTCTGAATGCATTTGGTTGCCAAAATCAGAGCTATTCACCTCCAATATCACGGAAGTTAAACTATTACGTTGAAGACGAAGCTCCGCGACCGAATAAGGACGGCTGCTATCCATGCCGGGGTTGCAGGGACAGTTTTAAAGACCTGACTGGCTTGAAGCACCATTGTGAGTCCGTCCATGCGCAATCTTTGCACCGGTGCTCGGTAAGTGGGTGCAACGCTGCGTTCTTCTCAAGAACTAAAAGGAATATGCATTACGAATCTCATATCGCTCGACGACAAAACGGTAGAGGTGTCCACGTCAGCCCTTCATGACCGTTTTAATTGAATGTATTAGATTCAGTGAACAAAAACGATTCTCCAGTGCATTTGCGATGTCATTTAGATTAACCAAGTCGTGTAGTTAAGCTATGTATTATTTAGAACACCAGTACCTTTCAATTCTCATAGCATAACTTTGCAATCTGTGTCTACAATCAAGGTGTTGTGAGAAATAACCCTACAGGTAGTTTCATAGTATACTTAAATCATTGTAAATCTTAAGAGGTAATTATTGTGATTTGCTCGGCTATTTAAACATTAAAATATTTAAGCTGGTTATACCTAAAATAATGTTAGAAATAAAGATTAGTTAATATTAATTAACTGTATAAAATTCAACATTCCATTGTATAAGTTGTGCAATAATCTTTGTAAATACTAAGCTAATGTAAAAAAATACTATTTGATATTTCGCGTGTAAAAGAAATTATGTTGTAATTTTGCCTAAAAAATATTTACTGGTTGTCTTTGGTCTATAATTTGGTGCTAATAGTAAAAAACCTATTAATTGTAGATACGTTTTAATAATTTTTGCGACTGTTTAGGATTTTAGTCAGTGAACTAAATTAATATTAATTATTGTAAGAACCAAAAAGTATTACATTTTAGTTTTAGTTAACTGTATTATACTATAATTCTACGATATTACTTCTTTTGCCAAACGATAATGAATATGTAATAAAATGTTTAAAAATTATCCCATATTTTATTTTTCCACTAATGTTTCACGAGCCATCACTTGTCCAGCGAGGTTGAATATAGCCCATCCCTCAGAGTTAGTATTACTCATATTTACTCTGTGGCCCATCCTCTCTCTCTCTCTCTCTCTCTCTCTCTCTCTCTACTCTCTTTCTCTCTCTCCTCTGTATATTAGAGAAGGCTTGTGTAGCGAAAGAATTTGCATTTTTTGTTTATACTCGTATGTACCAAGCAATCTGGAAAATTACTGAACTAAAAAAAACTTAATTAATAGGTAGGTAGGTACATCTTATCTATCTATACCTAATTATAATAAAGCAATAGGAATGAAAAAGTCTGTTCAATGAAGATAATTTAAAAAAAAAATGGTCTTGAGTACTTAAAATAAGCTACTGAATAAGAAGATATCATTTTTTTTAAATCGTGTCTTCGTTTGTTAGTTTGTTTGTTCGCGCATCGCGTAAAAATTACTGGACCGATTGCGATGTGGTTGTCACTATTGGATAGCTTAGGGTTTGACTCAAAAACTGGAGACTTGGTATCTCAATTCGATGAGTAGAAGCCGAGCAATCGAAAAAAATATTTTTGACGGCTGAAGAAATTTTGATCAAATGTTGGTATATTGGTATTTTAGGTCCTGGTATAGCACATAGAGTACTTTTAACCAAGAGAAATGACCACGTGCATCAGCTAGTTACTCGTATTCAAATAAAAAGGTGCATTACTCCATAATTAATAATAAACCGGTTTTACCGGTTGAATGTGAGTACTAATAAAATGTGGAGCGTTGTTTAGTTACTTTTTTCTTAATCCATAATAAGTAGGTATACTCACCCCCCTTTTCTCAAATCGTGGATTCATGAAAACTTATTTTGCGGCAATAAATACTTAGGTTGTATCAGGAAACTCAGGTTAAAATTATTACCTAGATAATATTGATTTAGCTACAAATGTTAATAACCTGATTTTCATCTTGATTTTTGGTTTATTGACAAATGTACTTATTACTAGCTTTCACCTTGATTATTTAGTTGGTGTAATTTCCTGATACAACGTATTTATTGCCGCAAAATAAGTTTTCATGAACCCACGATGAATAATAGAAATGTTATTGACAAAAAACCCAAGAAAATTTGAATTTGACGCGCTGAGCTGATCATAAACGTTGCACCTTAACTTTTCAAATACAAAGGTCGTGGTTAGTTTACCAACTGCAAATTTATAAAAGTTTATAAAACGTTCTTATTGTGATGTTACTACAAATTTACGTTTTTCTGATTTTTCCCTTTAAATGTGCTATAAGACATTGCTTCTTGCCAAATTTCATGATTCTAGGTCAAGGGAATAGTAGATTACTGCATCGAGCGGAAAGTGACTCAATGCTGCACCGAGTAGTTAGATTGGAGCCCGAGCTTTAGTGAAGGCTCTAAAACCACGAGTGCAGCAAGCAGTCACTTGAGTGAGTGTCAGTAATCTGCTTTTCTTTCCACTACAAAGTAATATCACAATTGTTCACCTAAATGTAAGCAGTACAATTTCAGTCACATTGTCTTTTAAATTCAAGCCAATTCCATCGCGCTCACATTTACATTATATTTTTAAATCTCTATTGGACGAATGCATTGATTCAATAATAGCTGTGCCCCGTGGTTTAACTCGCGTATTGGATGTGATGATAATAATGATGATGAAAAGTATCCTATGTGTTATTCCATGCTATATATAAGCTATCTCCATTCCAAATTTCATCAAAATCCGTTCAGCCGTTTGAGAGTGAAGTAAAATGGTGATGATGATGATAAAAAGTATCGTATGTATTATTCCAGGGTATAAGCTATCTCCATTCCAAATCTGTTCAGCCGTTTGAACGTGAAAGAGTAACAAACATACACACACACACACATATACAAACTTTCGCCTTTTTAATATCAGTACGATGAATCATCATCAGTGTAAAAAATCAGTGCAGTAATGGATGTCAATACTTACTTTCCGCACTGTAAAACTGTGCAGTAATGGATTCCCATACTTACTTTTCTGCATTGTTTTTATTGATCAGGAATAAGGTACAGAAAGTACTTATGTTTTAGGTGAACAATGGTGATATTACTTTGTAGTGGGGAGAAAAATACCCTGTAGGTTTTGATTCCCTTGCGAGTGTCACAGCTCCAAGGAATTGCAGACCTGAGTAAATGATATTAATTACAACTTGATACCTTCACGCGTTCCAGAGAAAAAGTGTCTTGACAGACAGACGGACAACCAAGTGATCTAAGGGTTTCTTTTTTCATTTTGAGGTACGGAATCTATAAATGGAACAAAAGCTGCCTTATTTGTGGTGCCGTGTGGTCCCGGTTTCATGTAATAGTTTCACCCATGCTCATCCAGCGGGTGCTGTGAGAACCAGCATAGTATCAACATATACTTTGATCACCAAGCGTGGTTAATCAGTCAAAACCACTCCTAATATGGGGGAAGCCTACCTATGTCTTCCAGCTGAGGATGTGAATTGATAACAGATAATCAAACGGACAAGCTAAGAATAATAATTAACTTTTTCTTCTCAATACACAGTAATATCACCATAATCTGAAACGTAAGCAGAAAGCACCTCATCATAAAAACAGTGCGGTAAGTATGGATAAAGATTTAAAAATAGAATGTAGGTAAAAAATATGAAAAATATGGTTGAAATACCTCGCACAAGAACGAAGCGTTACGCTTCTTCATTTATTAGAAGAACTGCAAACGAGTGGAATGCCCTGCCCTCGTCAGTGTTTCCGGTAAATTATAACCCCGGTGTGTTCAAGTCAAGAGTGAATAAGTATCTACTAGGCAAGCGTGCTACACCTTCGACCTCATCATCGCTTTCCATCAGGTGACATCGTGGTCAAACGATTGCCTAGTCCGTAATAAAAAAAGAAAAAAAAAGGTACTATTATTTTGATCTGAGCGCGACGGAGTTGGCGCGTCTTTAAAAGTCAATGTGACTGAAAATTGTACTGCTTACAAGCACTGCTACTGCTACTTTACTGCTTGTTTATAGCTGAACAATTGTGATATTACTTTGTAGTGGAAGGAAAAGCAGATTACTGACACTCGCTCAAGTAACTCCTTGCTGCACTTTGTTTTTAGAGCCCTCACAAACATGAGTGCATGAAAGCTCGGGCTCCATTCTAACACTAGTGCAGCCATAAGTCACTTTCCACTCAATGCAGTAATCTACTATTACACACAACAGTTGTAGTAGGTATAAAGTTATTTTATGTGTTGTTCTTACCCTCCACTTGTATCAATGTTACCCTCGATAGCACGTCAGTGTCACGTTGACATTTACCATGTCGCGTCACGCGACATTTCGCTGTCACTCGGCGTGACGTCGCGTGCACAACACTAGTTAATGTTTAAACTTTCCATTATCGAGCCTTATTCTATTAGAAGGGACGGAAAATTGATTTTGTGTTTGGACACAGAATAGTTAATGTCTCTTGCCTTGGTAATTGTTGTCGCGAGGTTTAATTTTAATTATACGCTCATGAAATTGAATATGGCGCCCTCTAGAGGACATAAAGTTTTTTTCCTTGTTATTTCTACAATGAAAGGGTTAGTTAGCACATTTCAAAAGTATATACATATATTGTTAGCTGTTGCTCGCGGCTATGCTTACATGCACCAGATAATTGTCAAATTATTATTATATGTGTTCAAAGAAAAAATGAAAGAATAAAGAATAGTTGTTGTACTTAATTTTATTTTTTCAATTATTATGTCTTAGTGAACTAAAAAGTCACAAACATTAGAAATTTACTTATTTCAATACTGGTTTAATACTGGTTTACTGGTTTATTATGGTGCCTTAAAGTTCTAAATTTCAAAAACGTATGGAAATTCTTATTTGTGACTTTTTAGTCCATTGACCGTAGTCGGATTTTAGTTTTTGAAATTTTATTGTACCTAGTATTTTTCATTCCTCTCACGACAACTTGGCTCCGTCTATTCATTGGGGAGCAATCATAAAAGAAAATGTTTACTAACACTATGCGAACCCCTGCTTTTAAAAGGCTAGTTTCTGAAGGCGGTTCATTGCATATTTATTTCAAGAATAAGAAAATGGATAATATACACATATATATTTACTATGTAATTCTATGATAATACCTAAGCGTTTAACTCTGCGTAGAGTTAAAGAAAAGGGAAGAAGATACACATCGTCAATGACACAATGTGTGGTTGTCAAAAGATTGATACAGGTTCGACTCCTGCCAGCAACTGGAAGTGACTGAACTTTCGTGAAGTGTTTTACACTACTAGACCTGATAGGCAGTTGTCATTCTATCAACATTATTTCTTAAAGATAGGACATCCACCGATCTCCCAAGCTACAAAGTTCCGAGGTATCTTTTCCGATCAAATTTACATAATCTTCCCAATCAGCCATATGATTTGCATCCAAAACGCACACACTTAAATTCAAAACACAATACAATTACCTATCAACTAGTTTCGACCATATTCCTTTATAGATATGTTTCAAATTAGATTGTAGTTTCAAATGTCGAATTGCGGTTACTGTATTCAAAATAAGAACTCGAAACGTCCCGCTTGTCAGCAATTTGTTTTGAAGAGAGAACACTTCTAATTCGCAAAAAGAACGAGCGTTCTATGTTTAAAAAGAATCGTCACGCAAGCTAGTAAGGCATGGTTTACACTGAGAAAAAAAAACAACAGATTGTATTTTTTTAAAGTGTTGTACTTACTTATGTTCTCTGGGCGTGAAGTGACAGATCGCATTCGGATTACTTTCCTCTAAGTCTAAATCAAAAATCGTGGACGTATCTCAGAAAGCGGCCGTGCTGCTATGGCACATCGCGTCAGCCGAATGCCATAGTCATTTTGGGCCCTAAAAATATGAACATAGGATCCATAAAACGAAAAATAGCGTGACGGTAAAGTCTACGGTAGACCAAGAAAAAGACGGCGGGATGGTCTTGATTCTAATTCAGAAGAGTGGTCAACCGTAGTACAAAATAGAGAAAAGTGTAGAGAGGGTCCTTTTGTGTTTTTCCCTGCGGTAGGATCATAATAATAAGTTCAAGTAGGTATGTATATCTAAGTGATCTTGACTGTCTTTTTTTCATGTACAAATATTGTGACAAATTAGAAACACAAAATTTAATACTTACTAATTTTAGTATTTAATTTAAATTGATCTATAATTGAACAATTTTATATAACTTATTAAATTCTTCAGCTATAGTTTAATTTAATAATAGTAAATATTATAAATGTGAAAGTTTGTGCATATATTATGTGTATTACGCAGTGCTGAAACAGCTGAACGGGATTTGATGAAATTTGGTAAGTATACAGATACCTTAGGTCCAGGAATAATACATAGGATCATCATCACCATCGTCCACGGTCATTGTCCACACGGGTAAAACTGCAAAGCGCAGTTAGTAATAGCTAAATAAAAATAGATGAGAATTCGCGGGATGCCTGGCAGATGTGTAAACATCGAATATGGCCGAGCTGAGGCGGAAAGAGCCGACGAGCCACGAGCGGCGCCGCGCAAAGAGTCGGGCTACCCCCGTACCGCGTCATAGATGTTTACACATCAAAAACAGTTTACAACATAATAGCAAAAAACTGACTTGTTAAACCATTTATAAGCTACACATTATGACCACACCTTTATAGGTTCGAAATTTGAATTTGAAAAGTTTGATATGGGGGCTTTCTAGAACTTTTTTCTTTCGTTAATGAGTGTGTGGCTTCTGGAGCCAGTGCGGTTATTATAGTCGGACAGCCTAACATAGGCCATAATCAGTTTTTTAAAGGGCCCTCTCACATTTCAAGTTCGCGCGGTACTAACTGTAAACTAAGCTGTACTATTATCGCAGATCGCAGGCGCAAGGAAATTATAGTATTTTTATATTTAGTTTATGATGTGTTCTTTTATTACTTACTAGTGCGCATATTTTAATTTAATTTAATTGCAAAAGTCTGAATTTTAATATAATATGTCTAGTGTAGATATTTTATTTTTGAGAAAATTGCCATTCTTAGTCTTAGCAAGATTTTGGTTAGAAAATGAGTGTAATAACTAGTTTAAAAGCTAAAAAATAACACGCCTGCCCTGCCAATAAAGAACTTATCCCAATAAATTATATACTGTTGGAATGTTCTTATCAAGGCCTTTAATTTGATACCCATGTTGTAAAATTCGATATTTTTTCGCATTTGGAAATGGAGCCATACAGCCAAAGCATTGAAGCATTTTCAAAAAAACGATACCTCGTTCGTCTAAATCTGTTCAGGCATTTAAAAGTCATACATGAATCCTAAAAACATTACACTCCTTTTTTGGGCAGTCGTGTAAAAAGGGTAAATACTTGTATACTGGAAATTAAAGAAAATAATGCCGCTATCTACAGTAAACATACAACAATTGAAACATAATTTTTATATATAAAATTTTATGTTAGTTATTTAGCGTAAAACGATCTCAAAGGTTACGTCCGAGCGTATTAAGAAAAACTAAACTAAAGTACTTTTAAAAATTGAAATTAGTAATTAGTTGGCATATTGAGTTTTCCATTATTAGAAGCCGCTATATAGAATACAAAATACCGATCAATGTAATTCCGTAATTAAAATTTCTATAGATTTTTCTATTTCATAGAATAAGACCGGCAGAAATCTGCATTTCGTTGCTTTTTTGACAAATAATCTAATAGGCCTCTTATTTGTCTTTTATTAGTCTTTTTCCGCTGACATTTTGTATAATGATAATAGGACAATATAGGTGGACGTATTGTGCAGTTTTTTAATTTTAATTTTTTAATTTTGTTCATCTTTATGTAAGAGATCGGAATAAAAAAAAGATGTATGAGGTAAAATATTTACATACTCGTATCTACCTGCCGAAACGATTTTGCTTTACTTCGTTTTTTTTACAAATTTCTGGTGACAAAGGAAGGCAGCTTTCAGTGACAGTTACTGTGGAGCAACAATAAAATGCTGCCACTCCCGACTCCTCACAAAGACCAACCTTTAGAAGACCATAAATAGCACCAACATTTCCAAGACACCATTATCCCAATACCTCATTGTTCTCAAGAGGTCGAATAATCACGCGATTGACTCCACAGTCGCCATAAGCCCGCGGGTGCGAAATTCGAACAATCGAATAACAATATAAAAAAAAACAATACGAAATTTTGAATTTGGAAGCACCGCTTCGGGCGCCACCGCTGCCATATTGCACGCGATGCCGAGGACTGTCATTAAATAATTTGAATTTGGAGTGTTGTTTTTTGATAGACTGGTCTAGGTTATGATGGTTGAGGCATTATGCTTGACACCTATATTACTATACTCTTTGCTTGACACTAATAACGGGCGAGGGCAGACGTAGACGGAACTAGAGTAGACGAGACGGGACGATTTTTCTACCCGTATAAACTATAAACTTTGTAACTAATTTTATTAATGGAATCAATAACTCTTGATTATGTTAGAGAAACTTAGTATCTTGTTTTATCTCGTGCGCGATTTGGATGAAATATCATGGTGACAGGACAAGCTAGCTAGAATGCGAGGATGAAGAGTGCCCAGCTGAGGTTGGGTGCGCAAGATTTTTTACACAACTGCCCATAAAAGGAATGTTTTTAGGATTCATGTAGGTATGTTTGAATGTATGTAAGTTTATTTATTCCACCATAACTTTAAAATGCCTAAACAGATTTAGACGTATGGGGTATCGTTAGAATTCTTACAACCACCCCCAAGTAACAAAAGCTTTTTTTTTTAATTCTGTATGACACTTGGCAGTATGGCTCCATTTCCAAATGCGAAAAAAAAAGTTCGGATATTACTATACTATATTATGGGTATCAAATTGAAGGCCGTGATAAGCACATTCCAAACAGTACCTAGGTATATAGTTTATTGACATAAGTTATTTTTTGGCAGGGCAGGCGTGTTTTTCTTCTAATCTAGCTTCTTGAATAGTTTAAAGCTATTTCAAGATCATGGTAATAAAATCAATTTATTAAAACATCACTCCACCATATACAGGTTTTAATAAATTGAGAACTGTTGAATTCACCTTGAAGGAAAAGAAAACGTTTTTATCATCCTAAAGCATGACGTACTTTAATCATCACCTACTTAAAGCTAACATCAAAGTATTTTGTCGTGTTGCCTAGTATTCAAAAACTTAATGTCTCATGACCAAGTAGTGTATTTTAAATTATAAATAGGCCAAATTATGTAAATACCTTAAGTATAAAAATAAAATTTCATAAACACAAAAGAATCTCCGAGAAATTTTTCATTTCGGAACGATTTATTTGGGGTTTTTTTTCATTTGTTTGTAATTTTTATATTTCGGTGCGATTTTTTTTGGGTTCTTTTTTATTTGTTTGTAATTTTTATGTTTCGGTGCGATTAGTTTGGGGTTTATTTTTATTTGTTTGTAATTTTTATGTTTCGGTGCGATTCATTTGGGTTTTTTTTATTTGTTTGTAATTTTTATATATCGGTGCGATTCATTTGCGTTTTTTTTTAATTCTTTGTAATTTTTTAGATGTCACGTTAGTTGCAGAGTAAAAAACGAAAAGAAAAATTAAATTTGGGTAGGTTACGTACATTTGCCGTTTCAAGTGCTAATGAAAACTCCCAATATTATAAAAACTGGGATCAAAACAATCATACCACAACGACAGCTTTTAATATAAGAAACCCTACACAGATCTTTTAACTTCTCTTAGCAAATCCAATCCAAAAGCAGACTTTCCAGAAGCACGCAAATAAAACAGCTGACATTATAAACAACCTAACCCACTGCCTACTGAAAACGCGAGCGGTCATTTGGACCACGGAAGCCAAAGGCTAAAAATTTATCGAATTATAATATCGATTTGCAGAAGCTCGTGCCGAGACATCGGAATCGCTTTCGGTATGTAATAACTTGGTGGCACGCTTTTAAAGAAGCACGCACGCACGCATTTAAAGAAGCATAAACGGCTTGATGCTTTGTGATTGACTAATTTTGTCTTTTCAGTATTTTTTGGGTAAGTTTAGTAAAAAAACGGACCGTCCGTCATAACATCGATTATTAGCTAGCAGAACAAGGTAGGTAATTGAAAGTGATAAAAACCCGACTTCGAACAAAACTAAAAAGAGGCAAAAATTTAAGTGAGAATGGTTCCTAACCAAATTTAAATTGTTATAGATCCTAAATGAATACTTAACATTTCGTTGACTTTTATTTATTCTTTTTTCACAACATTTCACGTTTAGTTGTAGCCATATTGAAATGTTCTATTACTGTCATGTCCTTAGTGTACTTCTAGCACTCGCAAGATTAAGACAAATCGATTGACGTAAGAATCATCAAAATCGATCCACGCGTTTGGTCTCTAGAGTGCCAAAAAGGAACAGACATACATAGGCTGATAAATACCCTCCGCTGAGTCGAGTAAAAATTAGGCAGACTCCAGTAGATAACGCTGCAGTGCATATAAATGAAACTAAATGAGTATTAGTAGGTACCTATACTATACCTGATACTTAAAGTGTACTGTAGGTACAATTGTATGTAGGTACCTAATTAGTACAGTGAAGGATATGTACAGTTTTACATCGCTCCGTGCTTCACAGGGCACGTTAAGCTATCGGCCGCTCGGCTGTAATTGATTGCTCACCCACGCAGCTTCCACAGGTTTTGCCTTACATTATCATTTGCGTTTTGGGAGAAAACGTTTCTACCATATTAAACCATAACCACATCCAATAATTCAGGTCTATTTTTATTAATCACAGAATAAACTACGTTTGTAGATTTTATTTTTTCTTAATTTATTATAATTTTTTCATTTAAACAGAACACAAACTTGAGAGAAAATATCGGTATTAAATCACTAATTAATTCAAATTGTTTACAAATTATGATAAACATAAAACATATTTTATTCTGTGATTAATAAAAAGAGACCAGAATTATTGGATTTGGTTATGGTTGAGTATGGTAGAAACGTTTTCTCCCAAAACGCAAATGTATGGCAAAACCTGTAGAAGCCGCGTGTGTGCCCTATCCTCTTAATAGCAGTCGTTGAGCCATGGCAGAGGCCCTCGGGCGGCCTGACAAACTCTGACACCAGAGGCCAGCACTACCTCATACGACAAGCAAGCTAGTGAAAGATACGATGATTTGTTCTTTAGTTTTCAGGCATATCACCTAACTATTAAAACGATTAAATCGATGATCAATGATTCGAAACAATAATATATATTTTTTCACAAATGTGGATACTTCTTCATAAACTTAATGAACAAAAAGTTTGTACTTACTCTAAAGTAGTTACAACTAAAAAGTATTAATTATAAACCTACTTGGAAAGCAGCGCAAGGAGGCCTAAGCTACGCTTTTTTCGCTTAACTTTTCGGCTATCGGTAGCCCGTACGAGACAAACTTTTGCAAATTTTGCATAAAAATATTCACAAAATAATGTTTTTTTATTAATATTTTGTTTCGATTACCTTCCTCAAATATAGATTTTGTGTATGGCAAACCTTATAATATTTCTTTATTTTAAAAAAAAACCTAGGATCACGAAAAACACATTTTAAGTAGAGTTCATTAGTAATACTTACATAAGAATGATTTTCTACTACCTAGGTACCCATCAACCTACCAGTAAGCAGAATAAGGCTAATATGAGTTAGTTTTCATAATACTAAGCACCTATACCTAGATAACTAAACCTAATTTCGTGACATCACATCCGTGAGTCCCACACAAAGGTAGAGTTAGTAGTTATTACCCTCACTGTCAGAAACTACTTACAATTCAGATCAAAGTAAAATGTCTAATATAATACTCTAAATCAAAAAACAAATGTACCCATGTAACTACAATACAACATAAGAGCAACTTATAGTTTTCAGTTGATAGGTTTTTAACTTATGCTAACTCTAACTTGATTCTAAAAAAAAAGAAGTTTAAATATTGGTATAGGATTAGCTCAATTAACCTATCTACAAAAGTAACGATCTTTTAGTTTTTGCATGTACACATAGGTACCTAAAAATAAGAAATAGGTGAATTTCAGCGTCTTTCAGTACGTAGGACCCTACTTAACTTACTTACGTACAAGCTATAAAGAAAAGTAGGTAAGGGTTGGTACAAAGGGGCACATAGCAAAGGCAGACATTACACATACATACATTATACATAGTCCGCTCTCGCAACAACATTCAAGGATTTTATTGCCTCATAAAAGGAACCTTTCTCCTGCAAAACCTTCTAAAGTTTTCCATCTCACTCACTCTATTGCCCTACTGTGATAGAGCTGTCCTTCTCTAACGGGACATGCGACAAACAGTGACATCTATGCGACACAGTGACGCCCAATGACAGCGACCCGCTTTTCTATTGGTGGAAAATTTTGTTTTGTCCTGAAATATTTCAAGCAGACTTTCGCTTTTTTTAATCAGAGCAGTTGAAGTTTCTAAAAAAATGGTTTTGGTAGTAATTTTTTATAAGTCAACTCATCCCAACTCTGCAAGCGGTACCATCGAAATTTTAATAATCTCCTTCTCAACATAAATAAGACCATTAATTGACCGTTCATTAAATGACCAATCTGAAATCGAAAGGAAAGCTGTTATCGTAAATAAGAGTCTAAAAAACTACTACAAAAACTTCATATATACAACTAATAATATAAAACTTTCAGTATCCTATAATACCAAAACTATTTTAATTTCTATGAAACGACCACGCAGTAATTTTCCATTCAAATAAACAGCGTGGGCGGTCTCCGGTCTCAGCACAGTTGGTTAAAAATGTCACCGCTACCTACGCAGCACGCCGCGTCATTGGCGGGAAATGTCACAGTGTCGCAGTGCGTGACATCTCCTATTGGTCGAGACGACACGCCCAACGCGCGCACCTGAAAATAGAAAAAGTTATTTTAAAAAGTTAGCCTATTTTTTGACGTTTATACTTTTTAAAGTGTGGTGCAATGGCAAAGGCGGTGCGAGCGTAATGTCTAATGTCTCGCAGATTGCGTGGCGCAGAGCTTGCGCGGAACTATTGATTGGGTTGAGACGCGTCGCGACGGGGCCGACGCCCGGCACTTGTCTCGTGTCGAGGTGACAAATGATTGCCCATGTCACAGCACATATGTAGACTATAATATGTACTGTGCCCATGTTCAATATACCTACTGATAATCTATCTATATTTATAATAAAACAGTAAATAATAAAAAGTCTGTACCTACGTACAATGAAGATAAAAAAAAAAACTTAAAAATAGATACTTACTAAACATGTTTTTTTTAATAGTGTCTGTCTGTTTGTCGTCGCGTCACATAAACCCTACTCGTACCAAGAACCAATTGCGATGTAGTTCTCTGATGGATAGCTTAGGGTTGGACTTGAAAACTGGTGGTACTTGGTAACTCAATCTGACAAGTAGAACAAGAGCAATTGAAAAAAAAAACGGTTTGAATGAAATTTGGTATATTGTATCCTATAGGTACCTACGTTTGCTACTGGAAAACAAAAAAAAACATCTAAGAAGTAGGAAGATGCTTGGATAATTCTGTTTCACTAATTGTAGGTACCTAATTCCAAACCTCACTGTGTCCACTCATTTCAGCAATAATGAAACTGGAGTGGCCATTAAAACCCGCCTTAATTGAAACGAACTTTTCAATGGCAGAAACTCAAACTCCAATTAACTAACGAACAAACTTTGTAAAAATTAAGAGTTTCCATCAAAAATTCAATTTATTAGAACCTGCCTGATCCACGGGTAAAAATTAAGGTTGCTTTTTCACGACACGAGGCGTTTTTGACTATTTAAGCATAGAGGTAATACCTACATACTTATCGTACGACTATTATGATTATTACCCGGGTACAGCAAAGCACGGGAAAATAGTTTAACAGTCTATGTATGTATATATTTTTGTGTGTACATATGTATGTATGTTGGTACGTGAATGTTCCACCATAGCTTCGCCCCTATTTGTCCGATTTTGACATGCGAGGTATCTCAATCGATTCGTTTTCATCGCAAGAGTGTCATAGGCTATTTTTACCTGACCGTAGTTGGGTTTAGTTTTTGAACTTATGTCGTGTAATAAGTAGGTTCATTAGCGTGTTTTATTTATTTTATTTTGAAATTAACGTAAGCAACTAGGGAAATATTAGAACGATCTGCCTAATTGTGCTTAGGTCTTTGGTGGGTCTTTGGTAGAGCTATACTTAGATGAAATTGTTCTCTGAACGACTCGTGCGATCAACAATAAATGCCTCAGGTATACAATTATTTATTTATTTATTTAAATGTTTTGCAGAATAATAGTGTACAAGGATGAACTTAATGCTTGAAACCATTATCTACAAGTCATCCAAATCGTGAAAGAAATAATAGTAGGGCGTGCGGCTTAATGTACTGGAAATTAAATAGAAAAGAAACAAAGTAAATGGTATACAAAATAACAATGAGTAATATTACATGAAAATATAAATGATTAAACATAAACCAGTACATACTTAAATAACTTAACCTTTACTAAATGTAGTATACATACCTACTATAATATGAATTAAATCAGTTAATTAAAATAATACACTTACTACCCTTAGTGGATGATTTTAGAGGATTATCGTTTTTTTTTTTTTTGACAAAATATTTCTGAGGTGCTAGCTTTAAGTTATCTTTGCTGCTGATGGTTTTAATATTTAAAGGTAAAAAAACCACAAATAAAAAAAAACGAAAAAAAAAAAAACATATTTTTGAACAAATATTAAAATATATCGTTTTTTTTATTCCAGAGGCAAACGGCCATCGAAAAAAATAATTTGGATATAAGAAGGGTGTTTTGTGTCTGGGAGTGGCCAAAGCCAGGGTAGATGATTTAAGTTCCCGGTTATTTGTTTCGGCAAGAAATTGAAAATTTTGCTTTAGGTAGTTCGGAGAATTTGGGTCATTTAACACTGAAAAAAGGAGACAGACGTACGTGCCTCACGGATAGGTAGCCATTTTATCTTGGTTCGGTATTCGGAGACGTGGTCGTATTTTCGAAGGTTAAAATGAAACTAATACAAGAGTTTAATAACCGGTCTAATTTATTTAAGCGTTCGTCGGAGAGATCAATAAAGCAGAAGTCCGCGTAGAAAATAATAGGGGGTTTGAGAGTATTCACAAGGGAGATTAACCTAGGTACACAAATACACACATCTTAGATTGCTTTCAGATCGCACTGAATGAGGTAAGGGTTTTAGTCTTACGATAACTGGATCGCCTAGTCTAAACCCCACGTTGTGTTAACCAGAATGAAAATGAAAACTCGAATTCGATCGCTCTCGAAAGTTGAACGAGAGGACCAGTTATCGAGAAAACGACTAGAAATTGACGAGTTTTCTCGAACTCTAGAACAATCATTGGAAATTGCCTACATCTACTATTCAAATGTTTTTATCCAACTACGGCGAATCAAGGGAAGGGTAATGAGTTTAAAAGTCTATGTATGTATGTTTGTGGATGTTCCACCATAGCGTCGCCCCTATTGGTCCAATTTTGACAAGCGAGGTATCTATCTATTTGTCTTCAGGTATAGTATCATAGGCCGACTACGTTGAAGCAAATAAGGTTTATGTGTTCAAACTAAAAACTTGGACTAATTTTGACAAGCGTGGTTTCAATCGATTCCTCTTGATTTATAAAGTGTCATAGGCTACTTTTTCTACCCGGACTACGTCGAAGCAAAGGAAGTATTATGTGTTCCAACTAAATTCTCGGTCCGATTTTGACAACCGAGGTATCAATCGATTCGTCTTCATCGCAAAAGTGCCATAGGCTATCTTTTACCCGGCTGTAGTCGTTTTTTTTTTGTAACTTATTTCTTGTTTGTTTACACATGCCAGTAAAAGGCAATGAAGGACCATAGTAGGTATGTATGTAGTAGTAGCTCTACATTCACGGCGCGATCTGACCCAGGCCGATAGAGGCAGCGAAAATATAGTAAATAGGTTAAATTTAAAAAAAATATAGCAAAAATAATGATATTAAATTTGTTTTTAAGTTTTTTTTTATATTTTTTTCTGTTTCTCTTTTAACAATTTTTAGTTTTTTTAAGATTTTTCTTTCATGTATTGTATTTTTTTTCTTTTTTGCTTTTCACTTTTAACATTTTTTTTGTTTTTTTTATTGCATTGTCATCGATTTGTGAGCTACCTGAAAGTTTCAGACAGAAAGCTAATCGGGAAGTGCTCGAAATTTAAATTACAAGATTACAAGAACAATCTACATCTATAGCCCCAAACTAGGATACCCTGTAATATGGGCACTAGATAACGGATAAACATACATACATAATACGAATATCACATCCATGACTCGGAAACAAACATTTCTGCTCATCACACAAATGATTGCACCTTGCAGGATTCGAACCCGCGACCGTTTGGTTTCGTTCCTAGGGTATCTAGCCACTAGACCAACCGGCCGTCGTACATACATATCTTTTATTTAATCTAAATAGATACAAGTGAAGTTAAAAGCTTTTAAAAAAAGCCGCGAAGCCCTCTCTGATTGTCGCGGGAGTTCAAGGCGAGAGTGTGGAGCAGGCTTCGGGTAATTTTAATGGCCATTATCATGGCTACAACATTTTATTTTTGAAAACGGTGACTTGTTTCTTTTGTGAAAAGCTCTGTATATGTACCTACTTATTTGCAGGGCCGGATTTAGAGGTCTGGAGGCCTTGGAGCAACAAAGGAGTGGAGCCCCCTCCCCCCTCCCCCATTTATTTCCGAATAAAATGATTTAAAAAAACACTCGAATTTTTCAGTAAATAATTTATTGTGAAACCAAGTACATTCTTTTAGCATTTAACAAACACATACAAAATATAATCGAAAACAAGAACTATTCTGAAATCAAATTTTACGAACGGAAATTTACGATCTTTTTTCGCTGAAAAATCGTTGATGATTTCGGTGGAATCCAGTTCCCGAAGTAAATCACTGTCAATGCTTAGGAGCGATAGCTTTGATAGACGGTTTTGTCCCATCGTGGTTCGCAGCCTATTTTTTATAATTTTCAGTTTTGAAAATGTGCACTCTCCAGTGCAATTCTACACAATCAAAACCAAATATGTACATTCTCAATGCAATTTCGAGGTTTGGGAATGTAGCTCTGAAATTTTGGTATTCGAGAATTTGGTAGTAAAATAGCTCCGGAGATTGGTCTTTTCCATAGTCCTTTTTGTACACGTTGGTCAAAGATACAAATTGAACTAACTCATTACCAAGACATCGGCATTAATATCGTTGGCGAGAACATCTCACACTTACGATTTGCCGGTCTCGGAATGAACATAGATAAGACCAAGATCATGTTCAACGATCGTGCCTCTTAAAGTTGTCCAACAATATGTTTATCTTGGGCAAATATTGCAATTGGGTAAGAACAACTTTGAGAAGGAAGCCAACAGCTGGGTTGGGCATCGGCGAGCTTCGTCAAGTCTTCTCGTCGTCCACACCACAGTGGCAATGGGCTGGTCACATTTCCCGAAGAACTGATAACTGTTGGGGTAGACAAGTTCTCAAGTGGAGACCACGTTTAGGCAAACGTAGTTTAGAACCGTCCTGCGAAAAGCGGCTGGAAGAAAATGGATGAGGAGAGCTGATGACCGAGCTCAGTGGCATGCATTAGGAGAGGCCTACGGCCAGCATTGGTTAGATATAGGCTGATGTTTTTTTATTTTAGGTCCACCAAACTGGACGATGCACTTTAGTTTCACATCAACATACAAACTTAGATTATACACACAATAAGTGCACGACCTTCTTGAGGTGAACACAACATGCATAAAATAATACTTAACACTTTTTTTAAATAATCAGACTAAAAAATAATATTTATAATCTAAACACATAACAAAAATACTCATTTACTTACAATTTTGAAAACTCTTTTTTTTTATGAAATCTATGGAATCGCCAAAAATATCCAGATCATGACAAATCTCATTGTAAGATGAGCACATTCGATATAGCGGAGAGAGATGGGCATAAGTAGTGCGACACAATGGAAGGCTGAATGTTTTTCTGTTATGGACACGGCTGCATGAACGTGGCACAGCGAGTTTGACTTTCCTCAGCAAATCAGGACAGTCATGATGACAAATGAGTCAGATGATGATGATGATTACGAAGACTAGGTTCTAAATCATTCTTGTACACTTTCACGAATGCCTCCGCTGCAGCGTGGAAACTCGCTCAAAATGGGGTGTAAATTACAAGTGCTTATCAGGGCTATTTGAGATTTTGACATTTTACTGATTGCCTGATTGAAGTGAACAAATATAGATGAATTGTTTTATCTTAATATTTAAGAAAAGTATAATTATGTTTGTACAAATTACTATAGGTAAAAGTAAAACAGCGAAAAAAAAAATCAAAGGAAAAGTTGTATACTAGTGTTTACTAGTCGGAATTTGAAAAAAAATATCGAAGTCTCTATTGCGGGGGCCCCTCTTTTGTGGAGGCCCCAGGGCTGTAGCCCCGGATGCCCACCCCTAAATCTGGACCTGCTTATTTGAAACCCCATTTCACTTTATGAATTTTTGCATTATCCTAGGAATGACTGTGTTGTAAAAGTACCTACTTAGGTACATTTTGTTTGGACTTCGAAAGTAGATAGGATGAAAGACCATAATAAACACGACGTGATAGTGTGGCGGGAATCTAAAAAGCGAGTACCTATAGCTAGTATTTGTGTTTTTTTTACAATTTAATCCACTTCAAATAAGAGGTGATTTTCAATTTGGTTGTTCACTCATCTTTCCGGAATCTGATATGGATGATATTTACCACATATTATCATATTTCCAAATTTTCCATAAAAAAAAACATTTGGAATCGAGCTATAACCCCAGTTACTCTTTTACAGTATGTATGTATCATTGTATCATTGTGTCTGTCTGTGGCGCAGCTACCAAACGAATAAACCGATTTTGATGCTTTTTTTTCTGTTTTAAAGCTGATGTAATTGAGATGGTTTTAGGTACAATAGTGAGGACGAGGGGAGGGGGGGGGGAGAGAGATTGTAGAGTGAGGATCGTAGCTCCCAAACGAATTATTTTGATGCAGTTGTTTGTTTGAAAACTGATATGATCGTGATGGTTCTTATGTTTGAAAGCTGATGTGATATTGATGGTTCTTAGCTATAATGGGGGGTAGGAGGGAAGGGGGTTTGGGTTTTTTTTTCATTTGTGCTTGTATGGTAAGTACTTAGGAGCCATTTTATAAAACTTTCTAATAGTTTTTAATGTTTATTTTATATTTTAATATTTACTATTAGCTGTGTATTTGCCCGCGTGGTCATAATCTATGGGTTTTTTGCATGGAATTCTAATTATTTTTAGAAAATAAAAGTAGTTTGTTACTTCTTGTTACAGCTATCTTCCAAAATCGGTCCAGTTATTTTGGAGATTAGCGGGGACAAACAGACAGATAGACAGACAGACAAAGATTTAAATATGTCTTTTTTTGTTGTGAGTACCGTGTATACTTTCATATGTATTTAGTAAAACGCTGTTATTTTGACATTACAGACACTTCAATTTTATTTTATTGTATAGTATAGAGTATAAATGTATAGATATTACCTAAACAAGACTTCTTGGAGTAGATACAGAAGAGAACTAAGTTAGCTATTTCTATAGTTAAGCATGTATTATTTATTTTAACAATAATAACGAAACCTCTCGAAATCAAATGAAGAAAAACAACTTTTTACTGCCACATTTGTCTATAAAAATTGGCAAGTGCAATAAACGCAAGTAGGTAAGTACAACCTAGTGAGGTAAAGCTTGGGGAAAACATACACAGTTCTCGGCACATAAAATTTTACGCGGGCCATAAAGATCCCGGTCATATCAACAGGTACATAATGTACGTTACGCATTTTTGGGTTATTGTGGGGTTTATTTTGGAACGGAAAAATACTATATCATACTATATTTGAAACTGTGATTAGGGAAATACAATTTACAAGTTTTTTGCCCAATTAAATTTACATGTACGTAACAAATATTTGAACTGGTAATTGCATGTCTTGTGTGATTGTGGTACAGTAGGTAGTGCCCTTGAAAATTCCGACCAACTATCACCCGCTATATGAATTTTATAACCGGTAATGCGATTAACCGGGTAACGTTTTTTTTTTTCTAATCGGTAAATTTATAGGTTTTTTTGTTAGTGATTGCATGCCCTACTGCCGACCCCAAAACACAACTATGGGCAGCACGTTCCTAACTCTTTGCGGCACAGTTATTATTTCCAAAGAAAACATTACAATGTTCTTCTTAGATACTTTTATCAGTAGTATTGTAATATTTTTTTTATTTTGGCTGATGGGTTTAAGATATGGGGTGGTTAGTGTGGGTGACCACTGTGAAGAAAATAGCGAAGTATAATATAAAAATATTTATTTTTTAATTTCAGTTTTACACGTTATTTAGCACATCTAGGAACTAAATAAGTTCTAATTAGCTAAAATTAAAAACATTAAAGATGTTTACATACTAGACACAAATAGGACATTTCAAAGCTCTAACTTAGTATAACTTCCAGGCATAATAACTACGAGATAAATTATTGTTTGTAGGTAGATAGATAATACTTTATTGCACCTAAAAAGATATTATTAGATACACATAAAATACTTCTTTAAAATAAGTACAATGGGCGGTCTTATCGCTAAGAGCGATCTCTTCCAGACAACCTTTGGATGGACAGTAATGGAAGAACAAGGAATAGACGGCGGTGCATTAAAATAACATTCTATTACATAGAGTATCTATGTAATAGAATTTTATTTTAATTATTATATTCATTATTATTTTCATTTGTTTTTTTTTGTTTTTTTAATTAACATGTTATTTTTATTTGAAAACATTAGTGCATTAAAATAACATTCTATTACATAGATACTCTATGTAATAGAATGTTATTTTAATGCACTATTTATTGATATTTTAGTTATTGTAATTGATTTATTGTATATTTGTAAAATACAATAAATCAATAACTATTTATGCGATAAACTAATACATGTTATTACAATAAACTAATACATATTTATATATAAAATTAGGTTTAAATACATACAAATCTAAGCACTGCTACGTAAAAAGCAGTGCTTAGATTGGAGAGATGTTGATTCTTTCTTGTTCTTGATTCTTGTTTGTAGTGATCTTCAAAGAAAGATTTTCCTTCACGGTAACATAAAAGTACTTTACATACTTTACAGCCCTATGAAGACCGCACGGGCTCTTTTTTGTACACTTTGTTATTCAATAATATTGACCTGATCTTCGGTATCCGAACCATCTCCATCCGCATAGCTAGGCTGTGGTCATCAGAAGGTATAACGATATATTCCGACAAGGCATTCTCGATTTTCCAGTTTAATAAGGCTCTTCTTTCCATTACCTACAAAAAAAACATCAATAGTTAATATACTTATAATTAAATAATGCCTTTACAGTACGGTGGCTACCGATGCTAACCACTTCAAACTAGATGTTATTGCAAAGAATCTATTATGTTCTCTAATATCATAATAGATCTCTAATATTTATATTTACTCTGCGTAATCGATCTTATTTCAACAAATTGAGCGTATTAACAATTCATATTTATAAATAATAACTTTCCCATAAAATTTAACATATGCAAAATGATGAACTCAAATTTCTCCAACTTTCGTTTGAAATTTTATTAAAAAACTGTCAATTGGCGCTATTCAAATGTTTTACTTTTCTACCGTACATAATAATTAATAATACAAATCGGAACCAATAGATTTCGCCATATCGTACCTAAAAGAAGCGAATAAATGGGTGGTTAAATCTACTGACCACTATTAAGAAAAAAACAGTAAGTGGTCGTAAGTCGTAATACTAGCATCCGTATTATTATCCGTTTAACAGAGTCTATTTAATCTATCACTAATTATCTGTAAAAAAAAACGCTCTATTATCACGCATTTCTGTTCCAACGGTCACAATAGCATTAATTTTACTCAAACCAATTTGTAAAATCCCGCGTAGTTTCCATGCTGTTCCAAAAATGGTGGCTTCAGCCCCACTCGCTTTACTCTCCGTAATAGGATTGTGTCGTTCGTTCAATCACAAAGAACCATTATTATTCATGACCTGTTGTGAAAATGAAGCGGTTATTTAGGAAAACCAAATAAAATCTTACGTGAGAATGTGTCCATACATGAGGTCAAAATTTCCCAAAGTCAACCTTACTTAATTAATGAATGGCCCCTTACCACTTCTGAATGTCATTGCGAGAATATTTTCCCATCAAATTATCAATTAAATAGCTGTACCCGCGGCTTTGCATGCGTGGTCATTTCTCTGGGTCAAAAGTACTCTATGTGCCATTCCAAGACCAATACGTGTATAATAACATTTGATCAGAATTCCTTCAGGCGTCTAAATTTTTTTTATGTATCGCTCGGTTTCTACTTATCGGATTGAGATACCAAATACCTTAGTTTGAAAGTCAAATCCTAAGCTATTCAACAGTGAAAACCGCATCGCAATCGATCCAGTAGTTTATACGTGATGCGCGAGAAACACACAGACAAACAAACAAACAGACCGAAATGACTTAAAAAAATGTTATATTCTTGTTCAGTAGCTTTTAAGTATTAAGTCTTTGTACAGACTTTTTCGTACTTAATGCTGTGTTATAAGTATACATAATCCGTGTACCAAATTCTACACAAAAACGTACACAAAGTACGAGTACACCTATAAACATAAAGTTTCAAGTGATTTTGGTAAATCACATAAGTTTTTTAATCTAAGCCTCTACACAAATGTAGAGGAAGAAGATGAACGATACCGTAACCGAGTGCGCAAATAAAACTTTATGTAGAGCTGTAAGACGCAGCTACTCTCTAGATGTATATTACTCTACCTGGGTAATGCGTGGATTGTGAACAGTCACGGCCTCAAGTTTAAAGGAAAACCCGATTACACCATATTCTCGATCGAAATAACTTTTGAAACTTAACTCTTCTTCGGTTTTTAAGTGGAATATCTTAAAAATATTAACGACTATAGACTCGAAATTTGCTTTGTAGGAGAGTTCTTAAGTTGATCTAGATTTCCGCCTAGCGATTTTTCGATACACCCGTATGTCGTTTAAAATGATTCAATTTATCTAGAATCTGCTCCCGAGCATCACCTCTTCCGCTCAATCTGCACATATACTAGCGGGACAAAAATTTAACAGCGTACCGCGTACAATTTATATATTCTTAGTGGTTTTAGAGAAAACTGATGTTTATCATCATCATCATCATCAGCCTTTTACGTTCCTACTGGGAACACCGAAGTGAGAAAAGATTGAAAGGATGCGAACCAAATTTTGTATGAAACCCAATATCGCCTGTTTGTATATTCGAACGATAGAATTTTGTATGAAACCCAATATCGCCTGTTTGTATATTCGAACGATAGAATTTCTTCTCTATGGCTGGGACAGAGGTCTTCTCTAAGAGAGATCATGGGCCGTTGAAGCAGTGCGGGTTGGTGGATGTAACCTGTATTTCAATTTTGAGGTTCTAGGACTTGCTAGTTTCCTCAGATGTGCTTCACTTGACTTCCTTCATAATTTGAGCAATGGCTAAGATAACCGCAGTTGACTTACCATAAACCTAACCTTAATGCTTTGTGAAAACAGTTTTACTGAGTAAAATAGTTACGCGTTTTGACTATTTAAAACGCTTTCTTATTATAATTGCTAATAAGTTCAAAAACTAAAACCAACTATGGTCGGGTAAAACTAGCCTATTACACTTTTGCGATGTAGATGAATCGTTTGATACCTCGGTTGTCAAAATCGAACAGTTTTTAGTTTAAACCCATAACCATTCCTTAGCTTTGCCGTATTCGGGTAAAAAAACACTATAAAATAAGTCAAATCGATTGACACTTCGATTGTCAATAATTTAACTTTTTAGTTTGAACACGTAACCCTTCCATTGCCTAGTTGGGAAAAAAATGCATATGACACTCTGTACCTGAAGACGAATCGATTGACACCTCGCTTGTCTAAATCGGATCAATAGGAGCAACGCTATGGTGGAACATATACATACCCACATACATAGATACATATATACATACATAGACTGTATTAACCTTCCCTTGTATCACCGTAGTCGGGTAAAAAGAGGTTTTTCCTATAGCATCTATACCAACAAAATAGCTTGTGACGATGTCAAACTTCTTTCATCATAGTTCATTTGATAGTTTATCTATATTAATTCTAAATTCAAATAACCTGTTCCTAGATTGTCATTCATTCATTTGGCTCATGTCTAGGTTATCACAAAATATATGATAAAATGTGGTAAAAAAATATTATTTTATCTACCTATATCTCGCAGTTTTAGTTACTGAGTAAATTCCACCTACCTAAAATAGCGGCCGATAGAATGCCCACCAAAATGCTGACTTCTAGCTTGGGGCATGTTCGTGTTCAGTAAGGAAGGACCAGCTCGACTAGCAGGGTCCTGCAAGCGTTGCTGATAGGCCAGCTATCTCTGTACATGCATACATTCTGCTACAACAAGTCCATGAAGGTGAAGCCGTTGTTTGTGAACATCTCCGAGTGCTCCTAATTGTTCCTGTATTTTTATGTTGTCCACTGAGGTTTGGTCCCTGGGCTAGTGTAACAAACCCTAGGACCGCCTCGTGACAAGCTTTGTTATTGTACCTCCATAATACAAGAGTATCCATACCAATATCCATATCAATATTCATCATCATCATCATGTCAGCCTTTAGAAGTCCACTGCTAAACATAGGCCTCCACCAAAGAGCGCCACGAGTGATCTTGTGCCACCTCCATCCACCGACTTCCTGCGATGGCTACAATGTCGTCGGTCCATCGTGTCCACTTCGCTTGCTTGTTCGTGGTCGCCATTCGAGAACCCTTATTCCCCAACGGTTGTCGGTTCTGCGACTTATATGGCCTGCCCATTGCCACTTCAACTTGCAAACTCTGAGAGCTATGTCGGTAACCTTCGTTCTTGTACGGATTTACTCATTTCGGATTATATCACGTAGTGAAACACCGAGCATAGCTCTCTCCATTGCGTGCTGCGCAACTCTGAGCTTGTGTATAAGACCAATAGTTAGCGACCACGTCTCAGAGCCGTATGTCATCAATGGCAACACGCACTGATTATAAACTTTCGTCTTGAGGCTCTGCGGTATCTGCGACGGGTAGATATGGCGTAATTTCCTGAACGCTGCCCATCCGAGTTGGATTCGTCGGTGTACCTCTTTGTCGAAGTTGAATATGGATAGCTACATTATTACCCTAGAGCGCTAATTGGTCACCTACAAGCCCCATTTGGGGGTAGTAAGGACCTACTTACCGAATATGAGAGATGTAAAAGCTATTAAAAAACTTGTGTAACTAACTGCATTATGACCCCTGCCAAGCGCGGTAGTGGCAAAAAAACGAACAGCAAGCAAAACTGCGCAGGCGGTATGTATTCAGTATCGTAGGTATAGGCCACAAATCAATTTCATTTACCTGTAAACAAATGACCCCAAACCCTCTCATCTCATAAACCCAAAAAACAAACTACACCCTTACCCTCGCAACCCTTGATATAAAAATAAAACGACAGTAAAAAACGTATAAAGTGTCCGGCTTCCAAATGAAATGGAATGCAAATGTGAACGGGGGTAGGAATAAAGTAAGTGATGCGGGTAGTTGTGAAAGTTTGAGGGAGTAGGTAGGAACCTCAGATTTTATTTTTACACAAACCCGGAAAGAGTTTCGAAAATGGAATGAGGCAAAGGAGTTGCCATTTTTACATTATGTTTATACACGAAGTATTACAGATTCATGGTTTATACCTACCTACCTAACATGGCATCTATTTTGGAAAGTCACGGAGTAGGTACCTCTAGTTTCCGATTGGCTTTGCACAATTTTTGCATTCAGCCAGTGGCCGTGTCAACAAGACGTGTCAGTTCAAGTAATATTTTCATAGTACTATAGGCAAAAATATCATGCGTGGTACAACTCGATCAGTACGTACACGGGCAATAAAATGTGGATGACTTACGAGGGCTGTTTGATAAGTCGTTTTAAAAAGTAAAAAAATATATATATTTTTAAACAATTTACATATATTTCTCAACATAAAAACAAACTTGTTAAAACTTGATTATTGTATCATCAATTTCATTTCTTGTGCAATAAAGAGTTATCTATCTATCTATCTATCTATCTATCTATCTATCTATCATAGTCTCCTTTGAGGGCCAAACATTTGTTCCAGCGAGTTTCCAATTTTTTTATCCCCTCCAAAAAATACGTTTTGTCGAGGTCTTCAAAATAGCCGTTTACACCTGCGATGCAGTCCACATTTGTCAAAAATTGCCCTCCAAGCCATCTTTTCATATTTGGGAATAGGTAATAATAGCACGTAGCTAGGTCCGGCGAATACCGAGCATGCGGAACCAGTTCGAAGCCCAACTCGTGGATTTTGGCCATTGCAATAGCTGACGTGTGCACTAGGGCATTGTCTTGTCAACAAACGTGGCATCCATCGTGCAGACAGCTTTGTCATACCCAAATCTTCATGCAGGATTTTATGTACTCGCTCAGTGGAGATGCCTGTGTTCTCTCAGCTATTTCACGCACCTTCACTCGGCGGTCGTCGAGTACAATATATGAACTTCTTCAACAACATGCTCAGTAGTGACTTCGATTGGGCGACCAGAGCGTGGAGCATCAGTTGTGCTTGACCGACCACGTTTAAAATCATTTATCCAGTTATAAACAGTCTGCAACGTTGGTGCGTTAGTGCCATGAACAGAATCAAGTTCAGTTTTTATTGTGGCAGCACTCCATAAAAAAAATGTTTTATAACGGCAAGAAATTCTGATTTTTCCAGTTTTTCTTTCTTTTTTTTTATTACGGACTAGGCAATCGTTTGACCACGATCTCACCTGATGGAAAGCGATGATGAAAGAACAATGGTGAATACATACATATTTTTATGTCAGTAAAATTCAAGACGTCTTTAGACACAAAATATCGCTAGTAATTCAGCATCATGTCCTGAGATTGTAAGTCTAAGATTTTTTTATTGGAGAGGCCAGGAATAAGTGTTATAAGGCTTCAAAGTTTTCTAGGTTATGTTACTGTTAACGACTTTTGAAACAAGTCTTAGGGCCGGTTCCTATATCTTAAAACGAACCGTTTTCGCTTACTCCGCATTAAGTCCTTCTTTTTACACTATTTTTGTGCAAACAATTAAATATATAAATAAACCTAACCTAACAAAAATTCCTTACACTTCCTCCATAAACTATAAGGCCCTGTCCGCAATGCGATATTAATTTACGCGTATTATTCCGTGATCGGAATTACACTTATTACTCACTGCGAATAAAATGTCGTACAATTTTTGTCAGTTTGATGTTGTTCCCGGCTGAGACGAATGTCTAAAATGAATGACAGTTTCTTTTTATTTACCTGATACTAGGGCGGCGGCGAGACAGACCTATCAAAAGATGTCATGAACATTGGACTAACCTTTTTACAGTATTGAGACCGATGAAAGATTTTTTCTACATAAAATATCAAGAAGCCTTTGACTATATTTATGTTGTCATTTTCTGGTAACTCATGTGTGCCCCCTATCGGGCGGGAGACGAAGCACGCGATATCCTACCAATAGCACCGGTGCACGATTTAGCAAAACGCACGAACTTTATTTCACAGTGCGGCCATAGCCATAACTACTTTATATTGTACAAAACATTCACGCGCAAATAAATTCTCACCGCATCGCGTTCAATTTGCATCAAATTACAGTTTTTTTCCCGCGTGAATTTTTAACCACCAGTGCGGCTACTCCTATAAGATTCAATGTGTTACAGAATTGCGAGAAAAAAAACGTGTGGCGAAATATCGCAGTGCGGACAGAGCGTAATGCATTGTATTATCTATGCAATAATGTTTTGTTTATTTGTTTTATTTTGTCTATAGTTTTATTCTGTTTATCGCAAGGAGGTTGAATTAGGCTTACTGTTAAAAGGCTTAACGCCAGTAAGCGTAATTCAACCTCCTTTGGATTAAATACCGCTATACTCTGTTGACTATTTTGACGTCCAAACAGGAAACATCATTGTAGGACGGAAATTAAATTCAATTTCTAGTCTTTTTAAATTGATTTGTTAACCAGGCTTTTCCAAGCTTACATGCTATGTTGAAAAAAAGTAGAAAAATAATTACTTAGGATCTGTAGTAATGATATTTCAAGACGCTGCAAGATTTACCACCTAAACTTTCGCCGTTGTTCTTTACGAGTGATCACAGTTAAACAATGGTTAAACTGACAAAAACTTGTTTTATTTTTTTGCTGAATTTTAGACAGTCTTCATTTGAAAGATTGTGCCTGCCAGTGTTAATGACATTTACCAGAAAAAAGGTTTTATAAATAATTTTTAAAATAACTTATCAAACAGCCCTCGTATGATGACCAACTGCCTGTTAGGGTAGACCCACGGGCCACGGGGCCACGGGCAACTGAAATTGCCCGTGGTCCTACTAGTAGAACTACGCGGTTGGACAACGGGCACCAAACGACATTTTCATCAGCCAAATGTAAACGTGGGATTTCGGCGGGAAAACGAAATCGAAACGTATAGTTTTGCTTTGAATTATTTTCTCAGTTAGGGTTTCTTCGAGTGTTTAGGTCTAATATTGGTGGAACATTAACCATTAGGGGTTGGTTAACGTGCATGAGTGAGGCAAATGATACAAACGCAAAAAAGTGCTATTTCGTGTTCTCTGGATGTTTCAGCTCCACCACTTCATGACGTCATGAATCGTGACTTTGACTGTGACTGACTCACGAACCTCTACTATAACGAAGTATTACAGATTCATGGACTGACTAGATCTTAGTGAAAACCCAACTTGTAATATCTCTTTACTTGACGCATGGATAAATGCGCTAGACGTGCGGAGCCAAAACAAAAATAAATAAAAGATAAAGGTGGTTCGACTATCGATTTATAGCACGTCATTTTATTTGCCTTTCTGTTTCTTCGATTGCTTTTTGCATTTTGTCTACTCTTTCAATATCTTTACTTCGTTAAATCTTCTTCACTTAGGTAGGTACCTACTTAGATGCCATACCTATAGGTATCTAACCAAGGAACTAAAAGGAGAATTGAATGTCACTCTTACGCATATCTTTGACGTAAGTAGATTCCTTGTGTACGATTTTGTTGTCGTTTATCGTAGACGGCAACAGTCACCCCATTCGCAAGGGTAAGTGGTAATGTCGCGTAAATACGTCACGCGCAAACTTCACACAGCGCTGATTTATTGACAAACATGAATGCAGTGACTTGCCAATAATATCATAACAACCGGGCGTAACAACAATATTATGTAGATGCAATCTCAGTGTGTAGAAGAAGTAGGTATGGGATGCGCTTCAACTCGAGTACCACACAAGTCGGTACTGTGCCAAATTTAGAAACTAACCCACTCATGTTGGGGTGCTCTGTGTCGCCCTAAGCGTCGAATTCACCTAAAATTACAAAAGAGCACATTCACGAAACCACGAAAGAAAAGGCATAATTGAAACATGTGCCCCGCAGCCCGATTACAGAACTTGGTTACAATCGGATTATCAATTTTTTCATAGCAATTTCGACTCTATCGCAAGGCATTAGTGGTTGCGATACTGTTAGATTACTGTTAGTGGATTAGTGGTTGAAGCTAAGTTCTGTAATTGGGCCACTAACCACAGAACTTGGTTACAATCACATTGTCACTTTCTTCATAGCAAAATCGACTCTATCGCAAAGCATTAATGAATTTGACGGCTTGAAACCGATATGATCAACATTGCGTTATAGCACTACTGTGCCATCCATCGTCCATAGACAAAACAGCTGTAAAATACGTTCCGTTTCACGAAAACTAAATATACTGCTTATGATTTCATCATTAATGACCGAAATACCATTCCATTTCACGGATATATAGTTTTTTTTTTTTTTTAACAAACGCGTTCCTTCGGGCTAGGAGCCTAGGAGTGGTACCATTAGAAAGAGGAGTCAAATCTCTTCCCAATCCATCCCAAATGCGTGCGACTGGATTCTAAAGACAACCCCTTTACAAACTCAAAGAGTCACGTGATGTGAGGTTTGAAACTCGTAATCATCAAATTGCTAATTCTGGAATGCATCCACCATGAGCACTTAATTCGTCTGTCTATCTGCCTTACGCTACGTTCACAGCGCTGTACGTTAATAGAACACACTGCATCCCGCTGAGATGGAAATTCAACTGTGGAAAGGCTGTATGCTCACCACGCCACATGTTTAAAGCTGTTTTTTATTTGCATTTCTTTTTCTTTCACTATAATCTGCCTGCATAAATTACATACTTCCATACCAATATATAAAAGTGAAACGTTGACTGTTTGTTTGTGTGTTTATTTGTTTGTTTGTTTGGGGAGTTATAGCTCGATAACGGCCGAACGGATTTTGATGAAATTTGGATTGGAGATAGCTTATACCCTGGAATAAAACATAGGATACTTTTTATCATCATTATCATACATCACTCTCAAACGGCTGAATGGATTATGATAAAATTTTGAACGGAGATAGTTTATACCCTGGAGTAAAACATGGATACTTTTCACCATCATCATCTACATCACTTTCAAACGGATGAACGGATTTTGCATAATGGAGCATAATCTGACATATTAACTATATTTTTTAATTGACATACATATTCAATACCTTATTTGACTTATTTTCTTTATATCTCTTGACATTTAATTCATTGTATTATTATTATTAATTCTTGATTTCATATGTCAATTAAAAAACAATCTGTGCAAATTTTTCTTTTTAAATTTGCATGCTGTTATAGCAAAATACATGTGAACCTCGCCTCATACATAAGATCTGTGTTTATTTTATATGTACCATGTCTTTATGCAAATAAACTATTTGATTTGATTTGATAAAATTTGGAATGCAGATAGCTCATACCCTGGAATAACACATAATAAACCTACATTTCATCATCATCATCCTTTATGCTCAAACGGCTTAACGGATTTTGATGAAATTTGGATTGGAGATAGCTTATACCCTGGAATAACTCATAGGATACTTTTCATCATCATCATTATCATCATTATACTTCACTCTCAAACGGCTGAACGGATGTTGATGAAATTTGGAATGGAGATAGTATATACCCTGTAATAACACAAAGGATACGTTTCATCATCATCATCATCATCATCCTTCACGCGGGTGAAACCGCGGGGCGTAGCTAGTAATCAATATTTTACTCACTGTGACAGAGATAAATACGTAGCGTTTACCTATTTTTCAAATCTTCAAATAATATATTAATTATTTAAATTGGTAAATTACGAATTTAATTTAGTAAATTATGTCTAGAATGAAAAATATAGTCTCACGCAACAAAGTCGGTTCCTAGGTATTAGTTAAATATATTTTCTCTATACACAAATTTAATCCTTTGGGTGGACTTTCAGACGGACAAATAAGTCCTACACGGTATAATTAATATCGTTTGTAGCTAGACTTACTTACGTTTCAAAAATATAGTATGAAAATGCCTAACTACCTAAAAAATTAAGCTTCTAATCTAAACACATCTTTACAGCACTCCAGAATGTCTCTGATGAGGTCAGAGTTGCAAAACGAGCAATCTACTTACATACAGACGTTACGAAACAAGCTTCCTTAGCACCGAGACAGTTTAATTTGTGCAAACATAACATAAGTATTTCATTTATTTAAAGTACATTCTTATATATTCGAAGGCATTCCAATTATTATCAGACACTAAGGAATTCAATTTTTCCTTTATTATAAAGGATGAAAAATATTTTCGCTTGTTTGCCGAGAAAAGCACTTAAAAATTTCAGGGGTCATTTAAAAGGCAAAGGGAATTGTTTATTCTACCGATGCGTGCAAACTGTTAGTCACTGGCAGGTTCGCGGTAAAACTTCCATAAACAATGCCATTAGTGGCGAACGTTACGTGGCAGATTTTAAATTTGGAACGCGAGAGCGCCCATTCGTCACGTCACCGCGCCAGCCAGCGACACTCCGCGAGTTTTCGCGGGCTAAGGGTCGGTAGTTCGTTAGGTAGGTCTTGAGACTATTGCAATTGTCGAAAGCGATATTTTTTTTCTCTTAAGTATTATTGGGTCTCTCCCAATTATCAATATCTCCAGAATCTGTTTGAATTTAAGTGCAAATTTATAACAAAAAAGAAGAAAACATTTCAATCAGCTTTAAGGTTCTTGCGAACATTAATCAGAAGTTTTTGAAAATACTTATTTCAAATAGGACTAAGTTATAGCAAAAAATAACTTCTAGTAAGTACTTACACGTAATAACTAGGTAAGTAGGTGTGTACGTATTTATCATACTTGCATCATATTATTTATTCTGTGCTTATATTTTAAATTATTATGTATAGATCACACTATTTAAAACGAAATATATGACAAATGGCTATAATATGAGTTCACGTACCTATAAAATCGAATTAGGAAAGGTCTTCCCAATACAGAATATTTTTTAAAACGAGAGCCCAAGCCAAGTATCAAATCGCATAATCAGCTCTTTCCGCGCTGACTAATGACGTCATGTGTCCCGCGCAGCGCGATGGCGACGGCAAATGGCTCGAGATGATTTTAAAATTTGAACTTAGAACTGAAACAGAACGCTAACGAGGGTGGCGGTATTGGTGATTTGCGAGTTATTGCTTCTCTGTTAACTTACAACAGTCATTATTGTTTTGTTTTGTTATAAGCAGTGATCTATGCATGTTTTTTTTATAAGACGGGCAAATACCAATAAGACGGGATAAGTACCATTGTGACTTGAGCTCAGGCGAAAAATATAAGTACCTACGTAAGTACAGTGAGTAGTTGTGTACCTAAGTTGATCTCACAACGCACCATTCTAATATTTGATGTCTCTAATTAATAAATATATTATTAAAGAAGGCGTAGTTATTTGTGTCATACTAAACACAAAAATGTTTTTAACTCAACAATAATTACAGTCCGCAATAAGCCGATCGTAAGAAAATTCTCTAGGTGGAGTATACTATTTACTAATTAGATAGGTAGAGTGTCACTATTAACTACTAAGACATTTTTTAAACAGATATTTATTGATAGTTATATAAATGTATAATAGAAATAGAATGTATAACTTCACCATGTGCCATCATATTCCCAATAAAGAAACACCAGGCATCGTAAAACTACAAATTATTATTCATAGGTGTGTAAATCTAGGTAGGTATTTTAAGAAGTTAAAAATAGTGAGTCAACGCGGGTGGCCGTAGGAAATCAATTATAGGCTATTAACACGCGGGCCAGGAAGCAGAGAGTACACAAGTTATAGTGCCTTTTAAAAACTACGAGACAACTTACGAATATTTAATACCTACATATAGCAGTTGCAGCGAATTTTTGTTGTTGTGAAGTTAGGCTCTGTGAACTATTGCGCAGGTAGGTACTGCTGTGAGAATAAAACAGCATAAATTAAGAGCGTGATTGAATATGCGAAAAACGTGAGCAAGGCAGTTATATAATGCTGTCTTCACCTTCAACATTGAGATTGGGCCTGAAAAATAGCAGTTTGAGCAGCGACTTGCAGACAACTTCCGAGACACAAAGATCCGCTGCAACTACTATACCTTCTATAAACGCAGTAGGTATGTAAGTAAGTATTCTACGTAGGCAAGAATATTTAAAAAAAGACAGATTTGACACCGTCGAGTCGAAAGTGAAGCACCCAAGGTATGCCGACCCGCTCGTACGCACAAGCTTCACGCACACACAAGCGCGGATCCAGGTTTATTTCAACCAAAGGTTTTTTAGTTTCATTTATTATTTTCGTATGTTTTGTAATCATGTTTATTTCTTCCACTAATAGAAATATCTCAAAATTTCCGCGCTCGCTTCGCTCGCGCCTTTTTAATAATATCATGTTTTGATGAAATACAAAGTTACTATAAATTACTCCAAATTTTCGCGCTCTTCAACAGGCAATAAAAAAACAAGGGCGCGAGTATAGACTCGCGCCCTTGTTTTTTTATTGCCTGTTGAATGAAGGATAAAGCGCTTCTTGTTTACCTTCAGTTTTAACAAACATTTCAAGAATAACTAAAAATTATCGCGCTAACTACGTTCGCGCCTTGTTATTGGCTGCGTTCATATATCTATCTGCTCAGTGGATCCATAGTAATTTTCATCTTATGTCATACGCACGAACCACAAATAGTTCAAAATGTTTGCGCTAGCTTTGCTTTGTGATATTACTTATTTTCGCAAGCTGAGGAATTCCATTAATGTCTAATTTTTACCGAACATTTTCGCGTACGCTACACTTGCGTTTGTTAAATGGTATATTCTGTTTCCACATTCGTATAATATAATGGAAATAGCTCAAAATTTTCGCGCTCGCTATATATATTTTGTACACATGCTATTTCATCATAAACGTTCAGCATTTTTTATATAACTACACTAATAAATGTATGAGTAGCTCAAAATTTTCGCTCGCACTTTCTTGGTTTTATAGCATGTTTCGCAATCATAGATCATACACGTTAGTTTTTTCACATAACTACATAACACAATAAAAATATAGGTACCTAAGTGGCTCAAAATTTTAGGTAAAAATTGTGTTTGTTTGTATGAGATTATTACAACTATAGCCTGATTTTGAAAATTGATTTTAAGCTAAACTATTCCCGAGTGGCATAGGCTACGTACGCGATTGATACTACGGGGAATAGCTAGTATTGTATAATTTTGGAACCCGTTCAGTGTTGTCGATTTTTGAAAATGTTACTCAGAGAAGAGCAAAAAAGCAGCAATTATCATTTAGCAGCTCTCAGGAAAATGTCTCAAGCATGCCAATGGCACATAACGAGGACTTATTTAGTTCGACAACGATGGAAAACTGCTCGAGTTCTAGCATGCCTAATTTAACTCTGGGTTAACCTTCACAAGCACAGGAAGTAGCCGATTTAAGGGTCCAGCTGGAAACGGCTCATAATGAGGTGGCAAATCTTAACGAAGAAAATAAAAAAAATTGATTTGGAACAAATTGTAGGCAGGTTCAAAAAAGTTACCAGCTCAGATGTCCTTCGGGATCGCTTACCCACCCCGACTATAAAATCTACGCCAAGAGGTCCACGAAAAGAGTGTGGAGCAAATCGCCTCAAAATCGGGTTTCCACAGACTTCACCCACCCAATTTACGCATGCAGTGTGTCTCAATATGGAACGTAAATATAATTCCGATAATAATATAGAGCTGGTGGGCTTGGAATCTACTAATGATAATGATCCTGCTCCTCCTATTCAAATAAAGCAAATTGAAAGAGAACTAAGTCCAGAAAAAGAAACTGAAAATGAGAAAGTAGTCCCGGAAAATATAGAAAACAGCAATAATAAAATGCGGAAAGAAAAACCATATAAAAAACAGAATACTAACACAATTAAGAAGAAGGTGAAGTTTTTTCATCAGTTTGAGAGCGACAAAAAGGAAAGAGACGAACAAAACTTAACTAAACGGAAAATTATTATTTTGTCAGATCAAGAAGGAAAGCAGATAGTAGAAGAACTAGATAAAGAATATGGCTATTTCTTTGATATATTCAGTTATGTCAAACCTGGTGCACACACTAAAGAAGTGCTGCCTTCAGTGTTAAATCTTACAAAAGATCTGACTAAAGATGATTTTCTTGTCATAATGTCCGGGTCCAATGATGTAAACCCGATGAACTTACACGCAAACCTGTATTATACCATCCAGCAAAGTGTCAAAAGTGGTACTTGAGTTACAATACTAACGTTATTGTAACTCAAGTACCAAGAAATAGGTCACTCAGTGAATTCCGATTGAATCATATGATTGACATTATAACAAAGCAATTTAAACACAGTCAATTTTTGAAGCTTGGATATGAAATAATAGTACATAGTCATAAATATTACTATCGGCGCAACATTATTGACAAGTTAATATTTACAATTGCCAGTCAATTGTACAATGAAAGATACATAATGCAGTTTATGAAGAAGGATAAGAGAAGATTGAGTAAACGATTATGTGATAAAGAGACTCAAGTAGATGAAAAAGAGTTTTTCGAGGTTAAACGATTAGGTGCCATGGGCATATTTCACCAAAATATTGCCGGAATCTTAAGCAAGCAAGAGGAATTATATTGTTCCATCATGAATTTAGATAAAAAGGGTACTCCGGTCGATGCTCTTTGTTTAAGTGAAACATTTCTTCAGGCAGGCACTGAAAAAAAAATAGTATTAAAGGGTTATTCAGTTGCCGCTTCGTATTCAAGGAAAAAATCCAAAAGAGGTGGAGTTATTGTTCTAGTTAAAAATGAGATAGAATACAAAGTTTTAACTAGTATCCAACATTTAAGTGAACCATGTATCTTTGAATGTTGCGGTATAGAACTACTTGGTGTAAACCTTATATGTATCTACAGAACGCCATCGTCAAACACTAAAGCATTTTTAGAAAAGTTGGAGGAACTACTAAATATAGTATGTCGCAATACCCGCAAAAAAGCGATACTCTGCGGTGATTTTAATATAGATCTTCTAGAAATCTCTAAAGACAGCAATACTTACTTAAAACTTCTAGAAAGTTTTGATCTGAAGCCTATGATCACCGAGGCAACACGAATCACTGCAACATCGAGAACCTGCCTTGATCACATTGGAGCAAACATAAAGGATGGTCTTGCGGTAATACATGACATAGGTCTCTCCGATCATACAGCACAATCTAATGATCAATCAATCAATTGGAAACTACATGTTTCCAATATCTGTTCTATAGTGAGTAGTTTCATATATGTACATTCTCTGCTACGCTATGGTATCTTAATATGGGGAAGATGCGTGGAGCTAGACAGCGTTTTTGTAATGCAAAAACGGTGCATTAGGGCTATATTTGGGCTTAAGCAGATCGACTCGTGCCGACCATTCTTTAGACAGCATAAAATCCTCACGATAACAAGTATGTATATCCTAGACGTGTGAATCTTTGTAAGTATACAATAATAAAAGTATTTTTCAAAATGCACGCACCATGAGTAAGTACAGTGTCCGCCCACAGTACAAAAACAAACTGTTTCGACCACTAACTAGGCTGACCTTGACATCTAATAACTCCTATATAATGTGTATTAAAATTTATAACAAAATTCCTGACATTTTCAGAGAATTTTTACTTTTTAAATTTAAGAAAAGCTTGGTGCGATGGCTTGAAGAAAAATGTTTTTATTCTATTCAGGATTTTTTTAATTATAAACTGTGAAATGCTGGTATTATTTTTAATTTGACATTTAATTTAAATTGACATTGAATTACTTTATGTTTTAATATTTTACACACATTTATTTATTTATTCAATTGAAACGGTAACTCCTATTATATCAATTAATCACATTAAACTCCAGTATACATTAAATTCAGTCCTATTCTAAACACAGAAATTTGAATTATAAGTAGAATATCACAAAATAATAATAAATGTCAAATAAAATATTTAAAATATTTCCAATACATACATAGTCATTAGAAATATCGAGCAGTTATGGTAAATGAGCCATACAGGTAAAAAATAGCTTGTGTTACTCTGGGGTAAGGATTCTAACGAAACCCCATACGTCTTAACCTGTTCAGGCATTTAAAAGCTATGGTGGAACAAAGAAACTCACGTACATACAAATATACATGAATCCTAAAAACAAAACACTCCTTTTTTTGTGCAGTCGTGTAAAAAGGAAATCGTCATCTAATTTTATTTTAAAGTTTTATTTTTATGTAGTTATCCGTATGCCGCGTGCCCTATCTGGCTTCCGTATTACGCGCGTGCCTAAGGAGAGTTTTTTTGAAATAACATCCCTTAGATAACTATCACAGGTAAGGTTTGACTTAAATTAAAATTGGTGTACTTAGTATCTCAATTCAATAAGTAGAAGCCGAGCACTGGATAAAATATTTATGTTGGTGTTCACATTGGTGTTGGTACATATTTTAAATCATGTAATAATACATACGGTAAAATAACACAAACAAATGACCAAGCGGGAAATGCCAGGGTCACAGCTAGTCGCAAATAAAAACCTCTATAGCTGCTGAAACAAAAACTCATAGCATCATACTCCCGAATAATAAATAAGATCAACCGATGTCGCAACGCCTGAAAAAAGCACCATAGCGATGCCTTCCGTTCTTTCTGCCGTGTTAATAGTCGCGTCTACTACCACAGCAAACCAACATGGTCCAACGCAATTCTCTCCTTCTTGTAATTATTAAGAAAAAAAGAACAAACATTTCACAACGCCAATGTTTGTCCCGAAAGGATTCGAACCACTGGGACACTGTTTTTTTGGGCTAGCATTGTAAGTTTTTTTTTATCGTTATACCACGACTTCACCTGATAGAAAGCGATGATGTGGTACCTACTATTCATTCTTGCTTTGAACACACCTGAGTTATATTTTACCGGAAACACTGACGAGGGCAGTGCATTCCACTCCTTTGCAATTCTTATAATAAATGAAGAAGCGTAACGCTTCGTTCTTCTGCGAGGTATTTCAAACATAAACGGGTGGCGCTTCGCGAATCATTTAGTCTTACGGTGATGGAAAGGTGATGGAAGAATCAGATTGTACAGTTCGCACTCGCCATAGTGCAATCTGTAGAATACCGACAGGTTTGCGACCTCAAGTCGATGCGTCGGACTTTGCGTGACAAGTTTTGCCCATCTTTCTGGGTGCATACGAAGACATGCCCTTCCCAATTTCATTTCAATTTACCACTTTTGAAACCTGCATCAGCAATATTAGTATTGAAACGGAGCGTGGTATTTCGAACCCTATCTGACCTTATGTCACCAAGTATATTATCTACGTTTATTTTTGTTCGTGAAGTACTATAGAAATACCAATCACAACATTGCTTGCTGTTTTTCTTCTACCTTAATTGACTCTAAACAAAAAGACCTGTACAAAAACTGTTCATATCTAAACTGAACTGTCGTTTACCTGCCGGATATTTTTGAGTAATGAGTTTTGTGCGTGTCGAGTCCCTATTGAAAAGGAACACGTCGACAATTGATCCGAATTCATTCGTACACGCCGAAGACATAGGTCTAATGGCTTGGTCACGCATGTATTGGAATTAATCATTTAAACAATGAGACAAAGATTTACAAACTGAATATCTATTTAGCTATCAATAAAATCTTAGGGTGGTAACATGGTGACCTTTTGATAGCGATACCGTAGTGATACAGTCACAATAACCAGAAATACTAATGCGAATCTGTCGCTGGTTTATTACCGCTGGGTCGAGTCTCTCTGCTTCGACTTTATGAGGCCCATTGCTATGCTAATTTAACTTTACATTAGTACAGTGGACAGAAAAACACTTAATATTCGTTAAAATCTTGCTTATTTTGTGCAAAATCAACCAGATCATCATAAATCCTAGTGTACCGGGTGGTGAGCGTGGAGGTTGCGCGCGCGTTACTTCGCGACGGTGCACTCGTTACTGCAGTACGGCGCGGAGCTCCGGGGGAGATGCTTAGAGTGGAATTGCGTCTTCCGCATGCAGAAACGCGCTGTCCGAGCAATAGTAAGAGTACCGCGTGATACTTCCGCGAGACCCTATTTCAAGGAACTTGGAATCCTAACTCTACCTGTCATTGTGATCCTTCAGGTGGCAGTGTACGCAAGGCCTAATATTGCTTCCTATAGGAGACACTGTGACATGCACTCTTACAAAATGCGTAACGCGAACAAGCTGGAAGAAGAATTCATGAAAATGAAATTATTATAATCATGTATTGACATGTTATATATTTTTTAAATATAATTTTCTATTAATTAATGATTACTTTGGCATATGTACACATTTTTATATACTTTTTATTTTTATTTTTTATTATCTTCTTTTATAATTGTTCATTTAATTTAACTATTGACATTAAAATATATATATGTATATAATTATTTTCATGAATTGTTTAAGTGTCGTTGTATAACACCATGTCACAGAATAAATAATAGTACAAGTACAGAAGGATAACTGAGTAGTCATTTAAATACATAGCAACTCTCGCTACAACGCAATAAAGTGTAATTTAACTCGCACAGCACTGCGATCTTTCAATTATATTTACCTAGAAGGCGCTCACCCATTGCGTGCAGACTAGAATGTACCGTATCACAACGCGCGAGAGCTTCCATTGCTCTAACCGTTTCAGAATCGCTCTGTCACTTTTTCGGTCGGCAGGGTTGTATCAAGATATTACTAGGTACTTGTACTAGTAATTATTCTGTGATATGATATGACTTCGATATTGTAACAGAATAAACAATTATGTAATAACGTATTATTTTATTACTTATTATTATAAATGTTGATAGTTCTGTTAATTACATAATAATGACATTCTTTTCAGAATAGACCTAGTACCTCATTATTTGAGTATAACATAATAGGTATTGCATTTTGATGAAAGGTGCCTGTCTGAATTCCATGCTTAATAATGAATGAAAAAGAAATAGCTACCTACCTACGTAATAAAATGTCAGTATGTAGGTATTTTACGAGACTTGTCAGACCGAATGCTATGCAGTACATTCTAGATTTCTTCTTGGTACTCTTAATTAAGAAAAGAATAAAATTTGACAAAAACTTTACGTAAGTGGGTACTTTATCGTAAGCACACGGCGCGCGACTCATCGAGCGCACGCTCTACACTCTACTGAATGAACCGCATCGCAATATTGCGGCCGCAAAGTGTAGGTATAATATTTGTACTTGTTGCGGAGTACGACTGGTCTGACCATGTAAAATAGATCATGACATTTAACTATTGGTAATATTTTTTCTCACTAAAGATTTTGACGTATAAACTTGGTTTATGAATAAATGTACCTATTTGAGTATTTAAATTTGTAGGAGTTTGATTCTATTCATTGATATTTCTATATACGTCCAATTAAGTATCAGGCCATCATAGATCGGAAGGAGGCAACACTTTAGTTTATTGAAAGATTCACCTTGTTGGTAGACTCCTTGCATATAACACTAATATTATAAAGGCGAAAGTTTGTATGTATTTAACACACCTTAAAAAGAGAAAAACCTTAAATATTATAAATATACCCAATGAACAAAATGAGGTTTACTAAATATGCTTTGAGTTTGAAAAGGAAGTTTCCCTTTCATGTGCCGCCCTAGAGTTGAATCTCTCACAGGAAAAGGAAATGCCCTTCTGACCCTACCGGTGCGGTGCTTCGGATATACGCCCGAGAAGAGAGCACCGAGTGTCTGTACGGCAATGTAATTTTGTCAATTTTTTATATCTTTTTTACCGAGTGAGCGCAAAGCGCGCTCGAAACGTCTCCGTGTCAGCTTGGGCAAAAATGCTTTCGTAGTTCCGGATGTCCGGATCTCGATTCTCCTCTACAGTTCGCATTTCTCAACCGATCTAGACGAAACTTGTTATACAGATTAAAAGATTTTTTAGAAGTTTTAGTCGTTGGGGATTCTTGATTGGAGGGTACTTCCCCCAAAAAGGGACAAAAAGGGGGCTACTGAATATTTCCGCCTTTTTAGATCGGATTTCAATGGTTATTTTATTATTTGAAAGGTATTAACTTTAAATTGGTCTCATAAAAATTTGGTGAAAATCTGATGAGGATCTTCGGCGTGATGAGCAGAATCAAAATGCAGTAAATTTCTCACTTTTATGTTTCTTCCAGTGGAATCAGCCCTTTGCCCACTAGGTAGGGATTGATGGAGCACCTTGTAATTATTTTAGTTTTATAATGAGGTAACTAGCTGGCGCTACTGTGCACCGTACTGTCTTTTCTTTGTTCAACACTGTACCACGGCGCAATGCAGCAGAGAGGCGGTGTGGCAGAAGATGTATGAGATTTGTTGCCTAATAACATGCTTGATATTGTCACAGAATAAAGTATCGTTCCAAACGTCACTGTTCCATAACTTTTTATTTTGAACACATAATTATCAACATAGAACATAGAAAAAAATTGCACTCATTTTCCTATTTGTCGTAGTCATAAATAGACAGAAAATTGCTGATATCGACGTTTAATACGTCGCTGTTCTATAACTTTTTATTTTAAACACATCATTATCAACAGAGATAAAAATTACAAAAAAAAACAGAATTTGCACTCATTTTCCTGTTTGTCGTAGTCATAAATAGACAGAAAATCGTTTGGTCGCTGTTCTATAACATTTTATTTTAAACACATCATTATCAAGAGTGATAAAAATTTAATTCAAATCAGAAATTGCACTCAATTTCCTGCTTGTCGTCGTCATAAATAGATAGAAATCGCTGATACCGAAGTCTGAAGTCCACAGTTATAATTAAAATCATAATTATCACTTATCAAAATGAACAAGTCTGTCACCACCTGTCCACCTGACTAGACTCGTGGACTTCATGGCTATTTTTATAGAACAAGCACAAATAAAAAAAATACAACTCGCTATACTAATAGATTACTCGGCATCTAATCATCAGATTAAGGTACCAAGTACCCCAATTTTTAAGTCAAATCGCATCACAATCGGTCGCGTAATTTATACGTGATGCGCGAACAAACATACAGGTAAACAGACAAACACGATTTTTAAAATGTTATATTTTGTGTTCAGTAGTCTATTTTAACTACCCTAGACCATTTTTTTAAATTATCTTCTTTGTACAGATTTTTTGTACTTACTGCTTTTTTATAAGTATAGATAGTAGATAGATAGATAGATAGATATAGATAGAAGATTTATAATAAGAGTAGCTTATGCCCGCGGCTTCTCACGCGTGGTCATTTCTTTAGGTTAGAAGTACTCTTTACGCTATTCCAGGACCTAAAACACCAATTTAAACAAAAGTTTTGATAAAAACATTTCATCAAAACTTTTTGAGCCGTCATAATATTTTTTATTGATTGCTCGGCTTCTGTTCATCGAATTGGGATACCAATCCACCAGTTTTTATAAACAAACAGACATACAGACAGATAGACATAATATATAAAATAAAAAAACTTGTTCAGTAGATTATTTAAGTCCCCTAGAATAGGTAGATTCCTTTTCAAATCATCTTCAATGTACAGACTTTTGTTAATAACTGCTTAATTATAAGTATAGCTAGCGGCACGTAAGTCTAGCGGTGAACAAAACGTGGCGGGGATCTTGGCACAGACAGTTTTTGGGATAAAAAGTATTCAACATTTTAACACATTATATAAACTTTGTGCCAAGATCCCCGCCACGTTTCGTTCACCGCTAGACTTACGTGCCGCTAGGTATACGCGGTATTACTTGTACTAACATTTATTCTGTGCCATGAGCAACAAACGCTTGCAACAGTGCCGGGAACTCTAGGATCTAATAGAACATTCTGGAATCATCTAATTTTAGGTTCAGGTACATAATTTGAAAGATAAAAAATAAAGAAGATATTTTACATTATCTGTCTCATCAATCAGTTACCAGACTATTTTTAAACAAGTTATTTACAATAATACATAAGTATCATTCAACTGATATAAGCATTGATATAAGCAACATAAAACATCGAATTAATGACATGTGATTCGTTATCAAAATCAGAATCATGATTAATGGAAACAAGTACTTATAAAACATATATGTGATGTCTATATGTGAATAAATATATTCCCCAATAACAGACTAGCATCGATAGCGGAATGCTGATGGTCAGAAAAAAGGAGCACTTACGTTCGAGAATAGAAGTGAACATTAAGTAGCTACTCACCTACTTATTTAAACTATTATACGACTGCCCAAAAATAGGCGTAATGATTTTAGGATTCATGTATGTTTGTTTGTATGTGAGTTTCTTTATTCCACCTCTAACAGACAAACAGACAGACACGCATTTTAAATATGTTTTATTCTTTTTCTGTAGCTTATTTTTAGTACCCTAGTTTTTTTTTTAAAAATCTTTCTTTTACAGTTTTTTTTGGTACCTACAGTTTTATTATAAGTACCCTTCACTTTTGAGCATAGTAATAAAACTATGTGTCTTATTACATTAATTTAATCATGCCTATAAAACAGTACCGTTATATACCTACTGACTGACTGACTGACTGACAGACAGATAACGCGCAGCCTAAACCGGTGGAAATGAGGTATTTGAAATTTGGAGGAATATTTCTTGAATATCCTAGAGGTGAACTACGGAAGTAATTATCAACCGTAAAACATGCATACCAACTCCAAATAAAATACCCATATCCTGCGGGGACCATTTAATTTACCGGAATAAAAAGTATCCAATGTCCTACCTCGTATTATTAACTCCAATCATGGCAAATTTCATATGAATTTATTCAGTAGTTTTGGTATGACGCGCGTCCAAGATACAGACAGACAGACAACAGACAACAGTCAAAAATGAAAAATTAAACAGTTTTGGATTCAGTAAGAATAATAGAACAGTCTCCAAAAAAATATATATTTGGACCCTTATCCCGCAGGAACCCTTTATTTGTTCAGTGTATTCTCAATTTTCACTCATCATATAAACTGACTGTGCCAAGTTGCATCAAAATCCGTGCAGTAGTTTCAGCGTGTTACGTGTTCTTTAAATAACTTTCTATGCCTATCCTGCGGGAACCCTTTAATTTATCGGGATGAAAAATGTACAGTGTCCTAACTAGTATTAAGAACTCAAATCATGCCAAGTTTCATTTGAATTTATTGTAGTTTCGGCATGATGCGCAGCCAGGACACTGACAGACAGACAGACAGACAGACAGAAACACAAGCATTAAAAAAAACTGCATTGTCTTCAGTATAGTATAAACAACAGCCTCCAAAAAAACTACAAAATATCTTCAATGTACAGAATTTGGACCCCTATACTGAAGGAACCCTTTACTTTTTCAGTATAAAAAATATTCTGAATTTTCATTTATCATATAAACTATGACTATGCCAAGGTACATCAAAATCCGTCCAGTAGTTTCAGCGTGATATGTATTCGTTGAAATAACTTTCAACTCCCATACTGCGGGAACCCATTAATTTTTAGGGATTAAAAGTATCCTATGTCCTCCCTCGTAGTATGAACTCAAATCATGCCTAGTTTCATTTGAATTCATTTAGTAGTTGCGGCGTGATGCCTAGCCAAGATACAAACATACAGACAGACAGACAGACAGACAAAAATGAAAAAATAAAACAGTTTTGGCTTCAGCATGGAAAACAGAAAAGTCTCAAAAAAATATTTACAAAATATCTTCAATGTACAGAATTTGACCTGTTACAGTTTTATTATAAGTATAGATGTAGTTGAAGTTCCTGGTCAATGGAAATCAGTACATTTTCTAAGGGAGTGAGCCTTCTGTACTTCATCATCATCATCATCAGCCTATTTTTGTCCACTGCTTGACGTAGGCATCTCCTCATGCACGCTACTGATTTTGGTCTTCAGCTCTCCTCATCCATTTTCTTTCGGCCGTTTTTCGCAGGCCGTTACTCCACCTGGCCACAGGGCGTCCTACACTACGTCTAAACGTGGTCTCCACTCGAGAACTCATCCACTCAAAAGGTTATCGGTTCTTCTGGAAATTTGACCATCCCACTGCCACTTTAGCTTCGTTACCCTTTGAGCTATGTCAGTTACCTTGGTTCCCTGTCGGATATCTTTATCACGAATCTTGTCCTTCAGAGAAACTCCAAGCATAGCTCTCTCCATAGCTCTTAAATTTGCGGGCTAGTTTGACCGCAAGTGTCCACGTTTCGGCTCCGTAGGTCATGTTTGGTAGGATGCACTGATTGAAGACTTTTGTCTTCTGGCACTGTGGTATGGACGACGAGAAGACTTAACGAAGCTTGCTGCCAAACCCAGCTAAATTTTTATGTTGGCTTCCTTCTCAAAGTTTTTCTTACCTAATTGCAATATTTGCCCAAGATAAACATATTGATAGACAACTTTCATTGACTTCGATCGGTTCCGGGTCAATAAGATCGTTGAATCTTGGTCTTATCTATGTTCATTCCAAGACCGATGCGTCGAGAAGCATAGCTAGGTTGTACAGCATACTTTGCAAGTCTTGCAGCGACTCCGCCATTAGGACGATAACATCGGCAAATAGTAAGAGTGTGATATTCTCGCCATTGATATTAATGCCCATTTATTTCCAATCTAGTGTCTTAAACATATCTTCCAAGGCATTAATGAACAGTTTTGGGGATATACCATCCCCCTGTCTCACTCCCCTGCGCAGTTGGATATGTTTAGACTACTGGTTTTGTATTTGGAAACTCATAATCGCAGCGTCATACAGAAACCTCAGCACTTCGATGTATCACCAGTCCACTTTACTGCAAAGACTCCAGAAACGCCCAGGTTTCAACGGAGTCAAAGGCCTTCTCAAAGTTCACAAAAGCAAGACACAGGGGCTAGTTATACTCTTCAGACTTCTGTATAACCTTCCTCAATGTATGTGGTCTATGGTGTTAAATCCTCCGCGAAACCCGACCTGTTCATGAGGCTGGAATTCGTCAAGTCTTCTTGCGAGACGATTTGAGAGGAACCACGTAAACAACTTATAGACGTGGCTCAACAGTGAAAATAAGTCGGTAGTTCTTTCATTATCATCATGTCAGCGTTTAGAAGTCCACTGCTGAATATAGGCCTCCCCCAAAGAGCGCCATGACGAGCGATCTTGTGCCACCTCCATCCACCGACTTCCTGCGATGGCTACGATGTCGTCGGTCCACCGTGTGGGGGTCTCCCTACACTTCGCTTGCTTGTTCGTGGTCGCCATTCGAGAACCTTTATTCCCCAACGGTTGTCAGTTCTGCAACTTACATGGCCTGCCCATTGCCACTTCAACTTGCAAACTCTGAGAGCTATGTCGGTAACCTTCGTTCTTTTACGGATTTCCTCATTTCGGATTCTATCACGTAGTGAAACACCGAGCATAGCTCTCTCCATTGCGCGCTGCGCAACTCTGAGCTTGTGTATGAGACCAATAGTTAGCGACCACGTCTCAGTGCCGTATGTCATCACTGGTAACGCACTGATTATAAACTTTCGTCTTGAGGCACTGCGGTATCTGCGACGAGAAGATATGGCGTAATTTCCCGAACGCTGCCCATCCGAGTTGGATTCGTTGGTTGACCTCTTTGTCGAAGTTGGATCTACCCAGTTGGATCGTCTGACTCAAGTAGACAAAGTGATCAACAGCTTCGATAATGTCGTTTCCAACATAAACCGGCATGGGTACGACATGGGTATATGACATGATGTTCGTCTTGCCCATGTTCATTTTAAAACCCACCTGTTGGGAAACAATATTGAGGTCACTGAGCATTGTGCTTAGGTCTTCCATGGTCTCAGCTATGATGACTATATCATCAGCAAATTGAAGGCGAGTAATGTATTCGCCATTGATGTTAACACCAAATCCGTTCCAGTTCAGAAGCTTGAATATATCTTCCAGTGCAGAGGTGAACAGTTTCGGAGAAATAACGTCTCCCTGTCTCACCCCTTTTTGCAACTGGATAGAATTCGTGCTCTGATCCTGAAGACGAACTGTCATGGTGGCCTTGCTGTACAAACACTTCAACACTTCGATGTACCGGTAATCAATCTGGCACCGCTGTAATGACTGTAGCACTGCCCAGGTCTCGACTGAATCAAAGGCTTTCTCGTAGTCCTGAAACGCTAGACATAGTGGCCGATTATACTCTTCGGTCTTTTGTATAATCTGCCGGAGCATATGGATGTAGTATACGGTGCTAAAGCCTTTCCGGAATCCAGCTTGTTCAGGGGGTTGAAAGTCGTCAAACCTACGAGCGAGACGGTTTGTAACTACTCTCGAAAACAGCTTATAGACAGCGACAGCGGTATTTCTTTACAAGGGTATTATCCCCTTTTTTAAAGAAGAGTATTACCAATATCCTGCTCCAAGCCTCTGGAGTTCTTCAACTGTTAAGAAAGGTTCTAAATAATCCCTGAAGCTCCCGAAGTACGGGTCCTGCTTTCAAAAGCTACGAAGTTGTACAATCCTCACCGGGGGCCTTTCGATTCATAAGTTGTTTGAGCACCATCTCAGTCTCGTCTAGGCTGACGTCAAGCAGTTCGTCAGTGTAGTAGCGGGTCAGTATTGCGCGGGAAATCTCTGTGCTGGGTTTGAGTCTAGAAGCATGCGAGTCGTACAATCGGCCATATAAGTCTTCAATCTCAGAAAGGATATCCGGCATAGAGACGACAGTTGTGCCATTATTCGTCTTGAGCTTCGTCAGATGGGATCTACTCAATTGCTAGGCGAAGACTTTTGACCCCCGATTTTGCTCAATTGCCTTTTCTATCCAGCTGTATATGAGCACTGGACGTCACTTCGTACCAGTTTATTGATCTTCTGATTGAGCTTCCTTTTTTTCTGATGATGTGGCTAGCTGTTGCTGCCGTCGTTTGTCCATAAGCCGAAGAGCCTCATTTGATATATTAGACTTCGTGCCCGTACGCTGCAGCTGACGAAATTTAGTACCTTCCTCCCTAAGGATTCTCCCAACTTTTTGGAGTGCCTCATCCACGTCATTTGTGTTTTCCAAAACAGCGAATCAATTTTCCAACTTGAGTTGGAACTGTTCTGATGCAACAGTGGCTTGTAGCAGGTTGGGTCGGAGCGTAGACTTCCATGAGGTACCTTTCAAGCTTGTGGTCTATATTCAAGGAGCCTTGGACAACACTACTTTCCTCGGTTTTGAAATTGACAAAGGCTTGACATGGGGTAATCATATCCAAAAAATATGCGGGAAGCTAGGCAGTGCGTGCTTCGCGCTCGGTAGGGTATCCCGAGTGGTGTCTCCGGAGGTGGCGCGCGCGTGCTACTTTGCAACTGTTCACTCCGTACAGCAGTACGGGGCCGACCTCTGGGCCCTTATTCGCTATGACCATTCACGCAAGTAACGCGCCGCGTTAAGATATCTTCGTGGAATCGTACGGCAGTTGCCGTACTGACGTCACACGTTTTCGGCAAGAAATTTTATGCGGCATAGTGAATAAGCGCCCTGGGCCCGTTCTGCAGAAAGGCAACGGGCATTTCGGATGCAAAAACGTGCCATTCGAGCTATGGTACGCGTGTCGCGATACACCTCTGTGAGACCATACTTCAAACAACTCGGGATCCTCACATTGCCTTCCATCGTAATCCTACAGGTAGCGGTGTTTGTGAGAACCAAGCCTGGTATCTACAAAAAACACAGCGACATGCATGCCTACCGCACCCGCAACGCGCACACTCGCCAAGTCAAGTAAGCTGACCCACGTGATGGGGCCAGCCGTCTATAACAGACTGCCAGACAACATCACCACTGCTCACAGCCTAGCATCTTTCAAATACAAATTGAAGCAGTGGCGTATTGAGCGGACGTTCTATAGTTTTGAGGAATTCGTAACCTATAAATAAATTGTTTATTCATCATAATCATATGATGTCTTGGCAAACATTTTTTGTTTGACATGATTTATTTTTAATTGACATTATTACCTCTATTTTCACATACTTTGTTTATTTTTATTGTGTTAATAATTTTATTTTAATTTTTAATTGTGTACAATTATTTGGACGTATTATGTACTAATTGTTTAATTTCTTTTATTTTTAAAGCGATCTGATATGTAAATAATTTTTATGAATATATTACTTTGACTTTGACTTTCAAGTCGGTGATCACTACCGGTATTGAACCTGCTGATCACTAAGACATTCCTGAACATGTGTTAATTGTCCGTCATAATGAAGTCGATCTCATTTTTAGTCACAGGTCAGGGCTTTGCCAAATCCACTTCCTCTGGGGCTGAATGAATTCATCAAAAAGAACCCCACTTTTTCCAAAAAGTTAACTAACATTTGCCCCCTGTGATTCCTATCTCCATAGCCAAGATCATAAGGCCAAAAGGAAAGGATTTTTAGTCAGCTTAAGAATCAGGTACCTTGGTCGACACACTGGATACTTTTACAACATTATCAATAAGGACTTTATTGTCGAGGAACCCCAAGCCACCCTGAGACTGCTGATCGCCCTCTCGGAAGTAGTATAGTCGGTCCGACTCTAGGGTTATAGTGTCCTCCCTCTCTTTTCGGACTTCACGTAACCCCAGAACATGCAGCCTTATCTTTGAAAGCTCCATCTCGAGTTGCGCCATGTGATCGTCAAGCCTAATCGTTCGTCCGTTGTACGTAGCCAGGGTCAGTTGTTTTTGTTTTGGGTGGCCTATGGTAGCCCGGGAATTTTTTGCACCTCCTTCTTCTGTACGTAGTACTATAAATTTATTCTGTGGTAATGATCCCGAAACCAAACAACAACATTCACAGAAGAAACTATCATCCGAAACATGGCCGAAAAAAGCACGTCAAAGTCGGAGAAATATCAAGCCAATGGTGATTGTATTTTTTGATCATGGAGGTGCTGTACACCACGAATATGCACCGACAGGTCTGACAATTAACAACACAAGATAATATCGGAAGCGTGCGACTTGCGATTGAAGAAGATCGACATTTGACTCTGCGCGAATTAGATGATCTTGGAAAACCAAAAACTACAATTTGGGATATGTTAACCTCAAATTTAGAATTGATACGTGTGTGTGTTTATTTCATTCCGAAATGGCGTGTTGCGTTGTCCCGTACGTGATTCTTCTGCGTATGCAGTTTGCTCCAGAGAGCCGTGGGAATTAAGGGGGAGAGTGGAGGGGGGGGGGGGGGTTTGGATAGGGGGTAGTGATAGGAGGGGGGGTCAACCGCTAGTACCTCCCCCCGAAATACGAAAGCATTTTTGCCCAAGCTGAAACGGAGACGCTTCGGGTTCACTCGGTCAATGACTACTGACCATATCTAAGTTGTCCTGAGCGATTTCTAAGGCAATTTTTTTGCCCGCACTGCTTAATTTCGTAATGAAATAAACAAACACGTGTATCATTTCTAAATTTGAAGTTAAAATTTCCCAAATCGAACTTTTTGGTATTCCCAGATCATCTTCTAATTCGCGCACATTCAAACGTCAATCTTCTTCAATCGGAAGTCGCACGCGCTCAATATTACGCGGTGTTGTTGTCGTTGAAGGTCGGCCAGAACAGAGATCACTTTTAGAAGATGTCACTCTTTTATGTTTATTTGCCTCAAAGACTCATCCCCAAAGGCCTTCTGCATCATTTGAATAGTTTCCGAACTAGTTCTTCCGAGTTTGAAGCAAAATCTCGTTGATTTGATGTTTCAATCGATTTAACAATAACAAAATCCGACGAACGCAAAAATGGCTTTGTAAACAAATACACGCTGCGTATTAACTATACGTCCTGTAGGTGTCGACAAACAACCGATAAGTTCGTGAGACTTTACTGTTGACGTTCATGCCTCGCAGAGGTCGTAGATATAAAATGTATGTAGGTATGTATCTATGAATGTGGTTATGTGGATGTTCCACCATAGCGTCGCCCCTATTGGTTCAATTTTGACAAACGAGGTTTCAATCGATTCGTTTTGTAATAGGCCTTTTTGCCCGACTATGGCAAGGCAAATTAAAGGTTATGTGTTTAAACTAAAAACTTAATCGAATTTTGACAAGCGAGGTATCAATCGATTCGTCTTCATCGCAAGAGTGTGATAGGCAATTTTTTACCCGACCGTAGTCGGATTTTAATTTTTGAACTTACCTATGTCTTGTTTCTAACAGGAAGTATTGAACACGAGATTTTGTGAAACATAAAGCACTGCATTTGTTTTTATTATGGGCACAAAGGGTGCATATCGGCTTATAGTACATCATCAACTGCATTAAACATTCTGACAACCTACAAGCCAACTGGCTCACAGATAGCCCAAATGTTTTAGACCAGTACAGTAGTCGCAGCCAATCTTGTGATTTTCGTTTGTGAAGTTAGGCTCTGTGAACGATTGCGCATTTGCTGCTGTAGGGATAAACAGCTTAAAATAAGAGCGAGATAGAATATGCGAAAAACGTAAGCGAGTGAGCGAGGCAGTTATACAATGCTGTCTTCACCTTCAACATTGGGAATGCGCCTGAAAAATAGCAGTTTGCGCAGCGACTTGCAGGCAACTTCCGAGATACATACTTCCGCTGCGACTACTGTTTACAGTTTCCAGTTGTTTCCAGTTTTACTGTACCAGTGTACCCAAAATGCTGGCGGCATTGCCCCGCTGAATTGCAATGCTAATTTGATGAGCCAAATATTACTAGCATTTTTGTCACGCGTCGCATAGACGAGGTTTTTGAAAATACGATGAGCTCTCGGTCCCCACGGTCCCAATGTCTCAACACCAAACGGATCAAATATGTAACCACTATCGAGGTTAGCATATTTTCTCTGCTTGAGCTGCTGTGCCGAAGTAGCTGCGGCTCCATCCCCGAAAGATGTGGCGGTGCCAGAATGTCGACGCAAGTAGCATCCCACACTAGAGGCCACCCCATCTTCCAAGGGACAAGTTTCATACCGTAAGATCTTTTACCATAAGAAAATTCGAATCGAGAACAGCAGCTACATTGGCGCTGGTAAAAGCCCGGCGAGTGATACTTTCTAGTTAACCTCCCAAACGCATCGCCCAGTTATTGACTGCTGCCTTGACGTACCCACCAAGTACCTGCTTCTTAATTATAATCTCCGTCTAACCTGTCATTGAGACAGTGATTGATGTAACAGTTTTTATCAACTCGAACGCCCATTGAATACACTAGGAAGTTTCAATGACCAAATGTCAAGGCCTACCTCGTCAAAGGGAAAAATAATGGGTGTTTCTCCAGTAAGATATTGCGCAACAAATCGAATGATTGACCTGTCTTCAGTCAACCTGTTCTACCTTTGTTGACGTATTTGACCCCGAAGCCTTCAAATCATTGACAGCAATTGATAGTATATTATGAAGCTAAATTATGTGACTTGTTTTGATAACAATAATACACATATTTTTGATATTTACACATAATTGATTATATACATATATTTAAATGTTTTAATATAGGTTTTCCCGATGTTCTGGTATAGGCGATGACAAAACTTATGATAAAATTTATCTCTTTTTTTATCTATATTTTTTTTTTATCGCCTATAAGTATTAGGTCTTCGGGAAATTCCTGAAGTTCACGCAAACACAGCACATTGTTTACCAAAAAGGCGTATATATTTTTAAACATAGTGGGGCTATAGCTGGATAATGGTGAAAACAACTCGCAATAGGTAAAGTGTTATTGTTAGTTACACTACGTCGCAAAACGTAATAGATTGTAGTTTAATGATACCCATAAATTGTGGACAATGACCCGTCCACCCACCGGCTTCACCCACTAGTGGGTGCACGGGTAATTCGCATTCACCCCTCCACCCAGTGTTAATAAATAATCAAACGCGCCAAAGTCTAGTAATGTAATTTTTGCACATTTTTATTCGATCATATTCTGCATACATCATAAATGCATATCTTTGCTTTGATCAAACTTAAATCCAGTTTCTCATGAAAAATCAGAATTATACTTTTTCAAAAATCACCTAAATAAAATGGACTGTGTTTATAAAACTTGCTAAAATCCAGTAGACTGATCACAAACAGTACTTAGTGACCAGTGTCATGAAGTGTCAACGTCGTTATAATTGTGTTTGAAGTTCACGGCGATCTAAATGCATGAGGAAGAAATTTGTATTGTGGAAGTTAGAGAGAAAGGGAATTTAAGGGCGAAACGAAAACAACCCCCAAACACTTTTTTCGCAGATTTGCCCTTATTAGACATGTTCCTGAATAGTTTTGCAGAGCTGTACTTCAAATCTCAAAATTGAGGCAAAGACGATTGAATAATGATTTCCCAAAATTTGACCAGGTGTGCCTAAGCACGTTTGATATATAACTCAGTAACATGACTGAGTAACAATGTCTTAAAGATCGAAGAAATGTTATGACTTACCCTTATCAGTAGTAATGAATGAATGATTGTGAATTGTGTTGATACATGTGTAATGTGTTGTTACTCAGTCATGTTACTGAGTTAAGTGTTTGGGTTGTATGTATGTTTGTTGGTTTGCTTGTACGTTTCTTAGGCAAGTCCTACAGCCTTGATGTTTCTGATAAATAAGATTGGATTCTTCTTGATCACGAGATATAGGATATATGAAGTGTCAAGAAAACCAATATGGCGGCTTACAACTACCATATTGTATTTCAGATGGAACAAAAATGACCAAAACCTATCTAATGGGATATCAAAATACAGGCCTTTAAAAGACCATTTAAAAATTATATAATTCTTATAACTAAACAGTAGCAATTGTCTTTTATACAAAATTTCCAATTTTAGATTATTCATGTTAATGTAATTACTAATAGTTTAATTTCGCAATTGCAACTATTAAAGTAAAGTAAAATATAAACATTAAATCAATATAAATACTAGTTGCGCCCCGCGGTTTCATCCGCGTTCCTCAGGAACAATACATTTTCTAGGATATAAGCTACCCCCGTACCAAATTTCGTCCAAATCCGTTCAGCCGTTAAGAAGTAACAAACACACACTCTCACATTATTCAATAATTTTGTTCCTAGTAGTTTTTTTTATATTTTCATAATAATGTTCCTTGTTACTCTAGAATCTAAAGTAAGAGTATAATTATACCAAATTTCATCAAAATCCGTTCTGCTGTTTCAGCGCTGGCCGCTGAGCAGTAACACATATACGTACACACAAACTTTCTCATTTATAGGTTAGTAGGATTACTGGCATTTAATAATTTTGAAGCCAACAGGAGCAAAAAACAGTGGAAACAAAAATTCTTGTAAAATTTTCTCACCCAGCCCAGCTGAGTGAGTGAGTTTCCTACATTTCTTTGCTTTCTCACCCAGCCCAGCTGAGTGAGTGAGTTTCCTACATTTCTTTGCTTTCTCACCCAGCCCAGCTGAGTGAGTGAGTTTCCTACATTTCTTTGCTTTCTCACCCAGCCCAGCTGAGTGAGTGAGTTTCCTACATTTCTTTGCTTTCTCACCCAGCCCAGCTGAGTGAGTGAGTTTCCTACATTTCTTTGCTTTCTCACCCAGCCCAGCTGAGTGAGTGAGTTTCCTACATTTCTTTGCTTTCTCACCCAGCCCAGCTGAGTGAGTGAGTTTCCTACATTTCTTTGCTTTCTCACCCAGCCCAGCTGAGTGAGTGAGTTTCCTACATTTCTTTGCTTTCTCACCCAGCCCAGCTGAGTGAGTGAGTTTCCTACATTTCTTTGCTTTCTCACCCAGCCCAGCTGAGTGAGTGAGTTTCCTACATTTCTTTGCTTTCTCACCCAGCCCAGCTGAGTGAGTGAGTTTCCTACATTTCTTTGCTTTCTCACCCAGCCCAGCTGAGTGAGTGAGTTTCCTACATTTCTTTGCTTTCTCACCCAGCCCAGCTGAGTGAGTGAGTTTCCTACATTTCTTTGCTTTCTCACCCAGCCCAGCTGAGTGAGTGAGTTTCCTACATTTCTTTGCTTTCTCACCCAGCCCAGCTGAGTGAGTGAGTTTCCTACATTTCTTTGCTTTCTCACCCAGCCCAGCTGAGTGAGTGAGTTTCCTACATTTCTTTGCTTTCTCACCCAGCCCAGCTGAGTGAGTGAGTTTCCTACATTTCTTTGCTTTCTCACCCAGCCCAGCTGAGTGAGTGAGTTTCCTACATTTCTTTGCTTTCTCACCCAGCCCAGCTGAGTGAGTGAGTTTCCTACATTTCTTTGCTTTCTCACCCAGCCCAGCTGAGTGAGTGAGTTTCCTACATTTCTTTGCTTTTTACCCGACTACGGCGAAGCAAGGGAAGAACAATGAGTTTAAAAGACTATGTACGTACGTATGTATCTATGTAAGTAAGTATCTATGTATGTGGGTTTGTGGATGTTCCACCATAGCGTCGCCCCTATTGGTCCGATTTCGACAAGCGAGGTGTCAATATATTCATCTTCAGGTACAATAGAGCAGCGGTCAGCAACAGGCGCGCAACGATCGCCGGACGGTCGAACCACGGACCGGCTAATATTGTTAAATATAACTACATATTAATTTATTATAATATTTCTATACAACTAGCACTATATTCATACGTTTGAAAGCCACGTAGAATCTAATTATTGTAGTTACCTAGTACCTACCTACTTTCATCGAACCATCTTTCGCAAAAACGACTTTTTTGAAGTACAATTATTGTTCTAGATTAACGGACGCCCAGCTTGAAGACAATTCGCATTTGCTGTTCCCCTTCTGAAAAAAACTATAAAAACTGGCTCAAGACCGTCGGTGTAAGTTCTCATATTTTTTTAAAAATTGCAATATTTTTTTAAAAAAGCTTAATAAAAAATTGTACTTACCTACTTAATTATTATCAGTTTTTTTTTCTGGACCGTGGACAAAATTTTTCAACTTTGTCCGGACCCCACATAAAACTACTTGGCTATCTTATTTACCCGACTACGGCGAAGCAGTGGAAGGGTTATTTGTTCAAACTAAAAACTTAGTCCGATTTTGACAAGCAGGTATCAATCGATTTGTCTTCATCGCAAGAGTGTCAAAGCCTATTTTTGACCCAACTGTAGACACTCTTGCGATGAAGATGATCGCTTGTCAAAATCGGACCAAGTTTTTAGTTTGAACACATAACCCTTCCATTCGTTCGCCGTATTCGGGTAAAAAATACGACAGAAACGAATTCACGAGTAAAAGAACCCCAAATACATGATGTTCCTCTCATTTTGTTACCATAAAAATGCAGAAAATTGGTTTCATTATATTTTATTTCTTACAATAAATAATAACCTCCCAATACCAGCCTTCGTATAAACTCTATCAGACTTTTAAAACCTCTCTAAATCAGTACAATTCTCATTTTCAGTTTAAAACAAATCAAAATGATATTTTTTCCATGATAAATTACTGTCAGTTTAGACAACTACATTTTCCTCGGTACAATTTTGACGTAAATTCCTCCTTTGGTAGCGAGAAGTGTGCTCATGGGTTCGTAGTCTTCAATTATCTTGGTCTTCTCTGAAGGTTCTACACGGAACTTGGAGAATATCTTTGCCATAGCAGCGGCGAATTGAAATTTTGCCAGTTGTCTCCCTGAAACAAACAGGACATACGTACAAAAACTAAATCCCGACAACGGTCGGGTAAAAAAATAGCCTATGGCAGTCTTTGCGATGAAGATGAATCGATTGATCAAAATCAGACCACATTTTTAGTTTGAACACACAACCCATCCTTTGCTTCGCCATAGTCGGGTAAAAATGTCGTTTCACACTCTCTATATGAAGATAAATCGATTGACACCTCGCGTGCCAAATCGGACCATGTTTTTAGTTTGAACATATAACCCTTCCTTTGCTTCACCGTAGGTGGGTAAAAATAGTCCATAACACTCTATAAAAGAAGACGAATCAATTGACAAGTCGCTTGTCAAAATCGGACCAATAGGGGACATCCACAATCCCACATACATACATACATATACATACATACATACATACATACATACATACATACATACATACATACATACATACATACATACATACATACATACATACATACATACATACATACATACACACATAAAACATACATACATACATACATACATACATAGAATGTTAAACACATTACCCTTCCCTTGCTTTGCCGTAGTCAGCTAAAAATTCGTTGAAGGCCATACTTTTGGTTGAGCGGTTAACATGCGAGCAAAAAGACCGTCTTGCCTATGACTGATACGAGTATATAAGCTTTGGATTTCTGTTATAGATTACTGGTTTGAATATTTTTCCTGGATAAATAGATATGGTTAATTTATTTTTATTATATTTAATCACATAATTATTTTTTCTCACTTGTTGCATAATATAAATCACGAAAGAAAATATTATGTGATATAAATATTTATCTATCTGGATTTTCTGTCTCGAATCGAAGGATTAGTTAGATAACATTTATTACAAGTACCTGCAGTGCGATTCAGCTAACGACCCGCAACGTGATCACTGCGCGATCATTAGCCTTCGGTGTGGTCATACTAAGAAACAATAAAAAACTGGGGAAATATGGGGAGATGTGGAGGAAGGTTTGGGGAAGTGAGGGCAGATAGGTGATGCGAAATGGGGTAAAACTGAAATGAAGGGTGGGGCAGAGTGGGAGAACGGGGGAATGGTGGGGGAAAAGTGAAAAAGGGTGGAGGGAGATTTGCAGGGAACTAAGAAAAGGGCAGAAAGAAGGGTAAGGGTGAAGGGAAGTGGGAGAAGGGTGGGGAAAGGTCATCAATTTCACATTCCCTTCACCCTTCCCCCTTTCTCCCACTCTGCCGTCGTTCTTTTCAGTGTTTTCCCACTTAGCACCACCTGCCCCACTTCCCGCGCCCTTCCCCGAGATCCCCCACTATTCGTCCACTTCCCACTATCCCCCCCTCACTTTCCCCCACCTTCCCTCACTTCCCCAAACCTTCATCCCCCACATTTCCCCATTTGTTATTTTGTCTAAGTATGGCCACACCGAAAGGTAACGATCGCGCAGCGATCACTGGCATCACTGGCAGATGGCAGATCACTGTTTGTGCCGAAAGCGTTGACAATTGTACATAATATAGCGATACAAAGTCCCGTTAAAAAGCTGTTCTTTTTGTTTTACTATACGACTAGCTGAGCCCCCGAATTTGCCCGCGTGGTCATTTTTCTTGGTTAAATGTAAACTATGTGTTATTCCAGGACCACAAGTTCATATAAAGTACAAAATACAAAATTTCGTTCAGCAATCTAATATCCTAATAGTTTTGATGATTGCTCGGCTTCTAATTATCGGATTGAGATACCAGGGCCTGCAGTTTCGACATCGATAGATATTGTTTTACAACAGAAATCGGTCGCAAAGTCCGATTATAGTCTCTGTCAAATATCGATGTCAATCATGATCAATGTCAGTATAGATACCAATGACAATCGATAGATTTTGACAATAACTGTCAAAGCTTATCTATTGCTTGTTGGTTTATGTACCGATTTCGGTTGTAAAGCAATCACTATCTATGTCGAGACTGCAGGCTGACCAATTTTAAGTCAATATCTAATCTATCCAACATTGAAAACGGCATCTCAATCAGTACAGCACATTACCAAAAAACCACAAAAAAGTATCGTTACAGTGTCGCGAACAGACAAACAGACAGACAGGACAAAAAAAGTTACATTCTTGTTCAGTATTTTATTTTAAGTACCTACCAGTGTTTTTAGTATCTTCTTTGTACAGACTTTTTGTTACTTATAGCTTTACTATAAGTACATATATAGATAGATGCAGATGGAGTATTTCATATACGGCATTGTTACAGCATCTATCCCTGCGGTGATTTGAGGAATATTGAGTCGTTATAATTATATCATCATCATCATCATCATGTCAGCCTTTAGAAGTCCACTCCAAAGAGCGCCATGACGAGCGATCTTGTGCCACTTCCATCCACCGACTTCCTGCGATGGCTACAATGTCGTCGGTCCATCTTGTGGGGGGTCTCCCCACACTTCGCTTGCTCGTTCGTGGTCGCCATTCGAGAACCTTTATTCCACAGCGGTTGTCGGTTCTGCGAACTATATGGCATGCCCATTGCCACTTCAACTTGCAACTCTGAGAGCTATATCGGTAACCTTGGTTCTTCTACGGATTTACTCATTTCGGATTCTATCACGTAGTGAAACACCGAGCATAGCTCTCTCCATTGCCCGCTGCGCAACTCTGAGCTTGTGTATGAGACCAATAGTTAGCGACCACGTCTCAGTGCCGTATGTTATCACTGGCAACACGCACTGATTATAATTATATACTTGGGATAAATCTTTCCATATTCGCCGTAAATATAAATTAAATTTAATATACTTATTGTATTTATGGGATACGTTATGTACTGATTGTTTTTTTTTATCATTTTGTTTAATTTGAACTAGCTAATTGAATAAAACCACAATATATATCACATATATATATACCACGTATCATAAATATTCAAATATATTTTTCAGTAATCTACCAATCATTTACGATGCAGGATTAGTTGTAGAATCTTATATTTATGAAATTAAACAATACAATTTTGTTGCAAATATTATTGAGGTATCAATTCAGGCAGTTTCATATTTTTCAATTCAATTTCAAATTTATTTATTCGACCAACTTGGGCCACACTTTATCACCATAATAAACAGAAAAATACAATTTTTGACAACGAATTTAAAATATAACAAAAAAAAAGAAAAAAAATGTATAATTTTAAAAGTTACATTTATGCTAAGATTTATTGTTATTTTTACCCGACTGCACGGTGGGTTTTGTTTTCGGGTTTCACAAACTTGTACGTTTCTTAGGCGCGTGCTACAGCCTAAACGTTTTGATGGATTTTGATAAATGAGGTTTCATTGGATTCGTCTCTTGATCATGACCTTAGGAAATGTCAAGAAAACTAATATGGCGCCTTACAGCTGCCATATTGTATTTCCGACGGGACAAAAAATAACTAAACCCATCGAGTGAGGTATCGGTCTTTAAAATACCATTACAAAAATATATATTCTTATAACTAACCAGTAGCATTTGTCTTCTTACAAAATTTTAAATTTTTGATTATTCAAGTTACTGTCAATACTGTAGTCTAATGTTGCAATGAATTGCAGGTATTAAAGTGAAGTAAATAAGCGAGTAAATAAGAAACATTAAATTTATATAAATACAAGCTGCGCCCCGAGGTTTTACCCGCGTCCCTCAACAACCATGCATTTTTCGAAAATAAAAAGTAGCCTATGTGTTAATCCTGGGTATACGCTACTTCCATAACAAATTTAATCTAAATCCGTTCAGCCGTTAAAACGTGAATAAGTAACAAACAAACTCACACACCCTTCCCTTATATACAAATTTTCGCCCTTATAATATTAGTGTGATTATTTTTTCGGAAGGTCAGCTCGTATTCAATAATTTTGTTCATAGTCATGTTTTTTGTATTTTTATAATAATTTTACTTGTAAGTATATATTTTTACAACTTACCAATACAAGATCTTGGTCCAGCTCCAAATGGAAGGTAAGCACATGGATGTCGATCCGCGGAATTTTCTGGAGAAAACCTTTCAGGGTCGAAGTTATCAGGATCAGGATACAACACTGAATCACGATGAATGGCATAAGGCGATATAATAATTGGTGTACCTTTCTCAATGATCAGATCTGTACCTGGAACCTTGTAATTCTTCTTAGTTGTCCTTTGAATTGCGTTTGTTAACGTATTCATCCGCAATATTTCAGAAAATACTTTATCTAGATATGTCATTTCCTTTATACCATCGTACGTCAGCTTTCCATCGTGTTTTGCCAGTACATCATCGATTTCCTGTATCAGGTTGTCTTGAGCATCTTGATGTTTTGCCAATTGGAACAAAGCATAAGATAAACTTAGAGCATTGTTTCCAAATCCAGCTGCAAAAAATATGAACACCTGTCCCGCCATTACATGATCCGTAACCTCTATTCTGACTTTATTATCATTGTCAAATTGCTTGATGCCCTCTATCTCACCTTCCTTCTTCAATATTAGTAACGCATCCATAAGATCATTACGAATTGTAGGCACACCATTTCTTTGATTAACCACTGTCTTAACCACGCCGTAACTGAACTTATTCACTAAATCAGAATACAATGACATATTTATCTTCTTTAAAATATTTGGGAATAGCATATCCACTTCAGCTGCATATGTGGATTTGAACGTATCAAATGCTGCTTTTTCAATTAGCCTATGATCATCTTTAAATAAATCAAAGTTAAGGCCGGAAACAACAGCCATGATTGAACCTATTGTATACTTCTGAAAAATATGATGAACTTCTTTTTCTTGAGCTCCAGTAGTAACGGATTCAAAATAGTTGAACAATTGATAAGCATATTCATCGATTAAATTAAAGTTATTCCTGAGTTTTCCAGAGGTGAACAGAGGAGTCAATCGACTGCGCAAAGCCTGCCAAGTTTTACTATCACAGTGAAACAGGTTATCTCCCAAGCGTTCTTTGCTGTATTCTATTCCTCGTTCCGGAAAAACGTCGAAATCCTTGATAAGTATTTGCTTGATGATGTCCAAGTCACGAATGATTATAGTTGGATTTGTCATTCGATAAATTCCGATAACTTTCTCATCTGGGAAATTGTCGTAGATCTCTTTGTAGACGATTCCAAGATGCTTGCGTCGTAGAGCACTTTCCTTCAAATTGCCGAAGAAAGGTACCGGTTTGGGTCCCGCTACGTTCTTATATCGCCAGTAGTTGTATGTCCTTGTAGAGTAATAGTATAAAAGGCAGGCGAAGCCCACTATCAGAATTGATATGAAAATCATAATCGCACCTCCGTTTCTCACTTGGTCACAACAATAATTGCAAGCGCTTGCCGCTTCTCTGCTTATATTTGTGGTAGAACGCCGATAAACGGCACCATGTTTGGTAAATTACGAAGACTGAGATTAAATTTTCGTTGAACTGTTACTTTTCCGCGTGATTTCATATGGATTAAATGCCTAGCTGTTTTAAAAGGATGTAGGTAATTTGTATAATTAGAGTATCCTGTATAATTATTATACGCAAAGCTATCATTAACCCCCGAACGAGAAAAGAGAGGGTTGTTATAAGCTTAGGGCGTGTAATGTGTATGTGTGTGTATGTATGTCTGTCTGTGGCATCGTAGCTCCCAAACGAATGGACCGAATTTGATGCGGTGTTTTCTGTTTGAAAGCTAATGTGATTGAGATAATTCTTTCCGAGACTAGTTTGTGACGATGTCAAACTTCTTTCATCATACTTTTTTGATAGTTTGTCTATATTAATTCTAAATTCAAATAACCTGTCATTCCCATATTGTCATTGGATCAGCAAAAACTGGAATTTTACGAAATAATATGTTATAAAATATGTACCTAAATAGTACCTAAAGTTTATTACATCTGGAGTCCTTTATATATATGATATTACTTTCGTTCGTGGTTATTTTGATCCGTATTGTTGAAGCACGAAAAGTCTGTGATAATAACAATACTAGGCCCCAAGGGTACACTCTTACCAAATATATTAAATTGAGAGAAGACTAAATAGAATAGTCGAGTGCAAGATCTCTGCTTATGAACATCTCCGAGTGCTCCTAATTGTTTCTGTACTGTTATATTGTCCACTGAGGGTTGGTCCCTGGGCTAGTGGAACAAACCCTAGGACCGCCCCTTGACAAGTTTTTTTATTTGTGCTTGTTTTAAAGGTGTTTCAAATCTATACTTATAAAAAAACTGTAACAACAATTCTGTACATTAAAGTTTTTTTTTATTGGAGGCTATGGAATACCATACTGAAGCCAAAAATGTTTTTTTGTCTGTCTGTCTTTCTGTCTGCATGTATCTTGGCTAGGCAATACGCCGAAACTACTGAATGAATTTAAATGAAACTTGGTATGATTTGAGTTCATGCGAGGTATTCTAGGTATAGGATACTTTTCATCCCATAGGTTAAAAGTTATTTCAACGAATACTTATCACGCTGAAACTACTGCACGGATTTTGATGCAAATTGGCACAGTCATAGTTTATATGATGAGTAAAAATTGTGGATACTTTTTATACCGAAAAAATACAGGGTTCCTGCGGGATATTGGTCCAAATTCTGTACATTGAAGATATTTAGTAATTTTTCTTTGGATAATATTCTTTTATTCAAATTGAAGCCAAAACTGTTTTTTTTTACTTTTGTCTGTTGTCTCTCTATCTGTATGTCTGTCTGTATCTTGGACACGCTTGACGCCAAAACTACTGAATGAATTCAAATAAAACTTGGCATGATTTGAGTTCATATTACGAGGTAGGACATTGGATACTTTTCGTACCTGTAAATTAAAGCGTGTCCGCAGGATAGGAGTATTTTATTTGGAGTTGGTATTCATATTTTACGGTTAATAGTTATTTCCGTAGTTCACCTCTAGGATACTCAAGGAATATTCCTCCAAATTTAAAATACCTAGGTCCACTGGTTTTGGCGTTGTCTGTCAGTCAGTCAGTCAGTCAGTCAGTCAGTCAGTCAGTACGTATGTCACGGTACTGTTTTATAGGCATGATTAAATTAATGTAATAAAACATATATTTTTATGATTCTTCCCAACAATGAAGGGCATCTATACTTATAATAAAGCAGTAAGTACCAAAAAATCTGTAAAAGGAAAATATTTAAAAAAAACTAGGGTACTAAAAATAAGCTAATGAAAATGAATAAAAACATCTTTAAAATTCGTGTCTGCCTATTTGTCTTTTTGTCTGTTCACGCATCACGTAACTACTACTGAACCGATTGCGATGTGGTTTTCACTTTTGGCTAGCTTAGGGTTTGACTTAAAAACTGGTGTACTTATTATCTCAATCCGATAGTAGAAGCCGAGCAAACAATAAAAACTTTTTGACTGCTGAAGGAATTTAGTTTTATATTTATTTATGAGATATTGGTATTTTAGATCTTGTAATAGTAAGAGAGTTCTTTTATCCTAGAAAAATACCCACGCATGTGAAGCCGCGGGTACAGCTATTCAATTATAAAAGTTTTTAAGCCGAGACCACAAAATGGCTCCTAATACCTCTCGCAACCCTCTAAGCGATCGTGAACATTTTAGTTATCAGTATTAATTAACTTTAATACGCTGTACAATTGTCTTAATAATTAATTAATAGTAAAATTTGGTGCGACTTACCTGTGGTACTACCGTTGGTACTACTGGCAAAAAAATATACCCGTGGTACTACCAACTTGGCTGGTAGTACCACCGTACATTATTTTTACCCATGGTACTACAGATCTGTCTGGTAGTACCACCGTAAATTATTACTACATATAACTAGTTATATGTACCACAAATCCTCCGTTGTTTACCGATGTCCAACTGCGATATACTTAATCATACAAGTAGGTTCTACCTTTGATTGTGAAAGTACCAAGTAAGCACTTTTGTACTATGTTTTTCTATGAATAATGCGCAGTTCAAGTACTCTACTGCAATCTCTACTTGTTGACTTAATTTAATTGCGTATAACTGAATAATCATTTATGTACTTAGATGTTTTTATCTGTATTGTATGAGAAAAATAAGTAAGTAATTAAGTACAAATTGACATTATTTTATCTTCGCTTGAATTGTACGGTCAAAAGTAAGACCAATAAAATTTACTTCAAATTTAATTTGTTTATTTTATTAAAATCTCGGCTCCGTCCAATTTGTCTAACTATTAAATAATTTTATCATCAGCATGAAACAATAAAATAAAAATAGCAACTTTCATCTCAATACCATCAAAATAATAAACAAACATTTGAGTTATTTACATACTAGCTTTGTCAGTGACTTCGTCCGCGTCGACTACTGTTTAGCTTATCGCGATAGAAAGTATCCTTTTTTGTCCTTCCCTAGGTTCAAAACTATCTAAATACCAAAAATAAAGATCAGTTTATATTAGGTTTTATTTATTTATTTATTCTTTACCACACAAATAAAATGTACAAGGAGGACTTAATATTAAGTAGCATTTTTTACCAGTCAACTTGGACGTGCAAGAAAAATGGTAGCGGTGCAGTAAAAAAACGTAGTGATTAGAAACAGGTAGCTATAAACTAAAAATGAAAGAATAAATAAAACTAAAGCTATACAATACATAAGAATATTACAAGTAATACACTAAATATAAAATAAATATTATAATAATATTATCATTTATCATTATCAAGTATGACAGGTAAAAAAAGGCAATAAACAAAAAATATATATAAAAAACAGTTTGTAAAGAATCCATACTACATATAGGAAGAAAAAAAAGAAGAAGAATAATGTTGGAATTAGGAATGATGCACCTTTTCGACATGAGAATTTGACGCTTGGCACTACCGTTGGTACTACTGACAAAAAAACCCGTGGTACTACCAACTTAGCTGGTAGTACCACCGTAAATTATGTTTACCCATGGTACTACCGATCTGTCTGGTAGTATTACCGTAAATTATTACTTCCCATGGTACTACTACCACTTATTTTGTATTAGTATATATTATGCAAAATAAGTGGTTAACTAGTTATATGTACCACAAATCCTCCGTTGTTTAACGAAGTCCAACTGCGATATATTTAATTATACAAGTAGGTACTACCTTTGATTGTGAAAGTACCAAGTAAGCTCTTTTTTTACTATGTTTTTCTATGAATAATGCGCAGTTCAAGTACTCTACTGTAATCTCTACTTGTTGATTTAATTTAATTGCGCATAGCTGAATAAGCATGTATGTACTTAGATGCGTTTATCGGTATTGTATGAGAAATTTAACTATTTAGTTGTTATTGCAAATGTAAAATGTACTAGGAATTAAATAAAAGATTAAAAGAGGGAAGAAATTAAAGAAGTTATATAAGGAAGTTATTAAGTACAAATTGACATTATCTTATCTTCGCTTGAATAGTACGGTCAAAAGTAAGACCAATAAAATTAACTCTAAATTTAATTTGTTGTTTATTTTATTAAAATCTCGTCCAATTTGTCTAACTATTAAATAATTTTATCATTAGCATGAAACCATAAAATAAAAAAAACAACTTTCATCTCAATACCAACAAAATAATAAACAAACATATGAATTCAACCTCTATTAAAACGTTATTTAAATACTAGCTTTGCACGCGACATCGTCCGCGTCGACTACTGTTCAGCTTATCGCAATACAAAGTATCCTTCTTTGTCCTTCCCCAAAGTTCAAAACTATCTAAATATCAAAAAACAAGACCAGTTTATATTAGGTTTTATTCATATTTTTGTTTATTAATATTTTGGTATTGAGATTTAAGTTGCTTTCATGCGGATCATAAAATGATTTAATAATAAAAAATATTATGTAAATATAAAATATGTGGTAGTAGTAGAAAGGAAAAATAATTTACGGTGGTTCTACCAGACAAGTTGGTATCACCAAGGTAAAAAAACCTGTAGTAGTACCAACGGTAGTGCCACGAGTAAGAAGCAAACCCGCATCACCTTGCCTTTGCGGCAATTCGGCTACCGTCACCACTAAACCACCTCATCCAAACATTTCCATCATTATCTAAATCCATCTTACGGGAATGGTGACGCTATCCCCCCCCCCCCCGTACGTATTCAGGTAGGTACATATCGTGTCCAATGCCATTATTTTTTGTTCAACTACGGCGAAGCAAAGGAATGGAAATGTTTAAACCAAAAGTAGGTCCAATTTTGACAAGCGAGGTATCAATCAGTGTCTTATGCTAATTTTTACCCGACCATAGTTGGGCTTTAGTTTTTGAACTTATGTCTTATTCTATGTGAAAAAAATACAAAGAACATTGACAAATTAGCGCAAAAACTTATGACCAGTAAAGTGGAACGGAGGAATTAACAACTCTTGTTCTGTGACATTATCTCCGCGACCGGTACAAGATAACACGATAGTTGTTAATACCCCTTGTATTTCAGGATTAAATTTCGTTAATTTTAATCAGTGCAATGAGCCGAAAAGTGTTAATCTCTAATAACATTTGTTTAATTGGAAATGATCCGTATAATTCATGTAAGATTTATATCTTTTGGAAATTGTATCTACTTATCGTTAAAATTATTGTGGACGGCAATTGGCATTTATGTTTTTGAGTTCCTATCGCAAATTTTAGTCACAATTTTCCGAAATCTTGTATTCAGTTTTATTTAATATTTGTTTCTGAACGAGCATCAATTTCGGTAATCACTCCTACATAAATTTTTCACAATAATACAATCATTTGGTTATAAAAGTTTTTTTTTGAAGATGGGTAATTTTATAGATTTCGATATGCTCTTTCCAAATTTTCACTTTACCACCTCCTTTTTTTACTGCTTGTGCCGCCATATTGAAAAAATGCCACATAAAAGCAGTTTTTTGACAACATCCCCTTTCCAACTCATTTCATGTTTAAAACATTTACGTATAAAATGAAACGAGATAAAACTTCCTACACTTAATGTTACGACCTTTTTTTCGTAAAATCAAAAGTTTTGGCGTACGAGCGCTGCAAACCATTATAGATCATTTCATTTCTCCTTTGGCGTACGAGCGCTGCAAACCATTATAGATCATTTCATTTCTCCTTTGGCGTACGAGCGCTGCAAACCATTATAGATCATTTCATTTCTCCTTTGGCATACGAGCGCTGCAAACCATTATAGATCATTTCATTTCTCCTTTGGCGTACGAGCGCTGCGAACCATTATAGATCATTTAATTTCTCCTTTGGCGTACGAGCGCTGCGAACCATTATAGATCATTTCATTTCTCCTTTGGCGTGCGAGCGCTGCGAACCATTATAGATCATTTCATTTCTCCTTTGGCGTGCGAGCGCTGCGAACCATTATAGATCATTTCATTTCTCCTTTGGCGTACGAGCGCTGCAAACCATTTTAGATCATTTCATTTCTCCTTTGGCGTACGAGCGCTGCAAACCATTATAGATCATTTCATTTCTCCTTTGGCGTACGAGCGCTGCAAACCATTATAGATCATTTCATTTCTCCTTTGGCGTACGAGCGCTGCAAACCATTATAGATCATTTCATTTCTCCTTTGGCGTACGAGCGCTGCAAACCATTATAGATCATTTCATTTCTCCTTTGGCGTACGAGCGCTGCAAACCATTATAGATCATTTCATTTCTCCTTTGGCGTACGAGCGCTGCAAACCATTATAGATCATTTCATTTCTCCTTTGGCGTACGAGCGCTGCAAACCATTATAGATCATTTCATTTCTCCTTTGGCGGGATTTCAATAGTTTTTAGTAAATCCATTTGTTTTTGTGTTTATATTGCCTCAGATCTCTAAGATTTCTAAACGGATTGGAATAATTCTAGTTTTATTCAAAAGGGAAAAAGTACAGTGTATTCCCATGTAAACTTTACCAAAATTTATTCAGTAGTTTTTTTATTAGAAAATCTATTTGTTTCAATGATTATGTTCTCTCATATCTTCGGGATTTCTAAACCGAATAAGATGATTATTTTTTGCTTGAAAGAATAGACCTCCAGTGTGGTAGTGTATAAATTTCATCAAAATTGGTTTAGTAGCTTTTTACAAGCTTTTATATAATCACTGGGTATGCTTGCGATAAGTTTTCAAGTAAACTTTGAGCCATTTAACGACGTCTAATACAAATGATAAAACCATCTTGAAGAATTATAGGCCCATTTCGCTGCTGAGCCACGTCTATAAGCTGTTTTTAGTTACAAACCGTCTCGCTCGTAGGTTTGACGACTTTCAGCCTCCCGAACAAGCTGGATTCCGGAAAGGCTTTAGCACCGTAGACCACATCTATACGCTCCGGCAGATTATACACAAGAACGAAGAGTATAATCGGCTACTATGTATAGCGTTTGTGGATTACGAGAAAGCCTTTGATTCAGTCGAGACCTGGGCAGTGCTACAGTCACTGCAGCGGTGCCAGATTGACTACCGGTACATCGAAGTATTGAAGTGTTTGTACAGCAAGGCCAACTAACTTTGGTCACACTTTTCTAACGGATAACCTAAATACCTAATACTTAAAATACTGTGTCAAACCAAAAAAAAACGCATCTAAACTGAACTACAGTGCGGCCAACTTATATGTGAACTGGAGGGTGGCGTTAGTGTTGCTCATTTTTATTGCAGCTATAGTTACTTTTATGCCACTTCACATATAAGTAGGTCGCATTGCAATCAGGTAAAACCTCGAGTCTATGCGTAAAACACACATTACAAACTCCATGTCAGACGCAATTCTCCCTCGTTTTTCAGCCGAGGTTGGGGGGAGGTAAATCATTTGCCACCACCGTCTTTGGCCTAATGGTATCAAAAGTGTTAAGCCACCCGATGGCCATTGGTGGCGACGCCAGTGGTGGTAATCGGGAATGACCAATGTTCCTATAAGTATGGAACTTTATCGGGGCTATAATTACATTAAGAGTTACTAAACGACTCTCTACATAATGTTAAAAATCCATACCAATATATAAAAGTGAAACGTTTGACTTTGTCTGTTTGTTTGCTTGTTTGGGGAGCTTTCACGCGATAATGGCTGGACGGATTTTGATGAAATTTGGAATGGAAATAGCTTATACCCAAGAATAAAAGGAAGGATACTTTTTATCCAGGAAAATTGAAAGTTTTCACGGGAAAACAGGAAAAACTGGTCAAATGTTGATTACTCGCTGTAAGAAACGGTTGCCATGGAAACGAAATAACAAGTATGTCAAAAAACAACAAGAGTGGTACCACAGAATATCTAATAATACTAGAGAAAACTAGTAGGTAATCAACACAGCTGTGGGTAGAGAGGTGAAATCGTACAAAAAACTTGCAAAAAACGATTTCAGTAAAAGAAGGTTGTTATTGTTTGATTGCACGAAACGAAAAGTTGCTATTTACAGATCGTGTGCTGTTGGCAACAATGCAATGCCGTAGGGTTGTTCGCTATTGTTACGTTGTCGATTCACTCATGACATTTGCATTGAGACGTTACACCGAACTGTAACCGAGTTTTCTCCTTCTTCTTTTCAACTTTTATCATCCACTGTTGGGTATAAGCCTCCTCTTTTTGATATGTATTAATCTTTTGCTGTACTCAGAACCTGGTTGCCACCATATATAACCACCATAAATAATAAACTGTGTAATGTCATCCCGTATATCTTTATTTAAAAACAACAGTCTCACGTTACATTCACTACCTATCTCATATAAAATATTAAGCAAAACAACGCGGTGTTCCCTTCTAATGTCCACACGTGACCTACATGCGCGTGCGCATGACACGCCCATAATAATTTGTCACGGAATATTTTAGGGATAAACTACAATTTCGGGAAATTACATGTAGCGTGGACCTTCCAACGATGTATGCGCAGAAGTCTGTCTGGAGAGTCATCAATTAGCTCCCCAAAATGCTCGTTACATTGTAATAGCCAAATCGTTCCCACAATCAAGCGACAGCATGGCACGTCTGCTCGCGACCGCTGCCGCAGGGCAAGTGATCTCTTTTTGTATTATGTTTTTTGCTTCGTGCGGGTAGTCGGAGAATGTGACCGACTCAGGTAAGAAATGAGGTGTGCGATATGCCATGCCGCAGGGCCTAAATATAATGTCTTTTTATATGCATGGGATAAATTGCTGTCGGTAATCTTTGTGGAGATGGTCAATGGCCGACGACCCGTCTTCCATGGTATGACAATATCATTATTACATGTTGTAAAATTGTACAGGTAACCTTTTGCAGAATAAAAAATAGTAAGTATATAAGAAGCATATTGGTTTGATAATTTCGTAAGATAGGATTTTCATCAATATGTTTTTATCATCTACATTGCTCTTACTAATTACGCGACTGCCCAAAAAAAGGAGTGTTTTTAGGCCGGGTTTCGGGGAGGATATGGCACCATAGACCACATCCATACAGTGCGGCAGAATATACAGAAGACAGAAGTGTAGAATCAGCCCCTGTGCCTAGCGTTAGTGGACTATGAGAGAGCCTGTGACTCTATCGAGACTGGGTTCTCTGTTTTGGAGTCCCTGCAACGATGCCAAGTCGACTGGCGGTATATCCAAGTGTTGAGATGTCTGTATGATGCCGCAACAATGACCGTCCAAGTAGGGATTGCAATGCTGGATCCATGAATCCAGCATTCTAGCTGGATCCAGCACATTTTTGTGCTTGTTGGAACCAGCATCCAGCGGTGCGGTTCTGCAATCAGCTAATAACAAGTAAAAAACATTCTTTCCGCAAGAAAACGTCACAAAACTTTACATTGCCCCTTTGTTGCGCAGGCTTTAGTTAGTCCGAAGAGAAGCTAGCGACACGATGCCGTTCTGTCGCCCTTGTGCACGTGCTACACCCCCTCTATACCGCACCGCATACTTTTTGGTTTGATTTCTGCGTATTTGACAGATGACTTTTGGATCTAAGTAAGCCAGCCAGACCAGTGTTTTTACGACAAATAAGGGTCTTCGTTGCTTCGCTGTGTTTGTGAGAATGAAAGTTTATACAGATTTAAACAAATGATTATTTTCTTTGTTGAATCTATAAATGCTGATCCGCGCTCGATTTTGGATTTGCTTTGATCCAGCATAAATCCAGCTGTATTGAAAAAGCCGCTGGATTGCAATACCTACGTCCAAGTACAGAACCAGCAGACTAAGCATACCCCCCTGCGGTGTGAGACAAGGGGATGTTATTTCTCCGAAATTGTCCTCAAATGCATTGGAGGGTATGTTTAAGACCATGGACTGAATAGATTGTCGCACTAAAATTCACGGTGAGTTCATCTCACACTTGATATACGCAGATGACATCGTCATTGTGGCAGTAACTTTGCACGACTTGCAACAGATGTTAAAACAAACAACAGCCTTTTTTTTTTTTTACATGGGGAAATGCGTTTATGCATACCACTGAGCCCGGGGAAGGCCCAGTGGTTATGTGGGACTCACTGGCGACTGCCCGTACTACCCACTAATACCCCATGGTGTACCTCCACTGCCGCTCACGACGGGAACACGGGAACGCTTACGCACACGACCGCGAACCCGCCGCGGCTGTCCGTTTCCGGATCCGCCTCTGGGGAAAACCCCCCTGAGACGCACCGGTACACATGGTGCGCCGCAACCACCCGGGGACCAACCCGCAAATGAGCACCAAACGAAATCCCCGCGTCTGGACGCTCGAGGTCCCCCTGCGATGGGTCGGTTCAGTGGCCCCACCGCCAGCCACTTCAGCCGCATTTCGCCTCGTTCTGCCATAAGTTTAAGTGTATGGTCAGAGAGTTTCTGTGTTCTATTTTTGCGTGGAGTTTTAAAGAACTCTGACCCGACCGCGTGAACAATTTCCACTAGCCCGTTGTTTAGTTCGTCCACTGTATCGCATTTGGTAAGGATTTAGAAGCGATTTTGGAGCTCCAACTTAAAGCTCTCGGGGTTTTGGATTTGGGCAGGACTTGGGCGAAGAGTAGATCTCATCAAACGAGACCTCTCCAGCTTTACGTTGATATTCAATGAGCCTCTTACCATGTGGTGATCACTGCCGGTCTTAACCCTGTTGACGACGGAGAAATCATTGAATATATGCTTATTGGTCGTCAAAATGAAATCTATCTCGTGCTTACGCTTCTTGAAAAAGGAGTTCATCAGAAAGAGTCCCTCCTTCTCCATGAAGTCGGCCAATCACTGACCCCTTTGGTTCCGCTGTCCAAATCCAAACACTCAGTTTATCGCCATTCCTCATGCCCAGCCGTGCGTTGAAGTCCCCCATCACCACTGTAAAGTGTGTTTTCGGGGCATGTAAGGCATTAGAAATATCGTCAAACATAGCCTCTACTTCACCGTCCGGGCGTTTCGAGTGTGGGGCGTACCACCTTGTATGACCTTCAACGAATACCGTTCGGTAATTTTGAGTATAAGGTATGCCACCCTGCTCGAAACGCTTTCGATCTTCACAATGTTGTTGACGAGGGACTTGTGGACGAGAAACCCGATACCGTGTTGGGACTGCTGGTCGCCCTCCCGGTAATAGAGTAAGTTGCCGGAATTGAGGATCATCATACCCTCTCCCTCTTTTCGGACTTCTGATAACCCTATAATACCCCAGCGCAACTGTTTGGATACAAAGTAGACACAAAGTGTACTTATTGCTCAATTCAGTACCAAAATCTACTGTGGCTGACGGACTAATCCAATGCCAGTGGTTCCAAAGATGTCTAACATCATTCTTGTTTTAAATTTTATTTCATATATAAATTCACTTAATCGATTCATCAAGAAATCGTAGAGTTTTATCTACGCGAAACACTTTACCCCGTCAATAACAGATTTTATGTCAAATGAAGGTGAAAAATATAAACGACAGATATACCCGGTTGACCCATTACATTTAGTAAATGGGTAATTATCATATAACGTAAAATAATGTGTGATTTGTAAATAAATTAAAAAAAAAGGTATTTTTTTGGGTACGCCTCTTTTATATTGATTGTTATAAGCATAAATATAAAACGTTAACTAAACTGAAAATAAAATGAAAAATAAAAATACATTAAATGTCACGGTATGTGTCATGTGACATCTTCATTTTCTAAAAAAAATACAATTAAATAAAAAACCTTTAGTTTCTCTCGTCTCAAAGTTTTCACTAACTTATATTGTTATTTAAGCGTCTTTGAATATTGTGATAAATTTTTTGATCATGACCGTAGTACAAAATATAATTTCAATTTTTAAACGAATCTTTAGCCGTTCAGTGTTTAAATTCATTAAGATAACAGTTTTAGGCAGCCATCTTGTCTTAGCCCAGTTTTCGTACGCTAATGAAAGGAGCTGTGGAGCTACATTTATTAAAATTTATTAACAAATTTTGGCATGGGTAAACCTCTAACTTCAATTCCTGATAACATGAGTTGCGTATTGTAGTACAGTTTCTTCTTAAATTATATTGATCACATGGTGTTTATTTTTAGTCATAAAATGGTGGTAAAAACGTCAAAATATCACGTCCATAGTTGTCACATCCGTAGTGTCACTATGGCTACAGGGGTGACATTGTCTACGGTTGTGTAATTTTTAATACTTTTGGGTTTCGTTTGTGTAAGTAATGGTCACATCCGTAGTGGAAATGTCACACCCGTATTATAATAATAAGTTTTTATCTTGTTTAAGGATGTCCAGGTACTTGATAGTGATGAACAAGGCACTATCTACATAACTGAGGAAAAAATCGTTTTTTATTTTTTTATTTAAATAAATACAGATTATGACATATGATAATTCAGATAATGACCCAAATATTATTTTGGCTTTTCGTCACATCCTGTGTAAAGGGTGAAGAGAAATCAGCAACAAACTCATCGCCCTTGATGTCACTCTTATGGCGTAATGAACTGCATTGCGAATGGTATTTTGCTTCAAAAAGCTATTTTAATAATGTGATACTAACCTACCTGTTTTGAAAACTATTAGGCATAAAGAAAAATAACACCTTTTTATTGGAGTTATTCTGTCTTTTATCTATCATTAATACTTTTTCACATTTCTGCATTAACCCTGAATAAAAGTTAATGGTTTAAGCTAAAAACTATATTAATAATTTTTATGCTTATATTTCAGGTACAAATGGTTTCAATGGATGCAACAGTTGTATGAAATGCACAATCGTGGGCGAATATGACAGAAGAGGTCAACACATTACCATTACGTGTGGATATGCCTCTAAGAAGAAATCACTCGTTTCGTAATAGATAAGATCCAGATCATCATAAAAAAAATTACACCATTAGAAGATTTGCCTGAACACTTTGTTGTAGAAGATTCTTTACATTTATTACAGCTTGGAATTATGAAACGCTGTTTATTGCACCTTCAATTTTAGATCTTAATGGTCTGGTAGAGACATTCAAGAAATTACATGTAATGTCATGGATCAACTACACCATAATGAAGTTTATGAAGGAAGAATGAGAGGATTAGAGACAGTACATTTCTGGAAAGGTGCAGTTTAGAAACTTCTTGTTGTATTTTGGACCTGTTTTACTAAAAACTATCTGGCATCGGATGTATATAAACATTTTTTGTAATTATTTTGTGCAGCAATAATCTATTCTAGAGATTGATATAAACCATATTTGCATATAGCTCAAACATTGTATGATACATATTATATTGAACAATGTTTACATATTTATAAACACGATTCATTATCTAGGACCGTTCACAATCTGTGTCATACAGTTCATTTAATGATGCAAAAATTTAATTTAATGTGTTGTGGAAATGCTATATTGAGAAACTAACGAAGAACATTTGGTAACAGGTTTTTTTTTACTTTTTTTCTCTCTAATTTGCCTATCAAGTCACATCTTAATATTAAGATGTAAATTATATTATTATTAGTTTTATTATATTCTGTGTAGCATGAATATTCAAGCTACATTTTAAAAACTATGAGCAAGAAGAACTGCAACTATACGAACTAAATCAAGTCGTATGTAAACTGCTTTCAATAAAGGATAAAAACATTATAGTATTTCTATCTATATTAGCTAAATTACAGACGTTTTAAAATCCTTGTACTACCTACCTTTAATAATTACACTCATAGTATATTAAATAAAGTGGAAACGAATAAAACTCTTTTATTTGATGTAGTATTATTTATTATTTGTAATTATAATCACTAATTAGTGAAATATGAGTATTAAAATTATAAATAAACACAGGTTTTAGCTTTAACCATTAGATCTTATTCAGGGTTAATGCGGATACCCAAAAAAGTATTAATAATAGATAAAAGATATAATAACTCCAAAGGTGTTATTTTTCTTTATGCCATTAGGATACTGACCGGTAGGTCAGGTCAGTATCATACAACTTAATAGTTTTACAGGGAGGTCAGTATCACATTATTAAAAAACTTTTAGGAAGTAAAATACCATTCGCAATGCAGTTCATTACGTCATAAAAGTGACATCAAGGGCAAGGAAAGAGTTTGTTGCTGAATTCCTCTTCATCCTTTACATTGTACGTGGGAGTGAAGCAAGGCGAAATAATATTTAATGAATACAATGGTTCTACCGCGTATCTCTGTCATTTATCTTTTTCACCTTCATTTGACATAAAATTTGTTATTGACGGGGGTAAAGATAGGGAATAGTTACGCGTAGATAAAACTAAGATTTCTTGAAGAATCGATTAATTGATGTTGAATATAAAACAGAATTCAAAACAAGAATGATGTTTATACCTACTTAAAAAAATATCACATAATTTATTTGAGAAACATTGACTTCTTTAATTCGAATCGAGTATTCTAGAAAAGTGTACTAATTTCGACTATGTTATGAAACAATGTTAATTAATGTGCACATTAACTTATAACTATTCATACAAGATGTTTAGTTACATTCTAGGATCCAAAATGTAGTCACAGTGTAGGCACTGTTGGATAGTTTTGTTATTTTTTTTCAAAACGTAGTAAAAGTGTGGATATTTTTACTAAACATTGTTACCAAAAACTAGTCTGACACATTTTAGTGTCGAAGTGTATACACTGTTACTATATTTTCAGGCTGAACCACATGCAGTCACAAAGCTTAGTAACAATTACGACATTGCGACCAGTACATTATTATGAAATTTCAGTCACCACGACCGGATTTGGTTGTGTGATAGGTAAGACAACTTTGAGAGAGAGACCCGCAATAGAATACAGCTGAGCTGGGCAGCATTTACGAAACTTCGTCGAGTCTTCGCGTCACCAATACCGCAAATTTTGAAGGCAAAATTCTTCAACCAGTGTGTCCTTTCTGTTATGATACGGAGCCGAGTCGTGGACACTCAAGGTATGATTAGACCACCAGTTTAAGGTCGCTCAGCGGGCTATGGAAAGGGCTATGCTCCGAGTTTCTCTGAAAGATCGTATCCGGAATGAGGTGATCCGGCAGAGAACCAAAGTTGTTGACATAGCTCCTAGGATTAGTAAACTGAAGTGGCAGTGGGTTGGTCATATCTGTCGAAGGATAACCGACTGATAGACGTTGGGGTAGAAGTGTTCTTGAGTGGAGACCGCGGCTAGGTAAACGTAGTGTAGGGCGCCCTCCAGCTAGGTGGAGTGACGATATACGCAAAGTGTCTGGTAGCAGTTGGAAGAGAAGAGCCGAAGATTGGGCTCAGAGGCGTGCTTTAGGAGAGGCCTACGTCCATCAGTGGACTGAAACTGATGATGATGATGATGATGATGATGATGATGATGATGAAAATGGCTTGACGGATTTTGATAAAATTTAATAGGTATAATACATTAGGAATAACACATTCATTGTACGTTTCCTGTGGTATATTAACAAAACGTAGCACGCGGGTGAAACCCCGGGACGCGCCTAGTGAAGAATTTAAAAAGCACATGGCAAATAAAAAGATTCATCATCATCATTATTATCATCAACAGCCTGTCGTAATCCTTCGAGCACCGGGCATGCTAGCGCACATGACGTTATGTGTAGGTATATTATACGGGTGTTCAGCGGAACGTGTGCCATACGGTATGGGGGGACAGGTAGGACTATTTGCAATGTTATGGCAGTCCAGTTAGCGCCCTCCAGCCTCCTGGTCATTTTAACACGCTTTTATTAGCTTCATTCACCTGTACGTATGTATGTATCGGAATCCATGAACTCTATTTTTATCCATTTCAAATGGTAAGAACTTTGCACACTTATTATCCTGATAAGTGTGCAAAATTGACACTATAAAAAATAAAATATATAGATAAAAAAACACTCTTTAATACCATTAAACCGAACTAAACTTAAAAAACAAATTATTAATGAAAAATTAATGTTATTGTAAAAAAAGCGTTGGGTGCTTTGTACGACATTCTTACACTAACTCTGTAATTTGAAATATAAATAGTAACATATCTTGGTAAAAAATATATACAATTAATATAGAGCTCCCCACGCTTCTTTTTACAATGACATTAATTTTCTCGTTAATCACTTTATTCTTATATTAAAATATAATTTTTACTATTTAGTCCAGTTTAATGGTATTAAAAAAATGTGTTTTTTAGATTTTTTAATCTATAATTTATTTAAGTATTTTTTTTATATATTTTGATAAATTTCTGAAAGCTGGTCGTTATGCTGACATAACTTTTTTTTTTTTTAAATGTAAGGGTTGAACAATTTTTTTTATTGTATCTGTAGTAAAAGGATTTTTCTACTCATATGAATATTTAAAATAGGAAATAAGAAATAAAATAACTATGAGGTAACAAAGTGTCGAGAAGAGAAAAAAAAAAGTCATCGTTTAACTTTGAAACCCGTTTTAAAATAAAAGAACTACTCAGTTTTCCAAAGCTCTTAAATCTTCTCTGGTTCATGCCCAGTCCAACGGTATGCCATATGCATACAAACTTCATAAATTACCTCATAAAATAACCGATACTGGCTAACACAGACACATATTCTTTTATATTATCTTCTTTGTACAGACTTTTTGTATATTATTGCTGTATTATAAGTGTAGATATAGACTGTACCCGCAGCTTTGCACGTGTGGTCATTTCTCTAGGTTGAAAGTACTCTATGTGCTATTCCAAGACCAAAAATACCAATATACCAACATTTGAAAAAAAATCCTTCAGCCGTTAAAAAGTGTTTACTCATCGGATTGAGATACCAAGTACACCACTTTTTAAGTCGAACCACAAGCTATCCAACAGTGAAAACCGCATCGCAATCGGGCAGTAGTTTTTACGTGATGCGCGAACAAACAAACATATAGACAAATAGATAGACATGATTATTAAAAATGTTAGATTCTTTCAATAGCCTATTTTATAGCCATTTTGATACTTTCTGCTTTGTTATAAGTATAGAATAGAAGGTTTTAAACCCGCGACTGTGATCACGAGAGCCTTACTAATTGTTGCAAAGATGTGTTCTCCACTTCTCCATCTCCGGCCGTGGGAATCGCAAACTTGTTATTACTGCCCAATGGTGGCCGGTGCTTGTAAGTGATCGCATAATTTGCACTGATTTTACGGTACACGCTATCATTTGGTGCAATGTTAAGGTTATGTAAAATTATTGGGGGACGTCTGGAAAGGTTTTGTTTTTAGAGTGGGAGGAGACTTGACAAACTACATTATTATGACGATAAATAATAAAAAAAAAATTGTTAATTTAAATACATTTAAAAAAATGCAGTAGTCATGGTGAAACTTAGAACGGGCATTACAATTATATGCGTATACAACATTTCGTGTCTGTGCTGTTACTCTTTGAGGAGTTCAGACAACCCTGAGTGCAGTAACCATGTCATGGTAAAACTTAAAACCGGCTATCATAATAAAATGCGTACACAAAATTTCGTGTCTGTGCTTCTGAGCGTTGAAGTTTCCTCTTTATCTGAAGCTAATCCTGGATGTCGATTCAGGTCGTGCTTACCATAAATGCATTGTCATCGCAACTGAACCAACATGCAAAAATTCAACTCCGTAGGATAAGAGGAAGTGGTTCTAATTGAAAGCACTACTTATTGAAGCGTGCATAAGATTCCACCTAAAGAAACTGTATAACATAAATTGCAAGTTTAATAAAAGCATTAAAAAAAAATAGCATCTAGCTATTTTTAAAAAAAGCATAAAAAAAATAGCTTCTAGCTATTTTTTAATGCTTTTATTAAACTTGCAATTTATGTTATACAGTTTCTTTAGGTGGAATCTTATGCACGCTTCAATAAGACTTCTGAACTAATTTTAATGATTTAGTATGTATAATAGACCAAACTACAGGTCTATCCTTTCAAATAAAAATATACGAACTCGGTTCAGAAATTCCGCCAACTGAAACCCACGCCATTGGTACCGTAGGACCACCCCTTCAATGACCATACAAGTGAAGTTAAATTTAAATTAGGGCCAATAGCATTTTCCTGCGTATTATCTCCAACTATTGCGATCACCAAGACCAAGTATCAATTGGTGCAAAACGCGGTGATTAAGACAAAACCAATACCCCCATTTCGATAGGCAAACAGCAATCAACCACAGCTCGTTTTGTGTTGTGTGTATGGGGCTGCATCTGTGAACTTTTATCAGCTCATGGTGTGATGAATAAACATACGTATCTACAAAAACAAAGAAAATAGTACGATTGAGAACTGCTTCTGATGGTACGTTAACAGGCGCCTCGTGGCTCGCTTCGTGACCCGTAGATCGCTTCGTGACTTGTCTCGTCACTTGCGCGAGTTAGTATTTGTAATTGGGCTATGAAAGTCGATACAGCAAAAACGTTGAGGATTTCATACTCAAATCTAAACTCACCGTTTGTGAAGGGGCAGAAACGCATATTAATATCAGGTATATATTTTTTTGTTCTCTATTTTTTGTAGATTTGAGCGATGGTGGCCTAACGGTTCTGTAGTGCAATTTAGAATCTACGATAACGGGTTCAAAACCTAGGCTCCGCACCAATTACTTTTCTAAGTTATGTGCGGTTTTCCATCGCTCCGTGCTTCGGAGGGCACGTTAAGCTGTCGGTCCCGGCTGTTATTGATTAATAGCAGTCGTTAAGCCATGTCAGAGGCCCCCGGGCGGCTTGATAAACTCTGACATCAGAGGCCAGCACTACCTCATACGACAAACAAACATAAGTAGATTAGGTAGGTATGTTACATTTAAGAGGAAACCTAGGACAAACCTGACAGACAGTTGCCATGGCAATAGGGTTCCATTTGGAACCTTTAGGCACAGAACCCTAAAATACAAATAATGTTCATCTAGGTACTCAAACTAAAACTAGGTACAGAGTTCATGAAAAATGAAGTAGATTATAGTAATAAAATTCGGGAGTTTTTAAGATATCGGGGTCTATAATATAGCTATTTATAAAATGATCATGGTTTGTCTTAATTAGGTCATCATACTATTCATAATTTATCATATCTATGTAATAAATCTGAACACATCAGTTAGATTACATATTACATTGTGTCGTTTAAATAATATATGATAAGGTAAGAGAATAGGGAAGATTTTCATAGACACTTTGGTACCTACATCATTGTGACTCACTGTTGTCCACTTCTACAGAATTTGCATAATAACCATCATAGGTTATGGATGATATACTCGTATTAAAGTGAAGTAGGTATTATTACTGTGGCAATATGCTTTTTAGGAAATAGTCGTAAGTATTTTGCTTTATCAATTAATAATAATAAACACTTTATTACACCATATAAGAAACAAATACAATAACATATTTTTAAATTACGGCACAATGGGCGGTCTTATCGCTAAGAGCGATCTCTTCCAGTCAACCTTTGGATGGACAGAAATTACGAATTAAAAAAAGGACGGTGGTGCAAAACAATACAATAAATCATGCAAAAATTACTATACCTACCTACCTGCCTTACCTATTTTGTCGTAAAATGCCTTAAAAATACATAAATTTGCCATTTATTATTTATGATATTCCACGGTGAAAGATACGTATACATAAGCGCGCCACGCGCCGCCGTATAATGGCTTCTAGCACGGGCGGGCTATGCAACTTGCACTTTCAGACATAGTATAAAATGGATAATAATATAAAATAGAGTTTGTAGTATAAAATGGAATTTGGATAGTATACAATGTTCTTTTCAGTTTCGTAGAATCCATGGCGCGGATGAAACCGCTAGGCCCAGTTTGTAAAAAAATACCCTACCATAAACAGTTGCCATGAATACGACTCCAAAATCAGTTCAAACGTCATGGTGCCATGGGAAAGCCCCCCCCCCCCCCCAAGGGTAATTGTCCTCCAGAGAGGGGGGGACTGTAAACAGCTCCGGGCAATTTGCGTATCGAGAGCTGCCGCGATCGGCGCGGACGGTACTTAGCTGTTAATTGCGGAGTACTGGTGGCAGAAAAGTGTGAAACACACTTGTAATGTTTTTTTTTTCTATTATAAAACAAAAAAACTTCTAATTTAATTTAATTTTAATGAATGCTTCGGAGGGAAATTTAAGCTGTCGGTCTCGGCTGTTATTGATTAATAGCGGTCGTTAAGCCATGTCAGAGGCTCGCGGGCGGCCTGCTAAACTCTGACACCAGAGGCCAGCACTACCTCATATGACAAACATTTATATATATTTACATCTATCCCACATCATCATCTTGATGATGACCAGTAGGCCTCCCCAAAACAGGAGGGGTCTTATAATAATCGCCGAAGGAATCTTGGAAGGACACGCTTCGAGTAATGTGATCACAGTAGGTAGATTGATCATGACCATGTTCATTTCCTTTCTCTATGCTGGTTCTCACTCGCGAGATGAGTATGGTATAAGTAAGCAGGCATAACAATATTTAATATTATTGTGTATTATGTCTCTCGAAGAACCGACTATCGTTGGGGTAAACTAATTCTAGAGTGGAGATCGCGTTTAGGCAAACAGTGTAGGGCACCCGCCGGCCAGGCGGAGTGACGACTTGCTAAAAACTGTTGGCAGAGCCGATTATCGGGCTCAGTGGCGTTCACTAGGAGAGGCCTATGTCCAGCAGTGGACAAATATAGGCTGATGATGATGTATTATGTACAAGTTAAATTTGGAAGATAACCGATTTATCTGCACACAGTACCGCCTCTTTTGGTAACCGAACCAGTGTTCTTTCAAATGCGTATTAAACTTGATGAGGTTCCTGCAAAGCCGCTTGCTGCAGCTACTATTATTTATTCTGTGCTACAGTTTCAGTTTGGTTGGTTTTAATTAACGAAGATTCATTGGAGTAGAAACAGACACTGTCCGGATTGATTGTTTAATGATTTAGTCTGCAATGGTTGTAAAGGTTGATTTTTCGTAGGATCAGAAGTAAAGTTAAAATCTTTAAAAATCTCATTGAATGATGCTTTCTTGACTCACCTGGACAAAAAACTGTATGATTACGATGACGCATCAGGTTATTAGCAATATTTAACTAAGTAGGTATGAAGTCTTATATGGTGTGGATGTCGTAGCCATATTATAAAATTAATTCATGTTGTGGTAGATAAATTCATGAAATGGACAGCTAAAAGCTACAACTGACCACATCGTTGTTTTTTTTTTTATTACTTTGATTGACGAGACGGGCAGGTCGCTCGCCTGATGGTAAGCGTCACGCCTGTCCATAACAGTTTTTGCCACCCAGAACTTTGGTCGCAAAATCTTGCGCGTCACTGCACTGCGCTAGTCAGCGTGAGACATTGGTTGTTAAGTCTCATTGTCCAGTAATTTCGCAGGAATCATTGCCCTTCAAACCGAAACACAGAAATGTTTACACACTACTGCTTGGCGGTTGAATATCTGACAAAGGTGTGGTACTTCCCCAGGCGGACTCTTGCGTAAGAGGCCTACCACTACAAAAAAACACTACAAATATCAACGTTTAATGATATTTCAATCCACCTTTGGCCATATCATTAAATATAATTAATGTAGGGTTCTCAGGATACCAAAGGTGTTCAAACAGATATACCAAGACGAAACCTCTGCTTCCGCCCTCTCTTTCTATTTTACTACATATGATCACTAATGTTTGACCATATCACGCCGTGCCTTTAGTGCGTTTAGCTGTTCATATCGTCAAATGCTGATTATTCATTCATCTGTTCAAACCATTTCATAATGTGACCGATAATTTCATCAAATATGGATACATTTTTCATGACGTGGCCCAGCATTTCATGAAATGATCAATTTATTATATCGCCATGAAATCGATACTGGGATACTATTATTTATTCTGTGCCTTGCCTTGTCAAAATTTAAGAACCTATTTTTAATGGTATGCCAGAATTTAATTGTCAGTTTAATTCTCTCACGCTCTGGGATCAGTTTAGTTTATTTTTTATTAGTTTTCCCGCCCGCGACTTCGTACGCGCGGACTAATGTTTATCGCGATAAAAAGCATCCTATGTTCTTCTAGGATATTAAAAACCAATGCAAAAGTACGTGCTCCAACACGTACATGTTTTTTGATAGACTTGTTATTTCGTTTCCATGGCAACCACATACCATTATGTGATGACAACCGTTCCTTACAGTGAGTAACCAACGTTTTACAGTTTTCCCATGGATACTTACAATTTTCTGGGATAAAAAGTATTCTATGTTTTATTCCAGGGTATAAGCTATCTCCATTCTAAATTTCATCTAAATCCGTCCAGTCGTTATCGCGTGAAAGCTCCCCAAACAAACAAACAAACTGACAACGTTTCAGTTTTATATATTGGTATGGATTATTACCTACCATCCAACTACTACCATCAAGCATCCTATGTTCTAATTAATTATTCTTCTAATTAATTACAGACATTACAGTAGATAATAAATGTTTTTACCAGTCTTACATTATATAGCTTCATTAAATTTAAAATATATGATGCGTAGTACCTAGTACAGATTAATAAATGTATCAATGAATGTTACCTAAAAGACAAAGACGCAGCTCATGACCAAAATGCTGGCATTTATTTTGCTCAAACACTAAGCGTTGCCATACAATGTGGCAATGCTGCCAGCATATTGGGACATTGCAATGCTGCCAGCAAATTGGGACAGTTGCCTGCAGATAACGTAACGACTTGTTAGAGTAGGTTTTTAGTTTTAGCTAGGTTTAGGCACACTTAGGTTAAGGTAATATATTGTAATTTATAAGAATTTAATTTTTTATTACTGTTAAATTAAAAAAAACCCCAATAAAAAAACCTATTCACTAGTTATAACACGTACATGTAGGCTTTTTATATAAAGTAAAAAAAGTTACTTAAAATGATAAAATCTTCGTCTGCTAGAACAAAACTAGTAAGTACCTACCTACATAATATGCATAGAAAGACAGAAAAAAACAATATCGCTCCCTGTCAAACATTTTGGACAAAAGGCCTCTATTCACAGAAGCATGAACAATGATTAAAGTAGCATAAAATTTGGTTTTACTTCACAAAACCTGCGTTTGGGTTAGCGCCACTGCCCGTATTGCATCCGACCAGGAAAAAAGTAGCCACTTATATAAAGAATAATCTTTAAACCGTATTAGTTAAGTTCAAAGTTCCTTGGCAATTACTATAACAACTTAGGCATAAGTTGGTTGGTATCTCTATTTTCGTATGGGAGGTCCAATTGTCATCCTGTCATATCTAGATTACTATTCAATGAATATTACAAAAGTTGTAATTGCATGATAATTTTAAATTATTGATGTAACAGGAGTCGAATTTTATGTTTAATATTTTTCTTTTCTGTAGCAACAATGTGCACAAAAGATGGGTAGGACTAGGTAGCGAGTGTGGCGAATATAACGACCGATTTGTAATAATGCATTTCTGTACATAAGTACTTAATATTACTTAAAGCTACTTTTAATTTCCATTAAATATCTACAATTACCTAACTACATTCATTTTACGGAGCACATTGTGCACAACTAACAACAACAAAATATTGATGAACTTGTGTCTACATATATACCCACACACTTACATCGCAATTTTTTAAATTGATTTCTAAGACAAACGCGGATCCTTAATCCCAGGGGGTTAGACCCGTTTTTCTATACTTATAATAAAACAATAGGAACGAAATAGTCTGTTCAAAGAAGATAATTATGAAAAAATATGGTTTAGGTTACTTTTAATAAGCTACTGAAATTTTATTTTTTTAATCTTCTCTTTCTGTTTGTTTGTCTGTCTGTATGTTTGTTCGCGCATCACGTAAAAACTACTATACCGAATGCGCTGCAGTTTTAACAGTTGGATAGCTTAGGTTTTGACTTAAAAACTTGCGGACGTACTTGGTATCTGAATCCGTCGAGCAGAAGCCGAGCAAACGATAAAAAAACTTTTTGACGGCTGAACAAAATTTGAAGATATGTAGTATATTGTACCTTATAGGTACTTTTGGTCCTGGAATAACACGTAAGGGCTACTTTCAAATGATTTGTTCCTGGAATAACACGTTTATGCTACTTTCAAATGAAATGACCCCGCTGGTAAAGCCACTATATTATAATATTATGTAGGTCAAAAAGGAAGGCCTGTTTTATGCAAAAGTGGTTTAAGCTAAGAAGACGTCGCTATAATGAAGGTTTTATGCATACATATTTGATTTAGGTAATTGATAACAGTAAAATAGAGAAGAAACTCTAAGTGCATTTGGCAGCAGACACGCAAACAGTAGTAAATACCCTGTAAACACTGATCGGAAACTAAGTCAAGTCTTCAACTTGAACTGATGTTAAACTTAAAGGTTTCACTACAAAGTATCTAACCATTATATCACCACTTAGCAATGTAAGGTGTCCAGGTTTTCTAAGTTAAAGGTGGGAAGGGCTCACAAGTTTAATTTGAGATAAAAGAACGAGACATTAGGTGGTGCTGGTGCGGCAATGGGAAATACATCGATTCTCAACATCGCGGCGACTATTAAAACTAAACACCATATTATTGTACTCGTTAGTCCAAGTAACAGGCGGAGGCGTGCTCCTAATAATTTGATCCTTTGACGCGAGCCCCGAGACCCTCAAACCAGTAGTAACCTTCGTCCTAAGAGTAGGAAGGTCACCGCCGCCTACGCTTAGATTCTTCCAAGAGCTGGTCTTTGACTTTCCTTATAGATCGTTCAATGCTGCATGAGAGCTAATAATTCCTACTTCAAGTGTAGAAACTTTAAAGGGCAGCTGCCGGAATAAAGCGCTTAGCACCACCTTAATCCATGCACGTCGTTGACGTTGCATGAACGGCCCCAACAGATGAACTGTTTTTTGTATGCAATGGCTTTAAAAGGGTAAGTTATAAAGCGAAAATAGAAAGGGAATGACGAGAAATCCGCAAGAACGCCTCTAGCCCATCATTTGACTTTTGCCACGTACATAATTAGTAGTAACATAATTTACCATTTTATTCTCATATGTTATATTTCTGTAATCTGTTTTGTGCACCTAATAAATAAATAAATAAATAAATAAATAAACACCTAGGTATATCACGAATCTCAAAGATTGCCTTGCCTTGCCTACACGGCTGCATGTATGTATAGAGAAAATAGAACGAGATAGGACGAGAAACCTGCAACAACGTCTTCAGCCCATCATTTGACTTTTGCCACGCTAGTATCAGTAACACCTAGGTATATCACGAATCTCAAAGATTGCCTTGCCTTGCCTACACGGCTGCATGTATGTATAGAGAAAATAGAACGAGATAGGACGAGAAACCTGCAACAACGTCTTCAGCCCATCATTTGACATTTGTGACGCTAGTATCAGTATCACTAGGTTTATCACGAATCTCAAAAATTGCCTTGCCTTGCCTACACGGCCGCATATATGTATAGAGAAAATAGAACGAGATAGGACGAGAAACCTGCAACGACGTCTTCTGCCCATCATTTGACTTTTGCCACGCTAGTATCAGTAACACTAAGTATATCACGAATCTCAAATATTGCCTTGCTTTGCCTACACTGCCGCATGTATGAATAGAGAAAATAGAACGAGATAGGACGAGAAACCTGCAACAACGTCTTCAGCCCATCATTTGACTTTTGCCACGCTAGTATCAGTAACACTAAGTATATCACGAATCTCAAAGATTGCCTTGCATTGCCTACACTGCCGCATGTATGAATAGAGAAAATAGAACGAGATAGGACGAGAAACCTGCAACAACGTCTTCTGCCCATCATTTGACTTTTGCCACGCTAGTATCAGTAACACTAAGTATATCAAGAATCTCAAAGCTTGCCTTGCTTTGCCTACACTGCCGCATGTATGAAAATAGAACGAGATAGGATGAGAAACCTGCAACAACGCCTTCAACCCAACATTTGAATTTTGTCTCGCTTGTTTCAGTAAAATCAACACAAGTTTCGAAGGTAGCCGACTTATGTAGGTATAGTTATCCTACCAATATTATAAATGCAAAAGTGAGTTTGTTTGTTTGTTTGTATGTTACGCTGTTATAACTTAACTACTCAACCGATTATTATGAAATTATGAACACACGTTGTCTGGGGTACAAAAATGGACACCCTATGTCCTTTCCTCCAGATTCAGAATAAAAAGCATACGAAAAACTAAATTATTAATTTTGTTTAGGAATCGCCACATCGATGTCAGAGTGACAGGTGGCAAAGAGACAGGCATAAAAGCGTGACAAGTGCCAAAGTGACAGGTATCAAAATGATAGGAGTCGAAGTGACATGTGTCAAAGTGACAGGTGTTAAAGCGACAGAAGCCAAAGTGACAAATTTCAAAGTGACAGGTGTCAAAGTAATGGGTGCAACAATGACAGGTGTCAAAGTGGCTCCTCACAGGAGCCACTTTGACACCAGTCACGGGCAAGAGTTAGAAAAAAAAGGACAAGAAATTCGCAACATCGGCTCCAGCTCATCACTTGAGTCCCGTCACGCTAGTGTCGGTATCACCAGCGCGATCGGGCGTTGGCAAATGATGTTAATTTTCGAGTTTTACAGCGAAACAAAGCAACTGTTATCTCGTGAGGCATCGCTCACGAACCGCAGCGTCGCTATCTGTGGTGCTCGGACTTGCAAGTTAGGGCGCGGATGCAACCGGTGCTTAATGCTGAGAATTCTAAGGGCCTTCTAGAAGTTTTAGAGACTTGCCACCTTTAACAGAAGGTAGATATAAAACGCTAGGACAATCTATATTCCGATTATGTCTAATTTCTTTATAGATAATAAGTTCCAGCAAGAGAGTTGTTCATATAATTATTATTTTTCATAGATTAACACAGTAAATTATGGCTTCATATATTTAGATGTCCTTTTAGGGTTGTATAATTGCAGTATACGGTAGTGTCAGAAGGGTATTTACTTTTCCTGTGGATTTAACAGAGTCGGCACATCAAAGGGAGATTTGCATTGATTAATTATTTGTATAGGTAGGTACTTATACATACATACAAATACAAATAAATCTAGCTCTATGAAAATTAACAACTGGGCAATGTGTTGTCTAAAATCAACTTAAATATGCCTCCAAACAAAGCTCTAAGTATACAAAGTTGCATGCCATTTCATTATTTCTTGAAAACAAAGTTTGAAATTCAAATTGGTAGATAAAACCTTCGATCAATATAAAATGAGGATAAAATATCAACAAGCACGTGCGTAATGTCCCGAAGGTCTGTTTAAAATACAGTGAAAGCCTCCTGCCGTGTCAATAAGGGATAATTTAGAAATAACTACCGAATTTCAGACGAATTATTGAAATGTCGAACCAATTCATCGCATTTATCTCATTTATAAAATGACTAAGCGTGCTCTACCAAAACCTCTGCTTTTACCATATTTTCTGTGAGAACCTTATCTCGTGCCAATATTTAAATCAAGCAGTTATTGTTGTTTAGAACGTGATAGACTGATGGATGCCAATTACCAAATGCTCAATTTAAAAATAGCTACCGAATTTCAGACTCTTTCTTTAAATATTCGACCAATTTTGTGCATGAAATTGATCAAATTCTTGAACATAAAATTATTTCTAAAATGCAGTGATGCGTGCGGTATGGTAAATCTTTCGCCAAGGGGTTTCATTGTTATTCCGTGAGAACATAATATCGTGTCCTCATTTAAATCAGTCAATTATGTACCTATAATTTAAAATTATGTACGTATGTACAAATTGACTAATGGAATTTTGAAATTGGAAGGTGAAAACTGGTGTATTTCAAAGTACATATTATTTATTTATTGAGCGTATGATGATGATTTTTAAAACATCTGTACTATTTTGATTTTAATTAAAGAGGTTGCACTTTAGTTATAACTTTCTAGAATTTGAACCTTATAATGATGCCCCCACACTTACGTCTTATCACGATAATTTACTTACGTGCTCGCGCGCCGCTAGCAACATGATGGCCGCAGATACATTTTTAATGAAAATTTGAGAACCATTTTTACCATGTTGAATTTATTTTTACACGTTAACACGTTTTTATTAAATCACTTCCTTGTTTTTCGTTCCGGGTGGAATCTTGCATCTCAGATTACGAGCACTTTCCGATTAGCTATCTGGTTGAAACTGTCAGGGTACCTGAGTTTTTTAATCTAGATATTATTATGCTGTTTGTTTAATGATTTACTTGAGATAGAATTTTGGTTTTATACTGTGAGCTTACTTTTGTCAACTTGATGAATAAATAAATAAAAAATTAACAATCGTTGCCAAAAAATATATTTATTAGTCGATTTATGGTCGATTTTCGACTGGTAAGTGCGAGATTATCGCGTAAATTGACATGGCGCACCACCCCCCTCTACTATAATGAGTGTAGAGGAGGGGTTCAAGATATAACGCAAGCCGGTGCAGCCGTGTGGTCTGACACCCACTTGTCCAATAGGTGTGAATTAGAAACAAATAGCCACCAAATACAGATAGATGCTCCTAGATATGTCGTATCCGAATTGTAGAATTATCTGTATTACATATTGGCTAGCCATCACAACAAAAACAAAAATACCGCTAATTCTACAATTCGGCTACGACATGTACTTAAAGTCCGTAAACTTATACGAACTATAAAATGTGGGGAATTTCATATGTTCGAATCTTGTTTGTAGCATTGTTTTTGTTGAGATCTTTGGTCCTGTATGCCTCAATCCTAACCGAGTGCAATCGCGTTGACTACGAACAGTGCTAACACGCACGGCAGCGCGGCCGAATTACAGCCGCGATACGATCGCGACGACAAATCGCACGACCGCCACCGCCGCGCCGCAAGCGTGCGCCCGCCCTTAGCTTTCTAGATTTGGAGATAATTCGGTTGTGTGGCACTAAATAGTGATAGCGAGGTGATAGTACCTATCTAGTTCCAGGTTAATAATTTAGTGATAATGGTCAACTAAAAAAACATAACAGCAATTATTTACCTAATGCATTATAGGAAAATAACAATAAACAAACATACAAACAATCAAACATTATTTATTCAAATGAATTTATATAACGTACTGAACAATTTTTGATGATTTATATGGGACTCTGGAGGTTTACCGTCAAAACTCATGTAATAAGGTGACTCGTGTGCTAATTTAAAAGGTTAAAATAATTATTAAATGCTATTTTATACAGGAAACATCATTTATAAAAAAGAGAAGAAAAGTTTTCTACTTTTGTGTCCCAAACCGTGTTTTTTGTTACTATTTATAAAAACTGCTATATCTACGTGAAAACTGTCAATTCCTCATTAAATTATCTACAATACAGTTTTTGAATGTAAGTTGACAGGACTTAAATTTTACAAAATAAGCTAACATTCACTGATGTAAGTACAGGGATTCAAGCAATTTGTTAAAACTACCAGTCAAGTCCAGTTATAATTTTATATTTTCATATCATGGATCTTCGGAGGGCATGTTAAGGTGTCGGTCCCGGCTGTTATTGATTAATAGCAGACGTTAAGCCATGTCAGAGACCCTCGGGCGGCCTGATTAACTCTGACACCAGAGACCAGCACTACCTTATTCGACAAACAAACAAACAATATATCTACCCTTTGAAATAAAAATAGAATCTTCCAAATCTGTTCAGAAATCAAATAATTTAGCCTTTTTAGGGTTCCGTACATCCAAATGAAAAAAGGAAGCCTTATAGGATCACTCATTTCTCTGTCTGTCTGTCCGTCTGTCACAGCTACAGCCAATTTTCTCTGAATTTATTGAACCGATGTATTCGAAATTTATTACACATAATTTTCAAGATGTTGGACTGGATAGAATGGGCATCAACATAAACGGCGATTACATCTCACACTTGAGATTCGCAGACGATATCATCCTTATGGCGGAGTCGCTGCAAGAGTTGCTAATGCTGACCAGCCTAGCCAGCCAGCCTAGATACCTCCCGACGTATTGGCTACCCAATACGTCGGGAGGTATCTGCTAGGCAAGAACATTGACAAAACAAAATTGGTGATAAATAAACACATAACACCGGAACATGACATGTAGCATGCCTCTCAAATATGTCTATCTAGGACAAATGGGCAGAAACAACTGAGACGGAAGACGGTAGACGGATTCAGCTAGACTGGGCCGCAATTGAGAAACTTCGTAATTGTTGCTATGTATTTAAATGACTTTACTCAGTTATCCTTCTGGACTTGTACTATTATTTATTGTATGCTAACGGTGCGGAAGAGTAATTCAAAATCTTTGGCAGCAAGGATCGTGGTGTTTTTTGACCGAAGACAACTTTATTATTACGCATTAGGGTTTGGGAATTCCCGACAATTTCAAAGTCCCGGGACACAAGACAGCCTACAATCAAATCTCAATCAATCTCGGGTACATTTTCTTGGATATTTTTATTGCTTGTTCCATTTGATTTACAAAAGACTCGTCAGGTTCGTTGTGTACTTGAGAGCTTCTGGTACTAGGTTCAGCGCCCATTATTTCCACATTCTGGTGTCCGGTGACTAGGGATATTTTCGAATAGCCTACAATACAGTTCGTCCGCAAAGCCAATTAGTGCAGTTTTACTAATATTCGAGGTAAAAAAGTCCGTGTTTTGAGACTGTTAGGTGTGGTGGCCAGTGTACAAATATAATTTCGACGATCTTGTCTCGTCTCGAGTCTCGACTCAAAATTCCCGGGACTCGAGACAACTAAAATTACGAAGAGTCCCGGGACTTCGAGACACGAGACGTCTCGAGACCCAAACCCGTAATTATTACGCATGCACTTTACAGACTTGTTGTTATTTCGTTTCCATGGCAACGTCATTCCGTTCTGTATTTTTGATACCTTGGTAACATTATTGCAATTTTCGTAGGCATCTCAATGTTTTTGAAAAATGTAATATGTAGATACTTGCTGATAATGTAGCTTTCTATAGGTGAAAGTTTTTTGTATCGGTTCAGTTTTTTTTTATTTATCCTTTACAAATAAACAAACATACAAACAATCAAATCTTTCCTATTAGATAATTATAGTGTGTTTTAATATTAGTGTAGATAGCCTTTTAGATTACCTACACGAAAACTTGAAGTCTATGGTCTTAAAATAACATGGTAAATCTCTCAATATGCTGAGATAATAATAATATACTAGTGGCTCTGTGAACTGTAGACCTCGAGCGTACAACCAATCTAGCGGTGCACAGTAGCGCCATCTACCTTAGTTACCTTATTGTACAACTAACAATAATAACCAAGGCACAAAATAAATAATAGTACAAGTACAGACGGATTACTGAGTGAAGTCATATAAATACATAGCGACTCTCGCTACAACGCAATAAAGTGCAATTTAACTCGCACAGCGCTGTGAACTATCAATTATATTTACCTAGAAGCTCGCCCATCGCGTGCAGGCTAGAATGCACCGTATCACAACGCGCGAGAACTTCCATTGCTCTAACCGTTTCAGAATCGCTCTGTCCCTTTTTCGCTCGGTAGGGTTGTATTAAGATATGACTAGGTACTTGTACTACTAATTATTCTGTGATATGTTATGATTTAGATATTGTAACAGAATAAATAAGTAATAATGTATTATGTTATTACTTATTATTATAAATTAAAATACTTCTATTACATACAATGACATTCTTATCAGAATAGACCTACTACCTCATTTTTACTACCTACCTATCCCGTTTTCAGAACGCCGATAACTTTAGTGAGATACCTACCTACGTGTCGTTGGTTGATTATGATTATATCCTATAGATATTGCACTTTGATGAATAAAGGTGCCTGTCTGAATTCCATGCTTTTTAATGAGTGAAAAATAAATTGCTACCTATGTAATAAAAGGTATTAAAAGTAGGTAGGTATTATACGAGACATATATTATATAAATTCCTAATTAGTTGTAGGCTACTTACTAAGTCAGCACAGTAATTCATTTTTCGATAAACAATACCTACTATAATCAATTATAATCAATTATGAAATTACGTTGATCGATTTAATAAACGACTTTATTTCTGCGCGGAAAAACCTTAAATATGCGTAGCTTCGGTATGGAACACAAATGAAATAACATAAAACTATAGGAACCTACGTAATAAAAAAATATCAATATCTAACTACATAACTAGGACCTATTATAGGTAATACAATTTATTACTTTTCAATATCCTTTGGAAACGTAAAGAATGACAATTCGTCATTTCTATCACTATTCAAACAGCCGAATGCTATGCAGTACTTTTTAGCTTTCTTCTTGGTACTCATAATTAAAACACGAATAAAGTTTGTCAATAACTTTACGTAAGTAGGTGCTCTATCGCTAAGTACAAGGCGCGCGACTCATCGAGCGCACGCTTGACACTCGACTGAACGGACCCGAATATTGGGTCCTCGAATTTATTTGTACTTGTTGCGGAGTGCGACCGCCCTGACTCTACTGAACTGACCCGAATATTGCGCCCTCTAAGTTTAGGTATAATATTTGTACTTGTTGCGGATTGCGACCGGCCTGACCAAGGTGCTCCATCAATCCCTATCTAGTAGGTAAAGAGCTGAACCACTGGTAGAAACCTAAAAGTGAGAAATTTACTGCATTTTGAGGAGCTATTCTGCTCATCATGCCGAAAATCCTCATCAGATCTTCACCAAATTTTTATGAGACTAATTTATAGTTACTGCCTTTCAAATAAAAAAAGAACCATCGAAATCAGATTTAATGTGGCGGAGATATTCAGTAGCCCCCATTTTTGGGGGAAGTATCCCCCCAATGACATGTAGGGGAGAACAGCCGGACAGCCATCCGGACATACGAAAGAATTTTTGACGAAGCTGAAACAGAGACGCTTCGCTCGAGATTCACGCTTGCTCGGTCAATTAATCGTACGGAACCCTCTCGACGCCAATTTAACTCGCACTTGTCCGGTTTCGTACTCGAGAATTTTTGCAAAATTCGCATAAATAGTCGCATTTCTCCAGTACGGGCTAACGTCGAGTTAATTTGCAATCAGTGTTACAAAAACTATGTACCTACAATAGGTAAGGCCCCAGATGAGACGCCTTGCGGTAGACCCTCACGATCTGCGAAAGGTGAACTAGTACACTTATTGCTTTAGAACCTCTTGTCACGAGTAAGAGCTCGACACACACAGTGTCGAGCACAGTGTACGAATCAGTATCAGATTACGAATAGGTACTTTCTTTTTTCTTTTTCCAAAAGGAAGAAGTTTTTTTTCTAGATTTCCGTAGTCAATCAAGGATCCTTTCTAGTTTCGTCATGTCCGTCTGTCCATCTGTCTGTATGTCACGGCAATTTTATTCAGACACTATTAAAACTACGGGCTTGAAATTTGGCACACCGCACACGTACTCGTAGGTATAGATCTATAACAGCTCTGTAACTCTTATAAAAATATACCTACATATCTGTATATGTAGGTATATTTTTTCTTCGTGTCTCGTAAACATGTAAAATAGAGTGGGGTTGGTATTTTAAAATTGTGACGAGGTCAAAACCTCTTTCATAATAATACTCATTTGATCTCTTAATTCTTTCATAATCCATTTGATAGTTTGACATTTTTAATTCAAAAATACAAATAACCTGTCATTCCAATATATTATTCCGATATTGATTTAGAGCAAACCGAATTTCACAAATTAATATGTTATAAAATACCTAATTAAGTTCATTACAACTGGAGAATTTAAATGTATAAAAATACCTTCGTAAGTGGTCGTTTTCATCCGTATTGTAGCACCACGAAAAGTCTATGCACCTGTTTTTCCTGTAATTTTGTGTCACTGTGGCTTGGTCCCTGGGCTAGTGGAACAAACACAAAGCCCTGGACCGCCTCGTGACAAAATTATAATGAGGTTTCTTTGAAGTTTCTTTCACTTTGGTTCCATTTACGAAATATTCGGCACTAAAGCCTCCTAAAGCACATTACTCCGTAGTACTCCGAAGTACTGTGCTTTAGTACTAGTATTATACGTATGATAATATGTATACTGTGACTTAAGGCCAGGTGTCAGTGAACTTTTTGTCCCTCTCATCCTTGATCAAGTAGAGCGGGAAAGATGATGATACATCTCGGGAGTAAAATTTATGGTTTTTATTTATTTGTAGGAAAACTAAAGCTTTGAATTACAACTTGTCTAACCATTTTCTCAATCATAATAAGCTCTTTCTCTTGGTATATCTTTCATATCATTTAGTGACGTGATCTCTTTCCAATCAATGTTCTAAGCCTAAAGTATGTTACCTTTGATTTTATTTTCTTTCGAGTGAATTCATATTAATCATGTTTCTGTGTTTATAAAGTAGGTACGAGATACGAGTAATATGTAAAATTTTGATGTGATACCAATTTCATAGTTCTGGGTTAATTATAAAACAAGATACAGACGTTCAAAAATGATCGAAAATTGCTGAAAGTGCTAGAACCGGGCCTTAAGTGACCTTTTTGCTTGAGCTGCATGTGGGAGACCCTCTAACTCATAAAGTGTCACGAGGCGGTCCAGGGTTTGAGTTTGTTCCACTAGCCCAGGGACCAAACCTCAGTGGACACAAAAGTACAGGAACAATAGGAGCACACGGAGATGTTCATAAACAGAGATCTTGCACTCGACTATTCTGTTCAGTCTTCTCTCAATTTAATATATTTGGTAAGAGTCGTACTTCAACGATACGGATGAAAACAACGACGAACGAAAGTACTATCATATATATTTAAAGGACTCCAGATATAATAAACTTATTTACGTACATTTTTAAAACATATTCTTACGTAAAATTCGGTTTTGCTAATCCAATCAATATCGGAATGACAGGTTATTTGAATTTAGAATTAATAATGACAAACTATCAAATGGAATGAAATGGATTATGAAAGAATTAAGAGATCAAATGAGTATTGTTACGAAAGAGGTTTGACATCGTCAAAAAGCACTTCTTTTTTACTTATTTTTTTTGCATTTTACGCATGTAATAACAAAATTATCATGGGTTTAATAGTTTACAAGCTATACATGACCAACATAACGCATTTATGTCCGTAAACTCTGAACAAATTAGTAGTTACTTATAAGAGTACCGGATTTTTCCGGTAATAAGAAAAACACAACTTTGTTGGTGTTTACGTAAATACTACTGGACTGATTGTAATGCAGTTTTTATAGTTAGGTAGCTTAGGCTAGGAATCCTTAGCGTAGTGTATTTTTTCTATGCTGTTCTTGTCTAACACGCAACACGCACTTGGCTGTTTTTTTTGTGTGCATATGTTAAGCCATAATACCTACTACCTACCTACTTCAGAATTCTGAACCAATATGGATGTTTTTTTTTATTTGTTAGGATAGAACTTCTGTGGAAGTATTTTATAAATTGGTTGGTAGATATTTTTTTATATAATCCTTTTAACGACGATTTTTGTATCTTATAATAGTTTATTGGGATTAGCACATGCACAGATCAGATCAATACGTTGCGTATCATTTTGGAACAGATAGCCGAATTTCAGAGAGAGATTTACTCTCTCTTCGTGGACTTTGAAAAAGCGTTTGATACGCTCCGTTGGTCAGCTATTTGGTCGCGACTACAGAAAATAGGCGTAAAATAATCAAACTCACTAAAGCTGCGTATCAGGACTACTCATGCAGGGTTCGCCATGATGGACTGCTCTCGGACAACATTACAGTGCACGCGGGTGTTAGCCAAGGTTGCCTTCTCTCACCTCTGCTATTTCTCATTGTGCTAGATGGCATGATGTCACGCATCAATGTCACGCCCCAACATGGTGTGACGGTGTATAACCTCTTTCATCATAATCACTTAATCATACTCATTTGATCACTTAATTTCATTTCTTTCTCAGTTTGCCTATATTAATTATAAATTCAAATAACCTGTCATTGCTACATTTGTCAGGGAATTGTCTCATCTTGATGGCGACTAGAAAAGTTTGCAGGAGTTTAATTATATTTTGACTTGTTTCATCTCTCCTTGTCGATTTATAAGTTTAATATGCATCTCACTAAGTATTGCAACGTGTTTGCTACTAATAATTAAACATATCGATGTGGATACCAGTAAAAATGTGAGTTAAAATAAACCGAACTATCTGTAATCTGTGACTTCTTTCTTCACTTCTATAAAAATAGAAAGATTTTCAAGCCACTTCAGCTGCGAGCCTATTATCTGCTTTGAGAGAGAATCTACAATTCAAAGGTAAAAGGAAGGCTCGCACCGAAGTTTCCTCTGCACCTACTAAGTACAATTAAATTATTGTGAGAAAGGAGTCCCTTTGAGCTGGTAGACACCCTCGGGGAGCTCCGGCCACAATGGTATAGAGTGGGGACTAATGGACCACCTACACGACCTGATGATTTATGTTTGCTCAGCCATCGTCGCATTGACATACAGACAAAACTGGATGAATTGCAAAGAGAAGCAGCCACCGTTGGACTGAAAATCAATGTTTGGAAGACCAAAGATATGAGAAGATTTTTGTCATTTTGACTATTTGACGGCGTTGACGGTAAAATTAAAACATTTGTCAGTATTAACTACTTAACTTTTAAGTTTTCATAACAATAATAATAAGCACCCTACTTAACCAATTTCTATATTAACACGTTGTATGACACGAATAAATGTCGTAATTTAATTTTGCTGTAAATATTCAAGGACAATTTTAAATATGTTGATTATTTAGGGTAAATTGTATTAATGAAATTTGATATCACGAGCCACTTCGGGAAATCCGAGCCTCATCAGTCAAATTAGTCTAGGTAGATACTTAGTAAGATTGTTCAGTAAATCCAATGTATATAGCTACCTACTGCACTGTAAACACTACGATCTAATCTAACCTACTTAGGTAAATCAAGAGATTACTCTGAACAAAGACATCACATCTAAAAAAATAAACATGATACAAATAATAATAATAATAATGAGGTAGATACTTGTACCTTCATTCATTATGTCCTAATTAGTCGATATGACAATCCTGTATCACACAATAAATAATATTCCTCTATCTAGTCATAGTCTACCTAAATAGGTTTACCGTAAGTAGGTAGGTGAACAGAATTAAAATGACCTCTCGAGACTTTTCAACTGTCTATAGCAGGGGTCATGGCGTATAGCGGTCCGAGTGCGGACCGCTGACCTATTTTTTGCGGACCTTTAATTCTTGATTTTAAGAAAATTGAGAATCTCGTCGAAATCCAAAAATAAAATAGTGAATAGGTATCTACTAGGCAAGCGTGCTACACCTTCGACCACATCATCGCTTTCCATCAGGTGAGATCGTAATGTGAGAATGAAAATAGTAGAAACGAACCGCGATAGTCACATTATTTCAAAAAACGGACTAACTGGTGACTAGAGTATCAAAACCAAAACAAAAGTCATTGGAACAAACACCACGAAAGCAAGTGGCTATACGTTTGATGATAATACAGGTGGAGAATCAGATAACTTTCACCACAGTGATACAGATACAGATGATCAAGACAACAATGGAACGTTGCAACGAAGTTCTGTTGAGTGCACTGTTCGACGAATTGAACCAGAAAATAATGGAAGCGACTATGAATCTCTTTCAGGTTTATCCAATGATGTCGATGATGATGAACCTGGTCATAAAGCTGATGCTGAAGAAAACGTTATTCAAATAAAATCTTTAAGAGATAGGTCGAATATCACAGCTCCTAAGCGCTATGATGATTTTATTTTGGCAGCTGTTGAACAAATCGAAAATTTTCACAAGCCAAAATAACCTATTACTTTCAAAGAAGCGATAGAATCTATAGACAAATAAATATTGTCAAAAAAACCTATGTAATAATTATAGGTGCGATTATTTATTCAAATGTTTCAATAAATATATTGCTTCGGTTATTCGTTTGCGTTTTTTCTTTGTATAGAAGAGGGTAGGACAAGTCTGGAATTCTAAAGGAATATCATTATTCATTTCATTTCTATTTCTCATCTTCAGACTCTAATGTGCGGGTACTAAGATTGCCCTCGAATCTGAATATCATTGATAAGCACAGAATAAATTAAAGGACATAAGCTTTTCAATCGTGCCCAAGATTTCTTTACAAATAGTGATTTCAGAGCTGAGTATCTTAGAAACAGCACCCATTTTTACCTGACTACAGCAAAGCAAGGGAAGGGTAATGAGTTTAACAGTCTATGTATCTTTGTATGTGGTTATGTGGATGTTCTACCATAGCGTCGCCCCTATTGGTACGATTTTGAGAAGTGAGGTCACAGAATAAATAATAGGTGAGGTGTCAATCGATTCATAATTAGGTATAGAGTGTCATAGACAATTTTTTTACCCGACTGCGGCAAGGCACGGTTACGTAGATTGATAGCAAATTATTTGTAAAACTGAATTTGTGACGCTTATTTCATAATTGTATGTATTTCTCAGTGAAACCATCGACCCTATTAAACAAAGGAGGACTAGGAACCAACTACTCAGTATGGAACGCGTATATTAGGTGCAACGCACACAATTGGCCTCAGTCGTAATCGGAGTTGCGTCAGTGTAACACGTGCGTGTACTTTGCCACATTTTATTCGGAATTCGCAGCAAAAATGCCTTCCTGTTCTTTTATAAGGTGCACAAATAGCTCAAGAACCAAAAATAAATTGCACTGCATTACTTTTCACTCGTAAGTACTATAAATCATAATTTTCTTTAAAATTCTACTGATTGATATTGTTTGAAAATCGCCATTTGCAGAAAGGGACAGAAATATACGATTCGTAAGAGTGCGACAAGACAAACGGCGTATAAAAGTTTGATCAAAGCCCTATTTCATAAAACTATAGTACAATGACAAATGTCAATCAAACCGACAATTGTCAGTCATACTATAGATATGTCGTACATTTCTGTTATATGAAACGCAGGTTTTGCGTATTCGACTGACATTTGTAGGTTTATTATGATTTGTCGCTTTATGAAATAGGGCCCAGATCTCTTTGTACCGTCAGGAAGAAAAAAATTACATAGATTTTAGAATTGATTTAATTCACTTAAAAATTGCATATTTTATTTTAATCTACTTTTAGGTATTTTGCCCCTTGTTTATATTAGAAGCGTCAACATAATAGATACTTTCTAACATGTTCCTGATATTTCTTCATATGTTTATTTTGTCTGCTCTACACCCACTGATATGTTAATCGTTATTAATAGGTTTCCTAAAGACGAACTGTGGAAACATAACTGGCTACGAGTTGTCAGAAGACAGAGGGAAGAGCACTGATCTCTATGGATAGGCTCTGACGTACTTTTGTTTGTGCCGATTCAAAGCGCCCAACTGAGCGTACAAATAGTACAAAAAATATGTAAATACGTAACTTACGTACGTAGTAAATACATTAGCTCCATGGACGCTCATGACTGCCAAAGTACTGCTATCAGCGCCAACAGCGCCAAAGTGGCGATAATCAAATTGCGACGTTCGTCAATAGTCTGTCTAGAGTACTAGTAATATGCAGTTGTCTATGGGGAAGAGCCAGATTGACTTAAAATCAGAACATATGTATACAACTCACAAAGTATATAGGAAGATATTAAAAAGTGCAGGTCCATATTTTTGGGTAGGTGATATGTACTTACCTATATTAAAGAACATATTACCTTATTGGCATACCTAAATAGCAGCGAATTTGAAAAAAAAATGGCGATTTCTTGGCCATTATAAGTTCGTGTCAATAGACAGGAAAAAATATAATAATCATAAAGTGTATCAATAAACTGCCTAAGTGATATATTTTCTGAGATATTTGGGTATAACAATATTTTTTCGTCTTTTACATGCGTTAGGAACATAATGTTGCAATATTGATTTTCAGTCTTGGTCAGGAAGGGATGAGGGGGTCTGATGAAATTAATGTCACAAACAACTTATCTAACATGCGCTACCCATAATTGCACGACATATTAATATTGCCGTGAAGTTGGACGAAAAATAAACCCAAATATGTCTTAAAGTATATCACGATTTTTTCATAGAACACTTTTTGATTCTTATAATTTGCCCTATCGATTGACACTAGTTTCATTTATGGCCAAGAAATCGAGTTTTTTTTTTCAATGTTTATCATAGGTCTTATCAGCACCCAAGCGTGATTGTGTAACATAAAAACAAACTTTCGTAATTGGTATTATTGGACGATAAAATGTTCAAATATTGTTACTCAAGCACACACTAACACCGCTGTTTTAAGTACCTACTACAAAAAACTACCAAACTTAACAATTTTTTTTTTTACATTGGTGATCAAAACCGCGATAGAAGCTAATATATTATTTTATTTCATTGAAATTTATTTGCTGACGGTTCCTTACATTACTTTATGTTTACGGACTAAGACGAACTTACCCGATACCCGAATCGTATTTGGTTCGAGAATTAATGTTGTTATCTCTTTTGCGCTTCTATCTGCGTATGTCTCTCTATCTTTGTTGTTGGTGCATGAAGTGTATGACAGTGCAAATTTACCTGTGTGGGTATTTTTTCCTGTAGTTGTATCTAGTCCGGGTGCAGTTTACATGAAGTTCTAGGTTGCCCCGTCCTCCTTTGTTAAATAGGGTCGATGAGTGAAACAGATAATTCATACTAGCTGTATTATGGAGCGTTGTTGTTTATTATGCTGTACAAACCGACCTGAGCAATAAAATGAAGCCATAACCTTTTATCGGTAATTGAGCATGTTTTCTTAAGTTTGTCGAAGTATTTGCGATAGAAAACGTTCCTAACATTTGTAATTAGTTAATTTCACATGTTATTATCAGACCTTAACTAAAATATAAGTGAATTTTACAGTTTGTTTTCTCGTATTACCCGACTAGAAAAGATAGTCCTAGCTTACCATGTAAATGCCATATTTTGACGTGTCTCCAAAAATTGGGTATTTTTTTTACTCACGTATATCTTATTTCCCTTATTTTTACCCGACTATGTCCCGTATGTCTTTTCCTTTGTGGCACTATATAGACCAACGCGCGGACAGATTTCGATTTTTCTTAGGGCAATCGATTTGTCTTAATCTTGCGAATGCTACTAGAGACATGAGAGTATTCAAAGTTCAATATGGCGCCAACTAGACGCCATATTGTGAAAAAGAAAAATATTAAAGTCGACGAACTATGTTGAGTGATGTATCATTGAATAGATATATGAAAATCACCTCTAGGTTTCTGTTATAATTTTTCATTTCAAATGACCATTTAGGATCTATAACGATTTAAAGTTGATTAGCAAATTTTTAATTGAGAATCTACTTAAAAATTTGCCTCTTTAGTTTTGTTCGCAGTCGGGTTTTTGTCAAGGTGCCTCTGCTTGTCGTATAAGGTAGTGATGGCTTCTAGTGTCAGTTTTGAGGCCAGCCGAGGGCCTCTGACGACGTTTAACGACAACAAAAGGGAACCGGGACCGAAAACATAACGTGCCCACCACCGACGGAGTGATTTAAATTAACATATAACTAAGAAAAGACATAGGTGCGGGGCCGAGGACCGAACCCGGTATCGTTGGATATTAATGAGCACAACATACCGCTTGGCTACCATCGCTTTAAAACCATCACTTCTTCTCCCTACATAAAATCATAACTATGCGTCTATATACGTCTGCAGTCTATGTATGTATGTATGTATGTATGTATGTATGTATGTATGTATGTATGTATGTATGTATGTATGTATGTGTGTGAATGGTCCACCATTGCGTCGCCCCTATTAGTCCGATTTTGACAAACGAGGTATCAATCGATTCGTCACTAGGTATAGAGTGTCATAGCTTCTTTTTATTTTTACTATACAGAATGGATTTTTGAGACGGGACAGTAAGGGCAGGTACCTTAACCGTTAAAATTGCCTATCGAGCCTGTTTCTTATAAGGATCAACAGTCTCTATCGGATCATCTGAGGTATTTTTGTATTAAAATATAAATTAAAAATAAACCAGTATTTTTGAAAAGTTTGCATTCGGACGATGTTAGAATTTTATTTTAATCATTTCGTACAAAATGTGTAAAAAAAGTTTTTTTGCAATTTCAGACTTTTGTAGTACTCTGTCCTATTGATCCTTTTAAGAAACAGGATCGATTGGCATCAAAAAAAAGTTTGTGTAAATAGCCTATTTTCTCGATGACTGAACATTTTTAACAATATTTGTGAATGCAGGTCAAAATATCCCTAAACGTTAAGGAGAGTTTCCTAAGAACGTTTTCCTGCAGTTACAACGGTTAAGGTAATTTCATACAAAATGTATAGGAAAAGTTTTTCGCAATTTCTGATCAAGATCGGTTGGCATCAAAAAAAAGATTTTGTGTATAATCACCATTTCTTGCTGACTGTACATTTTTTCTAAAAACTGTGATTGCAGTTCAGAATAACTCAAAAAGTTATGGATGGTCTCCTAGCCAGTAGTTCATCTAGGACAGTTTTCCTGTAACTATAACGGTAAGGTACCTGCCCTTACTGTCCCGTCTCAAAAATCCACCCTGTATATACCCTACTACGGTAAAGCAAAGAAAGGGTTATGAGTTCAAACTAAAAACTTGGTCCGATTTTGACAAGCAAGGTATCAATCGATTTGTCTTTTTCGCATGTGTCATAGGCTATTTTTACCCGACCGTAGTCGGATTTTAGTTTTTGAACTTATGTCTTGTTTTATTTAATTGTTGACCACGACTTACTTAACTCACGTCCTGGCAGAATGCGGTACGCGACGCCAATGTTGCACCCAGTTATTGTACCCGCTTTCCCGCCGCCTCCTTTTAATTTGTCCGCATCACGAATCCACGATTCGAGTTAACCCTTCAGACGCTCTGATTTATCCACAAAATAATTTCATTAAACAACTGATGCAGCTTCCTACGCGTTGACAGGTTGACGGCCCGACTCTGCTTCTTCGCAAAATTGAAACTTTTACTTGCCAAGCGAATAACAATTTAACCTCGACGAGGTAAGGTACAACAATACGGTCAAATGTAAGATGGTGTCGGTGTAAAACTAGAGGTTAAGAGTTAACCACCAGATGGTAAGCTCGCTGTACGCAATCATGTTGATTTTGATACCTGTGCCGCTATCTAATTCCGATTGCTATCAGATTTTCATTAATATTTTTTTAGTCGGTAAGTTGCAACTTTAAATTACTAACTATCGAATAACAAGACAAGTTGCGTAATACCATGTTGATTGCAATTGAAGGGCCCAGTTGCAGAAGTCCCTAAGTCGACTTACGTTTTTTTTTAATCTGAATTCAACGTGTAGAACATGTCAAAACTATAATAACCTTTTTTCCTTATTTTTATTTATAAGTAATTAAGTCCCATAAATAAACAAAGAGTTTTTGAATTTATGATTTTGATTTTGGGCATGAAGAACTCGCTATGTACAACTTATTTGACCCAAAAAGTGCTACTATTTTAGCTGATAAAGTCACTAAGCCTTTTTAAACATGTAATCTGCTTATCCAAAGCTAAGTTTCTTCAAAAAAACAACTTATGTCATAACCTAAGAAGTTTAACAAGTTTACTAGTGAACAAAATTGATTTCGTCGTGTTTACTTATTAAAATTTCCGTAAAAAATGCAGAAGGTCCGTAGAATAAGTTAAGTCTAGTCGTTAGGACCTACGACTAAGTCATTAGGTACAGCAAAGGATGTTTATTTTAAAATAAGTGAGCTTAATATTAAGTCATTTCATGATCTATACTTATAATAAAGCAATAAGAAAGAAAAAGTCTGTACTTACAAAGAATTCAATTATGAAAAAAATGCTCTAGGGTACTCTATAAATAAGCTACTGAACAAGAATATAACATTTATTTAAATCGTGTCTTTCTGTTTATCTGCATGTTTGTTCGTGCATCACGTCAAATCGTTTTCCACTGTTGGATATCTTATGATGATTAGATGCCGAGCATTCAACAAAAAACTTTTGAAGAAATGTACGATATTGTACTATATAGGTACTATGGTCCTGCAATAACAAGTGTGAAATGACCACGCGGGCAGAGCCGCGGGCACAGCAGATCTCAAATACAATCTGATTTATTCTTAATACACTAACGTTTCACTTTTAACCCTTTTCTCAGATGGAAAATTTCCAACGTATTTTAAAGAGTTTCTCTCGCACTGTTGTAAAACTTTTTTTGGACTAAGGGACTTATGCAACTGGGCCCTTCAATTGTAGGTTACAAGCAAGGTAAGTAAATATATTTGTCTCCAGGACTATACAGGTGAATTTTTCAAGTGGGCGTGGTTGGCTAAATCAGAAACTATGAGGAATAGCGAAAAGTACTCAAAGGAGTCTCGGGCCCGATTTTGATGAAAACTAAAACTGCATATTTGGATTTTTGAAAAAAACAATATTCCTAGACAGGAATCGAACACGTTGATTTTGGAAAAAAAACACACTTAAGGAAAGAGCTTATTTTTAACGAAAATTGTTAAACCATAACTGATTAATTGTTCAAAATGATGACCGTTGTTTTCAATACATCGAACCCAGCTAGGATTCGACGACTCAAGGATTGTACTGCATTCAGTATTAAAATATTATTGATTCCGCTTAGAATATTTTCCAAAGTTCGTTTCAAGTCATCAATTGCATTATACGTGTTTTTCGTTTTTTACATACCACCAGTGAAAATAATCTAAGGGGGTAAGATCCGGTGACCTCGCTGGCCACGGCACAGGACCATAAATTGCGATAAAATGTTCACCAAACTGCTGAAACAACATCTCTTTTACTATATGACTATTAATACGAAACAGTACGCAAACAGTTAGTAATAATCAACGAAACGTGGAACAAAATCTAAATTATTGGCACCAATTTACTCTACGTTCTAATTTCAATTGTTTACATGTTTTTTCTTTTACTGTGGCCTTTAACCGCGAAGACATAATAAAAATTTGAAATTAGAACATAATGTTGTGAAGATGACCGCGCTGCGGGTCTGTGTTGAGAAAAATATTGAGCATAATTTCGGACAAGGAACAGGTAATGCAGGTATGAATTAAAACAGTACTTTAAAATATGAATCAGTTTATTAAAATACAACATTTTCCTTAAGTTTGCCGTATGTCATTTCTTCCCAGAATTCAATCCTTATTAGCGACACTATCGAATGGTGTAATAATACAGTGTGTGTTTACTTTTCGCTATTCCTCATAGTTTCTGATTTAGCCATCCACGCCCACTTGAAAAATTCACCTGTATATATGTACTGTGGTAATACGGTACTTTCCATTTAGTTCAAGTAGGGTTAAAAATATTAGGTAGGTATGTAAATCTTTATCATCTTTCAAGGTGCACATTATGAGGGAGAAGGTATAAGGTTGTTTTTTAATCGACTTCACAGGAGGTGGCTTCACCTTAGGCTGTCTGTAGATATGTCACTGTATATTTTGAAAACATTTTTTTTGCGATTATTGATATAGACTAAAATCTAGGACATAGAAAATTATTACCTCCTCTATCAAAGATGTATGACGCACCAATTCCGCAAATAGCTATATTATCAAAACTGAAATATAAAATATATTATCAAAAAATCGTATTTTTGATTCCCTCCCCCAATTATAGCTGAGAACTATCTCGTTTACCTCAGCTTTGAAACATAAAAAAACCGCAGCTAAATCGGTCCATTCGTTTGGAAGCTACGATTCGCCCCCCCTTTTCTCAAACACCCCCCCCCCTTTTCTCAAACAACCCCCCCCCCCCCCCTCCTTCCCAGCCACAAACATGTATGTCTGTGGTATCATAACTCCCAAACGAATGGACAGAATTTGATGCAGTTTTTTCTGTTTGAAAGATGATGTGATCGAGATGCTTCTTAGCTTAAATGAGTGGAGCAGAAGGGGGGACGGGTCGGTGATTTTTTTGTGAAAAAACATTTTAAAGCAAGCTTTTAAAAGGAAGACCTGATGACTCATCTAGACCAATCAAATAAGCCTAAACTCGAATAGGTTCCATCACATGATTGCTGAGTTTCTTTGACTTATGGCCCCTGTTTCGTTGTTCAGATTCCTGTGACCTTACGGCTCCATCATCAGACCAGCTTAATAGCACCTACCATCCCTAAACCCGTGTGCAAATCTTAAGCTTAATTAGACGTCCTAAAGTAGTTCAAAATTCACTAGCAACATTGATCCCGAATGTATATAAGTACAATGAGTTAATTAAAATCTTGTAATTAACTACTAAACCAATTTTGATGAAATTGATACATTACCAAACTTTAGCTTTATTATTTCAAGAATAACTAGCTTAAAAGATAAAAAAAAATGCCTGCCCTGCCAAAAAACACTTATGCCTATAAATTATATACTATTCGAATCTGTTTATCAAAGCTTTCAATTTGATACCCATATAATCCTCATATTAAATGCGAAAAAACTTCTAATTTAACATTAGAAGTTTTTTCGCATTTAATATGAAGCCTGCCGCCAAAAAGAAAATAAAAAAATATATGCGGCACAGTATAAAAATACTCTGATTATGAATCGATAATTATCTCAGTAACAGACTGTTCTTATAATTAAATGGTTTCTATAGAAATCCTTCCATAGAAGAGTTTCTTTTTCTGAGCACCCTTACGTAAAATTAAAATGAATGTTGTCGCGTCGACGCAATATTCTCCTTTGAATATTTTCAAAAGGCGCAAAAAGCTCACGGATTTCGTGCAGCGCCTACAATGCATCATTGACAGAGACTGACATGACGAACAAGTCGTTATCGATATAATTACGGAATGGAGAGCATAAACGTGGGGCTACAGCGAGATTCCCATGTAAGGTATTGAAGCCGGGTCATTTAGCAAAAAGAGGTGTTTCAGACAAATATGCCACTTTATATGCCACTCTGTTATCAAAGTTTCTGTGGAGCTTTATGAAAAGCTTAATTTTACGAAAACGTAGATTGCTTTCTTGTAATTTGAGGAGGTATAGTGCTGGCCTCTGGTATCGAGTTAATCAACCAGAGGCCTTTGACATGGCTTAACGACTGCTATTATTAAATAACAGCCGGGACCGACAGCTTAACGTGCCCTCCGAAGCACGGAGCTAACTATCTATCAATCTATACTTATAATAAAGAAATAACTACGAATAATCTGTACAAAGAAGATAAAAAATGGTTTAGGTATTATTTACTATTATTACTATAATTTACTATATATTGCTATTATTTACTCGATCGTAGTCGGGTTTTAGTTTTTGAACTTATGTCCCAAAAATACTGTGTCCAATACTTTGATCAAGAAGGTTTAAAAAAAGACGGAATCTACACCGCCAAATAGCAAATGGCTACTGCGTATGTGTGCGTGAGTGTATAATTTGTAGTGTTTTGTGGTTGATACACAATTTCATCACAAAAGACTTTGCTAAGACATTGCTTTCGATTTTCCGTGTGAACTTGACAGAATTAACACGACTAACACGGTCGAGATCTTGCTCCGTGAGTGCGTGCATGAGTCCGTGTGTGAGGCTTCTGCGTACGAGCGGATCGGCATATCTTTGGTACTTCACTTTCGATTTGGCGGTGTGAAATCCGTTTGTTTTTTTAAACTTTCTTGACTTTGATATCTACAATTCGTTTCTGGAACCCGAGTCATTTGTAGTGAAATATCTTTAAATAATGGAATCCATTTTAAAGCAATGCAGCGACGCGTATGTTACACGGCAATTGTCCCGTTGTGCGTTATTGTGCGGATTGAGACGTAAATCGAGACCGCTCGAGGGCAGGTCACGAGTCACGATGGTTACTGGGACTTTTCATGGACTTTTATAACCCAATAGCTGCGCCCGCGGCTTTGCACGCGTGGTGATTTCTCTGGGATAAGAGCGTCCTTTATGTTATTCCGGGACCAACCTATGAGGTAGATCATACTAAATTTCGGTCAGCCGTATAACAGTTTTTTATCGATTGCTCGACTTCTATCGGATTGAGATATCAAGTGCACCAGTTTTTAAGTCAAACCCTAGACTATCCAACAGTGAATATGGAACTATCTTCAATTCGTCCATTTCCACAAAACAAAATTATAATGTAGGTAATCAATTAACATCTGTACGTTATAAGACCATGACGAAAATTGGCGCAATTTTTCGCAAACTTATTTTCACGCGGCCGTCTATGGAACATGGAATTATCAATTCTAGAAAGTACACTTTCCAAACGTCTGACATCAATACGACTTGACTCGTCGAATGCTGGACCTCGCAGTCCAGCATTCGACGAGTCAACATCACCCGAAGATGCCTCGTGCAGAGGCGAAACACGTGTCGTATTGATGTCAGACGTTTGGTATTTGGATCGAGGTATATGTTTTTTATTGTGTTTTTATATTATATGTATATGAATATATAAGTGTTTCGATACTTGTATTTGGGTAGGGTTTGTTTAGCTTGGGGTTTTTTTTATTGTGTATATATATTTATATATATTATTTGTATATAAGTGTTTTTTCTGGCCTCCAGGCCTTAACTTTTCTTTCATTTATATTTTTCATTAGTTCAATCTGGGGTAGGGTTTTGTTTAGCGTGGGGTTTTACTTGTGTTAATTTTACCATTTATCATTTGTCTGACTTACAGTTTTGGCGGAAGTAAGCTACATATTTTTATTGTGTTCATTTTAAGTAGTATCAATAAAGCTAATATAAAAATATGGTCTAGTGTACTTAAAGTACGTTACTGGACAAGGTTTTTTGTTTTTAATTCGTCTCTTTTTTATATGTATATTTGTTCGCTAATCACGTAAAAACTATTAAACCGATTGCGATGCGGTTTTCACTGTGGGATAGCCTAGGTTTTGACTTAAAACTGGGGTACTTGGTATCTCAATCCGATGAGGAGAAGCCGAGCAATCGATAAAAAAAATTTTGACGGCTGAAGGAATTTTGATCAAATATTGGTATTTCAGGTCCTGGAGGCACATAGAGTACTTTTAACCTAAAGAATCGACCATGCGTGCGAAGGCACGGGCATCAGCTAGTTAGAAATAAAATACATATAGTCGAAAACGTACCTCAATTTAAAGGTTGATATTTGCCAAATGCTTTTTAAGCAACTTCACAGAAGGAGACGGTTATAATGTTCATTTGTTGTTGTTTTTTTTGTCTCGAAAATTTGACCAGTATGCTTAGATACCGTCGAGCGATTTACTTGCTAACATAATTTGACCAGTATGCTTAGATACCGTCGAGCGATTTACTTGCTAACATAATTTGACCAGTATGCTTAGATACCGTCGAGCGATTTACTTGCTAACATAATTTGACCAGTATGCTTAGATACCGTCGAGCGATTTACTTGCTAACATAATTTGACCAGTAAGCTTAGATACCGTCGAGCGATTTACTTGCTAACATAATTTGACCAGTAAGCTTAGATACCGTCGAGCGATTTACTTGCTAACATAATTTGACCAGTAAGCTTAGATACCGTCGAGCGATTTACTTGCTAACATAATTTGACCAGTATGCTTAGATACCGTCGAGCGATTTACTTGCTAACATAATTTGACCAGTAAGCTTAGATACCGTCGAGCGATTTACTTGCTAACATAATTTGACCAGTATGCTTAGATACCGTCGAGCGATTTACTTGCTAACATAATTTGACCAGTATGCTTAGATACCGTCGAGCGATTTACTTGCTAACATAATTCTGAACACCTTGACTGCTCGCTTAAAATTGAAAAACTACTGCTATGATATTTTGCCTAGATCAATATTATGGTTACTCTGATTGCGTACATATGAATAAATTTATATTAATCTGTTATTGGTCTCATACACAAGCTCAGAGATACGCAGCGTGCAATGGAGAGAGCTATGCTCGGTGTTTCACTACGTCATAGAATCCGAAATGAGGAAATCCGTAGAAGAACCAAGGTTACTGACATCAGAGTTTGCAAGTTGAAGTGGCAATGGGCAGGCCATTTAGTTCGCAGAACCGACAACCGCTGGGGAATAAAGGTTCTCGAATGGCAGCCAGGAACGAGCAAGCGAAGTGTGGGGAGACACCCCACACGATGGACGACGACCGACATTGTAGCCATCGCAGGAAGTCGGTGGATGGAGGTGGCAAAGATCGCTTGTCATGGCGCTCTTTGGGGGAGACCTATGTTCAGCAGTGGTCTTCTAAAAGCTGACATGATGATGATGATGATGATGATGATCATTTTGAGTATCTCGGAGGCTTGCATCTATCTGACGCTGAAAGTACCTGCACATTTTTCGAATTTGCAAAATCACTTCTTTATTTAAAATAAGTAATTTATTTTAGTAGTCTAATCAGGAAAATAAATAAAAGATATTCTAATTCATAATTTACTTCATCTTACAACCTTTCCTGTGCTTCAAAATCTCAACAGGCGTCAGATACAAAGTTTGTTTGCAACTTTCGCACGTATACTCTTTAGAATTAGGTTTATTTTCTCTTGGCGGTTTAACATCTTCTTTTTCCTTCTTCTCGGTTTTCGCAGAGCACGTGAAGTGCGTATGCTGTAGTCTTTCTATAGGGGACAGACAGACGGTTATTTCGCATTGAGGACAGGTCCAAGGTATTATGTTGTAGGTTTCTTGGTAGATGTTGTAGCTCCATTCTGTATCTATCACACTGTAACAAACAATACTACATTACTTTTGAGTGCAGGAAAGGAAGTATCCCCTCCCCCCCTCGCCTACAATAGACATGGGGTCCATTAATAGACTACCTGTTTCAACTGCAAAATCGACTGAGGCTTTTTATAATAAAAATACTTAACGACTGTTTTGTTAGTCGTATGAGGTAGTGCTGGCCCTTGGTGTCAGAATTTGTTTAGCTTAACGACTGCTATTAATCAATAACAGCCGGGACCGATAGTTTAACAAGCCCTCCGAAGCACGGCATGATGAAAAACTGCAAATAACTTAGAAAAGTCACTGGTGCGGAGCCGATGAGTGAACCCGGTATCGTTGGATTTCAAGTTGCACTATTGAACCGTTAGGCTACCATCGCTCTTTACCATGGTAAGCACAGTACGTAATATCCCACTGCTGGGTATAAACCTGCCCAATAATGTAAATCACCTGGCATTAAACGACGAATATTAAGAGCGATGGTAGCCTAGGTACAACGATACCGGGTTCAGTCCTAGGCTTGGCATACTTTTATGTGCTGATTTTGATACGTGCTTTGGAGGGCACGTTAACCCTCCGAAGCACGGATAAAACTCTACAGATTCCCTCGGGCGGCCTGACAAACTGTCACCAGAGGCCAGCATACGACAAGCAATCTAACATTCATCTTCTGGTTAGAAAATGCAACTAGGTACAAAAATAATTTTCAAAATTTAAATAGAAACGGGAATAGAAAAAGCAAAATGTACTTACATACAGTCAATCATAGAACCGTCAACTTTTGTGAAGTCGATTAAAAAACGTTTATTGTGACAAAACTATAAAGTTAGTTAATATAGCCTCGTGGACTTTTATGTGGGTAAAAAGATAATTAACTCACCAATTAAAGACAATATTATCCGTCACATGAACCCCTCCTTTCCTCTCATTGGCGACGCAAACGAAACCTTCTTCGAACGGGTTAGGGTCTACACTCCCGTGCACTTCAGCGCCGCCGTGGTATATCACCTTCAAGTCACCAGGGAGTAACCTCTTGATGGCGTAGTAGACTTGGCTGTTCATGTAAGAGCTAATATCGCAGGAGAGCTCGTATTGTAGCTCTTCGTAGTTAACTATGTGTTTTTGTTTTTCGTGTTCGCCTTCTACTGTTTTGTTTGGGTTTGCATCTGGAATAAATCAAATGAATATTATTAAGGCCAGGCTCCATTACATGTTCCCAAGCTAGCTCCGCCTCTACATTCTGCCACCCGCTACCCGCAACAAGCACTGAGGTGTCTGTCACCTCTTCACGATCGGCGATTATAGACGATTACACGTGAGCACGATCGTGTGAATGGCTTACTCGCTCGTAGTCGCAGATCATCGTCTATAATCGCCATACTGATCGCGGCAATCGGTGACTTGTAGGTTTTTCGGGCACGCATCAAAGGGAATTCGCGTGTAGTCACGTGTGCGTACCCACATGATCGCCAATCATTCATTCACCGGAGGACAGCGAAGCCGTGCGTACGTCTAGCGTCGTCGCGCCGTTGTTTGGATTTTAATACAACGGCTACTGGGTGGTCAAATAAAGAAACATAATCAGAACAACCCAGAAATATAAAATCTATAACATATAAAGAGAAAAGATAGAATTTTTTGTATGTTTGTTTGTTTGTAATGGATTAAATCAAAAAATACTCAAACGATTTATAAATTCTTTGACCATTAGAAAGTTACATTATAAGCGAGTAACATAGGCTGTATTTTTTATTAATTATATTGTACTAGCTTTTTCGCCCGCGACTTCGTCCGCGCGGACTACTGTTTATCGCGAAAAAATATTAAAAACCAATGCAAAATTTATAGGTATTTAGGTAAATATATATAGGTATAGCACTAATGCTCTAGATGTTTTTTTGACAGACTTGTTGTTTCGTTTCCATCGCAACCGTACATAAACCGTAAACCGTAACCATACACCGAGTAATCAACATTTTCCAGTTTTCCCGTGGAAACTTACAATTTTCCGGGATAAAAAGTATCCTATGTTTTATTCCAGGGTATATGCTATCTTCATTCCAAATTTCATCAAAATCCATCCAGCCGTTATCGCGTAAAAGCTCCTCAAACAAACAAACGGACAACGTTTCACTTTTATATATTGGTATGGATGTCCTTACGAAAATTGCAAGAAAAGTAACTCAAGGTATTTTTTTTTCTGTAAAAGCACAGAATAAAGAATAGTAATACATAAAAGTCATTATTTGGCGTGCGTTGCGAAAACTATTGTCGATACATAAAATAATGTACTACATGTATACATAGTTCATCATTACCCACAAAAAAGTTCGCGATACTTATGTCTCTCTATTATGGTTAAGTCATAATAACCATTTTTTGTTCAAATTAGTCATCCAAACCACGGATACAAGCGTGTACAAAGAGAAACCCTTAGCTACCCGTGCGAAGCCGGGGCGAGTCACTAGTCCATTATAGGTCTGAAAAAGGTTTACCTAGTCAATTGTATAGGTACATATTTACTTTGTTATATTACGATGAGAAAGGGAGGTCTTTGCCCAGCAGTGGTACGAAGATAACTGAAAAATAAAAAACTCAGAACCAACATCTTCTCCTCATTTTTTTTTCATAATTTTTCATTCATCTATATTATCAAAATGATAGTATACTGAAATTAAATGAATGATAGCAGCAGCTATAAACACGTTCATATTGAAGGCTTGTCGCTCTACATCGTGTGGATGCTTGCACGATGATCGTACGATTGACAGACGATCACGCGAGTAACGATTATCGCCGATCGTGAAGAGGGGCCATTAGGTAAGCAGGGGGTCTACCCAAAACCGGAAAACAGAGCAAGTGGTCTACGAGCAGCAAAACGTGGTCATTTCTCTAGGTTAAAACTACTCTATGTACTATTCCAGGACCTAAAATACCAATATTTGATCAAAATTCCTTCACCCGTCAAAAAGTTTTTATTGATTGCACGGCTTCCAGTGAGATACCAGTACCCCAGTTCTTAACTCTAAGCTATCCAACAGTGAAAACCGCACTGCAATCGGTCCAGTAATTTTCACGTGATGCGCGAACAAACATACAGACAGACAAACAGAGAAACAGAAAGACACTATTTAAAATATCACTACTTGCTATGACTCACGTGTATATAGTCGAAAACATCGACCTAGGTTTCGAGCGTATCCGACGCTGAAGAAGAGTGTCGGATAGTCGAAAACATCGACCTAGGTTTCGATGTTTTCGAATACCCGACGGTCTTCTTCGACCTAGGTTTCGAGCGTATCCGACGCTGAAAAAGAGCGTCGGATACGCTCGATATTTTCGACTATATGCACGTGGGTCATAGCCGGTAGTGATATTTTAAATTATGTATCAGGTTCACGAAAACTTTAACACTAAAATGTTATATTCTTGTTCAGTAGCTTATTATAAGTTCCTTAGACAGTTTTTTTTTATATTATCTTCTTTGTACAGACTATTTCGTTCTTATTGCTTTATCATAAGTATAGATAGATAAAAATAAAAGTAATTTATCATACATATTTTTGATGTAATCAGATATAAATTAATGTTTGTCTCGTGTACAATCAATCACGGTTTATACGTTTTTTTATCAATTGACGTAACTAATTATAATTATGATGTATTCATGTCTCAGGAATTTTTAAACTGTTTTGGTCTTTTACCACGATATCAACTCCGTTTGGTTTAAGATTATTGTTTTTGTTTTTCTCACAGCCATTTCAGTAAATCAAAGTATTGCTTTGTTTAATCCATGTCATACAACAGAGAATACGATACGATACGAAACACTTTATTGTAATTACATTAAAATTGAACCAGACCGATCTCTTCCAGACAACCTTTGAATCCTCATCGCGTAAAACCTACTTGACCGATTGAAATGCAGTTTTTGCTGTTGAATAACTTTGGTTTTAAATCTGATATAGTTTGCAACTTAATGCGATAAGAAGAACCCGAGCAATTGATAAGAAACTTATTTGAAGAAATATTCATTAAATCTGGTAAATAAATGTAAATTAAGTCTAAAAATAAATCGATGGCAGCTTAACGGTTCAATAGTCATCATCATCATTAGCCTATACTGGTCCACTGCTGGATGTAGGCCTCTCCCAATGAACGCCACTAAGCCCGATCTTCGGCTCTTCTCATCCAGTCGCTGCCAGCTGTCTTTCGCAAGTCGTCTCTCCACCTGGCTGGCGGGCGTCCCACACTACGTTTGCCTAAACAGCCTAAACATGGTCTCCACTCTTAATAAAACTCGTTTTCCCCAACGGTTGTGGGTTCTGCGAGGTATGTGACCAGCCCATTGCCTCAAGGTTTAATGGTGCTGCTCAGAATTCAACGATACCGGGTTCGGTCCTAGGCTCCGCACCGCATGTTTGCGGTTTTCCATCGCTTCGTGATTCGGAGGGCACGTTAAGTTGTCGGTACCGGCTTTAATTGATTAATAGCAGTCGTTAAGCTATGTCAGAGGCCCTCGGGCGGCCTGACGATCTCTGACAGCAGAGGCCAGCGCTACCTCATACGACAAACAAAGTCTTAATATAACACATACTTTTTTTATTATAGAAAAATGACCATTCGGGCAAAGCGGCGCCGGTGGGGCACAGCGGCGCCGGTGGGGCACAGCTAGTATTTTTGAGAATACACAATAAAAATGATGACTAAAAAATATAAGGAGTAATATTGAAATGTAGTTTATAATGGAGCGTAAAAACCCATCTCCACTGATATATAAACGTGAAACGTTGTCTGTTTGTTGGTTTGTTTGGGACGCTTTCACGCTATACGGCTGAGCATAATTTAATTAAATTTTGTATGTAGATGCTATATACCAGAGACCAAAATAGGATACTTTTTATCCCAGAAAAATGTACAAGCGGGCAAAGCCACGCGACGCAGCTAGTTAACTTATAAAATTTGGGTTAAATAAATATTAATAACGTATAATAGTCGCAGCGGAAGTTTGTGTCTCGGAAGTTGTCTGCTAGTCGCTGCGCAAACTACTATTTTTCAGGCGCAATCCCAATGTTGAAGGTGAAGACAGCATGTATAACTGCTTCGCTCAATGGCTTACGTTTTTCGCATATTCTATCTCACTCTTACTTTATGCTGTTTTATCCTCACAGCAGTACCTGCGCAATCGTTCACAGAGCCTAACTTCACAAACAAAGATTCGCTGCGAGTACTATAATTACCTCATCATCATCATCATCCGCCGCCGGAAGACGTCCACAGCTGACCACAGCCTCCCCACAGAACGCCACAACGAGCGGTTCTGAGCTGTTTGTATCCAGCGGCTCCCCACGACTCACCAGCTCGTCGGTCGTGGGGAGCAGAGTACGCTTTATCTCTCGGATAATTTTCTTGTCACCGGTAATCGCTACGAGCTATGTGGCCTGCTCATGGCCACTTCAAATTGCTAAGAGCTATGTTTATTTTAGTTGAAACTAATATTTATGACTACTGTTATTCAGAGTTGCCGCAGTCCGTCTGTGGATTATGCTATCGGTAAAAATAACAAAAGCACCTTCGAAACAGGTGTTCAAAGGGCTTGTAATACGAGTAGATCACTACTATACTTCATCACTTTGATATAATATTAGAGTATATTTATTTATATTATTGAGTAGAAAATATATGAAAATATTTTTATTTATATTATATTATTTATTGTTATTAATATTTTATTTAACACATTTTTTGTTGCACGCCTACACCCCACTCTCTCTCTCTCTCTCTCTCTCTCTCTCTCTCTCTCTCTCTCTCTGTAGTGTGTGTATGTGTATGTGTGTGTGTTTGTGTGTGGGCGTGCGTTTGTGTATGTTTGTGTATTGTGTGTGTGTATGTGGTATCGTAGCTCGCAAACGAATGGACCGATTATGATGCGTTTTTTTCTGTTTGATAGCCGATGTGCTCGAGATGGTTCTAAGATATATGGGAGATGGGGGGAGGGGCGGGAGGTGAGAAAAGGGGGTTGAGAAACGTAGCTTTCAAACGAATGGATCGAATTAACTGCGGTTTTTTTGTTTGAAAGCTGATGTTATCGAGATGGTCCTTAGATATCAAGGTGGATTTTTGAAACGAGACAGTAAGGGCAGGTTCAATTCAAGTCAATTAATGTATTGTTGTAACTAAAACATGCATAAGTAATTAGTAAGATAGTAGCTTAATATGTACATTACATTAAATTTCATTTGGACAATTATAAGATATACATACCATGCTTAAAGATTTATAAAAGATATGTTGTAGCTTGTAAAATGAAATAACATTATTACTTGTCTTCTCTAGGAAATACTTACACTGGAAATGAACAATAATTTTTCTTCATGATTTATAAAGATAATTTGAAAATAAAATAAAAAATTGTAAGGGCAGGTACCTTCACCGTTATAGTTAAAGGAAAACGTTCCTAACCGCTCGATTGATTCTATGCGCTACAGTCACTTTTTTTGTTTTCATTGATCATCGCAACTAACGCTACAGTCACATTTTTTGTTTTCATCGAGCATTGGACCACTCGATAGCGACGTAAATTTTGCCACTCGATTTTGAACATTATTGACCTCAATAATCATTCAAATCTAAGCGTGTTTATATAATTATTTTGCTTCGAAACCCACAACATAAACACTTGAAATATGTGCCGTACCTATTTAGCTCCATAAATCACCAGTTTGTTTATCTAAGCGCTCAATGAAGTGGTCATAAAAACTGTTTGTTTACGCAAAGTCAGCGCGGCCAGATGTGTCGCGTAGACGTTGTTTTTTTTGTGGGTTGATAATCAGATACCTGTGATCTCGGCTCGTACACAATAAATCCTCAATTTGCGACCAGATGTGTCGCGTCGACCTTCTTTTTTTTGTGGGTTGACCATCAAGTACCTGTAGTCTCAACGCATATACAATCAATTACCAGTTTGAGGTTAGATGTGTCGCGTCGGCCATTTTTTATTTGGGTTATCAGTTTGGTCCTGCGGTCTCATACCTTTTGCGGTTCCATAACTTTTTGAGATATTCTGAACTGCATTCACAGATTTTGGAAAAAATGTTTAAGGTACCTAATTTTTGAGACGGGACAGTACGGGTGGGTACCCTTACTGTCCCGTCACTCCACCCTGCATAGATAATGGGGGGGGGAGAGAAAAGGGGGGAGGGGGTGAGAAAAGGGGGTGTGAGAAAAGTGGGGGGGGGGGGATAGCTTCCAAACGGATGGACCGATATAGCTGCGGTTTTTTATGTTTGAAATCTGGGGTAAACGAGATGGTAACGAGATTTTGATATATTTTTTAATGTTTGAAAACTGATGTGACCGAGATGGTTTTCAGCTATATAGCTGAAGGAGGGGGAGTTGAGAAAAGGGGGGTGAGAAAACGAATGGACTGATTCAGCTGCGGTTTTTAATGTTTCAAAGCTGAGGTAAACGAGATGGTTCTTAGCTATAATAGGGGGGGGGGGGAATGGGGGTGAGGATCGAAGTTCCCAAACTAATGGGCCGATTTTCTGAATTCTGATGTGATCGAGATGCTTCTTAGCTAATAATAGGGGTGGGGGGTCGGGGGTTATATTTTTATTTTATTTGTGCTTGTTTTTTTATTTGTGCAATAAAGCATAAATAAATAAATTCAACGGACTAAAAAATCTTACCCGCAAGACGTCGATTGATGAGGGCATCCCACCGCTGGCGTAGTTTAGTTGCTTTCAACAGCAAGTTCAGTCCATCTCCAGGGTATGGGAACTCCAGAAGTAGCCACGAATCACATATAATCCTGCAATTGGAAGTATAAGTAATATGTTACAGGGTGAATATAGTACGAATATCAAACGAAACCGCATTGAAGAAGCGTCCATATCACCGCGCGCTGCAACCTATCTGTTACCACAGATTTAATAATGATGTTACGTCCATCGTCCCGACTGAATAGCAACGAAAAATGAGAAAATAATACTTTTCACACTTCGATCAACCTATATTATTTATATAAAGAGTAATAATATAATATTATAAAGAGGTTAAGTTTGTGAGGTTGTAGGGGGTAACCTTTGGATCTACTGAACCGATTTTGAAAATTCTTTTACCAATAGAAAGCCACGTGAATGTCATAGGCTATATATTAAATGACCAAGCGTGCGAAGCCGCGGGCAACAGCTAGTATAAAATAAAATGGAGGGAGTAAGCGGCGGATTTTTGAAGTCTATAAAGTTAGCGCCGGCTCTCACTTGGTATCTACCGTCCGGTTCAAGCTGTAGAGGCCAATAAGGCCAACAGCATTAGTCATTCCTAAAAAAAAAAAAAAAAACACTTGGTATCAGTCGATCTCTGTCCGTGAGAGGACAGACACGTGAGCAACAGATAAATACAGATCAAACTGATTCTAACCAATAATTAAATACAAAACTTACTCGCCCTTAATTTCCTACACAGATTATTTATGATTAAGTAAAGCAAATATAAACGTGGAAACTTACCTAGAGAAACCGATGTTAGTGTCAATAGAGTGCGCTAGAAGCAGCAATGTCTGTGCTGCGGGCATTCGCATCGAATTCACTATGTACGGCTTGGTAGTTTCCAGCAACGATCTGTAATAAGAATAAACAGTCAATTAGTACCGGAACATTTTCTTTCCGGTTTTATATCGCCTTCGGAGGGCACGTTAATCTGTCGGTCCCGGCTGTTATTGATTAATAGCAATAACAGCCTTCGGGCGGCCTGACAAACTCTGACACCAGAGGCCAGACCGGAAGACATAGCGGTGGGGGGCCGCCTACGAGTTGGACCGACGACATGAGTCACGGGAAGCCGATAGATGCAAACAACGACCAACCGCTCGTTGCAGCGTTCTATGGGGCAGCGCTATGCCACAGTTTTAAAAACATACAGTTGCGCAACGAAAGTACTTGCGCAGAGCAACGGAGGGGAACTCGCGGAGAAGCGGGCGCCGCGGGCCGCATACCACAAACTCGCACAGTTTGTGGTATCGAACGTGAGGGGCTGACGCTTGCGTGATTTACAATGTTTTTTATTTCGTTTTGTGAAGTCTAGTAAAAAATCACTAAATAAAATGGTGCTGATAAACTGTTCTATATACGGATGTAATTCGACATCGAAATACAACAAGGATTTAAAATTTCATAGATAAACACATTTTTTTATTGATAACTAGTTGTACCCGCGGCTTCGCACGCGTGGTATTTTCTTTAGGTTCAAAGTACCATAATGTGCTATTCCAAGACCAATATACCTCCATTTGATCAACATTTCTTCAGCCGTCATAAATACTTTTATTAATTGCTCTGCTTCTAACTCACCTGGTTGAGATACCAATTACACCAGTTTTTAAATCAAACCCTAAGCTATCTAACATTGAAAACCGCATTGCAATCTGTCCAGTAGTTTTTACGTGATGCGTGAACAAACAAACATACAGACAAACAGACAGAAAGACACGATTTAAAAAATGTTATATTCTTGTTCAATAGCTTTTTTGAGCACCCAAGAGCATTTTTTATTTATCTTCTTTGTACAGTTTTTTTCGTACCTATTGCTTTATTATAAGTACAGATATATGACTGGTCAATTTGCATCAAAAAATCCATCCAGTAGTTTCAGCGTGATACGTGTTCTTTTAAATAGCTTTCAACGCCTATCTTGCGGGAACCCTTTAATTTTTCGGGATTAAAAGTATCCTATGTCCTACCTCGTAGTATGAACTCACATCATACCAATTCATTTAAATTCATTCAGTAGTTTCAGCGTGATGCCTAGCCAAGATACAGACAGACAGACAGACAGACAGACAGAAAGACAAAAATGAAAAAAAATACAGTTTTGGCTTCAATATCGAATATAGAGTACCCTCGACGAGCGGACGTAAGTAAGCTTCCTACCCGAGGACCTCCTTATTTATCTTTGCGTTTGGTTCAACTTTGAATTCTCAAAACATTATTAGAAAAAAAAAACAATAGTTATTTGATATGCAAGGCTGCAGTGTTTTTTTTTTGTATTGTATCCTGAGCGTATCGAGAGCTTAAAAGGTACGAGACGCAGAATAACTTTGCTGCCGTGCGAAACACAACGTTTCTCACTACAGCGAGGAAAATGCTAGGTGCAGGAAAAACAGCTAAAATAATATATTAAATTAGTGTTTATAATAATAATAATAAAAAATGGGCCATCGCGGTATGCCTGGCAGATGTATAAACATAATAGAATAGAGTCGAACAGAATCCAATAGAATAGAATCCAAAAGAGTTCAATAGGGATGAAAAGAGTCAAATAGAGTCAAATTGAAACGAAAAGAGGCGATTAGAGTCGAGAAAAGTCGAGTAGAGTAGAAAAGAGTTGAAAAGATTAGAAAAGAGTAGAAAAGAGTAGAACAGAGTAGAATACAGTAGAATATAGTAGAGTAAAATACAGTAGAATACAGTAGAATACAGTAGTATACACTAGAATACAGTAGAACAGATTAGAATACAGTAGAATAGAGTAGAATAGATTAGAATAGAGTGGAACAGAGTAGAACAGAGTAGAGCAGAGTAGAACAGAGTATAACAGAGTAGAACAGAGTAGAACAGAGAAGAACAGAGTAGAACAGAGTAGAACAGGGTAGAACACGGTAGACCACGGTAGAACAAGGTAGAAGACGGTAGAACACGGTAGAACACAGTAGAATTGAGTAGAACAGAGTAGAATAGAGTAGAAAAGAATTGAAAATGAAAAGAGACGGATAGACTCGAGTAGAGTGGAGTAGAGTGGAGCAGAGTCGCGTGGAGTCGAGTAGAATCGAGTAGAGTCGAGTAGAGTCAAAAAGAGGCGAATAGAGACTAATAGAGTCAAGTAGAGTAGAATCGAATTGGATAATAATATAGTATAAATTAGTAATAAAGTATTTTCAATGGATTGGCGCTATAGAAAATTTATTGAATAGAAAGGTTCAAATTTTAAAAACTCTTTCCACGCTAGCGGGTAAAATGCACTTTTGCACTCAGATTTCGAATGACAAACAGAATCTTTCCGAGCTTGTGAGGTGAAAAATAAATTAAAAAATAAAAGTTATTTTAATTTAATATCATTGAAATAACTTGATTCCATTAATTTTTGTTTTTTCAGCAAAATTAGTATGAAACACGAGATTAACTGAACGTCAGTGAGCTGTCAAAATCACTACGCGTAGTTGAAAGTGCTATCGGTGAAATTTGACCGGTAACGGTGGGGACCGGTCAAATTTCACCGATAGCACTTTCAACTACGCGTAGTGATTTTGACAGCTCACTGACGTCTATTTTTTTTTATAGAAACACCTTACAATGTCATTTCCATACATTACGCTTATTGATAGTAGCTGGTAGCCCTCCCATCCGTTAGTAGCTAACCATCAGTAATTTGTCTTACGAGCCGTTTTTTATAGGAACGGTTTTAATTTACATCTGGTATAATCTTTAACTGGTCGTAAGTAATACGATTCGTTTTTTGGTTATAGGAACCGGGCCTATGTACACACCAAGTTATGCTGACGAACCAATAGCAAGTAATTTTTACTTACGCAAACGTGTATACAGTACATCGCGTGATTCCTTTGGTGGACTATAGGTACCTCCAGCTGATTTCGTTGGATATTGTAACGAGCTAGAAGCCCATTTTAGACATTTCCTTTCGTTTGTTGGAAACAATATTTTAGATAAATTATTTGTATTACTAAGTAAAATAGAATATATTTCTTGGCCATGCTCATGTTTCCTCCATTTTTTTTAAATAAAATTGTTCATTTGAATGCGAATTTATTATATAGTTAAATTGAATGATAGAAAACTAAAATCGACTACAAATAAAGCGTCATGCAGGTATCTGGCAGTGCAACAGCTTTAAATGTATACAATAGCAAAAGAGATCCTTATTAATAAATGATTACGCTATAATAATAATCACAATTATTTTATATCCAATTTGTGATAACCCTTGCATGTCTGCGTATGATTGCATTGGTACACAGGCGGCAGCATCGCCTTACATCAAAGGCGTTGCGCTACTGTAGGGAAATGTTGTAATACTGTGGCTATGCTCTATGAGGCAAAGCTATGTTCTTTTGGGCAGAGCTATGTTCTATGGGACATGGCTATGTTCTATGGGACAGGGCTGTGTTCAATGGGGCAGGACTATGTTCTATGGGGTAGGGCTATGTGCTATGAGGCATGGCTATGTTCAGCTGTAATCCTGGCTGATTAATGATCAGGCTGATACAATAGCAAATAGGCTGATAAACTATTTGCTATTGTACTTAATTTCAGAGACGAAGCAAGCAGTTCTTGCGCCTGATGGTAAGCACCACGCAGTTACAGAGCCGCCCAGAACTTTGTAACGCAAATTGTAGCGCAAAATTTACGCTCGTCACCCTGTGACATTCATTTTTAATGGACTTCAAAGGAGGTTCTCAAGTCGTCTGTTTTGTATATCGGTCTCAGTCAGTTGTAAAATGCTTGCCGAAGTACGAAGTGGGATATCATAATAGAGTGTAATCATTGGACTAGATACAAATAATACACTTACAAATATAAAAGTATCTGGTGCGAGTGAGACAGCGCTAGTTTTCTAGTGCTAGTGCTAGTGTGTATATTATGATTTATCTCAGTCAGTTGCAAAGTACAAGGCTACTTTCCGAAGCACGGCGGATTTTATATCAGAGTGTAATCATTGGACTAGATACTAAATAATACACCCACAAATAGCAAAGTATCTGGTGCGAGTGATACAGCGCAAGTAATCCAGAGTAGTGCGCACAGTGAGTATGTATATTATGATTTATTTCAGTCAGTTGCAAAGTACAAGGCTACTTGCCGAAGCACGGCGGATTTTATATCAGAGTGTAATCATTGGACTAGATACTAAATAATACACCCACAAATAGCAAAGTATCTGGTGCGAGTGATACAGCGCAAGTAATCCAGAGTAGTGCGCACAGTGAGTATGTATATTATGATTTATTTCAGTCAGTTGCAAAGTACAAGGCTACTTGCCGAAGCACGGCGGATTTTATATCAGAGTGTAATCATTGGACTAGATACTAAATAATACACCCACAAATAGCAAAGTATCTGGTGCGAGTGATACAGCGCAAGTAATCCAGAGTAGTGCGCACAGTGAGTATGTATATTATGATTTATTTCAGTCAGTTGCAAAGTACAAGGCTACTTGCCGAAGCACGGCGGATTTTATATCAGAGTGTAATCATTGGACTAGATACTAAATAATACACCCACAAATAGCAAAGTATCTGGTGCGAGTGATACAGCGCAAGTAATCCAGAGTAGTGCGCACAGTGAGTATGTATATTATGATTTATTTCAGTCAGTTGCAAAGTACAAGGCTACTTGCCGAAGTACGGCGGATTTTATATCAGAGTGTAATCATTGGACTAGATACAAAATAATACTCACAAATAACAAACTATCTGGTACGAGTGGACCAGCGCTAGTAACCCAGACAGGCATCTGTCACTCTACCTACTTACGCGGGTTGGTCACCTACCGAGACAGAGGCTGCCGCGCGCTTGGACTCAGATGCTTACCGTACGACGCTCGCCTATTATACGTACGTTAATTGATAGTAATTCGAACTTTCGTTAGTAATGGTAATGTTATCTATACAGTATTCTACGCGCCTCGTGTCGGTACCCACTCGGTACACGGCCAGTCGCGAATGCGCCGCAGTTCGGTGTGCCTCGGTAATGTCGTGGCCGCAGTTACGAACGAACGGTGTGTTTTTTTTTGTAAGCAGTAAGCGTGCGATTTGTGAATATTTTACTGAAATAAGTACAAGTACTAACTTAATATGGCAAAGAGCACGAATAGACTATATTGTGCTGTTTTTGATTGTTTGAATTCTTCAATAACACATAAAGACATAACATTTTTTAAATTACCTGCAAACTTGAAAGGTTAGACTATAAAAAATATTATAACCTAGTACGTAATTTTTTTTTTTTAATAGGTAGGTACCTATTTCGCTTTTGGGGTGATACGTTGCGAGTACGGTATCCTCCATGTCCATGTTTCCCAAAAGTATTTGAAATTTAACTATTTATCCGAATGCGGTTTTTTTATACTATTAAATTTAACAATAAAGCTTTTCGTACGTCTCAGTCGAGGCGCAAATACTTTTCTGTATCAAATTTATAAGGGTGTATTTTTTTATTAAATCTAGTAATTAAAAAAACATACTTGTATTTTTATTGAACACTTCCTTTTTCATTCACAACGAATTTATTTCTTATTTACATATTAAAATATACAATCACAAAACTAGAAAGATATTCAAGTAGGTACATGAAATTAAAATACTGCTGGCGCGCAGCCCTATCGCGTGTTTACGTACCACGCGGCTGTAGGTAGTTATTTCAAGGACAGAGCCGAGTCACAATACTGTATAGATATCATTACCGTGGTGGAAGGATGCCTTAATAAGCAGAAATACTCCAAGTTATATTTTTTAAGTTGCCGGAAGATCGTGACAAGAATGTTTTTTTTAATCATTATATAACTAGCTGCGCCCCGCAGTTTTACCCGCGTGAGGGATGATGATAATGATGATGATGAAAAGTATCCTATGTGTTATTCCAAGGTATAAGCGATCTCCATTCTAAATTTCATCAAAATCCGTTCAGCCTTTTGAGAGTGAAGTATGATGATGATGAAAACTATTATTTGTGTTATTCCAGGGTATAAGCTATCTCCATTCCTAATTTCATCAAAATTCGTCCAGCCGTTATTGCGTGAAAACTCCCCAAACAGACAAACAGACAACGTTTCGTTTCACTTGCCTAATTTGCCTTAATTAGTAACGAAGGTACTTAATTCTAACTGTATCAAAACTAAGTGTACCTAAGTATGGCTTAATACGGACTATTATTTATTTATTTATTCTGTGATACGGACCCCCCACGTGTCATGAGAGCTAGGCCAGGGAAACTTGCACATAACATAAGGTTCATGCATAGGAATGCATGAACCTCAGCCCACGACTCGGGACGGGATGTCTATTATTTATACTGTGGCGAGGTATAGGTACAAATAATATGTTTGTTTGCGAAGTCTTTTTGTTTGTTCATAATTATTACACTCACATTATAAAGTTATCACAGAACGGATTTTAAAATTCTATAGGACATAAGCTATATTTATAGGTGTGCTATGTTTTGCCCGCGAATTTGCTTGCGGAGTCCGTTAGTTTGTACCTAGATAGGTACCTACATTCTTTTTATGTGGCGTTTGACCACTACATTTATTTTGAGCTTATATAGTTTCTGTACTAAAAACCAACCTACTTTATTTTTGAGAGTTTGTTTTATGGCACCTTGTTTACATAGGGCAAACTAATCGCACTATGGCAGAGTGGCGCCCACGACTCAACTGCTACTTTTTCTGTGGCAGATGGACACACGCACGGGCAAATCTATCACCCATACCTGAAGTGTTCCGTCAGCTTTCACCTTGTATGATATTTCAATTTTCTATGCAGACAATCCTATCACTCGAACGATCGGCGTAGATAGACGAGACACGGAACATAGTAATATCAACTCAAACGCGCTACTACTAAGTGCAATTTAGCATGCAAGCTTGATGTATGAATACCTACGTAATACGTACTTACGTTTGTAGGCTATTAAATCGGTAGCTTTCTTCAAGATCAAAGTAGTGCAACTTCTGTAGTTGTACTATTATTTATTCTGTGACCCAGAGTAGTGCGCATAGTGAGTATGTATATCTGTCTCAGTCAGTTGCAAAGTGCAAGGCTGTTTGCCGAATTATAACGGATAAGAGTGTAATCATTGGACTAGATACTAAATAATACACTTACAAATAGCAAAGTATCTGGCGCGAGAGAGACAGCGCTAGTTTCCCAGAGTAGTGCGCACAGTGATTGTGTATATCTGTGTCAGTCAGTTTCAAAGTGCATGGCTGCTTGCCGAAGTACGAAGGATATCATAATAGAATGTAATCATTGGACTAGTTATTAAATAATACACTCACAAATAGCAAAGTATCTGGTGCGAGTGAGACAGCGCTAGTTTCCCAGAGTAATACGCACAGTGAGTGTGTATATCTGTCTCCGTCAGTTGCAAAGTGCGAGGCTGCTTGCCGAAGTACGAAGTGGGATGAAGAAACACGAACGGCTTGCTCCATGTATGGTAAAGTTGCTCGGCTGATGACTGTAATAAAGAAATTGTAAGTTGTAAATGATTACAAATTGCATATAATTATCACACTAATAATTACTAGTGGCTCTGTGAGCTGTAGACCTCGCGCGTACTTTTTTGCAAACAATTTAGTAGCGCCATCTAGTTACCTTATAGTATAACTAACATTTAAGGTGCTCCATCAATCCTTACCTAGTAGGTAAAGGACTGATTCCAGCTGGTAGAATCCTAAAAGTGAGAAATTTACTGAGGAGCTATTCTGCTCATCATGCCGAAGATCCTCATCAGATCTTAGCTTTCAAATTAAAAAAAACCCTCGAGATCGGATCTAATAAGGCGGAGATATTCAGTAGCCCTTTTTTAGGGGTGTACCCACCCCCTAATCAAAAATCCCCGACGCTTAAAATTCCAAAAATTCGTTTAATCTGTATACCAAGTTTCGTCTAGATCGGTTCAGAAATGCGACCTGTGGAGGAGAACAGAGATCCGGACAGCGCGTGGACAGACATACGAAAGTATTTTTGGCCAAGCTGAAACGGAGTGCGCGAAGTGTGAGTGAAAAGGTGTGCAGGTAGTGTAAATATGCGTTTTTGCCCGCTTGGGCAGTGATAAAAAATCATCTTTTTATCACTATCCACGCGGGCAAAAACGCAGGCTGCAGTTAGTGAATAGATATTGTCGCAGATGCAGCTAGTTTCTTTATAAGTTTATTGTATACTAGGTACGCCCGCGGCTTTGCCCGCATGCAAACTTTGCCACCCCCAATCACCCCCGTAGGGATAGACTTTATAAAAAATCCCTCATGAGTAAAATCCTCCTTGAGGGTACTAAAGGAATATTTTCAAAAAAAAACAAATCTGTAGGTCTACTGTAGGTACAATACAATAAAATTACAATAATATTAGAGTAAAATAAAATTGGCGGTCTTATTATGTACAAAATCATTTTTTTCTGTTATTATAAGTTATGGAAAAACTTATAGAAATAAAGAAACAAGGTATAATCTCAAAGGTAGAAGGGCCCACAGATTGGGTCAATAGCATGACAGTTGTTAAGAAACTTAGTGGTGATATACGCATATGCTTAGACCCACATGACCTAAATAAAGATATAAAACGTGAGCATTTCAAACTTCCTACATTTGAGGAAGTAACCACGCGACTATCAGGAGCTACTGTATTTAGTACTTTAGACGCTAAACACTCATTTTGGCAAGTGAAATTACAAGAAACAGATTTGTGCACATTTAACACTATTTTTGGCAGATTTAATTTCCAACGAATGCCTTTTGGCATATGTTCTGCTTCAGAAATATTTAATAAAAACTATATGAACATTTAGATGGTTTAGATGGATACAATTCGTTGACGATGTTTTAGTTTTTGGGCCAAATAGGCAAGTTCATGATCAAAGATTACGAGCAGTTTTGCAAAGGTGCAGGGATATTAACATAAAATTAAATCCTCTAATGGTAGTTGTAAGTTTTGTAAATAAATAAATAAATAAATTGACAAAAGTGTAAAATTGGACTGTCGGAAATTAAATATCTCGGTCACAAGATATAACAAAAAGGAATATCTCCTGATGAATCACATGTGCTTGCAATAAAAGACATGCCGACTCCTCAAAATGTGAAAGACGTAGAAAGGTTTTTAGGCATGGTCACTTATGTCAATAATTTTATACCTAATTTGTCAGAGCAAACATCTGTACTTAGACAACTATTAAAAAAGGATGTACACTGGCACTGGGAGTAAACACATCAAAAATGTTTTGAAAATATTAAGCAACTTCTAACGAGTCCCCCAGTATTACAATATTACACCTTAGAAAAACCAATAACTATTTCAGTAGATGCGAGTAAAAGCGGGCTGGGCGCTTGTCTTTTGCAAGACGGCCTTCCCGTGTCATACGCCTCTCGTTCTTTGACAAAGACTGAGCAATCATATGCTCAAATAGAAAAGGAATTATACGCCTGTGTGTTTGCATGTGAACGGTTTAATACCTACATATACGGCAGGTCAGATGTGACAATTGAAACAGATCATAAACCCCTTGTTATTATTATAAAGAAACCATTAGTGAACGCTCCACCTCACAAAGAACAAAGAATGCCTTTTCGCTTACAAAGAATGTTGTTACGTTTACAACCGTACACCTTTAAGCTTGTTTACAAACCAGGTAAATACCTATATATTTCGGACGCATTATCTAGGGCAGTTGCACCTGGCAACGCTGGCGCGGGCGACGTGCACACACAGCCACGCGATTATTCACATTTACAGGCACAAGTGTGTGCGTTATCAGCTAGCAATCAGCTGATCGATTCGCACTTCTTACAGATTCAAAAGTGCACTAGAGACGATAATGAATTACAGAAATTAATGAAGATTGTAAAATCAGGTTGGCCCGTGGAGAAAAAGAGTTAGATAATTCGTTAAAGCCTTACTGGGATTACAGAGATGAGCTTACGATAAATTTTGGCATATTATGGAAAGGAACTAGAATACTTATACCGAAATGTTTGCGCCACGAAATGATGAAAAGAATTCATATAGGTCATTTAGCAATTGAGAAATGCAAATTGAGGGCCCGAGATATTATATTATGGCCAAATATAAATACACAGTTAGATTATTTATCAAACTGCCAAGTATGTCTTACTCACAGAAAACAGAATACAAAAGAGCCGTTGATATCTCATGAAATACCGAGTACTGCCTGGCAGAAAGTAGATGCGGACGTATTTCATTTTAGAGGCGAATCTTTCATTTTACTGGTAGATTATTTTAGTAAATATCTGGAAGTAATTAAGTTGCATTCTTTGCGATCAGAAGAAATTATATCAAAAAAGAAAAACATATTTGTAAGACATGGAATTGCGATTTCAGAATACACAGACAATGGTCCTGAGTTCTCCTGCATTACATTTGGTCAATTTGCAAAAGAATGGAAATTTCAGCACATAACTTCTTCGCCGAGATATCCCCAATCAAATGGAGAAGTCGAACGCGCCATACAAACAATCAAAAACATAATGAAAAAGGCATACGAAGACAATTCCGATTTTAATTTAGTCTATTTAGAATATTTAAATACACTAATTAGTGCTGAACTTCCGTCTCCAGCGGAGTTATTATTTAGTAGAAAACTACGTAGTATATTACCGAGGTCAATGACGTTTTATAAACCTAAGGTACATTATGATATACATAAAAAACTAGTAGAACGACAAGAACAACAAAAACAGTATTTTGATTTAGGGTCGCGAGAATTAATACCTTTGACTATAGGACAAAAGGTGAAAGTGCGAGTAGGTAATAGTTGGGAATCGGGCACTGTCGAATCGATCTTAGACTTCCGCTCATATATCATAAGAATGATTACAGGTAATGTATTAAGACGTAATAGGAAGCATATAATAATCGACTCAGATAAACGTATAGACCCAGTGGCTGGTCACTCGTCACGGTACGATGACATCACAGTTAGTCGACTGGGAGCTGACAACACAAACTCGCTCCGCAGCTCCAGTATCCCCCCCCCCAACTTCCACGTCTTTCGCACTCGTTCCGGCAGGGAAGTGATACCTCCTGATCGGTGGACCTATCCGCGGATCGTGCGGGTGCGCTTGGACCCGGACCCGTGATTATAAAATAGTGCTTAAAAAAAATGCTTGATAAAAATTATGTACTTATAATGAGTTTATGTAATTAATGTTTATATAATCAATTGTTATAGTAACAGCATGAAAATGTTACAATATTATTATTAATGTGTAAGTTTCTGATTGTGTAATTAATAATTATGTTTATCTTTATTTATTTTTGTTCAAGGAAGATAGGTTAGGCTTACAATATAACAATTCAGTTTCATTGCAAGTGTATATTAAAATTATCCTATCCCTAAGTTGTGTTACATATTCAAATAGTAATTTCCCTAACTCTTGTTGAATTCTTTAACTACTTATTTAGTAAATTCGTATTAATAGGTAAATGTTAAAATAAATGTATAATGATAACCAATTTCACTACTTCTCACTTGTTGTTTTGATAAGTGGATTGTAGGGTATTCGGAAAATAATATTTATAAATTTAACTGACGGTAGTTAAATAAATAATCAATCATGGCTGAACTATTGGTTTCATTACAACACGTCCTCAAATATAAATACTTTAACAGAGCGATCTTGTGCCACCTCCATCCACCATCGTATATTGTATAAATACCAGAAATTATAATAATACACATGTAAATGTCAAATACAATAAATAAAAGTGTTAATGAAATGTCCCACAACCATCAATCTGGGATAAAATACGAATGAAATAAGAAACCAGGCTGGACCAGTCCCACCCGTTTACTATATAGTATGACTTGTGCACTAGCCATCACCTCCCTTTAACCATTTTAGAGGGAAGGGATAGAGAGAGCCGGTACACAGAGCCGCCGCATGTCAACAAATTTTAGTGAGTTTTTTAGGGTGAAAGCAACAACCCAATAAGAGGTAAACACAGCATGAATGAATAAAAAATATATTTTACAACCAACCACAGGCTAATTTTTTTTTATATAAAATAAAAAATAAAAACACACGCTTAGCCACCTTCCAATGCTCAACATCATAGTTACTGTTAAAATGAATAATAAATGACAATGTCTGTTCTTGTGGACACTGCCAAATACATTTAAGCACCTATCAACCTGTGATAAGGATAGTTACTCATTACTTCGTTCTTCACATATTCCGGTTTTTCCAACTTCACATTAGCATCCATAGGGGTCATTATAGGCTTGCACTCACTCATACCAAAGCGGTCTAAAACTTTTTCTAAATATACACTCTGATTTAAGTATACTCTGTCATCTTCATCACGAGTCAATGTCAATCATTGTTTAGTCAATGCCTAAACAATGATTATTTTTTCCCATGTCTTTCATCTCAAATGCGTTAGATAATTGCTGTTTCACGTCACACAACCATACACTATCATTCGTTGCCAGAACAATATCATCAACATAAATAGCAATTAACATCATTCGCTCACCTTTTTCTGCAGCAAACACACATGGGTCTTGAGGCATTGCCTCAAAGCCATCAACATATTCATATTCATCAACTTTCTCACCAGCTCCTTATGCCACTGCAATCCAGATTGACGCAAACCATACCACAGAATAAATAATAGTACAAGTACAGAACGATAACTGTGTGAAGTCATTTAAATAAATAGCGACTCTCGCTACAAAGCTATAAAGTGCAATTAAACTCGCACAGTGCTGCGAGCTTTCAATTATATTTACCTAGAAGGCGCTCGCCCACGGCGTGCAGGCTAGAATGCACCGTATCACAACGCGCGAGAACTTCCATTGCTCTAACCGTTTCAGAATCGCTCTGTCCCTTTTTCGCTCGGTAGGGTTGTTTAAGATATGACTAGGTACTTGTACTACTAATTATTCTGTGATATGTTATGACTTACATATTGTAACAGAATAAATAAGTAATAATGTATTATGCTTATTACATACAATGACATTCTTATCAGAATAGACCTACTACCTCATTTTTACTACCTACCTATCCCATTTTCAGAACGCCGATAAGTTTAGTGAGATACCTACCTACGTATAAGTGTCGTTGGTTGATTATGATTATATCCTATAGGTATTGCACTTTGATGAATAAAGGTGTCTGAATTCCTTGCTTTATAATGAGTGAAATTCGTCATTTCTATCACTATTCAAACAGCCGAATGCTATGCAATACCTTCTAGGTTACTTCTTGGTACTCATAATTAAAACACGAATAAAATTTGTCAATAACTTTACGTAAGTAGATACTTTATCGCTAAGCACATGGCGCGCGACTCATCGAGCGCACGCTTGACACTCGACTGAACGGACCCGAATATTGCGCCCTCGAATTTATATGTACTTGTTGCGGAGTGCGACCGCCCTGACCATACAGAGATTTCTTTAATAAGCACACATCATTGTCACATTCATTCAGGGCCTAGCGTTTAGCTGTCTGAAGTATCTTCTTGTCACTTATGACCTTTCCCTGTGAACCAATCTTGTGGTTTGCGAGTACTCTGTCTAGAACTTCGCGTAGTTGATCTGGTACTTTCATAAATACCTCCTCATCCAGTGAACCATTTAGGTAAGCTGTCACTACGTCCATTTGATGGATCTCTAATCCTTATTCCGCTGACAAAGCAGCTATGAGTCTTATTGATGATGACCTCACGACGGGAGAAGACGTTTCATGGAAATCCTTCCCTGGTCGTTGAGAACATCCTTTCGCGACGAGTCGCACTTTCTTTCCAGTAGTTTTAGTACTAAACACGAATCGACTTCCAATGACTTTACGATTCGGTGGTCTGGACACGATTTCCCATGTGCCATTCTAAATCTGTGCCAGATATTCATCCTCTAAAGCACTTTTCCATGCATTAACATCGTTTGTCTTTTCAATTTCATTCCACTTCATTGGTTCAATAGTCGCTATCTGAGCTGTTAATTCTTCTTCTTTATCATCTGACTTACTTTCGCTATCTGTCTTATAGTGAACAGTACGCACTAATCTCGATCTTCCTCTTCCACTTTTCAGGGATTCTATCAATCGTTTCCATGAAACTGTACCTTTATTTCTCTCTTTTTCTGGTTCATGCACTCTTTCAGGTGATCTTCTAGTACTTGTTCCATCTCTGTTTGCTTTCAAAGGAACTCTACGCTCTTTTTTTTTCTCTTCATGACTCACATTAGGCATATTCATGTCAACTAATATCTCTTCATCATCAATTTCTTTTTCATTATCAAGTATCTCCTTATATTCTTGCCTGAACGCCGTTTCTTTCATGAATTTGACGTCACGAGTCACTATTATTCTTCTGGTCTTCGGATCTTGTATTCTATAGGCTTTAGATTGTACATCATATCCCACAAAAATTCCTAATTCGGAGCTTGAGTCAAATTTCCCCTTCTGGGAACTTTTAACTTTGTAGTAAGCTTTTGACCCAAACACATTCATGTACACTGTAACTGTCGGTTTCTTCCCTTTCCATAATGTAAATGGTATTCCTCCATTCAACGCTGTAGTCGGGTATTTGTTTCTTATGTAATTTGCAGTATTTACTGCTTCTGCCCAGAACGCAGGAGGGCTTCCTGCCCGCCGCATCATACAACGCGCCATCTCAACCAGTGTTCGGTTGTTCCTCTCTGAAACACCGTTTTGTTGCGGCGTGTATGGTGCTGTCAGTCTTCTTTTGATTCCTTCTCCCTTCAAAAAGTCATCAAACTGTAAGTTTACATACTCACAGCCATTGTCTGATTGCAAGTTCTTTATCTTCTTTCCAGTTAACTTCTCTGCGTAGGCCTTATATTCCTTAAACACTTTTAGGACGTCACTTTTATTTGCAATAAAGTGGACTTCACACCATCTAGATTTATCGTCAATAAAAGTGACAAAGTACTTTTTCGCACCAAAAAACTGATGCCTCATAGGGCCACATACATCCGTATGTACTATCTCCAGTAATTCGCTCGTGCGATCATCACTACACTTACGAAATGGCGTGCTAGTCTGCTTCTCACTTATACAGATCTCACACTCTGTCAATTTTTCATTGTGTTTGAATGTTAGGCTATGCACTAGGCCACTTTTCGCCATTGCCTTCAAGTCACGTTCATTTAGGTGTCCTAGGCGCTCATGCCACATGTCAATAGGCTTCTGTACCACCTCAACATTATTTACACCGTTTTCACTCATTCGAACATGATATAAATTACCTATACGGTCTGCACGCATATGAATCTTGTCATTCTTGTCGATCACAATTGCATAGTTTTTTTCTAAAACGAACCTCGAACCACTTAAGTCTGATACATAAAACACTTTATCAATGTCAATCTGGCGCTCTTCGCTACCCGTGTCGACTGATATGCTAACCTTTCCAGTTCCGGTAATTTGAACTCTATCACTGTTAGCTAAATTCAACTCTGAGTCCAGCCGTGAAAATCCTTTGATCATATTCTTCTCATTGCACATATGACCCGTGCATCCGCTGTCGATACACCAAATAGGATTTCTCTGTTCACCTAACATCACCTCTTTGGTGGTGCTCACCAACATCGTCGTTCTATCGGTATTAGAATTCCGTTCCAATTGTTGTGCGCTCTGCTTCTGTTTATCGAAGTTGACATTCTTAGTTTTGCATTCTTTCGCAAAATGCCGTCGACGGCCACAACTATAGCATTCGATTTTACTTTTATTATTCGGGCCTCTGTTCTTACTTGAGTTCTTCTTCTGGCATTTGTGTTGGTACATCTGACGAACATAGCTCCCTCATGAGTAAAATCCTCCTTGAGGGTACTCAAGGAATATTTTCTCAAAATTTCAAATCTGTAGGTCCACTATTTTAGTTTTTCTTTTTCTGTCAGTCAGAACGTCACGGTCCTGTTTTATAGAATAGAATACAATATTATTTATTCACATAAAATAGAGTAAATAATTACAATATTACGGTCTTAGTATTTTAGAGTATCATCTATTTCGTCATACAATGACATGTGAATGTTTGAGTCAAAATAACTCGTTAATTGAGTAATATTTTTTAGAGCTGAGGTACAACATTAGGCTTTTCTTAAAAAGCTTATTTGGTAGGCGTTTTAAGTCTTCCGGTATTGCATTATATACTTTAATTCACATAACATAACATTGCTTCTGGTAAAAAGTCATGTTTGGAGCTATGCTGTATACAAGTTTGTTCGGGTGTCGAGTATTTCTTGGACACATTTCTCTAGCTGTTTTAAAAAACACCCGGTTTTTATGAACGAAATTTGCTAGCTCAAAAATATACATGCAGGGAAGTGGAAGTATACCTAACTCACTAAATAGAGGCTTGCAAGATTCATACGGTTTATTCCCACATTATATATAATTAGTTTTTTCAAATTTACTTGTAGATTGTTACTCTTTAACCAGTTTATTATAGAATTAATAGTTAAATTTATCTCTAATTCGTATTTGGCAATAGCCAAATACGAATTATTGTCATTACATGTTATCACAGAAGAGATGTCATCAGCAAATAGTATACATTTGTTAGACGTTACGTTAGGAAGATCATTAACGAACAGTATAAAAAGTAGTGGCCCAAGAACTCTGCCTTGGGGTATACCACAACTATTTAATCTAAATGGCGATCTATGATTTGTTAAAACTGATTTATTATCTATACTTTCTATGTCTGTACATTGTTGTCTGTCACTTAAGTATGACTTTACCCAATTTAATGCCATGCCCTTAATTCCAAGATTTTCTATTTTTTTAACTAAGAGTGGATACGAAACGAAATCAAAAGCACGTGTCATGTCAAAAAATACTACTGTTGTTGGTTTTCTATTATTTACATTACTACTTATTTCATTTACCAATTTAAAAACTGCTAGAGAAGTTGATTTATTTGTTTGAAATCCATATTGTTCTTTATTTAAGACGTTATACTTCAACATAAATGACATAATTCTTTTGTGCATTGCCTTTTCAAACAGTTTTGAAAACACCGGTACTAGTGTTATAGGGCGATAATTGCTCAAAAGAGCCTTATCTCCCTTTGTATATAAAGGTTTAACAACAGAATACTTAAATTTGTGTGGAAATCTACCATTTTTTAAAGATTAATTAAATAAGTTAAGACCGGTCCTAACTCATTTTGACAAGCTTTTATGATTTTTGTAGAGACCTCATCATAGCCTACTGAATTTGTATTTTTAAGAGATATTATCATATTATTAATTTCGTTTATACTGCATGGCTCTAGATAGATACTATTGTTGAGGTTTAGTTTGTTAGTAGTTTTCTGGTAATTATTTAAATTTAAGTTGTCGTTAGTTAACTCTATTAGATAATTATTTTTGAATTTACAAGCTATGTCATAGGGGTTTATGGTTATTTCACCATTTATATTTAGTTCACATATATTATTATTTATATAGGTATAGATTAATATGGGTATGACGCGAAACCAATTTATTAAAAAAATAATATATGATAAAGGATTTGTAGAATTAATTATAGCCCGTAGGTAACTTGTTAAAATTATCGATCGCCATGGACATAGAACTAACAAATAATAAACATGAAACTGATTATGTCCTCACAGCCATTAAAGTCGCAACTCTCAGCGGAAACGTACAAAATGACGTCGTGGGACACTGTTTCGGATTATGTGACTATCTTGGGAGCATTTCTATCGCTACTGTGTTGTTTGATGTTGCTTACGGCTTGGTATCTCCTGCCACGTTGGAGATCTCTACATAATTACATCAGCTGCAATCAAGTTCTCTTCGGGAGTTTGGAGCAGTGTGTGTGGTGCTTGAGAACCAATTTTTATACGTGGAATACAAATGGTAACGAAACAGTAATTGTACATATCCACAATTGCGTGTACGTAACGATGCTAAGCTGGACTATGAGCGCGACCTTGCTAGCTTACCTCAGGCTAGTGCTGGTGTACTACGGGAAGATCAGTTACGGAAAACGAATCATCACTATTTTGGCGTTCGGGATGGCAGCAGTCGCACTGATCATCGTGAAAATCAGCATTCGTAATCATGATTCGAATAAAGAATCAATACTACTTATATCATGTGCGTATGCCTTAATTAAGCACATTATGACGGCTTTTTCAATGTTACTATTTGTGAAGATCGTGTTTTCCGTAATGGCATGCTGTAAGAAGGGTATGTCAAGGTGTCGCTGCAGCCACGTCATAGCGCTCGTTGCCGTGGGCGTGTTCTGCGACTCTATCAATGCTATGACATCTATCAGTAGTTTAATAGACTTGGCTTTCCCAAATAGTGTTAATACTAGTGTTTTTAATTTTCTGGATACGCTATTTTGTTTAAGACTTATACCCCATACAATGGTTATTATGCTAAATAGGGCTTCTAGAGAGCACTGGAAGAGATACTTTATGAAAAGGAGACGTATGTTAAACGCACGAGCACTTTAGGTCTCGCTACATATTATGTGTGCATACTTAGAAAGTAATTTAATTTCAATATTATAAAAAAAAAAACTTTATTTTCTATATATTTTTTAATCTTTTTAATTTAATGTAATTTTTTTTTAGCCTGTGGTTGGTTGTAAAATATATATTTTTTTATTCATTCATGCTGTGTTTACCTCTTATTGGGTTGCTGCTTTCACCCTAAAAAAAACATGTAATTAGACTAAGTTTATTAAACAAGTAAAACAAATTAAAAAAAAACATATTTACTAGATTTTATGGTCGTGCTCACTAAAATGTGTTGACATGCGGCGGCTCTGTGTACCGGGTCTCTCTCTCCCTTCCCTCTAAAATGGTTAAAAGGAAGTGATGGCTAGTGCACAAGTCATATTATATAGTAAACGGGTGCTACTTGTGGGGACTGGTCCAGCCTGGTTTCTCATTTCATTTGTATTTTATCCCAGATTGATGGTTGTGGGACATCTCATTAACACTTTTATCTTTTGTATTTGACATTTACATGTGTATTATTATAATTTCTGGTATTTATACAATATACGACGGTGGATGGAGGTGGCACAAGATCGCTCGATCGGCGCTCTTTGGGGCCTATGTTCAGCAGTGGATTTATAAAGGGTGCCATGATGATGATGATACAATATACATTTATACATACACATACATGGAATCAAGAAAATTGGAAAAAATACATCCCCGTAGAGTTTATTTGTGTTCTCTTATCAAACAGGCGTATTTGAGGTACTGGTAGTGTCCGATGGGTATATTTCCTTTACCTTTGCGAAATTCAACTCGGAGTCGGCACATGAAACATAAATTTCATTTTCGAACTCGAAGCATACCTAATTCTCGATCTATTTATAATATTATATAATTTTCTCCTTAATGAGATTTTAAGTTTTGACTTGTAATAGTGCTATTATTTTGCCTATATGCAACAAAATACTTTGCCTTTGTATAATAACAGAAAAAAATAATTGTACATAATAAGACCGCCAATTTTATTGTACTCTAATATTATTGTATTGTATAGGTACAACAAATTGTATTCCTTGAAAAGTATTTATATTTCTTTATTCATTTTATTGTTTTCTTTCGCCCGGTTATATACTTAAAAAAAACAGCAGGTAACAAAATGTATGTCCAAAAATAATTTAATAAATATAATAAGGTTTTTTTTAAGTTAAGCGGTTTTATTATAAAGAAGAAACTTAAGAATGATGCATATAATGTACTAAAAGCTAACGAGCACAATTTAACCCCCACCCCCATTATAGCAAAGAAGCATCTCGATCACATCAGTTTTCAAACATTAAAAACCGCATCGAAATCGGTTCATACGTTTGGAAAAGCAAACAAGCACTAATAAAAAATATATATAGCCCTTAAAATAAGTGATCCGCCAGTTTGTGGTTCGGCCATTTTAGATGAGTACTTTTTTCATGGTGTACTGTTTTCTACTCATAGACAAATGCATTATAACTCACGTACTCTAGACAGGTTCTTGACGAAAGTCACAATGAGAGTATTTGATTATTGCCATTTGCGCTGACAGCAGTGAGAGTCCACGGAACTGACGTATTTATACAATTATTTATTATGTGACTCCAGCAGATGAAACAATGTAAATTTTAGTTCCATGGTCGCTCGATGGGGACGCTTTGAATCGGCTTTGAATCCGAACCCCCTCAGGTTGTAAAAAATATATAATCCGTCATTTTGTAGCGGCGGCCATCTTGGATTTACAATGATACTGAATATACTAATTGTATTGTGATCAGAACAGAACTAAAGGCGTGTACCAAATTTCAGATCGATCGGTCAACAGGAAGGGGGCGAAATTTCAATTACTAGATTTGACAAACGCAATACATAAATAAGGCAAGCTAAATAAAACCGTTTAAAAAAGTGTCGGTGTATTAAAATTCATATCAATATATAAGTGAAACGTTGTTTGTTTGGGGAGCTTTAAACTGCTAGACGGATTTTGATGAAAAATCCAATAAAAATCAAATCCAATATAATCGATGAATTTTTTGGAAAATTGTAAGTTTACAAGGGAAAGCTGAACAAATAATTGATTACTCGCTGTAAGAAACGGTTGCCATGGAAACGGAATAACAAATGTCAAAAAACATCAAGACCATTGGTGCTATACCTACTTTTGCATTGGTTTTTAATACAATAGAAGAACAGGATGCTTTTTTGCGATAAACTGTATTACACGCGGACGAAGTCGCGGGCGGGAAATGGTTTATTCCCCCAGTTTATACTCACTCTTTTTCTACTTTATAATCTATAAACAAGAATATAACATTCAGTGAAAAAATAATTGGTGTCTATGTAAATATATATGTCTATGTGTCTATCTCTCTGTACGAGTATGTGTCTATCTCTCTGTATGTTTGCGAAACACGTAAAAAGTTCTGGACCGATTGAAATTCGGATTTCACTGTTGTGTTAGGTTAGGATTTGGCTTAATATCTATACTATGCATCTCAGTGCGACGAGTAGAACGATTTTTAATCCAATTTATGGTATAGGTACTGGTGCAATTGATAACAAGCAACAAATGTAGTTTTTTTTCTTTCTAACCTATACTGTCCCACTGCTGGGCAAAGGTCTCCCCCATACCCTTCCAAGATTCTCTTTCCTGAGCCGCCTCGTACCAGCCCTCTTGGTAGGCGTCTAGGTCATCTCGCCACCTCTTTCTGGGCCGGCCTCGGCGGCGTCGTCCATCTTCAGGCGTCCACTGTGTCATGTAATGGATTACTTAGTTTGTCATGTAATGGATTAAATAGTAATGGATTACTTTTTTAATAACGTGGTAAATCCACTTCTTTTTTTGGATTGTCATCGAGTTGTGACCTACCCTGAAAGTTTCAGCCGGATAGCTAACCGGGAAGTGCTCGGAAGATTCCACCCGGAGCGGCAAACAAGTGGCGTAATAAAAACGTAGTAAAAAAAATATTTGACTGCTGATCGTGTGGTACGTACTCATAAAGATTTAAAATAAAAATCACCCGATTCCATCTTGATACACTGAGAAAAATTTGTACTGGGATAAATCACATTTTATAATGAGTCCGCCAATTTTACTAAATTAAGTAGTAAATCTACTTATTTTAGTTATTTCCTACGTAATAATGAGTCCATAGCTCCTTACGTTTGGTGACCGCCACAAAACAAAAAATGTGTGTTCTGCCAACTACGTACACGTAGTTGTCAACTAAAATAATGCTGAAAGCTACTTACGCCCTATTGAAACACACATTACGTTTTGTTGTTTCATAATGTGCGAAGTCAATCGTGCATTAATAAAGTTTATTTAACATTACATAATGAGCCATACACATTAGTAAGGAGTCGAATACATTAGATAATGAATTTTACGCATTACAATGTACCTAAAATGCTACGTACATTTGTAATGTGTTGTAATGGGTCTGACTCCTTACAATGTAGGAATTATCTTATAATGTCTAAAAAACGTAAGAACGTTTCCAGCACATGCATAAAGACCGAAACACATGACAATGTTCCTTAAACTTAATTTACAGATGTAAATACATTACAATGTATCTGCTTTGTTATAACCATTCACATTATGCATATGGTAAAACACAGTACAATGTTCCGGACACAGTAGTAAGAAGTTAAACAAGTTGACAATGCATTCAACATATTATAATGTGTGGGTGTCTGTTCAATGACACACACTCATGATAATGTGTTCGACACATTACAACGATTCATGCACGTTACATGGGCATCTGAACACAGTGTAACGTGTCCTTTACATTATTTACAGATCATAATACATTACAATGTGTTCGCTAAATTGTAATGGTTCCAGCTCCTTAAAATGTAAAAAGGGTCTTACAATGGCCTTGATACATTCTGTAGTGTATTATTCACATTACAAAATAGACGAAACACAGTACAATCTACCGGACACAGTAGTGAGAAGTTAAACACTTGACAATGCATTCAACACATTATAATGTGTGGTTGTCTGTTCAATGACACACGCACATGATAATGTGCACAACACATTACAACGATTCATGTACGTTATACATGGGCATCTGAACACAGTGTAACGTGTCCTTTACATTATTTACAGATCATAATACATTACAATGTGTCCGCTAAATTGTAATGGTTCCAGCTCCTTAAAATGTACAAAAGGTCTTACAATGGGCTTGATACATTCTGTAGTGTATTATTCACATTACAAAATAGACGAAACACAGTACAATCTACCGGACACAGTAGTGAGAAGTTAAACACTTGACAATGCATTCAACACATTATAATGTGTGGTTGTCTGTTCAATGACACACGCACATGATAATGTGCACAACACATTACAACGATTCATGTACATTATACATGGGCATCTGAACACAGTGTAACGTGTCCTTTACATTATTTACAGATCAAAATACATTACAATGTGTCCGCTAAATTGTAACGGCTCCAGCTCCTTAAAATGTAAAAAAAGGTCTTACAATGGGCTTGATACATTCTGTAGTGTATTATTCACATTACAAAATTGACGAAACAGTACAATGTATCGGACACAGTAGTAAAAAGTTAAACACTTGACAATGCATTCAACACATTATAATGTGTAGGTTTCTGTTCAATGAGACACATACACATGATAATGTGTACAACACCTTACAATGATTCATACACGGTACATGGGCATCTGAACACAGTATAATGTGTCCTTTACATTAATTACAGATCGAAAATCATTACAATGTATCCGCTAGTGCCATGGCTCGGGCTCTTTATAACATACGAAAAGGTCTTACAATGAGCTTGATACATTCTATCATTTATTATTCACTTATTAGAACTGGCAAAACACTTTAAAATGGTCCGGAATGTATCGAAATTTATGAACAAAAAAAATAGCTAAAGATAACGTAAAGAAAAAGCGGGAAAGAAGTTCCCGCTTTTATTTTTTGTTTTTCATTAAGCCGAATTTTAATCCACTGGCGGCTGCTGTTGCGTGGCAATAAGGCCTTTGCTTTTCTGTGGTGGCAACCATGATCCAACCCATCGATATAAATAATGTACTACGTACGTAGTAGGTACATAATATCTCAATGGTCCAACCAAATAATATGCGTTCGGTCTCTTGCACATACTTATATTACAAGTTTATGAATTATTTCTGGCGAGCAAAAGCCTGTTTGGTCCCAATGTTATCGGCGAACAAACGGTCGTTTTCAGAACACTTAGCTTTAAATTTTTCGAGCAAATGTATTGAAGCACAGATTTAGGAGTCATCTTCATCATCATAATCAGCCAGAAGACGTCTACTTCTGAACAAACTAGGCGCTCACATCCATAACTGGACTCCATCACTGGATGGCAATCAATGTGTAGGTACCTACTCTCAAACCTGTGTTATTGTCAATAATTTGTTAGGTTAGTTAATTTGCTTTTTCGATAATCTTTGCTTATACTTACCTACATGTGAATGTTTGTCAGTGTGTAAGTGCGTAGTATGTGTGAAATAGTATGTTTGTGGTATGTTTTTAAATGTGTATGGTTGTTACCAATTCACGCTCAAACGGCTGAACGGATATGAATGAAGTACCTAGGTGGGAACCTAGTTTAAAGTCATAGCTTTGGTAGTTTTTAGATTCCTTGTGGATAAGGTTATCGCTTCTCTTTTATACTATTAAATAATATAGAGAAGGAAATATTGTAAGTATAAAAAACCTGATAAGTAAGTAGATATTTAATTTGTTGACACAAGAACCGTACTTACCTATACCCAGCGACGGTGATAATGGATTCATCTTAGCATTCTCGCTGCCTATACCTACTACCTACGTAGTACTACCTATTATTTATTCTGTGTCTATACCTAAAAAACGTGGTTGTGTACCTATTGTAGGTTTATAAATTATATATAGTACCCATATAATATCATTGATTGTAAGTAGTACCGGTAGGTAGGTAGGTTGGTTTGAATCTAACATTACTTTTTTGTTGTATTGATGAGAACATTTTATACCGGGTTGAAAACTTGGGGTCATCTTGGGGTGTACTAAGCCGAAGCGACATTGTACTCATCATTATGAACAACTTTTACTATGGGGTCAACAGTGAAATGGGGAAAAAACATCTGCAGTTTCATAGAAAAAGTAGCTCTTGACAAAATGTATCGATCATCCTAAGATGTTTTATTTTTCATTTCAACTCACTGGGAACAGCTGCTTTTTTTGTAATTTCAGGGTTGGTTTAGGTTTCTGAAACTGAATATGGTCAAATAGACCTTGCACCAGCGACGGTGATAATGGAATGGTCGGGCCCAGCGCTTGCAAATCGTTCAAAATAAATAAGACAACACAATCAATCAATCAAGCATACCTACTTAAAAGTATGCATATTACATTTACCGGAAAATAGAGATAGCGAATCTAAAATTACTGCATGACAAAAAGAGAACACGAGTAGGTATTTGTCTATTGCTCTCGAATCTCGAACATTCACGAGCATTGACGAAGGATTCTCGAAGTCTCTCTGTCATGTCAACATTACGATCGTCTCAAAATGGCGATTCATCATCATCATCATGGATTCATTTTATCATTGTCGCTGCCTTGCACCACAGTTCTGAAAGTTTTAGTAGTACCTTCCTAATAAGGTAATGGAAAATATCGCTATACCTATTCATTGGCTATTTCAACCCCACGGTGAAGGAGTTATATCCTGTCTTTACACATATTCAAAGCTAATATGTTATAATACTTAGCTACTTTAGCCCCGCTACACGAAAAGGAACAACTTCCTCCCCGCAGCGGCACATAAAATCGTATAAGTACCTACACCGCACGGGGGCAAGTAAAGAAGCCTTGTTTGTTTGTCGTATGAGGTAGTGCTGGCCTCTGATGTCAGAGTTTGTCAGGCCGCCCGAGGGCCTCTGACATGGCTTAACGACTGCTATTAATCAATAACAGCCGGGACCGACAGCTTAACGTGCCCTCCGAAGCACGGAGCGATGGAAAACCGCACATAACTCAGAAAGGCATAGGTGCGGAGCCTAGGTTTTGAACCCGGTATCGTTGGATTCTAAATTGCACTATAGAACCGTTAGGCCACCATCGCTGTTTGACGTCACTATACATGAGGTCTGAGACATTCTTTACTTCTGCTCCTTATGTGAGTAATCTACTATTTAATGTTTACATATACCTACCTACCTAGTTGTTTTAGTCCAATTAAGTTTACCTACTTGACATTAGAGCGTACCTACATCATCTCCATATTTTACCAGATCTATGTACCTACCTACCTACTTATTTATAATTATATATAAGTTATCTAAGTACCTTCCTACGACAGAATCTTTTCAATTGTAGATCCTCAATCTATGTCATATAGGTCGTTTTCGTTATAATACAGACATCTTAGTAAAAGAATAATACCTACTACAATTCGTAACAACATTGATAGTACCTACCTAGTTCATTACTATAGGCGTAACAATCAATGATTCTATGTATGTCTATGGTAACAATTAGGTATTCGAGTCGAGGTAGGTAGATAGGGAATTAATGCTCATGAATTAATGTGTTTGAAATATTACAGCATGTTTGTCAATGACCGTCGCTCATTACATAATGAGATATGAGCATGAAGATGGTGCACAAAACATTGTGTCATTAGCGTTGTGAACGTTTTCGGTCACCGTTCGTTTGAAGTTTCGATGACATGTTGAGATAAGAAAATCGACTTTATTAGGATTAGGGTTGTTTTTCATTCAGTTTGAAAAGGATAGGTAGTGTCAAAAGTTCCAAAAATGACAAAAGTGTTGAAAATGTTCAAAGAAAACGGCTTGTTAAAAATGTACATTTTGAAACTGCCCACAACGCCAAATCATCATATCGAACGCAGGAATTAAGATTTTGACGTTTGTTTTTCGCGGTGTTTTGGTTTGGTGTTTTGTAAACCTCTAGAATCTACAAGTAACGATGAGATTTATTGAAGCAAGGCAAGGCAAGGCAGGCAGTAATTATTGAGTGTGGGCAAGTGGTATATTGTGGTGTGACATGTCTTTCGTGTTCATTCCAAATCTCCGAAGAAGCTTGTAGTAAAGTCGAGGCATGTTTGGACTTGTGTGTGACTTGGACTGTGACCTGTGAATATGACTCAACTAGGATCGATGAAGAAATTTGCTGCTGCAAGACTAGTATCCACGGTCATTTCACTCTCGCTGTTCGCAGGGCTACGTCGCAGAAATAAGTGAAAGTTATTGGAATATTGGAAAAAAAAACGGTAAGTAAATGATGTTGCGTTTTATGATGATTTCTTTCAAATCATATAAAACTTAAGTTAAGGTAAAACAATTACCTACATAAAGTAAAGTTATAGTGAAGCTTTTTTTGTCTCGTTTTTAGTGCTTTTTGAGTGCCTGAGTTTAGCCTGGGATGAGTATGTCCGATGAGAAACCTGGGTATGTCCTAAAACTGTACCTAAGACCGCTGGAGGACGGGCAGCAGCATCCTCTCGGTGGGGACCAGCCCGCACAAGGCATGGGAAGAGTATCAAGGTGTGTCCTGGTGCGGTGCTAGCTCATAGTATTAAATAGTCTCAAGACCTGCACTAACACATAGACTCTATGTATCCACTTAGGAAATGATAACCAACATGACAGAATCGCAGTTTTGGTACTTGTTTAATTGTACGGCAAATCTTGTATCACAGAGCAATTTTTAGGCAAATAGGTACGCTAATTATGTTACCTACAGCAAGTTATTACAACAATCATTTGAATAAAACTTTTCTTTTCCAGATGGTGTTATAATGCCTGGAGAATCAATGTTAACAGTACGAAATCTTTTAAATTAATGTGGATTAGATCAATATTTTGATACATTTTCTGGTAATATTTTATTCATATTTATTTACCTTGGAGCCCAATATTTACATGGTTTTTCTAAATAAATAAATATTGTGTGGGTATTTTACACAGTGCCATCTAGCCTCAAACTAAGCAACACAAACCCACAAACAAATTTAATTATAAAACGTGGTCCAGTCAACCGGACTGCGGAAAAAAACTCTTCCGTAGTCTGGTAGCTGTACTACGAAAAAACATGTCCGGTTAACCAGACAAATGGACCGGACCAAGGGCGAAGAGTAATAATTTTATCTCATCTTCTTGCAGATAACTTTATTGATGATAAGACACTGGAAGTACTTGATGACTATGCCATTCAACAGATTATGCCCATAGTTGGGCATCAAATGAGATTTAAAAAGGTTTTAAAGGAATGGCAATCCCAACAAAATAAGGTCAGTCAGTATAATATCACAGCCTATAAAGTACCTATCAAGCTGCATATAATAGGGAATATGCATGTTTTTCATTATTGACTCACAAAAGAGGTGCCTTCCAACAAAACAACACTACTAATGTTTGTCACATTTTTCAGATAGCTGAAATTGGTGACTTACCAGATACCGCAGAAGAAATCTAAGGTGATGAAACAAGTTCTACACCAGCAAAGGAAGCAATCGGAGAGCTAGCCTCTATGGATTTTAATGATCATTATTTCAAGTATGAAGTTAGCAAGACAAATAAAAATTGTATGGTCAGTTATGATAATCTTATAACACCAGTACCAAATACTTTGTCAGTCATGCAGGATTTAAGTCATTATTTAACTCTTAGATGGACTTTAGATTAAAATAACAATAATGATTAATTCAAAGAGCCCTTTTCGGCATTTTATTTGCTTATAGCTAGACATCAACCATTCCAACATAACTTACGATTATCTACATAAAAATGATATTTTTTGTTTTGTCAGCATAAATCCTCAACTGCACATTTTTAAATTACTTATAGCAGGCCATTGTGTATGAAAGGTTGTTTATTTTATAGCTTTTTTGTAACTTAGTTCATTTGTAGTATACCAGTTCATTATCTACAACATGTAAAAAAAAGGTTCAACAAAACTGAAGGTTATGTATGTACTCATCATTATGAACAACTTTTACTATGAGGCCAAACATAAATTCGCGAAAAAAATATTTGCTGTTCCATACAAAAAATTCATTGACCTTGGACAATGTGTATGGAACAGCTGTATATTTTTCCCGATTTCAGGGTTGACCTCATAGTAAAAGTTGTTCATAATGATGACTACATACATACCCTTCAGTATTGTTGAACCTTTTTGTTACACATTGTATATGTTTACTTTTGAATCTAACTTAAACTCTACTTATAAATATAATGTGTTTTGTTTTATCAGCATAAATACTCAACTGCACATTTTTTAATTATTGCAGGCCGTTGAGAATGAAAGAGACTTGAGAAAGTATGTATACCTTTATTGACATCATGCTTTATGCACGATTTTTGAGTGTTGACTTTTTCTTTGATACATATTACTTATGTCATAAATATTCTATTTCACTTGAAACACCTCATTTGTAGTACAGTTCATTTTCTATATGATTATTTTGAATCTAATTTAGAATTGTCTACATAAAAATGCTATATTTTTTTGCTTTGTCAGCATAAATCTTCGACCGCACATTTTTAAATTACTTATAGTATGCCGTTGAGTATGAAAGGGTGTTTATTTTATATCTTGTTTTAGTTTTCTGTCTTTCTTTTTTATCTTGAGGTAAAGTTTATTAAGTCAAATAATTATGTCTCGTCAACCAAAGAAAGTTTTGTTTGTACATTTTGGGTTAATTAAGACAATTATTATTATTAACCTATAAGATAAAATATAATAAAACATATTTTAAATATTTTAGTACAGTTTTTATTTAATATTTCTTGTCGTTCTCGAAAATGCTGTAGTGACCGTATAAATAGCTGATATAATTTTATTTTTATATTTTACAATTGCTACGTGAACTTGTTTAAGTGCGTTAATGGAGAAGCATCAATCACTTTCTGGTGTACAGTCAAGGCCTTATTTATGTATCCAGATATTAATAATGTTTTTCAGAAGGTTACTCTTATTCGCATAAAACGTATTTGGTAAGATAAGTAAAATCTACAAATCCTGAATATGTAATCCAAAGCTATGAATAAATTTTTGAGAAACTTAAAAATATATGGACTTTGAAGCCTTGACTGTTCATATTGTTTAAAGTTTTGTATTGTATAATAGCTACGTCTTCACCTATTTTTTAAAATAAATGTATGTAAAGCGCTGGCGATGAAAGGTGTAAATAGGGACCTGTTAACTTATACGTGATGTTTCCAGAGTCCAACTAAACATGCACAGAAGTGTGTATTACACCAGCACAATACGTTAATGCGGCAGTAGCGTTATGTAATGGAGTACGTATTGTAATGTAAATAGCTACGTGTTTAGACCTGGCGCCATTACGCTAAATGCGCTACTAATGTCGCCAGGTCTAAACACAAGTAGCTATTTACATTACAATACGTACTCCAGCACACTACATACTGTTACTGGCGCATTAACGTAATGTGGCCGGGTCCGAACGCACGTTGCTATTTACATTACAATACGTACTCCAGCACATTCCATACCGTTACTGGCACATTAACGTAATGTGGCCGGGTCCAAACGCACGTAGCTATTTACATTACAATACGTACTCCAGCACATTCCATACGATCACTGACGCATTAACGTAATGTCGCCAGGTCCAAGCGCAAGTAGCTATTTACATTACAGTACGTACTACAGCACATTGCATACTGTTACAGGCGCATTAAAGTAATGTGGCCGGGTCCGAACGCATGTAGCTATTTACATTACAATACGTACTTCAGCACATTCATACTGTTACTGGCGCATTAACGTAATGTAAGTGGGTCCGAACGCACGTAGCTTTTTACATTACAATACGTACTCCAGCACATTCCATACTGTTACTGGGGCACTAACGTAATGTGGCCGGGTCCGAACGCACGTAGCTATTTACATTACAATACGTACTCCAGCACATTCCATACGGTTACTGGCGCATTAACGTAATGTGGCCGGGTCCGAACGCACGTAGCTATTTACATTACAGTACGTACTCCAGCACATTCCATACTGTTACTGGCGCATTTACGTAATGTGGCCGGGTCCGAACGCACGTATCTTATTACATTACAATACGTACTCCAGCACATTACGTACTGTAACTGGCACATTAAAGTAATGTGGCTGGGTCCAAACGCACGTAGCTATTTACATTAAAATAAAGTATTCTTACACATTACATACTGTTACTGGCCCATTAAAAATACTGCGAAAAACGGGACAGACGGACGTAATGAGTCAGCTACATTACGTTTAATGTGCCGCCGTAATGTGAAATGCTCATTACGGCGGGAACATTACACGTGATGTAGCCTACCCATTACGTCCGTCTGTCCCGTTTTTCACAGTATTTTCTGGAGTTGCGCTACGTAATACGGTTGTCGGCACAGGATTTTTTTCTCAGTGTAGGTATATAATGATGGCGGCTGTACACTCGTCGAGATCCTCTCGCCAAGTCTCGGAAGGTCTCGGGGAAAGAACACCGTGTACACACACCGTTCATATTACCCGTCACGATGGACCTGGCAATTTCTGCGGCAAATTAATAGTAATTGAATTTATTAGTTTTACTAAATTAATTACGGCTAGCTCACGCATACACAGTTAGCAGGCAACTAAATGAACGAGTGTGGACATGCACGCTCTCGCTTTCCTCGCGAGAGCTAACGAGACCCTTTGACTCGGACGCAAAAAACTGACACGCGGCGTTGAGGTGAGGCGAGCCAAGACAGAGCGAGACGAGACCACCATGTACACACTCGCACTCGGTATGTCTCGGGATGTCTCGACGAGTGTGTACAGCCGCCATAAGAGCATTTTAACATACCAGCGATAATTTGAAACTTTGAAAGCTAATATTTAACATTTGCCGGCGACTAAAAAGATTCCAGAGTTAATTCCAAGTTAGCACATTTTCTTCAAAAAAATACACTATTAGTTTAGTGGGAAGAGAATCAAATCAGGATACATAAAAATGTTCTTCCTACCTTACAATGGTTGAACTCATCTGCAACAGCCACCTGCGGATATAACGCTCGGCACAAGACAACCTGAAATAAAATAATACAATTATTTATTTCTAATTAAAAACCAGCCGAGTGCGTGTAGAGTTTAGAGGGCAACCATGACAAAAACTAAAACATAAATACCTAATGCTTTGTTTGTTGATTTTACGGTTGGGTTAGGTCTCTCACTATGGAATTTGTTCAGTAGACGCGGGCAGACTCCACGGTAATTTTGTCGGCTGTACGTCAGAAACTAATAAATGCTAGAAACTTAAGTTCCCAATCAGTCCAGTAGTGTTAAAATTTACTTCTGACAAGTAATCCAAACACTTTTACTATTACCTTCAACATAATCAAATCTCACCCCCTCAACAAGATAGTACTAATCTGTAAGTATTCTATGCGCGTCATTGGTCATTCGGAACGTCTCTAATATCCAGAATTAGGTCATGCTTGTCATTGTACTCAAACCAGTCCAGTAGTGTTAAAATTTACTTCTGACAAATTAACAAATACTTTTAACTTAATGGGATTTTACCTTCAAATCTCTCCCGCTCTACGCAGTTGTCCCAGATATCAACGTCTGTATTCACTGCGCGTCATGACTCATTAGTTATTCAGATCTCTGTATCTATATGACCATAATTTGGTCATCTTTGTACTTGTTCTCTAATCAGTTCAGTAGACTTAAAAGTGTATTTCTGACAAGTAGTAAACAAACATTTTTAATATAAATGGTGTTTTACCTTCAAGACAATCAAATCTCTCCCGCTCGATGCGCTTGTCCCGGATATCAACCCCTGTATTCCCTACGCGTCATGACTCATTAGTCATTCGGTTCTCTGTCACTATATGACCATAATTTGGTCATCTTCGTCTTTGTTTCTCGAATCAGTTCAGTAGTTTTAAAGTGTATTTCTGACAAGTAGTAAACGATTTTAATGTAAATGTTTTTTTTACCTTCAACATAATCAAATCTCTCCCGCTCGACGCGCTTGTCCCAGATATCAACGCCTGTATCCTCTGCGCGTCGTTCGTCATTCGGAACTCAATGTCTCTTATGTCCATAGTTTGGTCATCTTCGTCTTTGTTTCTCGAATCAGTTCAGTAGTTTAAAGTGTATTTCTGACAAGTAGTAAACGATTTTAATGTAAATGTTTTTTTTACCTTCAACATAATCAAATCTCTCCCGCTCGACGCGCTTGTCCCAGATATCAACGCCTGTATCCTCTGCGCGTCGTTCGTCATTCGGAACTCAATGTCTCTTATGTCCATAGTTTGGTCATCTTCGTCTTTGTTTCTCGAATCAGTTCAGTAGTTTTAAAGTGTATTTCTGACAAGTAGTAAACGATTTTAATGTAAATGTTTTTTTTACCTTCAACATAATCAAATCTCTCCCGCTCGACGCGCTTGTCCCAGATATCAACGCCTGTATCCTCTGCGCGTCGTTCGTCATTCGGAACTCAATGTCTCTTATGTCCATAGTTTGGTCATCTTCGTCTTTGTTTCTCGAATCAGTTCAGTAATTTTAAAGTGTATTTCTGACAAGTAGTAAACGATTTTAATGTAAATGTTTTTTTTACCTTCAACATAATCAAATCTCTCCCGCTCGACGCGCTTGTGCCAGATATCAACGCCTGTATCCTCTGCGCGTCGTTCGTCATTCGGAACTCAATGTCTCTTATGTCCATAGTTTGGTCATCGTCGTCTTTGCTTTCGTCGACGATTTCCCAGGAGTCGACTTTAAGACGCTTCTTGCGTTTGGAGTCTTCGGCTGCTTTCTGTTTGTATTTTCTGTGGAAGGAAGAGGATATAAGTCCTCGGGAAGCGTGAAAAACGATATGTCATTTTCCATTGATGCCTCGCTATCGTTATGTACTAATGCCGCTTTTGTTTTCTTATCAATGGACAGATATTTATCGCTGTTACTCTTGACGATAACAGATAAATAAAAGTAAGGTACATTTAAAAAGAGTTTTATTGGTATTGTATTTGTTTTGGAATATGCTATCGAAGTCTAGCGTTTGACAGTTTTTATTTTTATGTGCACTAGGTTAATATTTTTCAACGAGTTTATCAGCCTCACTTATCAGTCTTTAATAACTCTTTTTATTCCAAGCCAGTCATCTTTTCAATAGTATCAATAGGCTATTTTATTCACATTTTCGTCCACATTTTTTATTATTAACTGTCGACATAAAACCATTACATAAATATATTACAAAATGTATCAAGTTAATATTTAACACCGTACACTGCATCTCATATTTCAAAATCAAGAATCTAAAGCTTGTTTGCCTCTTTTTATTTATGCTCGCAGTCGTTTTTTTTTTGTTTTTTGTAGTGATGCAACGAATACGAATACGAATATTCGTATTCGCCGAATAGTAGACATTTACCGAATATTCGTATTCGGCGAATACTAATACGAATATTTAAAAACTAATATTTTACGTACAAATGCAACTCTAATTACTTGCAGACTTGAAAAACGCGCGTGTAAAAATACGCACGTGTGCAGAGGGCCTTAACCGCAACGACGACGCAACGGGGGACTCCCCGGCCATAGTTTGTACAGTACGTCATTTGGACTTCGTCCGCGCAGACATCGGTTTTACTTTCACATGTAATATTATAGTGGGATAGGATTTTAAATTGTGTTGTTTTTATTTTAGACAATGAAAGCAAAGCTAGATGCAGATATTGTGCTTGTGAATTGTCTCGGGGAGGGAAAAATGCATATATTAAAGGATTTACTACGACCGCACTGTGGACTCATGTGAAGAGATTTCACGAAAATGAGCTTGCTGCCAGTATAAGTACTGTAGACGAAACAAGCACTGAAGTTGAAGTAACTCCAGCGAAGAAACAAGCGTCCTTAAAGGAAATATGGGAAAAGCGAACTACGTATGAAACGGGTGATCCTCGGGCTGTCAAAATCACATATTTGATTGCTGAACAAGTTTTTCTAGACATGGAGCCCCTGAATTTGGTAAATAAACAGGGATACCGTCGTTTGCTCAGTGAACTAGCTCCAAGGTTTGTTTGCTTTTATTAAAATGCTATACATTTGTTCATTCATACATATCAGTGGGATTTTCTTTCAACTTTCACAAAACCCTTTTTAATTCCTGACTGTTTTTTTTTTACAGATATAATATTATATCTAGAACCCACCTTACAGAAAAAAAACTGCCGGATATTAATGAACGTGTTAAAATAAAATTGAAGGAGCAGTTACAAAGACCCCATATCTCTCTGTCACAACAGACATGTGGACCAGTGACGCTTCCTCACAAGTCAATGATTTTATAAGTCTTACTGGACATGGTGTCATGAAGATTTCCAGCTCAAATCTTATTGTCTGGAAGTGTTTCCCTTTGAAGGCGACTCACATTCAGGAGAAAATATTGCCTACAATATGCATATGATGTTTCTGGAATGGCAGCTATTGGGTAAAGTTGCAGCAGTTGTAACGGACAACGCACGGAATACGGTTAAAGCAAATGATGAGCTTGATCTTAGTATTAAACATATTTCTTGTTTGGTACACAGCATCCAATTAGCGCTGAAAAAAAGTTTATTTGGTCAAGAACGCTTGACCGAAATGTTAACCACATGCAGGGGAGTTATTACTCATTTTAATCACTCAACCTCCGCACTCAAACAACTGAAAGATTCTCAACAAGCTAACAATATACCGAAACATGTTTTGTTTCAAGATGTTGAAACTAGATGGGACTCAACATATCAGATGTTGAAGAGATTACATGAACAACGCATAGCGATTCAAGATGTTTTACCATCTCTACCAAATTGTCGTCATGAAATCACAGCAAGGCAATGGGCTCTTATGAGCCAAATCATTGATATTCTGGCCAAGTTTGAAGAAGCTACTAAAGATCTAAGCAAAGAATCAACGACGTTATCTCAAGCAATCCCAATAATAAGAAGTCTAAAATCTTGCCTCAATAAAATTTCCAATGATCCTTCTTCTCATCCTGATGTAAATGATCTGGCAAACTCCCTATTCAGTGGACTTTCGCATAGATTTGCCTTTATGGAAAGTGATGAAACTTATCTATTAGCAACGATCCTTGACCCACGGTTCAAAACAAGGATTTTCAGCTCAACAGTGGTCGCTGAAACCGCTCGATCAGTTCTTAACGCTGCTTTTGATGGCAGAGAGGCCGTAAGACCGACAAGACCTCCAGAAGAACCTCAACCGTCGACAAGTAGAGGAATTTGGCAAGTATGCCAAGAAATAATTGAAGAGGCTGAAATGGAAGAGCCAATTTCAATATTTTCTGGTGAGTATGAAAAAAGTTATTAATAGGTAATAGGTACTCTTTGTCATCTACATAGTATACTAAAAGTTAAATTTAATTTCAAAATGTCTTTTTACAGGGGATTCGCAAACTAAAAACGAAATAGATGCTTATCTAAAGCTCCCAAATTTATCGCCGACTGCTGATCCACTGGCCTTTTGGCGAGAAGATGTCCATTTTCCAAGTCTGAAAAAACTTGCCCAAAAATATTTTTCGCTGAAGCCATGTACAGTCGCCTCAGAAAGACTATTTTCAACGGCTGGGAACATTCAGACTGAAAAAAGAAATCGCCTTAAACCAGAAAATCTACAAATTTTATGTTTTTCAAATAAAAATTTGCCTGTTGTAAATTTTAATTATTAGAAGAATAGAAATTTATCAAATAAATTAGTCTTTTATTACCATGGCGAGATATTCGTATTCGTATTCGCCGAATAGTAGGTTTGATATCCGTATTCGTATTCGTAAAAGTACTATTCGTTGCATCACTAGTTTTTTGTAACAATTTATTCAAAATAAATTGTTACAAAAAACAAAATTTATAATTAATAATTTTATATTTTTAGAATGGTCTTAGACCTTTATTTTGATAACCTAACCTAACCAACTTTAAATCGTTATAGATCCTAAATGGTAATTCGAAATGAAAAATTAAAACAGTAACCTAAATATGATTTTTAAATACCTATTAAACGATACCCCATAGTTCGTCATAGTTCGTCGATTTATTTTTTTTAACCCCCGAACAAATAGACGGGTGTTATAAGTTACGGGTGTATAGTAGTGTCACTGTGTCACTGTGTGTGTGTGTGTGTGTGTGCGTGCGTGCGTGCGTGCGTGCGAGCGTGCGTGCGTGCGTGCGTGCGTGCGTGCGTGCGTGCGTGCGTGCGTGCGTGCGTGCGTGCGTGCGTGCGTGCGTGCGTGCGTGCGTGTGTGTGTGTGTGTGTGTGTGTGTGTGTGTGTCTGTGGCATCGTAGCTTCCAAACGAATGGACCAATTTTGATGCGGTTTTGGTTCTTAGCTATATGGGGGGTGGAAGTTGAGAAAAGGGGGGGTGAGAAAACGAAAGGACCGATTTAGCTGCGGTTTAGTTTGAAAACTGATGTAATCGAGATGCTTTTTAGATATAACGGGGAGTAGGGGTTCGGGGGTTATATAATTTTTTTATTTGTGCTTGTTCTTGCTCACAATATGTCGTCTAGTTTTGGCCATAATGAATTTTGATTACTGTCATGTCTTTAGTGACACTCGCAAGATTAAGATACATCGATTGACGTAAGAATCGTCAGAACCAACATACATAGGCTGATAAATACATTACCCTCCTTTCCGCCGCACAGTCTGGTAAAAATATATATTTAAAACCGTAAAAGACTCGCGACGTTAGGCACGCGTATGACCACTTCATATAAAAACAAACTAAAAACACCTCTATGGTCTCAACCTTCGGTAGCCAGACTTTACTTGCGTAGTTAATATTGATATTTTCAAAAAAAATATACCTTACCTTCTCATATCTTTCAATTGTTTCATTTGCCCGTGACGCACAGCCCTTTCTGCTGACGACATCGACTCAGGTTCCGCTGTCTCCATCAGATTGTTGTCCTACAGAGAAGAATGGTAATCGCGTTAAAATATAATTAACTTAACGAGAACTCTAAGCTAAGGTTTATTTTCGTCTACACAAATTTTGCCGACAACAAAGCGAGTTTGCAAGCGGAAACGTAAAACAAGATGCTAGTTGTTTTACGTTTCCGCTTGCACGCAAGAATAGGCCTGAGTTGAATCATGTTTTTGGTTTTGGCATGACAATATTATAGTCTTTAGAGCCTGCAGTAAGCTCCTCATTTGTGCTCATAGCAACCTTACTGCATTGCGTTAAGGTATATTTTCGTTTACACAAGTGCATGAGTGCAAGAGAGTAATTAAGTAATTTGCGCGCGTACGCAAGAATAGACTTTAGTTCAAAACTTTAAAGTTGATTTGGGCATGACAATAAAGTCACCTGCAAGTGTTACCTGCAGTAAGCTCCTCAGTTGTGCAGCGAGCTTCGTCAGCTCATACAGCCTCTGTTCCTCGATCCCACGGCGCTTGCACCATGCGCGCCCGCCGCGGTTCTCCGCTTTAACAGTCAGCCATGCGCAGTAGAGAGACAGCAGGGTTAACGGATCGCCGTGGTCGGACTCCTCGGGTTTGCGGGAGTTCTGGGAAATTAAAAACAAGGTAGTCCAGTCATATTAGGGGTTTCACCTTGGATTGAGATATAATAAGCTGAAAACTTGTATAAACCAAGATTGATCGTGGTCAAACGATTGCCAAGACCGTAATTTAAAAAAAAAACTTTGTTTTGGCATTCTAAAGGTTGTCTCAAAGTCTTATAAATTCTCGTGTCTGCATCTTAAGTTATTCAAGGTTCAATGGACACAAAAATCATTGTTTTGAAAATATGTAGGTTTCTAGGACTCCAATGATGTTATTTATTATTTATTTAATACTTTATGCACAAAAACAGTGTACAGAGGAGGACTTAATGCTAATAAGACAGCATTTTCTGCCAGTCATCCTGGTTGTGCAAGAAATATGTGTATAGGCGTGCACTCGAGATATGGACAGTAAAATGAAAATAAAGATAAATTAATCGAAATGAATACTAAAATATAAAACTTGTAAAATATGTATATACAATTATTAAAAATATTACATCATAAAATATCATAAAAATAAAATACATATAAATATTATAAAATTAAACAGCTGGTGTTGTTAATAAGTCTTTTTTAAATGCTCTCGAGTTAACCGTTTAAAATTTTCTTTAGTTTGACACTTTCTAATGTCAATTGGAAAAACTACCTATACAGTATGACCAACTAATCTGTGAAGTGGCAAAAAAAAGGAACTAAAGCCGCCATAAAAATGAGCAACACTCACGCCGCCCTTCAGTTCACAGATAAGTTGGTCGCACTGTACTTTTTGTCTGTTATGCACTGCGTTCGAGATGAAGCAGTGGCGTTTTCATTGCCATTAATTTTGATACTAATTATCCTTTCCAAATCGAACGAAAAACGACTGTAAAACTTATGAAATAAAGTCGCTTTTCTAATGTCTAATTTAACTGTCCTATCCAAAGTGAACGCAAAACTTATTTAACGTTTTTACTATTATTTTTGATCATTTTGCTTCAACGCGAACAGCCCTTCTGTATTTAGGAACGACATGACCATCGACTTAGGAAGATAATGACTTTCTCTGTCTACGGTAGTGGGACCGTTCGTTTTGATGCTAAATGATCGAAGATAACTGTTAAAAACGCTAATTATGTTTCGATCAGCGTTCCCTTTGGACAGGACAGTTAAATTTGACATCGAAAAACCGACTTTATATCTTAAACTTTAGGGTCGTTTTTCATTCGGTTTGGAAAGGATCATTAGTGTCAAAAATGGCAATCGAAACAGTCTAAAACGCCACTTCATCATCTCGAATGCAGGGATTATTGTATGTGTCTGAATTGGACATTGCATTGGTATTTTTTATTAGTATTTTTACAAGAAAAGAAAGTTCTTGTCTTCAGCCTTGCGTTGCGGCTTGCTCTCCACAATATTCCACTGCACTGCCTACAGAATAGTATGGCTTCCACTAGTTCCTCTAGTAAAAATACTGTGTACTACGAAGATCTTCCTCCTGGGGCTATAAATGAAAACGATTTCATTTGTACCGAACGTACCGAAAAATTAAGCCTCAAAATATAGTCATAAGGCTTATGCACAGGGAGATATATGGATCTCGTAAGCCTGGCTCCCATTTTCATGTAGTTAGAGAGTTCTATCAGAATGTGTTCCCGAATTTAACCATTGTGAATGTGGAAAAGCCGCCTTGCTTTCTAATGAAGTTTAGTCCAGATGGGAAGCATTTTATTGCATTCTCTGCAGACCAGACTTCCCTTGAGGTAAGCCTTGAATAAGGCAAAATACAAATTCTGAAATCTACATATTGTAAAGGTGCCTAAAAACCAACCAGAAACCTTGTTTCGGGGCCACTGTACAAGCTTTACCGTCGATTTTAGGCGTGGATTGGGGGTCGGGGGGGGGGGGGGGGGGGGTTCTACAAATCTCCCTGGAAAGTGGAGAGTAAAACTACCTAGTATCTATTATATGTTAGGTATTTTTATTTAGTTATCATCTCAGTATAGTTCCAAAAGATCATTTATTTTTTCTCAAGAGTAAAAATGAACACTTTTTCACATTTATTTGTATGTTATTTTATTCAAACCAAAAGTTTGAATACCAACGAATAGTAGGTAATGTAACATGCTAATAAAATATTTTTTGTGATCTTCAATTTGTGTTTGAGGTATTGAGGGTCCCAGGTGACAAACTAAGTTACAATTATTAAGCGCAGCGCCACAGATGGCAGGTTCAACACCACTGTGCTAAAATCTTAGAGCAACAATATTTTTTCAAAAAAAAAACACAATTTAGGTTAGTTTGTTTGTCATATGCCTGTGCTGACCTCTATTGTCAGAGTTTGTCAAGCCGCCCCAGGGCCTCTGACATGGCTTAACATCTGCTATTTATCAATAACAGCCAGGACCGACAGCTTAATGTACCCTCCAAAGCACGGAGCGATGGAAAACCGCACATAACTTAGAAAAGTCATTGGTGTGGAGCCTAGGATCGAACCCGGTACCATTGGATGTTAAGTTGCACTATTGAACCGTTAGGCTGCCATGGCTCAGTTCCAGCACAGACCAGTATATACAAGTACAGTATATACAGTACATACTTGTATATATTGGTCTGTGGTTCCAGTTCGGTAAAGGGTCATTCCATGGTGGCGGCCGGGACAGGTTTACTCAATTTTTCGACATATTTTTATGTGTAATTAGACTAATATGTAATTATACTCTTTTTGCATAATCTAAATATACAGAACTGTAGTTAAATACTTGTGTATGGATATCATCTGGTAAAATACATGCATTTTGATTGACTGTTATAGTGTTAAATCTGTTCTTGAAAATGCGCGGCATTCACCCATCCTTTCCAGATTTATGCACACAACTATGAAATTTAGCCCCTCTAGAAGGCGTTGCAATGTTTTAAATAGATGCCTAGATAGTTGTTCTAAATAACAATACAAAATTCAGTAATTTCTAAAATAAATGTCTCTAGATAGTTTTTTTTTAAAAGTGCTGCACTCGCGACAAGGAGTCGTGGTGGTCGGGACGAGTTCCCAAATCAAAACACTTTACAAAGTATTTTAATGATTTTATTGCTCAAGCAACCTAAGTACTTATTTAACAATAACAATATAATAAAAGTTATATATTTAAACGAGACTTAATCGCCATGAAAACTTCTTTTTTATTTACCTCAACGCTTCGATCAAGTTGCATTGATAGTGGTCACGAGAAGACATCAAAAATTAAATCATGAAAAGTTTTCAGCGCGATTAAGTCGCCTTTAAATATATATGATATATGAGTTTGAATCGCGAAAGTTTAAAAGTTACAATATAATAAAAGCACAAAATAATTAAAAGTATTTTTAAAGACCAAAGGACAGTCTTGAAAAATGCTGAAATTAAAATTAGGTATTATGTACTTATTTTATGTATGTAAAATATTTATTCAGAAACCATCTTAATAATGCTCAATTGGACTTAATGCCTAAAAACTTGTGTATTTGGGCATTATGTAAGTCTTGGTGTTTTTTTATTTTTCACCTCATAAATCACGTCTTGTGGCGGTCGGGACCTAAACTTGTCGCTCCACAAAATCTTCTAATGAACACATTGCTAGTAATAAATTAGACTAAAAGATAGCGCCCGAGTCCCTGCTTACTTCTGGAAGTTATTTACATTACAGGTCTAATACTTATAGTGTAGAACAACTAAACGTCTAATTTTCCGCGGTGGTCGAGACATTAAACATACCATACCTTGACGCTTCATTAGTAGGTAATTTACTTACAAATTTAAATTTTCTGATCTTTAGGTAACAGAATAAATCCTTCCGTAAACTATCGCTAAACAAAACACACCATGTCGAAAACAAAACGGACGTAAACAGTGCTGAATCTATCGGCAAGAATCATACCACTCAGATTACGAATAAATGAACTTATTCGTAGCACTCAGACGATATTCGAAGTCAGTGTTCTTGGTTCGAAAGTATAGTAGAAAATTGTTGCTTTTTTTGTTTTTTTTTTGTTAATTCATTTAATATGGGGTTCGTACTCCACGTTACGATTAAAATAAAGAAGTGATATGAATAGGAGTGGCTAATATAAGAGTGTTTGAAGAGCGAAGTTGCTTGTCATGAGTGTTTGATAGGAAGTTAAATTTACATTTTAAGTATACGGGTGAGTTACGGTCATTTAGGACGGAAAACAGAAGACAAAGAATTCTAAGATTTCGTCGCTCACGGATAGAGAGCCATTTCAGTTTGGATCTGTACTCAGACACGGGATCATACTTTCAACAAAATGATTGTTTTTTGATGTTGACATTTATCACAAAAAAAAACAAATGTACAAAAGTGTATATGTTATATGTTGTGTGTGTGTTGTTAATATGTGTGTCATGTGTGTCGTGTAATTGATCATTTCATGAAATGGTCGGCTACATAATGAAAAAGTTCTATTTATGAAATTATCGGTGACATCATGAAATGGTTTGGCCAGATGAATGAATGATTAGCGTTTAACGATATGAACACACGGCTACTTCATGATATAGCCAAACATTAGTGATCACATCGTAAAATAGAAGGCGAGGGCGGAAGCCCGACTTGGCCGTGATAGGTTGGAAGGCGAAGGCGGGAGCGAATCGTAGCGAGCTCTCGCCTTCGCCTTCATGTTTTTTTAGGCCTGAGTAGTTTGAACATCTTTGGTATCACGAAAAACCTACATTTAATGACATGGAAAAACATGGATTGAAATAAAATTAAACGTTGATGTTTCGACAATACGGTCTGTTTTAGCTGGTCATTTCATGAAACAGAACCATTTCATAAAATTATCGACCACACATAAAGTTACCAATTCTACTATGATATAGCTACGACATATATAATAAAAGATTTACCTCACATTCGAAGTCCCGATGCGCCCTGGTCGTGTATATAGACCTGATGCCCAAAGCAGCCGTCAGCGCAAGCGCAGAGTCACGTTTATGCGGCGGAAGCGTCGCGGCGCCTACCACGATCGCCTTAGCGAGGGTCACTTCCACGGGCAGGTTGGACAGCGCGCGGCCTAGAGCGGTCAGCTTCTCGTTGGATGTTAGGGCTCCCTGAAAAAATATTGTGGTTGTAGTGGTATGTCTTTTCTGCAACTCCACCTGAGGAAGTATGATACCTTTGCCAGATATTGCCGCCAAGCAGTGCTGTGCAAACAAAGTCAAAGTAAACAAAGAGAAAAACATAAAATTGTATAAAAATATCAAATCAATGACATTAGGTAAACTAAGTACGCTTTGAGTTTGAAAAGGAAATTTCCCGTTCATGTGCCATCTCAACTCGCACAGGAAAAGGAAATACCCCTCTGACTCTACCGGTGCTTCGGAAATACGCCCTTTAGAGAAGAGAGCACCAAGAAACTCTACGGAGATATCATTTTCTCCATTATTGACAGTACAATTCTTTATAGACTAAAAAAAAACAAATGTCTCAGGGTGACGAGAGCAGTGCAGTGCGAAAAAAAGTATGAATACTCGTAAAGTAATCTATATAATAGCGCCGTAAGTAACATAAGTTTGTACAATGATGTTCATTGTACTAAAATCATTGCAGTACATTGTATTAAAAAAGCTACTGAACAAGAATATAACATTTCTTAATGGTGTATGTCTAGGTATTTACTAAAACAAGCTTGTAATGTGGTCATTATTTGGACAACCTGCTTTGGGTAAAGTCGACCTTGCCGCGCTTCTTGAATAGGCGCCAGCAAAGTTGTATGGAATTTCATTACTGTCGTGTTTTGCGCCCAGCAATTTCCTTTGAAAATCCATTATTGTCGTGTTTTTTAGTACTATTATTTATTCTGTGGTTTTGTTAACCACCGGACGCGAAAAGAGAGGCGTCGTAGTACCCAAAAATTGACGGGTTAATGTTTATTTTTCTGTTTGAAAGCTGATGTGATCGAGATGGTTCTTAGCTATTATTGTTGATGCTGTTGTAGTTTTTGTTTTTGTATTTTTGTTGTTTTAGTTTTCATTGTTTTTTGTTGTTTTTGTTATTTTGTTGTTATTATTATGTTGTAGTGTTAATTACGGTGGCCGCAGCCGGAGGATGCAAAGAAACCCAAATGTGCTATAACTAGGTTTATTAATATATTTAAACTACATTTTACATTCTAACATATATTATTATTATTATATTATATTATTATTATAATGCTAGGTACCGAAGTGGCAGAATTGGGAGATGCGCCGCCGAGCAGCGCGTGTTGCATCAGCGCCTCCTGGTCTGCATTGAGGTCACTGGTTCAGCGGAAGTATAATGCAGGGTAGCAATTTACGTGGAGGTGCCATACATAACATGTTTTTTGTTGTTGTTGTTTTTGTTGTTGTTGTCTATTATAGTGTTTTTTTTGTTATAGTAGTTGTGGTTTCTGTTCTTGTTCTTGTTGTTTTTATTGTTGATCTTGTTGTTTTCGTTATTATTGTTGTTTTTGTTGATGTTTTTGTTGTTCTTGTTGTTTTTATTGTTCTTGTTGTTTTTTGTTGCTATTGTTGTTGATCTTGTAGTTTTTGTTGTTGTTCTTGTTATTTTAGTTGTTCTTGTTGTTTTTGTTGTTGTTGTTCTTGTTGTTTTTGCTGTTCTTGTTGTTTTTGTTGTTTTCCTTGTTGTTTTAAATGTTATTGCTGTTTTTGTTGTTGTTCTGGTTGTTCTTGTTGTTTTTGTAGTTCTTGTTGTTTTTGTTGTTGTTGTTCTTTTTTGTTTTTCTTGCTGTTGTTGTTATTTTTAATTGTTCTTGTTGTTTTTAACGTTGTTGATGGTGTTGTTTTGGTTTTTGTTGTTGTTGTTATAGTGGGTTATATAATTTTTTCATCAGTTTGCTAGTTTTATTTAAATACCTCGCATTGTTTGAGTAAAGCACTATACAAGCCTTGGTGCCCTGCTGGCCACGCTATGATGGCCTCGAGCTTTGCTTAGTTAAGTTCTCGGCCATCATCATCGCTGCCAGCAACGCAGTCATTACAGACCGCGGCAGTAATGTACTATTTCGCGCATCACAATGCGTGAGCCAGCCTGCATGCTTATGTAAAAAAAAACATGATTTGGAACAAAATGTACTAGGTACACGACATGATAGTATTTCTGCTGCCGCATTTAGTTCTGTTTAACGTCCGGTAGAGGCGCTTATCAAATCTCAAACAAAATGCATACGCTAACGATACGAACATTTTCTCGCAAATATTCATGATTATTTACTGATGATTAGAAGCCGAGCAATCATTATAAAAACCGATTTACCGCTGAACTCGTTTGTGTATTTTGTATTACTTTTCGTCCTGGAATAAAAAACAGGGATACCTTTTATTCCTGAAAAATGACCACAAAGACAAAGCCAGCACAGATATTAAAATAAATAAATGAACCCGCCTCTTTACTATCAGAAACTCTTAGCACCGTCAGAAAAAAAAAACTTAATTTATACAGTCCTTCTTTTGTACTAGCTGTGCCCGCGTGGTCATTTCATTTAAAAGTGGGCCACACTTGTTATCCCAGGATCAAAACTAGACAATATACATTTCTTCAAATTCGTTCAGCCGTCAATTAGTTATTTATCGATTGCTCGGCATCTAATCGTCGGATTAAGATACCAACTCCCCCCGTTTTTAAGTCAAATCCTAAGCTATCCAACAGTGAAAACTGCATCAAATCGTTTTTACGTGATGCGCGAACCAACATACAGACAAACAGATAAACAGACAAACAGGAGCCAGTTCAGTTCAGTAGCCTATTTTAAGTTCCCTAGACCATATTTTTTTAAATTATCCTCTTGCAGTTTTTTTTTGATACTTACTGCTTTATATTAAGTATAGACTAATAACTACAACGAAATATAACTAGCTAATTACTACATGGATCAGTTGGACAACCTCATGCCATTGCCGCCTTATAGGTAGGAATTTATTAATTTAATATGCACTAATAATCGCGCTTATAGCAAAAGGAACTTCTCACGACTAAACGACCCATTCATGTTGAAATTTGTAAAGAGATAGTTTGAAGCTGGGGCTGGATATGGGATACTTTTTATCGAGATAAACTGCTGCCCTCGCGGACAATGTCACGAGCAAAAGCTAGAGGACTCATAAAATATTATTAAATTTTAATGAAATTTATATGGCACCACCAACCCAGCAAATAAAAGTTCGTCGGTTCAGAAATATTACTAAAAGATATAAAACTGCATCGAGTTTTTTAAATTGTTTAATCGTCTTCACAAAAAGAGACGGGGTCTGTGTGGTATTTTTTTTTCTATGTGCACCAATTTCTCCGTCAATTTTGAAAGACCGATTTTGAAAATTATTTTTTCATTTTAAAAATAAGGAATACTCTCATTTTTTTTATTAATATGGTTTCAGCATTATTTTATTGGATGAATAAATATGCAGGATTTATGAACCGATTTGATTGATTTTTTGTTTATTTAAAAGGGTAGACTTCCATTTGTAGACCAACATCAATTTCATCAAAAATAGTATAGTTTTTTTTTACTATAAAATCGATTTATTGTTGTGTTAATGTTCTCTCATGTTTAGGAGATTTCTGAACCGAATTTATCACATGATTAATTTTTACAAGAATAAACTTACATTGTGGTACAGTATAAAATTCATCAAAATTGGTTTAGTAGTTTATTTATGTATGTACACCGATTTCTTCATCTTTTTTATATGAAGTTGTGGATTTCCTATATATATTTCATCAGAAATGGTACAGTAGTTTTTTTTTTGTGAATTCATTTGAATTAGATTTTTTCTACTATGTTATATTAAACAGCACTTGTCAGTTAGTCCAACATGTTTGAACGTTATTGGGAAAACTACGGAAAATAATATTTATTTTCAGTACAATCGAAGCCGTGCCCTAGTTTGTATCCAGTAATTTCGTAACTGTCGTCATAATCTTCGGTAGTATAGTGGTAAGTATCCCCGCCTGTCACGCGGGAGACCGGGGTTCGATTCCCCGCCGGAGAGAATCTTTTTGTTTGATATTTCAACTTACTTGGTTTTTACTTATTTGTCTACGAATAATATAAATTAAGCTCGGCGAAATTTAGTTTTTTTAATGACATAAATGTGTATTAACAAACACACATTAAACTTAATACGGACACCTGTTTAATAAGTTTTTATACAACTCAACAAATTTTAATGTTAGCAGTGGTTGATGTGAAATCTTGTGATGTCATTTTTAAACAAGGTATTTACATGCTAATGATAATATTATTTACTAGTGTTTTAAACACCGAACTCGAAAAGAAGATGTTATCATAAGTTTAGGTGTGTATACACAGTGTCATTTTATTCGATATTTTTCTTAAATGTACGTACTCAGTCTATGCAAATGTATCTGTAGCACTATATATGAGAAGTAAATAACTAATAAACCATAAAACTAGGCATTATAAAATCAGTGAAAATTCAAACTTGTTATCCCTGCGACATTGCGGGAGCGGGGGAACTACATAATATATAGTCCATAATATACAAACAAATAATTTAAATACAAAACAAAATATGGTATAAATTGGTGTTTTGGTACAAATTTGTCATCGCGCGCCTGGCGGAGCATCCGCGCCACGGCCGTGGAGCGTGTTTAGTGAAATAGTCATTTCAGCTTTAGGTTAATTATTTTCTGTACAATTATTTTGTTTTTTTAATTGAATGCTAGAACGATCCAAAATAATGAACTGAATACATGCATTTAAGAAAAATATTATGAAAAATATCATGTTATATAAATTTAATTTGTGCTTGTTAAAAATCCTACTTAGTCTTACATGCTGTTTGAGCTCCAACACAGCATTCTCGACGGCCTCTCCGGGCGGCGCATCCAAGAACGGGAACCGCCTGACGTCGCCGACGCCGAGCGAGCTCATCAGCAGCAGCAAAGAGGCCAACGGCACGCGCGACACCTCGGGGGTGCTGAACGGTTCCATGTCAGTGAACTGCTGCTCTGGGTAGATACGGTAGCACACTCCGGGACCTAGGGACGGGATAATACTGTGTAAACATCGACATACATTGGAACATTGTATCTTTTTCATACAAAATCGTTAGCATCCGTGTGACGTTAGTGACTTGCAGCGGTTCTGTTTACCGGGTTTTCATAATTGTGAACGGGTGCTGCTTGTGGGGAATGCATCAAAGATGCGGATTATAATTGTAATATAAAAAATCGTAAAACTGAATTTCCGGGTTTCAATGGCGTCTCCATGAAATATAAGTGTCCGCGTGACTTGCAAGGGTACGTGTTTCTGGCAGATGACATCGTTTTGGCTGTCAAAAATGTACGATTTCGCTATTTGTGAATTC